>CM067843.1:564464633-565714633 GCA_034509565.1 Triticum monococcum | reverse complement strand
CATAGGGCACTGGACAGCCACCTCATCATATGATATATACATGGTGGATACACCCAAAGAAGGCAATGGCGACGAGATAGCGGAGGATGACCCCTCCAAGAAGCAACCCAAGCGCCGACGTCAGCGGTGCCGCTCTAAGTCCCGCCAAAGCAAAAGTGGTGATACCGGCACAGGAGATAATAACACTCCGGATAGTGCCGAAGAAAACAACAATCCCCTCCAGCAAGATTCAGAGCAGGAGGATGGAAGAGCCAGCCCTCCTGAGAGAGCGGCAAATGGAGAGGCGGAGGATGATAATTACATGCCCCCCTCCGAAGACGAGGCAAGCCTCGGCGACGACGAATTCGCCGTGCCAGAGGATCCCGTCGAACAAGAGCGCTTCAAACGCCGGCTTATAGCCACGGCAAATAGCCTTAAGAAAAAGCAGCAGCAGCTTCAAGCTGATCAAGATCTGCTAGCTGACAGATGGACCGAAGTCCTCGCGGCCGAGGAATATAAACTCGAGCGCCCCTCCAAGAGTTACCCAAAATGCAGGTTGCTACCCCGACTAAAGGAAGAAGCATATGATGCGGCTGATCGGCCACCTCGTGGCCGCGATAGAGAGGCATTCCGGCCAAAAACTCAGCCTGCACCCCGACGCCATTCAAATAAAAAGGCATGGGGAGATACATCAGACCCGCGAGACACATTGGAGGACAAAGCAAAGCATGCAAGATCGATCTACGGATCACGAGGGCGCGCCACTATGCGAGACGATAAACGTCACGCCGGATATAGTAAAAGTAAATCCGGTCGGGCCAAACACAGCGGGCAAGACCCATTCGAGCTGCGTCGCCATATAGCCCAATACAGAGGCGCCACACACCCCTTATGCTTCACAGACGAAGTAATGGATCATCAAATCCCAGAAGGTTTCAAACCTGTAAATATTGAATCATATCCCGCGGTATGGATCGAGGATTTCCTCCTCCACATCCACATGGCCCGCGGTGATGACTTACACACCATCAAATACCTCCCACTAAAGCTCAAGGGACCAGCGCGGCATTGGCTAAACAGCTTGCCAGCAAAGTCCATTAGCTGTTGGGAAGATCCGGAAGCCGCATTCCTCGACAACTTTCAGGGCACTTATGTGCGGCCACCAGATGCCGATGACTTGAGCCACATAATTCAGCAGCCAGAAGAATCGGCCAGGCAATTCTGGACTCGGTTCCTAACAAAGAAAAATCAAATCGTCGACTGTCCGGATGCAGAGGCCCTAGCAACTTTCAAACACAACATCCACGATGAATGGCTAGCCCGGCACCTTGGTCAGGAAAATTCGAAATCTATGGCATCCCTCACGACACTCATGACCCGCTTTTGTGAGGAAGAAGACAGCTGGCTGGCTCGCAGTAATAACATATCAAAGAACCATGGTACTTCGAATACCAAGGACGGCAATAGCAGGTCATGTCACAACAAACATAAGCGCCGCATTAACAGCAATAATACCGAGGATACGGCAGTCAATGCCGGATTCAAAGGCTCTAAACCCGGTCAGCGGAAAAATCCATTCAAACAAAGTACGCCGGGCCCGTCTAGCTTGGACCGTATACTCGATCGCTCGTGTCAAATACATGGCACCCCAAACAAGCCAGCCAATCACACCAACAGGGATTGTTGGGTGTTCAAGCAGGCCGGCAAGTTAATTGCCGAAAACAAAGACAAGGGGCCGCATAGCGATGACAAGGGGAGCCCCGGCAGCCACACATCGGAGGACAGAAGAGGTTTCCCCCACAAGTGCGGACGGTGAACATGATATACGCAACCCACATCCCCAAGAGGGAGCGGAAGCGTGCGCTCAGGGACGTATATGCGTTGGAGCGAGTCGCCCCAAAGTTCAACCCATTGTCCTCCTATCCGATCACTTTTGACCGCAGGGACCATCCCACTTGTATCCATCATGGCGGATTCGCTGCACTGGTTCTGGACCCAATCATTGACGGATTTCACCTCACTCGAGTCCTTATAGATGGCGGCAACAGCCTGAACCTGCTTTATCAGGACACAGTGCGCAAAATGGGTATAGACCCCTCAAGGATCAAACCCACAAAAACGACCTTTAAAGGCGTCATTCCAGGCGTAGAGGCCCATTGCACAGGCTCAATTACACCGGAAGTGGTCTTCGGATCCCTGGATAACTTCCGAAGCGAAGAGTTAATCTTCGATATAGTCCCGTTCCGCAGTGGTTATCACGCACTGCTCGGGCGAACCGCATTTGCGAGATTCATTGCGGTACCGCATTATGCATACCTCAAGCTCAAGATGCCAGGACCTCGCGGGGTTATTACAGTCAATGAAAACACAGAGCGCTCTCTCCGAACAGAGGAGCACACTGCGGCCCTCGCAGCAGAAGCGCAAAGCTGCCTCTCAAGGCAATCAACCAGTTCGGTGTTTCAAGACCCGGACACCTTCAAGTGCGCTCGGAGCAATCGGCAAATAGACCGCCTGGCGCGATCTGAGCTCGCGTAGCAGTGCGCCCCCACCCCAGTCCCAGCCAAACGGCGAAACTCGTGCCACGCGTACATAATTACGCATTAAATATACCATGGGCACAGGTGGGGAGGGGGGCACAACTGCGGCACTGTGATGGCCTGGCTTATTAGGGATGATAGACTACTCATATCAATAAGGAATTCCTTCTTTTCCGGAAGCCCATTTGGACAGAACTCCAAAGTTAAGCGTGCTGAGCTTAGAGTAGTGTCAGGATGGGTGACCTACCGGGAAGTTGCTCCCGGGTGCACACGAGTGAGGACAAAGTGCGCATAAAAGACTAGTATTGATCTGTGGGGCCAGTCTAGATCCCGCCAGGAGTAACGACCACCGACGGGTGTGTCCGGGGCGTTACAAGTTGGTATCAGAGCCGACCCTCACAGTTACACGGATGTTTGCGGACAGGTGCGCGGTCATGTTGTTCATGACGTTTGTGACCCGTCGTGGCACACGGTATGGTACATGTACCGGACTGAATGCACAGACGTATGTGCCAAGAGGGAACGTTCCTGTGGCCTGACGAGGACGTCGGTTCCTCTGAGTGGGGGTGTATGTGATGGCCTGGCTTATTAGGGATGATAGACTACTCATATCAATAATGAATTCCTTTTTTTCCGGAAGCCCATTTGGACAGAACTCCAAAGTTAAGCGTGCTCAGCTTGGAGTAGTGTCAGGATGGGTGACCGACCGGGAAGTTGCTCCCGGGTGCACATGAGTGAGGACAAAGTGCGCAAAAAAGACTAGTATTGATCTGTGGGGCCAGTCTAGATCCCGCCAGGAGTAACGACCACCGGCGGGTGTGTCCGGGGCGTTACAGGCACGCCCCAAGACGCGGCTTAAACCGCACCAGGGGCTTCCTGTTTGGTTATTTTTCTCTTTTTTCAGGACCTTAATCTCTGGAAACATTGTCCGGCAGCACTATTGCCGAACACATGATGCAGCAACAAAGGAGGCAGAAAGCTACGTCACACCACGGAATTCCCAGGTGGATTACAATAACAAGCGAAATATTTGATTTAATACTATTCCTCAACTTGCCCTTGGAAGGGACATAGTCCTACTCTTTGCTTATCGCACCATCTGCACCATTCTGCTTTAACGCACCTTTTTGAATAAACAATGCATAACATTATGACTATTATTGCATTCTTGTTGTATATATATGTGTTCATTAATGACACCTTGCAACCGTACACTTTGGTACGGCCAACACACCAGGGGCTTACGTACCCCACAATATGGTGTGGAAAGTCCGAACACTTTCACAAGTGCGGCACCCTGAACTTATAGCACTATATGCATCAGCTCCGAATCATGTCTTTGGTCAAATTTTGGGTTTGCCTGGCTCCTATGTTTTGGTACCTTACGTTCCGCTCTATTGGCTAAGGTAGCGCTAGGAGAACTACTCCGATTGTGCCCCGGTTCTGCCGGGCTTAGCACCTCAGTAGAGAAAGCTAAAACTGACTGTCATGATAAGGCGAGAGACTGGTCGCTGTTCGGCGAGGTTTTCGAGTCCCTAAAGACTTATGCCGCTTAGAGCGAGGGGCCGGCCCTGTCCGGCTTAAAGGCGTGTATCGCGCCCCGAATTCGGCCTTCCGAATACCAGGGCTTCGCCGAAATTTAAAATTATAGAATTCTATGGCTAAGTGAGAGTGATAAAGCATTATTAGTCCAGCTGCCTTGTTTGTTGTGCTGACCACCTCCCTCGACGGACCCAAACATGGGAACAAGAGTGCTCAGGTTTATCCCGAACACCCCAGCACTCGTGGCATGGGGGCAGAAGCCGAGGACTCGCCATCTCTCAGATTGGATAAACAGCCAAACAAAAGGTAATATTTTAAATTCACACAAGCGTTGCATAGCGCATATGAAACAAGTTTTCATCATACAGGATCACACGAGCAAGTTTACTCAAATATTACATCCTTGGAACATTCGTCCGCTATAATACGGGCACCCTTCAGGACACCCTCATAATAAATTTCGGGGGTGCGATGCTCCTTGCCCTGCGGTGGCCCTTCCTCGATCAGCTTCACGGCGTCTAGCTTGGCCCACTGCACCTTCACACGAGCGAAAGCCCGGCGTGCACCTTCGATGCAGACGGACCGCTTGACGACCTCCAGCCATGGGCAGGCATCCACAAGCCGCCTCACCAGGACAAAGTAGCTGTTCGGAAGGGCGTCACCAGGCCACAGCCGGACTATAAAGCCCTTCATGGCCCGTTCGGCTGCCTTGTGAAGCTCGACCAGCTGCTTCAGTTGGTCGCTCAGAGGCATCGGGTGTTCGGTCCCAGTATACTGAGACCAGAACAGCTTCTCCGATGACCTTCCCTCCTCGGCATGGTAAAACTGTGCGGCATCCGACACGCTGCGGGGCAAATCTGCGAATGCTCCTGGAGAGCTCCGAATTCGGGTAAGTAATCGGTAATTTACTTTTACATGCTTGCTCTGCATATAGAATGCCTTACCCGCCACTATCTTCTTCATTGCGTCAATCTCCTGGAGGGCCTTTTGGGCTTCGGCCTTGGCACTTTTTGCGCTCTCGAGGGCCGCGACAAGCTTAGACTCTCGCGTCTTCGAGTCAAGCTCCAACGCCTCGTGCTTCGTCACGAGAGCCTGGAGCTCTTGCTGCGCCTCGCCCACCCGAGCCTCTTGCTTTTCTCGCTCGGTGCGCTCCTTGGCCGCTTTATCTTCGGCCTCGGACCGCGCTTGCTTTAGGGTCGCCACTTTGGTCGTGCCCCCTGGCAAATTCATGATGATCCTGTCATTTTGCAATCGCACTCTTTTTATACATATCCACGGACTAGGTACTACTTACCTTTGTTCTCCTCGAGCTGCCTCTTGGCAAGGCCGAGCTCGTCCTGGGACCCTTTCAGGTCCTACTTCAGTATGGCAACCTCCGCAGTCAGTGCGGCGGACGCCAGCAGCGAAGCCTGCATATGCATATTGACATACTCATATTAGACTCCTGCGATATTGTTTGATCCTCTGTTCGGCTTTTCTTTGTGAACACCGAATAGAGCATCAGGGGCTACTGTCTATGCGGTAATATTTTCCTATATTTTAAACACTTACCTCAAAGCCTGTTAGAAGGTTGGCACATGCTTCAGCCAATCCGCTTTTGGCGGACTAAACCTTCTGGATCACCGCACTCATGATAGTGCGGTGCTCCTCGTCGATGGAAGCGTTGCGAAGCGCTTCCAGCAGATTGTCCGGCGCCTCTGGATGGACAAAGGTCACCGGCATAGGCGTCTCACCCCTCTTAGAAGGAGGCCGCCTGCCCGAGCCCGGAACCACTGGAGGTTCCGGCGCGGTGTTCGGCTAAGGGCCGAACTCGGAGCTCTCAGGGGCCTTGCCCCCTCGGCTCCCGGAGTCCGGGAGGCCGCCCTGAGGCGCCTCCGGGACTGTCTCCCCTCGACCCAGTGCCTCGTGAGATAGCACCTCGGCGTCGTCCGCAGGATGAGGGGAGGTGGCGGTCGGGACTGGATCGCTATCCATATCCGACGAACCCAAGGAGCCGTCCGATGATACATCGATGCGGGCTTGGGGCGGCCTGCATAATCATATTTCGGCGTTAGGTGAAGTAGTGCGACAAAGGAATACTATGACTTACTCTGGTATCCGAATAGAGGCTTGGCCCTGGGTAGCCACTCGTCTACGCCGTCGGTGGCGGTGGTAGAGCAGTCCGGAAGGAGAGTTTTCCCCTTCTTGGACCCTTCGGCCTCCCCAGTTGGGGCGGCCTTCCTTTTCTTGTCTCCCCCGTCTGGAGGGGGAGCATCTTCTTCTGCCTCCTCGTCTTTGGGGGAGGATTGCGCCGTAGAATCCTCGGACAGTGAGTCCGATGACACCTGGCTTCGGGAACTCTTTCGGGTTCCCTTGGCCTTCTTGGTCTTCTCCGGCACCGTATAAGGAGCCGGAGTCAGCATCTTCGCCAGAAGAGCGTTTGCTGGGCCTTCGGGCAAAGGAGCCGGACAGTCGATCTGTCCGGCCATCTCCTGCCAGTCCTGTCAAAGGTACGGGAGTTTAGATCCCGCATGGAGTCAATCTATGAAAAATAAGTATCCTGTAAGAGGTAGAACAGCTTACCGCGCTGGCTTGGCGCTTCGCGCTGAATCTGCGATCCTCCTTAAGGGGAGGGGGGACCTCGGCGCTCTTGAATAGCACCCTCCAGGCATCTTCGTGAGTTGTGTCGAAGAGCCTGTTTAGAGTTCGGTGTTGCGCCGGGTCGAATTCCCACAAGTTGAAGGCCCGTTGTTGGCACGGGAGGATCCGGCGGTGGAGCATGACCTGGACTACGTTGACAAGTTTGAGCTTCTTGTCCACCATGTTTTCAATACATGTTTGGAGTCCGGTCAGCTCTCCCGAACTACCCCTGGATAGGCCCTTCTCTTGCCAGGAGGTGAGCCATGTGGGGAAGCCAGATCGGAACTCGAGGGCCACTACCAATTTAGGGTCACACGGCTCAGTGATGTAGAACCACCCCGAGTACCACCCCTTTATGGTCTCCACGAAGGAGCCCTCGAGCCATGTGACGTTGGGCATCTTGCCCACCATGGCGCCTCCGCACTCCGCCTGGCGGCCGCTCACTACCTTCAGCTTGACATTGAAAGTCTTCAGCCATAAGCCGAAGTGGGGCTTGATGTGGAGGAAAGCCTCGCACATGACGATGAATGCCGAGATGTTGAGGATAAAGTTCGGGGCCAGATCATGGAAATCCAGGCCGTAGTAGAACATGAGCCCCCGGACAAATGGGTGGAGAGGAAATCCCAGTCCGTGGAGGAAATGGGTGAGGAACACTACCCTATCATGGGGCCTGGGGGAGGGGATGAGCTGCCCCTCTTTTGGGAGCCGGTGCGCGATGTCATCGGGCAAGTATCCGGCTCTCCTCAACTTCTTGACGTGTCCCTCCGTGACAGAGGAGACCATCCACCTGCCTCCCGCTCCGGACATGGTTGGAGAAGGTCGAGGTGGGAAATGCGAACTTGGGCGCTGGAGCTCGAGTGTGTGAAGGTGGATGAGCAAAGGAGGAAGAGGGCATGGATGAAAAGGTAAATCCTTATCCCTTTATATGGGCGGACAAAACTATGCGTCCCCACTAGCCTGGTAAAACTCGCTTGTTCCCCAAGCGTCGTAATCGATGGCACGGTTGGGTTACCCACACCCGTATTGATGAGAATCCCGTGATAAGGGGACACGATCTCTGCTTTGACAAGACGTGTCAAAAAACTGCCTCGCGTTATGTGCGGGGCTAGTTAAACAAAACAGTTCGAATAATCACCGGGCCGTGACATAATGTCGTGTTGCCAAAACAAGTCAGAAATTAGATTTGTGGAAATATTATTCTCTCTACGGTGGTATGTGGAACTTATTTTGCAGGGTCGGACACTATCCTTATATTCAAATTCTTCCGTGGTGTATTCGGAGGAAGAAACCGCCTTGCAATGCTGAAGACAATACTGCGCGCCAGACTCATCGTAATTGAAAGCCTGGTTCAGGGGCTACTATGGGAGTCCTGGATTAGGGGGTCTCCGAACAGCCGGACTATCTCCATTGGCCGGACTATTAGACTATGAAGATACAAGATTGAAGACTTCGTCTCGTGTCCGGATGGGACTCTACTTGGCATGGAAGGCAAGCTAGGCAATACAGATATGTGTATCTCCTCCTTTGTAACCGACCTTGTGTAACCCTAACCTCTCCGGTGTCTATATGAACCGGAGGATTTTAGTCCGTAGGACAACATATACAATCATACCATAGGCTAGCTTCTAGGGTTTAGCCTCTCTGATCTCGTGGTAGATCTACTCTTGTACTACCCATATCATCAATATTAATCAAGCATGATGTAGGGTTTTACCTCCATCAAGAGGGCCCGAACATGGGTAAAACATTGTGTCCCTTGCCTCCTGTTACCATCCGCCTTAGACGCACAATTCGGGACCCCCTACCCGAGATCCGCCGGTTTTAACACCGACAGCAGGCACCCGGGTAGTACCATACTACGGCGCGGTAGTACCGCAGGTGCCCACTGTAGTTCCGCTCATTTGGAGCCGTAGTACCAAGTACCGCTCCTTCGCGATAGTAGGGGCGGATGTAATTTTTTACATCCGCGCCACCGCGGTAGTACCACATCCCTTGCGCGGTAGTACCATGCGCGGCCTGGCTCAGCTGCCAGGCGGTAGTACCGCTCCTCCGCGGTAGTACTGTGTCGGATTTTTGCTTCGTCTGTTCTGCAGCGGAAGTAGGCACGGATGTTTTTTATCCGCGCTCTTCCCAGGCTAGGGGTTTCTTGCCTTGCAGTAGTACTGCAAGGGGGAGTGGTAGTACCGCGCCTGCGGCAGTACCGTCCTCAGCCCTTGTGCTATAGGTCTGCCGTAGCTACTGCTGCTGCTGCGGTAGTACCGCGGTTCCTCATGGTAGTACCGCATGGCCTTGCGGTAGTACCACTTGTCAGGAGCGGAAGTACCACATGGCCTTGCGGTAGTACCGTTGGTCGCGGGCTGGTAGGTGGATAACGGTTGGATTTTTGTCCTCAGCTATAAAAGGGGTGTCTTCTTCCTCTAGTTGACCACCTCTTCCAACCCTAAGCCCCATTGTTGCTCCAAGCTCCATTTTCACCCGATCTCACTCCCTAGCCAATCAAACTTGCTGATTTGCTCGAGAGTGGTTGAGAAGGCCCCGATCTACACTTCCACCAAGATAAATTTGATTCCCCCCACTAATCCCTTGCGGATCTTGTTACTCTTGGGTGTTTGAGCACCCTAGACGGTTGAGGTCACCGCGGAGCCATAGTCCATTGTGGTGAAGCTTCGTGGTGTCGTTGGGAGCCTCCAATTGAGTTGTGGAGTTTGCCCCAACCTTGTTTGTAAAGGTTCGGTCGCCTCCTCCAAGTGCACCAATAGTGGAATCACGACATCTCGCATTGTGTGAGGGCGTGAGGAGAATACGGTGGCCCTAGTGGCTTCTTGGTGAGCATTGTGCCTCCACACTGCTCCAACGGTGACGTACTTCCCCTCAAAGGGAAGGAACTTCGGTAACATATCCTTGTCTCCACCGGCTCCACTCTTGGTTATCTCATGCCTTTACTTGTGCAAGCTTATTTGTGATATATCTCTTGCTTGCTTGTGTACTTATCTTTGTTGCATCATATAGGTTTCTCACTTAGTTGCATATCTAGACAACCTACTTTGATGCAAAGTTTAAATTGTTAAAGAAAAGCTACAAATTGTTAGTTGCCTATTCACCCCCCTCTAGTCAACTATATCGATCCTTTCAACGTCCAATCCATTTGAGTTAATTGCGTGTATGATTCTCCCTCTATAAAAAGTTAATTGCATCATTAATCTTGTATTCTAAGTACTCTGTGGGTTCCACTATCAGTACAGTGTACATGACTTGCAGGCTGGCTACAGATTCGTACAGAAAGTTAAAAAGAAACAAATCCATCCTTAATCTTGTATTCTAAGTACTCTGTGGGTTCCACTGCCAGTACAGCAGCAAAATAAGTATAGTATATATTATAAAAAATATAAAAATCTAAAGTTTAGGACAGAATTCGAACTCAGGTCATCGCGCTGCGAGCATCCGGCCCGGACCAGTACACTAGGTGTTGGTTGCGGAGAATGCAAGAGATAAACCTTTATAGCAATGAGCCCGTCCGTTGCAATGGATCCAAAGTAGAATAATACATATTCACAAATTTGAAAGAAAACAATTTACTTTTGATATATGTATCACTAAAAATATCTTATGTTTCACTCCAAACAATTTACTTTTGATATAACAACGATTGGACCAGTACTGTGCTCACTCAAGCTAGTTGTCTGACTTCGATATGACCCTACGCTGCTGGTATGTGTCTCGTAAGTCAAGCGGCGTGATGTAGTCATCATCACCTGTCCACTTCCCGCATCACATATTCGCTTCTCCATCTTTGTCCGCTCTTCTATCCCCGCTAAGGCGCCTCCCCCCTCGTCCAATCTTCCATCCCCTCTAAGGCGCCTCTGTCGGTGTCAAAACCGGTGGATCTCGGGTAGGGGGGCCCGAACTATGCGTCTAGGATCGATGGTAACAAGAGACAGAGGACACAATGTTTACCCAGGTTCGGGCCCTCTCTATGGAGGTAATACCCTATGTCCTGCTTGATTGATATTGATGAATATGGGTGTTACAAGAGTTGATCTACCACGAGATCGTAATGGCTAAACCATAGAAGCCTAGCCTGTATGACTATGGTAATGAATATATCCTTTCCGGACTACCCTCTCCAGTTTATATAGACACCGGGGGCATCTAGGGTTTACATAGAGTCGGTTACATAAGAAGGAATCTTCATAGTCGGTCACCAAGCTCGCCTTCCATGCCAAGGAGAGTCCAATCCGGACTCAGGTATAGTCTTCGGCCTTCATGTCTTCACAGCCAATCAGTCCGGCCCAATAGATAACAGGCCGGACGCCCAAGGACCCCTTAGTCCAGGACTCCCTTAGTAGCCCCCGAACCAGTCTTCAATAGCAAGGTGTTCGGCACACAAATTGTCTTCGGCATTGCCAGACGGGTTCCTCCTTTAACGATCTCCATGTGATGTATTAGGCCATTGGTTCCATGTCGCTCCCCTTGGTTTCCGCGCGTTAAATAACTTCGCCTCCCATGTGTCAAGTGAAGGCGGAAGGTTAGGGTATTTTTGCAGATAACACCCCACCCACGCAAGGAAGAGCGCCTATTAAAGAGATCGGATCTTAGATCCATTCGGCACGACAGAGGAAATCCCCAGAAACTGCTTGGAAGAGACCATTCCAGCATGGCTAGCGCCCCCAGCTCCTCCACCCGTTCCGGCCTAGGGAAAGGCCAGTGGGAGAGGTGTTCAGTGTCCCACAGTCAATTGACGGAGCTGCAGACGCATGGCTTTCTTCCCCCACAGATCTAGTTCCTGTTCGAGCGGGGCTAGATTCCTTCAACGGTGAGACTCAGGCAGAGAACTTCCCCAATCCATCCGGGGGAGAGCGAGTATGTTTCGTCCCCTACCTGCTGAGGGGCGTTGGATTTCCCGTTCATCTGTTCCTCCGAGGGCTTCTGGAATACTATGGCCTCCAGTTGCACAACTTCACCCCTGCCTCCGTTCTGCACATTGCGGGTTACGTCGCTTTATGTGAACTATTCCTGGGTATCGAGGCTCACTTCGAGCTATGGAGGAAGTTGTTCTGTCTTGTCTCGCGTAATCACGAGGGGTCAATATTTGAAGTGGGCGGAGCCGAAGTATGGCGTATCGCTGACACCGGGTATCTGTCCGGCATACTAAGGAAGGCATCCGAGGAATGGCCTTCCGAATGGTTTTATATTGAGGACGTCACGCTTCCTGACCCAGTTCGAAAGGGTCTTCCTAAATTTGCAAGCATTCCGCTAAAGAAACGCCACAGTTGGTGTCCTCGGAGTCTTGAAGAGGAGGACAACGCAGAAGTTCGCCAACTTGTGAGCAGGATAAAGACGCTCGCTTAGTCCGGACTTACAATAATCAAGGTAATGGCGATCTCCATAGTGTGTGGGGTTCAGCCGCTACAATACAGAGGGCTGCCCATGTGGCACTATAATGGAGAGGATGACGCCTCCCGTTATGGCCGGAAGGGTCCGGATACCCCCGCCGCTCTGGCCAAAATATTGGCCGAGCTTTTTAAAGGGGAGGAAGAGGAGTTTCTTCGCATTAAGCACAGAGATGGATATTCTATGTATAATCCTCCCAGTTGGGTAAGCTTCGACCCTTTGATCCCACTCATTCCCCTTCCGGATTACTTTTGATAAATTTCAAGTCTATTTGTCATGACAACACTGGCATAAGGTCACCGAAGGACTTCATAGTCATACCCCACAGCCGAAGATCCACAACCGGGAACTAGATCCTGGGTTCAAATAGGATCCAAATATATTCGTGGTGCTCGCGGGGGGGAGTGTTCTACCAGACAAGCTATGACGGCACAGAAGTGGCCATCACCGCCGACTATCCTGGCCTTCTTCCTGCTTCACATGTAAATAATTAAGAAACACCTTCTCTAAAAGAGTGCTCTTATTCCGCCTCACCCACCGCACTGTATCGTGCTTCATAGGGGAGACGTTCGACGATTTTGAAGAGATCGGCTCCCGCGCCGGACAAGCCTTCCAAGAGGAAAGCAAACAAAGACACGGACGTGCCTTCATCAAAGAGGTATGAATTCACCAACATGCACCTGAGCAGTCACGTCCAACCGTGACCTTCCCGTTTTCCATTTGTCAGGAGGAAGGCGCGCCAGACTATATCCGAAGGTCCGAGCGGCCGTACTTCCCACAGTCGGGATTCAAATCCTGCCGTGAAGACGGGGGCTAAAGCAGGGGCGACGCCGGACTGTCCTCCAACCGAGGACTCGGACGATGTATCCGTCACCAACTCGGAAGTGGAGAGTGCTATGAATCATCGGCACCGCCGGGCCATTTTACAAGACCCTGGCTTTTCAGAAGAGTCGTTTAATGCCTTCAACTCAGCCGATGCATACATCCGGGCTGCTCGAGATGGGATTAACAGGGCCACGAAGCAACATTTGAAAGATGTGCAGGTAAATTCGCTTTGTCTGACTATGATAATGTCACAGCCCTAGAACATCTGAGTGTAATAGTTGCATCAGTGAGCATGCATCATGTTTAATTCAAGAAATTGAAATGAGGAATATTCAAAGCCTCATAAATTATTTTAAAAAAAGGGCAAGAACCCTTTAAATAGCATTCTGTGAATCCAAAATGCCCTAAAAATAGTTTTGTGAATTTTGGCAAGAGTTATATATCAAACCAAAATTCTGGAACATTTTAAGGAACTATTTGGTCTCTGAATTTAAATCAATAATCTATTTGAATTTGGGGATATATTCATAATATATAATGAATATATTTTCAAATGCTTTGAAATGTTTTATGTACTTTTGGAATAGTCCAGAGAGGTAACATAAAATATCTCAGAGTGTTTTGGCACTGTTTTGAATTCATTTTGAATTTTGAAACAGTGGCAGAAGATTAAATAATAAAAAATAGCAGAAACAAAAAGGAAATAGGAGCTCACCTGAGCAGCCCACCCACCTGGCACAGGAGAGAAGCCGGCCCAGCCCACTTACCTCCTTGCTCGTCGTCTTCCTCCTGCCAGTAGGCAGGAGCGAACACGCGCGCGCACCCGTGGAGCCCTCCACCTCCTGCTTTGCGTAGGAGGCCGCTCCTTCGTCCTAGTCCGCGCCTAGAGACGCCCAACACCCCCTCGCCCACTCCCCCGCCTCTCTGGCCTCTCCCCACCGCTCTGGCTTTCTCTCCGCAGCCGCCCGAGCACACCCGCAGCGCGCAGCTCACCGCCGCCGTGCCTAGTGGCCTCCCCTCGCCTCCCCACTTGTCTGGAACCTCCGCACTCATCGCGTACGTTGTCTCCGCCAACGCACACGACGCCGGGAGGCCTACAGTAACGCCATCGTCATCGTCTTCACCGACGGGCACCGAAGATCGCCGGCTCCGATTCACCGTCTCCAAGCCGTCCCCAAGCCGTCTGAGATGCTCAACGACTTCGCTATGAGGACTCCTTCGTTTTCCCCCTCCTCTCCTGCTCGTTCCCGCACCGTAGCCGTCGTCCCTGCAAGCACCGAGCTCCGGCCATCGCCATGGCCGACAAACCTCATGCCCCGGAGCTCTTCCGCTCGCTCCAGTAGCTCCCGTGTGCTCGCCGGGTCCCCAGGATCCCGATGCGCCCCTCTGCGCTCTGGCTAATGCGCCGCAGCCTCGCGCGCGACCGAACCCGAGCTCCGGCCTCCACCAAAGCTCGCCGTCGCCGCTGCTAAAGCCAGCCTCTGCACCTGCCGCATCCACCACTCGACGCATCGCATCGGCCTAAGTATGTAGAGCCTAGCCACGCTTGCTCTCGTCGCCGGAGATGGCCGGACGGGGAGCGCTGCTGCGTCTCGCTTAGCACCGGCGACTAATCGCCGTTTAGATGACGTGGCGTCATTAGTTTAGAGTTAAGCATGTGCTTAATTAGCCTCCCCCCAACACAGTCACTGACACGCCGGCCCCGCAGATATTTAGCCCCGGTTTAATATCCACTTAACACTGAGTCTATGACATGCGGGCCCCCAAGATCAGGTTTGACCAGGACCGGGTCTGTTGACCGCGGATGTCATCCTGACATCATGCTGACGCTGTTACTATTTTCTGGAAATTAGAATAAATCAGAAAAGGATTTATGAATTTCAGAAAATACTTCAAACTTCTAAAAATCATAGAAAATCAACCGTAACTCCAAATGAAATAAATTATATATGAAAAATTATCAGAAAAATTCAAGGAATCCATCTGTACCATTCTCATGCATGTTTGAACAATGTTTGTCCTCTGTTTTGGACAAAACAAATAAAGGGCATTTAAATAATCATATATGGGGTTGGAATTTGAATCATGTATTCAAACCAACTTCATTTAAATCATAGCTAGATGCATTAGCTCAAATCACAGCATATTGCCATGTCATGATCATGCATCATATTGTAGCATCGCATTGATTGTGTTCTTTCTCAGTTGCCGGTGTTTTTCCCCTCTCGATAGACGTGGTTCCGACGACGTGATCGATGACACCGACGAAGAGCTATAATATCTTCAGAAGTGCCAGGCAAGCAAAACCCCCTTGTTCATTCCGATACAATCCCACTCTCTCGCTCCTGCTCTCTTTTACTGCATTAGGACAACACCGATTCAGCTATTACATGCTGCGGTAGTTGAACCCCTTTCCTCTGCATGACCTATCATTGCCACAGTAAATAGATGAAACCCACTAGCATGAGTAGGAATTGTTTGAGCCCTGATGTGCCTACTCATTCATGCTTGTTGTCATGCCTGCTACTGCTTAGAGTTGAGTCCGGTCTGATTCATCGGGAATGAATTGGAACGTGGAGAACATGTCCTACCGTTGAGATCTAAGTGTGTGAACACAATTTGGTAAAGGTAGCGGTGAGAGGCCATGTAGGAGTACATGGTGGGTTGTCTCATTGCAGCCGTTCTCAGGAACTGAGTTCTGTGTTTGTGATCCATGAACAGTTACTACCACACATTGGGTTCCGGTAACTCGGCCCCTCTCAGCTTATTAATCAACTCGATCTGTGTCCAGGAGTTGCAACTAGTTTCTGGTGTTTGTAGGTAGTGTTAGTAGTCTACCAAGTGGCACCCGGTACAGGTGGGCCTGGGACAGACTAGGCATAGTGGCACGGTGTACCAAGTGGCACCTGGATGGTGGGCTTGGGAACCTTGCACACATCGTTTGGGGCCGTGAGCGACACCCCTGCCGGATCTCCTTGCGGATGGAACCCGAATAGGCGATAAACCTAGACTAGAGACTTGTTGGTTAGGCAGGTCGTGGCCGACTCCCTCGCCCGGCTTCCGCTTGAAGGTTGCCGAGGTACATGACATGTACAGGGCAATAAGTGGCGAGAGCGTGTGTGAAGAAGTACACCCCTGCAGGGTTATCATCATCTATTCGAATAGCCGGATTCCTCGGATATGGAAACTTGGACCCCTGGCATAGTTCATAGACAAGTGAAAGTGGATACTCTAAAACTCGCAAGATAAGCGTGAGTTCTATGGATGGCCTTCTCGTAGGAAGACGGGAGCGGATCCATAGTGGTGTATTGATATGGTGAATATGTGGACTCGTGTGCGCCACCTCAAAAGAGTTACTTGCAGTCATAGTTCAGGATAGCCACCGAGTCAAAGCTGGCTTGCTGCAGTTAAACTCCACCACCCCCTTTATTGATACAGATGATATGTAGTTAGTTCTGATGTAAGTCTTGCTGGGTACATTTGTACTCACATTTGCTTAATTTATGTTTTGCAGAGAGAGACGTCAGTCTCACTAGTAGTTCCGCTTGGACTTCAACGTTTAGCTTGATACCTCAGCTACGATCTTGTGCCCTCGGCAGGATCTGGTAGATAGTTAGGCTTCTCAGCCTTTTTCATTTGTAGAAGTCTGTACTCAGACGTGTTAAGCTTCCGCATGTGCTTTGACTTGTATGCTCTGAATGTTGGGTCATGAGACCCATGTTTGTTTTATCTGGCTCTTCGGAGCCTAATGGATAAATACTTGAGTCGTAGAGTTATGTTGTGATGCCATGTTGTATTTACACATATCGAGCATATTGTGTGTATGATTGAAATGCTTGGTATGTGTGGGATCCGACAATCTAGTTGTTTATCCTTGGCAGCCTCTCTTATGGGGCAATGTAGTCTAGTGCTTCCATGAGCCATAGTAGTCCGCTACAGCCCGGTTCACCGGAGTCCTGCTAGCCCAGCACTACTGCTCAGGACACTTGACTGGCCGGCATGTGATTCACTTCGTTCCTGTGTCTGTCCCTTCGGGGAAATGTCACGCGGTGACATCCGGAGTCTTGCCTAGCCTGCTATAGCCTGGGTTCCCGGAGTCCTGTTAGCCCAGTGCTATAGCCCGGATTCACACGCTGCTGACCAACATGCTCGATGTGATTCATGTATGCCTGTCCCCATAGGTTGGTGCCGCTTTGGGTTCACGACTAGCCATGTCGGCCCGGGTTCTCTGTCATATGGATGCTAGCGACACTATCATATACATGAGCCAAAAGGCGCAAACGGTCCCGGGCCATGGTAAGGCGACAACCGTGGGAATACCGTGCGTGAGGCCGCAAAGTTATATGAGGTGTTACCGGCTAGATCGATGTGACTTGGAATCGGGGTCCTGACAGATAACCATATGCCAGTAGCCCCCGAGACTTAAAGGAGTTGAAACAACTGATTTAAGGATCAATGTACAACCAGGTGCTTACGGAGAAGAATACCCAGCTGGCTTAGGAACTAGAAAAGTGTCAGCGCCAGCTGCTTGCTGCTAACGCGAACTGAAGAAATATAAGGCATCTCCAGGTAATATCTTCCTCTATCGAAAATTCATAATGATACATTGATAGTGTGAATCCGGGTTCTAATCTTTGTGTTGGGTCATTTAGACCAAGTACGAGAGCAGCTGGACGCCGCTCAAAGCGAAGAACACGGAGCCAAAAAGCTATTAGCAGTGGGCGAGCATGTATTGACAAAGGTCGTTGAAGAGAAAAATAAACTCCAGGATTCGAACATCATCCTTGGCGAAGAACTGAAAGATGTGCGAGCGCAGCTAGCCGACTCTGTGAAGGAGAACAAGAAGCTCCGAGGCGGCATATTGTAACACCCCCAGTGTCATGCTATAGTAACTACCTGTTAATGGTGCCATGTCATCTTGTTACTGTTGCTAATCTTCACTTGATCCAAATCACCATTCAAATTCAAATCCAATTTAAAATAAAAAATTCAAATTTGCCAAACATGAAAACTAAAATGTTCAAAGTGTGGCAAATATTCTCTGGTTTTTTATCATGTTGGAACCAACCTCTTTTGGGATTCCAAAGTGCCCCTGGAAATTTATTTAGTGGTCTGCCAACATTAAAAATTGTCCTTTCTGAAGGAAATATGCCCTAGAGGCAATAATAAAGTTATTATTTATTTCCTTATATCATGATAAATGTTTATTATTCATGCTAGAATTGTATTAACCGGAAACATAATACATGTGTGAATACATAGACAAACAGAGTGTCACTAGTATGCCTCTACTTGACTAGCTCGTTAATCAAAGATGGTTAAGTTTCCTAACCATGAACAATGTGTTGTTATTTGATTAACGAGGTCACATCATTAGTTGAATGATCTGATTGACATGACCCATTTCATTAGCTTAGCACCCGATCGTTTAGTATGTTGCTATTGCTTTCTTCATGACTTATACATGTTCCTATGACTATGAGATTATGCAACTCCCGTTTGCCGGAGGAACACTTTGGGTACTACCAAACGTCACAACATAACTGGGTGATTATAAAGGAGTACTACAGGTGTCTCCAATGGTAGATGTTGGGTTGGCGTATTTCGAGATTAGGGTTTGTCACTCCGATTGTCGGAGAGGTATCTCTGGGCCCTCTCGGTAATACACATCACATAAGCCTTGCAAGCATTATAACTAAGATGTTAGTTGTGAGATGATGTATTACGGAACGAGTAAAGAGACTTTCTAGTAACGAGATTGAACTAGGTATTGGATACCGACGATCGAATCTCAGGAAAGTAACATACCGATGACAAAGGGAACAACGTATGTTGTTATGCGGTCTGACCGATAAAGATCTTCGTAGAATATGTAGGAGCCAATATGGGCATCCAGGTCCCGCTATTGGTTATTGACCGGAGACGTGCCTCGGTCATGTCTACATTGTTCTCGAACCGTAGGGTCCGCACGCTTAATGTTACGATGACAGTTATTATGAGTTTATGCATTTTGATGTACCGAAGGTTGTTCGGAGTCCCGGATGTGATCACGGACATGACGAGGAGTCTCGAAATGGTCGAGACATAAAGATTGATATATTGGAAGCCTATGTTTGGACATCGGAAGTGTTCCGGGTGAAATCGGGATTTTACCGGAATACCGGGAGGGTTACCGGAACCCCCCGGGAGCTAAATGAGCCATAATGGGCCTTAGTGGAAAAGAGAAGGGGCTGCCCTAGATGGGCTGCGCGCCTCCCCCTTCCCCTAGTCCTATTAGGACTAGGAAAGGGTGGCCGGCCACCTCCTCCTCTTTTCCCCTCCGAGGAATCCTAGTTGGACTAGGATTGGAGGGGGAATCCTACTCCCAGTGGGAGTAGGACTCTCCTGCGCCTCCTCTTTGGCCGGCCAGCCCCTCCCCCTTCGATCCTTTATATACGGGGGCAGGGGCACCTCTAGACACACAAGTTTATCCTTGAGATCGTTCCTTAGCCGTGTGCGGTGCCCCCTGCCACCAAATTCCACCTCGATCATACCGTTGTAGTGCTTAGGCGAAGCCCTGCGTCGGTAGTACATCAAGATCGTCACCACGCCGTCGTGCTAACGGAACTCCTCCCCGAAGCTTTGCTGGATCGGAGCCCGGGGATCGTCATCGAGCTGAACGTGTGCTAAGAACTCGGAGGTGCCGGAGTAACGGTGCTTGGATCGGTCGGATCGGGAAGAAGACGTACGACTACTTCCTCTATGTTGTGTCAACGCTTCCGTTGCGATCTACAAGGGTACGTAGATCAGACTCTCCCCCTCGTTGCTATGCATCACCATGATCTTGCGTGTGCGTAGGAAATTTTTGAAATTACTATGTTCCCCAATAGTGGCATCCGAGCCTAGGTTTTATGGTTTGATGTTATTTGCACGAGTAGAACACAAGTGAGTTGTGGGCGATACAAGTCATACTGCCTACCAGCATGTCATACTTTGGTTCCACGGTATTGTTGGATGAGACGATGCGGACCAACCTTACGCGTACGCTTACGCGAGACCGGTTCCCTCGACGTGCTTTGCACATAGATGGCTTGCGGGCGACTGTCTCTCCAACTTTAGTTGAACCGAGTATGGCTACGCCCGGTCCTTGAGAAGGTTAAAACGGAGTCTATTTGACAAACTATCGTTGTGGTTTTGATGCGTAGGTGAGATGAGTTCTTGCTTAAGCCCGTAGCAGCCACGTAAAACTTGCAACAACAAAGTAGAGGACGTCTAACTTGTTTTTGCAGGGCATGTTGTGATGTGATATGGTCAAGGCATGATGCTAATTTTATTGTATGAGATGATCATGTTTTGTAACCAAGTTATCGGCAACTGGCAGGAGCCATATGGTTGTCGCCTTATTGTATGCAATGCAATCGCGATGTAATGCTTTACTTTATTGCTAAGCGGTAGTGATAGTCGTGGAAGCATAAGATTGGCGAGACGACAACGATGCTACGATGGAGATCAAGGTGTCGCGCCGGTGACGATGGTGATCATGACGGTGCTTCGGAGATGGAGATCACAAGCACAAGATGATGATGGCCATATCATATCACTTATATTGATTGCATGTGATGTTTATCTTTTATGCATCTTATCTTTCTTTGATTGACGGTACCATTATAAGATGATCTCTCACTAAATTATCAAGAAGTGTTCTCCCTGAGTATGCACCGTTGTGAAAGTTCTTCGTGCTGAGACACCACGTGATGATCGGGTGTGATAGGCTCTACGTTCAAATACAAAGGGTGCAAAACAGTTGCACATGCGGAATACTCAGGTTATACTTGACGAGCCAAGCATATACAGATATGGCCTCGGAACACGGAGACCGAAAGGTCGAGCGTGAATCATATAGTAGATATGATCAACATAATGATGTTCACCGATGAAACTACTCCATCTCACGTGATGATCGGACATGGTTTAGTTGATTTGGATCACGTGATCACTTAGAGGATTAGAGGGATGTCTATCTAAGTGGGAGTTCTTAAGTAATATGATTAATTGAACTTAAATTTATCATGAACTTAGTACCTGATAGTATCTTGCTTGTTTATGTTGATTGTAGATAGATGGCTCGTGCTGTTGTTCCGTTGAATTTTAATGCATTCCTTGAAAAAGCAAAGTTGAAAGATGATGGTAGCAATTACACGGACTGGGTCCGTAACTTGAGGATTATCCTCATTGCTGCACAGAAGAATTACGTCCTGGAAGCACCGCTGGGTGCCAGGCCTGCTGCTGGAGCAACACCAGATGTTATGAACGTCTGGTAGAGCAAAGCTGATGACAACTCGATAGTTCAGTGTGCCATGCTTTACGGCTTAGAATCGGGACTTCAACGATGTTTTGAACGTCATGGAGCATATGAGATGTTCCAGGAGTTGAAGTTAATATTTCAAGCAAATGCCCGGATTGAGAGATATGAAGTCTCCAATAAGTTCTATAGCTGCAAGATGGAGGAGAACAGTTCTGTCAGTGAGCATATACTCAAAATGTCTGGGTATAACAATCACTTGATTCAGATGGGAGTTAATCTTCCAGATGATTGCGTCATTGACAGAATTCTCCAATCACTGCCACCAAGCTACAAGAGCTTCGTGATGAACTATAATATGCAAGGGATGAACAAGACTATTCCCGAGCTCTTCGCAATGCTGAAAGCTGCAGAGGTAGAAATCAAGAAGGAGCATCAAGTGTTGATGGTTAACAAAACCACTAGTTTCAAGAAAAAGGGCAAAGGGAAGAAGAAGGGGAACTTCAAGAAGAACGGCAAGCAAGTTGCTGCTCAGGAGAAGAAACCCAAGTCTGGACCTATAAGCCTGAAACTGAGTGCTTCTACTGCAAGCAGACTGGTCACTGGAAGCGGAACTGCCCCAAGTATTTGGCGGATAAGAAGGATGGCAAGGTGAACAAAGGTATATGTGATATACATGTTATTGATGTGTACCTTACTAATGCACGCAGTAGCACCTGGGTATTTGATACTGGTTCTGTTGCTAATATTTGCAACTCGAAATAGGGACTACGGATTAAGCGAAGATTAGCTAAGGACGAGGTGACGATGCGCGTGGGAAACGGTTCCAAAGTCGATGTGATCGCGGTCGGCACGCTACCTCTACATCTACCTTCGGGATTAATATTAGACCTAAATAATTGTTATTTGGTGCCAGCGCTGAGCATGAACATTATATCTGGATCTTGTTTAATGCGAGATGGTTATTCATTTAAATCGGAGAATAATGGTTGTTCTATTTATATGAGTAATATCTTTTATGGTCATGCACCCTTGAAGAGTGGTCTATTCTTGTTAAATCTCGATAGTAGTGACACACATATTCATAATGTAGAAGCCAAAAGATGCAGAGTTGATAATGATAGTGCAACTTATTTGTGGCACTGCCGTTTAGGTCATATCGGTATAAAGCGCATGAAGAAACTCCATACTGATGGACTTTTGGAACCACTTGATTATGAATCACTTGGTACTTGCGAACCGTGCCTCATGGGCAAGATGACTAAAACACCGTTCTCCGGTACTATGGAGAGAGCAACAGATTTATTGGAAATCATACATACCGATGTATGTGGTCCGATGAATATTGAGGCTCATGGCGGATATCATTATTTTCTCACCTTCACAGATGATTTAAGCAGATATGGGTATATCTACTTGATGAAACACAAGTCTGAAACATTTGAAAAGTTCAAGGAATTTCAGAGTGATGTTGAAAATCATCGTAACAAGAAAATAAAGTTTCTACGATTTGATCGTGGAGGAGAATATTTGAGTTACGAGTTTGGTATACATTTGAAAAATTGTGGAATAGTTTCGCAACTCACGCCACCCGGAACACCACAGCGTAATGGTGTGTCCGAACGTCGTAATCGTACTTTACTAGATATGGTACGATCTATGATGTCTCTTACTGATTTACCACTATCGTTTTGGGGATACGCTTTAGAGACGGCCGCATTCACGTTAAATAGGGCACCATCAAAATCCGTTGAGACGACACCTTATGAACTGTGGTTTGGCAAGAAACCAAAGTTGTCGTTTCTTAAAGTTTGGGGTTGCGATGCTTATGTGAAAAAGCTTCAACCTGATAAGCTCGAACCCAAATCGGAGAAATGTGTCTTCATAGGATATCCAAAGGAAACTATTGGATACACCTTCTATCACAGATCCGAAGGAAAGACTTTTGTTGCTAAATTCGGAAACTTTCTTGAGAAGGAGTTTCTCTCGAAAGAAGTGAGTGGGAGGAAAGTAGAACTTGACGAGGTAACTGTCCCCGCTCCCTTATTAGAAAGTAGTACATCACAGAAAACTGTTTCTGCGACACCTACACCAATAAGTGAGGAAGTTGATGATAATGATCATGAAACTTCAGAACAAGATACTACTGAACCTCGTAGATCAACCAGAGCAAGATCCGCGCCAGAGTGGTACGGTAATCCAGTTCTGGAAGTCATGCTACTAGATCATGATGAACCTACGAACTATCAAGAAGCGATGGTGAGCCCAGATTCCGCAAAGTGGCTTGAGGCCATGAAATCTGAGATGGGATCCATGTATGAGAACAAAGCATGGACTTTTGACTTGCCCGATGATCGGCAAGCAATTGAGAATAAATGGATCTTCAAGAAAAAGACTGACGCTCACGGTAATGTTACTGTCTATAAAGCTTGACTTGTTGCAAAAGGTTTTCGACAAGTTCAAGGGGTTGACTACGATGAGACATTCTCACCCATAGCGATGCTTAAGTCTGTCAGAATCATGTTAGCAATTGCCGCATTTTATGATTATGAAATTTGGCAGATGGATGTCAAAACTGCATTCCTGAATGGATTTCTGGAAGAAGAGTTGTATATGATGCAACCGGAAGGTTTTGTCGATCCAAAGGGAGCTAACAAAGTGTGCAAACTCCAGCGATCCATTTATGGACTGGTGCAAGCATCTCGGAGTTGGAATAAACGCTTTGATAGTGTGATCAAAGCATTTGGCTTTATACAGACTTTTGGAGAAGCCTGTATTTACAAGAAAGTGAGTGGGAGCTCTGTAGCATTTCTGATATTATATGTGGATGACATATTGCTGATTGGAATTTCTGGATAGCATAAAGGGATACTTGAATAAGAGTTTTTCAATGAAAGACCTCGGTGAAGCTGCTTACATATTGGGCATTAAGATCTATAGAGATAGATCAAGACGCTTAATTGGACTTTCACAAAGCACATACCTTGACAAGATTTTGAAGAAGTTCAAAATGGATCAAGCAAAGAAAGGGTTCTTGCCTGTGTTACAAGGTGTGAAGTTGAGTCAAACTCAATGCCCGACCACTGCAGAAGATAGAGAGAAAATGAAAGATGTTCCCTATGCTTCAGCCATAGGCTCTATCATGTATGCAATGCTGTGTACCAGACCTGATGTGTGCCTTGCTATAAGTTTAGCAGGGAGGTACCAAAGTAATCCAGGAGTGGATCACTGGACAGCGGTCGAGAACATCCTGAAATACCTGAAAAGGACTAAAGATATGTTTCTCGTATATGGAGGTGACAAAGAGCTCACCGTAAGAGGTTACATTGATGCAAGCTTTGACACTGATCCGGACGATTCTAAATCGCAAACCGGATACGTGTTTACTTTAAACGGTGGAGCTGTCAGTTGGTGCAGTTCTAAACAAAGCGTCGTAGCGGGATCTACATGTGAAGCGGAGTACATAGCTGCTTCGGAAGCAGCGAATGAAGGAGTCTGGATGAAGGAGTTCATATCCGATCTAGGTGTCATACCTAGTGCATCGGGTCCAATGAAAATCTTTTGTGACAATACTGGTGCAATTGCTTTGGCAAAGGAATCCAGATTTCACAAAAGGACCAAACACATCAAGAGACGCTTCAATTCCATCCGGGATCTAGTCCAGGTGGGAGACATAGAGATTTGCAAGATACATACGGATCTGAATGTTGCAGACCCATTGACTAAGCCTCTTCCACGAGCAAAACATGATCAGCACCAAGGCTCCATGGGTGTTAGAATCATTACTGTGTAATCTAGATTATTGACTCTAGTGCAAGTGGGAGACTGAAGGAAATATGCCCTAGAGGCAATAATAAAGTTATTATTTATTTCCTTATATCATGATAAATGTTTATTATTCATGCTAGAATTGTATTAACCGGAAACATAATACATGTGTGAATACATAGATAAACAGAGTGTCACTAGTATGCCTCTACTTGACTAGCTCGTTAATCAAAGATGGTTAAGTTTCCTAACCATGAACAATGTGTTGTTATTTGATTAACGAGGTCACATCATTAGTTGAATGATCTGATTGACATGACCCATTTCATTAGCTTAGCACCCGATCGTTTAGTATGTTGCTATTGCTTTCTTCATGACTTATACATGTTCCTATGACTATGAGATTATGCAACTCCCGTTTGCCGGAGGAACACTTTGGGTACTACCAAACGTCACAACGTAACTGGGTAATTATAAAGGAGTACTACAGGTGTCTCCAATGGTAGATGTTGGGTTGGCGTATTTCGAGATTAGGGTTTGTCACTCCGATTGTCGGAGAGGTATCTCTGGGCCCTCTCGGTAATACACATCACATAAGCCTTGCAAGCATTATAACTAAGATGTTAGTTGTGAGATGATGTATTACGGAACGAGTAAAGAGACTTGCCAGTAACGAGATAGAACTAGGTATTGGATACCGATGATCGAATCTCGGGCAAGTAACATACCGATGACAAAGGGAACAACGTATGTTGTTATGCGGTCTGACCGATAAAGATCTTCGTAGAATATGTAGGAGCCAATATGGGCATCCAGGTCCCGCTATTGGTTATTGATCGGAGACGTGTCTCGGTCATGTCTACATTGTTCTCGAACCGTAGGGTCCGCACGCTTAACGTTACGATGACAGTTATTATGAGTTTATGCATTTTGATGTACCGAAGGTTGTTCGGAGTCCTGGATGTGATCACGGACATGACGAGGAGTCTCGAAATGGTCTAGACATAAAGATTGATATATTGGAAGCCTATGTTTGGACATCGGAAGTGTTCCGGGTGAAATCGGGATTTTACCGGAATACCGGGAGGGTTACCGGAACCCCCCGGGAGCTAAATGGGCCATAATGGGCCTTAGTGGAAAAGAGAAGGGGCTGCCCTAGATGGGCTGCGCGCCTCCCCCTTCCCCTAGTCCTATTAGGACTAGGAAAGGGTGGCCGGCCACCTCCTCCTCTTTTCCCCTCCGAGGAATCCTAGTTGGACTAGGATTGGAGGGGGAATCCTACTCCCAGTGGGAGTAGGACTCTCCTGCGCCTCCTCCTTGGCCGACCAGCCCCTCCCCCTTGGATCCTTTATATATGGGGGCAGGGGGCACCTCTAGACACACAAGTTGATCCTTGAGATCGTTCCTTAGCCGTGTGCGGTGCCCCCTGCCACCAAATTCCACCTCGATCATACCGTTGTAGTGCTTAGGCAAAGCCCTGCGTCGGTAGTACATCAAGATCGTCACCACGCCGTCGTGCTGACGGAACTCCTCCCCGAAGCTTTGCTGGATCGGAGCCCGGGGATCGTCATCGAGCTGAACGTGTGCTAAGAACTCGGAGGTGCCGGAGTAACGGTGCTTGGATCGGTCGGATCGGGAAGAAGACGTACGACTACTTCCTCTACGTTGTGTCAACGCTTCCGTTGCGATCTACAAGGGTACGTAGATCAGACTCTCCCCCTCGTTGCTATGCATCACCATGATCTTGCGTGTGCGTAGGAAATTTTTGAAATTACTACGTTCCCCAACACTTTCCAATTCCTAGAAATGGTTAGACAACTCATTTTGGCCTCAAACATTCTGTGACTCGTGGAAATAATGTGCTCGATTTATTTGGCAAGTCTCCTTTCTAACAAAACTCTTTCAGTTTTACAAATTAATAGAAAACAGTAGCTAAATCCAAAAAAAACAGGAAAGAAAAGAAACAGAAAAAGGAAAAATGAAAAAGTCCTAAAGAACTACTGTGCACTTAAGCCTACTACTACAGTCCCCGGCCCAGCCCACCTAGCGACTGTCTCCCTCCTCGTGCATGCGTCGGTGCGCGCGCGCATCCGACCAGCGTTCGTCATCGTGTCGCCAATCCCACGGTTCCCCGACGCCGTTAACAGCTCGCCCACGTGCCTCGCTCTCTCCCCCGAACCCTAGCAGGCCCACAATCCCTCTCACCTCTCCTTCCTCGCCTCTATTCGAGATGCCCGAGTGCCCCCGCCGCCGTTGATCGCCGTAGTCATGGCCACCGTCATCCGTTCGTCGCCCCGGCAAGTCCAATAGCTCCGCCGTGGTCCTCTGCTCCCACCACACCGCTGGATCGAGCCCCGGAGCCCCTCGTGTCGCCGCATTCTTCTTCTTCTTCTCCGGCTCGGCCACCGCATCGTCCTCATCCTTGATCTACGCCACCGGTCCTCCCCGAGCCCTCTGCCCAGACCCCACGCTTCCCTGGTGAGCCTCTGCGCCGGATGCGCCCTCCCCTGCCTCCTCTGATCGCTTGTAGCGGCCGTTCCATGCTCACCCAAACACGCCGCCGCCTGGCCTCGTCGCCGGCGTGGCCACGTGACCTTTTGGTCCCGTGCGTGCCACCGTTCCACTTCTCGCGTCGAGTAGGCACCGTAGGCACTTCGCGCAGCTCACTTTGCACCTCGTAGCCCCGTTCCCGTACATCGCCAAAGAACCTCGCCACCGATGAGCTCGATGCGCTCAGCTCCGGCCACCGCAGCCTCCGCCGCCGTCCCAGATCGCTCCGGTGTCGTCTTGCCGTTTGAACGAGCCTGACCGCGCCCAAAATGGTGCGGTGTGGACGTATCCCGCAGCTCTCCCGATTGCTCCGCCATTGGATTGGTCGCCGGAGTTAGCTCCGATGCCTCTCCGTCCGGTGCCGAGCTGGCACCCACGTGGCACCGCCCCGTGCCACTGACTGGTGGGCCCGAGGCCCCTGTTAACGAGTTGACTAAGTCAACTGCTGACTGGGACACCCTTGTCCCACTGACCTATGGGCCCCACCTCAATAACCAAAATAAATAAAAGAATAATTAGTTAATTATATAGTTTAGTTAATTAAAACCCTAATCTCTCACTGACTACTTGGCCCCTCTCACTAATTAGGTTAGTTAGGATAAAATAACTCTGTTAGTTTAGCACTGTCACCGACATGTGGGTCCCAGTGGACCCACTTGTCTGGTTTGACTGGTCAACCGACCAGTTGACCCGCTGACATCATGCTGATGTCATGCTTGCATCATCGACCACTGTTTTGGATAATGTTGGTTTTAAATAAATAAATTCAGGAAATTAATAAAACTTTAGAAAATCATATCTTTTAAACTGTAGCTCGGATGCAAATAATTTATATATGAAAGTTGCTCAGAACGACGAGACGAACCCGAATACGCTACCCACATACATGTCAGATGCCTATAACTATCTGAACATGGAACATTCCCCCTCCGGTCATCTGTCAGACACAGGTCCGGAACTGGCAAAACATTCCCGGTTGAATTCCCCCTTCACCTATATCATGTAGCCTTACGTTAGGCCACACCCGGCACATCTTATTGCCATGTTATGCCTTGTGATGCATTGTTTGCTCTGTATTTACTGTTTCTTCCCCCTCTTCTCTCCGGTAGACCCCGAGACCGATGATGCCGCTGTGATCGTCTACGTCACCGACGACCCCTCCTTCTTGTCTAAGCAACCAGGCAAGCAAACCCCCCTTGAGCATTCCGATATCACCCATTTCTTTCCGTCTCATGCTTGCATTAGAACTGCTACTGCTTTCTGTATGATCCTACTCTCATGCATAGCCTGTTGTTGTTACCTGCTTTTATACCTTACCTGCTTATCCTAAACTGCTTACTATAGGTTGGTTAGAGATCCATCAGTGACCCCACTGTGGGAGTCCTGGATTAGGGGGTCTCCGGACAGCCGGACTATCTCCATTGGCCGGACTGTTAGACTATGAAGATACAAGATTAAAGACTTCGTCTCGTGTCCGGATGGGACTCTACTTGGCGTGGAAGGCAAGCTAGGCAATACGTATATGGATATCTCCTCCTTTGTAACCGACCTTGTGTAACCCTAACCCTCTCCGGTGTCTACATAAACCAGAGGGTTTTAGTCCGTAGGACAACAAGTCACAACATACAATCATACCGTAGGCTAGCTTCTAGGGTTTAGCCTCTCTGATCTCATGGTAGATCTACTCTTGTAATACCCATATCTTCAATATTAATCAAGCAGGACGTAGGGTTTTACCTCCATCAAGAGGGCCCGAACCTGTGTAAAACTTCATGTCCCTTGCCTCCTGTTACCATCCGGCCTAGACGCACAGTTCGGGACCCCCTACTCGAGATTCACCGGTTTTGACACCGACATTGGTGCTTTCATTGAGAGTTCCTCTGTGTCGTCACCGTTAGGCTTGATGGCTCCTACTATCATCGGTAGCGATGCGGTCCAGGGTGAGACTTTTCTCCCCGGACAGATCTTCGTATTTGGCGGCTTTGCACTGCGGGCTAATTCGCTTGGCCATCTGGTGCAGATTGAAAGCTACGCCCCTGGCCATCAGGTCAAATTTGGAAGTTTGAACTACACGGTCGACATTCGCGGAGACTTGATCTTTGACGGATTCAAGCCACAGCCGGGCGCGCCGCACTATCTCGATGGGCATGACCTAGCTCTGCCACCGGACGGTACTCCAGAGGCCGCGCCCACACCAGCTCCGACCCTTAGCTCGGAGCCAACTGCGCCAATCGAGGACAGGTGGCTAGACACCGCCTCAGGGGCCGCAGTCTCGACGGCGATCGAGCCAAACACCAGCATAATCCTCTGGCAACCCATGACTCCAAGGTGCCAGACTCTCTTCTGGACCCCGAACCATCCGCGCCCCTGCCAATCGAATCCAAGTGGGCGCCGATCATGGAATTCACCGCCGCGGATATCTTTCAGCACTCTCCCTTCAGCGACATTCTGAATTTACTAAGGTCTCTCTCTCTCTTTGTCAGGAGAACCCTGGCTGGATTATGGCCAACAGGACTGGGATGCGGACGACGAAGAAATTTGACGCCCACCCACCACCCACTTTGTAGCTACCGTCGATGATTTAACTGACATGCTCGACTTCGACTCCGAAGACATCGACGGTATGGACGACGATGTAGGAGACGAACATGAACCAGCACCTATAGGGCACTGGAAAGCCACCTCGTCATATGACATATACATGGTGGATACACCCAATGAAGGCAATGGCGACGAGATAGCGGAGGATGACCCCTCCAAGAAGCAACCCAAGCACCGACGTTAGCGGCGCCACTCTAAGTCCCGCCAAAGCAAAAGTGGTGATACCGACGCAGGAGATAATAACACTCCGGATAGCGCTGAAGACAATGAAAACCCCCTCCAGCAAGAGTTAGATCAGGAGGATGAAGGTGCCAGCTCTCCTGAGGGAGCGGCCAGCGAAGAGGAGGAGGATGACAATTACATGCCCCCTCCGAAGATGAGGCAAGCCTCGGCGATGAAGAATTTGCCGTACCAGAGGATCCCGTCGAACAAGAGCGCTTCAAGCGCAGGCTTATGGCCACGGCAAATAGCCTGAAGAAAAAGCAGCAGCAGCTTCAAGCTGACCAAGATCTGCTAGCTGACAAATGGACTGAAGTCCTCGTAGCCGAGGAATATAAACTCGAGCGTCCCTCCAAGAGTTACCCAAGGCGCAGATTACTACCCCGACTGGAGGAAGAAGCGTATGATACGGCTGACCGGCCACCTTGTGGCCGCGATAGAGAGGCATTCCTGCCGAAAACTCAGCCTCTACCCCAACGCCATCCAAATAAAAAGGCATGGGGAGATACACCAGACCTGCGACTGCGAGACATATTGGAGGACAAAGCAAAGCACTCAAGATCGATCTATGGATCACGAGGGCGCACCACTCTATGAGATGGTAAACGTCACGCCGGATACATTAAAAGCAAATCCGGCCGGGCCGAACACAGCGGGCAGGACCCGTACGAGCTGCATCGCAATATAGCCCAATACAGAGGCGCCGCACACCCCTTATGCTTCACAGACGAAGTAATGGAACATCAATTCCCAGAAGGTTTCAAACCTGTAAACATTGAATCATACGACGGCACAACAGATTCCGCGCTATGGATTGAGGACTTCCTCCTCCACATCCACATGGCCTGCGGTGATGACTTACATGCCATCAAGTACCTCCCACTAAAACTCAAAGGACCAGCACGACATTGGCTTAATAGCTTGCCAGCGGACTCCATTAGCTGTTGGGAAGATCTGGAAGCCGCATTCCTTGATAACTTTCAGGGCACTTATGTGCGACCACCATACGCCGATGACTTGAGCCACATAATTCAGCAGCCAGAAGAGTCGGCCAGGCAATTCTGGACTCGATTCCTTACAAAGAAAAACCAAATCACCGACTGTCCGGATGCGGAGGCCTTAGCGGCTTTCAAGCACAACATCTGAGATGAGTGGCTAGCCCGGCACCTTGGTCATGAAAAGCCGAAATCTATGGTAGCCCTCACGACGCTCATGACCCGCTTTTGTGCGGGAGAAGACAGCTGGTTGGCTCGCAGTAACAACATATCAAAGAACCATGGTACCTCAGATACCAAGGACGGCAACAGCAGGTCACGTCAAAACAAGCATAAGCGCCGCATTAACGGCGAAAGTACTAAGGATACGATAATCAATGCCGGATTCAAAGGCTCTAAACCCGGTCAGCAGAAAAAGCCATTCAAACAAAGTACGCCGGGTTCGTCCAGCTTGGACCGTATACTCGATCGCTCGTGTCAAATATACGACACCCCAGACAAGCCAGCCAATCACACCAATAGGGATTGTTGGGTGTTCAAGCAGGCCGGCAAGTTAATCGCCGAAAACAAGGACAAGGGGCCGCATAGCGATGACGAGGAAGAACCCCATCAGCCGCACACCAGAGGACAGAAGAGGTTTCCCCCGCAAGTGCGGACGGTGAACATGATATATGCAACCCACATCCCCAAGAGGGAGCGAAAGTGTGCGCTCAGGGACGCATATGCGCTGGAGCCAGTCGCCCCGAAGTTCAACCCTTGGTCCTCCTGTCCGATCACCTTCGATCGCAAGGACCACCCCACTAGTATCCGTCATGGTAGATTCGCCGCACTGGTCCTAGACCCAATCATCGACGGATTTCACCTCACTCGAGTCCTCATGGACGGTGGCAGCAGCCTGAACCTGCTTTATCAGGACACAGTGCGCAAAATGGGTATAGACCCCTCAAGGATCAAACCCACAAAGACGAACTTTAAAGGCGTCATTCCAGGCGTAGAGGCCCACTGCATAGGCTCAATTACACTGGATGTGGTCTTCGGATCCCCGGATAACTTCCGAAGTGAAGAGTTAATCTTCGATATAGTCCCATTCCGCAGTCGTTATCACACACTGCTCGGACGAACCGCATTCGCTAGATTCAATGCGGTACCACATTATGCATACCTCAAGCTCAAGATGCCAGGACCTCGCGGAGTTATTACAGTCAATGGAAACACTGAGCGCTCTCTCCGAACAGAGGAGCACACCGCGGCCCTCGCAGCAGAAGCGCAATGCAGCCTCTCAAGGCAATCTACCAGTTCGGCGTTTCAAAGCCCGGACACCTTCAAGCGCGATCGGTGCAATCGGCAAATAGACCGTCTGGCGCGATCTGAGGTTGCGTAGCAATACGACGGCCACCCCAATCCCAGCCCAATGACGTTGTTCGTGCCGCGCGTACATCATTACGCATTAAAAATGCCATGGGCACAGATGGGGAGGGGGAGGCACAACTACGGCACGTCCCAAAATGCGGCCTAAACCGCACCAGGGGCTTCCCGTTTGGTTATTTTTCTTTTTCTTTCAGGACTTCAATCTCTGGAAACACTGTCCGGCAGCTCTATTGCCGAACACATGATACAACAACCAAGGAGGCCGACAACTACGAAATTCCCAGGTGGATTACAGATTTCACATAATTCCTCAGCTCGCCCTTGGAAGGGACATAGTCCTACTCTTTTGCTCATTACATTATCTGTATCACTCTGCTTTAATGCAGTTTTTAATATACAATGCATGACATTACGATTATTATCGCATTTTTGTTATATGTATACATATCTATGTGTTCATTAATGACGCCTAGCAACCGTACACTCTGGTACGGCCAATGCACCAGGGGCTTACGTACCCACAATATGGTGTGAAACGTCCGAACACTTCCACAAGTGCGGCACCCCGAACTTATACCATTATATGCATCAGCTCCGAATCGTGTCTTTGGTCAAATGTTGGGTTTGCCCTGCTCCTATGTTTTGGTACCTTACGTTCCGCTCTATCGGCTAAGGTAGCGCTAGGAGAACTACTGCGATTGTGCCCCGGTTCTGCCGGGCCGAGCACCTCAGTAGAGAAAGCTAAAACTGACTGTCATGATAAGGCGAGAGACTGGTCGCTGTTTGGCGAGGTTTTTCGAGTCCCTAAAGACTTATGCCGCTTAGGGCGAGGGGCCGGCTCCGTCCGGCTTACAGGCGTGTATCACGCCCCGAATTCGGCCTTCCAAATACCAGGGGCTTCGCCGAAATTTAAAATTATAGAATTCTATGGCTAAGTGAGAGTGATAAAGCATTATTAGTCCGGTTGCCTTGTTCGTTGTGCTGAGCACCTCCCTCGAAGGACCCAAACATGGGAACAAGAGTGCTCAGGTTTATCCCGAACACCCCAGCACTCGTGGCATGGGGGCAGAAGCCGAGGACTAGCCATCTCTCAAATTGGAAAAACAGCCAAATAGAAGGCAATATTTTAAATTCACACAAGCGTTGCATAGCGCATATGAAACAAGTTTTCATTACACAAGATAAAAAATGAGCAAGTCTCATTCAAATATTACATTTTGTGAACACTCATTCGCGATAAGATGGGCGCCCGGCAGAACACCCTCGTAGTACATCCTGGGGTGGCGGTGCTCCTTGCCCTCCGGCGGTCCCTCCTTGATAAGCTTCACGGCCTCTAGCTTGACCCACTGCGTTTTCACACGGGCGAAGGCCCGACGTGCACCTTCAATGCAGACGGATCGCTTGACGACCTCCAGCCGTGGGCAGGCATCCACAAGCCGCCTCACCAAGCCGAAGAAGCTGTTCGGAAGGGCGTCGCCAGGCCACAACCAGACTATGAAGCCCTTCATGGCCTGATCGGCCGCCTTATGTAGCTCGGCCATCTGCTTCAGCTGGTCGCTCATTGGCACCAGATGTTCGACCTCAGCATACTGAGACCAGAACAGCTTCTTCGTCGAGCTTCCGTCCTTGGCCTGGTAGAATAGTGCGGCATCGGACACACTGCGGGGCAAATCTGCGAATGCTCCTGAAGAGCTCCGGATTCGGGTAAGTAATTGGTAATTCACCGTTGCATGCTTGCTTTGCATATAGAAAGCCTTACCCGCCGCTATCTTCTTCATCGCGTCGATCTCCTGAAGGGCCTTCTGGGCCTCGGCCTTGGCACTCTTCGCGCTCTCACGGGCCGCAGCAAGCTCAGACTCTCTCGTCTTCAAGTCAAGCTCCAACGCCTCGTGCTTCGTCACGAGAGCTTGTAGCACTTGCTGCACCTCGCCCACCCGAGCCTCGTGCCTCTCTCACTCGGTGTGCTCCTGGGCCACCTTTTCTTCGGCCTGGGACAGCGCTTGCTTGAGGGTCGCCACCTCGGTCATGGCCCCTGGCAAACATACAATGATCCTATCATTTAGCAATCACGCCCTTTTTCTCATCTACAGACGGGGTATCACTTACCCTTGTTCTCCTCGAGCTGCCTCTTAGCAAGGCTGAGCTCCTTCTGGGACCCCTCGAGGGCCTCCTTCAGTATGGCGACCTCTGTAGTTAGTGCGGCGGACGCCAGTAGCGAAGCCTGCACATGCATATTGACATACTTATATTAGACTCCTGTGATATTATTTGATCCTCTGTTCGGCTTTTCTTTTTGAACACCGAACAAAGCATCAGGGGCTACTGTCTATGCGGTAACACTTCTACTACATTTTAAAACACTTACCTCGAAGCCTGTTAGAAGGCTAGTACAGGCTTCAGTCAATCCGCTCTTGGCGGACTGAACCTTCTGGATCAACCGCACTCATGATAGTGCGGTGCTCCTCCTTGATGGAAGCGCTGCAAAGCGCTTCCAACATAGTGTCCGGCGCCTCTGGGTGGACAGACGTCACCAGCACAGGCGTCTCACCCTCCTTAGAAGGGGACCGCCTGCCCGAGCTCGAATCCGTTGGAGGGTCCGGCGCGGTGTTCGGCTGAGGGCCGAACTCGGAGCTCTCGGGGACCCCGTCCCCTCGGCTCCCGAAGTCCGAAGGTCGCCTTGAGGCGCCTCCGGGACTGTCCCCCCTCGATCTGGTGCCTCTTGAGACAGCACCTCGGCGTCGTCGGCCGGATGAGGGGAGGTGGCGGTCTGGACTGGATCGCTATCCATGTCTGACGAGCCCAGGGAGCCGTCCGAGGATACCTCGATATTGGCTCGGGGCGGCCTGTACAATTGAGTTTGGCGTTAGGGAAAGCAATGCGAAAAAGGAATCCTATGGGTTACTTTGGTATCCGAACACTTACGATCTCCCCTGGGGCTTGCCCCTGGGCAACCACTCGTCTTCACTTTCATCGGCGGTGGTGGAGCTGTCCGGAAGGAGCGTCCTTCCCTTCTTGGACCCTTCGGCCTCCCCAGTTGGGGCGGCCTTCCTTTTCTTGTCTTCCCCAGTCGGTGGGGGAGCTTCTTCTTCCTCTTCCTTGTCTTCAGGGGAAGAGTGCGCCGTAGAGTCATCGGATGGTGACTCCGACGACGCCTGGCGTCGGGAACTCTTTCGTGCTCCCTTGGGCTTCTTGGTCTTCTCCGGCACCTTATAAGGGGCCGGAGTCAGCATCTTCGTCAGAAGAGCGTCTGCGGGGCCTTCGAGCAAGGAAGCCGGACAACCGATTTGTCCGGCCATCTTCTGCCAGTCCTGTCAAAATTATGGGAGTTTAGATCCCGCATAGAGCCAATCTATATATATAAAACAAATATACTGTAAGAGGTAAAACAACTTTCCGCACTGGCGTGGCTCTTCGCGCTGAATCCACGATCCTTAGTAATGCGGGGAGGGACCGTGGCGCCCTTGAACGGCACCCTCCAGGCATCTTCATGAATCGTGTCGAAGAGCCTGTTCAGAGTTCGGTGCTGCGCCGGATTGAACTCCCACAAGGTAAACCCCCGTTGTTGGCATGGGAGTATCCGGCGAACGAGCATAACCTGGACTATGTTGACAAGCTTGAGTTTCTTATCCACCATGTTCTGAATACATGACTAGAGTCCGGTCAGCTCTTTTGAATTACCCCAGGATAGGCCCTTCTCTTTCCAGGAGGTGAGCCGCATGGGGATGCCAGATCGGAACTCGGGGGCCGCTACCCATGCGGGGTCGCGCGGCCCAGTCTGCTAATCAGTTTAACATTAGTTTTAACTAATTCTAATTAGTTTAGTCACTGACATGTGGGCCCAGGCCCCACTGACAGTCAATTAGCACTAACATAATTCTGTTAATTAGTTGTGACACTGACAGACAGGGCCCACCAGTCAGGTTTGACCTGGCCGACCCAGTTGACCGCTGATGTCACACCTATGTCATGCTGACGCATTAATTCAATTACTGGAATTATTTTTATATAGGAAATTCCAGAAAATATCCAAAACTTCTAAAAATCATAGAAAATCAACCATAGCTCCAAATGCAAAGATTTATATATGAAAAATGATCAGAAAAATTCAATCTATCCATCTGTAATGGTTTCATGCATGACAAAACAAGTTAACCTTGCTGTTCAAGCAGAATAAGGTAATGCACTAATAAGCCCATGTTTAATGAGCTAATAATTGAATCTTTGATTCAAATGAGTTCATCCCCTTCTGTTCTAGCTTGCATTAGGCCAAGACACTTTCATCTTTCCATGTCATAGCATGCATCATATTGTTGCATATTGCCATGTGTTGATTATGTTCGGTGTGATTTTTGTGGTGGGTTCTGCCTCCGAGGATAACCCCGAGTATCCGTCTGAAGGGCAGTACCCTACTGCCACTACAACAGGCAAGCAACCCATTGATCATTCCGATACAAACCCATGTTCCCGCTTCTGCTCTTGTTTACTGCATTGAGACAACGCGTTTCAAACTGTTGTGTGCTACGGTAGTTGAACCCTTATCCTCTGCATGACCTGTCATTGCCACAGTAACTAGATGAAACCCACTAGCATGTGTAGGAGTTGATTGAGCCATGTATGTGATTCCTACCTTGCTATGCCTGCTATGCTTAGAGTTGTGTCAGGTCTGGTTCATCCGGGTGATGGGCTAGAGTGATATGATTATGTCGGTAATGTGAGGGAAGTGTTGAACATGTTTTGGTAAAGGTATCGATGAGAGGCCATGTAGGAGTACATGGTGGGTTGTTTCATTGAGGCCGTCCATAAGAACTGAGATATGTATGCGTGATTTAAGATTCCGTTACTACCACACATTGGGCCCTGAAATATGACCCCGCTCGACTTACTGACCCAACTCGTCCTCTGTCCAGGAGTTGCAACTAGTTTCTATTGTTTGTAGGTTATGTGTTGGCGGCCGTGCGTAGCACTGACCCTAGGGGTGGGCTATGATGTGGTAGATACACCATGGCACGGTGTACCGAGTCGCCCGTTTGGTGTCTCAGGAACCCTGCACACATCGTTTGGGGCCGTTGAGGACACTCCGGCCGGATTTCCTTGCGGATGGAACCTGAATAGGCGATAAACCTGGACTAGAGGCTTGTGAGGTTAGTCAGGTCGTGGTCTACACCCACGTCGGTTTTCGCTTGAAGTCTGCCGAGCACATGTCGTGTGCAGACGCTAAGTGGTGGAAACATGTGTGACGAAGTACACCCCTGCAGGGTATTAAACTATTCGAATAGCCGCGTCCGCGGTAAAGGACTACTTGGTTGCCTATACAGTTCATAGACAAGTTAATGGATACTACTAAAAGACTCAAGATAAGTGTGAGTACCGAGGATGGCCCTCTCGTAGGATGACGAGAGAGGATCCCCGATGGAGTATTGTGTTGGTGAGTAGTGGACTCGTGTGCGAAAACTATTTTACTAGTGGAGTTCCGTAGGATAGCTTAGCCAAGAGTCAAAGCTAGCTTGCTGCAATAACCCCACCACCTTCTTGAGAATGAGCATGTATAGTAGGTTCTGTTGTAAGACTTGCTGAGTACCTTTGTACTCATGTTTGCTTAATTACTGTTTTCAGACGACAACACCGCCCCCTCCGATGGGTTCTACGTAGACCTTGACGTCGACAAGTGACTAGCCACCCAGGTGGTGATCCTGGCCATGGAGGGCCCTATGTAGATAGACAGGCTTCGAGAAGCCTTCTTTCTTTCTAGTGTCTGTACTCAGACTAGTTGCTTCCGCATGTGCTTGTATGATTGTATGACTTGAGTGTCGGGTCATGTGACCCCTATCTATATGAACATGTTATGTATGGCTCTCTGGAGCCTTTAAATAAAGTACTTGAGTTGTAGAGTTTTGTTGTGATGCCATGTTGTATGTACTCATATCGGGCATATTGTATGTATGATTGAAATGCTTGGTATGAGTGGGATCCGACAATCTAGTTGTTTATCCTTGGCAGCCTTTCTTATGGGGAAATGTAGTCTAGTGTTCCTCGAGCCATAGTAGTCCACTACAGCCCGGTTCACCGGAGTCCTGCTAGCCCAGCACTACTGCTCAGAACACTTGACTGGCCGGCATGTGTTTCACGTCGTTCCTATGTCTGTCCCTTCGGGGAAATGTCACGCGGTGACATCCGGAGTCCTGCCTAGCCTGCTACAGCCCGGGTTCCCCGGAGTCCTGATAGCCCAGTGCTACAACCTGGAATCACTCGCTGATGACCGACATGCTCGATGTGATTCATGTATGCCTGTCTCCATAGGTCTGTGCCACTTTGGGTTCACGACTAGCCATGTCGGCCCAGATTCTCTGTCATATGGATGCTAGCGACACTATCATATACGTGAGCCAAAAGGCGCAACGGTCCCGGGCCATGGTAAGGCGACACCCGTGGGATACCGTGCGTGAGGCCGCAAAGTGATATGAGGTGTTACTGGCTAGATCGATGTGACTTGGAATCGGGGTCCTGACACAGATCGACTGTCCGGCTCCTTTGCCCGAAGGCCCAGCAAACGCTCTTTTGGCGAAGATGCTGACTCCGGCTCCTTATACGGTGTCGGAGAAGACCAAGAAGGCCAAGGGAACCCAAAAGAGTTCCCGGCGCTAGGCGTCATCGGACTCACCGACCGAGGACTCTACGGCGCAATCCTCCCCCGAAGACGAGGAGGTAGAAGAAGATGCTCCCCCTCCAGACGGGGGAGACAAGAAGAGGAAGGCCGCCCCAACTGGGGAGGCTGAAGGGTCCAAGCAGGGGAGGACTCTCCTTCCGGACAGCTCTACCACCGCCGCCGACGGCGAAGACGAGTGGCTGCCCAGGGCCAACCCCTGGGGAAGTCGTAAGTATTCGGATACCAGAGTAACTCGTAGCATTCCTTTGTCGCACTACTTCACCTAACGCTGAAATATGATTATGCAGGCCGCCCCGAGCCCGTATTGATGTATCATCGGACGGCTCCCTGGGCTCGTCGGATATGGATAGCCATCCAGTTCCGACTGCCACTTCCCCTCATCCTGCAGACGATGCCGAGGTGTTGTCTCAAGAGGCACCGAGTCGAGGGGAGACGGTCCCGGAGGCGCCTCAAGGCGGCCTCCCGGACTCCGGGAGCAGAGGGGACAAAGCCCCTGAGGGCTCCGAGTTCGGCCCTCAGGCGAACACTGCGCCGGAACCTCCAGTGGTTCCGGACTCGGGCAGGCGGCCTCCTTCTAAGAGGGGCGAGACGCCTGTACTGGTGACCTCTGTCCATCCAGAGGCGCCGGACAATCTGCTGGAAGCGCTTCATAGCGCTTCCATCGACAAGGAGCACCGCACTATTATGAGTGCGGTGATCCAGAAGGTTCAGTCCGCCAAGAGCGGATTGACTGAAGCCTGTGCCAGCCTTCTAACAGGCTTTGAGGTAAGTGTTCAAAATGCAGGAGAAATATTACCGCATAGACAATAGCCCTTGATGCTCTGTTCGGTGTTCACAAAGAAAAGCCAAACAGAGGATCAAACAATATCGCAGGAGTCTAATATGAGTATGTCAATATGCATGTGCAGGCGTCGTTGTTGGCGTCCGCCGCACTGACTGCGGAGGTCGCCGTACTGAAGCAGGACCTGAAAGGGTCCCAAGACGAGCTCGGCCTTGCCAAGAGGCAGCTCGAAGAGAACAAAGGTAAGTAGTACCTAGTCTATGGATATGTATAAAAAGAATGCAATTGCAAAATGATAGGATCATCATGAATTTGCCAGGGGCCCCGACCGAAGTGGCGACCCTAAAGCAAGCATTGTCCGAGGCCGAAGATAAAGCGGCCAAGGAGCGCATTGAGCGAGAAAAGCAAGAGGCTCGGGTGGGTGAGGTGCAGCAAGAGCTCCAGGCTCTCATGACGAAGCACGAGGCGTTGGAGCTTGACTCAAAGACGCGAGAGTCTGAGCTTGCCGCGGCCCTCGAGAGCGCAAAAAGTGCCAAGGCCGAAGCCCAAAAGGCCCTCCAGGAGATCGACGCAATGAAGAAGATAGCGGCAGGTAAGGCATTCTATATGTAGAGCAAGCATGTAAAAGTAAATTACCGATTACTTACCCGAATTCGGAGCTCTCCAGGAGCATTCACAGATTTGCCCCACAGCGTGTCGGATGCTGCACAGTTTTACCAGGCCGAGGAGGGAAGCTCAACAGAGAAGCTGTTCTGGTCTCAGTATACTGGGACCGAACACCCAATGCCTCTGAGCGACCAGCTAAAGCAGCTGGTCGAGTTGCACAAGGTGGCCGAACAGGCCATGAAGGGCCTTATAGTCCAGCTGTGGCCTGGGGACGCCCTTCCGAACAGCTACTTCGGCCTGGTGAGGCAGCTTGTGGAAGCCTGCCCACGGCTGGAGGTCGTCAAGCGGCCCGTCTACATCGAAGGTGCACGCCGGGCTTTCGCCCGTGTGAAGGTGCAGTGGGCCAAGCTAGACGCCATGAAGCTAATCAAGGAAGGGCCACCGCAGGGCAAGGAGCATCGCACCCCCGAAATTTATTATGAGGGTGTCCTGAAGGGTGCCCGTCTCATAGCGGACGAGTGCACAAAATATGTAATATTTGAGTGAAACTTGCTCGTGTGATCCTGTATTTGTGTAAACTTGTTCATATGCGCTATGCAACGTTATTTGAATTTAAAATATTACCTTCTGTTTGGCTGTTTATCCAATCTGAGAGATGGCTAGTCCTCGGCTTCTGCCCCCATGCCACGAGTGCTGGGGTGTTCGGGATAAACCTGAGCACTCTTGTTCCCATGTTTGGGTCCTTTGAGGGAGGTGCTCAGCACAACGAACAAGGCAACCGGACTAATAATGCTTTATCACTCTCACTTAGCCATATAATTCTATAATTTTAAATTTTGGCGAAGCCCCTGGTATTCGGAAGGCCAAATTCGGGGCGCGATACACGCCTTTAAGCCGGACAGGGCTGGCCCCTCGCTCTAAGCGGCATAAGTCTTTAGGGACTCGAAAACCTCGCCGGACAGCGACCAGTCTCTCGCCTTATCATGACAGTTAGTTTTAGCTTTCTCTACTGAGGTGCTTAACCCAGCAGAACCGGGCCACAATCGCAGTAGTTCTCCTAGCGCTACCTTAGCCGATAGAGCGGAACGTAAGGTACCAAAACATAGGAGCCGGGCAAACCCAACATTTAACCAAAGACATGATTCGGAGCTGATGCATATAATGCTATAAGTTCGGGGTGCCGCACTTGTGAAAGTGTTCGGACTTTTCACACCATATTGTGGGGCACGTAAGCCCCTGGTGTATTGGCCGTACCAAAGTGTACGGTTGCAAGGCATGATTAATGAACACACATATATATAACAAGAATGCAGTAATAATAGTAATGTTATGCATTGTTTATTCAAAAAGGTGCATTAAAGCAGAGTGATACAGATAGTGCGATAAGCAAAATAGTAGGACTATGTCCCTTCCAAGGGCAAGCTGAGGAATAGTGCTAAAGCAAGTATTTCACTCGTTATCGTAATCCACCTGGGGGTTCCGTGGTGTGACGTAGCTTTCTGCCTCCTTGGTTGCTGCATCATGTGTTCGACAATAGTGCTACCGGACAGGGTTTCCAAAGATTAAGGTCCTGAAAAAGAGAAAAATAACCAAACGGGGAGCCCCTAGTGCGGTTTAAGCCGTGTCTTGGGGCGTGCCGCAGTTGTGCCCCCCTCCCCACCTGTGCCCATGGTATTTTTAATGTGTAGTTATGTACGCGTGGCACGAGTTTCGCTGTTTGGCTGGGACTGGGGTGGGGGCCGCATTGCTACGCGAGCTCAGATCGCGCCAAGCGGTCTAGTTGCCGATTGCTCTGAGCACGCTTGAAGGTGTCCGGGTCTTGAAACGCCGAACTGGTGGATTGCCTTGAGAGGCTACTCTGCGCTTCTACTGCGAGGGCTGCAGTGTGCTCCTCCGTTCGGAGAGAGCGCTCTATGTTTCCATTGACTATAATAACCCCGCAAGGTCCTGGCATCTTGAGCTTGAGGTATGCATAATGCGGTACCGCATTGAATCTCGCAAATGCGGTTCGCCCAAGCAGTGCATGATAACCACTGCGGAACGGGACTATATCGAAGATTAACTCTTCGCTTCGGAAGTTATCCGGCGATCCGAAGACCACTTCCAGTGTAATTGAGCCTGTGCAATGGGCCTCTACACCTGGTATGACGCCTTTGAAGGTCGTTTTCGTGGGTTTGATCCTTGAGGGGTCTAACCCATTTTGCGCACTGTGTCTTGATAATGCAGGTTCAGGCTGCTGCCACCATCCATAAGGACTCGAGTGAGGTGAAATCCGTCAATTATTGGGTCTAGGACCAGTGCGGCGAATCCGCCATAACGGATACTAGTGGGGTGGTCCCTACGATCGAAGGTGATCGGACAGGAGGACCATGGGTTGAACTTTGGGGCGACTGGCTCCAACGCATATACGTCCCTGAGCGCACACTTCCGCTCCCGTTTGGGGATGTGCGTTGCGTATATCATGTTCACCGTCCGCACTTGTGCGGGGAACCTCTTCTGTCCTCCGGTGTTTGACTGTCAGGTCTCCTCCTCGTCATCGCTATGTGGCCCCTTATCTTTGTTTTCGGCAATTAACTTGCCGGCCTGCTTGAATACCCAACACTCCCTATTGGTGTGGTTGGCTGGCTTGTCGGGGGTGCCGTGTATCTAACACGAGCGATCAAGTATGCGGTCCAAACTGGACGGGCCCGGCGTACTTTGTTTGAATGGCTTTTTTTGTTGACCGGCTTTAGAGCCTTTGAATCCGGCATTGACTGTTGTATCCTCAGTATTATCGCTGTTAATGCGGCGCTTATGTTTGTTGCGACATGACCTGCTATTGCCGTCCTTGGTATCCGAAGTACCATGGTTCTTTGATATGTTATTACTGTGAGCCAGCCAGCTATCTTCTCCCGCACAAAAGCGGGTCATGAGCGTCGTGAGGGCTGCCATAGATTTCGGATTTTACTGACCAAGGTGCCGGGCTAGCCACTTGTCACGGATGTTGTGTTTGAAAGCCGCTAAGGCCTCTGCGTCCGGACAGTCGACGATTTGATTTTTCTTTGTTAGGAACCGAGTCCAGAATTGCCTGGACAATTCTTCTAGCTGCTGAATTATGTGGCTCAAGTCATCGACATCTGGTGGTCGCACATAAGTGCCCTGAAAGTTGTTGAGGAATGCGGCTTCCAGATCTTCCCAATAGCTAATGGACTCTGCTGGCAAGCTGTTAAGCCAATGTCGCGCTGGTCCTTTGAGCTTTAGTGGGAGGTATTTGATGGTGTGTAAGTCATCACCGCGGGCCATGTGGATGTGGAGGAGGAAATCCTTGATCCATACCGCAGGATCTGTTGTGCCATCATATGCTTCAATATTTACGGGTTTGAAACCTTCTGGGATTTGATGATCCATCACTTCGTCTGTGAAGCATAAGGGGTGTGTGGCGCCTCTGTATTGGGCTATATCACGACGCAGCTTGAATGGGTCTTGCCTGCTGTGTTCGGCCCAGCCAGATTTACTTTTACTGTATCCGGCGTGACGTTTATCGTCTCGTATAGTGGCGCGCCCTCGTGATCCGTAGATCGATCTTGCATGCTTTTCTTTGTCCTCCAATACGTCTCGCAGGTCTGGCGTATCTCCCCATGCCTTTTAATTTGAATGGCGTCGGGGTGCAGGCTGAGTTTTTGGCTGGAATGCCTCTCTATCGCGGCCACGAGGTGGCCGATCCGCCGTGTCATACGCTTCTTCCTCCAGTCGGGGTAGCAACCTGCATTTTGGGTAACTCTTGGAGGGGTGCTCTAGTTTCTATTCCTCAGCCGCGAGGACTTCAGTCCATCTGTCAGCTAGCAGATCTTGATCAGCTTGAAGCTGCTGCTTTTTCTTAAGGCTATTTTTCATGGCTATAAGCCGGCGCTTGAAGCGCTCTTGTTCGACAGGTTCCTCTGGCACGACGAATTCGTCATCGCCGAGGCTTGCCTCGTCTTCGGAGGGGGCATGTAATTGTCATCTCCCGCCTCTCCATCTGCTGCTCTCTCAGGAGGGCTGGCTCCTCCATCATCCTGCTCTAAATCTTGCTGGAGGAGATTGTTGTTGTCTTCGGCACTATCCGGAGTGTTATTATCTCCTGTGTCGGTATCACCACTTTTGCTTTGGCAGGACTTAGAGCGGCACCACTGACGTCGGTGCTTGGGTTGCTTCTTGGAGGGGTCATCCTCCGCTGTCTCATCGCCATTGCCTTCCTTGGGTGTATCCACCATGTATATATCGTATGATGAGGTGGCTGTCTAGTGCCCTGTGGGCAGTGGTTCCTCTTCGTCTCCCGCATCGTCATCCATACCGTCGATGTCTTCGGAGCCAATGTCGAGCATGTCGGTTAAGTCATCGACGGTGGCTACTAAGTGGGTGGTGGGTGGGTCGCGAATTTCTTCGTCGTCCACATCCCAGTCCTGCCGGACATAGTTCGGCCAGGATTCTCCTGACAAGGAGCGAGACCTTAATGAGTTCAGTATATCGCTGAGGGGCGAGTGCTGAAAGATATCCGCGGAGGTAAACTCCATGATCGACGCCCAATCAGATTCGATAGGAACGGGCGCAGGCGGTTCGGAGTCCGTGGCCGGAGAAGGATCCGGCAGTTTAACAACACGGCTCTCGTGCAAGGTAAGGTCGATGTTCGGCTCGATCTCCGCTAAGGGTAAGGCCTCCGTGGCGGGGTCCATCCACCCATCCGCAGAAGGCGCAACAGGCTCCGAATTGAGGGTCGGAGCGGCTGCCGGTGTGATCTTAACACTATCCGATGGTAGAGCTAAATCGTACTCATCGTGACCGCGTGACGCACATGGCAGAGGCTCGAATCCGTTGATGATCAAGTCTCCGCGGATATCGGTTGTGTAGTTTAAGCTTCCAAACCTGACCTGGTGGCCAGGGGCGTAACTTTCAATCTGCTTCAGATGGCCAAACGAATTGGCCCGCAGTGCAAAGCCGCCGAACACGAAGACCTGTCCGGGGAGAAAAGTCTCACCCTAGACTGCATCGCTATCGATGATAGTAGAAGCCATCAAGCCTAACGGTGACGACACGGAGGAACTCTCAATGAAAGCACCAATGTCGGTGTCAAAACCGGCGGATCTCGGGTAGGGGGTCCCAAACTGTGCATCTAAGGCGGATGGTAACAGGAGGCAGGGGACACAATGTTTTACCAAGGTTCGGGCCCTCTTGATGGAGGTAAAACCCTACGTCCTGCTTGATTAATATTGATGATATGGGTAGTACAAGAGTAGATCTACCACGAGATCGAAGAGGCTAAACCCTAGAAGCTAGCCTATGGTATGATTGTATGTTGTTCTACGGACTAAAACCCTCTGATTTATATAGACACCGGAGAGGTTAGGGTTACACAAGGTCGGTTACAAAGGAGGAGATACACATATCCGTATTGCCTAGCTTGCCTTCCACGCCAAGTAGAGTCCCATCCGGACACGAGACGAAGTCTTCAATCATGTATCTTCATAGTCTAACAGTCCGGCCCATGGATATAGTCCGGCTGTCCAGAGACCCCCTAATCCAGAACTCCCACACCGCCGACGACTAGGAGTAATTAGGAGGCTCCCAGGCAGGAGGCCTTGCCTTTTCGATCGTTGCTACTTTTGTGCTAGCCTTCTTAAGGCGTACTTGTCTAACTTATGTCTGTACTCAGATATTGTTGCTTCCGCTGACTCTTGTGTATTCGAGCTTATGTATTCGAGCCCTCGAGGCCCCTGGCTTGTAATATAAAGCATGTATTATTTTAATTTGTGTCTAGAGTTGTGTTGTGATATCTTCCCGTGAGTCCTTGATCTTGATCGTACACATTTGCGTGTATGATTAGTGTACGATTGAATCGAGGGCATCACAAGTTGGTATCAGAGCCGACTGCCTGTAGGATCCCCCCTTTCCAACTCCTTGGCCGAAGTTGAGTCTAGTCACTACAAAAACTTTTACTAACATGGATGTGTGTCTTACGGGCCCACATCGCCAATTGAGTGGTATTAGGATCTTTTATTCCTCGTCTATACTCTGGGACTCTGATCTCTCTTCTATTCGGGTTAAAAGGTTTTACTAACTCGAACATTAGGATCTCATGACCACATCTGCCCGGAGAGCCCCTTATTTCAGATGATCGCCTGCTGCATCAAAAGATTCCGAAGATACTCTACGATATTCTCTCAAGACTTTGTGCCCGTCTCATTTGCAATTCCCTACCACGGAAATATCCTTATGGATAACTACACACACTTGCCAATCTTACATTCTATCCCATTGATCTTGTTATTACTAGATGCCCTGAACTGCTCTCCTTTGTTTCGAGAATCCTTTGAGCTTACTGCCTTTCAGTTCCTTGTCATCTGAATACCCCTACGGATAACTTTGTGCACCTATCGAGTATCTGCTCATCCTCAGTTGATTCTTGTACTTCACAGGAGTCTTCATAATACCATTCGTTCTTGTGAAAATCCTCAACAGCCTATTGTTCTTGAATTTCTTGCTTGCTTGCATTATGGTTAATACCATAAGTCTAGTAATCTTAGTGTCAGCCTTTGTCATTATCATCTTGAGTCCGTTGATACAATGTGTTGAGAATGCTCGCAATCCTCAATCAGATCCTAGAATTCTTCCTTCCGGCTCAGACATCATTTTAACATGTGCTGAATCTCGATCAATCAAGTCGCCATCGATTTTACCCCTGTGGCTATTCTACCTATCCATCCCTAATCAGAGCATTGCTTCTGATCCCATGTCTTGGAATTCATAATTCCTTTGCAATTGAGCTTTGAGTTAGTCAGTTGTTTCTATAATTTGATCTCCTTGCATTCTTTCTTCTCTGGTTGAATATTGATGCTCACATCAGATCCCTTGTGGACCACCAGACCCCCCTTTTTCGGATTTTATCCGACAACGTTCTTCATATTCAATAAGCTTGTGAGTGAGGGAGTCCTGGATTAGGGGGTCTCCGGATAGCCGGACTATCTCCATTGGCCGGACTGTTAGACTATGAAGATACAAGATTGAAGACTTCATCTCGTGTCCGGATGGGACTCTACTTGGCGTGGAAGGCAAGCTAGGCAATACGCATATGGATATCTCCTCCTTTGTAACCGACCTTGTGTAACCCTAACCCTCTCCGGTGTCTATATAAACCGGAGGGTTTTAGTCCGTAGGACAACAATCACAACATACAATCATACCGTAGGCTAGCTTCTAGGGTTTAGCCTCTCTGATCTCGTGGTAGATCTACTCTTGTAATACCCATATCTTCAATATTAATCAAGCAGGACGTAGGGTTATACCTCCATCAAGAGGGCCTGAACCTGGGTAAAACTTTGTGTCCCTTGCCTCATGTTACCATCCGGCCTAGACGCATAGTTTGGGACCCCCTACTCGAGATCCGCCGGTTTTGACACCGACATTAGTGCTTTCATTGAGAGTTCCTCTGTGTCGTCGCCGTTAGGCTTGATGGCTCCTACAATCATCGGTAGCGATGCAGTCCAGGGTGAGACTTTTCTCCCCGGACAGATCTTCGTATTTGGCGGCTTTGCACTACGGGCTAATTCGCTTGGCCATCTAGAGCAGATTGAAAGCTACGCCCCTGGCCATCGGGTCAGATTTGGAAGTTTGAACTACATGGCCGACATCCACAGAGACTTGATCTTCGACGGATTCGAGCCACAGCCGGGCGCGCCGCACTGTCGCGATGGGTATGACCTAGCTCTGCCACTGGACGGTACCCCAGAGGTCGCGCCCGCATCAGCTCCGACCCTCACCTCGGAGCCAACTGCGCCAATCGAGGACGGGTGGCTAGACACAGTCTCAGGGGTTGCAGTCTCGACGGTGATCGAGCCAAACACCAGCATAATCATCCGCACGGCCCGTGACTCCAAGGTGCCGGACTCTCTTCCGGACCTAGAATCATCCGCGCCCGGCCAATCGAATCCGATTGGGCGCCGATCATGGAATTCACCGCCGCAGATATCTTTCAGCACTCGCCCTTCGGCAACATCCTGAATTCACTAAGGTCTCTCTCTTTGTCAGGAGAACCCTGGCCGGATTATGACCAACATGATTGGGATGCGGACGACGAAGAAATTCGACGCCCACCCACCACCCACTTTGTAGCCACTGTCGAGGATTTAACCGACATGCTCGACTTCGACTCCGCAGACATCGACAGTATGGACAACGATGCGGGAGGCGAAGACGAACCACCGCCCACAGGGCGCCGGACATCCACTTCATCATATGACGTATACATGGTGGACACACCAAAAGAAAACGACGACGAGGAACGGAAGGATGCACCGAAGGCTTGTTCCCTCGAGAAGCAGTCAAAGCGACGGCGCAAGCGCTGCCCCAAATCCCGCCCCGCCAGAAACAACGACCACACAGACCCAACGTTGGAGCAGGGCAAATCACTGCCGGACCATGGCAATACGGAAAATCAAACCGAACAAACCAATTCTGTCAAAGATAATAGTCCGGACGACACAACGCCGGACAGGCACCCGGAGCAGCAGAATGCCCGTCAAAGGCTTGTTGGCACCGCGAGGAGCCTAAAAAAGCAGAAGCAAAGGCTTAAAGCTGCACAGGACACACTCCAAATCAGATGGAGTAAAGTACCCAACACAGCAGCAAAGTACGGCGACAATCGCCCCACAAAGAGCTACCCAAAGCGGAAATTGCTACCTGAATTCGATGAGGAGGCCTCAGACCCCTCACAACCAAAAATCAAAACAGCCACCTGGCCGGATAGACAACCTCACGGCCAACATAGAGCGGCCAATAATGCCACTCACAAGACAATACGCGATTCACGCGGGGGCTTGCACCAAAAGAACAGCGCAACCAGATCCATCTATGGACCACGCAAGCACTCCCCAGCATACGATATAACAGCCGAACAATGCGGTACACCCAGATACAGGGGCGCCGCACACCCCCTATGTTTCACCGATGAGGTGTTGGATCATGAATTTCCAGAGGGATTCAAACCTGTAAACATAGAGGCATACGACGGAACAACAGACCCGGGGGTCTGGATTGAGGACTATATCCTCCACATCCATATGGCTCGAGGAGATGATCTCCACGCCATCAAGTACTTACCACTCAAACTCAAAGGGCCAGCCCGTCACTGGCTCAAAGGCCTCCCCGAAAACTCCATTGGAGGCTGGGCAGAGATCGAAGACGCTTTTCAGGCAAACTTTCAAGGAACTTATGGCCGGCCTCCGGACGCGGATGATTTGAGTCATATAACTCAACAACCCGGAGAGTCAGCCTAAAAACTTTGGAACAGGTTTCTTACTAAAAAGAACCAAATTATTGACTGTCCAGACGCCGAAGCATTGGCAGCTTTTAAACATAGCGTCCATGACGAATGGCTCGCCAGACACCTCGGCCAAGAAAAGCCGAGAATGATGGCAGCATTAACAAGCCTCATGACCCGCTTTTGCGCGGGTGAGGACAGCTGGCTAACCAGATGCAGCACCAGCGACCCCAGTACATCCGAAGTTAGAGATGGAAATGGGAAATCAAGGCGCAATAGCAATAACAAACGCCAGAACAAAGGACACAACAGGAAGAGCACGACAGTAAATGCCGGATTCAAAAGCTCTCGGCCAGGTCAGAAGCCACCCTCTAAAGGCGCCAGAGATGAACTGTCCAGCCTGAATAAAATTCTGGACCAAATATGTCAGGTCCATAGCACCCCTGGCAAACCAGCCAATCATACCCACAAAGAATGTTGGGTCTTCAAGCAGTCCGGCAAGCTCAACACCGTACACAAGGGGGAGGATACACCAAGCGAAGATGAGAATGAGCCTCTCAAGGGAGACGTTGGGGAACAAAAGAAATTTCCACCAGAAGTCAAAACAATAAACGTGCTACATGTGATCAATGGAAAAACCAAAACGGCATTCCCAGAAAAATACGCCCGAAGGCCTATCACCGCGGAGTCCTGCCACTGGTCGTCTCAACCGATCACTTTCGACCATCGTGATTACTCAGCAAGTATCTGGCGTGCAGGATGGGCTTCCCTGGTATTAGACCCAATAATTGACGGATGCCACCTCGCACGAGTCCTGATGGACGGTGGCAGTAGTCTAAACCTGATATACCAGGATACAATCTATGAAATGGGGATAGACCCAACAAAAATTCGCCATAGCAATATTACCTTTAAAGGAGTAACGCCAGGCCCAGGGGCTCGTTGCACGGGCTCCCTGCTACTAAACGTTATATTTGGCTCCCCCGATAACTTCCGTAGCGCACATCTAACCTTCCACATCGCTCCGTTCCAAAGTGGCTATCAAGCACTACTCGGACGCGAAGCTTTCGCTCGCTTTAATGCAATACCACACTACGCTTCCCTCACACTCAAGATGCCTGGTCCACGTGACATCATTACAGTGAACGGAAATATTAAGCGATTTCTGCGCGCCGAAGAGCGTGCGGCTGCCTTAACAGCCCCCACTAAAAACGGCCTCACCAACTAATTAGCAGGCCCCCTATTACAGTACAAGGGGCTCAACGGGCGTAGACAAGTGGCAATTCTTACTCACCTTGAATTATACATGGTTTATTTAAAAAAAACTATCCTTTTGCACGATAGCTTTTTTACCTAAGCTCCTCTCTTTTACAGATAATCATCGTGCTACACCTGTCCAAGATACGACATGACGGAAACATAGGCGCAGATGTGCAGCAGGAACCCGCTCCAAGGATTCTTTTTAGATTAAGACCCTGCGTAAACCTTTTTTATTGTCTCTTGTTGATACATATCCACCGAATTCTTAGCACAATTGAGAAGGATGCTGACGTCTTGGCATGTGGCCACGTCAGAATAACGCACGTACCTGGACACAAGGGGCTTGTTACAAGCGGCACTATTTCGGCCCGGTTTATACCATAAAGACCGAATACCTTGGGGAGCGTTTGGCGTCGCGAGTTCGGCCTTATATGCATCAGCTCCGAATCATTGTCTTTGGTCAAATGTTGGGTTTGCCCGGCTCCTGTGTTTTGGTGCCTTACGTTCCACTTTGCCGGCTAAGGTAGCACCAGGAGAACTACTGCGATTGTGCCCTGGTTCATCCGGACGAGCGCCTCAGTAGAGAAAGCCGAAAACTGACTGTCATGATATAGCATGAGACTGGTCAACCACTCGATGACCTATTGGAATGTCAGAATTCCTCCGACTTAACGAAGGGCCGTTTTCCGGCCAGGCATATGCGCACCCCGCGATCGGGAGAGTGCGGAGCCACCAGGGGCTATCTAGTAGCCCCGCTGTCTAACTCCTATGGCTAAGTGAAAGTGTTCAAGCATTATAGTCCGGTTGCCTCGCTCGCTACGCTATCACCTCCTTATCAGGACCAAGACGTTGGGTTAAGTGTGAACAAGCGTTTTTTGCGAGCACCTCCGCATTATATGCGTGCGGGTTGAAGCTGACGGATGCTATCTTTCAGGTTATACACATGTATACATAAACGGCCACACAGGAGGCATCATACTACTTTCAGGCAAAAGTATAAATATAGCCTTATAAAAACTTCATAAAAGCATTATGTTTACAATGAGAATACATATCACACAAACATAATATTTTTCGAGCACTGGGCCTCTATCAAACGAGCACCCTCGGGAACTTCCTCGAAATAGTGTTCGGCAGCCACACGACCTATGGCCGAACCCTACGCCGCAATAGTGGTAGCGTCCATCTCCGCCCAGTATGCTTTAACACGGGTAAGGGCCATCTGCGAGCCTTCTACGCATGCCGACCTCTTCATCGCATTAATGCGCGGCACCGCATCAAGGAGCTGCTGCACTAAGCTGAAATAGCTGTTCGGCTTAGGCCCTTCCGGCCATAATTGATCCACAACAGACCTCATGGCGAGTCCGGACAACCTATTTAGTTTGGCCCATTCGGCTAGCTGGTCAGTCAATGAAAGCGGACACTCTGGAACGTGGAATTGCGTCCAGAACAGCTTGTCCACTTCACGATCTATCTGACCTTGGAAGTACTTGGCCGCATCGGCAGCGCTCGCCGCCAAATCCATATACACATCTGCCAAGCTCCACAGCCGATCCAGAGGGGCATACCGTGGATCTCCGAACTTCCTCCGTAACATGAAGGGTTTTCCAGCCGCAATATCCCCGGCTTCCCGCAGCTCCTCCTTCTTCGCTCTCATAGCAGAACGGGTGTCTTTGTCTGTCGCCGCGGCCTTCGCTTGGTTCTCTTTCTCAAGGACCCGGCAACGGTCGGCAGTGTCTTTCAATTCTATGGCCATCATGGCCATCTTCTCTTGGCTCTCGCAATGTGCGGCCTTCTCAACTTTCAACTCTTCGGCTGCCTTCAAAGCAGCCGCATTACTACTCCTCGCTTGTTCCTTGGCTCGGGCAAGTTCCGCCCGCAAGGCTTCCACGGTGGCAGCCCATCTATAGTCACAACATATTAAAGATACTGGCATTATGCTGCTCTTACTATGTGGCGTTCACCGGATAATAACACTTACCCTGTGCCTCGTCAAGCCTCTTGTTAACAAGCTCGATGTCGTCGTCTGCCGCATCCAGTTGCCGTTTTAATTGGGCAAACTCCCTAGTACGGCTAGCCACCGGAGCTGCCACCACCTACGCATAAAAGCAGATTGGTTATTGCCTGGGAATTTGATCCTCTATTCGCCACCGTTCTCGACGACAACCAAAGTCTTAGGGGCTACTATAACATGTGCAGTACTATCACATATTATCTCACATACCTCAAAGCCTGTCAATAGACTCATAAAGGCTTCATGTAATCCGCTTTCAGCGGACGAGATTCTCTCCATCACCGTACCCATCAGCGTACGGTGCTCTTTTAAGATGGCCGCTCGCCCCACCAACTCCCTCAGAACATCTGACCGCATACTAGACGGTGCCGGACTCTTTCGTATGCTCTCTTCGAGAGCCGGACACTGGGGACTTCTGGGGTCTACGGGACTATCTTCTGGCCTCACCGGATCCGGAGAGGCCCTCCGCGATGACACTTCGAGGTCACCCGCTTCTGGAGCGGAGGAGTCCGGGGGAGGCGTTTCGCTTTCCATCATCTCCGGAAGAAGATCCCCCAAAGACGAACTCATTTGAGAGGGGCTGAGGCTCGAACTGCAAGATATATGCGGTGGTTGTTTTCTCAGAGGAAAAATATAGCATACTCTTACTACTAAAATATTTTGGATCACTTACGACTCGTTGGAGGGCAGATCCCCTCGCGGACTTTGTGCGGCAAAAGCACCCCCCCCCCCCCGAGGCAGGACCCTCTATGGGAGACTTCTTCTCCCGTTTGGAGGCTTCGGCTTCCGGATCCTCGGAAGCAGTCCTTTTCCTCCCCCGGATGTCCTCCTTCATGGAAACGCTCATTCCCTCGGTCGGAGCGGGTAGCGATGGGGGCCCAGGTTCGCCCGTATTATCCCCCTCGGTATCTTCCTTCAAGGGTTCCGGGCAAGGTGCAACCTCGAGCATCTTCTCCAATACCAGATTTTCCAAACCCTCAGGGAGGGGGGCCAAACACCGAATCATCTTCGCCTTTGTTAGACGGTCCTGGCAAAAAGCGAACTCTCAAAAATAACCTCGAATAAAAGACAGTGTGTTCAGCTAGAGGATTTCTTACTTGTTCAACGACGCGATTACTGCTCGGGCCCACATCCTCGGGGATATCCGGACACTCCACTTGAGGTCCAAAGAATGACTTGTACATCTCCTCGTGCATCAGGCCGAGGAAACATTGAATGGCATGTGGTCCCTCTGGGTTGAACTCCCACAAGCGCAGGGGCCGGCGTTTGCAAGGCTGGACTTGACGAACCAGCATAACTTGTATTACCGCAACCAAATTAAAATCTCCCTCGAAGAGATCTCTGATGCGGCTTTGCAGTATAGGCACGTCCTTGGCTGGACCCCAGCTCAGGCCCCTGCTAATCCACGACATAAGTTGTGGTAGGGGGCCTGGGCGGAAAGCGGGGGCAGCCGCCCACTTGGCACTTCTAGGAGCCGTGACGTAGAACCACTCCCGTTGCCATAATTCGGATACCTCTGGAAAGGAACCTTTCGGCCATGGAGCTCCTGCCATCTTGCCTATTGATGCACCTCCGCATGCAGCATGCTGCCCCTCGATCACCTTCGGTTGTACTTCAAAGGTCTTGAGCCACAGGCCGAAGTGAGGGGTCACACGGAGGAAGGCCTCACACACGACAATAAATGCCGTGATGTGGAGAAAGGAGTCCGGATCTAGGTCGTGGAAATCTAGCCCATAATAGAACATCAAGCCCCTGACGAAGGAATCCAGAGTGAGGCCTAGACCTCGGAGGAAGTGGGAGACGAACACAACATTCTCGTTGGTTTCGGGAGTAGGGACGACCTGCCCTCGGGCAGGCAGCCGATGCGAAACCTCGGCGGTCAGGTATCTGGCCTCCCTCAACTTCTTAATGTCCTCTTCCATGACGGAGGAGGGCATCCATCAGCCTTGAAGGATGGATCCGGACATGATTGAAGATCCGGAGCACCTAACCTGGGCTTTGGGTGTTAGAACTCGAGGAGGGGGAAGGGTTTGGTTGAGCACGAGAGGGAAAAAGCGAAAACCTTGTCCCCTTATAAAGAGGGTGAATATCAAGCGTCCTCTCCGTAGCCGTTTTGGACTTAGCTATAATCTAGGAGTCCTAGACACGGTTGGGTTACCCACGAACCGCATTAATGAGAATCCCGTAATCAGGGTAACACGATCTCCGCTTTGGCAAGACATGTCAAGAAACCGCCTCGCGTTATGTGTGGAGTTGGTTAAGAGAAACGGTTCGAATAATCACCGGGCCACGACGTAACGTCATGTTGACAAAACAAGCTAGCGGATTAGATCTGCGAAAGCATTATTCTCTCTACGGTGGAATGTGGAACTTATTTTGCAGGGTCGGACACTATCCTCGTATTCAAATTCTTCTGTGATGTATTCAGAGAACGAACCCGCCTTGCAATGCCGAAGACAACTGTGCGCCGGACTCATCGTCATTGAAGCCTGGTTCAGGGGCTACTAAGGGAGTCCTGGATTAGGGGGACTCCGGACAGCCAGACTATCTCCATTGGTCGGACTGTTAGACTATGAAGATACAAGATTGAAGACTTCGTCTCGTGTTCGGATGGGACTCTACTTGGCGTGGAAGGCAAGCTAGGCAATATGCATATGGATATCTCCTCCTTTGTAACCGACCTTGTGTAACCCTAACCCTCTCCGGTGTCTATATAAACTGAAGGGTTTTAGTCCGTAGGACAACAATCACAACATACAATCATACCGTAGGCTAGCTTCTAGGGTTTAGCCTCTCTGATCTCGTGGTAGATCTACTCTTGTAATACCCATATCTTCAATATTAATCAAGCGGGATGTAGGGTTTTACCTCCATCAAGAGGGCCCGAACCTGGGTAAAACTTCATGTCCCTTGCCTCCTGTTACCATCCGGCCTAGACGCACAATTCAGGACCCCCTACCCGAGATCCGCCGGTTTTGACACCGACAGTGAGCCTTTCCTCGGATACATAAGGCTTTTGGTAAATGGTATCCTCCGCTTTCTCAAGCATGCTCTACTACCGAGCTTATGTTACTTATTCTCGAAATTTATGATATATGTTCCTAAGATGCCCCGATGGGTTGAACCTATGCCTTCCCTAATCTGTGTGAACTCGAAAGTTATGCGAGTTATACTCTATTGGCTTTTCGTCCGATAAAATTTCAATACTATAGCTTCATCAAGAGCGAGGAGTAAAATGAAAGGTTATGCATTGTAGAAGTGGGAGTCGACCCTGAACCTTTGTGTTCGTGCCCACGGACACGGTGTGGAACTTATCATGAAAGCTTCTTGCAAGGATACTTAATCATTTGAATAATTCTTCTGGTATCGTAAATTGAATCCCTTGCAGTTGTGGTCTCGACCATATTTCCTCCTTGATCTCATTCACTGGGTAAGTTAAAATTACCTATCCTCTGGAAATCATTTCCCCCGTCCAACCTCTACTCCGATTTACCTTCTGGCATTACACCTAGTACTTGATACTAGGAAGCTGTATACCCCATCACATCATTCCTAGCCTGAAAGGCTATATTTTATCATGACAACTTTTTAACTATGCTACTTGGTCCTTATGCCCAGAGCAACTTTCGACGTTGAGCTAAGCTTACATCGCTCTTCCTCGTCTTATCATTTCACCTCGAACAACAAGCTTGACTTTGAGCTTGTGTCGAATCCGTGGTTCTCTTAGCCTTTCACTTCATCCTCCCTTTTCTGCTCGAGGGAATCTTCATAGAGTCTCTCGACAAGCTTTGTCTTGATCGCTATCACACTTTGGCTTCTTCAGAGATGTCAATTGAATTCATGGCTAGAAATACCATCCTTGCCTCTCAATGATTTGTGTCAGCATCAACAACATTCTTGTCTTCCCCCAACACAAACTTGATCGTATTGATTTTGGGAATACATCCTTTTTGACATGTCGATGGATTGCTACTAAGCCCGTCGGCCACACCCTCATCTTTTCCCTACTAAAATTGTATGACTTACTTTCTAAGTTGATTCCAATTGATCCTTGGTGTATCCAAAGTCTGACCTTTGCTTGAAACCTTGTCAATGCTATCTCGAAGCATGTCTGTGGTAATTCGAACTCCAATAAGAACATTTGAAGCATGATACTAAATTTTCTTGATCAATTATCCAAACACCGTTGTATGGGTAATGTCATGAAATTCTTTCCCTTTACCTAATTGGTTATCTACTTACTATCCTGTCATGGATATCACCCTCTGCTTGTCCTTGGGAAGGATATACTCCCGATAATTGTGTTTAAACATTTTCCTTTCCATTGTTCTGATTAATATACTAATCATATTTTCCTTTCCATTCTTTTGTTTAACCTTTCCGGTAAACTAACTTATCTCAATAGAGATAATTTCTTGCTTAGGTAAGCACCTCAATGTACAATTCTATCAGTAAAGACCCTATTATTATTGCTGTTGACGTTCTGGTAGCCACCGATGGATGAGAACTTTGCCTAATGGCCTGCCTCGTTCAACGAGCAGGAAAATGGTTCTCTTCGTCCCTCGCCCTTGGTACCAGCGTTGTTTCCAACATAACTAACAGGCTATACTCTGACCTGCCTTGCTATCATGATCATGCAAATTGATTAGTGCCTTCCTGCTGTTAACCCACATGGTGGGCCCATAACCCACAGTTCCACGGGATCGAAACCCGACTCTCCTAGATATCCTTTATTCTGAAGTATCATTTGCTCTTGGCTTTGTGTGTTGTCATGAGCCACCGTCCGAGAGATGATCTCTTCCCGATTCTCGGAACCCCCCTTCTCACACTCTGTTCAGGTATCGATCGTTTGCCCATTCGCTTGAAACTTCCTATTGTACCTTCATATTTTGCTCTCGGTGTTTTCATAAGTTTCAACTTGAGAGATACTTCTACCACATTCCCTGAATTGTTCACCAGATAGTTAACCCTACAAGGGTCAGTTCTCCCAAAGTTACTCTTTACTTCCACACTTAAATCTCGGGACGAGATTTCTTGTAGTGGAGGAGATTTGTAACACCCCCAGTGTCGGTGTCAAAACCGGCGGATCTCAGGTAGGGGGTCCCGAACTGTGTGTCTAGGCCGGATGGTAACAGGAGGCAAGGGACACGAAGTTTTACCCAGGTTCGGGCCCTCTTGATGGAGGTAAAACCCTACGTCCTTCTTGATTAATATTGAAGATATGGGTATTACAAGAGTAGATCTACCACGAGATCAGAGAGGCTAAACCCTAGAAGCTAGCGTACGGTATGATTGTATGTTGTGACTTGTTGTCCTACAGACTAAAACCCTTCGGTTTGTATAGACACCGGAGAGGGTTAGGGTTACACAAGGTCGGTTACAAAGGAGGATATATCCATACACGTATTGCCTAGCTTGCCTTCCACGCCAAGTAGAGTCCCATCCGGACATGAGACAAAGTCTTCAATCTTGTATCTTCATAGTCTAACAGTCCGTCCAATGGAGATAGTCCGGCTGTCCGGAGACCCCCTAATCTAGGATTCCCTCAGTAGCCCCTGACCCAGGCTTCAATGACGATGAGTCCGGCGCGAAGTTGTCTTCGGCATTGCAAGGCGGGTTCCTTCTCCGAATACATTACAGAAGAAGTTGAATACGAGGATAGTGTCCGACCCTGCAAAATAAGTGCCACATTTCACCATAGAGAGAATAACGTTTTTTCACATATCCAATTTGCTAGCTTGTTTTGGCAACATGACGTTACATCATGGCCCGGTGATTATTCGAACCATTTCTTTTAACCAACTCCGCACATAACGCGAGGCAGTTTTTCGACACGTCTTGTCAAAGCAGAGATCGTGTCCCCTTATTACGGGATTCTCATCAATACGGGCGTGGGTAACCCAACTGCGCCATCAATTGCGGTGCTTGGGGGATAAGCGAGTTTTACTAGGCAAGAGGGGACGTTTAATTTTGTCCGTCCATATAAAGGGATAAGGATTCACCTTTCTATCCACGCCTTCTTCCTCCTCTGCTCATCCGCTCCCGCATACTCAAGCTCTAGCGCCCAAGTCCTCACTTCCATCTCAACCTTCTCCAACCATGTCCGGAGCGGGAGGCAAGTGGATGGTCTCCTCCGTCACGGAGGGAGACGTTAAGAAACTGAGGAGAGTCGGATACCTGCACGACGATATCGCGCACCGGCTCCCAGATGAGGGACAACTCATCCCCACCCCAGAGCCCCATGAGAGGGTGGTATTCCTCACCCATTTCCTCCGCGGACTGGGATTCCCTCTCCATCCCTTCGTATGAGGACTCATGTTTTATTACGGCCTGGATTTCCATGATCTGGCCCCGAACTTCATCCTCAACATCTCGGTGTTCATCGTCGTGTGCAAGGCCTTCCTCCGCATCAAGCCCCACTTCGGCTTATGGCTGAAGACCTTCAATGTCAAGCCGAAGGTAGTGAGCGGCCGCCAGGCGGAGTGCGGAGGCGCCATGGTGGGCAAGATGCCCAGCATCACATGGCTCGAGGGCACCTTCATGGACACCATAAAGGGGTGGCAATCGGGGCGATTCTATATCACCGAGCCGCGCGACCCCGCATGGGTAGCCGCCCCTGAGTTTCGATCTGGCATCCCCATGCGGCTCACCTCCTAGAAAGAGAAGGGCCTGTCCTGGGGTAATTCAAAAGAGCTGACCGGACTCTAGTCATGTATTCAGAACATGGTGGATAAGAAGCTCAAGCTTGTCAACATAGTCCAGGTTATGCTCGTTCGCCACATACTCCCGTGCCAACAACGGGAGTTTACCTTGTGGGAGTTCAATCCGGCGCAGCACCGAACTCTGAACAGGCTCTTCGACACGACTCATGAAGATGCCCGGAGGGTGCTGTTCAAGGGCGCCGTGGTCCCTCCCCCATTACCGAGGATCGCGGATTCAGCGTGAAGCGCCACGCCAGTGCGGTAAGTTGTTTTACCTCTTACATGATATTTGTTATATATATATATATATATAGATTGGTTCTATGCCGCATCTAAACTCCCGTAATTTTGACAGGACTGGCAGAAGATGGCCGGACAGATCGACTGTCCAGCTCCCTTGCCCGAAGGCCCCGCGGACGCTCTTGTGACGAAGATGCTAACTCCGGCTCCTTATAAGGTGCCGGAGAAGACCAAGAAGGCCAAGGGAGCTCGAAAGAGTTCCTGACGCCAGGCATCGTCGGACACACCGTCCGATGACTCTGCGGCGCACTCTTCCCCCGAAGACGAGGAAGAGGAAGAAGAGGCTCCCCCACTGACTGGGGGAGACAAGATAAGGAAGGCCGCCCCAACTGGGGAGGCCGAAGGGTCCAAGAAGGGAAGGACGCTCCTTCCGAACAGCTCCACCGCCGCCGACGAAAGTGAAGACGAGTGGTTGCCCAGGGGCAAGCCCCAGGGGAGATCGTAAGTGCTTGAATACCAAAGTAACCCATAGGATTCCTTTGTCGCATTGCTTTCCCTAACGCCGAACTCAATTGTACAGGCTGCCCCGAGCCAATATCGAGGTATCCTCGGACGACTCCCTGGGCTCGTTAGACATGGATAGCGATCCAGTCCCGACCACCACCTCCCCTCATCCGGCCGACGACGCCGAGGTGCTGTCTCAAGAGGCACCGAATCGAGAGGGGACAGTCCCGGAGGCGCCTCAAGGCGACCTCCCGGACTCCGGGAGCCGAGGGGACGGGGTCCACGAGAGCTCCGAGTTCGGCCCTAAGCCGAGCACCGTGTCGGACCCTCCAACAGATCTGAGCTCGGGCAGGCGGTCCCCTTCTAAGGAGGGTGAGACGCCTGTGCTAGTGACCTCTGTCCACCCAGAGGCGTCGGACACTATGTTGGAAGCGCTTCACAACGCTTCCATCGAGGAGGAGCACCGCACTATCATGAGTGCGGTGATCCACAAGGTTCAGTCTGCCAAGAGGGGATTGACTTAAGCCTGTACTAGCCTTCTAACATGCTTCGAGGTAAGTGTTTTAAAATGTAGTAGAAGTGTTACCGCATAGACAGTAGCCCCTGATGCTTTGTTCAGTGTTCACAAAAAAAAGCCGAACAGAGGATCAAATAATATCGCAGGAGTCTATTATAAGTATGTCAATATGCATGTGCAGGCTTCGCTGCTGGCGTCCGCAGCACTAACTGCGGAGGTCGCCATACTGAAGGAGGCCTTTGAGGGGTCCCAGAAGGAGCTCGGCCTTGCTAAGAGGCAGCTCGAGGAGAACAAGGGTAAGTGATACCCCGTCTGTAGATGAGAAAAAGGACGTGATTGCTAAATGATAGGATCATTGTATGTTTGCCATGGGCCACGACCGAGGTGGCGACCCTGAAGCAAGCGTTGTCCCAGGCCGAAGAAAAGGCAGCCCAGGAGCGCACCGAGCGAGAGAGGCACGAGGCTCGGGTGGGCGAGGTGCAACAAGAGCTCCAAGCTCTCGTGACGAAGCACGAGGTGTTGGAGCTTGACTTGAAGACAAGAGAGTCTGAGCTTGCCGCGGCCCGTGAGAGCGCGAAGAGTGCCAAGGCCAAGGCCCAGAAGGCCCTTCAGGAGATCGACGCGATGAAGAAGATAGCTGCGGGTAAGGCTTTCTATATGCAAAGCAAGCATGCAACGGTGAATTACCTATTACTTACCCGAATCCGGAGCTCTTCAGGAGCATTCGCAGATTTGCCCCGCAGTGTGTCTGATGCCGCACTATTCTACCAGGCCGAGGACGGAAGCTCAACGGAGAAGCTGTTCTGGTCTCAGTATGCCGAGGCCGAACATCCGGTGCCAATGAGCGACCAGCTGAAGCAGATGGCCGAGCTACATAAGGCGGCCGATCAGGCCATGAAGGGCTTCATAGTCTGGTTGTGGCCTGGCGACGCCCTTCCGAACAGCTTCTATGGCCTGGTGAGGCGGCTTGTGGATGCCTGCCCACGGCTGGAGGTCGTCAAGTGATCCATCTGCATTGAAGGTGCACGTCGGGCCTTCGCCCGTGTGAAAACGCAGTGGGTCAAGCTAGACGCCGTGAAGCTTATCAAGGAGGGGCCGTCGAAGGGCAAGGAGCACCGCCACCCTGAGATGTACTACGAGGGTGTTCTACCGGGCGCCCGTCTTATCGTGGATGAGTGTTCACAAAATGTAATATTTGAATGAGACTTGCTTGTTTTTTATCTTGTGTACTGAAAACTTGTTTCATATGCACTATGCAACGCTTGTGTGAATTTAAAATATTACCTTCTGTTTGGCTGTTTATCCAATCTGAGAGATGGCTAGTCCTCGGCTTCTGCCCCCATGCCACGAGTGTCGGGGTGTTCGGGATAAACCTGAGCACTCTTGTTCCCATGTTTGGGTCCTTCGAGGGAGGTGCTCAGCACAACGAACAAGGCAACCAGACTAATAATGCTTTATCACTCTCACTTAGCCATAGAATTCTATAATTTTAAATTTCGGCGAAGCCCCTAGTATTCGGAAGGCCGAGCCGGCCCCTCGCCCTAAGCGGCATAAGTCTTTAGGGACTCGAAAAACCTCGCCAAATAGCGACCAGTCTCTCGCCTTATCATGACAGTCAGTTTTAGCTTTCTCTACTGAGGTGCTCGGCCCGGCAGAACCGGGGCACAATCGCAGTAGTTCTCCTAGCGCTACCTTAGCCGATAGAGCGGAACGTAAGGTACCAAAACATAGGAGCCGGGCAAACCCAACATTTGACAAAAGACATGATTTGGAGCTGATGCATACAATGCTATAAGTTCGGGGTGCTGCACTTGTGAAAGTGTTCGGACTTTTCACACCATATTGTGGGTACGTAAGCCCCTGGTGCATTGGCCGTACCAGAGTGTACGGTTGCTAGGCATCATTAATGAACACATAGATATGTATACATATAACAAAAATGCGATAATAATCGTAATGTCATGCATTGTATATTAAAAAATTGCATTAAAGCAGAGTGATATAGATAGTGTAATGAGCAAAAGAGTAGGACTATGTCCCTTCCAAGGGCGAGCTGAGGAATTATGTGAAATCTGTAATCCACCTGGGAATTCCGTAGTCGTCGGCCTCCTTGGTTGCTGTATCATGTGTTCGGCAATAGAGCTGCCGGACAGTGTTTCCAGAGATTGAAGTCCTGAAAGAAAAAGAAAAATAACCAAACGGGAAGCCCCTGGTGCGGTTTAGGCCACGTTTTGGGACGTGTCGTAGTTGTGCCTCCCGCTCCCCATCTGTGCCCATGGTATTTTTAATGCATAATGATGTATGTGTGGCACGAACAACGTCGTTGGGCTGGGATTGAGGTGGCCGTCGTATTGCTATGCGAGCTCAGATCGCGCCAGGCGGTCTATTTGCCGATTGCCCCGAGCGCGCTTGAAGGTGTCCGGGCTTTGAAACGTCGAACTGGTAGATTGCCTTGAGAGGCTACTTTGTGCTTCTGCTGTGAGGGCCGCGGTGTGCTCCTCTATTCGGAGAGAGCGCTCTGTGTTTCCATTGACTGTAATAACTCCGCGAGGTCCTGGCATCTTGAGCTTGAGGTATGCATAATGTGGTACCGCATTGAATCTAGCGAATGCGGTTCATCCGAGTAGTGCGTGATAACCACTGCGGAACGGGACTATATCGAAGATTAACTCTTTGCTTCGGAAGTTATCCCGGGATCCGAAGACCACTTCCAGTGTAATTGAGCCTGTGCAGTGGGCTGTGGGCCTCTACGCCTGGAATGACGCCTTTAAAGGTCGTCTTTGTGGGTTTGATCCTTGAGGGGTCTATACCCATTTTGCGCACTATGTCCTGATAAAGCAGGTTCAGGCTGCTGCCGCCATCCATGAGGACTCGAGTGAGGTGAAATCCGTCGATGATTGGGTCTAGGACCAGTGTAGTGAATCTGCCGTGATGGATACTAGTGGGGTGGTCCCTGTGATCGAAGGTGATCGGACAGGAGGACCAAGGGTTGAACTTCGGGGCGACTGGCTCCAGCGCATATGCGTCCCTGAGCACACACTTTCGCTCCCTCTTGGGGATGTGGGTTGCATATATCATGTTCACCGTCCGCACTTGCAGGGGAAACCTCTTCTCTCCTCCGATGTGCGGCTGCTGGGGTTCTTCCTCGTCATCGCTATGCGGCCCCTTGTCCTTGTTTTCGGCGATTAACTTGTCGGCTTGCTTGAACACCCAACAATCCCTATTGGTGTGATTGGCTGGCTTGTCTGGGGTGCCGTGTATTTGACATGAGCGATCGAGTATACGGTCCAAGCTGGACAGACCCGGCGTACTTTGTTTGAATGGCTTTTTCCGCTGACTGGGTCTAGAGCCTTTGAATCCCGCATTGACTGTCGTATCCTCAGTACTTTTGCCGTTAATGCAGCGCTTATGCTTGTTGCAACGTGACCTGCTGTTGCCGTCCTTGGTATCTGAGGTACCATGGTTCATTGATATGTTGTTACTGCGAGCCAACCAGCTGTCTTCTCCCGCACAAAAGCGGGTCATGAGCGTCGTGAGGGCTGCCATAGATTTCGGCTTTTCCTGACCAAGGTGCCGGGCTAGCCACTCGTCTCGGATGTTGTGCTTGAAAGCCGCTAAGGCCTCCGCATCTGGACAGTCGACTTTGTAAGGAACCGAGTCCAGAATTGCCTAGCCGACTCTTCTAGCTGCTGAATTATGTGGCTCAAGTCATCGGCGTCTGGTGGTCGCACATAAGTGCCCTGAATGCGGCTTCCAGATCTTCCCAACAGCTAATGGAGACCGCTGGCAAGCTATTAAGCCATTGCCGTGCTGGTCCTTTGAGTTTTAGTGGGAGGTACTTGATGGCATGTAAGTCATCACCGCGGGCCATGTGGATGTGGAGGACGAAGTCCTCAATCCATACCGCGGGATCTGTTGTGCCGTCGTATGATTCAATGTTTACAGGTTTGAATCCTTCTGGGAATTGATGTTCCATTACTTCGTCTGTGAAGCATAAGGAGTGTGCGGCGCCCCTGTATTGGGCTATATCGCGACGCAGCTCGTATGGGTCCTGCCGGCTGTGTTCGGCCCGGCCGGATTTGCTTTTACTGTATCCGGCATGACGTTTACCGTCTCGTAGAGTGGTGCGCCCTCCTGATCCATAGATCAATCTTGAGTGCTTTGCTTTGTCCTCTAATATGTCTCGCGGGTCTGGCATATCTCCCCATGCCTTTTTATTTGGATGGCATTGGGGTAGAGGCTGAGATTTCGGCAGGAATGCCTCTCTATCGCGGCCACGGGGTGGCCATTCAGCCGTATCATACGCTTCTTCCTCCAATCGGGGTAGTAACCTGCGCCTTGGGTAACTCTTGGAGGGACGCTCGAGTTTGTATTCCTCGGTGTGAGGACTTCAGTCCATTTGTCAGCTAGCAGATCTTGGTCAGCTTGAAGCTGCTGCTGCTTTTTCTTCAGGCTATTTGCCGTGGCCATAAGCCTGCGCTTGAAGCGCTCTTGTTCGACGGGATCCTCTGGTACGGCGAATTCATCGTCGCCAAGGCTTGCCTCATCTTCGGAGGGGGGCATGCAATTGTCATCCTCCTCCTCTCCGCCAGCCGCTCTCTCAGGAGAGCTGGCACCTTCATCCTCCTGATCTAACTCTTGCTAGAGGGGGTTTTCGTTGTCTTCAGCGCTATCCGGAGTGTTATTATCTCCTGCGCCGGTATCACCACTTTTGCTTTGGCGGGACTTAGAGCGGCGCCGCTGACGTCGGCACTGGGGTTGCTTCTTGGAGGGGTCATCCTCCGCTATCTCGTCGTCGTTGCCTTCATTGGGTGTATCCACCATGTATATGTCATGCGACGAGGTGGCTTTCTAGTGCCCTATAGGTGTTGGTTCATGTTCGTCTCCTACATCGTCGTCCATACCGTCGATGTCTTTGGAGTCAAAGTCGAGCATGTCGGTTAAATCATCGACAGTGGCTACAAAGTGGGTGGTAGGTGGGTGTCGAATTTCTTCGTCGTCCGCATCCCAGACCTGTTGGCCATAATCCGGCCAGGGTTCTCCTGACAAAGAGAGAGACCTTAGTGAATTCAGAATGTTGCCGAAGGGCGAGTGCTGAAAGATATCTACAGCGGTGAATTCCATGATCAGCGCCCACTCGGATTCGATTGGCAGGGGCGTGGATGGTTCGGGGTCCGGAAGAGAGTCCGGCACCTTGGAGTCACGGGTTGCGCAGAGGATTATGCTGGTGTTTGGCTCGATCACCGTCGAGACTGCAGCCCCTGAGGCGGTGTCTAGCCACCCATCCTCGATTGGCGCAGTTGGCTCCGAGCTAAGGGTCGGAGCTGGTGTGGGCGCGGCCTCTGGAGTACCGTCCGGTGGTAGAGCTAGGTCATGCCCATCGAGACAGTGCGGCGCGCCCGGCTGTGGCTCAAATCCGTCGAAGATCAAGTCTCCGCGGATGTCGATCGTGTAGTTCAAACTTCCAAATCTGACCTGATGGCCAGGGACGTAGCTTTCAATCTGCTCCAGATGGCCAAGCGAATTAGCCCACAGTGCAAAGCCGCCAAATACGAAGATCTGACCGGGGAGAAAAGTTTCACCCTGGACCGTATCGCTACCGATGATAGTAGGAGCCATCAAGCCTAACGGCGATGACATAGAGGAACTCTCAATGAAAGCACCAATGTCGGTGTCAAAACCGGCGGATCTCGGGTAGGGGGTCCCGAACTGTACGTCTAGGCCAGATGGTAATAGGAGGCAAGGGACACGAAGTTTTATCCAGGTTCGGGCCCTCTTGATGGAGGTAAAACCCTATGTCCTGCTTGATTAATATTGAAGATATGGGTATTACAAGAGTAGATCTACCACGAGATCAGAGAGGCTAAATCCTAGAAGCTAGCCTACGGTATGATTGTATGTCGTGACTTGTTGTCCTACGGACTAAAACCCTCCGGTTTATATAGACACCGGAGAGGGTTAGGGTTACACAAGGTCGGTTACAAAGGAGGAGATATCCATATACGTATTGCCTAGCTTGCCTTCCACGCCAAGTAGAGTCCCATCCGTACATGAGACGAAGTCTTCAATCTTGTATCTTCATAGTCTAACAGTCCGGCCAATGGAGATAGTCCGGCTGTCCGGAGACCCCCTAATCCAGGACTCCCACACCTAGTGTCATGCTACAGTAATCACCTGTTAATGGTGCCATGTCATCTTGTTACTGTTGCTAATCTTCACTTGATCCAAATCACCATTCAAATTCAAATCCAATTTAAAATCAAAAATTCAAATTTGCCAAACATGAAAACTAAAATGTTCAAAGTGTGGAAAATATTCTCTGGTTTTTTTATCATGTTGGAACCAACCTCTTTTGGGATTCCAAAGTGCCCCTGGAAATTTATTTAGTGGTCTTCCAACATTAAAAATTGGCCTTTCCAATTCCTAGAAATGGTTAGACAACTCATTTTGGCCTCGAACATTCTGTGACTCGTGGAAATAATGTGCTTGATTTATTTGGCAAGTCTCCTTTCTAACAAAACTCTTTCAGTTTTACAAATTAATGAAAACAGAAGCTAAAATTCAAAAAAACAGGAAAGAAAAGAAACAGAAAAAGGAAAAATGAAAAAGGCCTAAAGAACTAGTGTGCACTTAAGCCTACTACTACAGTCCCCGGCCCAGCCCACCTAGCGCCCGTCTCCCTCCTCGTGCACACGTCGGCGCGCGCGCATCCGACCGGCATTCATCGTCGTGTCGCCAATCCCATGGTTCTCCGACGCCCTTAACAGCTCGCCCGCGCACCTCGCTCTCTCCCCCGAACCCTAGCAGGCCCACAATCCCTCTCACATCTCCTTCCTCGCCTCTGTTCGAGATGCCCGAGTGCCCCCATCGCCGTCGATCACTGTAGCCGTGGCCACCGTTGTCCGTTCGTCGCCCCGGCAAGTCCAACAGCTCCACCGTGGTCCTTTGCTTCCACCACACCGCTGGATCGAGCCCCGGAGCCCCTCACGTCGCCGCATTCTTCTTCTTCTTCGGCTCGGCCACCGCATCGTCCTCGTCCTTGATCTACGCCACTGGTCCTCCCCAAGCCCTCTGCCCAGACCCCACGCTTCCCCGGTGAGCCTCTGTGTCGGATGCACCCTCCCCTGCTTCCTCTGATCGCTTGTAGCGGCCGTTCCACGCTCACCCGAACGCGCTGCCGCCTGGCCTTGTTGCCGGCGTGGCCACGGTGACCTTTTGGTCCCGTGCGTGCCACCGTTCCACTTCTCGTATCGAGTAGGCACCGTAGGCACTTCGCGCAGCTCACTTTGCACCTCGTAGCCCCATTCCCGTACCTCGCCCAAAGAACCTCGCCGCCGATGAGCTCGATGCGCTCAGCTCCGACCACCGCAGCCTCGTCCACCGTCCCAGATCGCTCTGTCGTCGTCTTGCCGTTCGAATGAGCCCGGCCGCGCCCAAAATGGTGTGGTGTGGACGAATCCCGCAGCTCTCCCGATCGCTCCGCCGTTGGATTGGTCGCCGGAGATAGCTCCGACACCTCTCCGGCCGGTGCCGAGCTGGCACCCATGTGGCATCGCCCCGTGCCACTGACTGGTGGGCCCAAGGCCCCTGTTGACCAGTTGACTAAGTCAACTGCTGATTGGGACACCCCTGTCCCACTGACCTATGGGCCCCACCTCAATAACCAAAATAAATAAAAGAATAATTAGTTAATTATATAGTTTAGTTAATTAAAACCCTAATCTCTCACCGACTACTGGGCCCCTCTCACTAATTAGGTTAGTTAGGATAAAATAACTCTGTTAGTTTAGCACTGTCGCTGACATGTGGGTCCGAGTGGACCCACTTGTCTGGTTTGACTGGTCAACCGACCAGTTGACCTGCTGATGTCATGCTTGCATCATCGTCCACTGTTTTGGATAATGTTGGTTTTAAATAAATTAATTCAGGAAATAATAAAACTTTAGAAAATCATATCTTTTAAACCGTAGCTCGGATGCAAATAATTTATATATGAAAGTTGCTCAGAACGACGAGACAAACCCGAATACGCTACCCACATACATATCAGATGCCTCTAACTATCTAAACATGGAACATTCCCCCTCCGGTCATCTGTCAGACACAGGTCCGGAACCGGGAAAACATTCCCGGTTGAATTTCCCCTTCACCTATATCGTGTAGCCTTACGTTAGGTCACACCCGGCACATCTTATTGCCATGTTATGCCTTGTGATGCATTGTTTGCCTTGTATTTACTGTTTCTTCCCCCTCTTCTCTCCTGTAGACCCCGATACTGATGATGCCGCTGTGATCGTCTACGTCACCGACGACCCCTCCTTCTTGTCTGAGCAACCAGGCAAGCAAACCCCCCTTGAGCATTCCGATATCGCCCATTTCTTTCCCTCTCATGCTTGCATTAGAACTGCTACTGCTTTCTGTATGATCCTACTATGATGCATAGCCTATTGTTGTTACCTGCTTTTATACCTTACCTGCTTATCCTAAACTGCTTAGTATAGGTTGGTTAGAGATCCATCAGTGACCCCACCTTGTCCTAGTTGCCCCGCTTTATGTTCGATGACTCGATCAACGTGATCGATGTCCAGGCCCCGACACCGCACATCACTCCCCTAGTTGTACAACTCTGCAGAGTTACCATCGAGTGCCGAGGGTGGAACCTCTTACATCACTCCTGATGAGATCTCTGTAGTGTAGCTATACGGTCGAGGTCATCGAGGGTGATTTCCTCCTTAACCACTTCCGTTACCACTCTGTCGTGCAACCCCTCAAGTGTGAACCTCGAGGGTGGATCCTCTTACGTTCACCTTGATGATAATATCGAGTGGGATTCACCGGGGGTGATTCCTCGGGTTTTCCCCTGGTGTTAGACACACAGTTACTATGGTTACTATGACTTTACACTGAGCCAAGTTACTAAAGACGGGTCGACCCTGAGGGGTACCCGCGCGAGCTTAATAGCGAGTGATGTGGAGTCGGGTTGACCTGGAAGGTGCCCGCGAGATACTTACGAGGCGTGGTCGGGCATTCTTAGCCCTTGCTGCAAGTACTCGAGACGGGGCGACGATGTCACATCGATCGTGAGTCTCTGCTCGTTACCGCGTGCTCCTAATCCACTATGATTTGGATATTTGATCTGAGGGGCCTCTGGCCTGATTGCACTAACCATCACGTGGGCATAGTATGGGCTTTCTACGTCGTATGCATCAGCCGAAGCTTAATATACGTCAGCGACTGAGCGGCGCGCGGCGGGTTGGACTAGTAAGCACCTACCTTGTTGAAGTTGGTAGCTAGGTCTGCTCACCGGCCGCGTACGCAACATGTGGGAGTTCCCGGGGAGATGGCCCATGACCCCTGGGGGCATAGGTTTAGTCTGGCGTGTTGGCCTCTCTATTAAGCCTAGGTTGGGTTGCGGCGTATTGTTTGGCCGAGGCCAGGCATGACCCGGGAAAGTGTGTCCGGCCGGAGTTAATCGGGTGTGGTGGGTAAGTTAGTGCACCCCTGTAGGAAAGAAAACATCTATCTATAGCCTGTCCTACGGTAACGGACACTTGGAGATGTATCCCGATCGATACAACTAGAACTGGATACTTGTGATGAGAAATGGATTGTGATGATAACTGGATAGTATGGCTCTGGGATTTGTTTCTCGCAGGGAGTCGAGAAAGGATCTCTGGCCGAGGTTGATAACACTACTACTACTTTACTTTATGCTGCTCTACTCCCTCCTGTTGCTGCAAGATGGTGGTTTCTAGAAGATTCTAGTCTTCGATAGGACTAGCTTCTCCCCCTCTTATTCTGGCATTTCTGTAGCCTAGTCCACATATATAGCCTTCCTTTGATAATGTTGCATATGTAGTGTAGATCCTTTCTTGCGAGTACTTTGGATGAGTACCCACGATTGCCTTGCTCCCCCCTTTTCCCCTTTTCGTTTATTTCCAGATGTTGCAACCAGATGCTGGAGCCCAGGATCCAGACGACACCACTAACGATTACTACTACACCGAGGGTGCCTACTACTACTACTACGTGGAGGCCGCCGACGACCAGGAGTAATTAGGAGGCTCCCAGGCAGGAGGCCTTGCCTTTTCGATCGTTGCTACTTTTGTGCTAGCCTTCTTAAGGCATACTTGTCTAACTTATGTCTGTACTCAGATATTGTTGCTTCCGCTGACTCCTGTGTATTCGAGCTTATGTATTCGAGCCCTCGAGGCCCCTGGCTTGTAATATAAAGCTTGCATTATTTTAATTTGTGTCTAGAGTTGTGTTGTGATATCTTCCCGTGAGTCCTTGATCTTGATCATACACATTTGCGTGTATGATTAGTGTACGATTGGATCGAGGGCGTCACACATATTCAGTACGTGGCCGCTTTTATCTTATAGCGGTTTGGAGGTAGCGGTAGCTGATATAGCTGTAATTGCAGGTGTATTGACGAACCACCCCGAAAAGGAAGTGTCCGGATCATCAAATGATATTCTGCAAGAGCTGTCGCAGTTGCACGAGCAAGCTCGGCAGGCTATGCGGAGTGTAGCCAAGGCTTTATGGCCGTCCGACTCCCCTCCAGGAAGCATGGAGAAGATGGTAGAGTTGTTCAAGGGAGCGCGGCGGCATATCCGACTATGGAAGATATATGCCTGCCGAGAGGGTGCGCGAGAGGCCTGGGCCATGGTGAAGACGCGCTATACCAAGCTGGATCCTAATCGCATGGCTCGTGTCGGGTTGGTAGGGCCAAATGGGGAAGAAATTCTCGTTAGTATAGTATATGACCAAGTAGAGGAGGCCGCCAAATATTCTCAACAGGATTGTAAGTTAGACTGCCTGTTGGAAGGTGTAGAGGAAGAGGTGTTTGAGTCCAAGTGACTGTGTACTTTCCTCACCTAGCTGAATTGTATATCATTTGTCATGGCAGACCTTTTCGCTTCAACCTCCGGACCCGAAGGTGCGGAGTGTTTCCGAATACCGTCGTGGCCGAATAGGCCAGGGTATGCCTGGAAAACTAGGCGTAGGGGTCATAGTTGCTTGAACAGACAAGTTGTATCCGGCTAGCTATGTTATATTACATTGATATCGTAAGAAACATCTTCCAGAGAGAATAGATCCGTTAAGGGTTCCTTTCTGTGGGTACGCATGCATTTAATGTACATGTCTGAATTGTGATGCGGGCACCACCGTTTGTATAACTTCTCGGGGTGCACAATGGAGTGAGTTTAGAAAACATCTTTAATTCACTAACCGGATATTCCCTTAAGAACGCTAGCTTTCGGCTTCACCCAGTCTGAGGTACACATTCGGATGACCCGGTGGTAACAATCGCAGAGGTGCTCCCTTTATGCCCTAGTCGAACTAATGGGAATGTAAGGCATAAGCACAGGAGCCAGGCAACCCAGCTTGGCCAAAACTTAAGCCATATCGGTGCATATAATGGTGAAGAAAAGATACATATGGAAAAACTCATATGTGAGGAGCTTAATGCTCAAGGAATGACAAGAACTTCTGTCCGAGAAGCCCCCAGGTACAAGTGACATACATATTTAGAGATGTGTGTGTCGATGGTGTGCGGTCTAGCCGTACCAAAGCGTTAAAGCAAGAAAGAAGAAAATAATCGGAAAAGAGAAAAAAATAATGGAAACAATAGGGGAGGAGGAGACAAATAAGGGGTTTGGCGCTAGGCATAGAATCTCCGGAGTCTGGCCGCGTTCCAGGGGTTCGGCTCGAGGCGATTGTCTGATGCATCGTGAAGACGGTACGCTCCTCCAGTGAGAACTTCGTCAATTATGAAGGTACCCTCCCATTTGGGCTTGAGTTTGTCCTTTTTCTTCTCTGGCACACGTACAATGAGATCGCCAATGTTGTAAGTCTTGGCCCATACTTCTCTGCTTTGATATCTTCAAGCCTGCTGTTGGTAAAATGCTGAACAGGATTTTGCGACATCGCGTTCCTCCTCCAGGGCATCTAGGCCATCCTGCCAATCAAGCTCGGCTTATCTCTCTTCGTACATACGTACTCAAGGTGAGTCGTGAATAATATCGCAGGGCAATACGGCCTATGCGCGATACACCATGAAGAAAGGTGTGTATCCTGTAGTGCGGTTGGGCGTGGTCCGCAGGACCCAGAGTACGGAGTCGAGCTCCTCAACCCAGTGCTTGTCTGATTCTTTCAAAGGCCACACTAGTCTGGGCTTGATGCCGCTCATAATAAGACCGTTGGCTCGTTCGACTTGATCGTTGGTTTGTGGGTGGTAGGCGGAGGCGTAATCGAGTTTAATACCCAGATTAGTACACCAGGTTTTTACCTCGTCGGCTGTGAAATTGGAGCCGTTGTCAGTGATGATGCTGTCTGGGACACCATAACGGTGCACAAAACCAGATATGAAGTCTATCACCGGGCCGGACTCAGCCGTTTTGACCGACTTAGCCTCTATCCACTTAGTGAATTTGTCCACCATAACCAGCAGATATTTTTTCTTATGGCTTCCCCCCTTTAAGGGGTCCAACCATATTGAGTCCCCAGACCGCAAAAGGCCAAGTGATGGGGATTGTTTGTAAGGCGGTGGGGGGCATATGGCTTTGATTGGCAAAGAGTTGGCATCCGACGCAACGTTGGAACAGGTCATGTGCATCTGCTCGGGCCGTCGGCCAATAAAACCTTGTACGGAAGGCCTTGCTAACAAGGGCCCGAGCTGCGGCGTGGTGACCGTCGAGTCCGGCATGAATTTCAGCCAAGAGTTGCCGCCCCTCTTCCTCGGATATATGATACATCTCCGTCGTATCTACTTTTCCAAACACTTTTGCCCTTGTTTTGAACTCTAACTTGCATGATTTGAATGGAACTAACCCGGACTGACGCTGTTTTCAGCAGAATTACCATGGTGTTATTTATGTGTAGAAATAAACGTTCTCGGAATGACCTGAAATTTCACGGAGCGACTTTTTGGAAAATATAAAAAATACCTCCAAAAGATGAAGGCCAGGGGGCCCACCACCTGTCCATGAGGGTGGGGCGCGCTTGCCCCCTACGGCGCGCCCCTACCTCATGGGCCCCCTGGTGCCTCTCCGACTCCAACTCTAACTCTATATATTGTGTTTCAGGGATAAAAAAATCAAAGAGAAGAATTCATCGCATTTTACGATACGGAGCTGCCGCCAAGCCCTAAAACCTCTCAGGAGGGCTGATCTGGAGTCCGTTCGGGGCTCCGGAGAGGGGAATCCGTCGCCATCGTCATCATCAACCATCCTCCATCACCAATTTCATGATGCTCACCGCCGTGCGTGAGTAATTCCATCGTAGGCTTGCTAGACGGTGATGGGTTGGATGGGATCTATCATGTAATCGAGTTAGTTTTGTTAGGGTTTGATCCCTAATATCCACTATGTTCTGAGATTGATGTTGCTATGACTTTGCTATGGTTAATGCTTGTCACTAGGGCCCGAGTGCCATGATTTCAGATCTGAACCTATTGTGTTTTCATCAATATATGAGTGTTCTTGATCCTATCTTGCAAGTCTATAGTCACCTATTATGTGTTATGATCCATTAACTCCGAAGTGACAATAATCGGGATACTTACCGGTGATGACCGTAGTTTGAGGAGTTCATGTATTCACTATGTGTTAATGCTTTGTTCTGGTACTCTATTAAAAGGAGGCCTTAATATCCCTTAGTTTCCGTAAGGACCCCGCTGCCACGGGAGGGTAGGACAAAAGATGCCATGCAAGTTCTTTTCCATAAGCACGTATGACTATATTCGGAATACATGCCTACATTATATCAATGAACTGGAGCTAGTTCTGTGTCACCCTAGGTTATGACTATTACATGATGAACCGCATCCGGCATAATTCTCCATCACCGATCCATTGCCTACGAGTTTTCCATATATTGTTCTTCGTTTATTTACTTTCCCATTGTTATTGCTATCATCACTACAAAATACCAAAAACATTACCTTTGCTACTGTTACCTTTTGCTACCGTTACCACTACTATGATATTACTTTGCTACTAAACACTTTGCTGCAGATACTAAGTTTCCAAGTGTGGTTGAATTGACAACTCAGCTACTAATACTTGAGAGTATTCTTTGGCTCCCCTTGTGTTGAATCAATAAATTTGGGTTGAATACTTTACCCTCAAAAACTGTTGCGATCCCCTATACTTGTGGGTTATCAAGACTATTTTCTGGCGCCGTTGCCGGGGAGCATAGCTCTATTCTTTGAGTCACTTGGGATATATATCTGCTTATCATTATGAAGAACTTGAAAGATCCAAGAATCAAGATTTATCCCTCAACTACGAGGGGAGGTAAGGAACTGCCATATAGCTCTGCACTTGATTCACCTTCTGTTTTGAGTAAGCTTGCGACACCTAAAACTGCTTCTGCTATTCGTTCTGATATATCGCATGTTATTGATGATGCTACTTCTGCTATGCATGACACTTATGATGAAACTATTTCTATGCTTGATACTAATGTGCCACTTGGTGATTTTCTTGATGAACAACTTGCTAGGGCTAGAGAGATTGAAAATATTGAATCTGATAATACTGATGAAAGTGATGATGAGGAATCACTTGTTATTCCTGAGGGTTATGTTTTTGATCAAGAAGCTTCTTTAGCTATTTTAGCTTGCAAGGATAGACACGAACTTAAGAGGTTATTAGCTAAATGGAATAAGCAATCTCTAAATGCTAGAATGAAACCTGACCCTGCTTTTGCTACTTCACCTATCTGTGTTACCGATAAGGATTATGAATTCTCTGTTGATCCTGATATAATTACTTTGGTTGAATTTGATCCTTCTCATGGCTATGAATCTGAAACTGTTGTGGCACATCTTACTAAATTAAATGATATAGCCACCCTGTTCACTAATGATGAGAGAACTCGCTACTTTTATATCCTTAAAATATTTCCGTTCTCATTAAAGGGTGATGCTAAGATATGGTTTAATTCTCTTGATCCTGGTTGTGTGCGTAGTCCCCAGGATACGATTTATTACTTCTCTGCTAAATATTTCCCTGCTCATAAGAAACAAGCTGCTTTAAGGGATATATATAATTTTGTGCAAATTAAAGAAGAGAGTCTCCCACAAGCTTGAGGGAGGCTTCTCCAATTACTTAATGCTTTGCCTGATCATCCTCTTAAGAAAAATGAAATAGTTGATATCTTTTATAATGGACTAACCGATGCCTCCAGAGATTACCTGGATAGTTGTGCTGGTTCTGTTTTCAGGGAAAGAACACCGGATGAAGTTGAAATTCTACTGAATAATATGTTGACAAATGAAAATAATTGGACACCTCCGGAGCCAATTCTTGAGCCTATTCCTAAACCAACTCATAAGAAGAGGGGTATTCTATTTCTCAGTCCTGAAGATATGCAAGAGGCAAAGAAATCTATGAAAGAAAAAGGTATTAAAGCTGAAGATGTTAAGAATTTACCCCCATATTGAAGAAATACATGGTCTAAATTTACCGCCTGTTGAAGAAGCATATGATCTTAATCCTTTACCTATTGAAGAAACTCATGGTCTTGATAAACTGACACAGGTAGTAAAGGTAAATTCTCTCTATAGATATGATAAAGCCGAAATGCCATTTACTAAGTTTGCTAGCCCATGCTTAGATGAGTTTGATAAATTTATGGCTAAGCAAGAAGATTTTAATGCTTATTTTGGTAGACAACTGAAATACAATTCAAATATGCTTGAACACTTGGGTGATTATATGGCTAATGTCAAAGGTGAACTTAAGCTTATTAGTAAACATTCTTCTATGGTTACCACTCAAGTAGAACAAGTACTTAAAGCTCAAAATGATTTGCTCAATGAATTGAGTAGTAAGAATAATGATAATGTTGTTAGAGTTATGGCTAGAGGTGGTAGAATGACCCAGGAACCTTTGTATCCTGAAGGCCATCCTAAGAGAATTGAGCAAGATTCTCAAAGAAATAATATAGATGCACCTAGTCCTTCTAAAAGGAAGAAAATGAAAAATGATAGGACTTTGCATGCTTCTAGTGAACCTATTACTGAAACACCTAAGAATCCAAATGATATTTCTATTTCTGATGCTGAAACTCAATCTGGTAATGAACCTGAAACCAGTAATAATGTTAATGCTAATGTTCATGATGATGCTCAACCTAGCAATGATAATGATGTAGAAATTGAACCTGCTGTTGATCTTGATAACCCACAATCAAAGAATCAACGTTATGATAAGAAAGACTTTGTTGCTAGGAAACATGGTAAAGAAAGAGAGCCTTGGGTTCAGAAACCCATGCCTTTTCCTCCCAAACCACCCGAGAAAAAGGATGATGAGGATTTTGAGTGCTTTGCTGAAATGACTAGACCTATCTTTTTGCGTATGCGATTAACTGATATGCTCAAAATGAATCCTTATGCTAAGTATATGAAAGATATTGTTACAAATAAAAGAAATATACCGGAAGCTGAAATTTCCACCATGCTTGCTAATTATACTTTTAAGGGTGGAATACCAAAGAAACTTGGAGATCCAGGAGTACCCACTATACCATGCTCTATTAAAAGAAACTATGTTAAAACTACTTTATGTGATCTTGGAGTCGGCGTTAGTGTTATGCCTCTCTCTCTTTATATCATAGACTTGATTTGAATAAGTTGACACCTACTGAAATATCTTTGCAAATGGCTAATAAATCAACTACTATACCTATCGGCATTTGTGAGGATGTGCCTGTTGTAGTTGCAAACGTTACTATTTTAACGGACTTTGTTATTCTTGATATTCCCGAGGACGATAGTATGTCTATTATTCTTGGAAGACCCTTTTTGAATACTGCAGGGGCTGTTATTGATTGCACTAAAGGCAATGTCACTTTTCATGTTAATGGTAATGAGCATACGTTACACTTTCCGAGGAAACAACCTCAAGTCCATAGTATCAACTCTTGGAAAAAATTCCATCGATTATATTTGGAGGTTTTGAATTTCCTCTTCCTACTGTCAAGAAGAAATATGATATTCTTATTATTGGGATGTGCATATCCTCGTTGAGGTAACATAGTGTTATTCGAAATTTCTCCGTTTCCATGTTATTCGGAATGATTTCGTTAACAAGACTTGATCAACCTTGTTAGTGGATTCCTTTTGATGATCATGAGATGGATGAAACTAGAAGGCACAACCTTCTGTACCCTTCTTTTACTCTATGTTATTTATATGAAATAAAATAAAAATAAATATTCTTCTCTCTGTTATCTGATTATCCGTGCAATATAAAAATACCCCAAAAATAAAAGTTCTCCAAATGCCCTGAAATTTAAATATGATTTTTTCTAGAATATTTGAGAATATTTGGCACTGAGAACACAGCAGGGGGGCAACCACCTGCCCACGAGGGTGGAGGGCACGCCCCCTGCCTCGTGGGCCCACGGTGGCCCTCCTCCACTTATCCTTTCACCCACACACACACCTTCTTCCTCCCACAAACACGAATATCCAGCTCAAACCCGAGCCCAAGCTCGTTTTGCTGCCATTTTCGATCTCCTTGCTCAAAGCACCTCTCACAAAACTGATTGGGGAGATTGTTCCTTGGTATGTGACTCCTCCATTGGTCCAATTAGTTTTTGTTCTAGTGCTTTATTCATTGCAAATTTTTGCTGCTTAGGTGACCCTGTTCTTGAGCTTGCATGTCAAATTTATATGGTCAAAAGTAGTTTTGATGCATGATATAGGCCCTAGGCACTTGTAGGAGTAGTTGCTATCAATATTATTGAGTTTGGTTTACTTTTATTTTGAAGTTACTAAAAAATTTCAGAATTTTTCAGAAAATGATGAAGAGACTTTTGAGGGGCTCATCGAGCCAAAGCTCGAAGGAAAAGGCACTGAAGCCTAAGTATAATCTGCCTCGCACCGCGGAGGTTCGGGCGTGTGAATGGCCTTCCGATGATTTCTTGAGAGCAGCCGGGATTTATGAAGATTTTCATGAATTGGCTAAGAATGCAGGCCTCACCGCTTTCCTCCACGACCAATGCGATCAGTATCTCTTACTCACAAATACTTTTGTGCAAAACTTTCATTTCCATTCTAGGAGCTCACCACCTACGGTGGAGTTTCATTTATATGATGAGCATAAGGAGATGTCACTTTATGATTTTTGTCGGGTTTGTTTAGTCCCTTTTGAGGGCAAGACAGAGGAACCACATCGCGATGATGTGGACGGGTTTACTGATATTATCACTGTAGGGGAAACAAGGAAGGTTTCCGATGCACGAATCACTAGCATACATTTTCCTGTTTTACGCTATTTTGCATTATTTGCTAGTCGTTGTTTAATTGGTCACGGAAACTGTGGAAACCTTAGTATCCCTGATATTATTATTTTGCTCCACGGTTTATACGGCGATAACTCTGTTAGTATGGGCGGCATTATTGCTAAACGGTTAAGTCTGAACCGTACCAAGGGCCCCATCTTTGGAGGCATCTATGCTTCACGCCTAGCTGCACATTTTAACATACCTATTAGGCATTATGAGAAGGAAGAAAAAGTGCTGCCCCGTGTTTATTTAGATTATAAAAGTATGGTGGCACATGATTTTATTGTTAAGAATAGGGAAGGAGAGCTTAAATATAAATTGTTCTTTGATAAACATCATCCTGAGACTATTACCCTGCCTGCTCCTTTGTTTGATTTATCTGCAGGCCGGTATCTTGTTCCGTTGAAGGCTATTCACGCCTACCGGAACCCTGCACTAGTTATAGAGCCAGAGCCGGAACCACAAGTTGATCCTTCATGTCAGTCTAATTACCAGTGGGATCCGGAGATGATTGTCAGCCAGTGGCAATCAGAGTCTTCTTCTTCTTCTCAGTACGACCCCAACTACTATTATGGATATCCGCCAGGCCAGCCGTGGCCATAGACCAACTTAGGCCAAAAGCCTAAGCTTTGGGGAGTATGTATTTCCCACCGACATTACATTTATGTTCACACACTTAGTGCTAGATGTCTGTGCTCATACTTTTTCATTGTATCATCCATGCTAGTTTATTTTCCTTTTTATGCTTTCTTCTTGTGTCTTTAATAAACCTTAAGAAAAAACAAAAAAATTAGTAGTAGCTTTTAGTTAGTTTAATTTCCAAGCTTTTAGTAGTAATTAAAAAGAAAACCCAAAAATATTTCCTGTTCTTCTTTTTACTTGTTGGGAGCTTTCCCGTGTAAATAGTTTTATTTTTTTTCTTTCCTTTGGGGTCGATAGGAGAAGACCATAATTAAATTGTTGAAGTGGCTCTTATATGCATTATTGTTGATCTGACAAAAGATCCCATATTGCCTTGTCTTCTCCTGTTTATTGAATGCTTGCAGATTCCAGCTTAGTCATGTGCACACGCACTATTATTATTATTATTCACATCGTTCGGTCGTGCAAGTGAAAGGCAATTATGACGATATATGATGGACTGACTGAGATGAGAAAAGCTGGTATGAACTCGACCTCTTTTGTTTTTGTAAATATGATTAGTTCATTGTTCCTGATTCGGCCTATTATGAATAAACATGTTCGCAATGACAACTAGAGATCATAGTTCTTGTGCCATGCTTGATTAACTATGAGTTATAATGGTGTACCTTGCGTGCCAACATGCTATTAAAATGGTTGTGATGTGGTATGATAGGGTGGTATCCTCCTCTGAATGATTTAAGTGACTTGACTTGGCACATGTTCACGCATGTAGTTGAAACGAAATCAGCATAGCCTTCACGATATTTATGTTCATGGTGGATTATATCCTACTCATGCTTGCATTCGGTGTTGATTAATTTTAATGCATGTTCATGACTGTTGTCTCTCTCTAGCTGGTCGCTTCCTAGTCTTTTGCTAGCCTTCACCTGTACTAAGCGGGAATACTGCTTGTGCGTCCAATCCCTTAAACCCCAAAGTTATTCCACATGAGTCCACTATACCTACCTGTATACGGTATCTACCTACCGTTCCAAGTAAATTTGTATGTGCCAAACTCTAAACCTTCAAATAAATATCATGTTCCGTATGCTCGAATAGCTCATGTATCAACTAGGGTTGTCTGTATCTTCCATGTTAGGCGGGTTATTCTCAAGAGGAGTGAACTCCGGTCCTCACTCGCAAGATAAATGGTTGGTCACCGGGATGCCCAGTCCCATGCTTTATGCAAACTAAATCAAAATAATTGCAAACAAAACTCCCCTTGGGACTCTTGTTAGTTGGAGGCACTCGTTGTTTCGAGCAAGCCATGGATTGATGCTTGTCGGTGGAAGGGGGAGTATAAACTTTACCATTCTGTTTGGGAACCGCCTATAATGTGTGTAGCATGGAAGATATCGCCATCTCTTGGTTGTTATGTTGACAATGAAAGTACACCGCTCAAAATATTATTCACCTCTATTTCAAAACTGAGCTCTGGCACCTCTACAAATCCCTGCTTCCCTCTGCGAAGGGCCTATCTATTTACTTTTATGCTGAGTCATCATCCTCTTATTAAAAAGCACCAGTTGGAGAGCACCGCTGTCATTTGCATTCATTACTGCTAGTTTACATTGAGTATGACTTGACTGGATCTCTTTTACCATGAATTACAATGTCTAGTCAGTCCTTGGTCTTTAAAGGTGCTCTGCATTTATGTTTTGCGGTCTCCGAAAGGGCTAGCGAGATACCACCTTGTTATATCATATTATGATTGTTTTGAGAAAGTGTTGTCATCCGAGATCTATTATTATTGCTCGCTAGTTGATTATACTATTGATATGAGTAACTTGAGACCTAAGTGTTATTGCGAATGTGGTTAGTTATAATCTTTGCTGAAAACTTGAATGCTGGCTTTACATATTTACAACAACAAGAGCAAACAAAGTTTGTAAAAGTTTTTCTTTATCACTTTCAATTTGTCAACTGAATTGCTTGAGGACAAGCAAAGGTTTAAGCTTGGGGAGTTGATACATCTCCGTCGTATCTACTTTTCCAAACACTTTTGCCCTTGTTTTGGACTCTAACTGCATGATTTGAATGGAACTAACCCGGACTGATGTTGTTTTCAGCAGAATTACCATGGTGTTATTTATGTGCACAAACAAACGTTCTCAGAATGACCTGAAATTTTACGGAGCAACTTTTTGGAAAATATAAAAAATATCTGCAAAAGATGAAGGCCAGGGGGCCCACCACCTGTCCACGAGGGTGGGGGCGCGCCTGCCCCCCTAGGGCGCGCCCCCTACCTCGTGGGCCCCCTGGTGCCTCTTCGACTCCAACTCCAATTCTATATATTGTGTTTCGGGGAGAGAAAAATCAGAGAGAAGAATTCATCTCGTTTTACGATACGGAGCCGCCGCCAAGCCCTAAAACCTCTCGGGAGGGCTGATCTGGAGTCCGTTCGGGGCTCCAGAGAGGGGAATTCATTGCCATCGTCATAATCAACCATCCTCCATCACCAATTTCATGATGCTCACCGCCGTGCGTGAGTAATTCCATCATAAGCTTGCTGGACGGTGATGGGTTGGATGGGATCTATCATGTAATCGAGTTAGTTTTGTTAGGGTTTGATCCCTAGTATCCACTATGTTCTGAGATTGATGCTGCTATGACTTTGCTATGCTTAATGCTTGTCACTAGGGCCCGAGTGCCATGATTTCAGATCTGAACCTATTATGTTTTCATCAATATATGAGTGTTCTTGATCCTATCTTGGAAGTCTATACTCACCTATTATGTGTTATGATCCGTTAACCCCGAAGTGACAATAATCGGGATACTTACCGGTGATGAACGTAGTTTGAGGAGTTCATGTATTCACTATGTGTTAATGCTTTGTTCTGGTACTCTATTAAAAGGAGGCCTTAATATCCCTTAGTTTCTGTAAGGACCCCGCTGCCACGGGAGGGTAGGACAAAAGATGCCATGCAAGTTCTTTTCCATAAGCACGTATGACTATATTCGGAATACATGCCTACATTATATCAATGAACTGGAGCTAGTTCTGTGTCACCCTAGGTTATGACTATTACATGATGAACCACATCCGGCATAATTCTCCATCACCGATCCATTGCCTACGAGTTTTCCATATATTGTTCTTCGCTTATTTACTTTCCCGTTGTTATTGCTATCATCACTACAAAATACCAAAAAACATTACTTTTGCTATTGTTACCTTTTGCTACCGTTATCACTACTATCATATTACTTTGCTACTAAACACTTTGCTGCAGATACTAAGTTTCCAGGTGCGGTTGAATTGACAACTCAGCTGCTAATACTTGAGAGTATTCTTTGGCTCCCCTTGTGTCGAATCAATAAATTTGGGTTGAATACTTTACCCTCGAAAACTGTTGCGATCCCCTATACTTGTGGGTTATCAATATACATTGTTGAAGGACTCCGGTGGCGCTTTTCTTGTAGAGCTCTCCATCATGAACCTTGTAGGCCTTTGAACGCTGGACAATGCAGCAGGCCTCATTCTGGTCCTCAGGAAGCTCTTTCCTGTTGAGGTAGGCCAGGAAGGGTTCGGTCCATGGGGCAATGACTGCCATGATGAGATGCGCCGAAGGTGTTATTTTGATGGTTGAGCCCTCGATGACGTCGGTCTTTCCGGGATCTTGGATTATGCTTGGTTCCGGACTAGTATTGCCGTTTTCCCCCTGCCACACCACGGATGGCTTGAAGAGCTTTTCCGGGAAAATATTAGGTGCGACGGTGTCGCGCTTAGCACCGATACGAGCAAGAACATCCGCCGCTTGATTACTTTCTAATGCCACATGATGGAACTCAAGTCCCTTGAACCTGGCCAACATTTTTATGACTGCGTTACGATACGCTGCCATCTTTAGATCTTTAGCGTCGAAGTATCCGTTTATTTGAGATATTGCAAGGTTGGAGTCCCCGCGTACTTCTAGGCGTTGTATGCCCATGGAGACAGCCATCCGGAGACCATGTAATAAGGCCTCGTATTCGGCTGCATTATTGGAGTCTGTGTATAGTATTTGGAGAACATACTGGACGATGTCTCCAGTAGGGGGCGTTAAAACGACGCCCGCTCCTAACCCTGCCAACATTTTGGAGCCGTCGAAGTACATGACCAAATTGGAGTATGTGTTGTACTCTTTAGGGAGTTCGGCCTCTGTCCATTCGGCGACGAAGTCAGCTAGTACTTCGGATTTGATAGCTCGACGTGGTTTACATGTAATTTCAAATGGGAGGACTACAATGGCCCATTTGGCAATCCGGCCCGTAGCATCGCGGTTGTTTATGATGTCATTGAGTGGTACTTCGGAGGCCACCGTGATCGAACACTTCTGGAAGTAGTGATGGAGCTTTTGGGATGCCATGAAGACCGCATAAGCTATTTTTTATAATGAGGGTACCGGGATTTGCATGGTGTAAGGATAGTAGATACGTAGTATACTAGCTTCTGAAGCGGGAATTTATGTCCGTCCTATTCTCGTTCAACGACGAGTACGGCGCTCACCACCTGGTGTGTTGCCGATATGTATAATAACATCGGTTCGCCGGCGTTTGGTGCGGCCAGGATTGGATTGCTTGCAAGAAGGGTTTTCATTTCCTCCAGTCCAGCTGTTTCCACGTCCATCCACTCGAAGTGGTCGGTTCGCCGTAGAAGGTGATAGAGTGGCAGTGCCTTTTCTCCCAATCTAGAGATAAAGCGGCTTAGAGCTGCTATGCAACCCGCAAGCTTTTGAACTTGTTTAAGGTCTGTTGGCTTAGCCAATTGCGACAAAGCTCGGATTTTGGCTGGGTTTTCTTCGATTCCTCTATTGGAAATGATGAAGCCCAGTAGTTTTCCCACGGGGACGCTGAAGACACGCTTTTCCGGGTTGAGCTTAATGTCATACGCCCGGAGGTTGTCAATGTTGGAAATATGCCCTAGAGGCAATAATAAAATGGTTATTATTATATTTCTTTGTTCATGATAATTGTCTATTGTTCATGCTATGATTGTGTTATCCGGAAATGGTAATACATGTGTGAATACATAGACCACAACACGTCCCTAGTGAGCCTCTAGTTGACTAGCTCGTTGATCAAAAGATAGTCATGGTTTCCTGATTATGGACATTGGATGTCACTGATAACAGGATCACATCATTAGGAGAATGATGTGATGGACAAGACCCAATCCTAAGCATAGCTCAAAGATCGTGTAGTTCGTTTGCTATAGCTTTTTCGAATGTCAAGTATCATTTCCTTAGACCATGAGATTGTGCAACTCCCGGATACCGTAGGAGTGCTTTGGGTGTGCCAAACATCACAACATAACTGGGTGACTATAAAGGTACACTACAGGTATCTCCAAAAGTGTCTATTGGGTTCGCACGAATCGAGACTGGGATTTGTCACTCCGTATGACGGAGAGGTATCTCTGGGCCCACTCGGTAATGCATCATCATAATGAGCTCAATGTGACCAAGTGGTTGATCACGGGATCATGCATTACGGTACGAGTAAAGTGACTTGCCGGTAACGAGATTGAACGAGGTATTGGGATACCGACGATCGAGTCTCGGGCAAGTAATGTACCGATTGACAAAGGGAATTGTATATGGATTGATTGAATCCTCGACATCATGGTTCATCCGATGAGATCATCGAGGAGCATGTGGGAGCCAACATGGGTATCCAGATCCCGCTGTTGGTTATTGACCGGAGAGTCGTCTCGGTCATGTCTGCGTGTCTCCCGAACCCGTAGGGTCTACACACTTAAGGTTCGGTGACGCTAGGGTTGTTGAGATATTAGTATACGGTAACCCGAAAGTTGTTCGGAGTCCCGGATGAGATCCTGGACGTCACGTGGAGTTCCGGAATGGTCCGGAGGTGAATATTTATATATATAGGAAGTCAAGTTTCGGCCATCGGAAAAGTTTCGGGGGTAATCGGTATTGTACCGGGACCACCGGAAGGGTCCCGTGGGTCCACCGGGTGGGGCCACCTATCCTGGAGGGCCCCATGGGCTGAAGTGGGAGGGGAACCAGCCCCTAGTGGGCTGGTGCGCCCCCCTTGGGCCTCCCCTGCGCCTAGGGTTGGAAACCCTAGGGGTGGGGGCGCCCCACTTGGCTTGGGGGGCAAGCCACCCCCTTGGCCGCCGCCCCCCTTGGAGATTGGATCTCCTAGGGCCGGCAACCCCTAGGGACCCTATATATAGTGGGGGGAGGGAGGGCAGCCGCACCCTAGCCCCTGGCACCTCCCTCTCCCTCCCGTGACACTCCTCCCTCTCCCTGAGCTTGGTGAAGCCCTGCCGAGATCACCGTTGCTTCCACCACCACGCCGTCGTTCTGCTGGATCTTCATCAACCTCTCTTTCCCCCTTGCTGGATCAAGTTGGAGGAGACGTCTTCCCAACCGTACGTGTGTTGAACGTGGAGGTGTCGTCCGTTCGGCGCTAGGTCATCGGTGATTTGGATCACGACGAGTACGACTCCATCAACCCCGTTCTCTTGAACGCTTCCGCGCGCGATCTACAAGGGTATGTAGATGCACTCCCCTCTCCCTTGTTGCTAGATGACTCCATAGATTGATCTTGGTGATGCATAGAAAATTTTAAAATTCTGCTACGTTCCCCAACAGTGGCATCATGAGCTAGGTCTATGCGTAGTTTCTATGCACGAGTAGAACACAAAGCAGTTGTGGGCGTCGATATTGTCAATTTGCTTGCCGTTACTAGTCTTATCTTGATTCGGCGGCATCGTGGGATGAAGCGGCCCGGACCGACCTTACACGTACGCTTACGTGAGACTGGTTCCACCAATTGACATGCACTAGTTGCATAAGGTGGCTGGCGTGTGTCTGTCTCTCCCACTTTAGTCGGATCGGATTCGATGAAAAGGGTCCTTATGAAGGGTAAATAGAAATTGGCATATCACGTTGTGGTTTTGGCGTAGGTAAGAAACGTTCTTGCTAGAAAACCTATAGCAGCCACGTAAAAACTTGCAACAACAATTAGAGGACGTCTAACTTGTTTTTGTAGCATGTGTCGTGTGATGCGATATGGCCAAAATTTTGTGATGAATGATATATGTGATGTATGAGATTGATCATGTTCTTGTAATAGGAATCACGACTTGCATGTCGATGAGTATGACAACCGGCAGGAGCCATAGGAGTTGTCTTAATTTATTTATGACCTGCGTGTCAACATAAACGTCATGTAATTACTTTACTTTATTGCTAAAGTGTTAGCCGTAGTAGTAGAAGTAATAGATGACGAGACAACTTCAAGAAGACACGATGATGGAGATCATGGTGTCATGCCGGTGAGAACAATGATCATGAAGCCCCGAAGATGGAGATCAAAAGGAGCAAATGATATTGGCCATATCATGTCACTATTTGATTGCATGTGATGTTTATCATGTTTTACATATTATTTGCTTAGAACGACGGTAGCTTAAACAAGATGATCCCTCGTAATAATTTCAAGAAAGTGTTCCCCCTAACTGTGCACCGTTGCGAAGGTTCGTTGTTTCGAAGCACCACGTGATGATCGGGTGTGATAGATTCTAATGTTCGAATACAACGGGTGTAAGCTAGATTTACACACGCAATACACTTAGGTTAACTTGACAAGCCTAGCATGTACAAATATGGCCTCGGAACACGGAAGACCGAAAGGTCGAGCATGAGTCGTATACAAGATACGATCAACATGAAGATGTTCACCGATGTTGGCTAGTCCGTCTCACGTGAAGATCAGACACGGCCTAGTTGACTCGGATCATGTTTCACTTAGATGACTAGAGGGATGTCTATCTAAGTGGGAGTTCATTGAGTAATTTGATTAGATGAACTTAATTATCATGAACTTAGTCTAAAATCTTTACACTATGTCTTGTAGATCAAATGGCCCACGCTAATGTTGCCCTCAACTTCAACGCGTTCCTAGAGAACACCAAGCTGAAAGACGATGGCAGCAACTATACGGACTGGGTTCGGAACCTGAGGATCATCCTCATAGCTGCCAAGAAAGATTATGTCCTAGAAGCACCGCTAGGTGACGCACCCATCCCAGAGAACCAAGACGTTATGAACGTTTGGCAGTCATGTGCTGATGATTACTCCCTTGTTTAGTGCGGCATGCTTTACAGCTTAGAACCGGGGCTCCAAAAGCGTTTTGAGAGACACGGAGCATATCAGATGTTCGAAGAGCTGAAAATGGTTTTCCAAGCTCATGCCCGGGTCGAGAGATATGAAGTCTCCGACAAGTTCTTCAGCTGTAAGATGGAGGAAAATAGTTCTGTCAGTGAGCACATACTCAAAATGTCTGGGTTGCATAACCGCTTGACTAGCTGGGAGTTAATCTCTCAGATGACGCAGTCATTGACATAATCCTTCAGTCGCTTCCACCGAGCTACAAGAGCTTTATGATTAACTTCAATATGCAGGGGATGGAAAAGACCATTCCTGAGGTATATTCAATGCTGAAATCAACAAAGGTGGAAATCAAAAAGGAACATCAAGTGTTGATGGTGAATAAAACCACTAAGTTCAAGAAAGGCAAGGGTAAGAAGAACTTCAAGAAGGACGGCAAGGGAGTTGCCGCGCCCAGTAAGCAAGCTGCCGGGAAGAAGCCAAAGAATGGACCCAAGCCCGAGACTGAGTGTTTTTATTGCAAGGGAAGTGGTCACTGGAAGCGGAACTGTCCCAAATACTTAGCGGACAAGAAGGCCGGCAACACTAAAGGTATATGTGATATACATGTAATTGATGTGTACCTTACTAGTACTCGTAGTAGCTCCTGGGTATTTGATACCGGTGCGGTTGCTCACATTTGTAACTCAAAGCAGGAGCTGTGGAATAAGCGGAGACTGGCAAAGGACGAGGTGACGATGCGCGTCGGGAATGGTTCCAAGGTCGATGTGATCGCCGTCGGCACGCTACCTCTACATTTACCTACGAGATTAGTTTTAAACCTCAATAATTGTTATTTAGTGCCAGCTTTGAGCATGAACATTGTATCAGGATCTCATTTAATTCGAGATGGCTACTCATTTAAATCCGAGAATAATGGTTGTTCTATTTATATGAGAGATATGTTTTATGGTCATGCTCCGCTGGTGAATGGTTTATTCTTAAATAATCTCGAGCGTAATGTTACACATATTCATAGTGTGAATACCAAAAGATGTAAGGTTGATAATGATAGTCCCACATACTTGTGGCACTGCCGCCTTGGTCACATAGGTGTCAAACGCATGAAGAAGCTCCATGCCAATGGACTTTTGGAGTCTCTTGATTATGAATCATTTGACACGTGTGAACCATGCCTCATGGGTAAAATGACCAAGACTCCGTTCTCAGGAACAATGGAGCGAGCAACCAACTTATTTGAAATCATACATACTGATGTGTGCGGTCCAATGAGTGTTGAGGCTCGCGGTGGCTATCGTTATGTTCTCGCCCTCACTGATGACTTGAGTAGATATGGGTATGTCTACTTAATGAAACACAAGTCTGAGACCTTTGAAAAGTTCAAGGAATTTCAGAGTGAGGTTGAGAATCAACGTGACAGGAAAATCAAGTTCTTGCGATCAGATCATGGGGGAGAATACTTGAGTCACGAATTTCGCACACACTTAAGAAAATGTGGAATAGTTTCACAACTCACGCCGCCTGGAACACCTCAGCGTAATGGTGTGTCCGAACATCGTAATCGCACTCTATTGGATATGGTGCGATCTATGATGTCTCTTACCGATCTACCGCTGTCATTTTGGGGCTATGCTTTAGAGACTGCCGCATTCACTTTAAATAGGGCTCCGTCGAAATCCATTGAGACGACATCATATGAATTATGGTTTGGGAAGAAACCTAAGCTGTCGTTTCTAAAAGTTTGGGGATGCGATGCTTTTGTCAAGAAACTTCAACCTGAAAAGCTCGAACCCAAATCGGAAAAATGTGTCTTCATAGGATACCCTAAAGAAACTATTGGGTATACCTTCTACCTCAGATCCGAAGGCAAGATCTTTGTTGCCAAGAATGGGTCCTTTCTAGAAAAAGAGTTTCTCTCGAAAGAAATAAGTGGGAGGAAAGTAGAACTTGATGAAGTATTACCTCTTGAACCGGTAAGTGGCGCAGCTCAAGAAAATGTTCCTGAGGTGCCTGCACCGACTAGAGAGGAAGTTAATGATAATGATCATGAAACTTCAGATCAAGTTGCTACTGAACTTCGTAGGTCCATGAGGACACGTTCCGCACCAGAGTGGTACGGCAACCCTGTCTTGGAAATCATGTTGTTAGACAACGGTGAACCTTCGAACTATGAAGAAGCGATGGCGGGCCCAGATTCCGACAAATGGCTGGAAGCCATGAAATCCGAGATAGGATCCATGTATAAAAACGAAGTATGGACTTTGACTTACTTGCCCGATGATCGGTGAGCCATAGAGAATAAATGGATCTTTAAGAAGAAGACAGACGCGGATGGTAATGTAACCATCTATAAAGATCGGCTTGTCGCTAAGGGTTATCGACAAGTTCAAGGGGTTGACTACGATGAGACTTTTTCACCAGTAGCGAAGCTGAAGTCCATCCAAATCATGTTAGCAATTGCCGCATTCTATGATTATGAGATATGGCAAATGGACGTCAAAACGTCATTCCTTAATGGTTTCCTTAAGGAAGAATTATATATGATGCAGCCGGAAGGTTTTGTCGATCCTAAGAATGCTGACAAGGTGTGCAAGCTCCAACGCTCGATTTATGGGCTGGTGCAAGCATCTCGGAGTTGGAACATTCGTTTTGATGAGATGATCAAAGCGTTTGGGTTTACGCAGACTTATGGAGAAGCCTGCATTTACAAGAAAGTGAGTGGGAGCTCTGTAGCATTTCTCATATTGTATGTGGATGACATACTTTTGATGGGAAATGATATAGAATTCTTGGAAAGCATAAAGGCCTACTTGAACAAGTGTTTTTCAATGAAGGATCTTGGAGAAGCTGCTTATATATTAGGCATCAAGATCTATAGAGATAGATCGAGATGCCTCATTGGTCTTTCACAGAGTACGTACCTTGACAAGATATTGAAGAAGTTCAAAATGGATCAGTCAAAGAGGGGTTCTTGCTTGTATTGCAAGGTACGAGATTGAGCACGGCTCAATGCCCGACCACGGCAGAAGATAGAGAAAAGATGAGTGTCGTCCCCTATGCCTCGGCCATAGGGTCTATCATGTATGCTATGCTGTGTACCAGACCTGATGTAAACCTTGCCGTAAGTTTGGTAGGAAGGTACCAAAGTAATCCCGGCATGGAACACTGGACAGCAATCAAGAATATCCTGAAGTACCTGAAGAGGACTAAGGATATGTTTCTTGTTTATGGAGGTGATGAAGAGCTCGTCGTAAAGGGTTACGTCGATGCTAGATTCGACATAGATCTGGATGACTCTAAGTCACAAATCGGATACGTGTATATTTTGAATGGTGGGGTAGTAAGCTAGTGCAGTTGCAAGCAAAGCGTTGTGGCGGGATCTACATGTGAAGCGGAGTACATGGCAGCCTAGGAGGCAGCACAAGAGGCAATCTGGGTGAAGGAGTTCATTACCGACCTAGGAGTCATACCCAATGCATCGGGCCCGATGACTCTCTTCTGTGACAACACTGGAGCTATTGCCCTTGCCAAGTTGCCCAGGTTTCACAGGAAGACCAGGCATATCAAGCGTCGCTTCAACTCCATTCGTGAAAGTGTTCAAAATGGAGACATAGATATTTGTAAAGTACATACGGACCTGAATGTGGCAGATCCGTTGACTAAACCTCTCACTAGAGCAAAACATGATCAACACCAGAACTGCATGGGTGTTCGATTCATCACAATGTAACTAGATTATTGACTCTAGTGCAAGTGGGAGACTGTTGGAAATATGCCCTAGAGGCAATAATAAAATGGTTATTATTATATTTCTTTGTTCATGATAATTGTCTATTGTTCATGCTATAATTGTGTTATCCGGAAATCGTAATACATGTGTGAATACATAGACCACAACACGTCCCTAGTGAGCCTCTAGTTGACTAGCTCGTTGATCAAAAGATAGTCATGGTTTCCTGACTATGGACATTGGATGTCATTGATAACGGGATCACATCATTAGGAGAATGATGTGATGGACAAGACCCAATCCTAAGCATAGCTCAAAGATCGTGTAGTTCGTTTGCTATAGCTTTTCCGAATGTCAAGTATCATTTCCTTAGACCATGAGATTGTGCAACTCCCGGATACCGTAGGAGTGCTTTGGGTGTGCCAAAGGTCACAACGTAACTGGGTGACTATAAAGGTACACTACAGGTGTCTCCGAAAGTGTCTATTGGGTTGGCACGAATCGAGACTGGGATTTGTCACTCCGTATGACAAAGAGGTATCTCTGGGCCCACTCGGTAATGCATCATCATAATGAGCTCAATGTGACCAATTGGTTGATAACGGGATCATGCATTATGGTACGAGTAAAGTGACTTGCCGGTAATGAGATTGAACGAGGTATTGGGATACCAACGATCGAGTCTCGGGCAAGTAACGTACCGATTAACAAAGGGAATGTATACAGATTGATTGAATCCTCGACATCGTGGTTCATCCGATGAGATCATCGAGGAGCATGTGGGAGCCAACATGGGTATCCAGATCCCGCTATTGGTTATTGACCAGAGAGTCGTCTTGGTCATGTCTGCGTGTCTCCCAAACCCGTAGGGTCTACACACTTCAGGTTCGGTGACGCTAGGGTTGTTGAGATATTAGTATACGGTAACCCGAAAGTTGTCCGGATTCCCGGATGAGATCCCGGACGTCACGAGGAGTTCCGGAATGGTCCGGAGGTGAAGATTTATATATAGAAGTCAAGTTTCGGCCATCGGGAAAGTTTCGGGGGTAATCGGTATTGTACCGGGACCACCGGAAGGGTCCCAGGGGTCCACCAGGTGGGGCCACCTATCCCGGAGGGCCCCATGGGCTGAAGTGGGAGGGGAACCAGCCCCTAGTGGGCTGGTGCGCCCCCCTTGGGCCTCCCCCTGCGCCTAGGGTTGGAAACCCTAGGGGTGGGGGCGCCCCACTTGGCTTAGGGGGCAAGCCACCCCCTTGGCCGCCGCCCCCCTTGGAGATTGGATCTCATAGGGCCGGCGCCCCCCCTAGGGACCCTATATATAGTGGGGGGAGGGAGGGCAGCCGCACCCTAGCCCCTGGCGCCTCCCTCTCCCTCCCGTGACACTCCTCCCTCTCCCTGAGCTTAGCGAAGCCCTGCCGAGATCACCGTTGCTTCCACCACTATGCCGTCGTGCTGTTGGATCTTCATCAACCTCTCCTTCCCCCTTGCTGGATCAAGTTGGAGGAGACGTCTTCCCAACCGTACGTGTGTTGAACGCGGAGGTGCCGTCCGTTCGACGCTAGGTCATCGGTGATTTGGATCATGATGAGTACGACTCCATCAACCCCGTTCTCTTGAACGCTTCCGCGCGCGATCTACAAGGGTATGTAGATGCACTCCCCTCTCCCTCATTGCTAGATGACTCCATAGATTGATATTGGTGATGCGTAGAAATTTTTAAAATTCTGCTACGTTCCCCAACAGTCGAATGTAAGACATAAGTCGTCTATTAGTGTTTCGACGTGCCTGGTTTTGACGACGATGTCATGACATAAGCTTCTACTGTTTTGCCGATCTGTTTCTCCAGGCATGTTTGAATCATGCGTTGGTATGTGGCGCCAGCGTTCTTGAGCCCAAAGTGCATGGTGTTGAAGCAGAATGGCCCGTATGGGGTGATAAATGCTGTTGCGGCTTGATCGGACTCCTTCATTTTGATTTGATGGTATTGGGAATATGCATCGAGGAAACACAATAAGTCGTGCCCTGCAGTGGCGTCGATGATTTGATCAATGCGGGGGAGGGGGAAGGGATCCTTAGGGCAAGCCTTGTTGAGGTCTTTGAAATCGACGCACAGACGCTAGGATTTGTTCTTCTTTGGTACCATCACCAGGTTTGCCAGCCAGTCCGGGTGTTTGATTTCTCTAATGAATCCAGCCTCGATGAGTTTGGCCAGATCCTCCCCCATGGCTTGCCGCTTGGGTTCGGAAAAGCGCCGCAGTGATTGCTTGACCGGTTTAAACCCCTTTAATATATTGAGGCTATGTTCGGCCAGCTCGCGTGGGATCCCTGGCATATCTGAAGGGTGCCATGCGAATATGTCTCAGTTTTCACGCAGGAATTCTCGTAGTGCGGTATCAACTGTTGGGTTCAGTTGAGCTCCGATAGATGCTGTCTTCTAGGGGTCCGTTGGGTGGACCTGGAATTTGACTATTTCTTCTGCTGGTTTGAAGGATGTGGATTTAGGGCGTTTGTCGAGGATCATGTCGTCCATTTCCACCGTGGAGCGTAGTGCGGTTAATTCGTCGGTCACGAGGGCTTTGGATAGCTCCTCTAGGGTTAGGGATGTTGTTTTGTTTTCGGCGCGGAGTGCTATGTCCGAATCACTGACGAGAGTGATTATATCGTTTAGTCCGGGCATTTTGAGCTTCATATACCCGTAATGGGGTATGTCCTGAAAGCGTGTAAAAGCATCCTGCCCGAACAGGGTGTGATATCCGCTCCTGAAAGGGGCCACTTGGAAAGTTATTTATTCGGACCGATAGTTCTCCGGTGTGCTGAATACTATCAAGTGTGATTTTACCCGCGCACTGCGCCTCCTGACTGGGAATAATTCCTCGGAAGGTTATGTTACTTTGCGTGATGCGGCTCCTGTCTATTTTCATTTTATGGAGTGTGTCCTCATAAATGAGGTTTAGTCCGCTGCCGTCGTCCATGAGGACCTTGGTAAGTCAAAACCCGTCCACAATGGGACTGAGGACTAACGCGGCTGGCGCCCGTACTGTTATGTACTTTGGTTCGTCACCGGCGTTGAATGTTATAGCCGTGTCATTCCAGGGGTTTATTGCGGCAATTTGGCAGACTTTGGCGAGCTCGCGAAGCACCCTTTTGCGCTTGTTGTGTGAAGCGAATGTCTCAAAGACCGTCAATACTCTTGAGTTATCGTCCCCTGGGGGATGCCATTCTGGGTAATCCTTGATAAGGATGTCCTCGCCACTCTTGGCTACCTGTCGTAGTATCCAACATGCTCTAAGGCTGTGGGTTGCCACGTTATCTGGCATTGTATGTATTTTGCATGGGCCATCGAGCCACCCCGCCAGAACGGTGCCGTGCCGCATAGTGGTTTTGTGTTTCTTGACTGTTGGACTGGGGGTGCCGTGAGGGTGCGCCCTTTTCGCCTGTATGCGGAGTTGAGTTGGGACTGACGGTTCCCAGCGAGCTGCCTGAGTTTTCCAGGTGCTCTCCATCGCACTGTACTTTTGTACGATGGTTGCTAAGTCAGCGAATTTTAGTATGCGGCGGCGATTGATGGCGTTGAGGATTCCTTCTTCTGCACAATTGTTGCAAAACACTGATATTGCGACCTCGTCACGACAATCTTTTACCTTGTCCTTGACAAGGAGGAATCTGGCCCAGAAGTGGTGGACCGTTTCCTGAGACTGCTGTTTTATGCTTATGAGAGCGTCTATATCCGGGTGGGTGGGTGGAATTAAATCTGAACCCCGACCTGACCGATTATCCGGAGTCTGACGACCTTCCGGGCTTAATAGTCCGGTTTCCGGAATATCTTCTGATTGTTTAGGACCGCCGTCCGATGCTATGTCGACTCCTTCTATGGCTGGACTCCTTCTATGGCTGGACGTATTGCTGGCCTACTCAAGTCATCGCTACAAACGGCTGTTACAGCAGTATGTTACTTTCCTATGATATCATGATGGCTTGCTTATATTACTATCAACATTTACTGAAAAAATATTCATGCTCATAACATGCTGTTCTTAAGATTGACTACATCAAGAGCCCTTTTTTATTTGACTCCAACTTTTTTTGAGGGTTATTTGACTCCAACTTGATATGATGTTGTAGGCCGCCTGGTGTCCCTACCCTTCCTAATCCCAGAACATTTCAAAGAAAAGCGGCATGGCAGTTGTAGGTGGTTCCTGGCTCGATCAGACGACGGCGAACGATTGATGATCGTTCGCACGTACCGGACGTGTTGTTTCGCGGAATACAATCACATTCACTGCAAGGTCTTTGAGCAGGATCCCAACTTCTCTGGCTCTTCAGGAATTTTTGACTGGAGGTTGGTAAGTAGCCTTGGTACACGCTCTTTTGTTTGTCGGACTGAATTATCCGATTAACTAGGAGATAACCGATGGCAAGGATCATGATGGCAGCGCGGTTTCGTTCATCAGGAAAAATTGTGTGTACACAATGTACCATACGTCTCTGCATGCACCATACCCTGATATGTGCCGCCACGCTCTACAGTCCAAAGTAGGAGAGAGGGTCGCAAGTATCAGACTTCGACCTGCTGGCTGGAGTTTCCCCTGTCAGGCACCCATCTGGTTCAAGCCGTCAACCAATCTCCACAGCTTAATAAATAGTAACGTCTAACTGAGCTAGTTAGTTAGATGCGTACACTTGGTGTAGTAGGATCTTTATTTAGTTTGATACATACACTTGTTCTTTTTTGCTGGCCCTTTTGTAATGATGGATGATGTTTGGTTTGGAAGAGAGAGTTGCGTCTTCACTCTTCTGGCCTGCTTACTGTTTCTGTTGCACCCCCAGCCCTGGTTGCTGCTGCTGCTGCTGTTTTCAATGTACAATCAGTAGTATATTTCGTCTGTTGGTTGAATAAATGTGTTGTTAGAACGACAAACACAATGTTTTGGAAGTCGTTGCGCGGTTCGATCCTTTAGTGCCCTGTACTGTACGTAGCGCATACTATTTTTTGTACGGAACACATTTTCCACTTGTTGATAACATGCAGTCCACTAATGAAGGCCCAATAGAGAAGCCCATAATTAACTGGAAGGGAGGCTCTCACATGAATCCAGCCCAGGTACATGCTCATGGTCCCTTAGACATAAATACGTAAATAAATAAATAAAGCTAAATGCTCATGCACCAGTTCTTTAAATTCACGATTTAACAGGAGGATATTATTTCCTATGATAGTGTCCTTACATTCAGTCGATATTATTCTTCGGCAAAGATAGCGACCAGTCTTCTTTCTTCCAGCATTTTCTTCCTGCAACCAGCGGACCCATGCAAATCGTAGTCAACGTCGTAAATAGATCTGGTCCATTTTTATTTTTCAATAAGAATGTCCAACCCAGCCCAGCACATTGGCGACATCACTTTATCCTCCGCCTTGGTGCGCTCGCCGTGGCACCGCCGTCCGGCCCTGTCAACATAGTTTTTTTCGAAACGGTCCCTGTCAACATAGTGAATCGGGAGAGGACTGTAGTTGTGAGTATGATAGTACGGACCCACCAGGTCTACTCCCGAACACAAGCAAGCGCCTCTTTTACTACTCAGATGAACCCCTTGTTTTTACTCTAATCCACCCTGCTGATATCTGGGACCCACATCATTTTCAACGTATAGTCAATTAACGACATAATTGCACAACTTTTTTAGTAGTAATTCGAAGGAGCAGGCTATAAACTGGGTTGTACGGTCTCTGTGGCCCGTCTAACAACATGACCAGCCCAGCAGTTTTTTCTTTGGGAAAATAGGTAGCCCAATATTTCTTTTTGAAGAATACCCAAGCTAGGCCTATTTGTTTTCTTCGACTTACTGGGCTGCAAATCTTTCAAGGCGAGGAGGGATGCATTCCGGCCTGGCTAAAGAGTATGGTCAGTGTTTGTTAAAAGTAATATCAAAAGGGGTTGAAAATTCCAAAAAAAATTATAGCAAATGGGATATTAGTTTCTTTTTTTGTTTTTGTTCTTCACTGATATCTTATACTCCCTCCGTCCCAAAATTCTTGTCTTAGATTAGTCTAGATACAGATGTATCTAATACCAAAACGTGACTTGATGCATCCGTATTTAGACAAATTTAAGACAAGAATTTTGGGATGGAGGGAGTATTTCATTGGATTTAACATGACATAGTACTAATTTATTTTTAAATTTGTTTTAGTATGGCTACTAATTTTTGGATTAAGAATATTTTTTCCTCAGCAAAAATTTGCAAATTTTCAAAATTTCCCACATATTTAGTTGATTTTTTAACCCTGGTACTGACCAGAAAATAGGCAGCAATTCTAAAAATGGAAAAAGGGCTGCAATAAATTCCATATGAATTAGAAAATGAGTTAAAATTATAAAAATAATAGCAAATGGGCTGTACATGCCACAAATTTCGAGGCTGACTTGTTTACGCAAGGCTTTGTTAGTCAACACACGATTCTAGCAGCAGTGACTGTTGGATGTCCATCCAACGGCCGACGTGCTTCTTCAATCTCTGATCTTCCTACTCCAGCCGCCTAAACTAGCATCGGTGGGACTGCCTGCTCCCTCCTCTTGTGGCCCACTGTGATGCCGCGCAGGTTTTCCCGGCCCACCCTACTCCCTCCACTGGGCTGGCTGCACGCAATCAACTGCCTCCTTATTACGTGAAAAAAATGATTCCTCCCACTGACATCTGGGGCGCACCGGTTGGGAGGCTGACCTGTGGGCCTACTAAGTTGACGCGTACGCAGGGCTTGTCAACTTAGTCAACAAACGATTCTAGCAGCAGTAACCGTTGGATTTGAATCGAATGGTCCTGCTGCTTCTTCAATCGCTGCTCTTCTTGCACCAGCCACCCAAACCAGTGCCGACAAGACTGCCTCCTCCTGCCTTCAGTGGCCGGCTGTGCTGCCGTTGAGGCCTCACCGCCCCCTACTACTCCCACCGCTAGCTAGGCCCTGTGGGGATGGCAGCCTCACACCGCAGCCGAACCAGTGAACCCTCGTACTCCTCACCACGTGGGCATTCACTGCCGCGTCTTCCCCGGCTCCGCGTCGTCCCATTCCTAGGCCTCACCATCGTCCACCGCCTTGGTTCTCTTGGCACAGCGTGGTCAATATGGTCAACGACCGACTTCCATCGGAAGAGTATTGTACGTGGAGAGGCTGACAGCTGGGTCCATGGCCGCAGCTAGGTCCACGGCCATAGCCCAGTTTTTTTGTGATTTGCCAAGTAAGTCACTTTGTCAGGCCTGTTGGGCTGCAAATCTTTCAAGACGAGGAGAGCTTCATTTGGCTGGCCGAGAAAATGGCTTATCAATAATGAGAAATGGGCTGAACATTTTAAAAAAACCATCAAAACGGCAATTAGTTTCAATTTTTTTTCATTTCGACATTTTAAATTGCATTGATTTTTATGCGTGGAAAATTTGTTGGATTTTATATAGATAAATATTTATTTTTAAAATCAGTTGAACGTGACTCGAAATTTTGGTATTAAAAACAATTCGGACCGCACCGAAAAGTGCAAAATTACGTATAATTTTTTAACCATGGCCATAATATGGGCTGTAATGCTAACAAAAAGAATATGGGCTCCAAAAAAACCCTTAAGAATTAGCAAATGGGCTATAAATTATTAGAAATAATGGCAGATGGGTTGTATGTTGTTTTCGACAGATTTGAGGCTTTCCTAAAAAAAGGTTGACGCACAAGCAGTGACTGTTGGATGTCCATCCAACGGCCGTCGTGCTTCTTCAATCTCTACTCTTCCTGCTCCAGTCGCTCAAACAAGCACCGGCGGGACTACCTGCTCCCTCCTTCCCGCAGCCGGCTGTGCTGCCGCGCAGGCCTCACCGCCCCACCGTACTCCCATTGCTGGCCTAGCCATCCCTCTACTCACCCACACCTGCTGTTATTCTCCGGCGACGGCAGACGAACCAGTAAACCCTCGTACAGTCGTACTCCCCTCCGCGTGGGAAAAAACTGTCGAGTCTTCCCTGGTTCCGTGTCGTTCCCTTCCTAGGCCTCGCCGTCGTCCATCGCCCTGGTGCTCTCGGCGCGGCCTGCTCAACGTGGTCAGCAACCGACATGCATCTGAAGTGGACTGTACGTGGAGAGGCTGACAGCTGGGCCCACGGCCGCACGCAAGGAAATGCCTCCTTATTACGCGCAAAATAATGATTCCTCCACCTGACATCTGGGACCCACCAAAAGGGCCTCTGTATTTCGCGAAAAATACGTTACCGCCGCTGACAGCTCGGACCCACCAGCTATATCTTCGCACGCAAGGAAGTGCCTCCTTATTACGCACAAAAAAATGAATACTCCCCCTGCTAGGTGGGACCCAGTATAGTGGGAGGCTGAATTGTGGGTATACTAAGTTGAGGGGATGGAGGGCTTTGTCAACTTAGTCAATATGCACGATTCTAGCTCCATTGACCGTACGATGTCCATCCAACGGCCGTACTGCTTCTTCAACCTCTGGTCTTCTTGCTCCAGCCGCCCAAACCAGCGCCGGTCGTGCCTCGTGCTCCTACCTCCCGTGGCCGGCTGCGATGCCGCGGAGACCTCACCGCCCCCTACTACTCCCACCGCTGGCCAGGCCATCCCTCTACTCACCCACACCCCTTGTTATTCTGCGACGATGGCAGCCTCACACCATAGTCGAACCAGTGAACCGTCGTACTCCTCTCCGTGCGGGCTTCCACTACCGCGTCTTCCCCGGCTCTGCGTTGTCCCCTTCCTAGGCCTCGCCGTCGTCCACCGCCATGGTGCTCTTGGCGCGGCGTGGTCAACTTGGTCAAGGAACGACTTCCATCAGACATGGACTGTACGTGGAGAGGCTGACAGTTGGGTCCACGGCCGCAGCAAGGAAGTGCCTCCTTATTACGCGCAAAATAATTATTCCTCCACCTGACAGCGGGGACCCACCGGATGGGCCACCGTATTTCATGAGAAAAAACATTTCCCCCTGACAGGTGGGACCCACCAGCTACATCTTCGCATGCAAGGAAGTGCGTCGGGTAAAAAAAACGATTCGCCCCCCTGACTATTGGGACCCACCAACTACATATTCGCACGCAAGGAAGTGCCTGACAGTGGGGACCCACCTGGTCGAAGCGTATGTAGCGTTGTCATTCTGGTCGCGAACGTGTATGTCATATTGGTCGATGTAGAGGCGCGCACGTGTCGTAGTAGAGGCGTGCACGTAGCCTGTACAAGTACGTACAGCGGCCAGTGTGTAAGAAAGAAAATATGGCCACGTACGTACATACGGGCAGGGTCTCGAATGCCTACTCGCGCATACGTACGGCCAGGGCTCGTGTACATGGCTGGGTCGGAACGGAGAAACTGCGTCGTCGTTGTGTTCATGGGGAGCCAACCGACTGGGTCGGAATGGAATGCGTCATCGTGTTCATCGAGAGGGCTTGGACGGAATAGCTGATGGAAACGAGGCCTGGCATACCGCGGAACGAAGGAAACGACCTTGTGTTCGACCGGCCACGTTTGAAACAGGATCCTGTTCATCAGGAGGGGTCTGGCGTGCCGCAAAACGGAGGAAACGGACCTCCTACGGTCGAAACGGGGGTCCTGTTGATCGGGAGGGGTGTGGTGTACCGCAAAACGGAGGAAACGGACTTGTGTTGGAGCGCTACGGTCGAAACGGGGGTCCTATTCATCAGGAGGGGTGTGGCGTACCGCAAAACGAGACCCCACGGGATACTGTTCATCTCCACCGTCGACCCACTCCAGCCTCCACGGGCTACTGTTCATCCACCGTCGACCTCCTCCAGCCTCCACCTACGACTGTTCATCCACGGGCTCCTGTTCATCCAGCCTCCACCATACACTACTCCACCGGCTACTGTTCAACCAACCCTCTCCATGGGCTCCTGTTCAACCACCCCTCCACGGGCTACTGTTCATCCAGCCCTCCATCATCTACTGTTCATCCAGCCCTCCACGGGGTGGTCCTGTTCATCCTGCCCACCACGGGGTCCTGTTCATCCAGCCCCAACCAACTCGATCGATCGGGGTCCTGTTCATCCAGAGGCAACACAACGGGGTCCTGTTCATCCACCCCACCGGGAACTGTTCATCCAAAACCCCCCAGCAGCGCTCACTGTTCATCCAGAGGCAGCATCGATCGGCTTCAGTTAGCAGGAGTAGTGAAGGAACCACTCGATCGGGTTCAGTTAACAGCCATCGATCGATCGCTCGGATTTAGTAACGCGTAGCCTGCAGTGCAATCGCTCGGGTTTAGTTAGAGCCCAACGCCTCGCACCCACGCGCGTGCGTGTACGAGAGAAACGCACATTGCTCGGCCCCGACCACCCACTGTAACCGGGAACACCCCGATATTTTCCTCGCCCTTGCTTCTACCACGGTTTTTCCATCATGGACGGCCCAAAGAATGTCATGCAGCTGCGCTCCGGCCCGCCCAGGACGAAAAGCCCATTTTCTGTCATGATTTTTTGTCATAGAAGTAGGACCCCACCACATCTATGATGATACCGGGTTTTGTCACAATTATCGTCATAGAAGTGTCATAAGTATAACAGGAAAAAAAATCGTTCGACCCAAAATGTCATGGATGTGTCTTTTTTTGTAGTGTATCTACAACAACATAGACATGCAAAATACTATCAGGTACTAAGTTCATGATAAATTAAAGTTCAATTAATCAAATTACTTAAGAACTCCCACTTAGATAGACATCCCTCTAATCATCTAAGTGATCACGTGATCCATATCAACTAAACCATGTCCGATCATCACGTGAGATGGAATAGTTTTCAATGGTGAACATCACTATGTTGATCATATCTACTATATGATTCACGCTCGACCTTTCAGTCTCAGTGTTCCGAGGCCATATCTGCATATGCTAGGCTCGTCAAGTTTAACTCGAGTATTCCGCGTGTGCAAAACTGGCTTGCACCCGTTGTATATGAACGTAGCTTACCACACCCGATCATCACGTGGTGTCTCGGCATGATGAATTGTAGCAACGGTGCATACTCAGGGAGAACACTTATACCTTGAAATTTAGTGAGAGATCATCTTATAATGCTACTGCCGAACTCAGAAAAATAAGATGCATAAAGGATAAACATCACATGCAATCAATATAAGTGATATGATATGGTCATCATCATCTTGTCCTTTGATCTCCATCTCCAAGGAACCATCATGATCACCATCGTCACCAGCTTGACACCTTGATCTCCATCGAAGCATCATTGTCGTCTCATCAACTATTGCTTCTACGACTATCGCTACCACTTAGTGATAAAGTAAAGCAATTACATGGCGATTGCATTTCATATAATAAAGCGACAACCATATGGCTCATGCCAGTTGCCGATAACGCTGTTACAAAACATGATCATCTCATACAATAAAATTTAGCATCATGTCTTGACCATATCACATCACAACAGGCCCTGCAAAAACAAGTTAGACGTCCTCTACTTTGTTGTTGCAAGTTTTACGTGGCTGCTACGGGCTGAGCAAGAACCGTTCTTACCTAAGCATCAAAAACCACAACGCGGTATAGTGATTGCTTTTTGATCTTCAGAAAGAACCATGTACATTGAATCCGATTCAACTAAAGTTGGAGAAAATGACACCCACTAGCCACCTGTGTGTGAAGCACGTCGGTAGAACCAGTCTCGCGTAAGCGTACGCGTAATGTCGGTCTGAGCCGCTTCATCCAACAATACCGCTGAATCAAGAATCAACTAGTGACGGCAAGCAATATGTATATACCCACGCCCACAACTCCTTTGTGTTCTACTCATGCATATAACATCTATGCATAGACCTGGCTCGGATGCCACTGTTGAGGAATGCGGTATTTCAAAAATTATCTACGATCACGCAAGATCTATCTAGGAGATGCATAGCAACGAGAGGGGAGAGTGTTGTCCATGTACCCTCGTAGACCATAAGCGGTAGCGTTATGACAACGCGGTTGATGTAGTCACACATCTTCACGATTCGACCGATCCTAGCACCAAAGGTACGATACCTACACGATCTGCACATGCTCAGCTTGGTGACGTCCCACGAACTCTAGATCCAGGTGAGTGTCGGGGGAGAGCTTCGTCAGCATGATGGCGTGATGACGGTGATAATGAAGTTACCGACGCAGGGCCTCGCCTAAGCTCTACAACAATATGACCGAGGTGGAAATCTGTGGAGGGGGGCACCGCACACGGCTAAGAGATCAACTTGTGTGTCTATGGGGTGCCCCTCCCAGTATATAAAGGAGTGGAGGAGGGGAGGGCCGACACTCTCTATGGCGCACCCTAAGGGGAGTCCTACTCCCACCGGGAGTAGGATTCCCCTCTTTCCCTAGTTGGAGTAGGAGAGAAGGAAGGGGGGAGAGAGGGAAGGAAGGGGGGTGGCCCCCCACCCAATTCGGATTGGGCTAGGGGGGGCGCCCTCCACCTTGGCCTTCCTCTCCTCTATTCCACTAAGGCCCAATAAGGCCCATATACTCCCCGGGGGGTTCCGGTAACCCCTCGGTACTCCGGTAAATGCCTGAACTCACCCGGAACCATTCCAATGTCCAAACATAGGCTTTCAATATATCAATCTTTATGTCTCGGCCATTTCAAGACTCCTCGTCATGCCCGTGATCACATCCGGGACTCCGAACAACCTTCGGTACATCAAAACACATAAACTCATAATACCAATCGTCACCGAACGTTAAGGGTGCGGACCCTACGGGTTCGAGAACTATGTAGACATGACCGAGACTCATCTCTTCTCAATAACCGATAGCGGAACCTGGATGCTCATATTGGTTCCTACATATTCTACGAAGATCTTTATCGGCCAAACCGCATAACAACATACGTTGTTCCCTTTGTCATCAGTATGTTACTTGCCCAAGATTCGATCATTGGTATCTCAATACCTAGTTCAATCTCGTTACCGGCAAGTCTATTTACTCGTTCCGTAATGCAACACCCTATAACTAACTCATTAGTCACATTGCTTACAAGGCTTATAGTGATGTGCATTACCGAGAGGGCCCAGAGATACCTCTCCGATACACGGAGTGACAAATCCTAATCTCGATCTTTATAGTCACCCAATTACGTTGTGACGTTTGATAGCAAACTAAGTGTTCCTCCGGTATTCAGGAGTTGCATAATCTCATAGTCATAGGAACATGTATAAGTTATGGAGAAAGCAATAGCAGTAAACTAAACGATCAAAGTGCTAAGCTAACGGATGGGTCAAGTTAATTACATCATTCTCTAATGATGTGATCCCGTTTATCAAATGACAACTTTTTGTCCATGGCTAGGAAACTTAACCATCTTTGATTAACGAGCTAGTCAAGTAGAGGCATACTAGTGACACTCTGTTTGTCTATGTATTCACACATGTACTAAGTTTTCGGTTAATACAATTCTAGCATGAATAATAAACATTTATCATGATACAAGGAAATATAAATAACAACTTTATTATTGCCTCTAGGGCATATTTCCTTGAGAGACTCCGGACGAAAAAAAGAGGCCAAAAAAATGAGAGAAGGCCCAAATAAAAAATGAGAGAAAAGAGAGAAGGGACAATGTTACTATCTTTTTACCACACTTGTGCTTCAAAGTAGCACCATGATCTTCATGATAGAGAGTCTCCTATATTGTCACTTTCATACACTAGTGGGAATTTTTTATTATAGAACTTGGCTTGTACATTCCAGTGATGGGCTTCCTCAAATTGCCCTAGGTCTTCGTGAGCAAGCGAGTTGGATGCACACCCACTTAGTTTCTTTTTGAGCTTTCATAAACTTATAGCTCTAGTGCATCCGTTGCATGGCAATCCCTACTCACTCACATTGATATCTATTGATGGGCATCTCCATAGCCCATTGATATGCCTAGTTGATGTGAGACTATCTCCCTCTTTTTGTCTTCTCCACAACCACCTTCTATTCCACCTATAGTGCTATGTTCACGGGCCACACTCATGTACTGCGTGAAAGTTGAGAAAGTTTGAGAACATCAAAAGTACGAAACAATTTCTTGGCTTGTCATCGGGGTTGTGCATGATTTAAATATTTTGTGTGATGAAGATGGAGCATAGCCAGACTATATGATTTTTGAAGGATAAGCTTTCTTTGGCCATGTTATTTTTAGAAGACATAATTGCCTTGTTAGTATGCTTGAAGTATTATTGTTTTTATGTCAATATTAAACTTTTGTCTTGAATCTTATGGATCTGAACATTCATGCCACAATAAAGAAATTACACGGATGAATATGTTAGGTAGCATGCCACATCAAAAATTCTGTTTTTATCATTTACCTTCTCGAGGACGAGCATGAATTAAGCTTGAGGATGCTTGATACGTCTCCAATGTATCTATAATTTTTGGGGAAGCTTGGGGATGCTTGTTTTGGATGTTTTATATGCATTAATATGCTATTTTATATTGTTTTTGGGACTAACTTATTAACCTAGAGCCCAGTGCTAGTTTTTGCTTTTTCCTTGTTTTTGAGTTTCACAGAAAAGGAATACCAAATGGAGTCCAAACAGAATAAAACCTTCGCGATGATTTTTATTGGACCAGAAGACAACCAGGAGACTTGGAGATGAAGTCGGAGGAGCCACGAGGCGGCCACAAGGACGGAGGGCGCGCCCAGGGGGTAGGGCACGCCTCCCACCCTTGTGGGCCCCCCATGACTTCCCTGACCTAATTCTTTCGCCTATATATTCCCAAATATCCCCAAACCACCAGAGGGAGCCACGAAAACATTTTTCCACCGCCGCAACCTTCTGTACCCGTGAGATCCCATCTAGGGACCTTTTCCGGCACCCTGCCAGAGGGGGATTCGAACATGGAGGGCTTCTACATCAACTCTATTGCCCTTTCTATGAAGCATGAGTAGTTTACCACAGACCTACGGGTCCATAGCTAGTAGCTAGATGGATTCTTCTCTCTCTTTGATTCTCAATACCATGTTCTCCTCGATGTTCTTGGAGATCTATTCGATACTTTTTTGCGGTGTGTTTGCCGAGATCCGATGAATTGTGGATTTATGATCAACTTATCTATGAATATTATTTGAATCTTTTCTGAATTCTTATATGCATGATTTGATATCTTTGTAATTCTGTTCGAAATATCAGTTTGGTTTGGCAAACTAGATTAGTTTTTCTTGCAATGGGAGAAGTGCTTAACTTTGGGTTCAATCTTGCGGTGTCCTTTCCCAGTGGCAGTAGGGGAAGCAAGGCACGTATTGTATTGTTGCCATCGAGGATAAAAAGATGGGGTTTTCATCATATTGCTTGAGTTAAATCCTCTATATCATGTCATCTTACTTAATGCGTTACTCCGTTCTTTATGAACTTAATACTCTAGATGCATGCTGGATAGCGGTCGATGTGTGGAGTAATAGTAGTAGATGCAAAATTATTTCAGTATACTTGACACGGATGTGATGCCTATATTCATGATCATTGCCTTAGATATCGTCATAACTTTGCGCTTTTCTATCAATTGCTCGGCAGTAATTTGTTCACCCACCGTATTATTTGCTATCTTGAGAGAAGCCTCTAGTGAAACCTATGGCCCCCGGGTCTATTTTCCATCATATAAGTTTCCAATCTACAATGTTAGTTTCTGATCTACTATTTTGCAATCTTTTACTTTCCGATCTATAAACCAAAAATACCAAACATATTTACTTTATCGTTTATCTATCTCTATCAGATCTCACTTTTGCAAGTGACCGTGAAGGGATTGACAACCCCTTTATCGCGTTGGGTGCAAGTTGTTTGATTATTTGTGCAGGTATTCGGTGATTTGTGCGTTGTCTCCTACTTGATTGATACCTTGGTTCTCAAACTGAGGGAAATACTTATCTCTACTTTGCTGCATCACCCTTTCCTCTTCAAGGGGAAAACCAACTCAAGCTCAAGATGTAGCATCCTCATAATTAGAAGCACAGTATGGTTCTATTCCCCTCCCTCTAATTCTCCAGTGATGATTAGCTCTAGACGGCAAAGCGCTGCCGGATCGTGAAGACTGCATGCTTGCAACCAAGTAGAGAGATGGTACTTTCGATATTCGGTTCGAGGGACTATTCATGGGCGGTTCGCGGGATCGTTCATCGATGGTTCGTGGGACTCCAAGTACGATCTACACCGACACGTTCTTCTTCCGCTGCAACTCGGTGATGGTAATGATCGTGATCCCAACATGTTATGCATCTTCATATTGATCTTGGGTGTGTGTAGGATGCGATTTTTTTGTTTTCTACAACGCTTCTAACATAAGAAACATGTGATCGGCGGGCCATCCATTCAAGGAGAGGCCAGTGGACTGCTTTGAGTAAAAAAGGATCTTCAATCTAAACGAAAGCCAACTAAGAGGAGAACTCGCCTACCAAGCCGAAGACTATAGGCCAGAAACATCAGTCCGAGGATGGAGCTTCCGTCCTCGGCTTTGAAGACAAGTTTAGGGGCTATTGGTGGTGTCCTGAACTAGGGGGTGCCAACTGATGCGACCTGCAGTCCCTGGGCTGAGCCTACGGCCCACGAATCTCAAATAAGGGAGGACTCCGGAAGCCTTAAACTCAATCGTGTAGACAGATATTGCCGAAGACTTGCCGCGTACTTCAAGGACACTCCAAATGTCGGTGTGTTTATTCCTAGCTGGCAACTGACCATGTGTAACCCTAGATACCCCTGATGCCTATATAAACTAGAGGATTTAGTACGTAGATACACGATCACAATTACCAACCTTAGGGTTTAGAACACAACATACGATCTCGAGATAGATCAACCTGTACTCGATACTCCATCATCAATATAATCATGTAGCAAATAGGGTTTTACCTCTTCAAGAGGGCCTGGACATGGGTAAACACTGTCTCCCTTGTCTCCTGTTCACCATCGTTCCAAGATCCACAGCTCGGAACCACCTGTCTGAGATCTGCCGCTTTTAGTACCAACAAGCACCCCCAGGTGCCGATACGAGGTTTGATACAAAGACTAAACACACAAAGATGAACTAGGGTTTATAGATGAGATGGTGCTGGTGGAGTTTTTGATGAAGATGATGATTCCCACAATAAGGAGAGCTTTTGCTGATGATGAAGGCTTCGATTTCCCCCTCCCGGAGGAAAGTATCACCGGCTGAATTGCTCCGCAGGAAAACAAAAGTGCTCTCCCCCTAGTTTCACCTTGAGATGGTGGCAGAAAGTCCCGAAAAACTTCTTCTTATTTTATTTTTCTAGGGCAAATGGCAATATATAGCAGCAGAATGTTGTGAGAGGACCTACGACGGGTAGTATGTGTGGGATAACATGATCCATATTTGGTTAATCTCGTTGAATTTGAACTATTGTTGTACTAGACATATTTGCATGCTATTTATGGATGATTTGTGATTTTTCTATCTAAACCTTGATGAATTCTGTCGTGTTTGATGAAAATCACCGGATTAGTTGAAATCTAGTTTGAAATGCATGTGAAATTATGGATTGCATTGAATGACCGGCTCCCGCATCCCATGTCTACGAACTGACGTGGTGACCGGTTTGGAGGGAGATGCCCTTACCTAGCATTTTTCTTTCTGAGTTTTTTTAGCAAATTCTTTCCGAGGGTAACCTCGGGCAATCAAAATGAAGCTGGCGATATGAGCTGGATCCAGGGCGCAGGCAGAACGTACCACACCACAAGCCCAGCCCATACCAGCTTCCAGTGAGCTCAAGCCCACTAGTGAATGGCAAACCCACCTGCGCCACCACTTCGCCATCACCGCTTCCCCCGATGCCGTCGTCGACGATCCGGAGCATCTCCATCACAGTATCTGACGACGACGGCGCCCCGGCGCCCCGGCGTACCCGCGCCGGTCGACGGAAGGTGGTGCGCAGCTTGGGGCAGCGCGCCGTGCGGCTCGTGGCCCGGTGGTGGCCTATCCTCCTGCTCCTCCCGGCCGTCGCGCTGCTACTCTTCGAGGCCTCCCGGCTCCGTGCCTCTCCGAGCCCCGCCCCGCCAGTATCCAGCAGCCTTGGCCGCCTAGACCCGACCACGCGCCTCGTCCATGGCGTGCGCGAGCGTGAGTCCCTTACTCTGTTTCGATCTACTCTAGCTCGTCCCCAAATTCCCCGTGCTCTTGTGGTTCCCAACTCCCAATAAAGTTTACCACGGATTTGAGAAATTGGACTGTAAGAGTCGGCTTTCGTAGTAATTTGATAATGCGAGTGCTGTATTGCAGAATGTGCTGAGATTATGGTGGTGTCTTAGACTACTTATCTGCACAAACCATTGGAAAGTATCATGGCAACTGGAGATTTGGACTTAGCAGATCGTGCACATTGGGAAATGGCCTTAATAGGATTATGATTCTCGAAGTCTTCTTAGTTTCTTACAAACCAGATGTTTGGATCTTGATAAGTCAAATCGCATGTCCATACTTAAGTAAAGTTATTCCAAAAAATCAGAGAGCACGTATCATGTCAAATTTGTTTGGCTAGTGACTATTATTGGCTTATGTACTAAATAATGACTTGATTAGTTTTGTGTTCTTGATGTTAACAGCGTGCCTGAAGTTTCTTAGCCCGAAAAGTATAGAAAATTTGGTATTTCATGAAGGCTCAGGACTTGATGGTGTGGTCAAGAGGATTATATACAAAACTGACGACGACGACTATGACTCACACCACTCTGAGGCAAACTCTACCTATTTACTGCAGCACGCAGAAGCTACCAGGTTCAATTTGTTTACAGGATTCCAAACAGTTCCTGAAAGAGAAGAGAGCTTCAAGGTTCTTATGCTGGCTAACATGTACTATTTTGCGGTAACAAACCTATGCCATTTTAGACCTATTTAATGTGTTTCACTACTTCTCCAGGTGAATGAGACTGTTAGTGTGCACTGTGGTTTCTATAGTGACAATGGCGGTTTCAAAATTTCGGTTGATGATGTCAGATACATGAGAACTTGTAAAGTTGTTGTGTCTACCTGCGCATTCGGTGGCGGGGATGATCTATATCAACCTATTGGAATGGTCAATTCTTCTATTGGAAAGGTATTTGAGCATTCAGCATTCTCAGAAATGCTGCTTCTGTGTAAACCATCACATGTGATGGCTCTGAGGATTCAGGATGGATTGACTTATGATAAAGCAGGTCTGCTATGTGGCTTTCTGGGATGAGGTCACACTATCAACTCAAGAAGCCGAAGGAAAATTAACTGGCGAGCATGAAATGATAGGAAGGTGGCGTATCATTGTTGTCAAGAATCTCCCCTTTGTGGATCAACGTCTAAATGGGAAAATACCGAAGGTAAATCTGCAGATGTCTTAGTCCATTGTGCCAGCTTCCATATTCTCAAAATACTAGCTCATGTGGGATTTGACCTAATAAAGTAGTCTCTCTGTAGAGTGTAAGCCATATTAGCTATTTCTGTTATTTGGTAATGATAACTTCAGTTATGCCCCCTGGTAAAATGAACGGCCTAGATGTTAAATCTGCTGATTTGTGTTTTTGCCTTAATTTTACGTGTAGGATTGCATAAGTATGTACATTCTGGTAATAAAATGCATAGCATCATTTTTGCAGATGTTGACTCACCGACTTTTCCCAGAAGCAAGTTACTCCATATGGGTAGACTCTAAATACCAATTCAGAAGAGATCCAATAGGAGTGCTTGAAGCACTTCTTTGGAGGACAAACTCTACCTTCGCTATTTCTGAACATGGAGCACGGACTAACATTTATGATGAGGGGAAAGCGATTGTTCAAAAGCACAAGGCTACTCCTGAAGAAGTAGAGGTTCAGCTAACTCAATATCGTCAAGACGGCATGCCAGATGAAAAAAGACTACATGGATTAAAAGGTAGGCGTTTAATTTTGACTAATTTAACTTGCACATCTGGATTTTTTTCTCCAGGCTAATTTCTGCTGAAGCATGGTTGTGGTATGAATATGACCAATCTTATTTGTTTTCTTTCAGCTTTGGCTGAAGCTTCTATCATTGTGAGGGAGCTGACCCCATTGACGAATCATTTCATGTGTGCTTGGTTCAATGAAGTTGTTCGTTTCACATCTCGGGATCAACTCAGTTTTCCGTATGTACTATGGCGTCTAAACATGCCAGGAATCAACATGTTTCCCGTGTGCACTCGAAGGGACCTTGTGAACAGTTTGGGTCACACAAGGAAAGTAAAACCTCTTACACAGACGAATTCGGATTCTTCCACGGCATGACCTTTCTTGTTCATTTGCGGACAGTCAACTAACCGGTGGTTTACGTGGTTCTAGGCTTCCACTTGTCTTGATCCACAGTTTTGTTGTAAATTATTCTTTTGATTTTCTTCCTCGAGAAACATCAGGACTTGGTTGTACAAGGACTTGCACCTGTTACACGTCAAAAGCTGTTGCTTTTCTGTATGTTGACATTATTACCTGTACAAATCACGTTTTCTTTTGGTTGGAAGGAGCAGTATTCTTCTGCTTCCATTTTACAAGTATGAACGTTACCTCCCAATTATTCTAAGTACTTTTCAAGTGCAATCTTATCCATGAAAATTAGAAATGAATTCTTTTGCTATGGTTTACGCTGTTACAAACTGTGTATCAGTAGTCCAAGTAGATGCATATCTGCCAGAATGTACTTACTGTCATCTGTTCCAAGCTCCAACCATGCTATGCGAACTCATTTTTTTCTTTTTCTAGAGAACATATCTAGCCCCTTTAGGGAGAACTGTTTGTTTTTCTTTAGAATGACTTGAAAAAATTAAGGTTGTTTTTTGAGCAAACAGTATGTCTTTATTGATAAATTAGACAAAGTATATCAGATCAAAATAAAATAAAATGAAACAACAAAAAGCCAAGATAAAACAAAAAATTGCATCAAGTCCTTTGTAGTTGTCGACTCTACATTCATCTCTTGCATCTTAATTTTCCTCCCTTGATACATCTAGTGCAGAAACTGCAGAAGACCAAACATCCACAAGCTGAACTAACCTCAAAGGTTTAAGCTCCTAATAACACGTAAGAACCTAAGATTGTTGAACGCGCCGAACTAACCGCAAAAGGTTTAAAGAGTCGTATGAGCCGCACACTCCTAGCACAGTAAGAACCTAAGATTGTTGAACACACTATGGCTGAAGGCGCACCCAACTGATACTTTGTTATCGTATTGTCAGGGAAGAAGACCGGGAGCACAAAAGAAAGAATCTCCAGTGATAAGAACATTCTTGACAATACTGCCATCACCGTTGCCAAAAATAGGTCGAAGTGCGGATGACAATCGTTGACAATGGGAGTCGTCGATCTGCGGGACCAAAACACCTCAACTCCTTTCCCGTGTAGGTCGCATCGGCCACAACAGTCACATTAGGACTACGAATGACACTGTCTTCAACGTCGAGACTTTGCCGTAAAAAATCAAACATAGATGAAAAACAAACTAGACCCCGAGCATTGATCCGTAATTCCCCCCACCTCCAAAAGATGAAAAGGCGAGCAAGAGGCGGGGAGATCCAACTAAGCCACAAAAACCTAGTGAAGGACAGCTAGGTTTTTTTTTTCTTTGTTGACGATGGGAAAATATAGTAAGGTTTGCACTGGCAATTAGTATAATTTTTTTAGGGGGGGAGGGGGATGCATTGGCCTACTCGTTTTGCTTGGAAGCCCATGAGCAAAGCCCATCTCCTCCTCCTCCTCTCTCCTCCTATCCCCTTCTTATCCGCTTCCACTCTCCCCGCCTCGCCTCCTCGAAAGGAAATGCCAGTGGCATTCCAGTGAACCCACCCCCGACCTAGGTCCGGACACCGCCGCTGCAATGGCTACGGCCATCTCCGCTTCCGCGCTCCTCTCTTCCGCCTTCGCCGGCGACAGGCGCCACCGCCGCGCGGCGAGGCCCGCGCCCCGCCGCGCCGTCCCGGCTGGCCTCACGGTGCGGTGCGAGCAGAGCGACAAGCAGAAGCGGCAGCCTCTTTCCGCACTCGTTCCCCGCGAGCAGCGCTTCATGTTCGAGGGCGACGAACTCTGCGGACCCGTACGAGCCCCCACTCTTATCTCTTTCTCCTATTCCCTAGTGCTGCAATTCATATTCAGGGAAATGATAGTTATGCTATATGACTTTTTTCGGTTTGAAATTCTCAAATGGTTCCTTTCAGTTTCATCAATCCATTCCATCATTAGTCTATCACAGACTCGCATGTCACTATACAATGCTCATGGCTCCCTACGCTCCAAAATAAGTGTCGACGTTTATTTATGATGATACATAAACTGTCAAAATTAGCTGCTAATAGTTTGTGGTGAACGAAGATTCATGGAAATGAAATAAGAATTTAATACAAGAATGAAGCTAATATGGTAGAAATGGTTTTGTTCTCGTACATCTGGTAAACAAATGTGGCATTGGCTCATCGTGGCCACCCATGTTTCTGTTTAGTGCTTATGCTCATTAAGACCTCAGCATGACTATCTTGTTTATGTTCCACTGGTGTATTGGTACCATGGCTTGCTTGCTTGTGTGTGCGTGTGTAACCTTTTCTGTGTAATAATCTGATCAATCAATTTAATTCGCAGGACATATGGAACACAACATGGTACCCTAAGGCTGCAGATCACGTAACTACCGAGAAGACGTGGTATGTTGTTGATGCAGAGGACAAGATTCTTGGCAGGCTAGCATCTGCTATCGCAGTGCATATGAGAGGGAAAAATGAGCCCACATACACTCCAAGTGTGGACATGGGGGCTTTTGTTATTGTGGTACGTACTGAAGTAGTTTGTATGGTGTCTACAGAATACCGTAGCACAGTGTTTTTTTCAAGGAAAATAAGTTCACAACATTAGCGGGAGGAAAAAATAAGCACCTAAACCCATCTTGATTCTTGAAACCTAGATTATATCATCATGTTAGTGTGGCTTTTCATTACAGAAACTACTGTACAGTGCTGGGCTGACATACTGAACTATATGTTTTACACAGGTTAATGCAGAGAAGGTTGCTGTTTCTGGTAAAAAGCGGTCACAGAAGCTCTATAAAAGGCACTCTGGACGGCCTGGTGGAATGAAAGAAGAAACTTTTGATCAGCTTCAGAAAAGGATTCCGGAGAGAATTATCGAACATGCTGTGCGTGGCATGCTTCCTAAGGGCAGGGTAAGAAATCATCTTTTGGCATCTTTTAGTTCTTACCTAATTGGTTGCATCAGGTATTTTGTGTGCCCCAAAGTTTTATTCGTATTACCAAGAATTTGAAATGCAGATACGTTTATTTAATTAAATATTGCCAATAAGTTTTACCTTGCCATTGGCATGAATGTGGAATTACACCCAGTCCAAAATATTTGCTCTTAACTTAAGTGCTCAGATGACCCGGCTAACAAGTATTGGATTGTGTTCTCTGAAACGCCCATGTTGGCTAGAAAATATCTTGTGTTTCTAAACCCTTTGAATCTGCCTACTCTCCTGTTAAGTGCTAGTTTTCTCAGTTCGCCAAATTTACTATTTTTCTCTGTGACCTTCTCAACCTTTGGACCATTTTGCAGCTGGGAAGAAGACTATTTACCCACCTCAAGGTGTACAAAGGATCAGAGCACCCGCATGTGGCTCAAAAACCTGTTCCACTGCCCATCAGAGACAAAAGAATAATGAAGTCTGGCTAGAGAACCCCTGGATATTGAAAAAAGATACAGCAACCGTGCTTCCCCGCCCAGTGTTAGGAGCGTGACCCGAACATTCATGTCATCTGTCCACAAGAGTGGTGTGTAATTTTTTTGTAATTTAATTATGTTTCTGCAAAAGCTTTCGATTCCTTTCGGTCATAATTATGTCGTATGGTGCGATTTGATGGAATCCAAAATCTGAGTTTTGGAAGGTGTAATTTTTGACCAGTGGTTGAGGTAGGCTCGTTGCAATTTCGTACAAAATATGTTATCTGCGAATTAGGTTTTTGATTTGGAAGTCACAACACCGTGACAGGGGTGAGGTAGGCTTGTTACCCGGCCTGGCAGGGGGCAGCAAAAGATCTGGTGAGAAATCATCACCGTGCCAGTTTGCGTCGGGAGTAACTTTAGGAGTAACATAAGGTCCAACTGAGCAAATTTGCTTACATGGCAATGATTTAATGAGGAGAGAGATGAATTAAGTAACATAAGGGCGTGTACAATGGTGGCATATGAATACAGATGCCTCATGACAAAAATTAGTTTAAGACACCTACATTTATTTTACCCAAATAATAATGCCCACACGTGTGGCATGTTTGCACATCGCCCACACGCCTTTATCGATATTCTATTTTGCACGAATTCTAAAATAATCTGTTAAAATCTAAGTGCCATGTGGGCATCATCGTGTGTGCGGGCGTTGGAGAGTTCACCCACACGCCTCGCAGCATGCGGTTTGCCAGCTTCGTTGTGTGGGCGAACTAGTTTCTTCCCACACAGCCATCACCTAGACCACGCGCATGTGGGCGAACTGCTTTTCGCCCACACGACACTCGTATGTTGTTGGATGACAACTGCAGTTGCGCGAACGTGGCAACTAGGTAAGCACACACGACAACTATGATTCGTTGCTAGACGGCAACTGCAGCTGCGCGTACGTGGCAACCAGATAAACGCACATGACAACTGTGACTAACCATACATGGCAACTATGGTTGGACCACACGTGGCAACTAGGTAAACACATATGACAACTATTGTTTGACCATATGTGGCAAGTAATTAATCGCACACGGCAATTATGGTTTGATTACACACGACAACTACCATAAATTAGACATGGCAACTATAGTCAACCAAAACAAAGATAGTTGCCATGCTTTTACAAATACATTGGCATCTGGATAACTACATCTGCCATCCCAGATCACAACTAAATCGTCATCCCGCGGGTACCTAACGTAGCTGCGCCAGGATGTGTGGGCAGATTTACTTCGTGCCACACGCGCGGGGTGGGGATAAATAGTACTTGTTGGCGTGTGGCATGAAGTAGCTGCACCGACACGTGTGGGCAATTCCACTACTAGGGAAAAGCCTAGCAGTAGCGTGGGTATTTGATGTATTAGTAGCACGGGTACCTGCGCTACTGATAAGGCGCTACAACTAACGTTTAGCAATAGCGCGTGTTGACATGCGCTACTGCTATACCTACTTAGCAGTAGCGCGTCCCATACCAGCGCTACTGCTAAGTGCTTTAGCAGTAGTGCTTTCCTGTCCAGCGCTGAAGAGCGGTACTACTATATTTTCTCATATCCTTTTTTGCTGCATATTTGCGATGTTTTTGTATAGGTTTTATACAGTATTCTAATCATATCATAAACATGCAATATGCTCATCATATCATACAGATAATAGTCTCATCATATCATCCAACACAAATCATGTCGTCACATCATAATCACGATATAGCTATACAAGTTATATGACATGTCTCATCATACATAATGTAGTACTTCTTGAGGCGTCGGTTCGTATCCCTCTCTCGCACTAGCGTGAATCTAAACTAACTACTGGCTGTCGCTCGGAAACCGGAAACCAGTACACCTGGGCCTGACACTCCAGCCACTCGTCGTATACTCCTGGCATAGCACTTCTTCGTCATCGATGATCTATGCACCTGCATCATCACGTGAGTCGATGATATGCAACATATATAGTTGAGCAACAGAAAGAGACAGACTTGGCAAAAATAGAAGCAACATATCATAAGCATAAATGACAAAGTTCATCGTACCCAAAATGCTTTAACTAGAGTGATCTTCGCTAGTTGAGAAGGACGGTTTAATTACATCACAAATAATTTTTTGTCATGCATAACTCAAAGTTTCATCATTCAGAAAGTATGGACTAAACGGACACATTGTCATATATCGACAATCACTCCAACATGTCGTGCCATCCATCCAAGTTAGGGAGATAGTCCCCGAGCTTAGTGAAAGGCTTCAGGTCGAGACACTGAGCGGCTACGCATGTTCGGACGTCTTCCCGCGACATTTGCCCTTCCTCGTAGAACATCCCTGTTTTGTCGAGGACCTCCTTCATGATGACTTGGGCAAGTTCACGCTAGATGTGATAGAACTTAGCCCGAAGTCGATGATCCGGGATATCTCCTACGTTCTTTGCCCATTGCAGAATATGGGCATCGCCGGATGTAGGTGACATGCGAAGGTTCTGCTAGTCCCGTCTGTACTCTAGCATGTGGTGTAGGACATAGAGTCCATCACTAAGAGTATCACTCGGTTGCTGGATGCAGCAGAAGTCGGTCTTATGGCCGAAGGCGGGCCTGTCGTACCTTGCCTTCTTGGCCTTGATCTCTCCACCCCGTATGTCGTAGAAAAAGATAGCACTGTCGAGAACAGACTTGATGTGGGTGTAATCCTTTTTGTTCATGTTCTTCGACGAGTTCAAGTAAAGAGCGTGGGAGTATCGGGGGTAAAGGATGATGAGGACGGCGCGCCCGTGGCTGCGCAAAATAAGTACACCTCGAATTAATTAGCCTCCACCACGCAAATGAATGATTGAAATTGAAGGAAGGATATCCGCGCGGATGACTTACAGGGGATTATAAGGCACGAGAATCGTCTCCTTGCCCTTATCGGCGATCATGAAATCGATGATGTAGTCCCTTGCGTATTCACGGTGCTTTGCACAGACTGCCAAGAATTCCTCGTGCATGAAGTACGGGTCAGCGACACATATATAAGGTATCTGCTCAATCCCTATGATGTAGTTCATGTACAAGGCATAAAGGCAGACAAACGTAAAATCCAACTTCTTCAAGTGAAACATGTCGAAGATGTAATCGAATCGAAGGATGAACTTCTCTGCGGGGAATGTGTGGACGTACAACCTTTGCCGTGGCACGTTAACCATGTAGAGTGGGTATCCTGGATTTTCCGAGGCGATTAGGCTTTTCTCTCTCCGCAGTACATCGTCATGAAGTCTCCTTACTCGCCGTGTATGGCCTCTATCGATGCCTTAGGTAGGATTGGTTCACCGGGGATATGGTATTTCGCCGCACCGGGGATAGGTATACGATCTTGAACCCGAGGCTGCGGAGGCGGCTGGATCATAGCAACCGCTTTATTGTTGCCTTTCCTCGCTCTCTTCCTATGCTTCTTTGGTGGAAGGTCGTCCATAATACGTCCAGCCTTCGGAGGCAGCAATTCAGGCACCGACTCATGATGCTCAAACCCTGAGTACTCATACTGCTGAGCCATCAATCCTCCGTCATCATAGGTGCCAGTATTGAGATACTGCTGAGTGTCATCCTCATCCTCATCTATGGTGATGTCATCAGCGACTAATGGAGCCTCTTCCTCACCCCGTTCGCTATTACCCAGCATGACATGCGACACTAATTGGGTAGGTGGGGTGTTGATGTTCATACCTTGCTGAGGTTGCATGGTCGTGGGTGTGCTCCCGGCCACAACAAGACCCACCCCTTGCAATCGCCAAGCCGCCGCGGGGTCTCGTCGTCATCCCCCCTAGTACCGGAGGAGCTAAATTCTCGTGGCCCTGTTTGACATTGGCCACGGAAACCTTGAAGATGTCAGGGGGGATTGGCCGGCTGTGGAACAATTGTTCCTTCGGCTTCATTATCGTCGCCTTCCCCACGTCCACCTTCTGGTCACTGATGGTGTACAATATGGTGCACGGGGTTATGTCGGCCTGCAAAGACATGTCTGCGACGTGAGACATCCAAAAGGCAACGGAAACGGGAGATTATACATTTATTGAAGGGGGCTGGTGTGACAGGTACTGTGAGGGCGTCGAGCTCAGCCAAAGATGAAGCACTGCCGAGCACGTCCGAGACGGAGGATGGGCTGCTATGAGCAGGTGCGGGAGCCGGTGCAGGAGCAGGTGCTGGTGTAGGTGTCGGTGCAACGCTGGTCGAGCTGCTCCTGAAGAAGTCGGCAAGGGGATAGTCCGCTGCATTTTTATTTGGATTTTGCATGCTCCAACTGATGACGGCCGGAACCAAGACACCACATGAATCTGCAATCGCCTGTTTTGCGGCAGCTACCGCTGTTGCGACTGTCTCAGCTGATTTCTTCTCAACCGAAATCTCAATCTTCTTGTCGATGTTTTATTCAGTTAACCTCCGTCTTTCCTTTCTCTCATCTTTGGTCTCATGGTAGTACTTCTTCCACGTGGCGTCGTCTCCGACACCGTGCACGCGTCCATACGACGGCCGAGTGTCCACCGGGAGTCGTTTCAATATGTTCAAGGCCCGGTTGAGTGGGGTGTCCCACTTGGGCCTCACCAACGCCTCAGACGGCGAGTCGCTTTCGGCTGCAATCCCGTGCTGCTCTCTCTACAAAAGGAACAAGGATTGTTTACAAATATGACTAAACGTGCAGTCGAATTGATCAGAAACTAAAATTACCAGCAGTCTCGTGAACTCCTCACGACCGGGTCCGTCTCGAAAACCTTCTTGACCGGGTCCCAATGGTACCGGGGCCTGAGGACGTCACGCTCCCGCGGGACGGTGAACTCTACCAAAGGGTCTGGGATGCCCAAACTTTTGCGTTTCGCGTCCTCCTTGGCCCATATGGACCTCTTCCCCGCGTAACGACGGCTTCCGAGGTGGGGGCACCCCATGTTCCTCTTTTGAAGCCCCTTCATGTACTTCGACTTTTCTTTGGCAACTTCGGCATCGCAAGCCGCCTTGAATATGTCAAACTGCTCTTCTGTGATTGTCGGATTATCCTTTACAATCTCGGAGTAGGGTTCCTTTTTGTTGATGATCCGATGTTTCACCCTTACTTTCCAGGCAGCCAACGCGTCGCTAAACTTGCTCATGGCGCGTTTATTTATCTTCTTCATGTTGGGAAACGCATCAATTTAAAAAAAATCCTACGCACACGCAAGATCTATCTAGGTGATGTATAGCAACGAGAGGGGAGAGTGTTGTCCACGTACCCTCGTAGACCGAAAGAGGAAGCGTTATGACAACGCAATTGATGTAGTCGTACCTCTTCATGATCCGACCAATCCTAGCACCGAAGGTACGACACCTCCGTGATCTGCACACGTTCAGCTCGGTGACGTCCCACGATCTCTAGATCCAGCTGAGGTCGAGGGAGAGTTTCGTCAGCACGATGGCGTGATGACGGTGATGATGAAGTTACCGACGCAAGGCTTCGCCTAAGCACTACAACGATATGACCGAGGTGGAAATCTGTGGAGGGGGGCACCGCACACGGCTAAACAATCAACTTGTGTGTTCTAGGGTGCCCCTGCCCCCGTATATAAAGGAGCAAGGGGGAGGCCGGGCGGCCCTATAGGGGCGCGCCCTAAGTAGGATTCCTACTAGGAATAGGAATCCTATTCCTAGTAGGTTTCCAACAAGGAAGAGAAGGGGAAGAAAGGAGAGGGAAAGAGGGAGAAGGAAAGGGGGGCGCCGCCCCTCCCTTCCCTAGTCCAATTCGGACCGAAGGGGGAGGGGGCGTGCGGCCTGCCCTAGCCGCCCCTCTCTCTCCACTAAGGCCCATGAGGCCCATTAGTTCCCCCGGGGGTTCTGGTAACCCTCCGACACTCTGATTTTATCCGAAACTTCTACGGAACATTTCCGGTGTTCGAATATAGTCGTCCAATATATCAATCTTTATGTCTCGACCATTTAGAGACTCCTCGTCATGTGATTCATAATCAAGTGATTCCAAAAGTCCATCAGCATGGAGTTTCTTCATGCGTTTTACACCAATATGACCTAAACGGCAGTGCCACAAATAAGTTGCACTATCATTATTAAACTTATATCTTTTGGCTTCAATACTATGAATATGTGTATCACTACTATCGAGATTTAATAAAAATAGACCACTCATCAAGGGTGCATGACCATAAAAGATATTAATCATATAAATAGAACAACTATTATTCTCCAATTTAAATGAATAACCGTCTCGCATCAAACAAGGTCCATATATAATGTTCATGCTTAACGCTGGCACCAAATAACAATTATTCAGGTCTAATACTAATCCCGAAGGTAGATGTAGAGGTAGCGTGCCGACGTCGATCACATCGACTTTGGAACCATTTCCCACACACATCGTCACCTCGCCCTTAGCCAATCTTCGCTTAATCCGTAACCCCTGTTTCGAGTTGCAAATATTAGCAACAGAACCAGTATGAAATACCCAAGCGCTACTGCGAGCATTAGTAAGGTACACATCAATAACATGTATATCAAATATACGTTTCACTTTGCCATCCTCCTTATCTGCCAAATACTTGGGGCAGTTCCGCTTCCAATGACCAGTCCCTTTGCAGTAGAAGCACCCAGTCTCAGGCTTAGGTCCAGACTTGGGCTTCTTCACTTGAGAAGCAACTTGCTTGCTGTTCTTCTTGAAGTTCCCCTTCTTCCCTTTGCCCTTCTTCTTGAAACTTGTCACACCCTGCATTTTGCAACACTTCAGTTGCATTATTAAAGCATGAAAATTTGGACCAACAAAAACTTTTGCATTATTTGGTTTTTATTTGGAGTTGGTTTTCTCTCTGTGCTTTTCAAGTGCTCTTTAAAGTCAACACAACTCCACCCCCTATACTTCATCTCCTTGCCCCAAACTTCTGCCCAATGATCATGCCATGTGTATAGAGCAATATAGTATTTTCTTAGAGTTAATTACGCGTACAGTACACCAACTTGCATTGCGGGAACAGTTTCATACAAGAACTTGCAAAATGACTCAAACTGGCCACTAAACTTGGTTTGCGGGAACAATTTCATACAAACTAGTCCGAAACATCTGTGTGTCACGCCACGTCGGATGCCATGTCAGCAGGGAGGCACTTTCACGTTGCAGGAACATTTACAGGAATCTCCCCATTGTATGTTAAAATTATGTGACGCGGCGGTCCTTAGTATGTGTAAAATCCCCGTCTCTCTTAACACTCAGCGGTTGTATACCTGAATGTTAGGTACGACTCCCATCACTCCCTAATTTATTTATATTTTCTCTGTTCTATAGCATGCCCGTCAGCAAAGAATTCGGTTCTACAGAACTGAACATCAATCGATAGCATGTACTGCAGCAGAAAATTCAGTTGTACAAAAACTGAATAGCAGTAACTATTGATCTAGGCATTTGTAAACAAATATACAGCAGAAAGAAAGACTAAACCTGAATGTTGCTCTAGGCAAAATTCAGTTCGGGTATGGTCAGACTGCAATACATGCTCTGCCTTGACATTCTTAACAATAATAAACTACATACAAGTGTGACCTTTCTAAACAAAATTCAGAGATAAAAAAAAGCTATGTTCCTGCTGGTAGAATAAACATGCAATACATGCTCATTTCCTGGCATTCTTACCAATAATAAATTGCTTACAAATGTGATCTAAACAAAATTCAGAGATAAACATGCTATGTTCCTGATGGTAGAAAATCTGAAATGCATGCTCTTTTCTTGACATTCTTAACAGCGACAAAACCGCAATACATAGCATGTTTCCTAGCATTCAAAACAACGATAAAACAGTAAAAAAAAACCACTCCGAGGTTTAGACATTTAGAAATTCAGAATATTTAGAACATTACAAAATCAAGGGCTTAGCAAGTTCTCGTCAAGACATGCATAACAGTAATGGTTTTAGAGCATAACAAAATGAAGGGCTTATCAAGTTCAGACTTGGAACTTTGCGAACATCCTATTAAACATGACCAGTTGGCGCATTTTGGGTTATATCGATCTCTTCTGAAGCATTAAGGTCAGGGATTGCTTCTGCATTTAGATCTGGAAAGGATCTATATCTCATACCTCCATCATATCCAAACAAAAGGTGGGGCCAGCCCCTTCCACCAACTGTTCCACCACCACTTGCTCCACCTCTTGCAACATTGCTTCCCACCCCACTTCCTCCACCTCTTGCAGTATTTCTTCCCCCTCTTCCACCACGTATTGCACCATTGTTTCCGCCTCTTCCACCACTTCTTGCAGCATTGTTTCCCCCTCTTCCACCACCTCTTGAAGCATTGCTTCCCCCACTTTTCACTTTCTTAGTTTTTCCTCTCCCTGCAGTACAATTGATTTCTCCCTCATCTAGAGCCCTTGCTTTTCCTTTTCCCCTGAGCCTTCCCCTGGTTGTAGCAGTGGTAGTTGATCTTCTCTCAGGAATGGATTCCCTAGCATTAGCTACAAATCTTGACATTTCTGGCAATGGACCAGGGTTTGTGACATTTGAAACATGGATTCTCTCCTAAAAAATATCCAGATAGAGTAGTCAGCATTCATCAATAAAAAGTGAAATAAAAGACCATGCTATATGATGTTAGCTACCTCTTGTCTCATTCTATTGACCATGCTGGTAGGCACATGCATGGGATCCATCCTTGTGTCATCTATGTGTGTCCTGATGTCCTGCAATATCATATGGTGTTAGAAGAAAATAACAGTGTCAGATTTTGCAGAATATGAGAAATAATGTGCAACATTTCATACATTTAGAATGGAAGGGTCTTCTATTTCTTCTTCTAGCTCATTAGCTTCCCTCTCCCTCTCCCTCTCCATGAACTTTTGATGGCCTTTTTTGTTGTGATCTGCTTTTCCACAAATTGAGCAGTGCATACTCACACCTTTCTTGTTCAGAGCAATGCTACCATCCTTCTGAAGTTTTTCTTCAGGTGTTTTCTTCCTGTTCTTTGGTGGCCTTCCCATCCTCTTCTTGTATACTGGTGGATGAATGATAGGACCTTCCACTTGCTCCCAAAGGGCCTATCTCTTGTTGGCATTATATTGTGCCCATATGCTTCCAGATATGTATCTATTGTGTAGCACTTATGGACCATCTCTTCTGGATCTATCCTTTCTTCCCTAAAGCATGCAATTGAGTGGCTGCAAGGTATTCCACTTAGTTGCCATCGCTTGCAATCACAGGTCAATGCCACAATATCCACCGTGTATGTGTTGTTCCTTGATAACACAGAGAACACTCCCAACCCAGAATGACTAGGAAAACAACTAGCAGACAGTTCTATTTCCTTCTCCAATTTTTTCCTGATTTTTGGGCATATCCTTCCAGTCCACTTATTTATTGCTTCCCTTTGTTTGCTCTCATGTCTTGCCGTGATCTTACCCTTGATGCATTCCATCATTGAAATGGCAGGAAATTCCCTTGCTTCCAATATGTAGCTGCAATTGAATATAATGTGAGTAAATAACCATGAAATGTGGTCATATTCATTTGAAAGTTATAGTAATAATCTAAGTTATGTACCTGTTGTACACTTCCGACATATTGTTCAATAGGATATCACATTTTGGAAACACACTAAAGAATGCCTTCACCCACTGATTTGGAGGTTTAGCCTCTAACCAAGCATAAGCACTAGGGCTGTCCTCTCTTAGCTTTTCTCTATTCATGTTGAACTTCATCTCATTAGTGGATCTTGCAATTGCCCAGAGATCGTTTTTCAAAGTCTCTCCTTTGAAAATCCCACGAAAGTTTTGGTACAAATGTCGAACACAAAATCTATGTTCGGAATCCGGGAACACCTTTCCAACAGCATTTATTAAGCCCTATACAATAAGTTCACAAATGTTAGTAGTTACACATGATCTTATGCAGGAATTGCACATACCTTTTGTTTGACACATTACATACCTTTTGTTTGTCACTCATTATAGTGAATGGAGAGGTGTTCACTATGTTCAGATCATGTTTCAATGTCGTAAGAAACCACTCCCAAGTATATGTAGATTCCACTTCAACCATTCCCATAGCAATTGGATAGATGCAGTCGTTAGGGTCTATGCCAACAGCACTTAGTAACTGACCTTTGAATCTACTTTTTAGGTGGCATCCGTCAACAAAAATAATAGGCCTACAACCATTTAAGAAGCCTCTCTTGCAAGCATCATATGACCAATACAATGATGACAAATGATCCTTTGGCTCCTCATTTTTGTTCTCCTTAACAGGAGTAGTACTAAGAAGAAAAGTACTACCAGGATTACTTCTTCTAAGCTCTCTACCATAGTTCCACAACTGACGATATTGAGCTTCTTCATCACCATGTATCAAATCCAATGCGGCTTTTCGTGCCCTTCCTAACTTCACTCTATGGGGTCTGATCTTGAACTCTCTCCGAACTTTGTTCCCAAAAGTGATCAAGTCCATCTTCTTGTTGTCTCTAAACTCATCAATGAACTTTTTCGTAAGCAGTTTGACCGACAAACACTTGGCATCCCAAGATTTCTTACAAGTGTGATTGCCATTGTATTTCTTAATTACAATGCTTCCGGTCCTGTTGTCCTTTGATGCTTTCATCATCCATGGGCAACCTGCTGAACAAAATGCATTCAACCTCACAGCCTCATTTCTACCTTTGTTAATTTTCACTCTGTTCCTCACACTATATGCAGCCAAAGCAGCTCTAAGCTCTTTCATTTCACCGTAAACTTGTCCAACTTTGAAAATAGGATTATCAAGATCCACCTCTGGATTGAATGCCTTGAAAGAATACTTCAACCTTTCTAGTTCTTTCTTGGACAAATTGAGATCATCATCATCCTCGACTGGATCATCTTCTTCTATGTATTCCTTCTTTTCATTGTGGTCATTCAAACTCTCGTCCACATTCTCCTCAAAGAGGTCATCATCCCCATCCGCAACATCATAATCACTTTCATAGAAGTCATCATCCATCTCGCTGTCCTCTCCCACCACCTCCTCTGATTCCTCTTGAAGATCTTTATCCGCTTCCTCTTCATTTTCTTCATGTACTTGCTCTTCACGAACTGGATGCACATAAGTTTCTAGCTCTGCTTCATTGATCACAACCATAGATGGACTGCTAATTCTTGAGCTGCCTTCACCAGGGTGAAAACCACTTGGCATTTTCCTTGGAGTCATTACCCCTGGGAGTTCAGGGCACCCTCTGTATATGACATCATCCCATGAAGATTTGATATGATTTCTCTCATCCACAATAACATGCAAGCTTCTATTCTCTTTGCCTGCTCTTGCCATGGCAGTAATTGCTTCTTCATTATCCAAACAGATGATACCATCGAGCATGTCCTTCCCAGGCAAGCACCAGTAGGCATGCAGCTCAGGACTATCAATGTCATATCCCAAATGTTGCAATACATAGTTAATCATATCCCTTGACCATGTGTTGGCATCACAATAATCATACTCCTCTTGAGTGCTTCCCCAGAATGTCCTTCTCTCGTCCAGCCCACAAAATATGCCATTGTGTTCAAAAACACAAGTAAAGAAATTTGAATTTTCTCCTGCAAGAGCAAGTATGGTATTGTTACTTAACTTCCAGACCATTTTCTATACAATAATACAACGCTGGAGTGACAAAAATCAAAGTTGCAGCAGCTAGCATACACTACACATAGCAGTGTACAGTGTACTGACAAAGCATACTACAAACACAGTTAAAAATCTGAAAGTCTGAAACTGTCAATTTCGGAACCTATATAACAGCCAACAGATGTGCCTATTTTCTCCCACTTATTATTGCAGATTCAACAACATGAATTGGTCACTACTACTGCCAATACATAAGCCATACAGAACATGCAATCTGAACTTAAACATATAGGCAATCTGACCCTATTTCTAAGATGACAGGAAACACGTTCTCTGAATTTATTTGCCATCACGAGCAGGCACAACAAAACTAAACGCCATTGTACACAGCACAAAGAGCACCCGAATGTGATCCATAGCCCCCCAAAAGTCACAGATTTCATCTCGATTTGAAATTCGATCACCCATGATCAAAACCCTAGACGGAGACAGGGGATACAGGGGGCAAATCATGACATCAAGGACAGCAGAACTAGACTTACCGTAATCTGGAGGAAACTCGCCGATGCCTCGAGGACGCGGCTCCATCCAGCGTAGATCGCCCCCGCGTTGCTCCCTCCTGCGTCGCTCCCGCTTGCGTCGATAACGAGAAGACGAACAGGCGAAGATCGAGAGAGAGGGGTTTGTGAAGGGTTAGCGGTAGCAATATGTTATAACGCAATAACTACAGGGTAATTCTGGTACTTTTGCAGCTGCCCAGTAGCTTGAGGACCGCGGGTTCAGTTCTTCCATAAGGCGAGGGGCTTTATGCAAATTAATAAAACGACGGGCACGTGTCTCATGGCCGACGTGGCATGGCAGACAGGCGTTTCGGACTAGTTTGTATGAAATTGTTCCCGAAAAACAAGTTTAATGGCTAATTTGAGTCATTTTGCAAGTTCTTGTATGAAACTGTACCCACAGTGCAAGTTCATGTACTGTACGCGTAATTAACTCTATTTTCTTACAAAAATAATTTGGCCAAATAGTATTTTCAAAAATTAGTTTTCCAAAAACCCCTGGATTGAGGTTTGCACTGCAAGTACCTGATTTGGGGTATGAAAAATATTTCAAAAGGTATATTTGAAACCTATTAGATATAGGATTCCCATAAACCCCAAAAATATAATTTTAAAAGTTATTTTCCTATTTTATTTAAAGGCTTTTTCTTAAGGCCAGAAATGGTCTTTAATAGGGAAAAATTATTTTATTATTTTAAAATATTTGAGAAAATTTAGGGAAACTCAGGGGACATATATTTCCCATATATAAGAGTTTCAACACATGGTCATGTTCAAAATATTGGACAAAACCTCCCAAAACCATTTCTGCTCATTTCAAGGATTTGAAATATTTCTACAGGAAATATTTTCATAAAAATCCAAGAAAAATCCAGCAAGTCACAAATGCATATTGTGATGATCTTGCAAAGCCTCAATTCAATCAAGGTCATTTTGGTCCACCAAAATGCCCCGTAACCCTTTCTGTTCAGAACCAAATTTGAGCAAGTTTGTACTACCAACTTTCTCTCCTTGACCCCAACTTTTGTGAGCATGTTCATACGACCAAATGATGACACTACACCAAGTGGTGCATCAAGGAGAATGGTTTTGCATGACTAGATCTACACAAACCCCTTTCTGTTGATTTCTAGGTTTTACAAAAGTTGCATTGGCTACTTTGCCCAAATGAGCTCAAATTTGGTGGCACACCCTATTTCTAAGTGTCAGTCCATCCTGTTAAGTATCATGGCAATTGGAGTTCATTTTCTTGCCCAAACCCTTATCAAACACCTTCTGCCATTTTACAAAAACCACTGTTTTGACCCCTTCCACTATTCTTGGTAAGCTCAACCTTTTACCAGAGCTTAATCTAGTCACCTTATACATCCAGTAGCAATGGCAAACCCTCAGATCAATTATTTGGGGGTGAAACCCTCACTTTCTCTCTCTGGACAGCCCATTTCCACTCTTCTTCTTCTTCTTCTTCTTCTTCTTCTTTCCTCACTCCAGTGGCCATCCATGGCATCCTATGCTCTCCCCCTTTCTTTACTCCTCCCTAGAGCTACCAGACATGCCACGGCATGCCCACAAGCATAGAAAATGGCTTGGCATGCCATTTGGGCGCTCTGGAGCGCGCTACAGTGCGCTCCCGCACTGTAGCCGCCCCCTGCCAAGCACACCCGGCCACCTCGGACCTCCCCCGCGCGCCTGCCGATGCGCCTCGGCGTCCGCAGCACGCTACGCGGTCGGCCCCCTCCTCTCTCCTCCTCCCCGCGCCTCCGCGCTAGCGAATAGAGGCCGCCCGAGCACGCCAATGGTGCGGCTCACACGCGTGCGCCTCTGGCCCCCCTGCTCCCTCCCTCTCTTCTTTCCCTCGCTCTAGACCGAACCCACGAGCGCCCCAGACACACTCAAACAGGCCCCCGTGACCCGTGGCGACGGCAACGAGCTCGCGGGCGCACAAGTCCACGGTGGACCATCGCGCGGCTATATAAGCCCACCCCGGGCCGTTCCAGTGGCATCCGCCTCCTCCTCACACCCCCAGGAACGCGCCCGCACCACCCAATCAATCCCGGAGAGCTTCTATGCTCGGGCTCGACCGGAGCTCCGCCGCCTCGGTCGACCGTTGATCTTGCGGTACAGCGCCTCTCCGCCCCCGCTCTTGCTCGATCTGGAACCACCAGACCTCACTGACCCATTCCCCTCTTTCTCTCGCTCCTATTGCAGCTCGGAACGAGCAAACGAAGCACCTCCCGAAGCTCCTCCGCCGTGCCCCCTCATCGTCGGCGAACCAGGCCACCCTAGCGGCCAACTCCGGCACCACCCGAACGGCGACATGACAAGGAGTCCGGCGGTGCCACCCGCTCACCTCGCCGTGCCCGGAAACGTCGCCGGTGAGCTCGCCCCCCCCTCTCTGGCCCGAGGTTGAAGACGACGGCCATGGGGCCCGTCAGTCAGCCTCACATACTGACGGATGGGCCCCACCCATCAGGTTTAAAATGCACGCGCGCGCACCGGTTCGCTGCGTCGGCTGAAGGCGTATTTTGCCTTTACGCCTTCGACGTGGCAGCCTCGCGTGGGCTGAATCCCCTCTGGGCCTGCTGCACTGTGGCCCTTCTGGCCCAGTTGCACAGTGCTGCTTCCCCTTTTTCTTTTTCTGAATACCTGCAAAAATTGCAAAGGATTAAATATTAATCCAAATGCAATAATTCCAACTCCCATAATTTTCTAAAAATCCCACCTATTTAATGGTGTAACTTTCATAAATATCCATCAAACTTTTCTGCACTGTTCAAATTTAAATTCATATTTGAGCATTTATATTCCCCTCTGAAAATCCATTTCTCCTATTATACAACTCCAAATCCAAAACTAGGAATTTTCCCCTTCTTAGTTTTCCACCTAGTATTTTACAAAAATAAGTTGACATTTTTCTGAGCACTTTGGTTTTTCTGTTTTATTATTGCCTTATTTTCTCGTTATTATTTTCCGACGATAGATTGCGTTGCTGACGAAGGAGTTGGACCAGAAGACTTTGAAGACCCAGAAGACCTTGTTGAGCCAGGCAAGCAGCCCTTTGACCATGTCTATGAAATCCTTTTTATCCATTTCATCTAGCACTTTATTAATGTGGCATCGGAAGCATGATGAGAGGGTAGCCATTTTGGTGGGTTGCCTTCATTTCCTCCTTGATGATACTTGCATTGTGCATGACCCTACCTCCTTATGAGGGTTATGCCGGTGGGAGTAGATAGGATGCTAAGTAGTGCTACGCAAAAGGGATGGGAATATGCATGGTGATGGAGACAAAGTATTTTGAAAGGACTTTTCGAAAACCCCGTCGGGTGCCACTTATGCCCGAGGGAGACAATGAGTTGGGTAGCCACTTGATGACGAAGTGGAGTACCGAGGCAAGTGTGTGTGTTGTTTTCAAAAACGGATTGGTTTAAGTTGCGACCGTTATTCCAACCTTACATGCGCAACCACTCTACCCTTATATGGGAAAGGGCATTATTGATTACCTAGGTCGATACTAGCTTGGAGCCCGCATTACTAGTGACGGGGGAGAGTTGGTGCTCTCTCTCCGGACGGGGTCGTGCCAGGTAGGGCGGCCATGACTGTTTCCACAGGGCACCGGATACACCGTTGTGTCCCCTCTCGGATGTTACGATCTTGAGTGAGTCTCGTATGATGTACATCGTGAGGATACGGAACAACGAGTGGACTCCTTGTTAGTGTCGTCTAGGGAAAGATAGTGATCGGGTGCTTACCCCGGGTACTTGAGGTACCGCGGGTCGTGGATGACACGGAAGTTCCCCGGATCTTGTGGGTAAAGTGTGCAACCTCTGCAGAGTGTAAAACTATTCGAATAGCCGTGTCCACGGTCAAGGACAGTTGGGTAACCGCTCTTGGGCTACGTCCACATATTTTCAAACCAGTGTGAGTGTTTGGATAAGTGGGAAGAACCACTCCGGTCAAGTCAAAGGACTTGACATGATTGAGTTGGGTTGGTGCCCACTCTATTTATGTTGATACCACTACTCGGGTCAAGTCAAAGGACTTGACATGATTGAGTTGGGTTGGTGCCCACTCTATTTATGTTGATATTTGTAACCTGTCCTTATGGTTACTTGAATTCTCCTGATTCATGTCTTACAAGTTGTTGAACATGTCATTGCACTCGAAAACTAGCTTTCCGCAAAAATTTACCTATATCATGCATTGTTGTACCTTGAACCAAAACATGGGTTGCTTGCGAGTACATTCAAAGTACTCATTGGCTTGCCACTGGTTATTTAATTGGCCAGGCATGGAAGAACAGGAGTTCGAAGAAGAGTTCTTTGAAGACGAACATGCGAACTAGGACGTTTCCCAGTCAGAATGCCTGTAGGGTTAAGGCAGGTGGCATGGTTTCTACTTATCGAAGTAGATTTCCGCTGCTTATGTTTCATTTGATGTTCAGCCCTTAAGGCTTTATCTATGTAAGACTTGACCATAATGGTCATAATTTGTGTAAGACGGTATGTATGGATGTAAGACTCTTGTTATTCCGCTTCTGTGTGTTCAGTGAGCATTGATCTTTGGGATCACTGTACACGTGCATTCGGTGATCATGACTTGTGAGTCGGGGTCCCCACAGAGCTGGTATCAGAGCCATCCTGACTGTAGGGAGCCTTAGTTAGCGTGGGCGTTAGTTAGTTTGAGACCATCTAAACTTCTCTTCTTTTCTAAAGCTTACCCAACCCAAGACATATTTCCCTTATTGACCTCTCCCATTCAACCTTTGTAGATGGCTGCCGTACCTAAAGACTTCTTGACCACAGGATTTCCCATGCTTCTCAAGGATAGTATCAAGAAGTGCCAGTTCCACCGAGCCCCCATTTTCACCTACCATGAGCATTGGATCAATGACACCGAGACGGAGTATCATGTGGAAGTGATCGTGAAGGCCAATGACTCCCCAACAAGCTGGTTCTTCGAGGGACCCCAGATGGCAACACTAGTTCTTGCCATCGAGACAGCAACCCTCAAGGCACTCACCCGCCTCCGAGACCTTCTTCCAGAAATGGCAGACGAGTTGGCAACCCGTTTCTTGCCTTATCGGAAGTAAGGTGAGGATGAGAGCAATGCACCAGCTCCACCATTAGAAGAAGGACTTCCACTCCGATTCCAGACCTACTTCAGCCTTTGTGCCGATAGTTTGGCACAACGCTTGGCCTCTGAATCAATGGAACTCCGAAAGGAACTTCATGAGACCAAGGCACTTCTTCTTCAAGCACAAGGGAAGACGGATAGAATCAAGAAGGAAGGTGCTCCCCCTGGACAACCCGCAATCGCATACAGAGGCGGAAGACCCCCAAAGGATGGAAAACCACCACAGCAACGCCGCATGAGCGCAAAGGAATACCGCAAGCTCTTCGCACCACCGGTGAAGCAACGCCGTGTTGAGATCCTCCACTCCCCCACCCCTTCAAGTGAAGAGGAAAGTCAGGCCGCCGATGACGAGGAGGAAGACCCAGAAGAGCCAGACTACGCGACCGAGCATTCCACCACTTAGGCATCATTCGCAACCCGGATATGCCCGTTAGTAACCCCTACGGTAGGATAGATCATGTACCCCTATGCGGAGTCGAGTCCTTGTAATGGTTCATATGAAACCATGAAGTATTGTGTTTGCTTTTGATGTGTTTGATGGACGTCGTACTTTCCTTCGGGAACTTGTAAGCGACTACATCACCCATTTGGATTTTAATGAATGTGTTTGGCCTTTTGGCCCTTGCATGAAAACAATTAGTGTCATACCAACCCCCTTACTAGGCATCCCATCTATATTGCTTTCCTCATCTTTCCCAATCATGAGACCTTGACCGCTCCAACAGGATGCCTGTTGTAACTCGTACTGGTACCTCTACCCAGCAGCAAGAAGCCGGAGAAGGAGCCAGTCAGGACCAAACCCAAGGACAAACTCCACCACCGCCACCACCTCCAAGCATGGACATGGCTCAGCTTCTCCAAGCCTTCCGAGAGGAATGCCAAGCCAACACTGCAGCCCTCCAGATGATCGCTCAAGCTGTCAACCGCCAGCCGGCAGGAAACGGCAATGCACGTTCCATGCTGGTGGAGTTCAAGAAGCATGCACCACCCACCTTCATCGAGACTGCTGAACCCCTAGATGCAGACGACTGGGTCCGCACCATTGAGGATCTGCTGGAACTAGTCGGATGCACTGAGGATTGTGAGAAGGTGGCATATGCTGCTCACTGTCTTGGGGGAACTACTAGAGCTTGGTGGGATGGATTCAAGGCCATGCATGCTGAGCAAAACATCACTTGGAATAACTTCAAGGCAGAATTCCGCAAGGCCCACATTCCTTCCGGAATCATGGCCATCAAGAAGCGCGAGTTCCGAGCCCTGAAGCAAGGTAGTAGCACTGTCAAGGAGTACATGCAGAAGTTCAGTGTTCTCTCAAGGTATGCCCCTGAAGATGTCAGCACTGATGCTGCCAAAAGGGAGCGCTTCATGGAAGGCCTTAACCAGACTCTGCAGTACTCGCTTGTTGTGTGTGACTGCCCGACCTTTCCTGATCTGGTGAATAAGGCACTCATGCTGGAAGACAAGCGACGTGCTTTGGATGACACCTGTAAGCGCAAGATGATCAGCAAGGGTAGCTCCAGCAACCAGAAGCCTCACCCGTGGCAGCCAGCCCCGGTCAAGCCAACCTATCAGCAGCCAAGAGCTCCTGCACCCCGCACCAACTATCCACCTCAGCAGTACTCCAACCCCAAGCCAGCTTACAACAACCCCAATAACAATGCCGGCAAGAGCAGCAACCCCAATCAAGTCACTTGCTTCGGATGTGGTCAGGTAGGACACTACTCCAAGAATTGCCCCAACAAGAAGCCCGACGCCCCGCGCCCCAATGCACAGAACCCAGGACAAGGCCGTGGAATACCACCAAGGAACCAAGCTCCCCGCAACCTGCCCAACAACGGCAAGGGTCGTGTGAATCATGTCACTGCAGAAGAAGCCCAGGAAGACCCGGACGTTGTGCTGGGTACATTCCTTGTCAACTCAGCACCTGCAACTGTCTTGTTTGATTCTGGAGCCACACATTCATTTGTCACCCAAAAGTTTGCATTAAAAAGTGGCATGACCCCTACACCCCTGAATAACCCTATGGTGGTACAAACCCCCGGAGCAGAGATGAGAGCCAAGATAGGATGTAAAGGAGTCGGGATTGTCATTAATGGGGTAGACTTCCTAGCGGACCTTATCATCTTAAGATCGCAAGGCTTGGATGTGATCTTAGGAATGGATTGGCTCATCAAGCACCAAGGCTTGTTAGATTGTGCTAACCAGACTATCACTGTGACCAATGACCAAGGAGTTGAAGTTAAATTTGCCTCCAACCCCTCCTCTGCTCAAGCCACCCAAGTCAACTCTGTGTCAGAAGTTGGATTGGAGCAAGTGCCGGTAGTATGCGAATACCCCGATTTCTTTCCTGATGAGCTACCGGGAATGCCTCCTGACCGAGACATTGAGTTCATCATCGAACTCATACCCGGAGCGGGACCCATCTATAAGAAGCCTTATAGAATGGGATCGGAAGAGTTAGCAGAATTGAAGAAGCAACTGGAAGAGCAGTTGAGGAAGGGATTTATCCGCCCTAGTGCCTCCCCTTGGGGATCACCTGTTCTGTTTGTGACAAAGAATGACGGTACCATCCGCTTATGCATTGACTACCGCTCCCTCAATGAAGTTACAATCAAAAACAAGTATCCACTTCCCAAGATTGAAGATCTGTTTGATCAACTCAATGGAGCCAAGGTGTTCTCCAAGATTGACCTCAGATCTGGGTACTACCAGTTGAAAATCGGACCCCAAGATATTCCGAAGACGGCATTTGTAACCAGATATGGCCTGTATGAGTGCACGGTCATGTCCTTTGGATTGACCAATGCCCCAGCTTACTTCATGTATCTCATGAATAAGGTCTTCATGGAATATTTGGAAAAGTTTGTCGTTGTCTTCATTGATGACATTCTTGTATTCTTGAAGACGGAAGAAGAGCACGAGCAACACTTGAGGATGGTCCTAGACAAGCTTCGAGAGCACCAACTGTATGCCAAGTTCAGCAAGTGCGAATTTTGGCTGCGCGAAGTTGGATTCTTGGGTCATGTTTTGACTGAAGAAGGATTGTCGGTCGATCCCACTAAGATTGAAGCCGTGACTGAATGGCAATCCCCAAGCAATGTGAAGGAAGTCAGAAGCTTCCTCGGACTCGCGGGATATTACCGCAAGTTCGTTGAAGGATTCTCAAGCATTGCACGACCCATGACTCAGCTCTTGAAGAAGGACAAGAAGTTTGAATGGACGCCGAAGTGTGAAGAAATCTTCTAGGAGCTGAAGAAGAGATTGACCACCGCCCCAGTTCTGGCCACACCAGATATACACAAGGAGTTTGTGATATATTGTGATGCGTCAAGAACCGGACTGGGAGGTGTTCTGATGCAAGAAGGCAGAATCGTAGCTTACCTTTCAAGGCAACTACGGCCTCATGAAGAGAACTATGCTACTCATGACCTTGAGTTGGCAGCTGTAGTTCATGCCCTGAAAACATGGCGACATTACCTCCTGGGGAAGCGGTGTGAGATATACACGGATCACAAAATTCTAAAGTATATTTTCACTCAGAAGGAATTGAACATGAGGCAGAGAAGGTGGCTAGAGTTGATCAAGGATTATGACCTCAGTGTTCAATACCACCCTGGAAAGGCTAATGTGGTAGCAGATGCATTAAGCAGGAAGGCTTGCTCTTTGAATGCTATGCTTAAGGAAAGGCTACCCGCCTTGTATGAAGAACTTGAAAACTTCGGGTTGGAACTGGTTGCACCAGGATTCGTAGCCAACCTTGAAGCCAAGCCTACCCTGATGGATGATATTAAGGAAGCCCAGAAGGGACACGAAAGTATTGAAGGCATCAAGAGGAAGATCAAGGCAGGCAAGGCCCCAGGATTCTCAGAGGATGAGCAAGGAATTGTGTGGTTTGGGAATCGCATTTGCCTACCCAACAAGATTGAGCTCAAGAATTTGATCTTGCAAGAAGCTCATGACACCCCGTATTCCATTCACCCCGGAGGAACCAAGATGTATCAAGACCTAAAGGAGAGATTCTGGTGGCATGGCATGAAGAGAGAGATAGCCACTTTCATCGCTAAGTGTGACATATGCCAAAGGGTCAAAGCTGAACATCAGCGGCCCGCTGGATTGTTACAGCCTCTCAAGGTGCCTGAATGGAAATGGGATAAGATTGGAATGGACTTCATCATTGGATTACCCAGGTCAAATAAGGGACATGACTCCATCTGGGTCATAGTCGACCATTTGACCAAAGTAGCCCATTTCATTCCTGTCAAAACGACTTACAAGGGAAACCAGCTAGCCAGCCTCTACATCAACAGAATCGTAAGCCTTCATGGTGTTCCCAAGGAGATTGTGTCAGACCGAGGAACCCAGTTTACCTCAAGGTTCTGGAAGAAGTTCCAATAGGCCATGGGGACCAAATTGTCCTTCAGCACTGCTTTCCACCCACAGACTAGAGGTCAGACAGAACGAGTGAATCAGATACTCGAAGACATGCTCCGAGCCTGTGTCTTAGCATATGGAGCTAGGTGGGAAGATTGCCTCCCTTTCGCCGAGTTCTCCTACAACAACAGTTATCAGTCAAGCCTCCAGATGGCACCATTTGAGGTGTTGTATGGGCGCAAGTGCCGCACACCCCTCAATTGGTCAGAAAACCGGAGAAGGACTAGTCTTTGGGCCCGATATCCTCCGTGAAGCAGAAGAGCAAGTCCAGCTTGTCAAAGAGCGTTTGAAGACTGCCAAGTCAAGGCAGAAGAGCTACGCCGACTCTCGTCGGAGGGACATGACCTTCCGAGTTGGAGACCATGTCTATCTCCGGGTCACACCTCTCAAGGGAACCCAACGCTTCCATGTCAAAGGAAAGCTCGCCCCAAGATACATCGGCCCCTTCAAGATCACTGACCGACGAGGAGAAGTGGCTTACCAGTTGGAACTGCCACCTGAACTATCCGATGTGCACAACGTATTCCACGTGTCACAACTCCGGAAGTGTCTCCAAGTCCCAGGCAAGCCTAATCTTTACAAGGACGTCGATCACCAAGTCATTGACCTTCAGCCTGATCTGACTTACCGCGAGAGGCCCATCTGCGTTTTGGATGAGGCTGAGCGACGTACTCGAAGCCGCACTATCAAGTACTTCAAGATCCAGTGGAGCAACCACACTGAAGCAGAAGCAACCTGGGAACGTGAAGACTACCTTAGATCCGAGTTTCCATATCTCTTTAAAGCCTAGTCTAGGAATCTCGGGGACGAGATTCTTGTAAGGGGGGTAGGTCTGTCACACCCTGCATTTTGTAACACTTCAGTTGCATTATTAAAGCATGAAAATTTGGACCAACAAAAACTTTTGCATTATTTGGTTTTTATTTGGAGTTGGTTTTCTCTCTGTGCTTTTCAAGTGCTCTTTAAAGTCAACACAACTCCACCCCCTATACTTCATCTCCTTGCCCCAAACTTCTGCCCAATGATCATGCCATGTGTATAGAGCAATATAGTATTTTCTTACAAAAATAATTTGGCCAAATAGTATTTTCAAAAATTAGTTTTCCAAAAACCCCTGGATTGAGGTTTGCACTGCAAGTACCTCATTTGGGGTATGAAAAATATTTCAAAAGGTATATTGGAAACCTATTAGATACAGGATTCCCATAAACCCCAAAAATATAATTTTAAAAGTTATTTTCCTATTTTATTTAAAGGCTTTTTCTTAAGGCCAGAAATGGTCTTTAATAGGGAAAAATTATTTTATTATTTTAAAAATATTTGAGAAAATTTAGAGAAACTCAGTGGACATATATTTCCCATATATAAGAGTTTCAACACATGGTCATGTTCAAAATATTGGACAAAACCTCCCAAAACCATTTTTGCTCATTTCAAGGATTTGAAATATTTCTACAGGAAATATTTTCATAAAAATCCAAGAAAACTCCAGCAAGTCACAAATGCATATTGTGATGATCTTGCAAAGCCTCACTTCAATCAAGATCATTTTGATCCACCAAAATGCCCCATAACCCTTTCTGTTCAGAACCAAATTTGAGCAAGTTTGTACTACCAACTTTCTCTCCTTGACCCCAACTTTTGTGAGCATGTTCATATGACCAAATGATGACACTACACCAAGTGGTGCATCAAGGAGAATGGTTTTGCATGATTAGATCTACACAAACCCCTTTCTGTTGATTTCTAGGTTTTACAAAAGTTGCATTGACTACTTTGCCCAAATGAGCTCAAATTTGGTGGCACACCCTATTTCTAAGTGTCATTCCATCCTGTTAAGTATCATGGCAATTGGAGTTCAGTTTCTTGCCCAAACCCTTATCAAACACCTTCTGCCATTTTACAAAAACCACTGTTTTGACCCCTTCCACTATTCTTGGTAAGCTCAACTTTTTACCAAAGCTTAATCTAGTCACCTTATACCTCCAGTAGCAATGGCAAGCCCTCAGATCAATTATTTGGGGGTGAAACCCTCACTTTCTCTCTCTGGACAGCCCATTTCCACTCTTCTTCTTCTTCTTCTTCTTCTTTCCTCACTCCAGTGGCCATCCATGGCATCCTATGCTCTCCCCCTTTCTTTACTCCTCCCTAGAGCTACCATACATGCCAGGGCGCGCCCACAAGCATAGAAAATGGCTTGGCATGCCATTTGGGCGCTCTGGAGCGCGCTAAAGTGCGCTCCCGCACTGTAGCCGCCCCGTGCCAAGCACACCCGGCCACCTCGGGCCTCCCCCGCACGCCTGCCGATGCGCCTCGGCGTCCGCAGCATGCTACGCGGTCGGCCCCCTCCTCTCTCCTCCTCCCCGTGCCTCCGTGCTAGCGAACAGAGGCCGCCTGAGCGCGCCAATGGTGCGGCTCACACGCGCGCGCCTCTGGCCCCCCTGCTCCCTCCCTTTCTTCTTTCCCTCGCTCTGGACCAAACCCACGAGTGCCCCAGACACACTCAAACAGGCCCCCGTGACCCGTGGCGACGGCAACGAGCTCGCCGGCGCACAAGTCCATGGTGGACCATCGCGCGGCTATATAAGCCCACCCCGGGCCGTTCCAGTGGCATCCGCCTCCTCCTCACACCCCCAGGAACGCGCCCGCACCACCCAATCAACCCCGGAGAGCTTCTATGCCCGGGATCGACCGGAGCTCCGCCGCCTCGGTCGACCGTTGATCTCGCGGTACAGCCCCTCTCCGCCCCCGCTCTTGCTCGATCTGGAACCACCAGTCCTCACTGACCCATTCCCCTCTTTCTCACGCTCCTATTCCAGCTCGGAACGAGCTAACCAAGCACCTCCCGAGGCTCCTCCGCCGTGCCCCCTCGTCGTCGGCGAACCAGGCCACCCCGGCGCCCAACTCCGGCACCACCCGAACAGCGACACGATAAGGAGTCTGGCGGTGCCACCCGCTCACCTCGCCATGCCCGGAAACATCGTCGGTGAGCTCGCCCCCCCTCTCTGGCCCGAGGTTGAAGACGATGACCGTGGGGCCCGTCAGTCAGCCTCACATACTGACGGGTGGGCCCCACCCGTCAGGTTTAAAATGCATGCGCGCACACCGGTTCGCTGCATCGGCTGAAGGCGTATTTTGCCTTTACGCCTTCGACGTGGCAGCCTCGCGTGGGCTGAATCCCCTCTGGGCCTGCTGCACTGTGGCCCTTCTGGCCCAGTTGCACAATGCTGCTTCCCCCTTTTTCTTTTTCTGAATACTTGCAAAAATTCCACAGGATTAAATATTAATCGAAATGCAATAATTCCAACTCCCATAATTTTCTAAAAATCCCACCTATTTAATGGTGTAACTTTCATAAATATCCATCAAACTTTTCTGCACTGTTCAAATTTAAATTCAAATTTGAGCATTTATATTCCCCTCTGAAAATCCATTTCTCCTATTATACAACTCTAAATCCAAAACTAGGAATTTCCCCTTCTTAGTTTTCCACCTAGTATTTTACAAAAATAAGTTGACATTTTTCTGAGCACTTTGGTTTTTCTGTTTTATTATTGCCTTATTTTCTCGTTATTATTTTGCGATGATAGATTGCGTTGTTGACGAAGTAGTTGGACCAGAAGACTTTGAAGACCCAGAAGACCTTGTTGAGCCAGGCAAGCAGCCCTTTGACCATGTCTATGAAATCCTTTTTATGCATTTCATCTAGCACTTTATTAATGTGGCATCGGAATCATGATGAGAGGGTAGCCACTTTGGTGGGTTTCCTTCATTTCCTCCTTGATGATACTTGCATTGTGCATGACCCTACCTCCTTATGAGGGTTATGCCGGTGGGAGTAGATAGGATGCTAAGTAGTGCTACGCAAAAGGGATGGGAATATGCATGGTGATGGAGACAAAGTATTTTGAAAGGACTTTTCGAAAACCCCGTCGGGTGCCACTTATGCCCGAGGGAGACAATGAGTTGGGTAGCCACTTGATGACGAAGTGGAGTACCGAGGCAAGTGTGTGTGTTGTTTTCAAAAACGGATTGGTTTAAGTTGCGACCGTTATTCCAACCTTACATGCGCAACCACTCTACCCTTATATGGGAAAGGGCATTATTGATTACCTAGGACGATACTAGCTTGGAGCCCGCATTACTAGTGACGGGGGAGAGCTGGTGCTCTCTCTCGGGACGGGGTCGTGCCAGGTAGGGCGGCCATGACTGTTTCCCCAGGGCACCGGATACACCGTTGTGTCCCCTCTCGGATGTTACGATCTCGAGTGAGTCTCGTATGATGTACATCGTGAGGATACAGAACAACGAGTGGACTCCTTGTTAGTGTCGTCTAGGGAAAGATAGTGATCGGGTGCTTACCCCGGGTACTTGAGGTACCGCGGGTCGTGGATGACACAGAAGTTCCCCGGATCTTGTGGGTAAAGTGTGCAACCTCTGCAGAGTGTAAAACTATTCGAATAGCCGTGTCCACGGTCAAGGACAGTTGGGTAACCGCTCTTGGGCTACGTCCACATGTTTTCAAACCAGTGTGAGTGTTTGGATAAGTGGGAAGAACCACTCGGGTCAAGTCAAAGGACTTGACATGATTGAGTTGGGTTGGTGCCCACTCTATTTATGTTGATATTTGTAACCTGTCCTTATGGTTACTTGAATTCTCCTGATTCATGTCTTACAAGTTGTTGAACATGTCATTGCACTCGAAAATTAGCTTTCCGCAAAAATTTACCTATATCATGCATTGTTGTACCTTGAACCAAAACATGGGTTGCTTGCGAGTACATTCAAAGTACTCATTGGCTTGCCACTGGTTATTTAATTGGCCAGGCATGGAAGAACAGGAGTTCGAAGAAGAGTTCTTTGAAGACAAACATGCGAACTAGGACATTTCCTAGTCAGAATGCCTGTAGGGTTAAGGCAGGTGGCATGGGTTCTACTTATCGACAAAGAGTTCTGCTGCTTATGTTTCATTTGATGTTCAACCCTTAAGGCTTTATCTATGTAAGACTTGACCATAATGGTCATAATTTGTGTAAGACGGTATGTATGGATGTAAGACTCTTGTTATTCAGCTTCTGTGTGTTCAGTGAGCATTGATCTCTGGGATCACTGTACACGTGCATTCGGTGATCACGACTTGTGAGTCGGGGTCCCCACAAAACTGGTGGTCTTGTTAACCATCAACACTTGATGCTCCTTCTTGATTTCTACCTCCGCAGCCTTTAGCATTGCGAAGAGCTCGGGAATTGTCTTATCCATCCCTTACATATTATAGTTCATCACGAAGGTCTTGTAGCTTGGTGGTAGTGATTGAAGAACTCTGTCAATGACACTATCATCAGGAAGATTAACTCCCATCTGAGTCAAGTGGTTGTGGTACCCATACATTCTGAGTATATGTTCACTGACAGAACTATTCTTCTCCATTTTGCAGCTATAGAACTTATTGGAGACTTCATATCTCTCAATCTGGGCATTTGCTTGAAATATTAATTTCAACTCCTGGAACATCTCAGATGCTCCATGACGTTCAAAACATCGTTGAAGTCCCGGTTCTAATCCGTAAAGCATGGCACACTGAACTATCGAGTAGTCATCAGCTTTGTTTTGCCAGATGTTCTTAACGTCGTCAGCAGAATCTGCAGCAGGCTTGTCACCCAGCGGTGCTTCCAGGACGTCATTCTTCTGTGCAGCAATGAGGATAATCCTCAAGTTATGGACCCAATTCGTGTAGTTGCTACCATCATCTTTCAACTTAGCTTTCTCTAGGAACGCAATAAAATTCAACGGAACAATAGCATGGGCCATCTATGTACAACAACATAGACATGCAAAATACTATCAGGTACTAAGTTCATGATAAATTAAAGTTCAATTAATCATATTACTTAAGAACTCCCACTTAGATAGACATCCCTCTAATCATCTAAGTGATCACGTGATCCATATCAACTAAACCATGTCCAATCATCACGTGAGATGGAGTAGTTTTCAATGGTGAACATCACTATGTTGATCATATCTACTATATGATTCACGCTCGACCTTTCGGTCTCAGTGTTCCGAGGCCATATCTGCATATGCTAGGCTCGTCAAGTTTAACCTGAGTATTTTGCGTGTGCAAAACCGGCTTGCACCCGTTGTATGTGAACGTAGAGCTTATCACACCCGATCATCATGTGGTGTCTCGGCACGATGAACTGTAGCAATGGTGCATACTCAGGGAGAACACATGTACCTTGAAATTTAGTGAGAGATCATCTTATAATGCTACCGCCGAACTAAGCAAAAAAAGATGCATAAATGATAAACATCGCATGCAATCAAATATAAGTGATATGATAGGGCCATCATCATCTTGTGCCTTTGATCTCTATCTCCAAAGCACCGTCATGATCACCATCGTCACCGGCTTGACACATTGATCTCCATCGAAGCATCGTTGTCGTCTCGCCAACTATTGCTTCTACGACTATCGCTACCGCTTAGTGATAAAGTAAAGCAATTACATGGCGATTGCATTTCATACAATAAAGCGACAACCATATGGCTCCTGCTAGTTGCCGATAACTGTGTTACAAAACATGATCATCTCATACAATAATTTATATAATCACGTCTTGACCATATCACATCACAATGCCCTACAAAAACAAGTTAGACGTCCTCTACTTTGTTGTTGCAAGTTTTACGTGGCTGCTACGGGCTTCTAGCAAGAACCGTTCTAACCTACGCATCAAAACCACAATGTAGTATAGTGATTGCTTTTTGATCTTCAGAAAGAACCTTGTTCATTGAAACCGATTCAAGTTAAGTTGGAGAAACAGACACCCACTAGCCACCTGTGTGCGAAGCACGTCGGTAGAACCAGTCTCGCATAGGTGTACGCAAAATGTCGGTCTAAGCCACTTCATCCAACAATACCGCTGAACCAAGAATCAACTAGTGATGGAAAGCAATATGTATATACTCACGCCCACAACTCCTTTGTGTTCTACTCGTGCATATAACTGTTGGGGATCGTAGCAGAAATTTAAAATTTTCTATGCATCACCAAGACCAATCTATGGAGTAATCTAACAACGAAGCGAAGGAGAGTGCATCTACATACCCTTGTAGATCGCTAAGCGGAAGCGTTGCAAGAACGTGGATGGGGTAGTCGTACTCGTGGCGATTCAGATCGCGGTCGATTCCGATCTAAGTGCCGAACAACGGCGCCTCCGCGTTCAACACACATGCATCCCGGTGATGTCTCCCATGCCTTGATCCAACAAGAAGAGAGGGAGAGGTTGGGGAAGACTCCGTCCAGCAGCAGCACGACGGCGTGGTGGTGGTGGAGGAGCGCGGGACTCTAGCAGGGCTTCGCCAAGCACTACGAGAGACGAGGAGGGAGAGAGGTAGGGCTGCGCCAAGAGGCAGATCAAATCATGTGTTGGGCAGCCCCCAATACCTCAAGTATATATAGGGGAAGGGGAGGGGCTGCACCCCCATCTAGGGTTCCATCCCTAGGGGTGGTGGTAGCCCCCAAAACCCATCTAGGGTGTGGCCAAGGGGGGAAAGAGAGGGGGGGCGCCCTAGGGTGGGCCTTAAGGCCCATCTGGATCTAGGGTTTGCCCCCTTCCCACTCTCCACATGCCTTGGGCCTTGGCGGGGGGGGGGGGGGGGGGGGCGCACTAGCCTACCTGGGGCTGGTCCCCTCCCACACTTGGCCCATGCAGCCTTCTGGGGCTAGTGGCCCCACCTGGTGGACCCCCGGGACCCTCCCGGTGGTCCCGATACGTTACCGATAGCACCCGAAACTTTTCCGGTGACCAAAACGGGACTTCCCATATATAAATCTTTACCTCCGAACCATTCTGGAACTCCTCATGACGTCCGGGATCTCATCCGGGACTCCGAACAACATTCGGTAACCGCGTACATACTTTCCCTATAACCCTAGCGTCATCGAACCTTAAGAGTGTAGACCCTACGGGCTCGGGAGTCATGCAGACATGGCCGAGACAACTCTCCGGTCAATAACCAACAGCGGGATCTGGATACCCATGTTGGCTCCCACATGCTCCACGATGATCTCATCGGATGAACCACGATGTCAAGGATTCAATCAATCCCGTATACAATTCCCTTTGTCTATCGATACGATACTTGCCCGAGATTCGATCGTCGGTATCCCGATACCTCGTTCAATCTCATTACTGGAAAGTCTCTTTACTCGTTCTATAACACATCATCCCGTGATCAACTCCTTGGTCACATTGTGCACATTATGATGATGTCCTACCGAGTGGGCCCAGAGATACCTCTCCGTTACACGGAGTGACAAATCCCAGTCTCGATTCGTGCCAACCCAACAGACACTTTCGGAGATACCCGCAGTGCACCTTTATAGCCACCCAGTTACGTTGTGACGTTTGGTACACCCAAAGCATTCCTACGGCATCCGGGAGCTGCACAATCTCATGGTCTAAGGAAATGATACTTAACATTAGAAAAGCTTTAGCATACGAACTACACGATCTTGTGCTAGGCTTAGGATTGGGTCTTGTCCATCACATCATTCTCCTAATGATGTGATCCCGTTATCAACGACATCCAATGTCCATGGTCAGGAAACCGTAACCATCTATTGATCAACGAGCTAGTCAACTAGAGGCTTACTAGGGACATGGTGTTGTCTATGTATCCACACATGTATCCGAGTTTCCTATCAATACAATTCTAGCATGGATAATAAACGATTATCATGAACAAGGAAATATAATAATAACTAATTTATTATTGCCTCTAGGGCATATTTCCAACAGTCTCCCACTTGCACTAGAGTGAATAATCTAGTTCACATCACTATGTGATTGTAATGAATCCAACACCCATGGGGTATGTTCATATCTTGCTTGTGAGAGAGGTTTATCAGTCAATGGGTCTGAACCTTTCAGATCCATGTGTGCTTTACAAATCTCTATGTCATCTTGTAGATGCAGCTACCACGCGCTACTTGGAGTTATTCCAAATAACTGCTCTACTATACGAATCCGGTTTACTCCTCAGAGTCCTCCGGATTAGTGTCAAAGTTTGCATCGACGTAACCCTTTAGGACGAACTCTTTTACCACCTCCATAAACAAGAAAATTCCTTAGTCCACTAGTTACTAAGGATAAGTTCGACCGCTATCGTGTGATCCATTCCTGGATCACTCTTGTACCCCTTGACTGGCTCATGGCAAGGCACACTTCAGGTGCGGTACACAGCATAGCATACTGTAGAGCCTACGTCGAAAGCATAGGGGACGACCTTCGTCCTTTCTCTCTATTCTGGCATGGTCAGGCCTTGAGTTTTACTCAATACTCATACCTTATAACACAGCCAAGAACTCCTTCTTTGCCGATCTATTTTTGAACTCCTTCAAAATTTTGTCATGGTATGTGTTCGTTTGAAAGTACTATTCAGCGATTTTGATCTATCCTTATAGATCTTGATGCTCAATGTTCAAGTAGCTTAATCCAGGTTTTCCATTCAAAAACACTTTTCAAATAACCCTATATGCTTTCCAGAAACTCTACATCATTTCTGATCAACAATATGTTAACAACATATACTCATCAAAAATTCTATAGTGCTCCCACTCACTTCTTTGGAAATACAAGTTTCTCATAAACTTTGTATAAACCCAAAATCTTTGATCATCTCATCAAAGCATACATTCCAATTCCGAGATGCTTACTCCAATCCTTAGAAGGATTGCTGGAGCTTTGCATACTTGTTAGCATCTTTCAGGATTGACAAAACCTTCTGGTTGTATCACATACAATCTTTCCTCAAGAAAAACGTCGAGGAAATAATGTTTTGACATCCTATCTACAAGATTTCATAAATAATGCAGTAACTGCTAACATAATTCCAACAGACTCTTGGCATCGCTACGAGTGAGAAAGTCTCATCGTAGTCAACTCCTTGAACTTGTCGGGAAACATCTTAACGACAAGTCGAGCTTTCTTAATGGTGACACTTACCATCATTGTCTGTCTTCCTTTTAAAATCCATCTACACCCAATAGCCTTATGACCATCAAGTAGTTCTTTCAAAGTCTATACTTTGTTTTATACATGGATCCTCTCTCGGATTTTATGGCCTCGAGCCATTCGTCGGAATCTGGGCCCACCATCGCTTCTCCATAGCTCATAGGTTCATTGTTGTCTAGCAACATGACTTCCAAGACAGGATTACATACCTCTCTGAAGTAGTACGCATCTTTGTCGACCTATGAGGTTTGGTAGTGACTTCATCCGAAGTTTCATGATCACTATCATAAGCTTCGACTTCAATTGGTGTAGGTGCCATAGGAACAACTTTCTGTGCCCTGCTACACACTAGTTGAAGTGACGGTTCAATAACCTCATCAAGTCTCCACCATCCTCCCACTCAATTCTTTCGAGAGAAACTTTTCCTCAAGAAAGGACCCGTTTCTAGAAACAATCACTTTTGCTTCCGGATCTGAAATAGGAGGCATACCCACTATTTCTGGGTATTCTATGAAGATGCATTTATCCGCTTTGGGTTCGAGCTTATCAGCCTGAAACTTTTTCACATAAGCATCACAGCCCCAAACTTTTAAGAAACGACAGCTTAGGTTTCTCTAAACCTATAGTTCATATGGTGTCGTCTCAACGGAATTGTGTGGTGCCCTATTTAAAGTGAATGCAGTTGTCTCTAATGCCTAACCCATAAACGATAGTGGTAATTCAATAAGAGACATCATGGTATGCACCATACCCAATAGGGTGCAGTTATGATGTTCAGACACACCATCACACTATGGTGGTCCAGGCGGTATTAGTTGTGAAACAATTTCCACAATGTCTTAATTGTGTGCCAAACTCGTAACTCAGATATTCTTCTCTATGATCATATCATAGAAATTTTATCATCTTGTCACAATGATCTTTAACTTCACTCTGAAATTACTTAAACCTTTCAATAATTCAGGCTTGTGTTTCATCAAGTAAATATACTCAACATCTACTCAAATCATCTGTGAAGTAAGAACATAACGATATCCACTGCGTGCCTCAGCACTTATTGGACTACATACATCAAAATGTATTACTTCCAACAAGTTGCTTTCTTGTCCCATCTTACTGAAAATGAGGCCTTTCAGTCATCTTGCCCATGTGGTATTATTTGCATGTCTCAAGTGATTCAAAATCAAGTGAGTCCAAACGATCCATCTGCATGGAGTTTCTTCATGCATATCTACCAATAGACATGGTTCGCATGTCTCAATCTTTTCAAAAACGAGTGAGTCCAAAGATCCATCAACATGGAGCTTCTTCATGCGTTTTATACCAATATGACTCAAATGGCAGTGCCACAAGTATGTGGTACTATCATTACTATCTTATATCTTTTGGCATGAACATGTGTATCACTACGATCGAGATTCAATAAACCATTCATTTTAGGTGCAAGACCATTGAAGTTATTATTCAAATAAACAGAGTAACCATTATTCTCCTTAAATGAATAACCGTGTGGCGATAAACATAATCCAATCATGTCTATGCTCAACGCAAACACCAAATAACAATTATTTCGGTTTAACACCAATCCTGATGGTAGAGGGAGCGTGCGATGTTTGATCACATCAACCTTGGAAACACTTCCAACATATATCGTCATCTCACCTTTAGCTAGTCTCTGCAGCCTTTTATTTCGAGTTACTAACGCTTAGCAACCGAACCGGTATTTATTACCCTGGTGCTACTAGGAGTACTAGTAAATACACAATAATATGACATATATCCAAAATACTTCTGTCGACCTTGCCAGCCTTCTCATCTACCAAGTATCTAGGGTAGTTCTGCTTCAGTGACCGTTCCCCTCATTATAGAAGCACTTAGTCTCGGGTTTGGTTCAACCTTGGGTTTCTTCACTAGAGCAGCAACTGATTTGCCGTCTCATGAAGTATCCCTTCTTTCCCTTGCCCTTTTTGAAACTAGTGGTTTTACTAACCATCAACAATTGATGCTCCTACTTGATTTCTACTTTCACGGTGTCAAACATCGCGAATTGCTCAAGGATCATCATGTCTATCCCTGATATGTTATAGTTGATCACTAAGCTCTAATAGCTTGGTAGCAGTGACTATGGAGAACTATCACTATCTCATCTGGAAGATTAACTCCCACTTGATTCAAGCGACTGTAGTACTCAGACAATCTGAGCACATTCTCAATGATTGAGCTTTTCTCCCTTAGTTTGTAGGCTTAAGAAACTTGTCAGAGGTCTCATACCTATTGACGTGGGCACTAGTCTGAAATTCCAATTTCAGTCTTTGGAACATCTCATATGTTCTGCGACGTTTCAAACGTCATTGGTGCCACAATTCTAAACCGTTAGTATTACGTATTGAACTATCACGTAGTCATCAAAACATGTGTGTCAGATGTTTCCCAACATCTATAGAACACGCTCGAGGTTCAACACACTGAGCGGTGCATTAAGGACATAGACCTTCTTTGCAGCAATGAGGACAATCCTCAGTTCACGGACTCAGTCTGCATAATTGCTACTGTCAACTCTCAACTAAATTTTCTCCAGGAACATAGTAGAACCAAAGTGTGAGCTACGACATAATTTGTAAAGACCTTTTGACTATGTTCATGATAATTAAGTTCATCTAATCAAATTATTCAAAGAACTCCCACTTATATAGACATCCCTCTAGTCATCTAAGTGATACATGATCCGAGTCAACTAGGCCGTGTCCGATCATCACGTGAGACGGACTAGTCATCATCGGTGAACATCTTCATGTTGATCATATCCACTATATGACTCATGTTCGAACTTTCGGTCTTCCGTGTTCCGAGGCCATGTCTGTACATGCTAGGCTCGTCAAGTTAACCTAAGTGTATTGCGTGTGTAAATCTGGCTTACACCCGTTGTATGCGAACGTTAGAACCTATCACACCCGATCATCATGTGGTGCTTCGGAACAATGGACTTTAGCAATGGTGCACAGTTAAGGGGAACACAATCCTTGATATTTTAATGAGGGATCATCTTATTTATGCTACCGCCGTTCTAAGAAAATAAGATGTAAAAACATGACAAACATCACATGCAAATCATAAAGTGACATGATATGGCCAATATCATCTTGCGCCTTTGATCTCCATCTTTGAGGCACGTCATGAACACCATCGCCACTGGCATGACACCATGATCTCCATCATCATGATCTCCATCATTGTGTCTTCATGAAGTTGCCTCGCCAACTATTACTTCTACTACTACGGCTAACGGTTAGCAATAAAGTAAAGTAATTACATGGCGTTTTCATTGACACGCAGGTCATAAATAAATTAAGACAACTCCTATGGCTCCTGCCGGTTGTCATACTCATCGACATGCAAGTCGTGGTTCCTATTACAAGAACATGATCAATCTCATACATCACATATATCATTCATCACATCCTTTTGGCCATATCACATCACATAGCATACCCTGCAAAAACAAGTTAGACGTCCTCTAATTGTTGTTGCATGTTTTACGTGGCTGATATGAGTTTCTAGCAAGAATGTTTCTTACCTACACAAAACCACAACGGTGATATGCCAATTGCTATATACCCTTCATAAGGACCCTTTTCATCGAATCCGATCTGACTAAAGTGAGAGAGACAGACACCCACCAGCCACCTTATGCATCAAGTGCATGTCAGTCGGTGGAACCAGTCTCACGTAAGCGTACGTGTAAGGTCGGTCTGGGCCGCTTCATCCCACAATGCCGCCGGATCAAGATAAGACTAGTAACGGTAAGCAAATTGAACAAATCATCGCCCACAACTACTTTGTGTTCTACTCGTGCATAGAATCTACACATAGACCTAGCTCATGATGCCACTGTTGGGGATCATAGCAGAAATTTAAAATTTTCTATGCATCACCAAGATCAATCTATGGAGTAATCAAGCAACGAAGGGAAGGAGAGTGCATCTACATACCCTTCTACATCGCTAAGCGGAAGCGTTGCAAGAATGTGAATGAGGTAGTCGTACTTGTGGCGATTCAGATCGCGGTTGATTCCGATCTAAGCGCCGAACAACGGCGCCTCCGCGTTCAACACACGTGCAGCCCGGTGACGTCTCCCATGCCTTGATCCAGCAAGGAGAGAGGGAGAGGTTGGGGAAGACTCCGTCCAGCAGCAGCACGACAGCGTGGTGGTGGAGGAGCGCGGGACTCTAGCAGGGCTTCGCCAAGCATTACGAGAGACGAGGAGGGAGAGAGGTAGGGCTGCGCCAAGAGGGAGATCAAATCATGTGTTGGGCAGCCCCCAATACCTCAAGTATATATAGGGGAAGGGGAGGGGCTGCGCCCCCATCTAGGGTTCCATCCCTAGGGGTGGCGGCAGCCCCCAAAACCCATCTAGGGTGCGTACAAGGGGGGAAAGAGAGGGGGGCGCCCTAGGGTGGGCCTTAAGGCCCATCTGGACCTAGGGTTTGCCCCCTTCCCACTCTCCACGCGCCTTGGGCCTTGGTGGGGGGGGGGGGCGCACCAGCCTACCTGGGGCTGGTCCCCTCCCACACTTGGCCCACGCAGCCTTCTCGGGCTGGTGGCCCCACCTGGTGGACCCCCGGGACCCTCCCAGTGGTCCCGGTACGTTACCGGTAGCACCCGAAACTTTTTTGGTGATCAAAACGGGACTTCCCATATATAAATCTTTACCTCCGGACCATTCCAAAACTCCTCGTGATGTCCGAGATCTCATCCGGGACTCTGAACAACATTCGGTAACCGCGTACATACTTTCCCTATAACCCTAGCGTCATCGAACCTTAAGTGTGTAGACCCTACGGGCTCGGGAGTCATGCAGACATGGCCGAGACAACTCTCCGGTCAATAACCAGCAGCGGGATATGGATACCCATGTTGGCTCCCACATGCTCCACGATGATCTCATCGGATGAACCACGATGTCAAGGATTCAATCAATCTCGTATACAATTCCCTTTGTCTATCGGTATGATACTTGCCCGAGATTCGATCGTCGGTATCCCGATACCTCGTTCAATCTCGTTACCGGCAAGTCTCTTTACTTGTTCCATAACACATCATCTCGTGATCAACTCCTTGGTCACATTGTGCACATTATGATGATGTCCTACCGAGTGGGCCCAGAGATACCTCTCCGTTACACGGAGTGACAAATCCCAGTCTCGATTCGTGCCAACCCAACAGACACTTTCGGAGATACCCGCAGTGCACCTTTATAGCCACCCAGTTACGTTGTGACGTTTGGTACACCCAAAGCATTCCTACAGTATCCGGGAGCTGCACGATCTCATGGTCTAAGGAAATGATACTTGACATTAGAAAAGCTTTAGCATATGAACTACACGATCTTGTGCTAGGCTTAGGATTGGGTCTTGTCCATCACATCATTCTCCTAATGATGTGATCCCGTTATCAATGACATCCAATGTCCATGGTCAGGAAACCGTAACCATCTATTGACCAACGAGCTAGTCAACTAGAGGCTTACTAGGGACATGGTGTTGTCTATGTATCCACACATGTATCTGAGTTTCCTATCAATACAATTCTAGCATGGATAATAAACGATTATCATGAACAAGGAAATATAATAATAACTAATTTATTATTGCCTCTAGGGCATATTTCCAACAATAACATCTACGCATAGACCTGGCTTGGATGCCGCTGTTGGGAAATGCAGTAATTTCAAAAAAAATCCTACACACACAAGATCTATCTAGGTGATGTATATTAACAAGAGGGGAGAGTGTTGTCCACGTACCCTCGTAGACTGAAAGTGAAAGCGTTATGACAATGTGGTTGATGTAGTCGTACCTCTTCATGATCCGACCGATCCTAGCACCGAAGGTACGGCACCTCCGCGATCTGCACACGTTCAGCTTGATGACGTCCCACGATCCCTAGATCCAGCTGAGGTCGAGGGAGAGTTTCATCAGCACGACACCGTGATGACGGTGATGGTGAAGTTACCGACGCAGGGCTTCGCCTAAGCACTACAACGATATGACCGAGGTGGAAATCTGTGGAGGGGGCACCGCACACGGCTAAACAATCAACTTATGTGTTCTAGGGTGCCCCCTGCCCTCATATATAAAGGAGCAAGGGGGAGGCTGGCCGGCCCTATAGGGGCGCACCCCAAGTAGGATTCCTACTAGGAATAGGAATCCTAATCCTAGTAGGTTTCCAACAAGGAAGAGAGGGGGAGGAAGAAGAGGGAGAGAGGGAGAAGGAAAGGGCCCCCCTTCCCTAGTCCAATTCGGACCCAAGGGGGAGGGGGCGCGCGGCCTGCCCTAGCCACCCCTCTCTCTCTCCACTAAGGCCCATGAGGCCCATTAGTTCCCACGGGGGGTTCCGGTAACCCTCCGGCACTCCGGTTTTATCCGAAACTTCTCCGGAACATTTATGGTGTCCGAATATAGTCATCCAATATATCTATCTTTATGTCTCGACCATTTCGAGACTCCTCGTCATGTCCGTGATCACATCCGGGACTCCGAACTACCTTCGGTACATCAAAACACATAAACTCATAATACCGATCGTCATCGAACATTAAGCATGCGGACCCTACGGGTTCGAGAACTATGTAGACATGACTGAGACTCACTTCCGGTCAATAACCAATAGCGGAACCTGGATGCTCATATTGGTTCCTACATATTCTACGAAGATCTTTATTGGTCAAACCGCATAACAACATACATTGTTCCCTTTGTCATCGGTATGTTACTTGCCCGAGAACATGTATAAGCTATGAAGACAGCAATAGCAACAAACTAAACGACCATCGTGCTAAGATAACGGATGGGTCAAGTCAATCACATCGTTCTCTAATGATGTGATCCCATTAATCAAATGACAACTCATGTCTATGGTTAGGAAACTTAACCATCTTAGATTAACGAGCTAGTCAAGTAGAGGCATACTAGTGACACTCAGTTTGTCTATGTATTCACACATGTACTAAGTTTCCGGTTTAATACATTTTTAGCATGAATAATAAACATTTATCATGATATAAGGAAATATAAATAACAACTTTATTATTGCCTCTAGGGCATATTTCCTTCACTTCATTGATGGGTCTTTATCTGGATCAATATATTTCTTTTCATCCCGGCCCGAGAACAAGAATACCTGGTGCAACTTCTTTAGGAGGGAGGGCCTCATATTCTCTATCTTCTTTAGTTTCTCATCATTGATGGTGGCGGTTGTCCATACGATGCAGCCTATTTGATTATCGTAGCACGATCGCGCTTCCTCAGGCTCTTTTGGCTCAAAATTGCCGTCCTCCACCTCCGTGAACACCACTCTAGTAGTGATGAGGTGGTTTAGGTGATGTTGCCTCTTTGGTTTCGGTTCTATACCGGCTCTGCCAGTCTCGACGTCGGTCTCAGTATTTGCACCGGTCTCGATGTCGGTCTCAGTCTCCGATGTGACAGGTGGGCCCAGCAACAACAATCGTTGATCGTGGGCAAGGTTCAAAAATTCGTCTGCCGCTAGGTAGACGTCGTCGCAATCACCAGAACCCTGTCCTTCATCGTTGCTAGCCATGTTTCCTACGATTAAATCTAGTCAATTAATTCTAGACCTAATAAAATGAATAATGACATAAGAAAGGCCTATGTTTTGCAGGAACATTGATTCCTTCCCTGTGCAGCAAATCCCGGGCACTCAATATGTCCTAGTTTGTAGCACAAGTCATGCCGAAATTCATGAAAAATTTCGGCATGACCTTTGCTAAAAAGTGGACAAATCGGGCACCTGAAATTTGCCAGAATGGAAATGAATCAACATTCCGGCAAAACATAGGCCACTCGGCTTCATTTCCTGGAAACAACAAAAGGCCACTTGGGCACAATCGAACCACTTCAATGAAAAGATATAACATGACCACTTGATTGAATAGATATAATCAACAATAAAAGTCTAGAAAGGGATCATCTTTAAAATAAAACTTGCCTAAATTCTTTTCCTTGAAAAATAGTGGTCTTTTCAAAAATCAAAAACCTTTGCAAAATGACCTCACTAAAAACTTCTCTGCCTAGGACAGAACCCAAAATCTGTTCTAGCTGTCGGGGAACGCAGTAATTTCAAAAAAAATCCTGTGCACACGCAAGATCATGGTGATGCATAGCAACAAGAGGGAAGAGTGTTGTCCACGTACCCTCGTAGACCGTAAGAGGAAGCGTTATGACAACGCGGTTGATGTAGTCGTACGTCTTCACAATCGACCGATCCTCGCACCGAAGGTACGACACCTCCGTGATATGCACACGTTCGGCTTGGTGACGTCCCACGAACTCACGATCCAGCAGAGTGTCGAGGGAGAGCTTCGTCAACATGATGGCGTGATGACGGTGATGATGATGCTACCAGAACAGGTCTTCTCCTAAGCACCGCTACGATATGATCTAGGTGGATTATGGTGGAGGGGGGAACCACACACGGCTAAGAGATCAGTGATCAACTTGTGTGTCTATGGGGTGCCCCTCACCCGTATATAAAGGAGTGGAGGAGGGGGAGGGCCGACCCTCTATGGTGCACCCTGGAGGAGTCCTACTCCGTCCGGGAGTAGGATTCCCCCCTTCCCTAGTTGGACTAGGAGAGAAGGAAGAGGAAGAGAGGGAGGAAGGAAAGGGGGGCTCCCGCCCCCCTTCTAGTCCAATTCGGACCAGAGGGGGAGGGGGCGCGTGGCCTGCCCTGGCTGCCTCTCTCTCTCCACTAAAGCCCATTAGGGCCCATATACTCCCCGGGGGGTTCCGGTAACCCCCCGATACTCCGGTATATGCCCGAACTCACTCAGAACCTTTCCGATGCCCAAACATAGTGTAGGATCGAAAGTATGTTTAGAGGGGGGTGATTAGACTACTTGACCAAATAAAAATCTAGCCTTTTCCCAATTTTAAGTCTTGGTAGATTTTAACAACTTAACACAAGTCAAGTAATCAACCTACACATGCAATTCTAAGAGTATAGCAGCGGAATGTAAAACAATTTCATATGAAGGTAAAGGGAGGAGTTTGGAGGAGCAAACGCAATGTAGACACGGAGATTTTTGGCGTGGTTCCGATAGGTGGTGCTATCGTACATCCACGTTGATGGAGACTTCAACCCACAAAAGGTAACGGTTGCGCGAGTCCACGGAGGGCTCCACCCACGAAGGGTCCATGAAGAAGCAACCTTGTCTATCCCACCATGGCCATCGCCCACGAAGGACTTGCCTCACTGTGGTAGATCTTCACGAAGTAGGAGATCTCCTTGCCCATACAAACTCCTTGGTTCAACTCCAAAATCTTGACGGAGGCTCCCAAGTGACACCTAACCAATCTAGGAGACACCACTCTCCAAAAGGTAATAGATGGTGTGTTGATGATGAACTCCTTGCTCTTCTGCTTCAAATGATAGTCTCCCCAACACTCAGCTCTCTCTCATAGGATTGGATTTGGTGAAAAGAGGGTTTGAGTATAAAGCAACTTGGGGAAGGCCAGAGATCAAGATTTATGTGGTTGGAATGGAATATCTTGACCTGAACACAAGTGTAGATGGTTCTCTCTTAGAAAATGTATGTTGGAAGTGTAGGCATGTTCTGATGGCTCTCTCCATGAATGAAGAGTGGGTGGAGGAGTATATATAGCCTCCACACAATATCTAACCGTTACACACAAATCACCAAACTCTATGGGACCGAATCATGAAACTCGGTCAGACCGATTTAGTTCCGAATGAGAACGTTAGGATTTTTTATGGGACCGACATGTCAACTCGGTGGGACCGATTCCATTAGGGTTAGGGCATAACGTAATCTCGGTGAGTCCGATTACACAAACTCGATGGGACCGATTTTGGTAATAGGCAAACAGAGAGTTGGCCAGGCAAACTCGGTGGGACCAATTCGCTCATCTCGGTTAGACCAAAACGTTACGAAGGGGAAACAAAGAGTTTGCATTGCAATCTCGGTGGGACCAATCGCTCATCTCAGTTGGATTGAAACGTTACGAAGGGAAACAAAGAGGTTGCAATCCCATCTCAGTGAGACCGAGATCCCTATCGGTGAGACCGAAATGACCAGGGTTTGTGGCAGTGGCTATGTCAAGTGAACTCGATGGCTCCGGGTAGGAAATTTCGGTGGGGCCGAGTTTTACTTTTGGTTTGGGACATATGTGGATATGAGAAAGTAGTTGAGGGTTTTGGAGCATATGACTAAGCATTTTGAGCAAGTAACTCATTAAGCAACACCTCATCCCCTTTTAATAGTATTGGCTTTTCCTATGGACTCAATGTGATCTTGGATCACTAAAGGTAAAATGTAGAGTCTTGAGCTTGAGCCAACATGTGTTCTTAGTATTTTGAGGGGTCCACTTGCTAATCCATGCCATGCCAAACATTGAGCTTTCCTAGAATATTTATCTTGAAATAGCATTAGCTCAATGGGCTATATGTTGTTAGGAATTACCAAAACCACCCAGGGATAGTTGCACTTTCAATCTTCCCCCTTTTGGTAATTGATGACAACATATAGATCAAAGCGTCAACAAATGATAACAAGATTGAAAAACATCGTCGCTTTGAGAAGTATGTGATAAGCAAGAGCTCCCCCTAAATTTGTGCATTATTAAAAATTTGCTTTTGAATGCAAATGCACAATCGATTAGGATCATGGGTTACTCTTCCATGTCACATACATCTTGGTGGAGCGCTCAAAATGATAGAAATTAAAAGCATGCACTCATCACCAAGCAAGTGAATGATCATATATGGATATAAAAGATAGTATCATCTAAACAAGCATTAAGGTAGCAAATGATCAATCACATGATCACACAAGTATCTCACACAAGGACATAAAGTTCAACCAAAGGCAAAGAAGCAAAACACTCTCTCGAAGCCTATGATCTATACATATTTCTCCCCCTTTGGCAACAAGTTACCCAAAAGTTCAAATATGCATAGTGATATGTGTAAGTGCATCTAGTGCCACCCCTAGTTGGTTTTGGAGTATTGACGACAAACCTAGTTGAGGGACTAATGTGTTTGTGAGAATTGCAGGATAACACAAGTAGAAGTCCCTCATTGATTCGGTTTTCCTACCAGAGATGACCCCTAAAAATGAATGAAGACATTGAAGTCAAAGGTGGTATGTGAAGACATTCACATTGAAGACTATGACAAGAGAAGACATCGCATGAAGACTATGGAGCACGAAGACTTAGTTGTTTCGTCATTCTTTTTCTTCTTTGTTGAGTCATAGGAACCACCGTACTGTTAAGTGGGGTCCAAGTGAACCAGTCAGAATGACTGAAGTGATGCTTAACCAAATCCTATGTCTTCGAGTGAAGACTATGAGAGCAAATCTTGTCCTGAGTTGGATAAGTTAGCTTTGCTTGTAGCCCAAGTAAAGTTGCCGTGTGTGTTTGAAATCTGACCGTTGGAACATGTGTTAGTTCCTTAGTGACCAAGGGTCATTTCAGACAAATCAGGTTGGGTTGCCTAGTGGCTATAAATAGCCCACCCCCTACAACCATAAACGGTTGGCTGCTCAGAGTTAGTACACGGCTTTTGTCGTTTGAGAGCAACCCACCTCGAAGCCTTTGAGAGAGAATTCCTTGCGAGGATAAAGCCCTAAACACCGAGAGCCAAAAAGTGTTAGACATCACTTAAGTCTTCCTGTCTGTGTGATCTGAAGACTTATTACACTTGAGGACTGTGAATCCTCCAACCGGTTAGGCGTCGCGTTCTGAGCATCCAAGAATCATTGTGGATCGCTGGTGAACGAAGTCTGTGAAGGTTTGGAAGTCTACCTTGAAGACTTACCAGAGTGATTGGGCGAGGACTGGGTGTCCTTAGCTCAAGGGGAATAAGGTGAAGACGAGGTCTTCTGAGTTGAATCTCAGCCTCCCTAACTAGACATACAGTTGTCACAGCAATTGGAACTGGTCCAACAAATCATTGTCTTCAACGAGTCACCGGTTTCATCCTTCCCTTCCCTTTACTTACTGCTGGTCCTTGTGAAGTCATTGTATGATTGCCTTATCTTTTGTATTCACTGAGTGACTGCTTGTTTTGATTGGCTTCTCAATATCTTCCTACCTGATCTTTACTGCCTAGCCGCTATTAGTCATTGTGCTTTCACTCCATTGAATACTTGACTATGGTTTGCCTAGTGTAGTATACCTTCCGCTGCATGGTAATAGGTTTATTTCTATCGTTTGTCTTTGAAACTTCCATGTTTCGAAGACTTTCATAAAAATCGCCTATTCACCCCCCCCTCTAGTCGATCACTAGCACTTTCAATTGGTATCAAAGCAAGGTACTCCCTTGTTCTGTGTGATTCGGTTTAACCACCTGGAGTTTTAGCTATGTCAACTGCAGGGATAATTAAAGTCTCCGCTGCATGCCCCGTCTTCGATGGAACTGGATATCCCTACTGGAAGAATAAGATGCGCATGCATCTTGAAGCCATTGATGTCGACCTATGGTATGTCATCAAGAATGGCGTTCCCAAGGCTGGTGAAGGTGTCACCGCTGCTGATGTCAAGAAGTTCGTTCAACTGGACTCCACTGCCAAGAACATCATCTGTGGTCATCTGACCAAAGGACAGTATGGCCGCGTGAGTGCTTTGGAAACATCTAAGCTAGTCTGGGATTGGCTCTCCAAGGTCAACGAAGGAGTCTCAACCCAGAGAGATCAGAGAATCAGTGTCCTTCGCAACCTCTTCAACCGCTTCAAGAGAAACAACAATGAGAATGTTCAGCTCACGTTTGATCGACTCACTGACATCACAAATGAGCTTCAAGCCCTCGGCGCCACTGAGATCACCAAGCATGAAGTTGTCAATACACTCCTGAGATCACTTGACAGCTCGTTTGACACCCTAGCCCTGATGACTCAAGAACGTCCTGACTTCAAAACACTCGATCCGTCTGACATACTTGAGAGGCTCAACACACACGAGTTTCAGCTTTCTGAGAAAAAGAGACATCTACGGTCCCAACTATGGGCGAACTCGTGCCTTGAAGGAAAAAGCTGTCTCCTCATCTAAAGAAGAGTCTGACAGCAGTTCTGATGATCCTGAAGACATTGGAAAGGAGCTTGCTATGCTTGTGAAGAAGTTCCAAAAATTCACCAAGAAGAAAGGCTTCAGAAAGTCCGCACGATCAAGCTCAAGGAATGATGAAGCTTCTGCTCATGACTACAAGAAGAGAACATGCCACAAGTGCAAGAAACCTGGCCACTACATCTCTGAGTGTCCGGAGTGGGACAATGAGAACAAGAAGAAAAAGAAGAGGAAGGAGTATGATTCTGATGACAAGAAGAAGAAGAAGAAATACTCAAAGTCTTCTTCCAAGTCCTCCTCAAAGTATTCATCACACAAGAAGAGCTCATCTGGCAAGGCACGTGCGTTTGTTGGCAAGGAAATGGATTCAGAGGAGGAGTCCGCTTCTGAGGAGGCGGAGGTGGAGTCTGAGGAGGAGTCCGATTCTGGCGTTGCGAGTCTGGCTACAGCATACGTTGCCAAGTCCATCTTCAACACTGAAGACAATGACTGCGTCACCGACACCGATGCAAATGACAAGGACTACTCCGCTCCTACCTACTGCTTCATGGCACGCGGTGCAAAGGTAAACACAAGCACTACTCACTATCTAATTTCCAGTGAAGATGACTCTGATTGTGGTTCCAAACCTAGCTACAAAACACTTGCTAAAATTGCAACTGAACAACAGAAAGCTATGGAACATATTCAAAAACTGTTAAACAAAAGCAATGACCTCTTAGACACTGAAATGACTCGATCTCAGTCCTTAATTAAAGACATAAAAAATCTTCATGTTAAGTATGAGGAACTTGAAAGTCGTCATGAAACGCTCTCAACAACTCATGAAAAGCTTTCTTATGATTATCTTCAAAGAAAGCAAGATCTTGAGAAATTGAGAGCGGCTCATGAAGATCTTCAAAAGGAAAACTAGTCACTTCGCGCCAAACAGATCAGTACCTCTTAGGAAGGATTTGAACCACCATGTCTTAAATGTATTGAGCGTGACAACGCTACTTCTGTTGCTAGTTGTTCTACTGCTGCTACCATTGCAATATCTTCAACTGCTGATGTGCCAAGTAACCCCTCTGTTGAGGATGCCACTGCTATTGCTGATGAGAATGCTAGGTTGAAGACATTGCTTGAAACAGGGATGTTCAAAAGTCTCAAAGGGCATTAGACACTATGTGATGTCCTCAAAAGGCAGATCCTGAATCGAAACCCTAGGAAAGAGGGTGTTGGGTTCGAAAGGAAAATGAATGCTGATGGCTCTTTCTGGAAACCTGAGCAGTACCCCAAAACCACATGGGTTGCTTCAAAGGGACCTTCAGTGGATCCATCCACCCTATCTGGCTTCACTTGTGCTAATCCCATTGTTATTGATGAATCCTTTGATGCAAACTATAAACTGTTTAAGAATCAGAAGGGTGAAGTGTTTGCCAGGTATATTGGTACTAACTGTAGGAATGGACCGCCTATGAAGAAGGTCTGGGTGCCGAAAAGGTGTTTGGAGAATCTTCCTGTGAATGTCATCATGACACCGCATGTGAAGAAGACAAACCCCAGACCACAGGCTTCATACGGTCCAAAGGCTTCATATAGACAGAGGACTCACCTGAGTCGCACTAACGCAAATGTTTTGCAGGGAAGCCATACTCAGGCCTATGAATATGAGCGCGTTTCATCAAACCGCCATGTTCATAAGACCAAGAACTATTCTGCTTATTCTTATGAGTACTATTGTCCACCTGCAAGATTTTTTGCTAGGGCTCCTAAGCCAAAGTTCTCACATGCTGCACTTAGACTCATTGCTTCAAAGCCACCCTTGAAGATGTGGGTGGCTAAGAAAGCTTAACTTCTTTTGCAGGGAAAGGTCTCCAGCCGAAAACCAAAATCATCTGAAGCTATTGCTGGGGACCTTAAACATCTTGTAGGGCGCAATATCAAATGCCCAAATGGTCTTATTATGTATTTTGTTCCTGAGTCGCTTGCTACTTGCCCTATCAGTCCTAACTTCGATCTAAGCTTTCATAATCCACTTGCTCGTCAAATGTTTTTGCTTCACAATTCTCTTCGTGAAGCCTATCCCCCTAACTTCACTGTAGGGTACGACACCAGCTACTTCAGAATGGATTATTGATAGTGGGTGTACTAATCACATGACTGGCAAGCGAAGCCTTCTTATGGACTCAACCTTACGTCCATCTGACAAAAGTCACATCACATTTGCTGACACTAGTAAAAGTAAGGTATTGGGTCTAGGTAGAGTTGCAATCTCAAAGGATCAACACATGGATAAAGTCATGCTTGTTGAATCCCTTGGTTTCAACTTAATGTCTGTCTCAATGCTTTGCGATTTAAACATGATTGTGATGTTTGGAAAATATTGTTGCCTTGTTCTAATGGAATCTGACAAGTCTCTAGTGTTTGAAGGGTATCGGAAAGATGATTTGTACGTGGTAGATTTCTCAGCAGGACCAAAACTTGCCGTATGTCTTCTAGCAAAAGCTTCAGAATGATGGCTCTGGCATCGGAGGCTAGGGCATGCTGGCATGAGGAACTTGCACACTCTTGCAAGAAAGAAGCATGTCATAGGCATCGAGGGCGTCAAGTTCAAGAAGGACCAATTATGCGGTGCCTGTGAAGCAGGAAAGATGACTAGGGCCAAGCATCCCTCGAAGACAATCATGACAAAGACTCAACCCTTCGAACTGTTCCACATGGACCTTTTCGGTCCCACTCATTACTCAACTCTTACTACTACTGCTTGTCTCTATGGCTTTGTCATTGTTGATGATTATTCAAGATATACTTGGGTGCATATAATCCTCTACAAGACTGAAGTGCAGGATGTCTTCAGACGCTTCACCAATTGAGCCATGAACAACTATGGCGTGAAGATAAAGCACATCAGAAATGACAATGGCACTGAATTCAAGAACATTGGGCTAGATACATATCTTGATACTTTGGGCATCACACATGAATTCTCAGCTCCGTACACGCCACAGCAGAATGGCGTCGTTGAACGCAAGAACAGAACACTTATTGAGATGGCTCGGACGATGCTTGATGAATACAAGACTCCAAGAAAATTCTAGCCTGAAGCCATTGATACTGCATGCCACATCATCAACCGTGTTTATCTTCACAAGCTTCTGAACAAGACATCCTATGAGCTCCTTACTGGCAAGAAGCCAAATGTCAGTTACTTCAGAGTATTTGGTGCCAGGTGCTGGATCAAGGATCCACATCACACTTCAAAATTTGCACCAAAAGCACATGAAGGTTTTATGCTTGGATATGGAAAGGATTCGCACTCCTACAGAGTCTTCAACCTCTTTCACTACAAAGTGCTTGAAACTGTGGATGTGCGGTTCGATGAGACTAACGGCTCGCAAAGAGAGCACCTGCCAAATGTGCTAGATGAAGTTCCATCCAGTGAATCAATCAAACTTATGGGAACTGGAGAAATCATACCATCTGAAGCTCAACCTGAAGAGGAACTTATCATCTCCGCACCTGATCAACCTGAAGACAATGCTCAGCCTGAAGACAATCCTTCTAACGATGAAAATGATCAGTAAGAGCAAAATCTTCGTCCTATACATCCTCGTGTTGCAAATGAAGTGCAGATTGAGAGAATAATTGATAGCATCAATGCACCAGGTCCACTCACTCGTTCAAGGGCAACACAACTAGCAAATTTCTGTGGACACTTCGCATTCGTCTCAATATCTGAACCCAAGAAAGTTGATGAAGCCTTCATGGAACCTGAATGGATTCAAGCTATGCAAGAAGAGCTTCAACAGTTTGAGCTGAATAATGTATGGGAACTGGTTAAGCGTCCTGATCCTCGCAAGCACAATATAATAGGCACCAAATGGATATATCGCAACAAGCAAGATGAGCATGGTCAAGTTGTCAGAAACAAAGCTCGTCTCATTGCTCAAGGATACACTCAAGTTGAAGGGATTGACTTCGATGAAACATTTGCTCCTGTGGCTAGGCTTGAAGCCATACACATACTGCTGGCCTATGCAAATCATCATAACATTCTTCTACTTCAAATGGATGTGAAAAGCGCTTTTCTCAATGGCAAGATTGACGAAGAAGTGTATGTTGCACAACCGCCTGGCTTTGAAGATCCAAAACATCCTGATATGGTGTACAAGCTCAACAAGGCACTGTATGGCCTCAAACAAGCCCCTAGGGCTTGGTATGACACACTCAAAGACTTCTTGAAGAGCAAAGGCTTCAAACCTGGTTCCCTCGACCCCACTCTCTTCACGAAGACATATGATGGTGAACTGTTTGTGTGCCAAATATATGTGGATGACATTATCTTCGGCTGCACCAATCAGAAATACATTGACGAGTTTGGATATACGATGCAAGAGCAATATCAGATGTCCATGATGGGTGAGTTGAAGTTCTTCCTTGGTCTTCAAATACGTCAGCAACGCAACGAAATCTTTATATCTCAAGAGAAATACCTCAAAGATTGCCTGAAGAAATTTGGAATGCAAGATTGCAAAGGCTTCACGACGCCAATGCCAGCCAAACATCATCTGGGTCCTGAAGACAATGGTAAAGAGTTCGATCAAAAGGTATATCGCTCCATGATTGGTTCCTTGATTTATTTATGTGCATCTAGGCCAGATATCATGCTTAGTGTTTGCATGTGTGCCCGGTTCCAAGCAGCACCAAAGGAATCGCATCACTTAGCTGTGAAGCGAATTCTCAGATATTTGGCTCACACCCCAACACTAGGATTATGGTATCCAAAGGGCTCAGAGTTTGATCTAGTTGGATTCTCAGATGCTGATTATGCTGGTGACAAGGTGGATCGCAAGTCTACATCAGGCACATGTCATTTTCTGGGACGATCACTTGTATGTTGGTCTTCAAAGAAGCAGAACTGTGTATCTCTCTCCATTGCTAAATCTGAATACATTGCTGTTGGATCTTGCTGCGCTCAGCTTCTCTGGATGAAGCAAACACTCAAAGACTATGGCATTCACCTGAAGCAAGTGCCACTCTACTGCAACAACGAAAGCGCCATCAAGATTGCTAACAACCCAGTTCAGCACTCGAAGACAAAGCACATTGAAATTCGTCATCACTTTCTCAGAGATCATGTTGTGAAGGAAGATATTGATATCATACACGTCAACACTGAAGAGCAATTGGCAGATATCTTCACCAAGCCCTTGGATGAGAAGAGGTTTTGCAAGTTACAGTGTGAGCTAAATATCTTGGAATCCTCAAATGTCCTGTGATCAGGCACACTTCCTAACACTTATGCATGTTGATGACTTAGATGTGCAACACACGAAGTAAAGTATATCTTCAATCAATGAAGACTTACATTCTGACTGTGAATACATTAACATGGAATTTGACTTTGGAGCGCCACGATAATTGTGCGCCGTGTCTAGGTCTAATACTTCCTATACGGTGGGTAACGCCACTACCAAATTCTTCTACTTGAAGTGTTTTACCCATGGCGTTACATTTGCTATGTCTTCACATTTGGTTTGTCTTCAATTTCAACTTGTCTTCATGATTATCTTCACTATGTTGACTTGATTGTCTTCTGATATATACATACTAGTGTTCTGTCCTCTACATCATTCACTTATAGCTACGTATTCCTTGTTGAATCTTTTGAACTAAGTGAATGTGATCGGACCCTAATCTCTCTATGCTTTCTATCTCGAACTCTATCTGTCCAAATCATATGCATTCTATTGAAACTGTCGAATGTCTTCTCTGCATCCTTGTCAGCAGAAGATACAGAGACAAACATTAAGTCCATTTTCAATGCTAATTCCTTCACCTGAAACCCGGAGAAGTGGGAACGACCACCCGACAATCCAGGCGTGCGTGGGAATATGGATCAACCTCCGATATGTTGCATGATAGCCACGTGTCCTTCAGATGTGAATCGCGAGGGGCACCTGTGTAATAACACTGTGCCGTCCCTATCTCTATAAATACACGCCTCACCACAGTCATTATCCCTTCTTCCACTCTCACGAAAACCCTAGCACCACCGCTAGCCCTCGATGACGCCAGCGACGAAGCGCTTAGCTGCCGCGACCTCACCGACGTCGTCTTCGTGCCGGTCGCGGACATCGTCTTCTCCGCCGTCGCCGTAGGTGTCCTCCGTCGCCAAGTTAGGGCACGGACGATCGAACTGCTCGGCCTCCTCTCCCACTCCGCCTAGCAGTTCTTTCTGTGGTAAATAAAACTTCCTTTTTACGGCCCCTTTGATCCTATAGATTCATCACTTTCTACCACAAGCAGTTTCTGTTCACACAAGTTGGATCTATTTCATACTGCATCTCATAATATGCCTAGTATGTTCACTTATGCTTCACAAAGTAGTTAGATTCCTCACTTGTACTTACTTGTGGATTCGTACAAATCTGGAACCAACTCTCTATCTATGAGTGAATGTCTTCGCACTATGAGGTCAATGTCTTCTAAACTGATTTATCTTCAAAATCTTCTGAGAATGCATATGACCTCTTCCCCTTCCCTCGCACCTTAATGCTGTCACATGTATATGTCCGTGGAGAATCCCTTGGTTCTCATAGTCTGCATTCATTTGCAGAATTCTTACAGCATCATATAAATTCTCTCGAAGTTAGTTCCTGTTTGACCAGCAAGCGGAAGCCTTTGAAACCTTTGAACATGTTGAAGCCATTCAGTTTGAAGTTCATGGCACCAGAGAAACCTACAAGAAAAGGGTGGCAGACAGCATCGTGGCAACACCTCAAGAGATTTGCCTCCTGGCCTCTATGAGCTGTACAAGACAGATCCAGAGGAGGACTACAATCAGTGAAAAACTCGAATCCAAAGGATTCGAAGATATTGGGTACAACAGTGGTTCAAGTACAGGTTCGTGACCCAGGAGTATGCTGAGAAGAATGCCATCAAACGACCATGGGGAGACATTCTATACAGAAATCTTCAACCCAAGTCCAGAGCTGAAGCCATTGAACATGGCTTCTATCCTTGCATGGTCTATGGACTGCAGCCTGTGGATGCAGACCCATCTTCATTACTGTGGTGCCGCAATGATAATCTGTTCAAGCGCAACCTTCAGTTTGCCAGGAACTCGGCCAAAGAGAACAAGAAGTCACAAGGCTTAGACTTCAATCTAGGCCCCTCTGCTCCTCGTGCTGATGGCACACGCGAAGCTGAACCCAATCTTGTTGGGCCCTTCTACAACCTGGAAGGTCTCATCACTCATATCATGGTTCAAGGGACAGCCGTGGATGAGCCTGCAGATGACGCTGAATCTGATGAAGCGCCTGCACCGCCGAAGCCAAAGAAACTGAAGAAGCCTAAAGCTTCAAAGCCTGCTCCTGCACCAAAAGTCTTCCAGGCGAAGCCTCTGGCCACTGCACCTCCTGAACACAGTGTGCAGTCTGAAGATTTGTCACGCATCTCCAAGCCCTCGAGAGTAAGATGCCCTTGCAACCCACCAGCCAAGAACTGACTGCTGCTGCTATTCTGCGCAATAACGCCATTGATCTGTCCAGCGATGAAGATCTTGCAGATGATGCTCTTGAGCAAATGATTAGTAGCAAGGAAGAAGCAGAAATCTTCAATGATTTGCCTCTCTTTGACGTGGCAATCATTCACAACTTCATTGATGAGTGGATTGAATCCCCCAATCTCAGCTTTGATGATCTGCAACTTCCAATTGGCCTCAGCGTCGCTTTCACTGGCGCCATTGCTTCTGAGCTAGCTCTAGCTCAGCACATCGTTGAACTGAAGCAAGAGATCGACTATGAGAAAGCTTAGTTCAAGCAGCACATGGCAAAGCTCAGTGTGCAAGATGTCAAGAACTTCAAGATTATGCTGCACGAGCTCAAGGAAGCCTTTCTCAAGAAACGCGAAGAAGCTAAAGGTTCTTGTGAACGCATGAAGAGTCTGGCTGACAAGTGCGTGCAAGCCTACAATGAAGCTGAAAAGCGCAAGGCTCTTGGGCATCCTGGCATCGATCCCAGGATGGCTGCAAAGAAGAAGAAGAAGCCAACTGTGGCCGAACCCGAAGCAACAAGGCAGGAAGCACATCCCATTGTCTTCCCAGCCAGTATGACAGGCTCGAAGCCTAAGGTCCCCACAGTGGCTTCAGAATTAAAGAAGACAAGGGCTGCCGAGGCTGAAGCCAGAAAGAGGAAACATCCTGAAGCTTCTGATGTCGCTCCCTCCATGAAGAAGCGCAAAACCAAGAAAGATCGGGCTGCTCCCACAGAGCCCCTTATTGTTGAGCCCATCTCGGTTGCTCGTCCTACCTCTTCGCATCAAGAACGACGGATGGTAATTCATGAGCCTGCTTCCACAGAGGCTCCTGAAGCTGAAGACATTCCAGCAGTTGACCCCACCGCTGCTGAAGACATTGGTCACCATGACAATGTTGAAGATGATGAAGTCCTTCCTCAGATCGAGCACCAATTGGTATCATCGCATGTGCTTACACACAGCGAACTCATCAGCATTGGTCGTCCTCTGACGCCAACTGCTCAGGATGCATCATGGGCTGATCACCCACAGAGACAAGACACTCCAAGCTCTCCCAAACCACAAGCTACCCCATCAGTGCAAGATGCTAATGACTTTGAGGCCCAGCACACTCCATCTCCACAAGAGTCGCCCGCATTATGCAGGCTTCGCAAAGGACCAAGGCCCCAAGTCACTCCCACAATGCACGTGTCTGAATCTGAAGCCCAAATGGCTGAAAATGTTCCGGCTGCATCAGCCGATGAAGAAGAAGCCCCAAGAGTTTCAAGAGTTGCTACACCCCCGTCTCACCAAGATGTTGTTCTCAAGGAGAACATGACCGACCCTCCAGCCTCTGACGTGGAGGTCAACAACCCTGAGGCGGCCACCAATATCGCCGCTGACGCTAATGACGTTGTCATGGCTGAAGCCAGTACGGCGCCAGAAGCCAGTACGGCGCCAGAAGCCAGTACGGTGCCAGAAGCCAATGAGGCACCAGAAGTCAATGCTGTAGCACCTGAGGTCCAAGTACCTGAAGCACATGTGGTCCCTGAAGCCCATGAAGACAATGCCAATGCCCATCTTCCCCCTCCAGGACCTCACACAATGGAGCTGGCATTTGATCATGGTCAGCCAATTATGGTTCGCTAGCCCATTCTGACTCCTCCGCCTGTTGCTGGTCCACAATTTGAGTACCACGTTGAGCACATGCCCAAGCCAAGACTTCCACGATTCCCAGGCATTGCCACTTCACCTGGGGTCTTCAATGCGAATGGCTTCGTGGCACATAATACATTCTTCAACAGCTCCAAGAACCCTTATACCAGACCACACATTTCCTCAGATCGGTTCTGGAGCTATCAGCAGCGCAGCTACTATTCCTGTGTCCTATACAATCAAGGGCGCATATTTCCACATATGCGCCTTGACTCTGAAGCTATAGCTGGACTGCCCTGCCTTGAAGAAGCACTGGATTGTTTCAGAGATGCTGGCCTGTTGCAGTTCGTCACTGACAAGGAGCACTGGAACGAAGAATTGCTGCTTCAATTCTATGCCACTCTTCATATTCGAGGCTACAAAAGGGATCCGAAGACTTGGGTCCTTGAGTGGATGTCAGGCAATGTCCATCATGAAGCTAAAGCTCTTGATATCATTGAACTCACAGGCCTGCACACTCCTGGTGAATACTATGAACCAGATTGTAAACAACATCAAAATGCCTTGGAAAGCATCTTTCAGAAGCCAGAACCCAACATGAGTCAAATGCTGAGCATGATGAAGCCTCTGCCTCATGACGCTGAACACCCATCTGAGTTCTTTGTTGAACACCTAGAGTACTTGCCTCGCACCATTTACCACATCATCAGGAAGACTCTATGGCTTGTCAAAGGACATTCATCTGTAGCGAAGCTTGAAGGAACAATGAAGACTTTGGTTTTCTATATCTTCAATGGCATCAGCTTCAATGCTCAAGACTTCTTCATCAGGCAGTTGGCTGCATCTGGCTCCGACATCTTTGGGTTGAAATTCAATGCTCCATGGGTCATGCGTCTGATCAAGTGTCACTCAGCCTTCCACTATCAGCCGTCTGCGCGCAATCATCTTATATTCTTGCTCGAGGTTGATCTGTCAGTTGAAGCCATTTACCCAGAGCCTGCTAAGGATCCCATTTATCTTCACAATGCTGATCACCAAAGCTTCACCCAGCCCATTGAAGGAATTCCAGCAGTGTCTCGTGTTTATCCCCTTGCCGGAAACACACGTGCCCCTCGTGCTCAAACTGATGCCACTGGTAGCACCATTACGCAAAGGCCTCAACGACGATCTCGTGTCCTAAATGACCGAGAGCTTCTTGTCGCGCTCCATCAGAAACAGGACAAACATCACGACTGGCTTAAGCGTCAGATGCAAAGCCTCTTGGTGGATGTCAACCGCATTCACAATCTGGCCACCAAGAATGCCTTTGTCACTCATGAAACCTGTCGGAGGTCGTGGAAGAGTTTGACCCTACTCAGTGCGGAAGCTGATCTGCATGACGATGGCTTCACCGAACGCTTCAAGTTTGACTCAACTCCTCCCAGAAATGCTCACTTGCGTCGGACTCCCTCACTTGAAGACTCTGAATACTCGTCCTCAGTTGCGACCGTAAATGCCAGAGTCATCGATGACCAAGATGATGCAACTTCACCTCCTCCAACTTCAGCGCGTGTCGACACTGCACCAAGTTCCTCTGCACCACCGGATCTCAATGACGACCCTGCTGCCTCGCCTGCACCTCATGGGAACGAGTAGGCGCTCTATGTCTTCAAACCTTTTTGGTCCTCACTGACAAAAGGGGGAGAAGCATATGAGTTGATAGTCTTCAAGCGGGTCCATATGGGTGGTTAATTTACTTTTTTGCTACTTTTGCCAAGTGCTTACAACTCTCGTTTTCGATACATTTGGTTCTTTGACTTGTAACACTTAAACTCGATGGTCGTCTGCTACTTATTTGCTATTCTGTGATGCGATGATAAATTCCGCATGTGCGACGATAAATTCCGCACTTAGATCATTCTGCAGACGTCCATTTTTCATTATGCATGTCATTATCTTCACATACTTTTCATGCATGATGAATTGTCATCATAAGTTGAAGAGGATCTCCACAAGTACAAACTGCCATGTGCATTTGCATACCAAAAGCAAATTACTTATATGCACATCTTCAGGGGGAGCCTTTGCCACTTATGAAGACAATCCCCTATCCTTTACAATTTCACATATTTTATTCCCCGTTGAAAACTTCAACTAGTTTGTCATCAATCACCAAAAAGGGGGAGATTGTAAGTGCATCTAGTGCCACCCCTAGTTGGTTTTGGAGTATTGACGACAAACCTGGTTGAGGGACTAATGTGTTTGTGAGAATTGTAGGATAACACATGTAGAAGTCCCTCATTGATTCGGTTTTCCTACTAGAGATGACCCCTAAAAATGAATGAAGACATTGAAGTCAAAGGTGGTATGTGAAGACATTCACATTGAAGACTATGACAAGAGAAGACATCGCATGAAGACTATGGAGCGTGAAGACTTAGTTGTTTCGTCATTCTTTTTCTTCTTTGTTGAGTCATAGGAACCATCGTACTGTTAAGTGGGGTCCAAGTGAACCAGTCAGAATGACTGAAGTGATGCTTAACCAAATCCTATGGCTTCGAGTGAAGACTATGAGAGCAAATCTTGTCCTGAGTTGGATAAGTCAGCTTTGCTTGTAGCCCAAGTAAAGTTGTCGTGTGTGTTTGAAATCTGACCGTTGGAACACGTGTCAGTTCCTTAGTGACCAAGGGTCATTTCAGACAAATCTGGTCGGGTTGCCTAGTGGCTATAAATAGCCCACCCCCTACAACCATAAACGGTTGGCTGCTCAGAGTTAGTACACGGCTTTTGTCGTTTGAGAGCAACCCACCTCGAAGCCTTTGAGAGAGAATTGCTTGCGAGGATAAAGCCCTAAACACCCAGAGCCAAAAAGTGTTAGACATCACTTAAGTCTTCCTGTCTGTGTGATCTGAAGACTTATTACACTTGAGGATTGTGAATGCTCCAGCTGGTTAGGCGTCGCGTTCTGAGCATCCAAGAGTCATTGTGGATCACCGGTGAACGAAGTCTGTGAAGGTTTGGAAGTCTACCTTGAAGACTTACCAGAGTGATTGGGCGAGGACTGGGTGTCCTTAGCTCAAGGGGAATAAGGTGAAGACGAGGTCTTCTGAGTTGAATCTCAGCCTCCCTAACCATACGTACAATTGTCACAGCAACTGGAACTGGTCCAACAAATCATTTTCTTCAACGAGTCACCGGTTTCATCCTTCCCTTCCCTTTACTTACTGTTGGTCCTTGTGAAGTCATTGTATGATTGCCTTATCTTTTGTCTTCACTGAGTGACTGCTTGTTCTGATTGGCTTCACAATATCTTCCTACCTGATCTTTACTGCCTAGCTGCTATTAGTCATTGTGCTTTCACTCCATTGAATACTTGACTATGGTTTGCCTAGTGTAGTCTACCTTCCGCTTCATGGTAATAGGTTTATTTCTATCGTTTGTCTTCAAAACTTCCATGTTTTGAAGACTTTCATAAAAATCGCCTATTCACCCCCCCTCTAGTCGATCACTAGCACTTTCAATATGCGTCTCTTAGGCTTGGTCTTCGGGAGATGGTGTAGAGAGAACTCCAAGGACGAAGGCATCTGTCGATGTAGTTAGAGCTGATGGAGTGGCTGCTGGAGGTGGCACTGGAGCTGTAGCTGCTGGTGCTGATGCTGTAGGTCTAGAATCTGTCATTGACATGGCAGCAGACCTCTGACTCCTTGGCACTCACTGAAATGCATTTGTGGTTGACTTCCCTCTCCTCTCTCCTGCTTCCTCTTGAAGGTGCCCAATGGCAGTTTGTATCTCAGTTACCTTGAGGTCAAGATCATAGAATTTTGTCTCAACTATCCTCTCCAGGCTTTCCTGATTCTGAGTCAGGGTGGCCAAGCCCTTCTCAATCCTCAGTGTAGCTTGAATCAGATAGCCTAATTGATCTTGTTTCAACTTGAGGAACACCTGAGATGTTTCTTCTGCACTTGGCATCCTTGCAGCTTTCTCTGCCTTAGCTTTGGCTCTCTTCTCTTATGCTTGAACTAAATATGGTTCCTCCTCATTCATCACAACTGTGTTTTCTTCAAATTCAGGACGCAGGGGTAGATGCTCCTTATCCAACAGATATGTTCCTGTGCCCATCTTGGAGTTGATGAGCTCCTGAATGTGTGGAGCATACCCACATCTTCTCTTTTGGTCAGCAGCAGTCCTCTTGATTGTCTCTACAATCAGACTCATGACCTTGAACTTCTGAGGGACATCAAAAAGCTATAGGAGGTTGATAGAGTGCCCTATGATCATCTTGTGATCTCCTGACTTGGGTAGCAGAGTGTGCCTTAGGATCCAGTTGATAGTAGGCAGACCAAACAACAAGAAATGTATAGATCCAAGCTTGTGAGTCTCCAAAGCTTTATCTAGGATCTCCTTGTACATGTTAGCCATAGTGTTGTGGTCATTCTTCTTGGCATACACATCCAAGTCATCATCATGTTCCTCTGGGGCATTGATCAGCTTGGCCCATTCTTCAACAGTGGATTGGTACCTAGTACCTTCAGACATCCAAATGATCTTCCCATCTAGGTAGAAGTGAGCAGTGGAGTAAAACTGCATGATCAGCTCATCATTCCATTTTGTGAGCTTCTGTCCAACAAACTCATCTACTCCACATGCTTTGAAGCTGTCATAAACTCCTGAGAAGTGATCTTCATTCTCCTGGATGAATTCTCAATCAACCCATCTCATGTCACTCACAATGGGCTTCTTGTCAAGCAGGATAGTTTCATAAAAGTCTTGTTGTTCATTTGTGTGAAACCAGTAGTCAACTTCAGTCCTTCTCCTCATAGCATAAGGATCAGACTTTCTCCACAATCTCAGTCCAGCATCTTTTCTGATGTGCATGTCTTCAGCTACTGGATGAGTATCATTGTGGTCTGGAATCTTGGGCTTCAATTTTCTCAAAATAAGAGACTCGTCATCTTCTTCTTCAGCTTCAGGCGCTGGGGCCTTGTTCTTTTCTTCAGCAGGTATACTCCTAGTGTTTCTCTTGGGCTTAGGAGGCTTATGAGCTTGAGCTTTGGGAGTTGTTTTGGGCTTTGATGTTGCAGCCCCTGACTTTATAGCATCTCCCATAAGCTTCTGATCTTTGGGTGCTGGAGCATCCTCTTCTTCTTCTTCATCTTCAGAGGGATCTTTCATCATGGAGGGCTTGCCAATGACTCTGGCAATGGTCTTCTTGACTCTTTCCTTTCTCTTCTTTCCCTCTCCAGCTTCTTTGGGTTCAAGAGTGTAGCGCCCCGAGACCGATGTGCCAGGTGTCTTCCAGTTATTCGCTGTCGTTGCCTTGTCATTGCTTGCGTGTCATGCATTTCATATCATGTCATCATGTGCATTTCATTTGCATACATGTTCGTCTCATGCATCCGAGCATTTTCCCCTTTATCCGTTTTGCAATCCGGCGCTCCTATGTCCTCCGGTGTCCCTTTCTACCTCTTTTCATGTGCGGGTGTTAAACGTTTTCGGATTGGACCGAGACTTGTCATGCGGCCTTGGTTTACTACCGGTAGACTGCTTGTCAAGTTTTGTGCCATTTGGACTTTGTTTGATACTCCAACGGTTAACCAAGGGACCGAAAAGGCCTCGTGTGTGTTGCAGCCCAACACCCCGACAAAGTGGCCCAAAACCCACCTAAACCCCCTCCATCATCTAGATCGTTCGATCAAGATTGCGTGGCTGAAAACCGAACCTCATTTGGACTCTCCTAGCTCCCTCTACCTATAAATATGTGGCCTCCCCCGAAAAATCCGCGTAGATCAAACCCTAGCCTAACTTCCCTCCGTGCCGCCGGACATGTCCGTCCGCCGGCGGACGCGTCCATCCCGTCGCCACCTCACTCCGGCGAATGAGGCGCTGACACATCACCGCTGCATCGCCCCTCAGCGAACCGGAGCCCGCCACCTGTCCCGCCGGATCGCCTCCGCCGCCGCGGGCCCGCGCGGCCAAGATCCGGCCCGCGGGGCCCGAACCGCCGCCACCAAGGCCTCGTTGCCCCGCCGCCTCGGGCGCTCGCTCCCCCGCACGCCGCCTACTCCTCCACCGCGCCGCACCACTCCCGTTTGCCGGAGCTCGCCGGCCCCCGACATCCGTCGCGGCACGCCGCATCCGCCGCCCATCGCCGGTGCCTCGCCGCGCCTTGCAGCCGCGCCGCTGCGCCTGGCCCTCCTCGTCGCCGGCACCCTCTCCGGCCACCGGATCCAGCCCTCCTCCGGCTTCCTCCTCGTTTTCCTTCTCCGGTGAACAGTACTCCGACGAACTGCTACAGTGCTCCGGCGAGATCCGGATCTAGATCTAGACGAGAGGTTGACTTTTCTCCCTGAAACCCTAATATTTTGCTATCTTCATCAGTGCATAACTTCGTCACCGTAGCTCAGATTCGTGCGTGTAGCATATCAAAATGTTTGTCTCGAAGAGTACATCATTTCATCTCATTGCGTCATTTTCATTTGAGCTCATCTTGATGCCCGAAATGCTGTTGGAAGAGGGCTATGTGATGATAGTTTCAGATCTGTTTCAGCAAATGCACTTTTGTCATTTTTGCCATGATTTATGTGTGCATGCTATGATCCCGAGCTCTACATGTGTTTTGATGTATGCCATGCCATCTTTACAGGGGTGTATGCCATGTATTTTTGTGATCTATCTGGCGACTAGCACAAGCATGCAAAGTAGCTTACTCAATGATGCTGATTTCAGGGACTTAGAATTTCACTAAGTCCTTGCCCTGTCATTATTTTTATGCCATATGTTCATGTTGTTTCCTAGTGATCCATACCTCTTTTGAGCATGATCAGTAAGGATGTTTTGTAGATATTGTGGTGCTCTATGCATCCGTGTATTTTTTTGCAATTATGGAGCACCCTAGCTTGAGCCAATCGAGCTCTACTTTTGCTATAAAATGTTCCTGGCAGATTGTTAACATGTTTAGCGATTTTGCCGAGCTTGTTGGAGTTGATCCGTGCATGCTATGTTGTTGTTCTTGCCATGTCTAGCTTCTATGCCATGTCTATTTACTGGGTGTATACTTAGTTTGTCATGCAATGCCTCGTAGTGAGTGCATCGAGCTCGTAAACATGCCTACTCGTTATCTGTTTTGCATGCTCCAGTTTTTCACTAAGTCTGAATCTGTTTATGTTTTTGCTATGTTCACATGCTTGCAATTGTATTTTCTGATCCCTTTTGGCTTATGGTCACTAAGGGACTTTTGTTATATGCTTTGAGTAGCTTCATGCCATGCCTTGCTTTGCCATGATATGTTCCTGTAGAATGTAGTTATCATGCTCTAAACATTGCTTCCTGATGATAAATTCCCGACTTGTTGCTTATTTCACTAAGTCTGTAACCTGTTATCTTTTGCACTTTTCCCATGCTTGTTTGAACCTGTTAATGAGTGAATTAGCCGTAGCTCAGTGTTCATCTTTTTTCAAGCATCATGAGTGGACCCCTGCCATGTATTTTGTTGCCATGTTTGAGTGCAGTAGCTTATTTATCTTGATGCATTTAGAAGGCTACTTGCTGATTATCGTAGACTGGTGCCATATTTGTTTTGCTTGCCATTTCAAAACCGTGCATCCGATTCCGGTGATCTTTATATCGATTTCAACCAAAATCAACTCACCTTTCCAGTGGCACTCTTGGATTTCCAAGTTGAGGCCAGGTTCAATCATTCCTTTCCAAATCATGCATATGCACCGCATACCGCATCCCGCATATCATGCCATGTTCATGTGTTGGTTGTTTACTATGTTGTGTGCTTCTTTCCGGTGTTGCTTCTTCAGGTTGGTTCCGATAACATCGCGTTTGTGAGGACCCGTTCGACTACGTCCGTTTTTCTTCTTCATGGACTCGTTCTTCTTCCTTGCGGGATTTCAGGCAAGATGACCATACCCTCGAAATCACTTCTATCTTTGCTTGCTAGATGCTCGCTCTTTTGCTATGCCTATGTTGCGATACCTACCACTTGCTTATCATGCCTCCCATATTGTGAAGCCAAGCCTCTAACCCACCTTATCCTAGCAAACCGTTGTTTGCCTATGTTACCGCTTTGCTCAGCCCCTCTTATAGCGTTGTTAGTTGCAGGTGAAGATTGGAGATTGTTCCATGTTTGGAACATGGATATTTTGTTGGGATATCACAATATCTCTTATTTAATTAATGCATCTATATACTTGGTAAAGGGTGGAAGGCTCGACCTTATGCCTGGTGTTTTGTTCCACTCTTGCCGCCCTAGTTTCCGTCATATCGGTGTTATGTTCCCGGATTTTGCGTTCCTTACACTGTTGGGTTATAATGGGAACCCCTTGACAGTTCGCTTTGAATAAAACTCCTCCAGCAAGGCCCAACCTTGATTTTACCATTTGCCTCACCAACACCTACTTTTCCCTTGGGAGTCGCGCTCCCGAGGGTCATCTTATTTTAACCCCTCGGGCCAGTGCTCCTCTGAGTGTTGGTCCAACTTGTCAGCTGCCGGTGGCCACCAGGGGCAACTCTGGGCTGGCCTACCGGAAGTTTGGACAATCCGGTGTGATCTGAGAATGAGATATGTGCAGCTCCTATCGGGATTTATCGGCACATTCGGGCGGCTTTACTGGACTTGTTTTACCATTGTTGAGGATGTCTTGTAACCGGGATGCCGAGTCTGATCGGATTGTCTTGGGAGAAGGAATATCCTTCGTTGACCGTGAGAGCTTGTGATGGGCTAAGTTGGGACACCCCTGCAGGGATTGAACTTTCAAAATCCGTGCCCGCGGTTATGGGCAGATGGGAATTTGTTAATGTACGGTTGTAGCAAACCTGAAACTTAACTTAAGTAAAATGCATCAACCGCGTGTGTAACCATGATGGTGTCTTCTCGGCGGAGTCCGGGAAGTGAACACGGTGTTGGAGTAATGCTTGACGTAGGTTGTTCTAGGATCACTTATTGATCATAGTTCATCGATCGTGCTTTTGCCTTCTCTTCTCGCTCTCATTTGCGTATGTTAGCCACCAAATATGCTAGTCTCTTGCTGCAGCTCCACCACATAACTTTTACCCTTCCTATAAGCTTAAATAGTCTTGATCGCGAGGGTGTGAGATTGCTGAGTCCCCGTGACTCACAGATTCTTCCAAAACCAGTTTGCAGGTGCCGAGGTTACCGAGAAGGTGACGCAACCAAGCTCAAGGAGGAGCTCGTTGAAGATCTTGTCCTTTGTGTTGTTTCGTTCTAGTTGATCAGTAGTGGAGCCCAGTTGGGACGATCAGGGATCTGTGTAGCTTTTGGGGTAGTCTTCTTTTACTTTGGTTCCGTAGTCGGACCTTGATTGTATCTGGATGATGTAATGCTTTATTCATGTAATTGTCTGAAGTGGCGATTGTAAGCCAACTATGTATCTCTTTCCCTTATGTATTACATGGGTTGTGTCAAGATTACCTCACTTGCGACATTGCTTTCAATGCGGTTATGCCTCTAAGTCGTGCTTCGACACGTGGGAGATATAGCCGCATCGAGGGCGTTACAAAAAGTGAACTCCATTGTTTCTTGAGGAGAGGCTCTGGCCATAGACATAGGAATTCTTTTTGATGGAGCCTTCTTATTCATTCCTGGCTTAACTGTAGCAGCTGTGCCATACTCCTTTTTCAGCACCTTCTTCTTGGAGTTTAATTCCTCCTCAGTGGCAACATAATCCTCATCCTCAGATTATGAGGTTTTCTTCTTGCTCTAGTGGCTGCCTTGGGCAAGTTGCTGGGAGTGCTCCTGCTACCATCATCAGAAGTGCTCGAGGGATATGAACCCTCACTCAGTTGCACATGTTCCTCAGACCTGTTCTGACTATCACTCTAATCAGACATCTCTGCAAACTCACTGACAGCAGACCCTGTGAATAGATGTAGATGAGATAGAGTGGATGAGCATCACAAAGTGCAGAGTTTTTGCAAAACAAATGACTCAAAAACTTAGTTCTAGTTCTCCACAGAAAGCATTTCGGAGCTACCGATTTGTAAACTCGGTGATATCGAAGCAGCTTTTGGAACCTAAACTAATGAACTCGGTCAGACCGAGTCACAGTTCGGTGGCACCGAGACTGCTAGGGTTTCACAAATAATCGAACTCGGTCACACCGATTTGCAGTTTTCGGTCAGACCAAAAATTGCAAGTGCTATGGCCTAAGCCAAATCGGTGAGACCGATTTCTACAACTCGGTCGGTCCGAGATGAGTTCGGCGGAGACCTAACCCTAAATTTTCAAATCAAATCTAACCTAAAGGATGTTTTCAGTGGATAAAGTGTTTGCATACATGGTAAGGATCATGGCAAAACAATGTGCTATGAATCAGAGGTAAAAGAATAGCACAAGGGTCGAACCCATACCCTAGTTTAGCAGGACTTCGCTACAACGACAATGGCGGAGCAAATTTCTGTTGATGGCGATGGAAACCAGTGGCGGGACGTCGCTGGCGGCGAGGAGAGGATCCGGACACTCGAGGAGGCAAAGCAGGACACACGTGCAGGCTGAGGAATTTGAAGAAATTTCCAAAATCTCACCCGTGGGTATATATATCCCGACCATGTCGGTGTGACCTAGTGGAACAACTCGGTGGCACCGAGATGCAGAATCACAAGCGATTACTGCAACTCAGTGTGACCAAAAAGTTCAAATCGGTTGCACCGAGATTGAAAACCTAGATCAACTTAGTGATCTCGGTGTGACCGAAATGTATGACTTGGTCATACCGAAATGCACAAAGAGGTTTTGGAAGTTTAAGTCTATGACGAATCAGGGACTCCGAGTGCTCCTCACGCAGAGTGGTTCGAATCTGACTTGATCAAACTTTGTGATGTAGCATGAATAGAGTTTGAGACGAGAAAAGCATAGATAGCTAGAGGAAGTCCTTAGGCATTCTTGTACATCCATTGGCAAAAGAGAAAAAGCCAAACAATCAAGGCAACAAATGGATGTCCTCGAATGAGTAAAATATGCAACCAACATGCTCACACAATAAGATGGCAAATGAAATATGTGGCAAAGCATGCACAATCACTCTAGCACCTATCAAGCAATTTGGCGATGACTAGGTCATCTGTATATGACTATATTGACTGAGGAGTCAAATGAGAACATTTGATCATAGGTCATGCTCATCGTTTAAGCACAAGTGGGGTTACCACTTTTACATAATGCATTGTTGTGTTCACATCGTTAGAGTTTCTTTAGCTCAATTGATTAGAGTAAAGCTCCCCCTAGATGTGATATCCCCCCTAGGATGGATGAACTAACCTTGGGTTTTGTCGGTGACGACTTCATGTAGGTGTTGAAGATGTAGGTGCTCAAAGTTGATGTAGATCATTCAAAGCAATCCTTTGGAGTGAGTTGCACTTTCAATACCTACACGGGTTAGTCCCACAAGGAACAAACAAGGATATCCATAGACATAGAGTGATATTCACATGAGATGATGTCCATGAATGCATTAGGTTACCTTGTCCCTTGTCTTACCAACAAGAGGGTTTGTGACTCCTTGAACTAGTGCAAGATATGGAAGTTGTTTGCACTTGTCCTTGCCAAAATGATATGAGTGAAGTATGTTGGCGGAGTCACCCTCAAGAACTCTCTAGTTCTTCTTCTTCGGGATCCACACCATCTTGATGGGGATCCTTGGAGTTGTAGTCGTACTTTATGAAGTAGAACTTGATGTAGTCTTGGTAACCCACTTGACCAATGCCTTAGGGGCTTCTTCAAATGCATCAATCTCCTCTTGAAGCTTGTCCTTGCCCTTTAGCTTGTGGTCTTGTGGTGGAAGATCATCTTGAGCTTGTGTTCCTTGGAAGGAAGTAGGATCATACTTCTCTTGTTGGGGAACAAACTTCGTCTTGGGGTATTGATCTTCTTCCCACTCAACTCCACTGGCATTGAACTTTCATTCAAAACCGACCCCTTGATTCTTCCGGTGTCTTCCTTGCTTGCGTACAATTTCCTCAAATTGCTTACTTCCGGCAAGACTCTTGTAAACACCTTTCTCTATAATTCCCTTCAATAAGCTATTTTCTTGCTCAAGTGTAACTTGGCTAAGAGAATCATTAGTGGAATCAAGAGAACTACTAGAAGCAACATCATTGGATTTAGCATGATTATTGTTACTACTAGAAGAAGAATCTTTCTTACTCTTGTTGCTAGATTTAACTTGAGGCATGTAAGTAGACAAGAGTAAACGCTTGGCAATGTAAGAAGAACTTTTCTTGCGAAGATCATCATTGATTGCCTTTAAGAACTCATGGTCTTGCTCAAGGTTGAGCTTTTCAAAGCGTAGCTTTTCACGAGTCTTTAAAAGTTCTTGATGATCTTCCAAGGTAGTTTCATGAGCTAACTTAAGAGTGTTTAGTTCTTTAGTTAGACGCTCAATCTCCTTCTTATCATTGTCATTCGTTTTATCTTGATTAGCATGATTAATAGCAAGTTCAACATAGTTTTCATCACTATACTAGTCAACAAGCAAATCATCATCACCTAGCAAATCATCTTCATCACAATTGAAATCAACATACTCGGGGTGTGTTACCTTTAGGCCTTTAGCCATGAAGCATCTTCCAATTCCTTCATTTGGTGACTCAAATATGTCGTAGGAGTTGGTTGACACAAGTGCTAGACCGGCAACGCCTTCATCTTGAGTATATTCAGAGTCGGAGTGATAACTTATAGCAACCAGACCTAAAACAGTCTGATCTCTGTGCATCAGTGTCATCCCTGGATCGGTAATGCTGACACACACAATACTTGAGGATTTATAACAGAGTAGCAATCATACACTTATTACATCGAATGTCTCAAAAGAGAACTTATTACAATAAATATGGATTAAGGCCATCTAAAACGATAACATCGGAAGGCTTGGAAGATAAAATGAGTTCATCAACTCCAATGGCATCACCGAGTGAAAGACAACGACCTAAGGCTCCTTACTCGTCGTCTGAAAAGTCTGCAACATGAACGTTGCAGCCCGAAACGGGTCAGCACATGGAATATGCTGGCAATGTAACACAAGAGAGTAATGAACAGAATATTTGCTATCGCTACATGCATATTTGGCTGGTGGTAAGCTCTACGGTTATAGTTTTGCATAAAGCCAGTTTTTCCCTACAACAAAGGAATAAATTTATTTAACTATCATGGTGGTTGTTAAACATTGAGAAGGTTCCTCCAACTCAATCCCAATTAAGCATCATCGTTAAACCCAATCAAATTATAATAAGGGTGATGAGATCAACATAATAATCCAAGAACTAGATACTCAAAACGTCCATAACTGGGGGACATGGCTAACCATGATTAGTTTATACACTCTGCAGAGGTTTGCGCACTTTTCCCCACAAGACTCGAATACATCCATGGTCAGAGATTCGAGACACAGTCTTTCTGAAGCATTAACTCTCTACTCTGGATAGACAGTACCACCTACAACCCACTACATCTGCTAGTCTACCTCTTCGAGAGCTTCACGCAACTTACTCAACTATGCCAGAGCCCATAATGGCTTGTGGCTGCACACGAAAGTTTCTAGCATGAATAATCTTATGATCCCTTTGAGCCTGGGTAGCGGGCCGTAGGATGATCACACGGGTCCTCCGGGATATCCTAGGACAACACTGGATTCTCCAGGTGCCCACAAACAATCCACCCAGATGTGTGTTTAAGTTGCCACCTTAAGTTGAACCATTAATTAACAACTCACATCTGTCATGAATACACTCAAACACAATCCACGCCTACTAGCATAGCATAGCATTATAAGCAATAGAAGTAACTCCCATAGGTTTGATAATAAGCAGGTGAATAGGTACTACCTCATTTACTTCCCAAAACCCACAAGTTAATCAAATCCTAACCATGCAATTGTTTGAGGATTGATCTAATGCAATAAAACTGGGTAGTAAAAAGGTATGATCAAAGTGTTACTTGCCTTGCTGATGATCCGGGAAACCTAGAGACTCGTAGTAGCACGCTTCGCACTCCGGATACTCTATCGCAATCAAACAATCATACAATAAGCACTCAACTAGAAGCACGAGTAAAACTCAAATAATAAATCTAACCAGAAAGTTCAACTTAAGAGCTCCGGTTTGGAAAAAGAATCAAGTCAAACAAAGCAACGAAACTCAAACTGCGAAAGAAACAAGATCCATTTACTAATCTGGACTTTTGTCAAATTTTACAGTAGCAAAATCTTCTTCAAGTTGGTTAAACCGAAAGAGGGCTTCGAGACGAAGATCTAGGTGCTTGAATCGCCTGATTCCGATAAACGAGCGAAAAGATAAACTAAAACGAAAATAGGGTCAGAAATCGCGATAAAAATAATCGCAGAAAAACCCTAGAAAAGAAAAACTGACGAACGGGCTAACGAATGAACGTTCGCTGTATGCGATTAACGGGTGAAAACCTTTCGTTAAAACGAACATACGAACAGGCGTTCGCTAAATAACTAAACCGAAAAAAACCGATCTAAAAAATAACCGGGGTTTCTAAAAAACGAACGGTTTTCTGACGAAAACCGGCGGCTACCTCGGTTCGCATGGCGGCGGCGGCGGTGGTCAACTCTGGCGGCGGCGACGGCGGTCATCCGGCGGCGGGGTCGGCGCGGGGGCGGCGGCGGCGCGGGGTCGCGACGCGACGGCTGTGGCGTCTGGCGGTGGCGCGGGTTAGGGTTAGGTGGCGGCGCCGGGTGGGCTGGGATGGGCTGCGGGATCGGCGGGGCGGCTTATAAAGCCTGGGCGGCGAAAGTCCTAGTCGGGTACGACCCGACTAAGTTGGTTGACTTTAAAAAAATATTTCCACGCAGAAAAACAAAGAAAAGAAATACTAAACAGACTCCAAACATCCTGAAATAAATTTTCCCCGTCCTCTAAAAATATAGCGGACAAGGTGAACATTTATTTGGGCCTATATTGCAATTTTTAAAAACGCATATTTTCCTGAATCTCCAATATTTCTTTATTTTGAGGAAGTCATTTTGTCCCCTCTCTTTTATTTTCATAAAAGAAAGATTCGAAGAGAAAATAACTAAAATCAAATGATCCTCTTTTCAAAATTTGAGAAAACTCGAATATGAAAATTATGAAATCCCCAACTCTCTTCGTGGGTCCTTGAGTTGCGTAGAATTTCTAGGATCAAGCCAAAATGCAATAAAATATGATATGCAATGATGATCTAATGCATAACATTCCAAATTGAAATTTTGGGATGTTACAAACCTACCCCCCTTAAGATGAATCTCGCCCTCGAGATTTGGGTTGGCTAGAAAATAGGTGAGGGTGATCCTTCCGTAGGTCTCCCTCTTGTTCCCATGTGGCTTCATTCTCGGTATGGTGGCTCCACTGAACTTTGCAGAACTTGATAACCTTACTACATGTGACTCGGCTCGCAAACTCGAGAATCTTCACTGGTTTCTCCTCATAGGTCAAATCGCTATCCAACTGAATCGCTTCCAGTGGCACTGTATCTCTCAGAGGAATATCAGCCATCTCTGTGTGGCACTTCTTCAACTGAGAGACGTGGAACACATCATGAACTCCTGACAATCCTTCGGGCAATTCCAAATTGTAAGCAACTTCACCCATACGTTCCAAAACCTTGAATGGTCCCACAAAACCTGGTGCTAACTTTTCCTTAACTCCAAAACGCTTCACTCCTCGAAGTGGTGATACACGAAGATACACTCTGTCTCCGACTTCGTAAACTATCTCTTTGCGTTTAGAATCCGCATAGCTCTTCTGCCTCGACTAGGCTACCTTGAGTCTATCGCGAATCAGTTTAACCTTCTCTTCAGACTCTTTAATCAAATCGGGTCCAAACAACTGACGGTCCCAACTTCATCCCATAACAACGGTGTCCTGCATCTCCTTCCGTACAATGCTTCGAAAGGGGCCATCTTCAAACTGGCTTGATAGCTGTTGTTGTAAGAGAACTTTGCATATGGAAAATGGTCGTCCCAACTAGATCCATAGTCTAGCGCACAAGCTCTCAACATGTCCTACAGAATCTGATTGACTCTCTCAGTCTGTCCATCTGTCTGCGGGTGAAAAGTTGTACTGAACTCTAGCCTGGTTCCCAAAGTCTCATGCAACTGATTCCAAAACTTTGAGGTAAACTGGGTTCCTCTATCTGATACAATGGTCCTCGGAAATCCATGCAGACATACGATCCTGGTCATATATATATATATATATATATATATATATCTTTGCCAACTTAGCACTGGTGTAAGTGGTCTTAACTGGGATGAAATGTGCTACCTTCGTCAAATGATCGACTACAACCCATATCGAGTCATAGCCTGAACGAGTCCCGGGCAATCCCGTGATGAAGTCCATGCCTAGTTTATCCCACTTCCATTCTGGTATCGGCAATGGCTGTAACAATTCAGCTGGCTTTTGATGTTCTTCATTCACTCTCTGACATACATCACAAACTGCTACATACTCCGCAATATCCTTCTTCATTATGGTCCACCAGAAACTATCCTTCAAATCCAGATACATCTTGGTATTTCCTGGGTGAATCGAATACGGTGAATCATGGGCCTCTTGCAGAATCAACTTCTTGATCTCCGGATCATTAGGCACATAAACGCGGTCCTCAAACCATAAGGTATCGTGCTCATCCTCACGAAATCCTTTAGCCTTTCCTTTGCTCATTCTTTCCTTTATCTCGGCAATCTCCTTGTCCGTCTTGTGAGCTTCTCGGATCTTATCCATCAAAGTAGACTGAGTCTCCAATGCTGCTACATAACCTCTCGGAACTATGTCCAAACATAGCTCACGAAGATCCTCTGCTAACTCCCTGGGTAATCCTCCGGTCATGAGTGTGTTGACATGACTCTTGCGGCTCAGCGCATCGTCTACTACATTAGCCTTTCCGGGATGATAATGCAACTTCATATCATAATCCTTAATGAGCTCCAACCATCTCCTCTGCCTGAGATTCAACTCCTTCTACGTGAAGATATACTTCAAACTCTTGTGATCCGTGTACACCTCACAATGGTTTCCATGAGAAAATGTCTCCATGTCTTCAACGCATGCACTACGGCTGCTAACTCCAAATCATGGGTAGCATAATTCAACCCATGGGGGTTAAGCTGTCGTGAAGCATATGAAACAACTCTTCCCTCCTGCATAAGCATTGCTCCAAGTCCTCGACGAGAAGCGTCACAATATACCTGGTAATCCTTGCGTTGATTTGGGAGAATCAACACTGGAGCTGTAACCAAGCGTTTCTTCAACTCTTGAAAACTGGCCTCACATTCCTCAGTCCATTTGAACTTGGTGTCCTTCTTCAACAACTCCGTCATGGGCTTTGCAATCTTTGAGAAATTTTCAATGAACCTCCTGTAGTACCCTGCGAGTCCAAGAAAACTCCGGATCTCTCCAACTGACGTGGGTGCTTCCCAATTTGTCACAGTGATGACCTTGGTAGGGTCTACGGCTATTCCTTCTCTGGATATAACATGTCCGAGCAATCCAACTTCCTTCAACCAAAACTCACACTTGCTGAACTTGGCATATAGCTGATGTTCTCTGAGCTTCCCAAGTACCAAACGCAAATGCTCCTTATGCTCCTCTTCATTCTTTGAGTAGACCAGAATATCGTCAATGAACACCATGAAGAACTTATCCAAAAACTCCATAAACACCTTGTTCATCATGCTCATAAAATAGGCAGGTGCGTTAGTCAGACCAAATGACATAACGGTATACTCATATAGCCCGTACCTTGTGGTAAAAGTTGTCTTAGCTATATCCTGCTCTCGAATCTTCAGCTGGTGGTACCCTGATCGCAGATCAATCTTGGAAAACACCTTAGCTCCTTGCAGCTGGTCAAACAAATCATTGATCATCAGCAGTGGGTACTTATTCTTGATCGTCACCTCATTCAATCCACGATAATCAACAACCATCCTCAACGATCCATCCTTCTTCTCCACTAGAAGCACTGGTGGTCCCCAAGGTGACGAGCTTGGGCGAATATAGCCTTTATCCAGTAACTCATTTATCTGCTTCTTAATTTCCTCTAAATCATTAGCGGGCATCATGTACGGTCTCTTAGATATTGGCCCTATGCATGGCAAAAGCTCAATCAAAAACTCAATGTCTCTATCTGGTGGCATGCCTGGAAACTCTTCTGGACATCCAGGAAGTCCTTCACCACTGGTACTTCCTCCTGTACAACTCCTGATAAGGAATTCACTTGAGTCCTATTCGGCACATGCCGGGATACATACTTGATCCTTCTTCGTTCTAGGGTGGTAAGCAGAATTGACTTATTGGCGCAGTCAATGTTCCCTCCGTACTTCAATAACCAATCCATGCCTAATATCACATCCAGTCCTTGTGACTCCAATACTATTAGGTCTGAGGGGAACACGTAGCTACCAATCCTTAATGGTAACCGATCACACCATAGGCTAGCCATATACTCTGCTCCTGGCGAGGTTACTAACATGGGCGTCCTAAGGGCCTGGGTTGGAAGTTTAAACTTATCCACAAATCCCCTTGATATGTATGAATGCGATGCACTGGTATCAAAAAGAACGATTGCAGTAAATGACTTAACCATAAACTTACCTATTACTGCATCCGGTTGCGCTTCAACCTCTTCCAAGTCAATGTGGTTCACTTGTCCCCTGTTGAAAGGGTTGGGCTTCTTCCCAGAGCTTCCATTGCCATTGCCATTCTTTGCTTCAGAACACTCCGTGGCATAATGTCCATTCTTCCCGCACTTGAAACAAGTAATGTGACTTAGATCCTTCTTAGCAGGCATTGCTGGGTTGGAACGGTTCTGACCGTTGCTTCCTCCATTACCATTCCCATTCCTGGGGCCACTATGGTTGTGCGAAACCCCTCCATTGTGGTTGTGACCTCCATGGTTATGTTGAAGGGGCCCTCCCGAGTTCCGGGTAAAACGGGGCCTCTGCTGAGCTCCAGAATTATACTTCCCTTGTCCATACTTCCTCTTGCGGTTGTCAATCTGTTGTCGTTCCCTTCAATCATGAGAGCTCTATCTACCAACTTTTGGTAGTTATTAAAAGTTGCCACCATCAACCGCAAGCTCAACTCATTATTCAGTCCTTCTAGAAACTTCTCATGTTTAGCTGCATCCATAGCAACGTCATCTGGGGCATAACATGGTAGCTTACTAAAGTCATCCACATACTGGCCAACGGTGCGTCCTCCTTGGAGTAAGTTGCGAAACTCGCGCTTCTTCATGGCCATAGCTCCTGTTGATACATGGGCAGTGCGAAAAGCCTGCTAAAACTGGTCCCATGTAACAGTGTCGATGGGGTAAGTGGCTGTGAAATTCTCCCACCATGATGTTGCAGGTCCATCAAGCTGATGTGCGGCAAAATGCACTCTCTCTCCATCTGTGCATCCTGCAGTGGTCAACTCCCTTCCAATCTTGTGGAGCCAATCATCTGCAACTATTGGCTCGGTGCTACTGGAGAACACCGGCGGATTCAGCCTTAGAAAACGGGCTAAGTGATCAACAGGTGGTGGTGGGTTGTTGTTGTTGTTGTTGTTCCCTTCATTCTGATTCTGGACTAGTATCTGCATCAATGCATTCTGCTGCTGGATCAACTGAGTGAGCTCCGGTGGGAAAGCGAATCCATTGTCGCGTCACGAGGCATCTGATGGGTTTAGAAAAGATGAGAAAACAGAATAGAATGAGGTCTAGGGGGAAAACACTACCCATATGCACATGAGACAAACACAAACATATCACTTCAATCAATTCAAACAAGGCATACAATCGGTCTAACTATCGTTACAAAAGTGCTCGGACTAAGCTATATACATGGTGGAAATACTACTACTGACATGGTGGTCGACTAGAAAAATTGATCGGTGGAAGAATCCATAATATCTGCTCCAACTTCATCAACAAAGTCATCATCGCTATCGTCGGGGTGTCGGTGTCGTCGATGATGGTGTAGTTCTTCGGGCAAGTGGAATCGTCGTCTTCTCCTCCTAGCGCGGGGTCTCCCGTGAATTATCCTACCTTCCTTGTCAGATCGTCATTCTTCTCCACTAGTATCGTCATTTCCTCCTTGTATCCATCGCGTGTATACTTGAGTTCTTCCTACGACTCTGTGATCCTGGTCATTACCTTCTTTAGATCTATCATGCCTGTGCACATCTGGTTCTCTTGGCGATAAATGTGCTGGTTTAACTCCTGGATGAAATCTGCAATAGATCTATCCTTCCTGGTACTGATCATCTCTCATTGCTCATCTCGGCGCCCACAAATCTAGTAGATAGTATCCTTGAGATCCTTGTGGTAAACTTCTCCAATGCGTCCCATGGTGATGTGGGCTGCCATGCTCTTTCCTAGACTCCAGGTTGGTGCATGAAAGGAAAACTCTATGGGCTCAGTGACTGGCATGAACGTCCTTCCTGGAACTTGAACTTGAATCATCCAAGGCTCCTCTTCTGGTAAAGTGACGTTGTAGGTCCCGATGAAGCTTGGTATTCCGATGTTCAGGTATCTAGTAACTTCCTTCAAGTGTCGTCCGAAAGGTGTATCTTCATCCGGTTGAGTGAACTTGTTCCTTGCATCCGCCAACCAAAAGAGTAGAAAAAGGGAGAGGAGTCAGAAATGAGAAGAGAGTAGTGATCTAGGGTTTTAGCTTAGTGGTCATGTCCTATAGTCAGCGTGTGCTCTGATACCATCTTGTAGCGACCAAACCTCAAACAGTCTGATCTCTGTGCATCAGTGTCATCCCTGGATCGGTAATTCTAACACGCACAGTACTTGAGGATTTATAACAGAGTAGCAATCACACACTTATTACATCGAATGTTTTAAAAGAGAACTTATTACAATAAATATGGCTTAAGGCCATCTAAAATGATAACAGCGGAAGGCTTGGAAGATAAAATGAGTCCATCAACTCCAATGGCATCACCGAGTGAAAGACAACGACCTAAGGCTCCTTACTCGTCGTCTGAAAAGTCTGCAACATGAACGTTGCAACCCAAAATGGGTCAGCACATGGAATATGCTGGCAATGTAACACAAGAGAGTAATGAACGGAATATTTGCTATCACTACATGCATATTTGGCTGGTGGTAAGCTCTACGATTACAGTTTTGCATAAAGCCAGTTTTTCCCTACAACAAAGGAATAAATTTATTTAACTATCATGGTGGTTGTTAAACATTGAGAAGGTTCCTCCAACTCAATCCAAATTAAGCAGCATCGTTAAACCCAATCAAATTATAATAAGGGTGATGAGATCAACATAATAATCCAAGAACTAGATACTCAAAATGTCCATAACCGGGGGACACGGCTAACCATGATTAGTTTATACACTCTGCAGAGGTTTGCGCACTTTTCCCCACAAGACTCGAATACATCCATGGTCAGATATTCGAGACACAGTCTTTCTGAAGCATTAACTCTCTACTCTGGATAGACAGTACCACCTACAACCCACTACATCTGCTAATCTACCTCTTCGAGAGCTTCACGCAACTTACTCAACTATGCCAGAGCCCATAATGGCTTGTGGCTGCACACGAAAGTTTCTAGCATGAATAATCTTATGATCCCTTTGAGCCTGGGTGGCGGTCCATAGGATGATCACACGGGTCCTCCGGGATATCCCAGAACAACACTAGATTCTCCAGGTGCCCACAAACAATCCACCCAGATGTGTGTTTAAGTTGCCACCTTAAGTTGAACCATCAATTAACAACTCACATCTGTCATGAATACACTCAAACCCAATCCACGTCTACTAGCATAGCATAGCATTATAAGCAACGTAGAAGTAACTCCCATAGGTTTGATAATAAGCAGGTGAATAGGTACTACCTCATCTACTTCCCAAAATCCACAAGTTAATCAAATCCTAACCATGCAATTGTTTGAGGATTGATCTAATGCAATAAAACTGGGTAGTAAAAAGTATGATCAAAGTGTTACTTGCCTTGTTGATGATCCGGGGAAACCTAGAGACTCGTAGTAGCACGCTTCGCACTCCGGGTACTCTATCGCAATCAAACAAGCATACAATAAGCACTCAACTAGAAGCACGGGTAAAACTCAAATAAGAAATCTAACCAGAAAGTTCAACTTAAGAGCTCCGGTTTGCAAAAAGAATTAAATCAAACGAAGCAACGAAACTCAAACTGCGAAAGAAACAAGATCCGTTTACTAATCTGGACTTAAGTCAAATTTTACAGTAGCAAAATCTTCTTCAAGTTGGTTAAACATAAAGAGGGCTTCGAGATGAAGATCTAGGCGCTTGAGTCGCCTGATTCCGATAAGCGAGCGAAAAGATAAACTAAAACGAATATCGGGTCAGAAATCGCGATCGAAAATAATCGCGGAAAAATCCTGGAAAAGAAAAACTGACGAACAGGCTAACGAACGAACGTTCGCTTCTGCGATTAACGGGTGAAAACTGTTCGTTAAAATGAACGTACGAACGGGCGTTCGCTAAATAACTAAACCGAAAAAAACCGATCTAAAAAAATAAGCGGGGTTTCTAAAAAATGGTTTTCTGACGAAAATCGACGCTACCTTGGTTCGCGCGGCGGCAGCGGCGGTGGTCAACTCCGGCGACGACGGCGGTCAACTCAGGCGGCGGGGTCGGCGGCGGCGTGAGTCAGGCTTAGGTGGCGGCGGCGGGTGGGCTGGGGTTGGCTGCGGGATCGGCGGGGCGGCTTATAAAGCCTAGGCGGCGAAAGTCCTAGTCGGGTACGGTCTGACTAAGTCGGTTGACTTTAAAAAAATCCGCACAGCAAAACAAAGAAAAGAAATACTAAACGGACTCCAAAAATCCTAAAATAATTTTTGCCCGTCCTCTAAAAATATAGCGTTCAAGGTGAATATTTATTTGGGCCTATAATGCAATTTTGAAAAATGCATATTTTTCCTAATTCAAACAAAATAGCAAAAAACTCTGCATAAAATTCTTATTTGATTTTAATATTAAATATCCAATATTTCTTTATTTTGAGGAATTCATTTTTATCCCCTCTCTTTTATTTTCATAAAAGAAATATTCGAAGAGAAAATAATTAAAATCAAACGATCCTCTTTTCAAAATTTGAGAAAACTCAAATATGATAATTACAAAATCCCCAACTCTCTCCGTGGGTCCTTGAGTTGCGTAGAATTTCTAGGATCAAGCCAAAATGCAATAAAATATGATATGCAATGATGATCTAATGCATAACATTCCAAATTGAAAATTTGGGATGTTACATAACTTCTCTCGGAGTGATTGTCGGAGTCGGAGTCGGAGACCCATTCACCAACATGAGCTTGATGTCTTTGTTTTGTGTAGCTCCTTGGTGACTTGTCCCTCCTTTCCGAATCCTTGCTACTCTATGATGCTCTTCGTTCATAACGGTCATCTCTACTCCTTCTCTCTCTTGGTGGTGATTCTTCTCTCCTACTTCTTCTTTTGGGAGAATCTTCTCTTCTTTTGTAGGGAGCCATACACTCATTGGAGTAGTGTCCGGATCTTCCACAATTGTAGCAATTACGTTCATGACTTGAAGATCTTTTGTCATTGTAGGACCTTGACTTGGAACTTCTTTCCTTACTTCTACTCTTGTAGAACTTGTTGAAGTTCTTCACCATTAGGCTCAATTCTTCATTGAAGGTTTGTTTCTCACTTGATGATGTGGGAGCATTACATGAGGCTTTGTAAGCACCACTTGACTTGTTGTGGAGATCTTCCTTATCCTTAAGTGACATCTCATGAGCAACAATTCTTCCAATGACTTCCGTTGGCTTGAGATCTTTGTAATTGGGCATCATTTGGATCAATGTGCACACGGTATCATATTTTCCATCCAAGGCTATTAGGATCTTCTTGATGATGAATCTGTCGGTCATCTCTTCACTTCCTAAGCCAGCAATTCCATCTGTGATGAGAGCAAGCCTAGAGTACATTTCAACGACACCCTCACCATCCTTCATTTTGAACTTGTCAAGTTGACTTTGAAGCACATCCAATTTGGATTCCTTGACGGAGTCGGTACCTTCGTGCATATCAATCAAAGTATCCCAAATTTCCTTTGCATTCTCAAGACGGCTGATTTTGTTGAATTCTTCGGGTACAATCCGTTGAAGATAATATCACAAGCTTGAGCATTGTATTGCAACATCTTCAACTCTTATGTGGTAGCTACACGGTTCGGTTCTCTCCCATCAAAGAATTCACCTTGCAAGCCAATACACAAAATAGCCCAAATGGTGGGGTTATGTCCAAGAATATGCATTTTCATCTTATGCTTCCAACTAGCAAAATTAGTACCATCAAATAAGGACCTCTACGGTGGTAATTTCCCTCACTAGACGCCATACTCTCCTAGGTTGTGAAACCAAGGCTATGATCACCAAAAGCAATCAAAATCAAGGCAAACGGAGACCAAAGCTCTGATACCACCTGTAGGATCGAAAGTATGTCTAGAGGGGGTGATTAGACTACTTGACCAAATAAAAATCTAGCCTTTTCCCAATTTTAAGTCTTGGCAGATTTTAACAACTTAGCACAAGTCAAGTAATCAACCTACACATGCAATTCTAAGAGTATAATAGCGGAATGTAAAACGATTGCATATGAAGGTAAAGGGAGGAGTTTGGAGGAGGAAACACAGTGTAGACACGGAGATTTTTGGCGTGGTTCCGATAGGTGGTGCTATCATACATCCATGTTAATGGAGACTTCAACCCACGAAGGGTAACGGTTGCGCGAGTCCACGGAGGGCTCCACCCATGAAGGGTCCACGAAGAAGCAACCTTGTCTATCCCACCTTGCCTCACTATGGTAGATTGATACGTCTCCAACGTATCTATAATTTTTTATTGTTCCATGCTATTATATTATCAACTCTGGATATTTATGGGCTTTATTATACACTTTTATATTATTTTTGGGACTAACCTATTAAACCAGAGCCCAGTGCCAGTTTCTGTTTTTTCCTTGTTTTAGAGTATCGCAGAAAAGGAAAATCAAATGGAGTCCAATTGACCTGAAACTTCACGGAACTTATTTTTGGATTAGAAGAAGCCCAGGAGACTTGGAGTCCACGTAAGGGAAGCTTCGAGGAGGCTACGAGGTAGGGGGCGCGCCCACCCCCTGGGCGCGCCCTCCACCCTCATGGGCCCCTCGTGGCCCCCCTGACGTACTTCTTCCGCCTATATATCTCCATATGCCCTAAAACGATTGGGGAGCACAATAGATCGGGAGTTCCACCGCCAGAAGCCTCCGTAGCCACCGAAAGCCAATCTAGACCCGTTCCGACACCCTGCCGGAGGGGGGAATCCCTCACTGATGGCCATCTTCATCATCCCGGTGCTCTCCATGACGAGGAGGGAGTAGTTCTCCCTCGGGGCTGAGGGTATGTACCAGTAGATATGTGTTTGATCTCTCTCTCTCTCTCTCTCGTGTTCTTTAGGTGATACGATCTTGATGTATCGCGGGCTTTGCTATCATATTTGGATCCTATGATGTTTCTTCCCCCCTCTAATCTCTTGTAATGGATGGAGTTTCCCCTTTGAGGTTATCTTATCGGATTGAGTCTTTAAGATTTGAGAACACTTGATGTATGTCTTGCCATGCGTATCTGTGCTGACAATGGGATACCACGTGATTCACTTGATGTATGTTTTGGTGATCAACTTGCGGGTTCCGCCCATGAACCTATGCATAGGGGTTGGCACACGTTTTCGTCGTGATTCTCCGGTAGGAACTTTGGGGCACTCTTTGAGGTTCTATGTGTTGGTTGAATAGATGAATCTGAGATTGTGTGATGCATATCGTATAATCATACCCACGGATACTTGAGGTGACATTGGAGTATCTAGGTGACATTAGGGTTTTGGTTGATTTGTGTCTTAAGGTGTTATTCTAGTACGAACTCTAGGGCTGTTTGTGACACCTATAGGAATAGCCCAACGGATTGATTGGAAAGAATAACTTTGAGGTGGTTTTGTACCCTACCATAATCTCTTCATTCGTTCTCCGCTATTAGTGACTTTGGAGTGACTCTTTGTTGCATGTTGAGGGGTAGTTATGTGATCCAATTATGTTATTATTGTTGAGAGTACTTGCACTAGTGAAAGTATGAACCCTAGGCCTTGTTTCAACACATTGTGATACCGTTTATGCTCATTTTTATCATTCGTTACCTTGCTGTTTATATATTTTCAGATTACAAAAACTATTATCTACCATCCATATACCACTTGTATCACCATCTCTTCGCCGAACTAGTGCACCTATACAATTTACCATTGTATTGGGTGTGTTGGGGACACAAGAGACTCTTTGTTATTTGGTTGCAGTGTTGCTTGAGAGAGACCATCTTCATCCTACGCCTCCTACGGATTGATAAACCTTAGGTCATCCACTTGAGGGAAATTTGCTACTGTCCTACAAACCTCTGCACTTGGAGGCCCAACAACGTCTACAAGAAGAAGGTTGTGTAGTAGATATCATAGATCTTCACGAAGTAGGCGATCTCCTTGCCCGTACAAACTCCATGGTTCAACTCCACAATCTTGATGGAGGCTCCCAAGTGCCACCTAACCAATCTAGGAGACACCACTCTCCAAAAGGTAATAGATGGTGTGTTGATGATGAACTCCTTGCTCTTCTGCTTCAAATGATAGTCTCCCCAACACTCAGCTCTCTCTCATAGGATTGGATTTGGTGAAAAGAGGGTTTGACTGGAAAGCAAATTAGGGAAGGCTAGAGATCAAGATTTATGTGGTTGGAATGGAATATCTTGACCTCAACAAAAGTGTAGGTGGTTCTCTCTCAGAAAATGTATGTTGGAAGTGTAGGCATGTTCTGATGGATCTCTCCATGAATGAAGAGTGGGTGGACGGGTATATATAGCCTCCACACAAAATCTAACTGTTACACACAAATCACCAAACTCGGTGGGACCGAATCATGAAACTCGGTCAGACCAATTTAGTTCAAAATGTGAGCGTTAGGATTTTTGGTGGGACCGACATGTCAACTCGGTGGGACCGATTCCATTAGGGTTAGGGCATAATGTAATCTCGATGAGACCGATTACACAAACTCGGTGGGACCGATTTTGGTAATAGGCAAACACAAAGTTGGTCAGGCAAACTCGGTGGGACCGATTTGCTCATCTCGGTTAGACCGAAACGTTATGAAGGGGAAACAGAGAGTTTGCATTGCAATCTCGGTGGGATCGATCGCTCATCTCGGTTGGACCGAAACATTACGAAGGGAAATAGAGAGGTTGCAATCCCATCTCAGTGAGACCGAGATCCCTATCGGTGAGACCGAAATGAGTAGGGTTTGTGGCGGTGGCTATGTCAAGTGAACTCGGTGGCGCCAGGTAGGAAATTTTGATGCATCCGAGTTTGACTTTTGGTTTGGGACATATGTGGATATGAGAAAGTAATTGAGGGTTTTGGAGCATATCACTAAGCATTTTGAGCAAGTAACTCATTAAGCAACACCTCGCCTCCTTTTAATAGTATTGGCTTTTCCTATGGACTCAATGTGATCTTGGATCACTAAAAGTAAAATGTAGAGTCTTGAGCTTGAGCCAACATGTGTTCTTAGTATTTTGAGGGGTCCACCTTCTAATCCATGTCATGCCAAACATTGAGCTTTCCTAAAATATTTATCTTGAAATAGCATTAGCTCAATGGGCTATATGTTTTTGGGAATCACCAAAACCACCCAGGGATAGTTGCACTTTCACATAGGCTACCAATATATCAATGTTTATGTCTCAACCATTTCGAGACTCTTCGTCGTGCCCGTGATCACATCCGGGACTCCGAACAACCTTCGGTTCATCAAAACACATAAACTCATAATGTTGATCCTCACCGAACGTTAAGCGTGCAGACCCTACGGGTTCGAGAACTATGTAGACATGATCGAGACACGTCTTCGGTCAATAACCAATACGGAACCTGGATGTTCATATTGGCTCCCACATATTCTACAAAGATCTTTATCGGTTAAACTGCATAACAATATACGTTCTTCCCTTTGTCATCGGTATGTTACTTGCCCGAGATTCGATCGTCGGTATCTCAATACCTAGTTCAATCTCGTTACCGGCAAGTCTCTTTACTTGTTCCGTAATGCATCATCCCACAACTAACTCATTAGTCACAATGCCTGCAAGGCTTATAGTGATGTGCATTATCGAGAGGGCTCAGAGATACCTCTCCGATACACGGAGTGACAAATCCTAATCTTGATCTATGCCAACTCAACAAACACCATCGGAGACACCTGTAGAGCATCTTTATAATCACCTAGTTACGTTGTGATGTTTGATAGCACACAAGGTGTTCCTCCGGTATTCGGGAGTTGCATAATCTCATGATCTGAGGAACATGCATAAGTCATGAAGAAAGCAGTAGCAATGAAACTATAACGATCATCGTGCTAAGCTAACGGATGGGTCAAGTCAATCACATCATTCTATAATGACGTGATCCCACTTATCAAATGACAACTCTTTGTCCATGGCTAGGAAACTTAACCATCTTTGATTAACGAGCTAGTCAAGTAGAGGCATACTAGTGACACTCTGTTTGTCTATGAATTCACACATGTACTAAGTTTCCGGTTAATAAAATTCTAGCATGAATAATAAACATTTATCATGATATAAGTAAATATAAATAACAACTTTATTATTGCCTCTGGGGCATATTTCCTTCACTAGCTATTCCTCTCTCTCTCTCACACACACACATTATTTTCTCTAACCCTTCTCGGCCTAGGATAGAACCCAATTAAATTGCAAAGGAACTCCATTTCTCTAACCCTTCTAACCTAATGCTCTTAAATAAATTATTGCTCTAACCTAGCCAACCTAGTTAACCTAGCTTGTTAACCTATAATGAACCTAATTAACCTAACTAGTTTACCTAGATAATTAACCTAATTAAACTAGTTAACCTAGCTAGTTCTCTGTCAAAGCCCTAAATAAATTTTTACACTAAGCTAGATAGTTAACCTAATTAAACTAGTTAACCTAACTAGTTCTCTGTCAAATCCCTAACTAAAATTTTGCACTAACCTAGTAATTAACCTAATTAAACTAGTTAACCTAGCTAGCTAGTTCTCTGTCCAATGTTTGTGCTATGCATGAGAGAGAGGAGGGGTGGGGGCTTACAGAGGATGGCTCCGGTGGTGGCGAGGGAGGCAGGGGCGTCTCCGGTGACGACGAGGGAGGCAGCTGCGTCGAGGGTGGCTCCGGCGGCGTTGATGAGGTCGCGTGGCTCCGGTGGCATATACGGCACGAGGCTCTGGTGGCTCTGCGGGCGTCGACGTCGGCAGGAGACAGCGACGAAGTGGGGCAAGGGATTTGGGGGAGAATTGGTGGCCGAAGCGGAGGGAAACCGCGCGGGGGTTAAGTCAAACCGCGCTGGAAGTAAAAACGCGCTATAGCTAAGTTAGCTATAGCGTTTTTTACAAAACACGCTACTACTATAGCTTTCTCCTTTCTTTTTATTTACATTTTATTTTTTTCTTTTTCTATTTATTTCATTTTTATTTACTTTTCTATTTGTTTTTCATTTTATTTTATTTTCATTAGCAGTAGCATTTTCACCGTAAACGCGCTACTACAATAATCTTAGCGGTAGCGCGGTTTTTCTAAGACCGCTACTACTATGTGTAGCCTATCGGCTTAGTAGTGGGAATTTTAGTAGTAGCGCTTTTCCATGGAGACGCGCTACTGCTACATACGTATCTGTAGCGCGGTTAACCTGCACGTGTTACTGCTATATAGCACAAGCGCCCTTTTTTTAAAAGCGCTACTTCTAAAGTTGTGTGTATAAGGTTTTCCCTAGTAGTGTTCTAATGTTCGCCCACACACAGCCCATGTGGGTTGCCTCCTGCTCACGCCACACACGGTGTGTGGGCGGATGTCTAGTATGCCACACGTGTGGGCGTTATTCAGACCCTTATTTTTCTCCCCAATGCAAATTACCACTAGTGGGTCTCATTAAGAAATAGAAAATAAAGACTCTAGTACACATGCATCTCTATTTCACTCAAACTTTTTTAACTTTTGACACCGGACCACACTTTTTCTCTCCAAGCACCCGCCTCCTGGAGAGGATCCCGCTTCCCTATTCGAACCTACTTTACCAAATATCCGATCCTACATGACATGCGAGGCATCACCCTGGGGTTATGTATTGTACATGCCCTAGTTACTCATACTACGAGTAACATCACACATAGCAAGATAAAATGAGTCTACAAACTAATAAATGAAGTGTTGCATGACCCCACGCATATGTTACTTCCCACTGTGGAGGTAGTAACATATGCATGTTACTAGTCGAAGTTACTCCCCGCTGACTAGTCTGAGCAACATTGTTGCTGCCGTTGTAGGTCGCGAGTTGCAGATGGCCAATGCTGCTGCAACCGACACCCCTGCGCGGGAAGGTGGGGCGTAGATGGGGGGCGAGGGCCGCGCGGCAGGCCGAGCATGACGTGGATGGATGGCTTGATTTTTTGCGTCTAGGCCACTTCTATGTGTTGGATGTAGATGTTCCCAACGACTATCTGCCCTACGGACGCCACCCGCCTCGTGACCCAAACAGACAAATGTGTGCGTCTATTTCGGGTCTAGCATTGAACTTGCCATAAAAGTTGCTACCGCCCCTCTTCGTATGGGTGCTTCGTGGGCCGCCAAATCGTGGAAGGCAACAATTTCCGACATCCGCGGACTCGTATGAAAACAACGAATCTCTCCGGGCCGCTTCTCCAGTCGAACCAAAGCCCACCCGCCAATCAATCCTCCGACCAAATGCCTCGCAAGGCGAAAGCCGCGGAGCCTACCCAGCGGTCCAAGGGCAAACAAGTTCATCCCACCCAAACGGCCGCCGCCACCACAGCCGCCGCTAAGGGAGTCCTGGATTAGGGGGTCTCCGGACAGCCGGACTATATCCTTTGGCCGGACTGTTGGACTATGAAGATACAAGATTGAAGACTTCGTCTCGTGTCCGGATGGGACTCTCCTTGGTGTGGAAGGCAAGCTTGGCAATACCACTACAAAAAAATACACTTCCGTGATGATACGTGTTTGTCACAGTAGGTCGCGTTTTCTGTCATGCATGTACATCCATGATGATTTTATGACAGAATCAAGATAGTCATACTTGTGCTGTCGTAGAAGTGTTCCATGACATTACCAAAATTATCATCACTGAAGTGTCCACTTCCATGATGATAAATCACGCGTCATAGAAGTGCTTTCGTCAAGGGTGACCGACACGTGGCATCCACCGTAACGGAACGCCATTAAGCTATCGGGTCGGGTTTTGGATCCGATAACCCATTAACAGCCCCGACCAATGGGGATTTTCCACATGTAAAATCATCATTGGCTGGAGGAGACACGTGTCAGGTCCGCGTTGGCACAGGTGTCACTCATCCAATGGGCGAGACACGCCTATGATATGTTGACACATGGACCGGCCCATCAAGTTTAAATGGGCCGGCCCAACTGAAGGCCCACAAGATTTTGCAGACCATAATGGGCCGGCCCAGCTAAAGGCCCACGAGATTTTGCGGACCATAATGGGCTGGCCCAGCTAAAGGCCCACAAGATTTTGTGGGCCATAATGGGTCGGCCCAGGTAAAGGCCCACAAGATTTGTGTGTGCCATAATGGGCCGGCCCAGGTAAAGGCCCACAAGATTCTTGCGGATCATAATGGGTCGGCCCAGCTAAAGGCCCACGAGATTTTGCCGACATTAATGGGCTGGCCCAGTTGTAGGCCCACAAGATTTTGAGGACCCTAGTAGGCCGGCCCATTAACTGGCTGCCATGTTTTGGGCCAAATGCCGGCCCATATTTGATCCGGTCCATTAATGGCCTGCCACGCTCCGGGCCTAATAGTGGCCCATATGAGATCCGGGCTGTTAAAAGCCTACCACGTTCTGGGCCAAATTACGGCCCAGATCAGGTCCGGCCCTTTAAGAGGCTTTGGGCTCAATTATGGCCCATATCAGATTCGGCCCGTCAACTGGACACTATGCTTTTGGGCCCACTAGCTAAAGGCCCACTAAGTAATTCGGCCTGATAATAGTTTTGGCATGTTAAGGGCCCGTTTAACATTTCAGCCCTATATTAATTTCAGCCTGTTAAAAGCCCGTCATATAGTTGGGCCTAACTACGGCCCGGTTTGCATCCGGCCTGCTCGCAGCCGATATCTGATTGGGCCAAACAAGGACCAAGACAATTTTGGCCTGTTGAAAGCTCGTGATTTCATTCGCACAATCATGGGTCGGGGTTCATTTTGGGCTGCTGCCGGCCCATGAGCTGTTCGACACGTTTCAGGCCCAACCTACATCGTGATTGCATGACGGCCCAATTATGTACCGTAATTTTACGGTTTGGCCGGTTTACTGCAAAGACAGGATATATATACAGTAAAATAACTACAACATCGTGAATAAGAAAAAACCTAGACTATACAATAAAGAAATTACGGCATATTACATCCACTGGGCATCAAAGTTCGCCACTATGATAATAAAGCACAAGCAGACAACAGATTACACACACTGGGCATCAAAGATCGCCACCACTGCAAATAAACACGCCGACAAAATAATATACAAAACCGACAGCACTTCAATAGAGTTCAAGAAAGGTTAGCCTTTACTGACGAATAAAGTGACACAGTTTAAATTTGCATTAACACAATATGGTATTGTTCAGGTCAAGACATGGCAGGAAATGACATTGTGAAGGAGTTGGTAGCTTCACGACACCACTGGATTACAGATCAATAACTCATAAGTATCAATGGTTAGTGTGCTGTCAATTTATACCATTTCAGATTGGCAAATAAAGAGACAGTTTAAATAATAGTAGAATGATATGACATTTTTCATAGTTAAGACATTGCAGAATATGATATTGTGTTGTAATGGGTAGGTTCACCACACCACTGGATTACAGATGAAGAATAGAAGCATGCATGCAGTGCAAAAGAAGATCACTTGCTTTGTATAGTTTAATTTACATGGTATGAAGAAGGAACTTGGTTGTACAACTGAAAACTTAAATTGAGAAAGGACAAACTTTTGTTTATGAACTACACAATAAACTTTCAACAAGCAATTTGATGCAAACACCAAAAATAAACAGTTGTTGCAGTCATGCCTAACCAAATATATACAACAAAGTTTGAAGGCTTGATATAACTTACATTATTGGTGAAGACATGCTCTATAAAGGCCTTGTCCATGCTGATGGGGGGGGGGCAATTCAAGAAGTTTACCACAGAATCTTCTTCAAAAGCATTGCCTTTATTCTACATTTTGTTAAGAGTAAATATAGATGTGATAATATATGAAAAAATGGAGAATATTTAAGATAAGATGAAGAGTGATGCTACATAACCAAGTAGCTATAAATGTAAGTACAGCGATACAGGCAAAAGGTACAACCAAGAGCAATGCACAGCTAAACTTCTTCAGTACCAACCTTATGGTAAGAGTAAATATAGATCTGATGTGTAGAAAATGGAGGGCAAAGGAAAATAAGCTGCAGAGTGATGGTACATGAACAACTACCTGTCATTATAAGTACACTGATAAAGGACAGCAGGTACTTACAAGAACAATGCAGAGCTAAAAAAACATTGGCATTGGATATATTCTACACTAATGTAACCATTCATACAATCAGATAATTTGGAGCAAACTATTGATAAGCAAGCTATCATGCATACAGTTGTCACATAATGAACCAGGTATGTATGCAAGTACAGTGATACAGGACAACAGGTACTAACAAGAGCAAAGCAGCGGGCAGCATATTTGCGATATCCTGTCGTTCTTATCAAACCGGAATTCTTCTTCGAGCAGATTTCCTGCAAAAAAGATCCGTAAGGCACATGCGGAAAAGTAGAAGTTCAAATTGTCATGTGATTTCATAGACGGTACCTCATCCTGGGAACAAGACTAGTGCATAACAAGGTTTTTCCATTCAATGTCTTCTAAATTTAGCACAGGAGACTTCACTGGAAATTCGTTTATAGACTTGCCATCAAAGTGTGATTTCCTCAGGTAACACCGATACTGCTGCAATGCTTCCTTGAAAAGCACAAGCAAGCTTTGCTTGTCATGACTATCCAGATTGACCCTCGCCTAGTTACAACAATGTAGTGTAAATCATTGATGTGTTCAATCAGCAGAAAACGGGAAAATAATAACCATGAATAATAGCACTTACACGTAAGTTGGACAGGAAGATGTGAAAATGGTGTTTGTCTTCACAATAATCTTCCCATGCTGGGAATATATGCACGTAGTCCCTAACAACATTGAAAGCATTGTCTTTTAAACTAGGAATAAATGGGATGGGGTTCCAATCTGCAGGAATTGGTTGTCTCTGCAGTTGGGATAGGTCTTCGGCCGGTGGACTTGTTGTACTTTTTGCTGGAGTGGGATTTTTCTATGGTACAGCTGGTGCTATGGCAAATGAAATTGGTATGCCTTTTGCTGGAGTGCAGGTCCTGTGTGGTGGGGCTAGTGGTGTGGCCAGTGAAGTATGGGTACAGTCTGCTGGAGTCGGTCCTACGTTTTGTGTCACTGGTTGTACAACCAATATAAGTGGGGTGTTGTCTGATTTCTCCGGCACCACCACATTTTTCAAGGACTTAGCTGGTGCTCCTTCAGGTTCGGCAATCACCCTCTTCCTTTTTGATGTCTGATGCACAAGAACAACATTTGAGTGGAAAAACATGGTATGATAACAGATGGAATATGTATTGATAATGGATGGGCATGGCATCTCGACATATATGATGAGTAAACTAAGAAGATGGCGGTGCAACAAAGTAGAAGAAATGCAAGACAACATCTGCAAGATACCCGCAATTAGTAAAACATTGCCAAATTAGAACAGGCACCTTGATGGGTGAACAGGACAGGCCATCTGCCTTTGACTCCTCGAGGTTAGAATAGTCATTAGGATCATATTATGAACAAGAATCAACAGGTGGGGAGCGTATGAGTTTCATTGTATCCAGAATGGCACTCAATGCCTTGGTGCCAATTTTGTAAGTCATTGCAGTGTTTAGCTTCAAGAGTGGACTGCTGCTAGTGCGACACAAAGCAGCTACACGGATCATAGTGTAGATATAACGGGAAAACCTTAAGCATCAAAGTAAAATCAGCAAAGTGGAACTTGCTGGAATATATGTGCTAGTATTGCCGGTACGGCTAGAAAGGCTTCGGATACCAGCTCTCTTCAAGTGAAGGTGCAGTACTGTTAATATCAGTGTAACTCTCAAAGGCGACACAACTCCCCGCATTTCCTTGCTATTCTTATAGGATTCAAGTGGGAAGGCCACTACAAATCCTATTCCTATATTTACAAGATCCTATGAATCAAAGAGGTTCAAAGTGTCCATCACAACCGATCGTATAGACCTCTACACTGCAAATGTCCCTGCTCATCTTCAGTACAAGGAACATACTGTACTACTATCATACTCCCTTCATTCCAATATATAAGTCTTGGTAGAGATTTCCACTATGGATCACATACAGATGTATCCAGATACATTTTAGAGTGTAGACTCACTCATTTTGCTCCATATGTAGTCCATGGTGGAATCTATACAAAGACTTGTATTTAGGAATGGAGAGAGTACATATTAAAGTAGAACGGAAGAGGAACATGGTAAAGAAGAGCAAGCAGATTTTGGATAATAAAATGTTGGTTGCGCAGAGACCACACATGATGAACCAGAGCGCATTAAGAATGCAACTCCCAGCTGTCTCTCGACCATTTCAGGCGGTTGGATGAAGATCCTACGTCTCCTAACCCTTCTTCTTCCTCGTCTCTGATTCTTCCCATATAGAACACTGCACGGGCCGCCGGCCGGACCACCGACCCCCACCGCCTGTGTTCCTCCACCACTCCCACCCCCGACCCAACCCCCACCCGTGTCAAGTTTTCTTCGTTCGGCGAGGCCCCATAACCACCCGAGCCCCTTCGATCGCACCGGCGAACTCCGGCGAGCTCTGAAAAATCGACTGACCCAATTTTGAAATTTACTCTACTGTGATTTAACTAGTGTGGAATATAAAAGGGGAAAACCATAAGCATTGGGAGTATAGTGTTGAGCATGCCATGGCGGATCTGAAGGTGCAAACCGGACAAAGGCAACTTCGCAACCAAGACAAGAAATCAGAGTAAAGCAGTGGCGATCTATTTTCTTGCTGCGATAAATAAGTTGAGCAGATACAAAAGAGTACCACCTCTGGTGCGGCGCCGTGTACGCATCTGCTGAGAATTTGACGGTGCTGCGGTAGCGATGGCTGTCGGCGGCGTGGAAGCAGATCTAGGAGGGTAGACGGTGGCGGCGGGGCGCGGTGGACGAGACGGTCATAGGAGCGGCGCCGGCAAGGTGGACGATGGCGGGGATGAAGCGAGAGGACGGGATGCAAGGATCCCGGTCCGAAGCCGTGGATGAGAGAGTTCGATCTCTTGTAATGGATGGCGGTGTCGGGGTATCAGCTCCGACATGGTGGAGGAGGACGGCGGTGGATGGGGTGGCAGACGAAGGAGGGTGGGTGGAGAGGGTGTTTTGGCGCCCACAGAGTATGAATGGGGAAAAGGGAGGTAGAGAGGAAGGGGGGAACCATGTATTCAGGGCACGCTTGTCTCAAATGCGAGGAAATTTACAAACTTAGCCCCTGTTTCAAATATCTACTACATCACAGCAACATTAGTCGGTTGGGGATAGGACGGTAATCTCGCATACACCGAATATTTGCCGACGAGAGTTTGTTTTTGGCGCCCACCGTGTATGAATATGAATCGGGGAGGGAGTCGATTTTGGCCGAGGACACACTATGTTTTGGTGCCCACCGTGTATGAATCCGGATGAGAGGCGGGTACGTCACATTTGGGTGAAATTACAAACCTACCCCTATCGAAACCTATAGAAATCCAGCAGATAGGCTTTGCGTGGCAGGGATAGGCAGTAGTGATTTCCATCTCGCATATTTTGGTTTCGGGCGGTTACTGCGACTTTCCCCGCTTCGTTCAAATTTTGCAGAGTGCACGTTTACTGTGCCAACTCAATTCGAATCACGTTTGTATTCTATTTTTTTTGGGCGGGGTCCATTTTCAATTGGAATTGCATTATATATACATCATTTTTATATATACTTTCAAAAGCACAACACCATTTATACATAAATATGGTTTACAAATGGCATGATCTCAGATTCATAAGGTTGTATCCATCAATTTGGACTTTCAAATATTTGAAACCACTTTATGTTGAAATCCAATGTATGCATTCCTCGCTAACTGTCTCCAATTAATGTGTGTTTCATGCGGGTTTTTTTTACTTCTCAAACATGTATAATGTGTTTCACACACGCAACATATAGTGTAATCCCGTTTAGACATTAATTGCATATAAACCATGCATTGTTTGTAACTGAAGAATCTATGGATCACCAATATTGATAAACTATATAACATTACACGTGTGCCCAAATTCAAATGAATATGCATGTTTGATACACCAATTTGCATTATGATATTATCGATGTCGTGATCTCCAGTTTAAATATTTGAATCCCCTTTAATCCAGATATTCGTCTCATATAGCTATCACTCATGCTTATATAGGACTATCTCTCTGGACCTATACGCGTTCATCGTCTCTTAGGTATCTCTCGCGCTACATGTATGTCGACAATGATCTTTTATCTTTGTAACACACTAACGGTACTCTCTCCCTCTACCTTCATCACTCTATCTCTCTCTAAGTATATCTCGCTCCCTGCTATGTGTCTCCAACTATGATTCTCCATGTGGAATCTCTTTCTCTCACACAAACACAAAGCTTTGTCTCCCGGGGTCTCATTTCTCTCTACTATTCCCATGTGTGCCACTCGCACACCCCTCATACAGAGATGTCTTTCGCTCCTTAGATATGAGAACCTACGACTCTTCCTCTTCAATATCTCTTTCTCACACACAAACACAAACTCTGTCTCCCAGGGTCTCATATTTCTCCATTGTTCTCTTGTATGTCGCTCACACACACCCTCTCTCCCTAGAGATATCTTGTGTTCCCTCGTATGTCTCTCTAGCTATCACTCTCGTTGTGAAATATCTTTCTCTCTCGCAGACACAAAACTCCGTCTCTCTGGATCTCATTTCTCTCTGATATCTTTTTGTATGTGACTCACATGCACCCTCTCTCTATCTCTCTCACACCCACACACATAACCAGCCATCTGATCCACTCGACTCCTATCTCTAACGCACACTAGCTAGCATCTTATCTTTCTATTTATCTGTTTCTCCATCAACCTTCTTTCTCGCCCTCACTCTTGATTCCTATCACGCACACTACATATGTTTCTCTCTACATGCAGTCAAGTGCCCTCTCACACACATATATAACTTCACCCTTTGAACCACCCGACGGTCATCTCCAACACCCAAACTAGCGGATGTCCCTCTAGCTAGCATCCCCATCTCTGTATCTATCTGTAGTTTCTCCGTCAACATTTGTTTCTCGCACGGAGTCTTGCTTCCTATCGCCCACACTATATATGTCTCTCCATACATATGCATTTATAGGTTGGTCTCTTTTTCACAATCGTTGCGCCTCACTCCCTCTGCTCGCCATAGATGCATGCTCCAACCCACGCCACTATCTCTTAAAGACAAAAACACATGCTCAATTGTCGGGCCTTCTTCCCTGCATTCTCACATGCATGCATATTGTCATACCGATCCGTCTCTCCCATGTCGTTGATCTTATGACTTATATCTTCTTTCTTTTATCTCGATCATGCGCGCGCGCACACACACATCCCACGTATACATGTATACCTCTCACACATGCACGTTCAAGGTCTCTATGTCTCCATACATAGTTAATTACCCTCAATCCTAACACCACATCGAATCATTCTCCTCTTTTGTGCACATAACTTCCGCCTGGATGGGTAAAACACACACTCACACTTAACAATCTCTTTCTAGCTACCCCCCCCCCCCCCGCCTCTCACTCTTCCCCTATATCCCCGAAACCAATAAGACCATCACTTTGTTTAATTCCCGCCTACATGCACCGTCGATATATAGTAGTCTTCCTCGGTGTCTCTCAAACAAACATGTTCTCTTGATGTCGACTCCTCTCACGCGCACACACCTTCTCTTCCCTCTCTACGGGCATTTTCTCTCTCGCACCCCATCGTTGGTGGCCTCTGCCATACACATCACCTCTCTATGATGAAGCCATGCACACTTAAATTACATCCGCCACAGAGGACCCCGCGACACACACACACACACACTAAGACTCCATCTCTCTCTCTCACACACACACACGCACGCACCCCCCACACACACACACTAAGACTCCATCTCTCTCTCACACACACACACACAAACTAAGACTCCATCTCTCTCTCCTCTCTCTCTCTCTCTCTCACACACACACACACACACACCCCACACACACACTAAGACTCCATCTCACACACACATGCTCTAGGCGGAGCATTTGTTCCTACCACCCTTCATCCAACCTTACCCGTATGATAAACAATCACCTTTATTTACTTGCATAACATGGAAAAATTCCACTTTACTTTAGTAGTCAGCAAACTTATCGTCTGTACCCTTATAAAAAATGAGTTAGTGGTGATGGTGTGCCTGCCATCTTGTAATACAGACCGTATGATCTATATCTGAGTATAGAAAGCAAACTATGATAATTTGACAAAAGATACCCGCACCTCTCTCCACATCATTATCTCCCGCAACCTCATTGCTCAGCAATTAAAAAAGGAATAAGTCTCTGGAACAATCTAGCATGCATGGTGGTCGCTGCCGCCTGCCGGCGCCGTCCATCCCCATGCCTCCGCCCATTCCGACCACCAGTCACCACCACGCTCCACTCCTCCTCGTCTTATCTCTCATTTCGATGACATTCTCGAGATACCAGTTTTCCGATAAAATTCTCGAGATATCATTAGTTTTTACACATGGGATTACTCCTGCATGGGTCAATCACAACAGGTGTTCTGTAAAAAAATGCATATTGATGTTCTCTGCAATGCACGAGAATCTTGCTTGTAATTATATAATGCAAATCACGAGCAGTAAGTAACATTTTTTGACACAACCACGTTAACATGGCCACGTAAATCACTAGCTAAAGTAAATACCATTATACTTATATCCCGATGCAAAAGGTTGAGTACATGTCTGAAGAGTAGAGTCGCACACATGCACTCTGTCTCTCAAAATCTCTCTCTCACACACACCAGTTACGTGACGCCGACTTAAGCAGACACGTATGTTACAATTTGTGCACCCGCGGGTACATGTGATGCTGCGCATTTATTTAAGCCGGAGCGCGAACCCAAACAGTAGTTGCATTCATTCCCCTCCCGCTGCCTCTTCTCTGGTCACCGTCACCCGGTAGCCATGGGCCGGCCGAAGGTAACAACATACGCCATACTCCCGCCAGAGCGACGCTTTAATATGGAAATTTTAGTGGTCATGCATGCATCTTTTTGTGCTAGCACTCCTATATAAGGGTTGACCGGACGCTTCCCGCGGACGTGCGCGGGTGGTGGAAGAGGAAGGAGAAGGGAAGCGGGCTGTGGAGTAACGTTTTTACCACAATTTCTTAGGAAACCGAGTGCAATAATTGAGTAGTTTTGCAAACTACTAGTACTACACCTAAAACGGTTCAAAACCTATACTCCCTTGCCAGCGCGCGCTTCCCGCGTGAAACGGTCAGCGTCGCCCTGGAGCGTCAGTGTCGCATTAATGCCCGGCCAGAGCGGAGGCGACCTCTCACGGGTGCCGGCTTATAAGTGGCGCGACGGCCGAGAGAGCGCCGCCTCCCGGTGCACGCGACTGCTCTGCGTCGAGATTGGCCATAGGCCCTGTTTAGATCCATGGGTTAGAGTTAGTTTGAGCTAGTTGGGGCTCAAATAGCCCTAAAGTATCCAAGCATGAGGGTTTAAATTGGAGCAAGTTGCACCGAACCCACCAAAAAAACTATCCCACCCAAGAGGTGCTAACTGGAAATAGTTCTCATTGGGACCACTGAAAAATCACTTTTCTCTCTCCATGAAGTGCATTTATTGTCAATCTAACCCTGTCACCCAAACACCTCTTTGGCTACAGTTAGTTCAGGGTTAGTCATGAGTTAGTCTAACCTCTAGCTAAGTTAGAGTATCAAACAGGAGCAGTATAGGACATGCAAGTTGCTCAAAGCATACAGGCAAATTCGTACGTGAAAGGATTTTTTTTCTTTTTGAAAATGGAACGTGAAAGGATTTTTTAGAATGCTCTTGGCATGTCGCTAACATGTGATAGTTAACCGACCTCAATAGACGGCTGAAACGCCAGCCCGCCGCACTTTGATAGAGACGAGGAGGGAGAAGCGATACAGGCTGCTGGATTACTAGAGATAGGTGTCGCACGGAAGCCAGGAAATATGGTGATAGCGTGGGTTAGCCATGTACTAGTATGATGTAACTGCACTGGGCTGCCGTGTTTCGTACTCTTCAAGTCCACTGTGGAGATGATTGGTTAATTTTATATCGCTGAATAATATTGAATATTATGAGTGCAGACGCTCCACCACGAGGTTCCTTGCTCCTTCTCGGTCGTCCGGAATCTATGTTCTTCCACTCTATTTTTTTACGTGAGCTTTGTTCATCCTTTTGCCAACACGTGAGACATCTAGCATCAAGGTGCACGTGTTATGCAAGGATCGTTCCATCTATATGAAGAACACAAGGGACTTGAACTACGAGACGGACATGTACCCAGGAGTGGACGTACGAACCTGAGTAATGTAGCGCAGTAAGTGAAGTAGAAAGGCACAAATGGTATGAACATGCGTGGCATATAGGGTGTGTTTGGTTGCGTTCTCGTCTCAGCATAGTTGTTCCCTCTTCATGCATGCTCAACTCAACACCCCTCTTCATGCATGCATGCTTCTAGTGTATTCGTGCTAAACTAGTGTGGACTCATGCACCCTCCATATACTCTACCAAACACCCAAAAGTAGGTCGAGAAGGGAACTCTTGGGCGGCATTTGTCTCTTACTACGTACTACCACTAAATGTTGTACGTGCAATGCACGATGATGTTATGGAGTACGTGCCTAAGTACTCTACTACTACTATATTAGTTGGAGGCACATATCAACTTTTATATTTGTTTACGTGTATGCCCCGAGACCTTCCAATGAGACGTGTGTTTCTCTCCAGGTCGCACTTTGTATCGTTCATACCAGTAAGTACTACTACGTGTGGTCTCCGACCCAGAAGTGGAAGAAGTGGAGACACTCTACCACGCTGTTTTTTTACCCTGGGCTCTACCACGCTGTTCATGTCCCACTCCTTTCGCTGACGTGTGGGACATCCCGCACGTGCCGTGTTTGGCACCCTTCTTCGTAAGAGTTGAAACGCTAGCATTCATCAGAAATAAAAAATTATAAATCGGCAGTGATACTATTTTTTGCGAACCAATCAGCAGTGATACTATACCACGCGGTTTCCTTGCTCCTCGATATCGGAAAGAATACTTCCGTTCGCCAACATGTGGGACGTCGACCATCCTGGTTGACTTGCCATGCACGCAGAACTCCAAGGGAGAGTCACCCAGGTCGTCGCGCCGCAGTAACAATGACTAACGAGCCGTCAAATCACAGGCCCACTTCCCACTTTGAAGTTGCTCGGACGAAGGAACCATCATGACTTCATTGAATTCCGCTTCTTGAAGAAAACTACTGTACCAGTAGTACTGCTAGCTACAGTAGTTACTCCAACAAAGGCCTCCTTTCATTCATAGGATAGGAATATGAAAATCATAGGAAGTGAGATGACATGCATCTCAATTCCTATAGAGAAAGAGATGCCATTTGATGCTTAGGATAGGAATTTTTTCCATTTAGTCTAGGCTAATGTACTGGTAATTTGCTCTAAAAACTACAGTAGTAACTAGTAGTATTGGTACATGCTCATACTCAGACACAGACACACACACACTAACTACTAGTACTACTACTTCTCACATGCTGGCCAGACGCCGTCGTTCTCCTTCCCGGCTTTGTCGGCGACACCCCACCATGCTTGGATCTCCGCCACCTCTCCGCAGTAGCGCGTGCGTCCTTTTCTTTCTTGCGGCGGTGGGCCTCTCTTTTCTTGAGTGCTTTCTGAAGTTTCCGCTCCCTCTGTGCGGCTTTGGCCGCCTCTTGCTCTACCGCCCATTCGGCCTAGGCATCTTCAAATTCCTCCCACATAGTTGTGAGGTCGCGAGCGATGATGAACTCGGCACGGCGGGATGCCATCGCTTCCCTACCATTTTGTGTGCGGTCGTGGGCGGCGAGGAACTCGGCGCGGCATGCCATCGCTGCCTTACCGGTTAGTGTGCGGCGCGGTGGCATGAACAACGCTTGGTGAGAGCTCTGGGGTGGAGTGGCCGGACAACCGTATAGTGCATTGGTTTGTCAAGAGCTCAAGGACAGAAGACAAAGCAAATTTGGATTCCCCTTCAATCCTAGTCATTTATTACCGACTTGAACGATACAAAGTGAGGATACATCTGTTTCCATAACTCGACATCAAAAGCTGGTGAGGATACATCTGTTTCCATAACTCGGAGAGGGTTCGCATGATTCACTATCAAACAAAAGTAGCAAGATCCGCCCACACAAGACAGTGCACTAGCCCTAAGATGGTTTGATAACACGCATCGTTCTGGTAATTAAACACATGGCAATGCAAACTACCCTGAAGGATTAGCGCGACCAACTATTTCTTGTCATCGATCTCTCGGGCAATGACCATAGCACGGACAGCGGCATGGGAATCGATTTCTGGGACGATGTCCACAAGACTGACCGCGATATCGGAATCGATCTCTGGGGCGATGTCCACAGGATGGACAGCGGCATCGGAATCGATCTCCGGGGCGATGTGTGACGCCCCGAGACCGATGCTCGAGAAGACTTCCATATGTTCCGGGTTTCGCCGTGTGTTTCATTTGTGCCTGCCCTTTTATTTTTGCATTGCATCATGTCATCATGCCATCATCTCATAAATCTTTTGCATCTCAACTAAATAAATGGCATGGATCTTTGATCCATTTAAATCGAGGGAATTCACATGGTGACTTCTCTTTATAACATATCCTCCCGATATTAGGGAGCTATATTAAATATTCCATTTTCGGAATCACCCATGAACACACTTGCAAATAATCACATGTCTTTTTTGCTTCGAGTTTGCTCCCCAAACTTCGCCCATAAATTCTTTTATCTTTTTCCGGAGGTCTACCAAAAATTTTGCGTCAAGTACAAAATTCTTTTATCTTTCTCCGTGCCGAACGACTACAAAGTTTTGCGTCAAGTACCTCTACTGCCATCATCGGAATCCCATGAACGCCAAGTACCTCGACGCCCGACGCCAAGAACAACTACCGTCGACCTCGGATTCACCAACTTCCCACGACGACGAGTGTGACCCTTCGGATGCGCCAAGTTCGTCTACACAAAAATGCCAAGAACCACTCATGTCGGCAAGACCCGCAAGTCGGACCCCGAACGATCGACGTCTCATGGACCGTGTACAACTATCGTCGCCCCGAAGACGTTGGAGTCATCAAGTACCTCTCCGAACGAACGTGAACGACTACCGTCGCAAGAATGGGACCGGAAAGTCCAAAGACCCCAAGTACCACGACACCAATGACATGAACGTCTACGGAAACTCGTGCAACGATAAACATGTACCACTACCGTCACCGAGATCGCGAGAACCTCTACCGTCGACCCTAGAGCGTGCGAGAACGACTACTTCCACTATCGCCGTCGCGAGAACGTCTACTTCCTCTACTTTGCATCGAACGAGAACTGTCCTGCTTGCACGCTTCGAAGGTATAACCTTGAGACAATGTCCGTGAACAAATGCTTGCGATGTTTGAGATGCTCGAGTTTGCACCATGTCCAAATTGTCACTCGTTTCCTTGTCACCAACTCGTGGGACACCCGGAATCCGGGAGCACCCCACCATCTTTTGCACGCTCCCGCCACACTTTCTTTTGCACCGACGTCTCAATGAGTTGTTAGAACCAAAACGTTGCCGTGGCACCTTTTCGTTCTCGTTGCCGTGGCACCCCTTTTCGTTTCCGCCACGATGACAAATGCTTCATAATGCTCTTGTCAACTTTTCTTAAAATTGCATAAAACTTGAACATGTCATCCGCATCATGTTAACAACATTAAGATGGCTTAAATTGTTGTTTGCTTTAATTTGCTAAATGCAAATGGGGATTTACCGGATTTGTTGTTTGTTATATCCAGCCCCATTTAAATTGTTTAGATAGTATAGTTTTGTTATGCTTCACCATCTTGCCACGTTAATCAACATTTAATATTGTTGGGTACATAAACGAGATCGAACTAAATAATGGATTGTGGTGTTTTGTCAATATGCATCCCGATGCATATTGAGCTCCACTTAATTTGTAATTTTTGCTTGTGCATTTTTGCCATGCCATGCCTCTTTAAACCGGACGTGCATCATACTTGGTTGTGCATCCTGCCATAATTATGTGATGGTTGTTTACTATGTTGTTTGCTTCTTTCCAGTGTTGCTTCTTCGGGTTAGTTCCGTTAACGTCACGTTTGTGAGGATTCGTTCGACTTCATCCGTTTGTCTTCTTCATGGACTCATTGTTCTTCCTTGCGAGATCTCAGGCAAGATGACCATACCCTCGAAATCACTTCTATCTTTGCTTGCTAGTTGCTCGCTCTTTTGCTATGCCTATGCTGCGATACCTACCACTTGCTTATCATGCCTCCCATATTTCCATGTCAAGCCTCTAACCCACCTTGTGCTAGCAAACCGTTGTTTGGCTATGTTACCGCTTTGCTCAACCCCTCTTATAGTGTTGTTAGTTGCAGGTGAAGATTGGAATTATTCCATGTTGGAACATGGATTGTTGTTGGGATATTACAATATCTCTTATTTAATTAATGCATCTATATACTTGGTAAAGGGTGGAAGGCTCGGCCTTATGCCTGGTGTTTTGTTCCACTCTTGCCTCCCTAGTTTCCGTCATACCGGTGTTATGTTCCTTGATTTTGCGTTCCTTACACGGTTGGGTTATAATGGGAACCCCTTGATAGTTCGCCTTGAATAAAACTCCTCCAGCAAGGCCCAACATTGGTTTTACCATTTGCCACCTAGCCTTTTCTTTCCCTTGGGTTGGCCGGCTCAAGGGTCATCTTTATTTTAACCCCCCCCCCCCCAGGCCAGTGCTTCTCTAAGTGTTGGTCCAACTAAGCGATGTCCGGGGCCACCAGGGGCAACTCTGGGCTGGCCTACCCGACGCCTGGCTCATCCGGTGTGCCCTGAGAACGAGATATGTGCAGCTCCTATCGGGATTTGTCGGCACATCTGGGTGGCTTTGCTGGTCTTGTTTTACCATTGTCGAAATGTCTTGTAACCGGGATTCCGAGCCTGATCGGGTCTTCCTGGGAGAAGGAATATCCTTCGTTGACCATGAGAGCTTGTGATGGGCTAAGTTGGGACACCCCTGCAGGGTTTTGAACTTTTGAAAGCCGTGCCCGCGGTTATTAGCAGATGGGAATTTGTTAATGTCCGGTTATAGAAAACCTGAAACTTATCTTAATTAAAATGCATCAACCGCGTGTGTAGCCGTGATGGTCTCTTTCCGGTGGTGTCGGGGAAGTGAACACGGTGTTGGATTTATGCTTGAACGTAGGTTGTTCTAGGATCACTTCTTGATCATAGTTCATCGATCATGCCTTTGCCTTCTCTTCTCGCTCTCATTTGTGAAATATAGTCACCATATATGCTAGTGCTTGCTGCAGCTCCACCTCACATAACTTTTACCTACCCATAAGCTTAAATATTCTTGACCGCGAGGGTGCGAGATTGCTGAGTCCCCGTGACTCACAGATTACTTCCAAAACCAGTTGCAGGTGCCGATGATACTCGTGCAGGTGACGCGACCGAGCTCAAGGAGGAGCTCAATGAAGACCTTGTTCGTTGTGTTGTTTAATTTCGGTCGATCAGTAGTGGAGCCCAGTTGGGGCGATCGGGGATCTGTGTAGCATTTGAGGTAGTCTTCTTTTATTTTGGTTCCGTAGTCGAACCTTGTTTGTATCTGGATGATGTAATGTTTTATTCATGTATTGTGTGAAGTGGCGATTGTAAGCCAACTATGTACCTTTTCCCTTATTCATTACATGGGTTGTTGTGAAGATTACCTCACTTGCAACATTGCTTTCAATCGGTTATGCCTCTAAGTTGTGCTTCGACACGTGGGAGATATAGCCGCATCGAGGGTGTTATACAATGCCAACAGGACGGGCCACGACATCGGAATCATCAAGGACGTCCACCGGCACCTGCACAACCCTAACATATTAGCAAGCACATTGCAAATAATCAAAAACCACAACTATGGTAATAAGCCATTATTTTTTACCTTGTGTAGCTCACCGGGGGATCTCATCCCTCCGGGGGGCCATCTCCTCGTCCTCGATGGGGGCCATCACCTTGCCAGGGGAATACTGCTTCTCAACGGCGACTATCTCCTCAAACTCGGTCTTGAGCCTCACATAGGTGGCAATCAGAGTTCCTGGGGTAGGCACGGTGGGGCCCTTGCTGTTCTTCCAACTTTCTTTGAGGAGTTCGTCCGCCAACGTCCTCAACTCTTTGGCCAGTGCTTGTTTCTTGGAGTTCTTCATCTCCATGGGTTGGCCCGCCAACATGGTCCACTCGTTGGTCGGTGCTCACTTCCTGGAGATCGCTGTCTCCAGTGGGTTGTCCGACGGCAACTCTTGCCTAGTGCTCAGGATCCATCAATGAACTGACAAACAAAAAGCAATCGAAAGGAAACCACTATCGCAATGAAAACGGGAAAAGAATAGGATGTGAGAATCGGTCGGTGCTTCGCAAAAAGAAGATTCTTGGAATGAAAAAATAGCAGCATAACTGATTCGCCCACCTTTCCTTCATCGGTACAGAAGAAAAATGGAAGAAGTGAGTAGCCTGGAGTGAGGTTTTCTTCAAGAAAGGGAAGAAATGGCTTGAACGAGTATTCCAGTGAAATGATGGTTGCTTCGTCTAGTCCAACTTGGAGGCCACCTTACCACTGCTGGTAAAGGTGTGGGTTTTGTGATATGAAGGGTCATGACGGCCACACAGGGGTGACAGGTGAGTCTCGACTGTAGCACCTCGCTGTGATTTGGTGGATGGCACGCGGGCTCGGATGCTTTGAAATGTCCCGCATGTGCACCACGACCAAGGCGGAGAGGAAAACGAGAGTACTACGTAATTAATGCATGAGTTTAATTAGGGTAGTTTTGTAAAGTACGAGATACATTCCTCCAATCGCAAAATGCCTTGTTTCATGAGATTTGAGATTTGAGCCCTAGAAACCCGAAGGGAGGGAGTACTGCACACGGTGTAGTCTAGTCACATGTTGAAATCTCTAGAAAGGCAAATACTCCTTCCCGGTTTACAGGGCTATACTACTCCCTCCGTCTAGGTGTGTAAGTCATCTTACGAAAACCAAATAGTCCCAAAACACTTAGGCACAATGCATTAACTTCTACCTTGTTTATTGTTTCTTGGCATATCAACCAATAAGAGATGAGAGGTGTGCATGCTTTTAATGACTTGCAATGGCTAGTTCATTGCATGCAATGCTATTAATTAGCAAGTAAACATTGGTGACCCCAGGAGGAAACGGTTCTAAGCGTGTGGACCTATGCAGGATGAGTATCAACCAATGGATAATGGAGTTTAATTGTTAAACAATAGCAATTTTGTCTCATGCAAGAGCCTGGCTAGTACTCCAAGGAACCGCACCACGCGAGCGTTCGCAACTGCCATGATCGGGTTGCGCTTGGCTCTTCGCCTCTTCGAGAAGACGAACAATGATGTTACTCCTACTTCTACAGTATCGAATCCACTGCTGCATGTCCGTCCACCTCGTGCAGGAGGGATAGCGTGTAGCGAAAGCTTCTACTTATTGCTCCTACCTTTGCGTCTATGACAGGTGGGCCCAACAGGTGGTTGGCCCTCCTGTCATGCAGCCAAAGGCAGGTGTAGTTAAGGCACCGGAGCTCAGTCCGCGAGGGAGAGGGCGTTGTAGTAATCAAATTTCTCGGTCTTGTACGAGTTGATGCGACACATCAAAGCATTGCACTCGATATAAGTCTTTGTACACATTTCAAATGGGCTACTTCGTATGTAGGAGTAGACATATTCTGCTTCGTATATAGTCACTTGTTGCAATCTCTAAAAAGACTTATATTTGGAAACGGAGGGAGTACAATGCATGCATGCATGCCGTGACTTTCCTTTTGATACTTGCATGTGTTGATTTGATGCACCTTGCCAAATTTTGACTATAAATTTAACTAACCAAATTTTCATGCATGTCACAAAAAATTACGGGGCTGTTTGGAACTTTGGATTGTGACTATGTTTGTCTTATGTTGCCACATTATTTTTCCCACACTTGCCACACTTGCCTAACCTGAGTTGCTCGAATTGTTAGACACACTTTAGCTTGCCTAAGGGAATCTTGCCACAATTTTTGTGTCTATGAAATGTGGGGTTCACTTCTAATATAAAAATTCTTGTCTTAGGTGTGGCTAATAAAAAGACTTATATTTAGGAACGGAGGGAGTAGAAAATATAAATAATAATGCATGTCGGGGCAACCCACGTTTCCGCTAATTTTAGCCGTGGGCTTGGTCACAATTTTTACGAGGGGGTGGTTGTTCATTTAATGGAGGGACTTGTAGTACCAGACTTGAACGATACAAAGTGCAACCTGGCACACCGTAACACCACTTGGAACAAGCGGGTAGCTATCTCAAAAAACAATCAACAACTAAAAAAACCGCGACCTGGCATGTAATAGTACACAATTTTAAACGATTGTTTTGATGGAGTGAAAAAGGAAAACTACCCCACTACGTATATATAGGTCGGAGCCTCCGCGCTTGCTTGCTAGAGTTGATCTATTCACACACTCTCATCCTCTCCAGATCTAAACAAGATAGGGGTAGTAACACTGTCTTAATCCCTTCAAAAAATACTGGCTTTCTATCCTCACCGCTGGTTACAGATCCGGACATATCCCCCTCCGCCGGTGAAGGGGAGGAGGGGCAGCGTTTAGGCCGCCGTCGACAGTGAGGGAGGAGACCCACTGCCGGCCGCACCATTATCTCTGGCCGAGCGCCGGCACGGGAGGTCCTCCGATCCCTTCGTCGTTGCCTGTGGGCGGATCCGGCCTCCCGCCGCCCACCTATCCACATCCCGACGACCTTCAGGTATATCTTCGTTCGAAACCGCCTTAGCTCTACTTCCCCATCTCGCTATGGCGTTGCATGTGCATCATTTTCTACCTCTCAGCCCCTCTCAATTGCATGGTCCAACGTCACATATTTTTTTCTATTGTTAGAGGTAAAGCTACTTCATGGAGTCGAATCTTGTACTCCCTCCGTCCGAAATACTTGTCATTGAAATGGATGTATCCAGATGTATTTTAGTTCTAGACACATCCATTTTGATGATAAGTAATTCCGGACGGAGGGAGTACTTGGTTCAAACAAGAAATAAAGTGGGGGTGGGGGAATTTAGTATGTACATCGGACTTGGTACAAACAGGAAGGAAAGGGGGTGAAAGTAGTACAGATTGGTCATCCAACCGATCTCTTGGTCAAAAAGGGAAATATAGGGGTAACATTGTACACAGTGGTATGACCAGGACTAGATTTTCTATCCGCACATAGGAGTAGGTGGCTAGAGTGAACAAAAATGGGACCAACCCAGATATGTTTCTTGGATGTTTGTTTCTCGGGGCAACAAAATATGAATCACCACTTTATGCCCCTGTTTACATACATGGTGCTGGACTGCTGATGCACCCACTGTCCCATGCCCTTATACCAAATATTTAGGCTCCGTTTGGAATAAAGGGGCAAAAACATAGGTCTTGATGAAAATAGAGGAATAGGAAAGGAATGTAGGTATAAAACAATGGAATAGCGAACCAGAGGAAACTCTCAAGAGAATGTGTTCGGATGGACTACGAAATGTACAGATTTGTTTTTTTAGAGTAGCATGCTTGGCAGTATGAGATGCTATTTGTTTATTCAGCTGCACAGTGACTAGTCTTGTCCTCACCTCGCGTACCACACATAGGTTGATTTTTTTATTCCGGCAACACAACACAGCAACCTGTCTAACGCATGGCAGCGAGCGCCTGCCTTGGGCTTCCGCCCAAAAAATGAGCAGCGCGTGGATGTTTCTAATCCTATGGAATAGGTACTACCAGACCAACTTTCCTATCAAACACTATTCACCTTTCCCGTGTTCCGAACGGTTGGAAGGGAAAGAATACCATAAGAATTGTGTTCCTATGAAAATCCTGCACCAAACCCGTGAACCGAACGCAGCCTTAGCTGTTCTTAATCTAATGTCCCTGGTAAAAATGAAGCCATGCCACTGTTATAAGCCATGACAAGTTTAGCCAAATGTTTTTGCCTATAATTGCTTGAGGCTCTGACTGTTTCCTCCGTGCCTTTTTGTGCAAACAGGGATATCCAATTCACCTGGTTACTGTTCTGACCTTTTGGTGCACTGCACAAAACTCTTCTTAAAAGAAGTGACTTTTGTGCTATTTAACTGGAATGTCAGAATGGAACAGTTGGTTCATTTTGGTGGAACTGCACAAAGGGAGATATGTGTTCCAATCCTCACCATCCATATTTGCGCCATAACCTTCCTTTAGGTAAGAATGATATTTAATGCATGTGTTCATCTCTATTTTCCTACTGCCATGAGAAAATAATGCTGTTTTTTACTAGTACACTTGTACTCCCTCATGGACAAAACCAATTCTGAATTAGAAGGCCAATCATGTACTTGGTTTCACCAACTGGTGAGGAGAAAGAGAAACAGAGCATGAAGAGGAAGAAGAAGAAGAATAAACAGTGCCAAGGCGGTCTTGGTGAAGCCAGAGGCCTCAGTCGAGGCAATTCAAGGGCTCCGGCAATGACTACCTTACATGTGAGATGATCCTCCAGGGAGCCCTTCCACTTCTGTTATCTCACTTAATTAATTAGGAGTACTTAAGTACCACTAATTTATTACTGCCTAATTTTCCTGTTGGAGTTAAACAAATCTTTAGTAGGACCCTATGCTGAATCATGTACGTGTGTATGTTTGTCTATGGAGGTGAATCATATGGTGGAGCACGGAGGGAATATTATTAGTGTCATGACATAATAGTGCTATTGTTTTGCATGTCAATTTATTGCCATTGGTTCAATGAGGCAATGTTTTGCGTATTGTCCATCATGAATTTGATGCTACTGTTTGAGTAATATGCTAATGTCTTCCTATCCTTTCTCACTAAGCTAATGAAGGTTTCACCTTGTTCCTACTTGTGCAAACAGGGATCATGTTGTGCCAATCATACTTTTTAGTGGAACTACACAAGACAATACAATGAACTGTATCCCAGCCAGTGCTTTAACTCTGTTGGAAGTTCTTGATAATCTTTCGATATAATCTCAACACTGGTAAACAAGAGTGATTTCAACCATACATTTGAAGTGCACAAAAATATATACTATTGTGTGATTCTAGTGAGTGCTTTATCATCTCTTATGGGACTACATGAATAAGCTTTTTTTCTCAGGTTGGTATGGGCCTAAGGCCTTCATCCATATTAGTTTATTGTCATCTCTATTTGTATCGTGCTACTGTCATGAGAAACTCCTTTATCTTTGCACGTTAAAGTTTTGCAACCTATGATAAATGGCAATGCTTTGAGTGTTGAGTTGAGCTAATTGACACTGATTAAATAAACTAATACCTCTCTTTAAGCAAGACTACTATGTTGCTAACTTTACCCTAAGATAATGAGGGTGCTTCTATTTGTTAGTGTATGTTTCATTAACTAGTCCCAATATTACAGTAATCTCACTCTCTCAATATATGTGCCAACAGGGATGCTCGATTTTGGTGGAACTGCACAAAAACTTTGGGTGCTTCATTGCCTCGACAGCTTCCGTCCTTTCCTGCCAGTCGCTAATCTCCGCTTGCTTTCTTCCTTTGCTGTCAGTCGCTTGGCTTATCTCGGCTTCCAGTCAAAGGAAATAGTAATTGATATGCTACCTCACACAGGTTGGTACTGGTCTTTATCCTGATTATTGTGCCTGTCATATGTATTGGTAATTTGGTATTGTGCTACTGTTTGCCGATTTCATAAAGGAGTAATTTGGAGCCTGAACTCACAGGAAAATCATTACATCGGGTGATTTCAGTAGAACTGCACAAAATGATCAGATGGACAGGTACTTATGCTGCTGCTATGTACTCCAAAGTTCACCCAGACAAGCATCAGTGTTGACAAGAAGTGCCTATATCCATTCGAGTATCAACCGGCGTCAACCAATTGTCAAACTCCAAGTATTAGGAGAGTGAACGCCAAAAATATTGCTTGGTGCATAGCCCAGAAAAACGCAGTCCAGTCTTTGGTCTCAACTTGTGCCTTTTGGTTATCGGCACATATGGTAGCGAACTATATGGCATGGAGTCTAAAGATTCCAGACAAGTTGGTTGACGCGTATATTCATCTGGCACTTAATCAGTCTGCACGCCAAGGATGCTCCATTTCAGTTGAACTGCACAAAAAATTTGGGTGGTTCATTTTCTCAACCGCCTCCTTTCTCGTCTGCAATGTAGAATTTTGGCGAGATACAGGACCAAGATGAGCCAGTAAACTAGTTGGATGAAAGTAGTGGCCAAGTTGCTCAAACCTCCCTCGGCATGAGGCCACTATTTGAGGATAAACCTACAAGCAAAGTTCAGATTGTCTGTGCTGCCTCTTATGTACTCGAAAGTTTACTCATACAAGAACTAATTTTAGCAAGAATTACCTCTGATTGAACACCATTTACCAGTCTGTACCCTAGGTAATTAAAGTTCGTCCATGGATCATATTGGCTGTGATCTCAATCATTTGGATGCATAAACATACTGAACATGTGTATATCTGGATCTTTTTGTGAATTATGTATGAATAATGTCGTGTGATCTGTCAATCATTTGGATGCATAGTTATGCTGAGCTTGTGTATATATGAATCTTTTGAGTTGTTGATGGTGAATGTTGGCTATGAATATGAACGTGTCCTGTGAACCTGAGTTTGATATGAATGTTTACCTTTTCTGTTGTATTTGTGTGTGAACTTGTTAGTATGCCTACTGTGGGGTATAAAACACAGGTCTCTTATAAAAGTAATGATGTGTCCAATTTATGTTTTCCCTTCTAACCACATTATATATATTTATATTATTACTATTATCGTATATTTTATAGAGACTTATATATACATTATAAAAACATCCCACGTGTTATTAACTTATAAAAGTAAATGCTTAACGGAAGTTGGCAAGGAAAATCCTGGTTGTTTTTGACTCACGGGCAAGGAAAATCCTGGTTATTGCGTACAAAAGCTTGCGAAGATTTTAAGGACCAATTTAATAATAACACGCTCATTTTTATTTTGAGCAATAACTCGCTAATTTCTTAATATTATGTATGTATATATATATATAATGTGCCTCTCCGGTTTATTCTTTGATATTAATTGCTCCTTCTAACATAACATTATATATATATATATATAACGAGCCCACCTAATACGTGTATTTCAAGGAAGTGCAAATGGGCTGGGATTTCTTAGAAAATATAAATGGGCCTGATTGACGCGAAATTATTTGTTCACCCAGCCCAGCAAATGGACTGTACATTCTAGAAAACATGGGTTAAATATATGCAACATTTTTGCAGGCTGACATGTGGGCCAATAGGTCGAAGCCTACGCAGGGCATTGTCAACTTGGTCAACAAATGATTCTGCCATCCACAACCATTGGATTTATATCCAACGGCCGGCATGCACCTTCAATCTCTTGTCTTCTTCCTCCAGCGTCGCCGGGACCGCCTGGTCTGGCCTCCGGCGGCTAGCGGCTCTGCTTAGCACGCATCGCTGCGAGGCGCTACCCCACCGTCGGCCAGGCTATCCCTCCACCCCTTGACACCTCCTGTTATTCTCCACAAACTACAGCCCCACGCCGCAACAGAACCAGACATAACCCTTCTCCTCCTCTCAATCTGTGACTCCACTGCCGCGTTTTCCCATCTCCGAGTCGTTCCCGTCCGGGGCCTCGCCGTCGTCCACCGCCTCGCTGCGTTCGGTGCGGCGTGGTCAACAAACGAGAGTCATCGGAAGAGGTCTGTACGTGGAGAACCTGATGGCTAGGACCCACGTGGTCCATGGTCGCACGCAAGGAAAGTTCCTCCTTATTAAGCTGAAAAAATGTTTCCTCCACCTGACAGCTGGGACCCACCGGCTGTATCTTTGCATGGAAGGAAGTGCCTCCTTCTTTTGCGAAAAAAAATATTCATCCTGTTGATAGCTAGGACCCGTCAGATTTGGTGACTGACTTTTGGGCCTACTAAGCGGGCGTGTATGCACGGCTTTGTCAACTTAAGCAACAAATGATTCTAGCAGCTGGATCGTTGGATGTTAATCCAACAGCCGTGCTCCTTCTTCAACCTCTGTTCTTGCTCCTGTCTCCCGTGGGCGGCACCGCGGCTGTGCTGCCATGCACCCGAACCAGTGAAGTTTCCCACTCCTCTCCATCTGCGACTCCACTGCCCCGTCTTCCCCATCTCCAGGTCGTTCTAGTCTGGGTACGCTCGGCACGGTGTGGTCAATGTGGTCAACATCCGAGAGTCATGGGAAGATGACTGTATGTGAGACGCTGACAGTGGGGATGCACCACGCCCATGGACGCATGCATGCAATGGAATGCGGCGAGGTCAACGTGGTCAAGGAACGACTTCCATCGGAAGTATATTGTACGTGGAGAGTCTCGGCTGGGTCCACGGCAGCAGCAAGTAAGTGCCTCCTTATTACGCAAAAAATAATGATTCCTCCAACTGACAGCACGGACCCACTAGACGGGCCACCGTATTTTGCGCAAAAACGTTTGCCCCTGACTGCTGGGACCCACCTGACGGGCCACCATATTTCGCGAAAAAAACGTTCCCCCGCTGTTAGCTCGGACGCACCGGAAGTGCCTCCTTATTACGCACAAAAAATGAATACTCCCCGGCTAGCTGGGACCCACCTTGGTGGGAGGCTGACTTGTGGGCCTACTAAGTTGACGGGGATGGAGGGCTTTGTCAACTTAGTCAATATGAACGATTCTAGCTCCAGTGACCGTACGATGTCCATCCAACGGCCGTAGTGCTTCTTCAACCTCTGGTCTTCTTGCTCCAGCCGCCAAAGCAGCGCCGGTCGTGCCACATGCTCTTGCCTCCTGTGGCCGGCTGTGCTGCTGCGGAGGCCTCACTGCCCCCTACTATTCCCACCGCTGGCCAGGCCCTGCGACGACGGTAGCCTCACACCGCAGCCGAACCAGTGAACCCTCGTACTCCTCTCCGCGCGGGCTTCCACTATCGCGTCTTCCCCGGCTCTGCTTCATCCCCTTCCTAGGCCTCGCCGTCGTCCACCGCCGTGGTGCTCTCCGCGTGGCGTGGTCAATGTGGTCAAGGAACGACTTCCATAGGAAGAGTACTGTACGTGGAGAGGCTGACAGCTGGGTCCACGACCACAGCCCAGTTTTTTTGTGATTTGCCAAGTAAGTCGCTTTGTCAGGCCTGTTGGGCTGCAAATCTTTCAAGATGAGGAGAGCTTTCATTTGGCTGGCCGAGAAAATGGCCCATCAGTAAGGAGAAATGGGATGTACATTTTTAAAACACATCAAACCGACAATTAGTTTCAAATATCTTTTTTTCATTTCGAGATTTTAACTTACATTAATTTTTATGCGTGGAGAATTTGTTGGATTTTATATTGATATACATTTATTTTTAAAATCAGTTTGAATGTGGGTCGAAATTTCGGGATTAAAAATAGTTCGGACCGCACCAAAATATGCAAAATTTCATATAATTTTTTAACAGTGGCCACAATATGGACTGTAATGCTAACAAAAAGAATAAGGGCTCCAAAAAAGCCTTAAGAATTAGCAAATGGGATGTAAATTATTAGAAATAATGGCAGATGGGTTGTATGCTGTTTTCCACAGATTTGAGGCTTTCCTAAAAAAAGGTTAACGCACAAGCAGTGACTGTTGGATGTCCATCGAACGGTCGTCGTGCTTCTTCAATCTCTGCTCTTCCTGCTCCAGCCGCTCAAACAAGTGCCGGCGGGACTGCCTGCTCCCTCCTCCCCGCGGCCGGCTGTGCTACCGCGCAGGCCTCACCGCCGCATCATACTCCCATCGCTGGCCTAGCCATCCCTCTACTCACCTACGCCCGCTGTTAATCTCCGGCGACGGCAGACGAACCAGTAAACCCTCATACAGTCGTACTCCCCTCCGTGTGGGAAACAACTGCCGAGTCTTCCCTGCCTCCGTGTCGTTCCCTTCCTAGGCCTCGTCGTCGTCCACTGCCCTAGTGCTCTTGGCGCGGCCTGGTCAATGTGGTCAACGATCGACATGCATCTGAAGTGGACTGTACGTGGAGAGGCCGACAGCTGGGTCCATGGTCGCACACAAGGAAATGCCTCCTCATTACGCACAAAAATAATGATTCCTCCACCTGACATCAAGGACCCACCGAAAGGGCCTCTGTAGCGAAAAAAACGTTACCACGCTGACAGCTCGGACCCACCAGCTATATCTTCGCACGCAAGGAAGTGCCTCCTTATTACGCACAAAAAAATGAATACTCCCCCTATTAGCTGGGACCCAGTATAGTGGCAGGCTGACTTGTGGGCCTACTAAGTTGAGGGAGACGGAGGGCTTTGTCAACTTAGTCAATATGCACGATTCTAGCTCCAGTGACCGTACGATGTCCATCCAACGGCCGTAGTGCTTCTTCAACCTCTGGTCTTCTTGCTCCAGCCGCCCAAACCAGCGCCGGTCGTGCCTCATGCTCCTGCCTCCCGTGGCCGGCTGCGATGCGGCCGAGGCCTCACCGCCCCTACTACTCCCACCGCTGGCCAGGCTATCCCTCTACTCACCCACACCCCCTGTTATTCTGCGGCGACGGCAGCCTCACACTGCAGTGAACCAGTGAACCCTCGTACTCCTCTACGCGTGGGCATCCACTGTCGCGTCTTCCCTGGCTCCGCGTCATCCCCTTCCTAGGCCTTGCCGCCGTCCACTGCCCTGGTGCTCTTGGCGCGGCGTGGTCAACGTGGTCAAGGAACGGCTTCCATCGGACGTGGACTGTACGTGGAGAGGCTGACAGCTGGGTCCACGGCCGCAGCAAGGAAGTGCCTCCTTATTACGTGCAAAATAATTATTCCTCCACCTGACAGCGGGGACCCACCGGACAGGTCACCGTATTTCGCAAAAAAAACATTTGCCCCTAACTGCTGGGACCCACCAGCTACATCTTCGCACACAAGGAAGTGCGTCCGGGCAAAAAAAAGATTCGCCCCCCTGACTGCTGGGACCCACCAGCTACATCTTCGTAGGTAAGGGAGTGCCTGACAGTCGGGACCCACCTGGTCGAAGCGCATGTAGCGTTGTCATTCTGGTCGCGAACGTGTATGTACATATATACTGGTGGATGTAGAGGCGTGCACGTGTCGTAGTAGAGGCGCGTACGTGTCGTAGTAGAGGCGCGCACGTAGCATGTACACGTACGTACAGCGGCTAGGGTGCAAGAAAGAAAATACGGCCACGTATGTGTACATATGGGCGGCGTCTCGAACGCCTACTCGCGCATACGTACGACCAGGGCTCGTGTACATGGCTGGGTCGGAACGGAGAAACAACGTCGTCATCGTGTTCATGGGGAGGCAACGGAATGCGTCGTGTTCATGGGGAGGCAATGGAATGCGTCGTGTTCATCAGGAGGCAACGGAACGCGTGGGAGCCAAGCGGCTGGGTCAAAACAAAATGCGTGGTCGTGTTCATCGGGAGGGCCTGGACGAAACAGGCGATGGAAATGAGGCCTGGCGTACCACACAACGGAGGAAATGGACCTCCTACGTTCGGAACGGGGTCCTGTTGATCGGGAGGGGTCTGGCGTACCGCAAAACAGAGGAAACGGACCTCCTATGGTCGAAACGGGGGTCTTGTTGATCGGGAGGGGTGTGGCATACCGCAAAACGGACGAAACGGACCTCCTACGGTTGAAAGGGGGTCCTGTTGATCGGGAGGGGTGTGGCGTACCGCAAAACAGACGAAACGGACCTCCTATGGTCGAAACGGGGGTCCTGTTCATCGGGAGGGGTGTGGCGTACCGCAAAACGGGACTCCACGGGATTCTGTTCATCTCCACCGTCGACCTCCTCCAGCCTCCACGGGCTATCGTCGACCTCCTCCAGCCTCCACGGGCTCCTGTTCATCCAGCGTCCACCGCGCGCTACCTCCACCGGCTACTGTTCAACCACCCCTCCACGGGCACCCCTCCACCATCTACTGTTCATCCAGCCCTCCACACCACGGGGTCATGTTCAACCACCCCTCCACGGGCACCCCTCCACCGTCTACTGTTCATCCAGCCCTCCACCACACCATGGGGTCCTGTTCATCCAGAGGCAACGCCACCGCTCACTGTTCATCCACCCCCCCCCCCCCCCCCGCCGCAACACTCACTGTTCATCCCAGAGGCAGCATCGATCGGCTTTAGTTAGCAGTAGTAGCGAAGGAATCACTTGATCGGGTTCAGTTAACAGCCATCGATCGATCGCTCGGATTCAGTAACGTGTAGCCTGCAGTGTAATCGCTCGGGTTCAGTTAGAGCCCAACGCCTCGCTCGGGTTCAGTTAGAGCCAACGCCTCGCACACACGCGTGTACATGTACGAGAGAAACGCTCATCACTCGGTCCCCGACCTCCCACATTAACGGGGAACTCCCCGAAATTTTCCTCGCCCTCGCTTCTACCACGGTTTTTTCCGTCATGGACGACCCAAAGAATGTCATGCAGCTGTGTCTCCGGCCCGCCCAGGACAAAAAGCCCATTTTCTGTCATGATTTTTTGTCATAGAAGTAGGAGCCACCACATCTATGATGATACCGGGTTTTGTCACAATTATCGTCATAGAAGTGTCATATGTATGACAGAATTTTTTTTCGTTCGGCCCAAAATGTCACGAATGTGTCTTTTTTTATAGTGTACGGATATTAGAACTCCTCCCTTGTAACCAACTTTGTGTAACCCTAGCCCCCTCCGGTGTCTATATAAACCGAAGGGTTTAGTCCGTAGGACAATATACAATCATACCATTGAAGGAAATATGCCCTAGAGGCAATAATAAAGTTATTATTTATTTCCTTATATCATGATAAAAGTTTATTATTCATGCTAGAATTGTATTAACCGGAAACATAATACATGTGTGAATACATAGACCAACAGAGTGTCACTAGTATGCCTCTACTAGACTAGCTCGTTAATCAAAGATGGTTATGTTTCCTAACCATGAACAAAGAGTTGTTATTTGATTAACGAGGTCACATCATTAGTTGAATGATCTGATTGACATGACCCATTCCATTAGCTTAGCACCCGATCGTTTAGTATGTTGCTATTGCTTTCTTCATGACTTATACATGTTCCTATAACTATGAGATTATGCAACTCCCGTTTAACCGGAGGAACGCTTTGGGTACTACCAAACGTCACAACATAACTGGGTGATTATAAAGGAGTACTACAGGTGTCTCCAATGGTAGATGTTGGGTTGGCGTATTTCGAGATTAGGTTTTGTCACTCTGATTGTCGGAGAGGTATCTCTCGGCCCTCTCGGTAATGCACATCACATAAGCCTTGCAAGCACTGCAACTAATAAGTTAGTTGTGAGATGATGTATTACGGAATGAGTAAAGAGACTTGCCGGTAACGAGATTGAACTAGGTATTGGATACCGACGATCGAATCTCGGGCAAGTAACATACCGATGACAAAGGGAACAACGTATGTTGTTATGCGGTCTGACCGATAAAAGATCTTCGTAGAATATGTAGGAGCCAATATGGGCATCCAGGTCCCGCTATTGGTTATTGACCGGAGACGTGTCTCGGTCATGTCTACATTGTTCTCGAACCGTAGGGTCCGCACGCTTAACGTTACGATGACAGTTATTATGAGTTTATGCATTTTGATGTACCGAACGTTGTTCGGAGTCCCGGATGAGATTACGGACATGACGAGGAGTCTCGAAATAGTCGAGACGTAAAGATTGATATATTGGAAGCCTATGTTTGGACACCGGAAGCGTTCCGGGTGAAATCGGGATTTTACCGGATTACCGGGAGGGTTACCGGAACCCCCCGGGAGGCTAATGGGCCTATTGGGCCTTAGTGGAAAAGAGAAAAGAGGCAGCCCTCTAGCTGACCGGCGCCCCCTAGAGTCCTATTAGGAATAGGACAAGGGGCCGGCCCCCCTTCTCTCTCTTTCCCCCCCCCCCCCCCCCGGGAGTCCTAATTGGATTAGGATTGGGGGGGAGGAGTCCTACTCCCGGTGGGAGTAGGACTCCCCTGCGCCTCCCCCTCTTGGCCGGCCAGCCCCCCCTCCTCCAACATATAAATACAGGGGCAGGGGACACCACAAGTTACAGAAGTTGATCCTTGAGATCGTTCCTTAGCCGTGTGCGGTGCCCCCTGCCACCAAATTCCACCTCGATCATACCGTTACAGTGCTTAGGCGAAGCCCTGCGTCGGTAGTACATCAAGATCGTCACCACGCCGTCGTGCTGACGGAACTCTTCCTCGACGCTTTGCTGGATCGGAGCCCGAGGAACGTCATCGAGCTGAACGTGTGCTAAGAACTCGGAGGTGCCGGAGTAACGGTACTTGGATCGGTCGGATCGGGAAGAAGACGTACGACTACTTCCACTACGTTGTGTGATCGCTTCCGCAGTCGGTCTGCGTTGGTACGTAGACAACACTCTCCCGTCTCGTTGCTGTGCATCACCATGATCTTGCGTGTGCGTAGGAAAATTTTGAAATTACTATGTTCCCCAACAGTGGTATCAGAGCCTAGGTTTTATGGTTTGATGTTATATGCACGAGTAGAACACAAGTGAGTTGTGGGCGATACAAGTCATACTGCCTACCAGCATGTCATACTTTGGTTCGGCGGTATTGTTGGTTGAGATGATCCGGACCAACCTTACGCATACTCTTATGCGAGACCGGTTCCCTCGACGTGCTTTGCACATAGATGGCTTGCGGAAGACTATCTCTCCAACTTTAGTTGAACCAAGTGTGACTACGCCCGGTCCTTGAGAAGGTTAAAACGGAGTCTATTTGACGAACTATCGTTGTGGTTTTGATGCGTAGGTGAGATGTGTTCTTACTTAAGCCCGTAGCAGCCACGTAAAACTTGCAACAACAAAGTAGAAGACGTCTAACTTGTTTTTGCAGGGCATGTTGTGATGTGATATGGTCAAGGCATGATGCTGATTTTATTGTATGAGATGATCATGTTTTGTAACCGAGTTATCGGCAACTGGCAGGAGCCATATGATTGTCGCTTTATTGTATGCAATGCAATCGCGATGTAATGCTTTACTAGATTACTAAACGGTAGTAATAGTCGTGGAAGCATAAGATTGGCGAGACGACAACGTTGCTACGATGGAGATCAAGGTGGCGCGCCAGTGACGATGGTGATCATGACGATGCTTCGGAGATGGAGATCACAAAAGCACAAGATGATGATGGCCATATCATATCACTTATATTGATTGCATGTGATGTTTATCCTTTATGCATCTTATATTGCTTTGATTGACGGTAGCATTATAAGATGATCTCTCACTAAATTATCAAGAAGTGTTCTCCCTAAGTATGCACCGTTGCAAAAGTTCTTCGTGCTGAGACACCACGTGATGATCGGGTGTGATAGGCTCTACGTTCAAATACAACGGGTGCAAAACAGTTGCACACGCGGAATACTCAGGTTATACTTGACGAGCTATGCATATAAGATATGACCTCGGAACACGGAGACCGAAAGGTCGAGCGTGAATCATATAGTAGATATGATCAACATATTGATGTTCACCATTGAAAACTACTCCATCTCACGTGATGATCGGTTATGGTTTAGTTGATTTGGATCACGTAATCACTTAGAGGATTAGAGAGATGTCTATCTAAGTGGGAGTTCTTAAGTAATTAACTGAACTTAAAAATTATCATGAACTTAGTACCTGATAGTATCTTGCTTGTTTATGTTGTAGATAGATGGCTCGTGCTGTTGTTCCGTTGAATTTTAATGCGTTCCTTGAGAAAGCTAAGTTGAAAGATGATGGTAGCAATTACATGGACTGGGTCCGTAACCTGAGGATTATCCTCATTGCTGCACAGAAGAATTACGTCCTGGAAGCACCGCTAAGTGCCAGGCCTGCTGCAAGAGCAACGCCAGAAGTTATGAACGTCTGGCAGAGCAAAGCTGATGACTACTCAATAGTTCAGTGTGCCATGCTTTACGGCTTAGAACCGGGACTTCAACGACGTTTTGAACGTCATGGAGCATATGAGATGTTCCAGGAGTTGAAGTTAATATTTCAAGCAAATGCCCGGATTGAGAGATATGAAGTCTCCAATAAGTTCTATAGCTGCAAGATGGAGGAGAACAGTTCGGTCAGTGAGCATATACTCAAAATGTCTGGGTATAATAATCACTTGATTCAATTGGGAGTTACACTTCCGGATGATTGCGTCATTGACAGAATTCTCCAATCACTGCCACCAAGCTACAAGAGCTTTGTGATGAACTATAATATGCAAGGGATGAACAAGACTATTCCCGAGCTCTTCGCTATGCTGAAAGCTGCGGAGGTAGAAATCAAAAAGGAGCATCAAGTGTTGATGGTTAACAAAACCACTAGTTTCAAGAAAAAGGGCAAAGGGAAAAAGAAAGGGAACTCCAAGAAGAACGGCAAGCAAGTTGCTGCTCAAGAGAAGAAACCCAAGCCTGGACCTAAGCCTGAAACTGAGTGCTTCTACTGCAAGCAGACTGGTCACTGGAAGCGGAACTGCCCCAAGTATTTGGCGGATAAGAAGGATGGCAAGGTGAACAAAGGTATATGTGATATACATGTTATTGATGTGTACCTTACTAATGCTCGCAGTAGCACCTGGGTATTTGATACTGGTTCTGTTGCTAATATTTGCAACTCGAAACAGGGACTACAGAATAAGCGGACACTAGCAAAGGACGAGGTGACGATGCGCGTGGGAAACAGTTCCAAAGTCGATGTGATCGCGGTCGGCACGCTACCTCTACATCTACCTTCGGGATTAATATTAGACCTAAATAATTGTTATTTGGTGCCAGCGTTGAGCATGAACATTATATCTGGATCTTGTTTAAAGCGAGACGGTTATTCATTTAAATCAGAGAATAATGGTTGTTCTATTTATATGAGTAATATCTTTTATGGTCATGCACCCTTGAAAAGTGGTCTATTCTTATTAAATCTCGATAGTAGTAATACACATATTCATAATGTTGAAGCCAAAAGATGCAGAGTTGATAATGATAGTGCAACTTATTTGTGGCACTGCCGTTTAGGTCATATCGGTGTAAAGCGCATGAAGAAACTCCATACTGATGGGCTTTTGGAACCACTTGATTATGAATCACTTGGTGTTTGCGAACCGTGCCTCATGGGCAAGATGACTAAAACACCGTTCTCCGGCACTATGGAGAGAGCAACAGATTTATTGGAAATCATACATACCGATGTATGTGGTCCGATGAATATTGAGGCTCGTGGCGGATATCGTTATTTTCTCACCTTCACAGATGATTTAAGCAGATATGGGTATATCTACTTAATGAAACATAAGTCTGAAACATTTGAAAAGTTCAAGGAATTTCAGAGTGAAGTTGAAAATCATCGTAACAAGAAAATAAAGTTCCTACGATCTGATCGTGGAGGAGAATATTTGAGTTACGAGTTTGGTGTACATTTGAAAAATTGTGGAATAGTTTCGCAACTCACGCCACCCGGAACACCACAACGTAATGGTGTGTCCGAACGCCGTAATCGTACTTTACTAGATATGGTGCGATCTATGATGTCTCTTACTGATTTACCGCTATCATTTTGGGGTTATGCTTTAGAGACGGCCGCATTCACGTTAAATAGGACACCATCTAAATCCGTTGAGATGACGCCTTATGAACTATGGTTTGGCAAGAAACCAAAGTTGTCGTTTCTTAAAGTTTGGGGCTGCGATGCTTATGTGAAAAAGCTTCAACCTGATAAGCTCGAACCCAAATCGGAGAAGTGTGTCTTCATAGGATATCCAAAGGAAACTATTGGATACACCTTCTATCACAGATCCGAAGGCAAGACTTTTGTTGCTAAATTCGGAAACTTTCTTGAGAAGGAGTTTCTCTCGAAAGAAGTGAGTGGGAGGAGAGTAGAACTTGACGAGGTAACTATACCTACTCCATTATTGGGAAATAGTACATCACAGAAAACTGTTTCTGTAAGAACTACACCAATAAGAGAGGAAGTTAATGATGATGATCATGAAACTTTAGATCAAGATACTACTGTACCTCGTAGATCAACCAGAGCAAGATCCGCACCAGAGTGGTACGATAATCCTGTTCTGGAAGTCATGCTACTAGATCATGATGAACCTACGAACTATGAAGAAGCGATGGTGAGCCCAGATTCCGCAAAGTGGCTTGAAGCCATGAAATCTGAGATGGGATCCATGTATGAGAACAAAGTATGGACTTTGGTTGACTTGCCCGATGATCGGCAAGCAATTGAGAATAAATGGATCTTTAAGAAAAAGACTGACGCTGATGGTAATGTTACTGTCTACAAAGCTCGACTTGTCGCAAAAGGTTTTCGACAAGTTCAAGGAGTTGACTACGATGAGACTTTCTCACTCGTAGCGATGCTTAAGTCTGTCAGAATCATGTTAGCAATTGCCGCATTTTATGATTATGAAATTTGGCAAATGGATGTAAAAACCGCATTCCTGAATGGATTTCTGGAAGAAGAGTTGTATATGATGCAACCCGAAGGTTTTGTCGATCCAAAAGGAGCTAACAAAGTATGCAAACTCCAGCGATCCATCTATGGACTGGTGCAAGCATCTCGGAGTTGGAATAAACGCTTTGATAGTGTGATCAAAGCATTTGGGTTTATACAGACTTTTGGAGAAGCCTGTATTTACAAGAAAGTGAGTGGGAGCTCTGTAGCATTTCTGATATTATATGTGGATGACATATTACTCATTGGAGATGATATAGAATTTCTGGATAGCATAAAGGGATACTTGAATAAAAGTTTTTCGATGAAAGACCTCGGGGAAGCTGCTTACATATTAGGCATAAAGATCTATAGAGATAGATCAAAACGCTTAATTGGACTTTCACAAAGCACATACCTTGACAAGATTTTGAAGAAGTTCAAAATGGATCAAGCAAAGAAAGGGTTCTTGCCTGTATTGCAAAGGTGTGAAGTTGAGCCAAACTCAATGCCCGACCACTTCAGAAGATAGAAAGAATATGAAAGATGTTCCCTATGCTTCAGCCATAGGCTCTATCATGTATGCAATGCTGTGTACCAGACCTGATGTGTGCCTTGCTATAAGTTTAGCAGGGAGGTACCAAAGTAATCCAGGGATGGATCACTGGACAGCGGTCAAGAACATCCTGAAATACCTGAAAAGGACTAAGGATATGTTTCTCGTATATGGAGGTGACAAAGAGCTCACCGTAAGAGGTTACGTTGATGCAAGCTTTGACACTGATCCGGACGATTCTAAATCGCAAACCGGATACGTGTTTACTTTAAACGGTGGAGCTGTCAGTTGGTGCAGTTCTAAACAAAGCGTCGTAGCGGGATCTACATGTGAAGCGGAGTACATAGCTGCTTCGGAAGCAGCGAACGAAGGAGTCTGGATGAAGGAGTTCATATCCGATCTAGGTGTCATACCTAGTGCATCGGGTCCAATGAAAATCTTCTGTGACAATACTGGTGCAATTGCCTTGGCAAAGGAATCCAGATTTCACAAAAGAACCAAGCACATCAAAAGACGCTTCAACTCCATCCGGGATTTAGTCCAGGTGGGAGACATAGAAATTTGCAAGATACATACGGATCTGAATGTTGCAGACCCGTTGACTAAGCCTCTTCCACGAGCAAAACATGATCAGCACCAAGACTCCATGGGTGTAAGGATCATTACTGTGTAATCTAGATTATTGACTCTAGTGCAAGTGGGAGACTGAAGGAAATATGCCCTAGAGGCAATAATAAAGTTATTATTTATTTCCTTATATCATGATAAAAGTTTATTATTCATGCTAGAATTGTATTAACCGGAAACATAATACATGTGTGAATACATAGACCAACAGAGTGTCACTAGTATGCCTCTACTAGACTAGCTCGTTAATCAAAGATGGTTATGTTTCCTAACCATGAACAAAGAGTTGTTATTTGATTAACGAGGTCACATGATTAGTTGAATGATCTGATTGACATGACCCATTCCATTAGCTTAGCACCCGATCGTTTAGTATGTTGCTATTGCTTTCTTCATGACTTATACATGTTCCTATAACTATGAGATTATGCAACTCCCGTTTAACCGGAGGAACGCTTTGGGTACTACCAAACGTCACAACGTAACTGGGTGATTATAAAGGAGTACTACAGGTGTCTCCAATGGTAGATGTTGGGTTGGCGTATTTCGAGATTAGGTTTTGTCACTCTGATTGTCGGAGAGGTATCTCTGGGCCCTCTCGGTAATGCACATCACATAAGCCTTGCAAGCACTGCAACTAATAAGTTAGTTGTGAGATGATGTATTACGGAACGAGTAAAGAGACTTGCCGGTAACGAGATTGAACTAGGTATTGGATACCGACGATCGAATCTCGGGCAAGTAACATACCGATGACAAAGGGAACAACGTATGTTGTTATGCGGTCTGACCGATAAAAGATCTTCGTAGAATATGTAGGAGCCAATATGGGCATCCAGGTCCCGCTATTGGTTATTGACCGGAGACGTGTCTCGGTCATGTCTACATTGTTCTCGAACCGTAGGGTCCGCACGCTTAACGTTACGATGACAGTTATTATGAGTTTATGCATTTTGATGTACCGAACGTTGTTCGGAGTCCCGGATGAGATTACGGACATGACGAGGAGTCTCGAAATAGTCGAGACGTAAAGATTGATATATTGGAAGCCTATGTTTGGACACCGGAAGCGTTCCGGGTGAAATCGGGATTTTACCGGATTACCGGGAGGGTTACCGGAACCCCCCGGGAGGCTAATGGGCCTATTGGGCCTTAGTGGAAAAGAGAAAAGAGGCAGCCCTCTAGCTGACCGGCGCCCCCTAGAGTCCTATTAGGAATAGGACAAGGGGCCGGCCCCCCTTCTCTCTCTTTCCCCCCCCCCCCCCGGGAGTCCTAATTGGATTAGGATTGGGGGGGAGGAGTCCTACTCCCGGTGGGAGTAGGACTCCCCTGCGCCTCCCCCTCTTGGCCGGCCAGCCCCCCTCCTCCAACATATAAATACAGGGGCAGGGGACACCACAAGTTACAGAAGTTGATCCTTGAGATCGTTCCTTAGCCGTGTGCGGTGCCCCCTGCCACCAAATTCCACCTCGATCATACCGTTACAGTGCTTAGGCGAAGCCCTGCGTCGGTAGTACATCAAGATCGTCACCACGCCGTCGTGCTGACGGAACTCTTCCTCGACGCTTTGCTGGATCGGAGCCCGAGGAACGTCATCGAGCTGAACGTGTGCTAAGAACTCGGAGGTGCCGGAGTAACGGTACTTGGATCGGTCGGATCGGGAAGAAGACGTACGACTACTTCCACTACGTTGTGTGATCGCTTCCGCAGTCGGTCTGCGTTGGTACGTAGACAACACTCTCCCGTCTCGTTGCTGTGCATCACCATGATCTTGCGTGTGCGTAGGAAAATTTTGAAATTACTACGTTCCCCAACAACCATAGGCTAGCTTCTAGGGTTTAGCCTCTACGATCTCGTGGTAGATCAACTCTTGTAATACTCATATCATCAAGATCAATCAAGCAGGACGTAGGGTATTACCTCCATCAAGAGGGCCCGAACCTGGGTAAACATCGTGTCCCCTGCCTCCTGTTACCATCCACCTTAGACGCACAGTTCGGGACCCCCTACCCGAGAACCGCCAGTTTTGACACCGACATTGGTGCTTTTATTGAGAGTTCCACTATGTCGTCATCATAAGAAGGAATGGCTCGTCTCGTTGTCAAGAACAACATCACCACTGGAGGAGCCATGGCTGTAGGCCAAACTCTCTGACTAGGCGGCTTCGTCATGACCGCCCACTCGGCCGTTGCGCCGACGATGACTTCTTGGGTCATCAAAAATAGCCTCCACATCGGCTCAAAATTCACCGAGCAGATGGATCCAATGGAGCTCTCCTCTTTGAACGAGCTCTTGGATCGCATCGCCGCTCTGGGAGTCGCTACGGACTATGATCGGATTGGGCTTAAACCCGACCAAAGGGAGATTAACTCTCCGCCGGTCACCCATCAGATAGCGGTGGTGGAGGAGCAATGCGGCGAATCTTCCTCTATCCTGAGGACGAACTATGTCTGGCTTCCCGAACTCTCCGAGCCGGATACCCGTCCACGGGAGGACATCGCCCTAAACCTGAACCTAGAATCATGCTGCGTGCCAAACCTGCGGGGCAACATCCCGGAGCCCGAACTTCCAAGATCGGAAACTCCTCCTCCCCCGGGTCTTAGATTGGGTCAAGGTCTGGACTTAAATCCACCCACCCACCCAGATATAAATGATCTTTCCCACATTAGGCAAGAGCCCCAAGAGACAGTACATCACTATTGGGCCAGATTCCTCCTTGTAATGAACAAGGTCAAGGACTGTTGCGAGGAAGACGTGATTTTGTTCTTTTGCAACAATTGCACGGACAAGGGAATCCTCAACGCCATAAGTCGCCGTGACATAGCACACTTTGCTGACTTGGCGGCCATAGTACGAAAGTACTGTGCGATGGAAAGCTCCTGGAAAACCCAAACAAAATTTTGGGATAATCCGGCTCTGATAAAACCCCCAGTCCGAACCAAAAGGGTGCACTCTCATAAGTCGCCCGACTCAATTACAAAGAAGCAAAAGCCCACTACAGGGCATGGAACCGTATTGGAGGGATGGCTTAACGGGCCCTGCAAAATTCATAGTACAGCGGATACCATACCAACACACAGCCTTAGAGCATGTTGGGTACTACGGCAGGTGGCCAAGAGCAGTGAGGATCTCCTCATTCAAAACACCACAGAGCACCATCCCATGGATAACAATACAATACTAACAGTCTTCGAGACCTTCGCCTCAAATAATAGGCGTAAGCGAGCACTCCGCAGCCTTGCCAAAGTCTGCCACGTGGCAGCAATAAATCCATGGAGTGACACGGCTATCACCTTCAATGCCAGTGACGAACCTAAATTCCGAACAACCCGAGCACCAGCCGCCTTGGTCCTCAGTCCAATTGTGGACGGCTTTCGGCTTACTAAAGTGCGCATGGACGGCGGCAGCCGATTAAACCTCATTTATGAGGAAACTCTTCAAAAAATAGAAATAGACAGAAACTGTATTGAGCAAAGCAGCACAACCTTCCGAGGAATCATCCCCAGTCGTGAGGCACGTTGCGCTGGGAAAATCACACTAGATGTGGTATTCGGCACTACGGAGAATTACAGGTCCGAAGAAATTACATTCCAAGTGGCCCCGTTCAGTAGCGGATACCACGCCCTTCTAGGGCGGGAGGCATTCACGATCTTCCAAGCCATACCCCATTACGGGTACATGAAGCTCAAAATGCCCGGGCCTAATGGAATCATCACTCTAGCTAGTGATCCAGACATAGCACTCCGCGCCGAAAACAAGACAGCCGTATTAGCCCTCGAGGCATTATCCGAAGCCCTGGCGGCGGAGGAATTAACTGCGTTGCGCTCCACAGTGGACAGGGACGACGTGATACTTGACAAAAGATCCAAGTCCACCTCTTTTAAACCAGCACATGAAATAGTCAAATTCCAAGTCCATCCAACGGACCCCACAAAAACAGCATCCATCGGGGCACAGTTAAACCCCGTTGTAGACGCCGCACTATGGGAGTTCCTCGCGAGAATTGGGACATATTCGCCTGGCATCCTTCAGACATGCCAGGAATCCCACGCAGGCTGGCCAAGCATAGCCTTAACATTCTAAAGGGATTCAAGCCGGTCAAGCAGACTCTTCGGCGTTTCTCCGAACCTAAGCGACAAGCCATGGGAGAGGAGCTAGCCAAGTTATTGGAGGCCGGACTCATCAGAGAAATAAAACATCCGGACTGGCTAGCAAACCTGGTAATGGTACCAAAGAAGGACAAATCCTGGCGCCTATGCATCGACTTCAAGGACCTTAATAAGGCTTGCCCAAAGGATCCCTTCCCCCTCCCTCGCATCGACCAAATTATCGACGCCACCGCAGGACACGACTCATTGTGCTTCCTCGACGCATACTCTGGTTACCACCAAATTAAGATGGCGGAGTCCGATCAAGCCGCAACAACATTTATCACTCCATACGGCCCCTTCCGTTTTAACACAATGCCCTTTAGGCTAAAAAACGCCGGCGCAACGTATCAGCGCATGATTCAGACATGTCTGGAAAACAGATCGACAAAACAGTGGAGGCATACGTAGACGATGTGGTCGTTAAAACCAGACATGTCGACTCCTTAATAGACGACTTGAGGCTCATGTTCGATAATATCCGAACATATGACATTAAGCTCAATCAGGAAAAATGCGTTTTCGGCGTACTCACCGGAAAGCTCCTCGGCTTCATCGTCTCCAATAGAGGAATTGAAGCAAATCCGGCTAAAATCCAGGCTCTGTCGTAGTTGGCTATCCCAACTGACCTCAAGCAAATTCAGAAGTTAACTGGATGTGTGGCAGCCTTAAGCCGCTTTATCTCCCGATTAGGAGAAAAGGCACTCCCCCTCTATCGCCTTCTTCGGCGCACCGAACACTTCGAGTGGACGGACGCAGCCACGGCCGGATTGGAAGAAATAAAGCCATCCTGGCCACCAACCCAATCTTGGCCGCACCAAATGTCGGCGAACCAATGCTATTATATATAGCGGCAACTCACCAAGTTGTAAGCACAGTGCTCGTCGTCGAACGAGAGACGGACGGACATAAATTCTCACTTCAAAAGCCAATATATTATGTATCCACTGTCCTCACTACATGCAAATCACGATACCCACATTATCAAAAGATAGCATACGCGGTATTCATGGCATCCCGGAAATTATGACACTACTTTCAAGAGTGTTCAATTACGGTGGCCTCAGAAGTACCACTCAACGACATAATAAACAACCGCGATGCCACGGGCCGGATTGCCAAATGGGCTATCGAGATCCTCCCGTTTGACATAACATATAGACCATGGTGAGCCATTAAGTCGCAAGTACTGGTCGATTTCGTCGCCGAATGGACAGAAGCCGAACTCCCTAAAGAGTACGGCGCATACTCCAATTGGATCATGCACTTTGACGGTTCTAAAATGCTGGCTGGTCAGGGGGCTAGCGCCGTCCTGACGTCCCCCACCGGAGATACAGTCCAATACGTACTCCAAATACTATACACAGACTCCAACGACGCAGCCGAAAATGAGGCCCTATTACATGGTCTTCGGATGGCAGTTTCCATGGGCATTCAACGCCTGGAGGTGCGTGAGGACTCGAACCAATATCTCAAATAAATGGAGACTTCAATGCCAAGGATCCGAAAATGGCGGCATATCGCAACGCCGTCCTCAAAATGTCAGCTCGGTTCGAGGGGCTTGAATTCCACCATGTGGCTCGGGAAAACAATCAGGCAGCGGATATCCTCGCCCATATCAGCGCTAAGCGCGACCCTATCCCACCTAACATCTTCCTGGAAAAGTTGTTTAAGCCATCCGTGGTATGGGAAGGGGACACCGGTAACAATAGTCCGGACCCGGCCACAACACCAGATACCGAACACTCTGACACAATCGGAGGCTCTGCCATCGAAATAACACCTTCAGCCCACGTGATAATGGCCGTCATCGCCCCGTGGACAGAACCATTCCTGGCCTACCTAACCAGGAAGGAACTACCCGAGGACCAAAATGAGGCACGCTGCATAGTGCGGCGATCTAAAGCCTACAAGGTCCACGAGGGAGAGCTTTATAAGAAAAGTACTACCGGAGTCCTTCAAAGGTGCATCTCCGAAGAGGAAGGGCGGAAGCTTTTGGCAGAAATCCATGCTGGACTCGGCGGCCATCACGCCGTAGCCCGGGCCCTTGTAAGCAAGGCCTTCCGTACAAGTTTCTATTGGCCAACGGCCCGAGCAGATGCACAGTATCTGGTCCAACATTGCGTCGGTTGCCAGGTTTTTGCAAACCAAAGCCATATGCCGCCTATCGCTCTCCAAACAATCCCCATTACTTGGCCCTTTGAGGTCTGGGGGCTTGATATGGTCGGACCCCTTAAAGGGGGAACCCATAAGAAAAAATACTTACTGGTCATGGTGGATAAATTCACCAAATGGATAGAAGCCAAACCTGTCAAAACGGCTGAATCCGGACCGGTGATAGACTTCATATCTGGGGTTGTACACCGTTATGGCATCCCCCATAGCATCATCACTGACAACGGCACGAACTTTACAGCCGACGAGGTGAAACTTTGGTGCAGCAACATGGGCACCAAGCCCGATTATGCTTCCGTCTATCACCCGCAAACCAACGGTCAAACCGAGCGAGCAAATGGTCTTATCATGAGCGGCATCAAACCCAGATTGGTGCGGTCCTTAAAGGAATCAAACACGCACTGGGTAGAGGAGCTCGACTCTGTACTATGGGGGCTGCGGACCACGCCGACACGCACTACTGGATACACACCATTCTTTATGGTGTACGACGCAGAGGTGGTTCTGCCCTGCGACATAATTCATGACTCACCTCGAGTGCGCATGTACGAAGAAAAAGAGGCCGAGCTCGATCGGCTGGACAGTTTGGACACCCTGGAGGAGGAGCGCGATGTAGCAAAAGCCCGTTCCGCATTCTATCAGCAACAGGCTCGAAGGTATCAAAGCAGAGAAGTATGGGCCAAAACCTATAACATTGGCGAACTAGTTCTACGCCTGCTGGAGAAGAAAAAGAACAAGCTCAAGCCCAAATGGGAAGGTCCCTTCATTATCGACCAGGTTCTGACCGGTGGAGTGTACCGTCTGCGGGGTGCATTGGATAATCGACTCGAGCCAAACCCATGGAACGCAGCTAGACTCCGAAGATTCTACGCCTAGTGCCGGACTCTATGTTCGTCTCCTTGCCCCCGTCAATTTTTTACGTATCAATTATCTGTCTTTTCTCTCTTTCTCTCTTCTTTTTTCTTCTCCTCAAGGCCTTAAAAGGCTAACTTGTGTCTTGGTTACACAATCTTGACGCGCTAACCGCGCTCATTATACCTGGGGGCTTCTTATATAGAAGCTTAATATAACTATTTTTCTGGGCTTTATGCCCCACACATGTGTTATTCTTCCGCGCGTACCTTTTTCGCCATTATATGCATCGATATGACTTAAGTTTTGGCCAAGCTAGGTTGCCTGGCTCTTGTATTTATGCCCTACGTTCCCGTTAATTCGGCTAGGGCATAAGGGGATCACCTCTGCGATTGTTACTGCCGGGTCAGCCGGATGTGTACCTCAGACTGGGTGAAGCCGAAAGCTAGCGTTCTTAAGGGAATATTCGGTCGATGAACAAAAGATGACTTTTATATATTTTGATACATGCCCCTAGATGTTATGGCCTGCGTCTCTTTTGGTAGTTCGGACATGCACATTAGGGCATGCGTACCCAGGGAAAGGAACCCTTAACGGACTATTCTCCCTGGAAGATGTTTCTTACTATCCATGTAATATAACATAGCTAGTTGGGTACTTGTCTATTCAAGCAATTATGACCCCTACGCCTGGTTTCCACGCATACCCCGGGTTTTACATAATCGAGCGGGTATTCGGATACACTCCGGACTATCGGGTCCAGAGGTCGAAGCGAAAAGGTCCGCCATGACAAATGATTTACAACCTGGCTAGGGACATTATATATGTCACTTAAAGTACACAGTCACTTAGACTGACTAAATTCTTCTTCTATACCATCCAACAGGCTGTCTAGCCTACAATCCTGTTGGGAATACTTTGCGGCTAATTCTACTTGGTCATACACCAAACTGACAGGGATCACTTTCCCATCAGGCCCCACGGGTCCAACCTCGGCCATGTGGTTTGGGTCAGCTTTGGTATATTGCATCTTCACCATGGCCCAGGCTTCCCTCGCACCTTGTCGGCAGGCTGATATATTCCATAATCGGAAGCGCCGCCGCGCTCCCTTGAGCTTCTCTATAAGCTCCCCCATGCCTCCTGGCGGGGAGGTGGATGGCCACAAGGCTTGGGCAATACCCTGCATCACCTGCCGAACTTGTTCGTGCAGTTGTGAGAGCTCTGGTAGAAGATCACCCGCAGACCCGGGCATCTCCTCCACGGGACTACCCATCAGAATACCTGCAGACATAACTCTGTTAGCCGGCTTCTTCACCCAACTCTTTCAAAAGTTCATTCAAGCACTTACTGAAAATGCCGCGTCGAAGCCGCTTATTATCCTCCACAGAGTCCGCAAGTTGGGCTCGGACATCTTTCAGTTCCACGCCCAGCCGGATATTGGCGTCCTGGAGATTATTTTTCTCCTGCCTGACCTGCGTAAGCACGCGTTCGCCAGCATTTAGCTGTCGATTAGCACGTTGCGCATCCTCCGGCATAGTCTCCGAATTCACTCTAGAGTCATCTGCAACATCTATGGTTAGATTTGCATGCATGCCGCATACTATTTGGTACCTATAACTCTTTGCAATGGAAACAAGTGTTACCAAAGGGGGCCTTCTCAGACTCCTTTAACGCGGCCACCGCGGCCCGCAGCTGGGCTTTGCACTCTTCCAGCTCTTGAGACAATTGGGTATTCTTCTCTGTAAGAACGTGCACAAATAATGATCCTTAAATCAGTTGTGTCAACCATTTCAAGTCTCCGGGGCTACTGATACATATAATCGTCAGATTTTCTTACCCGTGTATCCTTTACATACTGGTCCGTGGCTCTGGCAAGACCATTTTGAGCAGCACGGAAGTACGCGTCTCCTGAGTTGAAGACATCAAACGCCTCTTGGGAGAAACAAGCATCACGGAGTACACTACAAAAAAATACACTTCCGTGATGATACGTGTTTGTCACAGTAGGTCGCTTTTTTGTCATGCATGTACATCCATGACAAATTTATGACAGAATCAAGATAGTCATACCTGTGCTGTCGTAGAAGTGTTCCATGACATTACCAAAATTATCATCACGGAAGTGTCCACTTCCATGACGATAAATCGCGGGTCACAGAAGTGCTTTTGTCAAGGGTGACCGACACATGGCATCCATCATAACGGAAGCCGTTAAGCTATCGGGTTAGGTTTTGGATCCGATAACCCGTTAACAGCCCCGACCAATGGGAAATTTCCACGTGTAAAATTCTTATTGGCCGGACGAAACACGTGTCAGCTCGTCAGTGGGTCAAATAGGCGCCTATGATACGTCGACACGTGGCACGGCCCAATAGAGGCCCATTCCTGTGAAAAGGCCAGCCCGTTTGACTTGGTCAAAAGCTGGCGGGCCGGCCCATGGAAAGCCTATTAACGGCATGTTCGAATATAGCCCATTTACAACCCGCTAACCCAAGGCCCGTTACGCCCTATCCGAATTAGGCCCAGTAGCATCATCTGGGCCATCCAATATGATTCCAGCCCATTTTCACTTCTGGCCCATGTATGGCCCATGGCTTCTTTCGGCCCATATGAGGCCCTATGTAACTCTTGGCCTACTAACGGCCCGTGGTGAAACTGGCCCGTAATGAATAGTGTATCACTTTACACCCATTAACGGCCCGTGGTGAAACTGGCCTGTAATGAACAGTGTATCACTTTATACCCATTAACGGCCCGTTATTCCGTTGGGCCGTTTCCAGCCCATGTTATCTTTCGGCCTTCTTAGAGCCCATTTATTCTTGGGCTCATTCCAGCATTCATTTACTTACGGCCCATTACTGACATTTTCTGCTTGTGGGCCAAATTCAGCCCGTGGTTACAGTCGGCCCGTTTGTGGTCCGTTAATACGTTGGGCCGATTCCGTAGCATCATCAAATACGGCCTATTAACGATGGCCCGTTATGGTCGGCCCATCAACGGACGATTCCAACTCTAGCCCGTTTACGACCATAATGCGGTCTGTTTGGCCCATGTTTGGCCAATCAATTATACAACCTGTATAAGGCCCATTGATAATACGACCCGCAGAAGGCCCATTGTTTCTACGGCCCGTAGAAGGCCCATTGTCTCTACAGCCCGTAGAAGGCCCATTGTTTCTACGGCCAGTAGGAGGCCCAGTGTCACTACAGTAAATATTAGCCCATGGTTATTGTGGCCTAGTTTTAAAAAATAGGTTATTGCAGCCACTAGCTATCCGCGGAAAAAAAAACTGCAATGACTACAAGCAAACAAATAAACAAGACAACAAGGAAATAAATACGCAAGCAACTAACGCTAGGCTATCACGGCTATTACACATATTACATCCACTAGGCATCAAAGTTCGCCACCAGTGCAAATATAGGGAACAAAGCAGCATATCATATACACTGGTTGTCAAAGTTGGCGACCAGCGCAAATAAATGCCGCAGCAAAACAAATCCAGAACTGAAACCATTTCAGAAAATCTCAAGAAACAATATCCTGGGTACCCATAATGCTGGCAAGATGCTTAGCAAGCTTATTAACTTTCTCTTGTTTGGCGCTTAAATCCTCCAGTGCTTGCTGTTGCACCAGAAAATATGCATCTGAATTCTGCAGGGACTTCCTCAGTCTTTCAGCTTCCTGCCGCAGCACATCTGATCGATGTCTTTCAACTTGAAGTTGAGACTCAAGAAGACAAACTGATTCAGGCAGTGAGTTCGAAGAGCTTGTGCCAGCAGTAGTGGCTAGTAACTCGAACACTACATCAAGACAGGACTTTTGGGTTCCCTCACTGCCGTCAAGATAGTTTTTATCAGCTTTCTTGGAGACCAACAGGGATGTCTCACTATCTTGAACCTTATCTGCATTACTTCCTTTACCATTGGATAACGCGGTACTGTTATCCAATATTTTTTCCGCATTCTAAAAGAGAAACAAGCAGACACATCACATGTTTACCATGTTGTATATGAAACTCATTTTGGTAAATGAGTTCAGTAGTAAAGTGGATAGGATAACAGCATGAAACAAACATATATCTATGTACCATGGTCACTTTATGGTCTATATCATTCTAGTTTTTGTTGCCAAATCAAGATAGAGACACAGTTCAAATAATATTTGTTCAAGACAAAGCAAAATAGAAAGAATATAAGTGTGGGTAACTATAGAGCAATAACAACACTTGTAATGTGCATGACATGAGAACATAACTGTTTATTCAATTGAAACTGAAATCAACATAGAGCAGGTTACAACAGCAAACCAGTTAAAGAAACAAGTTTAAAACATACTTGTTGCGCCATTGGAGTTTCAATTCCATCCTTCAAATTTGAAAATAGTTGGTATGAGTAAATACAGTCATGCAAGAGCAAAGGAGTATGAACCATAGCTATAGAACCTGACCTGAGAACAAATCTTCTTCTCCTTTAAGCGTTGAGTTGGGATTCAGAGTGGTGGTCCTCGTGCTTTGGGTACTGCAGTTCCCTTACTAACTGCTCGTGTTTGGGTGCTCTATGGTGGAGACGATGCTGTGTCAACTGGAATTGGGTTACTATCTGCCGAAGTTGGGGTTAGAAGGGGTGTAGCTGGTTCTTTGTCCAACTGGGTAGGGGTACAATCTGCGAGAGTCTGGGTTATGTGCGGTGGATCTGGTCCTTGGGCAAGTACAACCGTGGTTCTATCTGCATCAACTGGTAGCACTGTCTTTTCTGAAGACCGTGTTGTTACTCCCTTAGATACTGCCATCACGCTCTCCAATTCAAGTGGCTGATAAACAAGAAAAGTAAATGAAAGTATAGACATTGTATGATAGACAAGTGCAATGGATAGTGGGGAATAAAAGAGGGCATGAAATAATTCATATTTATGTTGTCTAACCAAACAGGATAGCATGCCACAATTTCACATATATGATGGCTAACTAAACAAGATAGCATGACACAATTTCACATTATGATGGCTAACTAAAAAAGATGGAAAGACATAGTTCAAAATATGAGACTATGTAAACAGGATGACATGACATAACTATATAATGTGTTTATTAAATAGGTTGGCATGCCATAATTCACATACATTCACAGATAGAATGCCATAATTCAAAATATGATGACTGTAAACACTAAACAGGATGAGATGATATAACTATATGATGTCTGTATTAAATGGGTTGCCATGCCATAATTCAGATAGATGATGTGTATGTACTATGTAAACATGATGGCATGATATAATTCAAATATATGATTTATATAGTAAGCAAGTAAGCAGATGGCAATCCATATATGATGTAAAAACTAAGCAATGCAAGACAACATGCATGACATGGGTAATATAACCCTGCCAAGTTTGAGCATAGACCTCAGGGGGAAAATAGGACTGGTCATCAGTCTCTGAATCCTCCTTTGAGGAGCTCTCTGTAACCAGCAAGATGTCTGCTTCATCAGGTAGCATTGTCTGCTCTGAATACCTTGTTTTCACTCCAGATACTTCCATCACCACTTCAAATGGCTGATGCACAGGAAGAGTAGTTGAATATACAAACGTTGTCGACAAATGAAACATGTAATACAAAAAAATGATAGCATGATATAATTCACATACATGATGATTGGCTAAACAGCATGGCATTGCATAATTCACATATATAATGCCTTTGCAACAAGATAGCATTGTATAAGTCACATATATAATGTCTTGCAACAAGATGGCAATGCATAATTCACATATATGGTAATTAGACACTGAGCAGGTGGCATTGACACAAAGCATGTCTAAACTAATCAAATGACATAGCAATGCGAGACACCATACGCACGATATGAGCAACATAACCCTGCCAAGTTAGAGCATACACCTCGGGGGGAATAGGACTGGTCATCTGTCTCTGAATCCTCCTCTGAGGAGCTATCCGTAACCAGTGAGATATGCGCTTCGTCAGATAGCATAGTCTGCTCTGAAGACCTTGTTTTCACTCCAGAATTTGCCATCACCGTGTCAAATGGCTGATGCACACGAAGAGCAGTTGAATGTAATAACATTTTTGACAAATGTAATATGTAACCAAAAAAGGTGGCCTAATATAATTTACATATAGGATGACTGGCTAAGCAGGATGGCATTGCAAAATTCACATATATGATGCCTGGCTAAACAAGATGGCGTTGCATAATTCACATAAACGATGAATAAACTAAATAGATGGCATTCACACAAAGGATGTCTAAACTAAGGAGATGACATATTTGATGTATAAAGTAAGCAATGCAAGACACCATATGCATGATATAACCAACATCAGCATGCCAAGTTAGAGCGAAGACCTCAGGGGGTAAATAGGAGTTGTCTTCTCCTTCTGAATCCCCCTCAGAACAGATATCTTCCTCTCGATTACAATCCGAAATGCGTGGAGGGGGGGCTGCCTTTGCGCCTACCATGGACCGACGTCTGCATGAAATTTTATTGCCACGCAAGGCTCGTCTCTTTTGCTCTACATTTTCAGTTCCATTGTTTACAATAACTGTCATGCATAGGAATAAAACATAGTGAGATTATGTAAGGAGTGCATGTAGAAATCCAGAGTGATGGTAGCAACCTGTGGATAGACCCAAAACCAATAATAGCAGGCAGATAATGGCTTCAGCTAAAAAATATAGATAATGGCTTCTTTACTGTTTGTTTCCCACCCAACATGAAACTCATAGTAGACACCGGAGATTAACCAGATAGTAGATAGATACTATTGATAGAGGCCCCGATATGTACCCCACAACCACTTAAAAACTCAAGTTTGACCATTAGTTTGGAGCTGACTCGGAGTCTAATCGGTGAATAGGATGATAAAGTAGCATGTAATATTAAGAAATGCATAACGTAAGCAGACACGAAAGAGTGAGACCTCTCTTGCGGACCCGTGTAGTCCTCGAGGTCATCTGCTCGGTTGATGATGGTAGTGCAATTTTCATGGCTGCCAGCGGCGGGGAAGAAGATCTGAGGCGGCGAAAGACAGTCTGGAGGCCGGATCCCTGCTGTGCTGGACCCTTCTGTCATTGGAGCAGCTGAGCTGGGGTGGATGACGACGCAGCAGGAGCGGGACAAACCACGCAAGGTTTTCTTTGACAACTATCTGTAAGAGAAGTAATTCTATAAGGGCTCGTTTGAATTGGAGGATTCCAACAATGCAGGGATAGGAAATAGACAGGAATAGGATAGGAATGCACGTACAAAATAGAGAATTTAAAAACACAGGATTTCTACCAATCTGGGTGTTTGATTCACAACAATTGAAAGATCACGGGATGCAAAGAAGCATGGTGACATTAAGTCAAACCACAAGAAAATGTACAGTTATAATGCTATTATGCTACTATCTCTTAGTCTTGTGCTTCATGAATAGGAATTTGAAAAGGAGGACAAGTGAAAATTAAAATTCCTATGTTTTTTCTTTCAAGGAGACACTAAAGGAACAAATCAGTGTGCTCAGTGGACAATATATATAACATGTAGAGTAAAAAAGAGATGCAACAAGTGTAGAACCTCTTTGGCGAAGCCATGTCGATCTCAGCGTGATTGGGTTGGCCGGTGAGGATGCTCCGGCTGACTTGGCTGTCGGAGGAGGGGAAGAAGATCTTAGGTGTCTGGAGATGGAGCCCGAGGTACTGCTCCGCTGTGATGGAGGGTTTCGTCGTTGGAGCAGCTCCAGTGAGTTGTACGACGTCGAGGCTGAAGCAAGATGAGAGAGACAACGAACAACGTTAACCTGAGTGGAATTCTAATAGCATCTCCAATACATGACGTAAAATACATAACCACAAAGTGCTAGATGTAAAATACATCAGCCGCTCATCTCTGAACTTAACTATCGAAACTGAACTTAACTGTCGAAACTGAACTTAACTATCGAAACTGAACTTAACTGTCGAAATTGAATTTTGCTGTCGAAACTGAATTTTGTTGTCGAAACTGAACGCACTACCAAGGTGAGGCTACACGTCGGTCGACTAACTTTTTCATCTCTGGTCAGTCGATTTTGCAGTCGTTGGATATGAAATCAAGGGCATGCGGTTCATCTTCAAACTCCACCCCCCTGAGCCGGCCAAACAGCAGCCCCCCGCCGCCCGCGGCCGGCGGTGCATCGCCCCGCCCGCCCCGAAAACACTCCCCACCACCGGTCCGCCGCCGCCTCGGCCATCCCTCTAGGCCACCCCATGCCGAGCTTTTTCTCCAGCGATCCCCACGCCATTGCCCCGCCAACGCCCCGCCACCGCCGGCGACCACTGCCCCCATCTTGAACCCTAAGATAGATAGTGGGGTATCTCTCCGACGAGCCCCCCTCCCCACTGCGGCTGGTTCTTCTTTCACCCCGGTGAGCCCCCCCACCACCTGAAAATCGACTGACCCAAAAGTCGATTCAGTCGACTGAAGTGTAGCTAAATCGGAGCAGCATCGCAAGCAAGAGCAAGAGCGAGAGCAGCAGCGCGAGCAAGAGCAATAGCAAGAGCAGACCAGGCAGGGGACTGAGAGCAAGAGCAGAGCAGCAGCGCGAGCGAGAGCTAAAGCAGCAGCAGGTCCTACTGATGTGGACGTCACCGCCGAGGGAGCGACGCTGTGGAGGAAGTGGTCGGCGACGCCGCCGTGGATGGAGCCGCGCCATGTCGGCTCGGGACCGAGCGCCGGCAGCACCGTGAGATCGAATCAAGAAGAAAATGCAGCGATTAGTGTACAACCTCTTTGGTGGCGCCGATTAGGCCGCAGCTTCATCCAAGGAAACGGTGATGATGATGCTCTTCCGGTGGTGCAGGTGAAGACGGCAGTGTGGAAATGGAGGTGGCGCGAAAGACGAGGGGAACATCGGGGCAGCTCCTTGGAGGTGGAGGACGGGGTGGCTGAACCGGCGGGACGATGAGATCGACGACGGATCCTCATCCAGTACGGTGGATGAGGGACGTCGAGGTGTTGCTGTGGACGACGTCGTCGGGGAAGAGGCTCCGGCTGGGTGGCGGACGGAGCAGGGTGTGGGGTTTCGTCGCGGGTTTTCGCGGCCTCGGTGTACGAATGGGTGGGCGGATGGGATGGCAGTGGGGAACCATGGCTTAGAGACGCGCTTGTCCGAAATGTGGGGTAAGTTACGAAAGTACCCCCATCGATTTGAGGCGGTTCTTTCGGTTCAGGGGTACCACGGGCATTTCGCGTGTCTGGATTTCACAAGAGGTGGGAGTTTTCGCGCGCGTTGTACTTTCGGAATAGCAAGGCGCGGGTTGAGATAGAGGGAGTTGTCGGAGCACAACAAGACAAAGATATATCTTAAATATTTCGGGCTAACAAGGCGCAGCGTGAAATTTCCGAACAAGCCTAACATGTACTGTCCCAAATCAATGCGCCCTACAAATGTCATTCAAAACTTTGAATTCATGTTATGTTCAATTAAAATATTTCGCTACGTGTATAATGCATGCAACCTACTACTCAAATGAACATTTTAGTGCATTCCAAACGTATATACTGCCGCTTCAATATGAACTAAATTTGAATTCGTTTCTCTATTTGAATAAGATCTACAGTAATGATTGTTGTGAAGTCAAAGCATTTGAATTCGTTTCTCTATTTTAATAAGATCTACAATCATCATTATTGTCAAGTTAAACCATCGTTTGTGTATTATCTTCATAGCACACCACATGGTTAGTCTCGAGTTACATATGAACTATGTGTACTCCTATATGAACTCCAACTAGATTATTTGAATCCACTTTATTTTGATTTCAAATCACATTACATTTCTAGCTCTAGCTAGATCTTCATAATCTAAACCATGTCTCATATGTATAATGTGTTTATCACATTATGTATGGTGCCCCGCCCCCTATGCCTACAAGTATTTAGATGTGAGTTGCAAACACCACACATTACCACAAATTCAAATAAAATGTGAGAATGTTCGATATATAGTATTGTTTAGATTGTTTGATATTTAGTTGTAAGCTGTGAACGCCACACATTATCACAAATTCAAATAAAATGTGAGATTGTTTGATGTATAGTATGGTTTAGATTGTTCGGCATTTAGCTGTGAGTTGCAAACGCCATGCATTATCACATATGGTATAACATGTGCACAGCACGTGTATCACCACTATATTCATGCATGCAATGTTTAAAACATTATGATCTCCTATTCAAATATATGAATCCGCTTTCATATCAAATTATGATCTTTGTTAGTCTCTTACACCCACACAATCCTCTAACCTTTGTAGCTACCACTAACTTTCTCTCGTGCATGCACATGCCCTCCACTCCCTCCCCCTCCCTTGGCATTCTATCCACCTGGCACATTCATTTTTTTCTTTAGGTCGTTCTCCCAGAGTCTCCACAACTCCTTTCCGACACACACCGATTGATAAACCTCTCCAGCGGTGCCTGCCTACAACATACAAACACACCTTCAATCTCCTCCTTTATGTGTCCTTGCCTCGTGTCTCTCATATGGCCAGACACACGTGTAAACTCTCACCCCTCTTTTCATCGCTCTCACAACCGCACACTCCTCCCCCTATCTAGCTAGTAGTTGGGCCTCTCGCACCACCTCCTAGCTCCATTCTCTCTGTCTATCCGTCTCGCTGGGCCTTATTTGCCTCTAACAAATGGACGTACACCGACCGATCTCTCGCTATACATATAGCTAGCTAGGTCCTTATAACTCGTTTTTACCCACACGTCAATCGGTCTACCTCATTAGTTGTGTCTCTCCCTTCCTTCGACAAACAACAATTGATCTACCGATCTAGTTAGGTTTGCTTACCAAACACATGGTTCCCCTTCATCATCCATGGATGCGTCCTGACAGATCTATCATGCATAGGCACACACAGAAACACATCCCCACTCTTAGTGATAACATTGCAGTTCCACCCTCAGTTTGTCTAGTAGGCCTCTCCCACCATCTTGGAGAAGCAACTCCATCACCCATCCAGCACTCTACCCCTCTCCCTCCCTCTCCCTCCCTCTCTCCCTCCTCTCTCTCTCTCTCTGTCCCATCATATTTCCCGTCCTTCAGTTATGTATGGATGTCAACCTATCTCCCTCAAGACATAGCTAGGTCTCTCCTTCTCAACACATATACGAGTCGTTCTACCTCTATAGTTAGGCCTCTGCCTACCCCTCCCACCACCCCCTCCCCCCACACACACCGATACATTGAGCGCTCTAGTCATGTCTCCCTGCCACACACAAACTTGACGTGTGCCCTCTAACGTTCCGGTAGGCTAGTCGCCCTATATCTTTGACTTGTACACACAAACAATTTCGATGGCTCTCTTCATCGATCTCGCACCCACCCACTTGATCCTCTCTTTGACTCTATCGATAGCTATGACCCCTCCCTCTCTTCTCGTGGATTGCCCAACCCTCTATGTATGATATGGATAGGCCTCCATTTCACACACATTGCATGCAAAATTTTGTTTGAGATGTCATCGACACATATTCCCACAAATAATTCACGAAATCAACCCCCCACCCCCCCAACCCAAAACAAAAAACACTCATGAACGCGGTTTGTATCTCTCTCACACACCCCACGTAGGTGGGGGACGTGCACGAAGGGAAGAGGTGCATGCACGGCGCACGTACTCCCGTCTCTTTCCCAACCACACCCGCGCGGGTACACGGTGGAGCTCATTTCTGTACGAAAAAGGCAGCCCACGTGGTAATTTGGCACGTGTACTGGTTGTCCACTTAGTGGAGGGAGGATCGTCTACCACGGGTGAACAAACAAATTGCGACTTGACGCATTATGTTAAATTAAAAAAAGAGGCAAACCATGTGGGGCCTACCTTAGAGGCAAGGCTCTATACACTGGAGTACTTTTGATGTGTCCCGTCAACTCGTAGAACGAGGAGAAGCTTGCTTAGTACGCCGTCTCCCCCGCCCATGGGCGCGGTGGCTCGCAGGATGAGGTGAAGCTTGCTTACCACGCCTTACGCCCGCTCCCTCGCCCACGCGTGCGGTGGCTCGCAGCCCGAGGAGAAAATTTTACTACTCCCTCCGTTTACTCCTCGTCCCTACTACCTTGGTTATAGAGATTACACTACCATATTGTTTGGAATATATATGTCCTTTAGTAGATTTCAATATGAACTACTAGTACATACTCCAAACACTGATGTATATAGACGTATTTTAGAGTGTATATTCACTCATTTTGCTCCGTATGTAGCACTCTCCCTCGCCCCTCGACCCTCGCCCACGTGGTGGACGTGCAGCAGTTCATTCGCTCTCATATAGCCAGAACGATATATACTGCACTACCATTATTGCTTGACTTCCCGAAGAGGCGAAGAGCCAATCGCAAGGTTAATAGCTTGGAGATGCCAAGCGCAAGGTTATAGGAGAACGAGTAGTAGGTGCCACGTCATTTATAAATAAAGTTTTTTTTCTTCAGTGGCACGCACGCAATATGATAGGTTCATATGGAGAGAAAAGGAAATCGCTCCACTATATACATAGCTAGGACTGGCCAGCCTACATGGTTGCTTGCTGGGGTTGCTCTCTTCACACTCTCTCGCACAAAATGACTGTGGCCACATCTCTAACATCCCAGCAGATCACGTCCGCTTGGGGAAGGGGTGGATGCTTAGTGTTGATGCGGTGGCCGTCGCCGACGGCGAAAAACCAATGTCGGCACGTCCCGATCAGGGGTCCCCGCCGTTCTCTCTCACAAAGCCGGTGAGGTTGCCTTCGTCCCTTGCTCACTGCCGCGACGTGGGCGGTTGCCGCCTCCCGCCGCCCTCCTCAAGGTTGAGCTACGTCCCTCAGGTACAACTCCCTTTACAGCCGGCTTGCACCACTGCTCCAGCTGCCCACATCACTCCCTGTGGATATTTCTCTACTTCTTTGCCCCGCACATACCTCTACTGGCTTCTACGTACTATATTTGTGATGAGTTTATGTCTCATCAACTAGTCCCAGTAATCTTATTCTAATCACGCTTGTTCAATTTCTTTGCCACAGGGATGCTCATCTCGATTTTGGTGAAACTGCACAAAATGATCTGATGGTCAAAAGGTTGCAAACTTCATTTATTAGGAAGCTCGAACGTTGCCAGCAAATTGAAGCATGGTCAGGGTTCACGGTTCAAGGGCTAGGGACTGCATGGATCGTTTTTTCTTTAGCTGCCTCTGTTCCAAAATAAGTGTCAACTTTAGTAGTAGTACAACTTTGTACCAAAGTTTGCACAAAGTTGAGAAACTTATTTTGGAACGGAGGGAGTACATATTTGCTATGATCTGTCAATCATTGAGATGCAATAGCATGCATGTTAGTCTCCTTTGTATTTGATGAAATGTTGCAACGGGCAACCTTGGACGCAAGATACATGTAACATAAGCTAGAAGCTTCATAGCATTGTACAAATTTATCTCGCTGATAAATTACAGTACGTACTATACTAGTACTTCCTCCGTTCCTAAATATAAGTCTTTGTAGAGATTTCACCATGAACCACATGCGGATCACTGAGCCTGCGTGTTTTCACTGCTCTTGCATGCCTCCGCTGTAAGAATGGAGAAAATTGTAATCTAGTAGGTATACCTCCTTTCGCCGAAAGTGTGGGACATCCAGCAGTCCTACGACCTCAGTAATAAAGACCAATGAGCTGTCAAATCACATAGACCCAACAGTAAGTTGGACGGACGAAGCAACCATCACTCTTGCGCCAGTGAGAGGTCGTGTCCTCTCTTCCCGGGCATGAATGCGGCACCGATTCTTTGGAGCAGCGCTGACCGTTTTGGGCGGGAAGCACGCGCGGGCGATGGAGGGGCTTTGGGTGGGCCAGGCTGGTCAGGAGAGGCCGTGGCAGCTGTCCGCATGTCCCTACCGGACACGCCCGGAAACGAGAGGATGCACCAACTCTCGCGGCTAAAATTGTACACTACACAACATCTCTTTGTAGGAGTAGGTCGATTTGTCGCTCTCTCTAACACACACATGGTGTTAAACACACACGCACGCACCTTGGTCCCGTTGCACCTTCTAACGTGACTTATTACACCTAGACGGAGGGAGTAGTAAGTATACGAGATACGGTGGCACACTGACTTAAGTCGAATACAAGTGCCCAAAATTTGTGTGCATGTTATAATAAGGATTCAGGAATGTATAAAAGGTTATTTCCCTCTCGTTGAACATAACGGGAGGCTTGTGTAGCTGGTTAGCCTGTTCGCTCATCAAACTTGAGGTCTTGGGTTCGATAACTACACTTGAGAATAATTTGTGCCGGGAGGATTCTTTGACTGGTCAAAATGTTTTCTAGGGTTTGCACGCTTCACACTCTCTCTCCAGTATATATATATACATGCTGGAGCCTCAGCGCTTGTAGTTGCTCTCTTCACACTCTCTCGCCCTCTCCAGATCTAAACAAGACTTCGTTGGCCTCTCTCTCCCCTCACTGCTGCTCAAAGAGCCGGCAGGATCCGTCCGCCGGGAAGGGAAGGAGGCTTAACGCTGCCGTCGTCGGCGAGGGACTACCGGCGCAGCTGTTCACTTTCCACCCAGCGGCGGCACGGGAGGGCCTCCGACCCCTTCTTCTTCGCTGTCGTCCCGTCGCCTGCCGAACCACGCCCCAAGAACCTTAAGGTATAATTTACTTACTCCACATGCATTGCTCTAGCTGCATGTATACCATGAATCTAGAACGCGGTTCAAAGAGGAAAGGAGTGGGAAAAGTTGTATATAGCATGAATCTCGGACGTGGTTCAAAGAGGAAATGAAGGGGGAAAGTTGTATAGCATTAATCTAGGACGTGGTTCAAAGAGGAAAGGAATGGGGGAAAGTTGTGGGGAAAGTTGTATCGCATAAATCTAGGACGTGGTTCAAAAAGGAAAGGAAGGGGCGAAAGTACTAGTTCAAAAAGGAAAGGAAGGGACAAGGCTATAGAGTTTGAGCAGGACTAGATTTGCTGCGCTCACATAGGGAAAGGCGTCTGATAACAAAACTGGGACCAACACGGACTGACATGGAGTTTTTTTAGTCCCTACACCAAAATGACCCTGTAAACAAACACCCTCTAATAATGCCACTACAAAATTGATGCAATGCCACAGTTAAAAGCAAATTACATGTTTAACGAATTTTATTGTTAATATAATCTCTATGTTAATATTAATCAATGCCACCATTTGAGAAATGCCACTGTCTTGCTTTCTTTCCCATTTAGATAAGGTATATGATTCTTTTTGTTGGCTTCTGTATCATCCACCGTTATTGACCACTAATTGTTTCCTTTGCACCTCTATGTAAACAGGATTATCTGCTTCACCTCGTTGCCATTGTGACCTTTTGTTGCACTGCACAAAACACTTTTGCAAAATGTCACACCGACAACGTTGCTTGATTCCTTGATCTTAGTGGAACTGCACAAGAGGAGATCTTACTTCCTATCCGTTAAGGCGAATTTGGTTCAGATCTTCTTCTTGTGAGTTGTTTGAATTCCGCATCATGAGAGGTCAGTACTAGCCTTCTTTCACATGATTCTACAGTGTGCATTCATATGTTGTGCTACTTGTACGATAATGTTGCTTGATTTTAGTGAACTGCACAAATGGAGACAAGACTTCCAATCTGTATGTGCACCGTAATATCCCATTGAGGTAAGATAAGGATATTTCACAACTGCTGGCATGTATTTTGCCACTTTCATCAGAAAATTAAGTTTAGTACTATACTTGTGCTCCCTAATTGACATGCCAAATCTTACATTGAAGGCGAAGCTTGTTTGTTATTGAACCAAGTGATGAAGGGGAAGAACAAGGGGAAGAAAAACAAAAATCAACTCCCGGTGCTGTCATGAAAAAGTGGTATTGTCCTTGAGAAGTGCTTCATCTGTGTTGTTTTAAATAATTCCTTTCCTTTTTTTCGAGCAAATAGTGATGCTAGCATTTAGTAGTCCTCTTGTCTTTGCACAACAGAATCATCTTCCTCTAAAGAAGAATATGGAGTACGCGAAGTGACTAGTTCCGATTATGCCAGGATGAAGAAGCCCTGTCTATCTTATCATCAGAAGGAGCAGTTGAAGGATGGTTACATTACTCCACACAAGACCAAACTAACTTCAGCTCAGAAGGACTGACAAAATCTCCATTTTTTTGCTATGATGCGCGAGTACAATGTTGTTCTAGGATTCTTTCTGGCGAGTTACATTTTTCTAAAAGTGTGCTCTACATGGACCATGTATGTGCCTGTTGAAACTGTCAATTCATAGTACAGTTTGCTCTATACTAATCACTTTTTTGTATTTGTGCAAACAGGGGTGCTCAGCTTGATTTCAATGCGAACTGCACAAAATGTTCATGAATACATTGAATCATTCATTTCCACCACAAGAAAGGAGGTGCCGATAAGTTCAAGGCGTTGCAACATATAAGGGCGAAATCATACAAGCTACGCGCGAATTTGGTTGATTTTGGTGGAACTGCACAAAAAGAACAGTTGGTTTATTTAGCATGAGGTGACATGTCAATGTCCGAACTGATGGCAAACCTTGCCCATTCCACAATCATAGGCATTTGATATTTTGGAATGGGACAACCTTGTCAAATTTTGCTCATTGATTTTAGCAAGACATTCGTTTGATATTTTCGAATGGGACGCCCTTGCTGTCAGCAGCGTCGATCATTTTTTTCTTTATTCTTTAGTTGTGAAGTAAATATTGCCTCTGACATGTGAGTCGCTGAGATGCATAATCATCTATTGTTTTGAATGTTCTCTATGAATTGCCAGGCCTGTGTGTTTTATTGCAATGTATAGAAACACTAAAAACCTGCTCAAACTCTTTGTACTCCTTCTGTTCCTTTTTACTTCGCACATTGTGAAAGTGCATACTTTTTTGTATAAGATTGGTCAAAGTAGAGATACTTTGACTACAGACAAAACTTGTATGCAAACTAGAAAGGACCGGAGGGAGTACATGTGAAACTGCTGCAAACGAGGTGATCACCCTGGGAATAATGCTAGTACATATTGTTTTGCATGTTCATCCAATGCCAGTGATACAGGAATTCGAACTAATCAAAATAAATTCATTCATACACGGTCGGATTTCATATAAACATGCCAGATTTCATTACATTTCATACATTCTTCAACTAAAAAGGGGTGCGCTGGAGGTATAATTAATTAACCGAAGCTACCCACCTGTGTCCCGCTGAGCCGAACAGAAGCTTCAGTGACTTAACTGCAGGTGCAGTTGCATAACTGACATGTGGCCTGTTGGGCCCACGTGTCAGTCAGCCAACTGCACCAGCAGTTAAGTAGAAGCAGCGTTACTCTCCAGCAGAACTCCCCGACTCCACGTCGCCGCCAAGAAGCTAACCGGCCGTCAATGGTCAACCCGCCTAGCTTGGCTTCAACAGGAGGGTAGCAACGATGGCCTTACTTGGACCCGAGCGGCGGCGACCTACCGTGTTCTACTCTTCCTCGTTTTCTATGTGGCGCGGCCTCGTTGGCAGTGGGGCGGGGCCTCGGTGGAGCCGGCGATGTCCTTTGTCTCGTTGCCGGCGGGCGGCGCCTCAACGGAGCGGTGGAAATCCTCCCCCACGTTGCCGGCAGGGTGGGGCCTCGACTAAGCCGACGATGTCCTCTGCCTCATTGTTGGCGGGGCGGGGCCTCGGCAGAGCCGGTGGTGTCCTCTGCCTCGTTGTTGGCGCCACGGGGCCTCGGCGGAGCAGGGCCTCGTCGACGCCAGCAGAGCGGGGACTCGTCGGAGCCGGCATTGTCCTTTGCCTCGTCCTCAGTCTTGCCAAGTAGCGCCTCGCCCGCTTCATCGCCCTCTTTGCTAGCCTCTTTGTAGGCGGCCGCAGCCTCCGGCACCCGCATGCGCTCCCGCCAGCGCTCGAGGTGGCCCTTGCGGGCGAAGCGGTACGAGTCGAGCAGTGCCTCCTGATTCGCCCGCTCCGCGGCGATCTGCTCCTCCGCCTGCAGATGCTCCTGGAGGAGATGGTGGTTGTAGGCGGCGTCGGCCTGCGCCCCCCGGAACTGCTCCTGGCGCATCTGCCTCACACTGTCCATATATTGGGCACGGGCCTCGCCGATGGTCATGGTGCAATGCACCGGCGAGGATGGCGCAGAGGAGGGGGTTGGCGCCGGATCGTCGACTACCATGTTCTCCATTGGGACGTCGTTGTCCTCCGGCTGCCTGCCGGCCAGCCGGTCGGCAGCAATGGCTGCCATCTCCTTGTGGTCTGTCGTCCGCCCGTCCCGAAGAGCGCTGGAGCACGAGGAAGCCATGGTGGGCAGTAGTGGTGTGGACAGGAGAAAGGGAACGAATGCGGATGACTGCGGCTATGGCCGGCGCAACAGTTTATATAGCAATGGTGGGCGGGCGGAGGGACGGACGTGTGGCGCCGGAGTAGCCGCCTCGGCAACCGCGTATCATTAATGTGGGCGGCAGATGGATGGACGGCACTTGTGTCGTTTGAAGGCGGAGCAATCGCCTGCACCGGGAAGCGGGGTGGGCGGCGCTAACTGTTTCGGGCGGAAAGCGCGCGCGGGCGAGGAGATGACTTTACTTGGAGAGGATGACAATGGGGACCCACCAGGTCCATAGCCTCACGTACGCAAGTGCCTCCTTATTATATATATATATGTATGTATGTATAAAACTATACTCCCTCCGTCTAGGTGAATAAGTCGTATTAGAAGGTGCATCACGACCTAGGTGCAAGCAGATTGGTGGAAAAGAAGAATATTTCTCTCTTCTAAATACAACATTTAATCACAGCAGTTAAGAGGATGCCTTATTAGCTACCCATGCAGGCCATCATAATTCATAGCATGCAAAGTGCTTTTATTTCTTGCCTAATAACCGCATGGACGTGTTGCATGCATTGGTCCTTGCCCGAGCAAAAAAAGGGAGGAAAGGGGTTTCCACGGGAGACAACGAGGCAGAGGTGGAAGCGCTCGCTGGAGTTATTTATTTTGCTTCCCCCTGGTTTCCTGACATCACGGTCCCACACCATTATCAACCTATGTAGTACTAGTCAATATTTTTTAAACGAGAGAATTGCACAAGAAGCGACTGACAGCTGTGACCAAGCAGCTCGAGCAGTATTTGTGTTTTTGAGGTGTGAGCACTGCAGAGTTTTTCGATGTTTAGCCCAGATATTAATTTTTCTCCTGTGAACAACAACGAAAACATCGCTGCAGGTATTAACTGGGCGGGTTGTGGCTCGTCTAGCCCAGGCCAGATATCTAGCCCAGATATTAATTTTTTTTCAAGCTGAAAATGGCTAGCCCAGCTATACTTTTTTTAGGTATACCCAGGCAAGGTCAAGTTGTTATTCTCCGCCCCGCTGGGCTGCAAATCTTTCCTAGGAGGGATGCATTAGGCTTAACAAGAAAATGGGCTTTAAGAAATAATAAATGGGATGTAATTATAAAAACTGGGCAGTAACTATAAAAAATGCACCAAACACGTGATTACTTTATAAAATATTGTTTTTGGATATTGAATTTTTTTAATTTCATTAATTGTTGCGAGCGCAATGTTTCGTTGGATTTTTACGTAATATAAATTTATATTGAAATTGTATTTAATCTGACTAGAAATTTCAGGATAAATTTTTTTTGGATCCCATCAAAATGTGGGAAATTTTATTGAATTCTGTTTTGAATGGTTGGTTGAAACGGGTTGTACTTTTAACAAACTGTAAATGGGCTGTAGTAAATTCTATTAGAATTCAAAAATGAGCTACACATTCTTACAAATCTCAAATGGGCTATAAGTTCTCTGCCACACACTTCTGGCCTTACTAAGTTGACGCGTCCCCTAAAAAAATAGAGTTGACGCGTATGCAAGGCTTTGTCAACTTATAGTCAACACACGGTTCTAGCAGTAGTGGCCGTTGGATGTCCATCCAACGGATGCCGTGCTTCTTCTTCAATCTCGGATATTCTAGCTTCACCCGCCCAAAAAATGATTCCTCCCCCTGACATCTGGGGCGCACCATTTCGGAAGCTGACCTGTGGGCCTACTAAGTTGACGTACCAAGGGCTTTGTCAACTTAGTCAATATAAACGATTCTAGCTGCATTGACCATACGATGTCCATCCAACGGCCGTAGTGCTTCTTCAACCTCCGGTCTTCTTGCTCCAGCCGCCCAAAGCAGCGCCGGTCGTGCCGCCTGCTCTTGCCTCCCGTGGCCGGCTGTGTTGCCATGGAGGCCTCACCGCCTCCTACTATTCCCACCGCTGGCTAGGCCCTGCGGCGACGGCGGCCTCACACCACAGCCGAACGAGTGAACCCTCATACTCCTCTCCGCGTGGGCATCCACTATCGCGTCTTCACCGGCTCCGCGTCGTCCCCTTCCTAGGCCTCACCTTCGTCCACCGCCCTGGTGCTCTCGGCGCGGCGTGGTCAACGTGGAAGGAACGACTTCCATTGGATGTGGACTGTACGTCGAGAGGCTGATAGCTAGGTCCATAGCGGCAGCAAGGAAGTGCCTCCTTATTACGCGGAAAATAATGATTCCTCCACCTGACAACAGGGACCCACCGGATGGGCCACCAGTATTTTGCAAAAAAAATCGTTTCCTCCTGACTCCTGGGACCCACCGGACGGGCCACCGTATTTCGCAAAAAAAATGTTCACCCCGCTGTCAGCTCGGACCCACCAGAAGTGCCTCCTTATTACGCACAAAAAATGAATACTCCCCCGGCTAGCTGGGACCCACCTTGCTGGGAGGCTGACTTGTGGGCCTACTAAGTTGACAGGGACGAAGGGCTTTGTCAACTTAGTCAATATGAACTATTCTAGGTCTAGTGACCATACGATGTCCATCCAACGGTCGTAGTGCTTCTTCAACCTCTGGTCTTCTTGCTCCAGCCGCCCAAAGCAGCGCTGGTCGTGCCGCATGCTCCTGCCTCCCGTGGCCGGCTGTGCTACGGCAGAGGCCTCACCACCCCCTACTATTCCCACCGCTGGCCAGGCCCTGGGGCGACGGCAGCCTCACACCGCAGCCGAACCAGTGAACCCTCGTAGTCCTCTCCGCGCGGGCTTCCACTGCCGCGTCGTCCCCTTCCTAGGCCTCGCCGTCGTCCACCGCCGTGGTGCTCTCCGCGCGGCGTGGTCAACGTGGTCAAGGAACGACTTCCATCGGAAGAGTACTGTACATGGAGAGGCTGACAACTCGGTCCACGGCCACAGCACAGTTTTTTTGTGATTTGCCAAGTAAGTCGCTTTGTGAGGCCTGTTGGGCTGCAAATCTTTCAAGATGAGGAGAGCTTTCATTCGGCTGGCCGAGAAAATGGCCCATCTGTAATGAGAAATGGATTGTACATTTTTAAAACACATCATACCGGCAATTAGTTTCAAATATCTTTTTTTCATTTCAAGATTTTAAATTACATTAATTTTCATGCGTGGAGAATTTGTTGGATTTTATATTGATATACATTTATTTTTAAAATCAGTTTGAATGTGAGTCAAAATTTCGGGATTAAAAACAGTTCGGACCGCACCAAAATATGCAAAATTTCGTATAATATTTTAACCGTTGCCACAATATGGGCTGTAATGCTAACAAAAAGAATATGGGCTCCATAAAAAACCTTAAGAATTAGCAAATGGGCTGTAAATTATTAGAAATAATGGCAGATGGGATGTATGCTGTTTTCCACAGATTTGAGGCTTTCCTAAAAAGAAGGTTGACGCACAAGCACTGAGTGTTGGATGTCCATCCAACGGCCGTCGTGCTTCTTCAATCTCTACCCTTCCTGCTCGAGCCACTCAAACAAGCGCCGGTGAGACTGCCTGCTCCCTCCTCCTCGCGGCCGGCTGTGCTGCCGCGCAGGCCTCACCGCCCGACCGTACTCCCATCGCTGGCCTAGCCATCCCTCTACTCACCCACAGCTGCTGTTATTCTCCAGCGACGGCAGACGAACTAGTAAACCCTCGTACAGTCGTACTCCCCTCCACGTGGGAAACAACTGCCGAGTCTTCCCTGCCTCCGTGTCGTCCCCTTCGTAGGCCTCACTGTCGTCCACCGCCCTGGTGCTCTCGGCGCGGCATGGTCAACGTGGTCAAGGAACGACTTTGATCGGGCGTGGACTGTACGTGGAGAGGCTGACAGCTGGGTCCACGGCCGCTGCAAGGAAGTGCCTCCTTATTACGCGGGAAATAATGATTCCTCCACCTGACAGTTGGGACCCACCGAACGGGCCACTGTATTTTGTGAAAAAAACATTTCCCCCTGACTGCTGGGACCCACCAGCTACATCTTCGCACGCAAGGAAGTGCGTCCGGGCAAAAAAAAATGATTCGCCCCCTGACTGCTGGGACCCACCAGCTACATCTTCGCAGGCAAGGAAGTGCCTGACAGTCGGGACCCACCTGGTCGAAGCATACGTAGCATTGTCATTCTGGTCGCGAATGTGTACGTACATATATACTGGTCGATGTAGAGGCGCACATGTGTCGTAGTAGAGGCGCGCACGTAGCATGTACACGTACGTACAACGGCCAGGGTGCAAGAAAGAAAATACGGCCACGTATGTGTACATACGGGCGGGGTCTCGAACGCCTACTCGTGCATACGTACGGCCAGGGCTCGTGTACATGGCTGGGTCGGAACGGAGAAACAACATCGTCATGTTCATGGGGAGGCAACGGAATGCGTCGTGTTCATGGGGAGGCAACAGAATGCGTCGTGTTCATCGGGAGGGCTTGGACGGAACATGCGATGGAAACGAGGCCTAGCGTACCGCAGAACAAAGGAAACGGCCTTGTGTTCGACCGGCCATGTTCGAAATGGGATCCTGTTCATCGGGAGGGGTCTGGCGTACCGCAAAACGGAGGAAACGGACCTCCTACGATCGAAACGGGGGTCCTGTTGATCGGGAGGGGTGTGGCGTACCGCAAAACGGACGAAACGAACTTGTGTTGGAGCGCTACGGTCAAAACGGGGGTCCTGTTCATCAGGAGGGGTGTGGCGTACTGCAAAACGGGACTCCACGAGATACTGTTCATCTCCACCGTAGACCCCCTCCAGCCTCCACGAAATACTGTTCATCCACCGTCGACCTCCTCCAGCCTCCACGGGCTCCTGTTCATCCAGCCTCCACCGCGCGCTACTCCACCGACTACTGTTCAACCACCCCTCTCCACGGGCTCTTATTCAACCACCCCTCCACGGGTTACTGTTCATCCCGCCCTCCACCATCTACTGTTCATCCTGCCCTCCACGGGGTGGTCCTGTTCATCCAGCCCTCCACGGGGTCCTGTTCATCCAGCCCCAACCGGCTTGATCGATCGGGGTCCTGTTCATCCAGAGGCAACACCACGGGGGCCTGTTCATCCACCCCCACCGGGAACTGTTCATCCACCCCCCCCCCCGCAACGCTCACTGTTCATCGAGAGGCAGCATCGATCGGCTTCAGTTAGCAGCGGTAGCGAAGGAATTGCTCGATCAGGTTCAATTAACAGCCATTGATCGATCGCTCGGGTTCAGTAACGCGTAGCCTGCAGTGCAATCGCTCGGGTTCAATTAGAGCCCAACGCCTCGCTCGGGTTCAGTCAGAGCCAACGCCTTGCACACACGCGCGTACGTGTATGAGAGAAACGTGCATTGCTCGGCCCCCGACCTCCCACCGTAACCGGGAACTCCCTGAAATTTTCCTCCCCCTCGCTTCTACCATGTTTTTTCCGTCATGGACGGCCCAAAGAATGTCATGCAGCTGCGTCTCCGGCCCGCCCAGGACAAAAAGCCCATTTTCTGTCATAGAAGTAGGAGCCCACCACATCTATGATGATACCGGGTTTTGTCACAATTATCGTCATAGAAGTGTCATATGTATGACAGAAAAAAATTCGTTCGGCCCAAAATGTCACAGATGTGTCTTTTTTTTGTAGTGGTACGGCCCGGCGACGCCTGTGATTCATGGCGCTCTCCACTTCAGAATTTGTAGCGGATAGTCTATCCGCATCCTCTGTAGGAGGAGCATCCGGCGTTCGTCACGTGTTAGCTTCCGCCTCTATGTTCGGCCCTGCAGCCCGACTGGTGGAGGCGTGATCGGCAACCTCTCCGGGTATAGTCTGGCGAGCGTTTTTCCTACAAGGAAACATGGACGTCGTTATATTTTAAGAAAGACGACAACCAAGGAGCGAGGTTCTGTTTCATACCTCTGCGCCGGCGTCTCAGTCCTGACCGCCTTCCTTTTTGGCCTACCCGGCTTCGGTGTCCCTCGTTGGCGAGTCACTGCGGGTTCGGCATGGCGTCCCGAGGACCTTCCCTGAAAAACACCATATGTGTACGGTAGGTGAAGTGCATAAACGGGATCCTTCTCGGAAGTTGGGACTCCGGTTTTTCTTACCTGCGATGCAGGGAGTAGCCCAGGATAGTCGGCTATGATGGCCACCATGGCATCATCGCAGCTCAATTGATAGAATGTCCTGTCGATCAGCTCCACAAATATGTCCGGATCCTCTTCGAGTCCGGGATCGAGGGCCCGGTCAGGGTCCTCTAGTTGTGGAGGTGGGCTGTTGACCTCCCTTACAGCTTTTCACAGTTCCTACCATGAAACGGCAAGGTGAGTATTTATGACGAAGAATGCGGGAAGGTTGGGAGTAAAAAGTGACAGCTCACCCATCTTGGAGGGTTGCACATGGAGAATCCATCCCGTGGCTTAATACGGATGAACTCCTCTTCCTCTCCCTTGAAAAACTTGGACAGAATTTTTGCTAGAGTAGCAGCGGAGTCCGGTCCCTTACGCCCGCAGCGGGTGGCATCATCTTCCCCGTTAAAGCGCCACATGGGGTGCCCTCGGTATTGAAGTGGTTGCACCCCCCGCATTATACATATTGACATAACCTCGATTATCGTCAATCATGATTGAGCCAGCACTTTTATCCAGCCCATCAGGTAAAGGACTTCTCCGTTATCTTCCTCCTGAGGGCTCCGTGGGCACCAGCTTTGGCGTTTCTCCAAAGGGGCATTGTCGAACTCAGGAAGACCCCTCCGAATAGGATCTGGGAGGGGGACGTCCTCCATGTAAAACCACTCCAAAGGCCAGTCTTCGGACGTCTTCTTCGGGGTACCGGACAGGTATCCGGTCCCGGCGATGCGCCATATTTCGGCTCCGCCCACTTGATATATTGACCCCTCCTGTGTACGGGGCACAAGGCAGAATAGCCTCTTCCACAGCTCGAAATGAGCTTCGCAGCCCAGAAACAGCTCACAAAGGGCAACATAACCAGCGATGTGTAATATGGAAGCAGGGGTGAAATTATGCAACTGGAGGCCGTAAAACTTCAGGAGCCCGTGGAGGAACGGATGGATTGGAAATCCAAGTCCCCTTAGTAAATAAGGGACAAGGCATACCCGCTCCCCCTTGGAGGGATTGGGGAAGCTCTCCGCTTGCTCCCTGCCATTATAGGTGGCGAGCCCGGCTCGAAGGGGACCATATATGCTGGAGGGAGAAATCCCTGGGTCTGTAACTCTACTAATTGGCTGTGCGGGACGGAACACTTCTCCCAATCGCCGGGCTTAGGGCTACGGGAGCGAGAGGAGGAGCTGCGATGCCTGGCCATGTTGGAATGGATTTTTCTGAGCGCGCTCCGATGGATACTCGCCGTGGGAGGATGGTGTGGTTTGGATCTAAGAATCCCCGTCCCTTTAATAGACAAGTTTACTTACATGGCTAGGGTGGCGAATGTAAAAATGCCCTAGCTCCTCGCATTCGCTCGACATGTGGAAGATAGCCCTTATTGGGCACAAAAGCCAAGAAGTGCAACATTTATGGGGAGCCGGACACTACTCAGCAGATATTCAGAATTTGGAGAAGAACCCGCCTTGCAATGCCGAAGACAATCTGCGCGCCGGACTCATCATCATTGAAGCCTGGTTCGAGGGCTACTGAGGGAGTCCTGGATTAGGGGGTCTCCGGACAGCCGGACTATATCCTTTGGCCGGACTGTTGGACTATGAAGATAAAAGATTGAAGACTTTGTCTCGTGTCCGGATGGGACTCTCCTTGGCGTGGAAGGCAAGCTTGGCAATATGGATATTAGATCTCCTCCCTTGTAACCGACTTTGTGTAACCCTAGCCCCCTCCGGTGTCTATATAAACCGGAGGGTTTAGTCCGTAGGACAATATACAATCATACCATAGGCTAGCTTCTAGGGTTTAGCCTCTACAATCTCGTGGTAGATCAACTCTTGTAATACTCATATCATCAAGATCAATCAAGCAGGACGTAGGGTATTACCTCCATTAAGAGGGCCCGAACTTGGGTAAACATCGTGTCCCCTGCCTCCTGTTACCAACCGCCTTAGACGCACAGTTCGGGACCCCCTATCCGAGATCCGCTGGTTTTGACACCGACAGCCGCCGTCATGGAGGCCGCCGAAGCGAGCTCCCAGGCATGTGTCTACGACGCCCTCCTGGGTCTTACCCTGGACTTCTCCACGAAGGAGGACCTCGACGCGGCCGAGCCCCAATCGTCCTCCTACCCTGCCGCCGCCATGGAGGAGGACGCGACCGCGACATATGCCGTCTTCCGCAATGAGATTACGGCTACCGGGGACCCCCTTGTCGACATCCCCGCCGCTGATTTCTTCTCTCTTGACGTCTCAGGGGCCATCAGGGCCGAGCCTGCCTCCCTGTCATCGGTGGCGCAGCCTAGATCTGGGCCCCTTCGAGCTCCATCTGGGCTAGGGCGGGTCAGCGGCTTGATACGTCTCCATCGTATCTACTTTTCCAAACACTTTTGACCTTATTTTGGACTCTAACTTGCATGATTTGAATGTAACTAACACAGACTGACGCTGTTTTCAGCAGAATTGCCATGGGGTTATTTTTGTGCAGAAATAAAAGTTCTCGGAATGTCTTGAAACTTCACGGAGAATATTTTTGAAATATATAAAAAATACTAGCGAAAGAATCAACGTCAAGGGGCCCACACCCTGTCCATGAGGGTGGGGGACGCGCCCCCTGTCTCGTGGGCCCCCTGATGCTCCACCGACCTCAACTCCAACTCTATATATTCATGTTCGGGGAGAAAAAAATTAGAAAGAAGGATTCATCGCGTTTTACGATACGGAGCCGCCGCCAAGCCCTAATCTCTCTCGGGAGGGCTGATCTAGAGTCCGTTTGGGGCTCCGGAGAGGGGAATCCGTCGCCATCGTCATCATCAACCTTCCTCCATCATAAATTTCATGATGCTCACCGCCGTGCGTGAGTAATTCTATCGTAGGCTTGTTGGACGATGATGGGTTGGATGAGATTTATCATGTAATCGAGTTAGTTTTGTTGGGGTTTGATCCCTAGTATCCATTATGTTCTGAGATTGATGTTGCTATGACTTTGCTATGCTTAATGCTTGTCACTGGGGCTCGAGTGCCATGATTTCAGTTCTGAACCTATTATGTTCCCATGAATATATGTGAGTTCTTGATCCTATTTTGCAAGTCAATAGTTACCTACTATGTGTTATGATCTGGTAACCCCGAAGTGATAATAATCGGGACCACTCCCGGTGATGACTATAGTTTGAGGAGTTCATGTATTCACGAAGTATTAATACTTTGGTCCGGTACTGTATTAAAAGGAGGCCTTAATATCCCTTAGTTTCCAATAGGACCCCACTGTCATGGGAGGGTAGGACAAAAGATGCCATGCAAGTTCTTTTCCATAAGCACGTATGACTATATGCGAAATACATGCCTACATTACATTGATGAATTGGAGCTAGTTCTGTGTCACCCTATGTTATAACTGTTGCATGAGGAATCGCATCTCGCATAATTATCCATCACTGATTCATTGCCTACGAGCTTTTCACATATTGATCTTTGCTTAGTTACTTTTCCGTTGCCACTGTTACAATTACTACAAAACCAATACTGTTACTTTTAACACTGTAACCGTTACTTCCATATTACCTTGCTACTAAATACTTTGCTGCAGATATTAAGTCTTTCAGATGCGGTTGAATTGACAACTCAACTATTAATACTTGAGAATATTCTTTGGCTCCCCTTGTGTCGAATCAATAAATTTGGGTTGAATACTCTACCCTTTAAAACTGTTGCGATCCCCTATACTTGTGTGTTATCATGGCTCGGTGCGTGGCGACGCTGCTTCCTGGTGTTGGTGGAGAGAAGGCGGTGGTCTGCGGGCGGTGGCGGCTTCATTGGCCGACGAGCTGCAGCGCGATGGCAGGGGCTGTTCGGACCCTTTTGGGTCCGACTGGGCCTCGGCGTCTGGTAGACCCCTTATCCGTGCGTCCGGTCGGCTCCACGGCGGCGGTGGTGGATGTCCCTCCACATCGGCTGTGTTGCGGATGCCCCCGAGCCCACTATCTCTTCTCCCATCCTTCAGGTCTCGTGTCGATGGCCTCAGGGAGACGATGAAGTTGGTTCAGCGACCGTGGTGGCACATGTTGGTGGGTGGCGTGTTGGGCGGTGCACTATGGATCGTCTGGGGTGGTGGTGGGGGTTTGGGTCGGGAGAAATCCCTGGCGGCTCGTTCGGCCCCGACGTGGCGACGCCCGCGGGTGCCGCAGAACCTTCTTGAAGGGCATCGGTTACACCCTCCCCCACTGCCCCCCGTGTATCGGGGAAACCCTAGGACTAGTCCGGGCAACAACGGCGTCGTGGTCGCCTTCTTCTTGAAGGTGTTGCTCAGTTGCGGCGTGTCAGAGTGATGTGTGCGTGGTGGTACTTCTCAGGAGGGTGCAGCGGCTGCCGACCATCTTCATTCCGTTGATCTGCCGTTGTTGGCATTTGTTTCTCTTTCTTTTTCTCTTTTTTTCCTTTGGGCTTGTTTGTGTTGTGGCCCCAGCGAGCTGGCTGTATCGGATGGTGCTTTATCTATAATATATAAAGCAGGGGGAAACCATTTATCTAGTAACATAAGTGTGGTGTCATACGAAGCTTCATTTATTAGGTTATAGACTCATATTGCATTGGGACATGTGATGTTACAGTAACTAGCTAAGTTACTCAAACTAGCTCTCTCCTCATTAACTTGTTGTCACATAAGCAAATTTGCTGAGTTGGACTCAATGTTGCTGCTGAAGTTACTCCCACTGGTTACTCCCCACTATGACTAGCATAAGTAACATCACACATACTAATATAAGATGAGTCTACAAGCTAATAAATGAAGTGTTACATGACAACACGCATATATTGCTCCCCACTATGAAGGCATGTTACTAGTTAAAGTTACTCTTCATTGTGACTAGTCTGAACAACACCGCTGCTGCCATTGTAGGAGTTGCAGATGGACATTGCTGCTGCAACCGACACCCCTGCGCGGGAAGGCGGAGCGTGGATTGGGGGCGAGGGCCACGCGACGGGCCGAGCATGATGTGGATGGGTGGCTCGATATTTTTTTTGCATCGAGGCCACTCCTATGCATTGGGTGTAGATGTTCCCAACAACTGTCCGCCCTTTGGCGAATCAACCTGTGGTTGAGTTGGTTAGGTGGACAGTGGTATCCCCAACCCACCAGGGTTCAAATCCTGGTGCTCGCATTATTCCTGGATTTATTTCAGGATTTCCGGCAATGCGCTTTTAGTGGGAGGAGACGTTCCCGTCGACGACGAGGCGCCTACGGTGACTTCGTAAATCTCAAGATGATATGCCGGCTCAGTCTTTCGGAGGTGCTCATAGGGGTAGGGTGTGCGTGTGTGCGTTCATAGGGGTGAGTATATGCGCGTGTATATGAGCGCTTGTGTCTGTACTGATGCTCAAAAAAAAAAACTGTCCGCCCTTTGGACGCCGTTCGTCTCGCGACCTAAACGGACAAATGTGCGTGTGTGTTTGGGTCTAGCGTTGAAGTTGCCACAAAAGTCTATGAGAGAGGAGTACCGCTCCGCTTTGTATGGGTGCTTCGCGGGCCGCCAAATCGTGGAAGGTTACAATTTCCGACATCCGCGGACTCGTATGAAAACAACGAATCTCTCCGGGCCGCTTCTCCAGTCGAACCAAAGCCCATCCGACGATCGATCCTCCGACCAAATGCCTCGCAAGGCGAAAGCCGCGGAGCCTACCCGGCGGTCCAAGGGCAAACGAGTTCATCCGACCCAAGCGGCCGCCGCCACCACAGCCGCCGCCGTCATGGAGGCCGCCGAAGCGAGCTCCCAGGCATGCGTCTACGACGCCCTCCCGGGTCTTACCCTGGACTTCTCCCCGGAGGAGGACCTCGACGCGCCCGAGCCCCGGTCGCCCTCCTACCCTGCCGCCGCGGAGGAGGACGCGACCGCGACATATGCCGTCTTCCGCAACGAGATTACGGCTGCCGGGGACCCCCTTGTCGACATCCCCGCCGCCGATTTCTTCTCCCTTGACGTCTCGGGGGCCGTCAGGGCCGAGCCGGCCTCCCCGTCGTCGGTGGCGGCGCGGCCTGCCGCGGCGGCGACGCCCTCGAGCTCCCTCGCCCCGACGGAGCAGCCGGCGCAGGGGTCGGAGCGCGCGTGGTTCCGAGGAGGGAGGCGGTTCCGGAGCCCCATGCTGCAGCTACACAAAGGTCTGGACTCTGGACTTATGGTTACTGCTAAGAACTTGCTGTCGTGTGTGATGAGGAAAAAGAAGTGATTTTTTGTTTTGACAAGCTAGAACATGGGACATAGCAGTTGCAGTTTGTACAATGATGGGCTAGCAAAATAGTCTCGTTTTCTGCACACTTTGACAAACGCACATATATTTACATCTAAAACAAGTACAAATGCTATTCAAAACCAATCGTATAGTGGTGTACATGTGTTTTTGATGGAGAAAGTGATAGGAGAAGATTTTGGCAAACAGACATACTGTATTACTTAGTCGATTTAAGGCTCGCTGATCACATTTTGTTTGATCTTTGGAAGCTTAATTAGTTTTTATAACATGGGATCATTACAAAGTTAAACTTGGGATCTTTACAAACTTATATGGTTCTACTGCAACATTTGCCCGATGAGATAATAAAGTATTGCCTATCTGTTGCAGAGATTCTTGACTTCTGTGATTTTATCTCACCTTCTGCCGAAGAGCAATCTTCACGGACAGCTGCTGTGCAAGCTGTCTCTGATGTTGTCAAGCATATATGGCCTCATTGCAAGGCATCGTAACATTCTCTCTCTCTCGCGCGCGTTTTTTTTTTTACGATGATAGCCACATCATTTTGTTATTCTTGACTCCGCTTGGCAGGTGGAAGTCTTTGGATCTTTCAGAACAGGGCTCTATCTACCAACAAGTGATATTGATGTAAGAGTATTTTCTATCCTACTCTCATAAATTTCAGCACTTAACTTTCTCTGTCATGTTGTTTGTATTTTGTGAACTTTTGGGGCTATTAACAATTGTATTTGGTAAGTGCAAGTAGTAGTGAACCAGAGTACAACTGAATTACCATTTCAGTTGCAAAAATAAAAGTATGCATGTCTCATTCATTTAGTTCCTTTGTCTATGAGCCATCATCAATCATTCTTCTCTCCTTGTGCTCCTCGCCCACACCAGAGGGGTGCCGGAGTTTTTTCCTTTTTGAGAGTATACTACATGTGCACCTCCCGCGTGGCGTGGCGTGTGACTGTAGTGTGGCAAACTAGCAGGTAAGCGTCAAACCAGTTAACTGTTAGATTTTTCTCTAAACCGACACGACCTGGTTTGAGGTGCAAGATTATTGCCCCTCCACCCCCGCGCCGCGCGTGCGTGGTCTAGAGTGCAACTTATGACACAGTACCTGGTCATCAGTGCAGTTTACTCCCAACAAAAATGGTAGAATCTGAGCGTGGTAAGCATTCTGAAACCAAAATGCTAGAATCTTAAGAAAGAGTTTTTCAATTGAAGTAACAAGAAAGGAGAGAACACAATATCATACTGGTGGAGTTCCTACACTGTTTCTGAACTCTCCTTGTCTAGGACAACAGCACACTGTTTCTCTGGACTAATGCTCACCTAATTGCACTTGTGGAATCATATACTGAAACTGATAAGGCATCTTGTTCTGTTTTATAATAAATAAATTACCGTGATATGTCAGCTTGCTACAAATGATTGCATTCACCACCTTTTTACGTGTGACCACAGACAAAACATACTTGTATTAATAATATCTTCTTTGTCTTTGAAAGTTCAGACATGGTATCTTGTGCTTTTTTATGATAAAAGAAATTACCTGGATATATCAGCTTGTTACAAACGATATGCACTCACTTCCTTTTTTTACCTGGAAACACATAGAAAATATACTTCCGCTTAGGAATGTCTTCCCTTCGTCCTTGGAAGTTCTCAAGTTCATATGTGTTATTTCTGTTGCAGGTTGTAGTATTTGAGACCAGGGCTAAGACTCCTCAAGGCCTATATGCTCTTGCGAAAGCATTATCTCAAAAAGGTGTTGCGAAAAAGATACAGGTTCCAATTCTCACCCTTTCTTTATCTAGCGGCAATAATGTGGTCTCTGGAAGCCTCATTTTCTTATGTGAAAGAACTACCATACTCCGGAGGGTTTCAAATTTCTTTGCCAGGCTTCCTGCTAGTGGCCGTACAGCTTTCAAGTTTTTGAATTTTGATTTCCCAAATGTGAACTTCAGAAGTCAAATTGATCCAGTTCTATTTTTTTTGGGAATGCACATGGAATTCTAAGTGTTATCATGAAGGATCTGATGTTTTATGTCATGCAGTACGGAAAGTATTGCATGCAGCTTTGAATAGCACCATCAAGATTTGCAGCATTCATAGCTATTATGCATCAACCCGATAAATAGGAGATTATCCCAATGATTCTCTGGTTAATAATAATGTATGAACATTGCGCTTGGGTACGATGTTTGCTGGAAATCAGGTTGATGACAACACTGAAGTAATGTGGAAGCAAATATGGAATTCCTTCATTTGCTAAACTCGTCATTCAACCAGTAGAGAACAAGGAGGTTGTTAACATGATTTTGAACATGTTGCGGAGAATTGAACTCAATATTTACTTTTTTGAACGGGGCTTGATATTTTGATGTGGTGTATAATTAATGCGTGCGTGCATGAAAGTGGCTACGGAAGAATACTGTTTGGTCCTACTAGATTTCCTTACCTTTTGGCTTCTGAGAAAATGTGCATGTGAATAGAGTTTGCACAACCTTCTCAGGACACTAACTGCGCATGAGAAACACAAACCGCCTCTTGTTCTATCCCTATATTTGTGCCAGCCAAACTATTGATGATTTTCTTGTCCATTGGAATCTGGCTACTGGAGTTTGAAATTCAAGCTCGAACCGGCTGATTTTACCAAGCTATTTGTTGACCAGGATCCTTAGTACTTGCCAGTATCTGAATCCCGCTCGTAACGATAGCTTCTAAAGCAAGAAAACATGTGGTATTTATTATTTTCCTGATAATGGAAAAAAGCCCAATTGTTCCAATTGAATTACAATATGGGATGATACATAATCCACCTTCGAAGGTTGCCAAATGCTATCGGTTGAGTTTGGAAGCTAGCACCGTTCTGTTCTGCAGTTGTCAGTTGGTAATGATGTTAACTTTGTTTCTTGGCAGGTAATAGCAAAGGCCCGTGTGCCAATCGTAAAATTCGTGGAAAGAATTAGTGGAATACCTTTTGACATCAGGTTAAATTTTGTTTTCTCATGTTTTATAGGTCTCCCTCCTACCTCTTACTAAGTTGTACAAGCGCTTACTGTTATGATCTTCTTTTCCTTTCCCAGCTTTGATATTGATGGTGGACCACAAGCAGCGGACTTCATCAAGGTATCTATTCCAATAAAGGACTGGGCACTACACTATGGAGGGCACACATACTCTTTTGTAGCTAATCTTTGGCAGACATATGATAATATATACTTCTAATCATCTATGTTGTGGTCATACTGAAGACAATTACATTTTCCATTTTGTACCAATAGGATGCCATCAAGAAGATGCCTGCTTTAAGACCTTTGTGTATGATTCTGAAGGTTTTCCTTCATCAAAGAGAGCTCAATGAGGTACACAACTTAAATTGTTATTTCTTCACTCCATAATGAAAACTCAGTTGCTTGGAATTGTTGCGTCGACAGAGATTTCTAATGATTGCTTCACTCTGGTCGGCAGGTCTATACTGGTGGGGTTGGGTCATATGCTCTTCTCACAATGCTGATCACACATTTACAGGTGAACTAAGTTCTGTTTTATCTGCATGTCCTTGCCTCACTTTCTTAGCCTCATGGCACATGTGTTATACACGTATTTTTAGCTAAACTTGCCACACTTGTGCCTCCATCATCCAAAAGTAAGCCTTGTTAGCCAAAAAAGGTTTGGCATTGCTTTAGTTATTTGTCTTGTGACATATGCTTTCCTTCAACCCAATAGTTAAAATAAATTCTATTAAAACAAATTCTTAAATAAAGTCCTAATGCAGCGTCGGTACTAAGCCACATCACCTTTAAATTAGTAGCCTTCGTGTTAAACTTCATTGTACTTAATAATCGGGTCATACGTTGCTAAGAGGTGTTTAAAATAAGGAATGTTTTAGAAATGATGTTAGTTATTAAACTCCTTGTACTATATTCATGAAGGATATGCAATTCTTTTCATACATATATTTATCATCTAAAGGATTATCCTTTTTGCTAGTTGATCTGGGGAGTGAAAGATATGCTGGGCTATCGACAATCCAAGGAACACAATTTGGGAATTCTTTTGGTAAGCAATACTTTCCTAATGATTCATGGTAATGAGATCTTTTAAACTTTGGTATTTATCTTATGTAAAGTTGCACTTAATAGTCACTGGTTCTTCATATGCACCAGGATATATACCAGTGCACACATGTGAAATGCCTGTTTTATCTTCTTTTTGCTACTTTCGGATAAACTTGCATCACCTTTGATATGATGGAGAAACATACATTATCTTTGTAATGATGGAGATACAAAACATGGTTGCAACCCTTCATACAAATTTATGTTTTCTCTGTGTCAGATCAAGTTTTTTGACTTTTATGGACGCAAGTTGAACTATACGGATGTTGGAATATCCTGCAACTCTGCAAGAACCTTTTTCTTGAAGAGTGATAAAGAGTAAGACAACTGATTTTATTTGTATTATTACTCCCACATCAGTACTATCTCTACTGTGATGTCCTGCTGTTCATTGATCCTATTTGTAATCTGTTTTTAAAGCTTTGTGAATCTTGACCGACCACATCTTATAGCCATTCAAGATCCCATGGTAAGATCATTTTCCTTGGTTCATTTTGGTTGAACTTGATAATTCGCAGTAGCAGTGTGTTTACCTATTGAAATTATTTCGTGGCCTAGGTACCAGATAATGATATCGGGAAGAATTCCTTCAACTACTTCAAGGTAGCTTTCTAAAGTTCCTATCTGTCTTTGTGCACCTCTTTGTCTATGATGCTATGAATGGGATGCTTGAATAATTTGATGCCGCTCATTTATAATTTCATAATGCTGTATGTTCTTATGGATAACGAATTAACAATTGATAAAAGTAATCTTATTTTAATTCGCTGATTATTTTACTGGTTCCCGCTGGCGGTTTGATTCGGTTTGATCCTTCCTTGCCTTCTTAGTGTTATTCCAGTAAAGTGGCTGTCTGACATATCACGCACTTACCAGAATCCTAGCGTTTTCTTCAGTGATGAATGGCCCAGAATGGTTACTCAATCTCTGTTTGCAACCTGGGGCCATCAATCTGAACTTATCTTTTGGCATAAAATATTATGTGCTTAAATTTGAGTATCTGCATCTTTAATGTTGGATTAAATATGCTAGGTGTCTCTAGTTTGGTTCTTAATCAACTACCACAAGCATGCATGAGTAATTCACAGCAAACCTGTCTTGGTAACAGTATATGACACTTTGCCCTTTTCTTGCCAAATGCTCCAGTTTGTTCGCTTAATAAGTGAAACTTCCATGGATTTGGAACAATTGTAACTTTTTTTTTCTTGAGAAAACGCATGAGAGCGTGCGTTTCATTGCATTGTAAAGAGGGAGAGTTTGGTTACATTCCTCCTAGGAGGCTGTTTAGAGAGACCAGACTAGTGGACATCCCAAGTCTGGGGGGTAATGGCCTTGAGCTCTAGCGCGCCTGCATTTGCCCAAAGGGCAGCTTCTTCCTTGATCTTCGCTATGAGGGTGTTCACAGATGGGCGTGCTCCGTTGAAGATGCAGTCATTGCGGTGTTTCCATATCATCCATGGGACGATGGGGGCCACTGTACCGAGGCCTTTGCGCATGGGTGCAGGGGTGGAGTGTCGCGCCGATTGCCACCAGTCTAGAAGCGAAGGCTCGTCATCAGGCGGGGTGCACGGGATCCGCAGCCAGCTTAGCGTCTCGTGCCAGGTTTGCCGGGCCAAGGGGCATGTGAGGATGAGATGGTGCATGGTTTTAGGCGCCTGGTCGCATAGGGGGCACCGTGCGGGGTGTTGCAGCCCACGGCGAGCGAGCCTGTCGGTGGTCCAACATCTGTCGAGGTGGCCGAGCCAGTGGAAGAAGCGGACGCGCGGCGGTGCCCAGTGTTTCCAGGTGAGCTTCCAGGCGGCGCAGGTCGTGGAGCCGGCGAAAGTGGCCATGTAGGCTGACTTGGCCGAGTAGACGCCGTTTGCGCTCCATCTCCAGATGAGGCGATCGGGCTCGGCAAAGAGGGTCGTGCCCGCGATCCTGTGCCAAAGCTGGAGGTATTGCCCGATCTCGTGGATGCCAACCGTGCCCTGGATATCTCGCGCCCAATGATTGTCCGCCAACCCATCCGCAACAGTCCGGAGTTTGCGACGGCGTTTGGGGATGCACACGTATAGGAGCGGGGCGATCTCGCGGACAGACCGCCCGCCAATCCATCGGTCCTCCCAGAAGAGGGCGTCTGTGCCGCCTCCGAGCTGCATGGTAGTGGAGGCGAAGAAGAACGCGCGCTCCTCGGCATCGAATTGGAGGTCGAGGCCTGCCCATGCCTTGGTAGTGTCCGTGCGGCTGAACCATAGCCACCGCGTGTGCAGTGCGAGGCTGGTGCGCGCGCGGTCGCGGATGCCAAGGCCCCCAAGAGGGATCGGGCGGGCAACTCGCTGCCAGTTGACGTGGCAGTGCCCGCCGTTTGCCTCCGTGCGCCCGGCCCAGAGGAAGCCACGTTGGATCTTCTCGAGCGCCTTGATGGTCTTCTTGGGGGGGGGGGGGGGGGGGGGAGCCAGCAACTGGTGGATGGGGATCACGCTGAGGATGGCTTTCACAAACGCGAGGCGCCCAGCCTTGTTCATGAGGTGTGTCTTCCAGCATGGGAGCATGCCGGCTGTTTTGTCGACGACGGGCTGAAGCTGGGCTGCGGATGGTCGGCGTAGCGTGAGGGGGATGCCTAGGTAGGTGATGGGCAGCTCGACGATGGGGCAGCCGAGCGAATCGACCACAGAGGCGGCCTCGTCCACGCAGACGCGGATCAGCGTGGCCGTGCTCTTGGCGAAGTTGACCCGTAGTCCCGAGGCGCGCCCAAAAAGTTGCAGGATGCTCTTGACGGCAGTGACATCTCTTAGGGTGGGGTGGCAGAAGAGGATCATGTCATCCGCATAGAGGGAGATGGATGGCATCGGTCGCCGAGGGTGAAGGCATTGCAGGATACCCAGCTCGGTTGCGCGGTGGAGAAGGCGCCCAAGCGTGTCGACGGCGAGTACGAAGAGCTGGGGCGAAAGGGGGTCGCCCTGGCGGAACCCACATCGGTGCCAGATAGCAGGTCCTGGCTCTCTGTTAATAAGCACTCTGGTGCTTGCCGAAGAGAAGAGGATGGCAAGCCAGTCGAGGAACCTGGAGCCGAAGCCGTATCGGCGAAGGGCATCGAACAGGAATGGCCATCTGACCGAGTCGAAGGCGCGCGCCAGGTCGAGCTTCAGGAGCACGCGTGGGGCGCCGAGCTGGTGCAGTCGACTGCCGGACGAGGATGAAATTGTCGTGCAGACTGCGTCCGGGGATGAAGGCGTTCTGGCTTGTGCTGACAAGAGTGTTGAGCTTGGGCGCGAGGCGCAGCGACATGACTTTGACTAAGATCTTGGCGACCAAGTGAATGAGGCTAATGGGCCTGAAGTCGCCGAGGGCATGGGCGTCGGCGCGCTTAGGCAGCAAGGTGAGAAGCGCCTGGTTGAGGCAGCTGAAGCCGCGGCCTCGCAGCGCGTAGAGCTGACGGAAGACGTCGACGAAGTCCTGCTGAACGGTGGGCCAGCATGCGCGTAAGAATTCAGCCGTGAAGCCATCGGGGCCCGGGGCTTTGCGCGCGGGGAGCCGTTTGACCGCCTGCCAGATCTCCTCGGCGTCGAACGGGGCATCCAGGTCCGCCAGATTGGCGGGGGTGATGAGGTCCGTGAGGTCGAGCGTGCAGTCCCAGGGCGCCTCCGTGCCCAAAAGCGCGTCGAAGTGGGCGTAGGCAGCCGCGACCATCTCCATGGGGTCGGTGACCACGCTTTCACCGACAAGGAGGCTATGGATCCTGTTCTTTTGACGCCTATACGTGCATTGCCGATGAAAGAACGAAGTGTTGGCATCACCGTCCTTGAGAGTGGCGAGGCGGGCACGTTGCCGGGCAATGGTGCGCTCGAGGGAGGCGAGGCCAAGATATGACGCCTTGATTTGCCGGCACAGCCAATCCTCGTGCGGGGATAGGGCGCGGTGGTCCTGTGCTGCATCAAGCCGGAGGAGGAGCTCCCTGGAGATCGCCAGCTTGAACAATTGTAACTAGGCTTTGATGTTTGAAGTGCATTTGCTGTCTTTGACACACTCTATACCACTATAGAGTGTGTGAATACGTTTATCGTTGGATGAACTCAATCCGTCGGTCAAGAGATGGCAAATCCAAGCGTTACTGACCATTCGATTTCCTATCAATTACATCAGATCTGCCATGTGCATTATCTAGAAGTTTTCAATAATTAAAAACTTATTCTAGAATCTTCCATGCATGATCTTGCTCCATTCGAGTTTCTCACTTGAATAAAGGTGTATCCATTTATGATTTAGTCTAGATCTTCCATGCATGCTCTTGCTCCATTAGAGTTTCTCGCTTGAATAAAAGTGTATTTGTTTATGAGATTACTTGTGAATTTTTACTCAAGATGAAAGACTTCTTATCAACCATTTCTTACAGTCCATATATATTTTCAGAGAATTTTAATCAAATGCTGCAACACTATCTTCGCATATTCATGAAATTTAACCATGTAGCACTATGTAGCTAAGGTTTTCCTTTTTGTAACAAATTTGTATCCTGAACTTCATGCACGTAATATGTACATGTCAGTTGTCTGTCAACATTGTGTTGTAACGATATCTCACAACTCATGTGAAAAGCATGTGCAACTCACTAGTAAAAATAGGGCCCCGATAAATCCCAAATGTTCGGATTTTAAGCATGTCATCCTGAACGTTTTTTGATGGCAACTGTTGACGCGAGGTGGCAACTTTAGTTGTTATAACATGGCAACTTTGTCCCAGTTCGTTTTTTTGTCAGAAAATTGCCATGTTTGCCAACCTCGTGTGAACTAAAGTTGCCATGAAAAACGTTTGGATTGCCATGCTTAAAATCTCAATGTTTGGGATTTATCATTTCCATAAAAAAAATCTACATGGCAACATAACATATATCTGATGAAGATACTTGATTCATGGTACAGGTGAAATCAGCATTTTTGAAGGCTTATTCAGTGTTAACTGATGGCAAGTTGATTACAAGCTTGGGACCAAACAGGAGCATTCTGGGAACCATTGTCAGACCGGATTCGGTGCTCCTCGACCGTAAAGGCTGGAACACTGATAGTGTGTTAGCTGACATGTTAGCAGAACCCTGGGAACCGTTGCCCCAACGGTTTGACAGTGAGAATGATGCATTGTATAACTGGCACGCGTTAGACGATGATGAACCATTGCCCAGAAACACTCAACCTGCATCCGAGGAAACTAGTTCATCACCACTGGGGAAACGCAAGTCCTCCAAGTCAAAAAAGAAATCACGAAAGAAGGCGAAGGCCGATGCATCAAGCAGTGATGATAATGACGAAGAGGGGTCCAGAAACAGAAGAGAGCAGAGTCGGGGTAAAGGGTCGGCACAAAGTGAAAAGTCGCGTCGCAGTGGGGGAAGCAGCCGAAGAAGGAAAGGGACGCGAGAGTATGACAGATTTACAAACACACTCCCACAGTACACGCACATCAGCAGATGGTGAGTCGTGTGCTGCTATTGATTGCATTCGCAGTCTGTTTTCGGAGGTGCCGCAGAATTTGACGGCGGGAAGAGCATTGTGACACCATGGCGGCATGCTACCAAACATTTAAGTTAGCAGCAGTAGTCGGATGCCCAAATGTGTTGTGCTATTTGTTTTATTAGTTTACTATCCGGTCCTTGTAATGCTGAGCAAACCGAATTTTCAATTATATTTTTTGAATCAGCAGTTCTACCGAGCCGCACCATGATCGCAAAGTTGTTTCAGGTAGTAGTATTTGGTTGTTGTGGTAAAGGCTTCAAACTTTTATATAGCATCTACGCAGCCATAGCGAATTGATCAGTGTCATGTAAAATACTGGAGTCCCTTTTCAAGACAATAAGGCCAAAAGAAGCTTCTGAACAAACTTGGAATTGCCCGCAGTTGCCTACCAATCACACACACTATATGCAACTAGCAACTTTGCTTTTTTTTTTTTGAGACTCGTAACTTTGCTATGAACGACCAGTGTTATTGTCCCTGGACATAAAAGAAACACAATCTTGCTCTGTTGGCCCAAGGAGCAGTAGCTGGAACAGTGTCACTAGCAAGTAGTGGTTGTTCAACATTTTTGCACTCTACAGTTATTTCTACAAGAGAGAAGTTCCGGCCGTTATTTTCCAAAATCACTGCAACATTTGCTTTGTCCAGTGGCAGTGTTCGCACACATACTGCTTATTCTGAGGTGTTAAAAAGGAAGTGCTACATCTGAAACGCAATTATGGTTTACAAAATGCTCCTACTGTAAACTAATATAAGACCTTTTAGAGTTTTTAAAAAAATAAGGCCTTTTAGGTCAAGGGAGTAGTTATGAGCTATTGATAAGTTAATTTTGAGATGTCAGATACATATACTCCCTCCGTTCCTAAATACAAGTCTTTTTAGATATTTCAATGTGGACTACATACGGAGCTAAATGAGTGAATCTACACTCTAAAATATGCGTATATACATCCATATATAGTCCTTATTGAAATCTCTAAAAAGACATATTTATGAATAGAGGGAGTATATCTCAGCTCTTTTCTTCTTGGACCTCACTAAGTTCCGAACGTTCGGAATTTAAGCATGCTAATCCGAACTCTTTTCATGGCAACTTTAGTTAAGGCGATGTTGACAAACATGGTAATTTTCTGACAAAAAATCGAACTGGAACGAAGTTGCCATGTGTTAATAACTAAAGTTGCCACCTCGCAGCAACTAAAGTTGCCATCAAAAAATGTTCAGGATGACATGCTTAAATTCCGAACGTTCGGGATTTATCTATTCCGTTCTTTACTACTCTACATGCTACAAAACCCCAGATAAAAAAATAAAAAAATATGGCATGACAGGACTACATAAACTGTGGTAAACCGATATTTAAACAGAGGATAAGATGATGTAAACTCGTCATATATTCATATCGCAAAGGCACAGGTTCGTCGCCAACTGTCGGTTACAAGCAAGATATGTCCATTAAAAGTGAGGACATACGCCAGCATCATCACTAGACTAATCTACCATTCTTATTTCAGATTGACCCTTCAGCAGAAAAAAAAAGTGGAAGGATCTGTACCAATCTGCTGGCTAATAAAAAGGAAGCCAGATGAAATACCCAGGTGAGAGCCGACAAGCTTCCAGCTATAGTCATGGAAATAAGTTTTGTGGTAGCAATGAAGTACCCAATGACTGCCCATTCTGCACTATGCAGGCCAGTCTCGCGGGGATGTAACATTGCTACCAGCATTGAGCTTATCAACCATGTTACTGGAGTCCGCAGTCACCACTGGGAGCGTCATACTCCCAACTAGATCATGTGGATACCCTACTACACTGGCCGTTTCGAACATACTTCCATATGGATTCTTATGCAAGATTTGTGGCCCCAAATGATGAAACGCCATAGGAGCTGTTGCCGAATGCTGAGGCAGAACAGCAACAACAGTTGCAGGGCTCTCGGCAGGATTCTTATATGTGGCAGTGTAGGCTCGGCCACTACCCTGAACAGCATATGATGCAACACTGCAGTGGCTGGGCTTGCTTGGTTGAGGTGGGCATGAGGCCTGGCTCTGTGTTTGCAGTTGCTGTGGCTGTTGATGCTGGATATTATGCTCTGCCGTGGGAAGCAAAATTGTGTTGCCTTGGCCATAAAACGAAGGCATGACTTCATGATGCTTCTGCTGGGGTGAAGAGTATGGAGACTGCCCAACCAAACTTCTCGGAAGTGGCTCAGTGGTAGCATTGGCAGGCTTCTGAGAAGAGTATTGAGGATACATGAGTGTGACTTGAGGAGTACTTTGAGCGTGAGGAGAAGATGTTTTCTGTTGAACCATCTGTGGTGGGACTTGCTGAACACTGTAGTGCTGCTGTTGCGCGACAGGTGGCTGTGATCGCCATGCCTGTGACTCGTGATGCTGAGCAGGCATTTGTAGCATATGATGCTGCAGTGGAGGGTACATTTCCGTTGGCTGACTAGATTTCTGAGGTAGGTCAACTGCAATCCTGGCTTCAGAGTTCTGGACATGCGGCTGCATAACCTGAACAAAAGACTCGGACGGTTTGTTGTCCGCGCAGTTCACTTGATTTTGGCTTTGCATATAGTACACCGCAGCTTGGCTCAGATGTTGCTGATCATGTTGCGTGCTCAAAGAGACGGGCACTAGTTGCTGCAGAATATAACCGCCGCTACTTTGGTTCGGCATAGCAGGAGACTGCATGGTATTAACTTGGTGAATTGGCACAAAAGAGACCTCAGGGTTGGCGAATTGTGTGCTCTGATCGTTGACATTTTCCCTTGAAGCAAGCATCGACAAGGCAGTGGCTTCATTTGTTCTAGCAGGGAATTCATGCGCTATTTGAAGTTTGGCCAGTTGCTGCGCTGTGTCGGCCGGCTCATGCTTATCCTGAAGCATCTGCACAGCTTTCTGAACCTGGTCAACAGAAGAAAAGATTGTTCAGCTCAGAGGCATATTCTTAATGTAGCAAAAATGATCCAAATCTCACGAGAACAGTAAGTCTGACTCCACCGTACGTAGTTTAAGAATAGCAGCCTGTGAAAATGTTCCGCTGTGACTCCTTAAGCATCACACAAGACAAACGTGAAACGCAAATGCTCAATGGTGAAATCTGCCTCAACTAATTGGGTACTCGAGAGCAAGGCATTTGGCAGTAATTGGCTGGGCGTGCGTGGATCTGAGGGCAGGGCAGAGCACGCACCTGTCTGAGATTCTTGTCGAGGCAGCGGAAGTTGACGGTGCCCTCGCTGTGGTAGTCCATGACGTCGCTGCGCAGCTCCCCGATGGAGCGCTCGAGCTTGTAGCAGTAGAGCTCGAGCTGCGAGAGCCTCCCGCCGATGCCCTCGAGCGAATGCAGCAGCCCCTCGGCCTGCTTCCTCATGCACTCCTCGACGGCCGCCATGACGGCCTCCTTGGGGTAGCCCTCCTGGCCGTACACGTTGACGAACGTCCGCACCAGCTGCCTCTTGTCCTGCGAATCCTGCTTTCCCCGCCCACACACGCATCAACCCCCGCCTCAGAAACCCCACGAGATCGAGGGACCTCGCGTGGTGGTGGTAGTAGTAGGGAGATGGAGGCCGGCAGGCAGACAGACAGAGAGACAGAGAGACAGGACGTACCTCGGCGCGGCGGCGCGTCTGGTCGAAGGAGCAGCGGGCGTCGGGCGGGAGGCCGAAGGCGCCGGAGACGGACGCGGCGGCGGGGCGCGCGGGGGACGACGCCATGGGCGCGCGGGCCGGCTAGGGTTTTGGGTTGGTGCGCGGGTGGGAGAGCCGGGGGGGACGGGAGGGAATCCGAAGCGAAGGAAGGGGCGAGGAAAGAGAGCCGCGGGCGAGCGAGAGGAGTAGAAGCAAAGCGGGCAAAGGGAAAAGCAGGGTGAAACAGAGGGGAGGCCAATCAGAGGAGCGGAGCGCGAGGCGTGGGGAGCAATAAAAATGGGGAGGGCGACGGGACGACGGGGACAAGTGGGGAAAGAGGGGGCGTGGGTGGACTTCGGGGCGAGTGAGATCTGCTTCGACTTGGATGTGGCCGTGTTCGTTTGTTTACTGACGCCCAGCAGGGGGGAGATCGCCATTGGGATACCTTGCTTGCCTTGCTGGACGATCGTTTTCAGATCAAGACGGGAGAGGGCCTGGTTGGTTCGGGTCAGCTTGGGTTTGGTTGGGTTGGGTTGGGTGCAGCGTCACGCTCAGGTCTCCGCCTCGTGAGTCATGTGCGTGATTCAAAAGAAATGTGCGTGAACGGGTCTGGGTTTGCCACGCTGGTTGTGACACCGGTTTTGATGGGAAGATGTGGCCGGTATCAGTAGCATGTTGGAGCTGTCGGTATCACGATGATCCTCTAATCGCCAGGGAATTATAATTTGACTCGAGAGGCGTCTATGTCTATGAAAAACGCGCATAGGGCGTGGTTGGGTTTAATGCTGGCCTGCTCGTGAATGCACGTTTGGCCCATTCGAGCGGCATGCCGGCCGAGGGCGCCGCCCACTGCACGTCCGGTTTAAACACGTATTCTCGCCACATTGAAATGTTTTCACTAAACCCGCATGGAAGTCAAGAAACCTACTCCGTCCAAACGTCTGTTCACAAGCGGGTCAGCATTAAACGCAACGCCGAGCAAGCTCCTCTTGCCCGCCCTTTATTTAAACGTGGCCAGACTGAAGAAAATATGCCCTAGAGAAAATATGTTTATTATTCATGCTAGAATTTTATTAACCGGAAATTTAATACATGTGTGAATACATAGATAAACAAAGTGTCACTAATATGTCTCTACTTGACTAGCTCGTTGAATCAAAGATGGTTAAGTTTCCTAGCCATAGACATGAGTTGTCATTTGATTAACGGGATCACATTATTAGAGAATGATGTGATTGACTTGACACATTTCGTTAGCTTAGCATTTGATCGTTTAGTATATTGCTACTGCTTTCTTCATGACTTATACATGTTCCTCTGACTATGAGATTATGCAACTCCCGAATACCGGAGGAACACCTTGTATGCTATCAAACGTCACGACATAACTAGGTGATTATAAAGATGCTTTACAGATGTCTACGAAGGTGTTGGTTGGGTTGGCATAGATCGATATTAGGATTTGTCACTCCGAGTATCGGAGAGGTATCTCTGGGCCCTCTCGGTAATGCACATCACTATAAGCCTTGCAAGCAATGTGACTAATGAGTTAGTTACGGGATGATGCACTACGGAACGAGTAAAGATACTTGCCGGTAACGAGATTGAACTAGATATGATGATACCGACGATCGAATCTCGGGCAAGTAACATGCCGATGACAAAGGGAATAACGTATGTTGTTATTGCGGTTTGACCGATAAAGATCTACGTAGAATATGTAGGAATCAATATGAGCATCCAGGTGCCGCTATTGGTTATTGACCGGAGATGTGTTTCGGTCATGTCTACATAGTTTTCAAACCCGTAGGGTCCGCACGCTTAACGTTCGATGGCGATTTGTATTATGAGTTATGTGTTTTGGTGATCGAAGTTTGTTCGGAGTCTCGGATGAGATCACGAACATGACGAGGAGTCTCTAAATGGTCGAGAGGTAAATATTGATATATTGGAAGGTGGTATTCAGACACCGAAAGGGTTCCGGAATGTATCGGGTACATACCGAAGTACCGGAGGGGTTACCGGAACCCTCCGGTGGAAGATATGGGCCATAGGAGGGAGGCTAACCAGCCCGCAAGGGGCTAGTGCGCCCCCCACTAGGGAGGAGGCCGGATTGGTTTAGGGAAGGGGGCGCCACCCTCCTTTCCTTCTCCTACTCCCTCTCCTTCCCCCTTTCCACCTCCGTGAGAAGGAAAAGAAGGGGGGCGAATCCTACTAGGACTAGGAGTCCTAGTAGGACTCCCTCCTTGGTGCACCCCCTCTAGGCCGGTCGCCTCCTCCTCCCCTCCTTTATATACGGGGGCGGGGGGCACCCCAAAGGCAAACCAATAGTTCTCTTAGCCGTGTGCGGTGCCCCTTCATAGTTTACTCCTTAGGTCATAGCGTCGTAGTGCTTAGGCAAAGCCCTGCGTGGATCACATCACCATCACCGTCACCACACCGTCATGCTGACAGAACTCTCCCTCGACCCTCTGCTGGATCAAGAGTTCGAGGGACGTCATCAAGTTGAATGTGTGCTGACTCGGAGGTGCCGTACGTTCGGTACTAAGATCGGTTGGATCATGAAGACGTTCAACTACATCAACCGCGTTAAACTAACGCTTCCGCTTTCGGTCTACGAGGGTACGTGGACACACTCTCCCCCTCTCGTTGCTATGCATCTCCTAGATAGATCTTGCGTGATCGTAGGAATTTTTTTGAAATTGCATGCTACATTCCCCAACAGTGGTATCCGAGCCAGGTCTATGCATAGATGATATGCACGAGTAGAACACAAAGAGTTATGGGTGATAATAGTCATACTGCTTACCACCAACGTCTTATTTTGATTCGGCGGTATTGTTGGATGAAGCGCCCCGGACCAACATTACATGACCACATTCATGAGACCAGTTCTACCGACGTGCTTTTGCACATAGGTGGCTGGCGGGTGTCTGTTTCTCCAACTTTAGTTGAATCAAATTTGACTACGTCCGGTCCTTGTTGAAGGATAAAACAACACACTTGACAAAAAATCGTTGTGGTTTTGATGCGTAGGTAAGAACGGTTCTTGCTAGAAGCCTGTAGCAGCCACGTAAAACTTGCAACAACAAAGTAGAGGACGTCTAACTTGTTTTTGTAGGGCATGTTGTGATGTGATATGGTCAAGACGTTATGATATATAAATTTTTGTATGAGATGATCATGTTTTGTAAAAGTTATCGGCAACTGGCAGGAGCCTTATGGTTGTCGCTTTATTGTATGAAATGCAATCGCCATGTAATTACTTTACTTTATCACTAAGCGGTAGCGATAGTCGTGGAAGCAATAGTTGGCGAGACGACAACGATGCTACGATGGAGATCAATGTGTCAAGCCGGTGATGATGGAGATCATGATGGTGCTTTGGAGATGGAGATCAAAGGCACAAGATGATGATGACCATATCATGTCACATATTTTGATTGCATGTGATGTTTATCCTTTATGCATTTTATTTTGCTTAGTATGGCGGTAGCATTATTAGATGATCCTGAAAGTGCAACTATCCCTAGGTGGTTTTGGTAATTCCTAACAACATATAGCTCATTGAGCTAATGCTATTTCAAGAGTAATATCTCAGGAAAGCTCAATGATTGGCATGGCATGGATGAGAAAAGTGGACCCCTCAAAATGCTAAGGACAAAGGATTGGCTCAAGCTCAAAGCTCAAGACTCTACATTTTCTATTTTAGTGATCCAAGATCACATTGAGTCTATAGGAAAAGCCAATACTATCAAGGAGGGATGAGGTGTTGCTTAATGACGTTCTTGGTCAAATGCTTAGTGATATGCTCCAAAAGCCTCAACTACTTTCTCACATCCACATATGACCTAAACGAAAAGTCAAACTCGGCCCCATTGATTTTTCCTATCCGGCACCACCGAGTTTCAAATGTCTTAGCCACTGCCACAAACCCTAGGCAAATCTGTCTCACCGATAGGGATCTCGGTCTCACCGAGATGGGGTTGTAATCTCTCTATTTCCCTTCGTAACATTTCGGTCTCACCGAGATGAGCGATCGGTCCCACCGAGATTGCAATGTAAACTCTTTGTTTTCCCTTCGTAACGTTTCGGTCTCACCGAAATGAGCGATCGGTCTCACCGAGTTTACTGAAGGAAATATGCCCTAGAGGCAATAATAAAGTTATTATTTATTTCCTTATATCATGATAAATGTTTATTATTCATGCTAGAATTGTATTAACCGGAAACATAATACATGTGTGAATACATAGACCAACAGAGTGTCACTAGTATGCCTCTACTTGACTAGCTCGTTAATCAAAGATGGTTATGTTTCCTAACCATGAACAAAGAGTTGTTATTTGATTAACGAGGTCACATCATTAGTTGAATGATCTGATTGACATGACCCATTCCATTAGCTTAGCACCCGATCGTTTAGTATGTTGCTATTGCTTTCTTCATGACTTATACATGTTCCTATAACTATGAGATTATGCAACTCCCGTTTACCGGAGGAACACTTTGGGTACTACCAAACGTCACAACATAACTGGGTGATTATAAAGGAGTACTACAGGTGTCTCCAATGGTAAATGTTGGGTTGGCGTATTTTGAGATTAGGGTTTGTCACTCCGATTGTCGGAGAGGTATCTCTGGGCCCTCTCGGTAATGCACATCACATAAGCCTTGCAAGCACTGCAACTAATATGTTAGTTTTGAGATGATGTATTACGGAACGAGTAAAGAGACTTGCCAGTAACGAGATTGAACTAGGTATTGGATACCGACGATCGAATCTCGGGCAAGTAACATACCGATGACAAAGGGAACAACGTATGTTGTTATGCGGTCTGACCGATAAAGATCTTCGTAGAATATGTAGGAGCCAATATGGGCATCCAGGTCCCGCTATTGGTTATTGACCGGAGACGTGTCTCGGTCATGTCTACATTGTTCTCGAACCGTAGGGTCCGCACGCTTAACGTTACGATGACAGTTATTATGAGTTTATGCATTTTGATGTACCGAAGGTTGTTCGGAGTCCCGGATGAGATCACGGACATGACGAGGAGTCTCGAAATGGTCGAGACGTAAAGATTGATATATTGGAAGCCTATGTTTGGACATAGGAAGTGTTCCGGGTGAAATCGGGATTTTACCGGAATACCGGGAGGGTTACCGGAACCCCCCGGGAGACTAATGGGCCTATTGGGCCTTAGTGGAAAAGAGAGAAGGGGCAGCCCACAGCCTAGCCGCGCGCCCCCCCCTTCCCCAAGTCCTAGTAGGACTAGGAGAAGGGGCCGTCCCCCCTCTCTCTCCTTTCCCCCCCGGGAGTCCTAATAGGATTAGGATTGGAGGGGGGAGTCCTACTCCCGGTGGGAGTAGGACTCCCTCTGCGCCTCCCTCTCCCTGGCCGGCCGGCTCCCCCTCCTCCAACCTTTATATACGGGGGCAGGGGGCACCCCAAGACACACAAGTTGATCCTTGAGATCATTCCTTAGCCGTGTGCGGTGCCCCCTGCCACCAAATTCCACCTCGATCATACCGTTACAGTGCTTAGGCGAAGCCCTGCGTCAGTAGTACATCAATATCGTCATCACGCCGTCGTGCTGACGGAACTCTTCCTCGACGCTTTGCTGGATCGGAGCCCGAGGAACGTCATCGAGCTGAACGTGTGCTAAGAACTCGGAGGTGCCGGAGTAACGGTGCTTGGATCGGTCGGATCGGGAAGAAGACGTACGACTACTTCCTCTACGTTGTGTGATCGCTTCCGCAGTCGGTCTGCGTTGGTACGTAGACAACACTCTCCCCTCTCGTTGCTGTGCATCACCATGATCTTGCGTGTGCGTAGGAAAATTTTCGAAATTACTGCGTTCCCCAACAGTGGCATCCGAGCCTAGGTTTTATGGTTTGATGTTATATGCACGAGTAGAACACAAGTGAGTTGTGGGCGATACAAGTCATACTGCCTACCAGCATGTCATACTTTGGTTCGGCGGTATTGTTGGGTGAGACGATCCGGACCAACCTTACGCGTACTCTTACGCGAGACCGGTTCCCTCGACGTGCTTTGCACACAGATGGCTTGCGGAAGACTGTCTCTCCAACTTTAGTTGAACCAAGTGTGACTACGCCCGGTCCTTGAGAAGGTTAAAACGGAGTCTATTTGACGAACTATCGTTGTGGTTTTGATGCGTAGGTGAGATGAGTTCTTACTTAAAGCCCATAGCAGCCACGTAAAACTTGCAACAACAAAGTAGAGGACGTCTAACTTGTTTTTGCAGGGTATGTTGTGATGTGATATGGTCAAGGCATGATGCTGATTTTATTGTATGAGATGATCATGTTTTGTAACCGAGTTATCGGCAACTGGCAGGAGCCATATGGTTGTTGCTTTATTGTATGCAATGCAATCGCGATGTAATGCTTTACTTTATTACTAAACGGTAGTGATAGTCGTGGAAGCATAAGATTGGCGAGACGACAACGATGCTACGATGGAGATCAAGGTGTCGCACCGGTGACGATGGTGATCATGACGGTGCTTCGGAGATGGAGATCACAAGCACAAGATGATGATGGCCATATCATATCACTTATATTGATTGCATGTGATGTTTATCCCTTTTTATGCATCTTATCTTGCTTTGATTGACGGTAGCATTATAAGATGATCTCTCACTAAAATTATCAAGAAGTGTTCTCCCTGAGTATGCACCGTTGCCAAAGTTCGTCGTGCCCAGACACCACGTGATGATCGGGTGTGATAAGCTCTACGTCCAAATACAACGGGTGCAAAACAGTTGCACACGCAGAATACTCAGGTTATACTTGACGAGCCAAGCATATACAGATATGGCCTCGGAACACGGAGACCGAAAGGTCGAGCGTGAATCATATAGTAGATACGATCAACATAACAATGTTCACCATTGAAAACTACTCCATCTCACGTGATGATCGGTTATGGTTTAGTTGATTTGGATCACGCGATCACTTAGAAGATTAGAGGGATGTCTATCTAAGTGGGAGTTCCTAAGTAATTTGATTAACTGAACTTAAACTTATCATGAACTTAGTACCTGATAGTATCTTGCTTGTAGATAGATGGCTCGTGCTATTGTTCCGTTGAATTTTAATGCGTTCCTTGAGAAAGCAAAGTTGAAAGATGATGGTAGCAATTACACGGACTGGGTCCGTAACCTGAGGATTATCCTCATTGCTGCACAGAAGAATTACGTCCTGGAAGCACCGCTGGGTGACAGGCCTGCTGCTGGAGCAACGCAAGATGTTATGAACGTCTGGCAGAGCAAAGCTGATGACTACTCGATAGTTCAGTGTGCCATGCTTTACGGCTTAGAATCGGGACTTCAACGACGTTTTGAACGTCATGGAGCATATGAGATGTTCCAGGAGTTGAAGTTAATATTTCAAGCAAATGCCCGAATTGAGAGATATGAAGTCTCCAATAAGTTCTATAGCTGTAAGATGGAGGAGAACAGTTCTGTCAGTGAGCATATACTCAAGATGTCTGGGTATAATAATCACTTGATTCAGATGGAAGTTAATCTTCCAGATGATTGCGTCATTGACAGAATTCTCCAATCACTGCCACCAAGCTACAAGAGCTTCGTGATGAACTATAATATGCAAGGGATGAACAAGACTATTCCCGAGCTCTTCGCAATGCTGAAAGCTGCGGAGGTAGAAATCAAGAAGGAGCATCAAGTGTTGATGGTTAGCAAAACCACTAGTTTCAAGAAAAAGGGCAAAGGGAATAAGAAGGGAAACTTCAAGAAGAACAGCAAGCAAGTTGCTGCTCAGGAGAAGAAACCCAAGTCTGGACCTAAGCCTGAAACTGAGTGCTTCTACTGCAAGCAGACTGGTCACTGGAAGCGGAACTGCCCCAAGTATTTGGCGGATAAGAAGGATGGCAAAGTGAGCAAAGGTATATGTGATATACTTGTTATTGATGTGTACCTTACTAGAGCTCGTAGTAGCACCTGGGTATTTGATACTGGTTCTGTTGCTAATATTTGCAACTCAAAACAGGGACTACGGAATAAGCGGACGCTAGCAAAGGACGTGGTGACGATGCGCGTGGGAAACGGTTCCAAAGTCGATGTGATCGCGGTCGGCACGCTACCTCTACATCTACCTTCGGGATTAATATTAGACCTAAATAATTGTTATTTGGTGCCAGCATTGAGCATGAACATTATATCTGGATCTTGTTTAATGCGAGACGGTTATTCATTTAAATCAGAGAATAATGGTTGTTCTATTTATATGAATAATATCTTTTATGGTCATGCACCTTTGAAGAGTGGTCTATTCTTGTTGAATCTCGAAGATAGTGATACACATATTCATAATGTAGAAGCCAAAAGATGCAAAGTTAATAATGATAGTGCAACTTATTTGTGGCACTGCCGTTTAGGTCATATCGGTGTAAAGCGCATGAAGAAACTCCATACTGATGGGCTTTTGGAACCACTTGATTATGAATCACTTGGTACTTGCGAACCGTGCCTCATAGGCAAGATGACTAAAACACCGTTCTCCGGCACTATGGAGAGAGCAACAGATTTATTGGAAATCATACATACCGATGTATGTGGTCCGATGAATATTGAGGCTCGTGGCGGATATCGTTATTTTCTCACCTTCACAGATGATTTAAGCAGATATGGGTATATCTACTTAATGAAACATAAGTCTGAAACATTTGAAAAGTTCAAAGAATTTCAGAGTGAGGTTGAAAATCATCGTAACAAGAAAAATAAAGTTTCTACGATCTGATCGTGGAGGAGAATATTTGAGTTACGAGTTTGGTGTACATTTGAAAAATTGTGGAATAGTTTCGCAACTCACGCCACCCGGAACACCACAACGTAATGGTGTGTCCGAACGTCGTAATCATACTTTACTAGATATGGTGCGATCTATGATGTCTCTTACTGATTTACCGCTATCGTTTTGGGGTTATGCTTTAGAGACGGCCGCATTCACGTTAAACAGGGCACCATCAAAATCCGTTGAGACGACACCTTATGAACTATGGTTTGGCAAGAAACCAAAGTTGTCGTTTCTTAAAGTTTAGGGCTGCGATGCTTATGTGAAAAAGCTTCAACCTGATAAGCTCGAACCCAAATCGGAGAAGTGTGTCTTCATAGGATATCCAAAGGAAACTATTGGATACACCTTCTATCACAGATCCGAAGGCAAGACTTTTGTTGCTAAATTCGGAAACTTTCTAGAGAAGGAGTTTCTCTCGAAAGAAGTGAGTGGGAGGAAAGTAGAACTTGACGAGGTAACTGTACCTGCTCCCTTATTGGAAAATAGTACATCACAGAAAACTGTTTCTGCGACACCTATACCAATCAGTGAGGAAGCTAATGATGATGATCATGAAGCTTCAGAACAAGATACTACTGAACCACGTAGATCAACCAGAGTGAGATCCGCACCAGAGTGGTACGGTAATCCAGTTCTGGAAGTCATGATGCTAGATCATGATGAACCTACGAACTATGAAGAAGCGATGGTGAGCCCAGATTCCGCAAAGTGGCTTGAGGCCATGAAATCTGAGATGGGATCCATGTATGAAAACAAAGTATGGACTTTGGTTGACTTGCCCGATGATCGGCAAGCAATTGAGAATAAATGGATCTACAAGAAAAAGACTGACGCTGACGGTAATATTACTGTCTATAAAGCTCGACTTGTCGCAAAAGGTTTTCGACAAGTTCAAGGAGTTGACTACGATGAGACCTTCTCACCCGTAGCGATGCTTAAGTCCGTCAGAATTATGTTAGCAATTGCCGCATTTTATGATTATGAAATATGGCAGATGGATGTCAAAACTGCATTCCTGAATGGATTTCTGGAAGAAGAGTTGTATATGATACAACCAGAAGGTTTTGTCGATCCAAAGGGAGCTAACAAAGTATGCAAACTCCAGCGATCCATTTATGGACTGGTGCAAGCATCTCGGAGTTGGAATAAACGCTTTGATAGTGTGATCAAAGCATTTGGCTTTATACAGACTTTTGGAGAAGCCTGTATTTACAAGAAAGTGAGTGGGAGCTCTGTAGCATTTCTAATATTATATGTGGATGACATATTGCTGATTGGAAATGATATAGAATTTCTGGATAGCATAAAGGGATACTTGAATAAAAGTTTTTCGATGAAAGACCTCGGGGAAGCTGCTTACATATTAGGCATAAAGATCTATAGAGATAGATCAAAACGCTTAATTGGACTTTCACAAAGCACATACCTTGACAAGATTTTGAAGAAGTTCAAAATGGATCAAGCAAAGAAAGGGTTCTTGCCTATGTTACAAGGTATGAAGTTGAGTAAGACTCAATGCCCGACCACTGCAGAAGATAGAGAGAAAATGAAAGATGTTCCCTATGCTTCAGCCATAGGCTCTATCATGTATGCAATGCTGTGTACCAGACCTGATGTGTGCCTTGCTATAAGTTTAGCAGGGAGGTACCAAAGTAATCCAGGAATGGATCACTGGACAGCGGTCAAGAACATCCTGAAATACCTGAAAAGGACTAAGGATATGTTTCTCGTATATGGAGGTGACAAAGAGCTCACCGTAAGAGGTTACGTTGATGCAAGCTTTGACACTGATCCGGACGATTCTAAATCGCAAACCGGATACGTGTTTACTTTAAACGGTGGAGCTGTCAGTTGGTGCAGTTCTAAACAAAGCGTCGTAGCGGGATCTACATGTGAAGCGGAGTACATAGCTGCTTCGGAAGCAGCGAACGAAGGAGTCTGGATGAAGGAGTTCATATCCGATCTAGGTGTCATACCTAGTGCATCGGGTCCAATGAAAATCTTCTGTGACAATACTGGTGCAATTGCCTTGGCAAAGGAATCCAGATTTCACAAAAGAACCAAACACATCAAGAGACGCTTCAACTCCATCCGGGATTTAGTCCAGGTGGGAGACATAGAGATTTGCAAGATACATATGGATCTGAATGTTGCAGACCCGTTGACTAAGCCTCTTCCACGAGCAAAACATGATCAGCACCAAGGCTCCATGGGTGTTAGAATCATTACAGTGTAATCTAGATTATTGACTCTAGTGCAAGTGGGAGACTGAAGGAAATATGCCCTAGAGGCAATAATAAAGTTATTATTTATTTCCTTATATCATGATAAATGTTTATTATTCATGCTAGAATTGTATTAACCGGAAACATAATACATGTGTGAATACATAGACCAACAGAGTGTCACTAGTATGCCTCTACTTGACTAGCTCGTTAATCAAAGATGGTTATGTTTCCTAACCATGAACAAAGAGTTGTTATTTGATTAACGAGGTCACATCATTAGTTGAATGATCTGATTGACATGACCCATTCCATTAGCTTAGCACCCGATCGTTTAGTATGTTGCTATTGCTTTCTTCATGACTTATACATGTTCCTATAACTATGAGATTACGCAACTCCCGTTTACCGGAGGAACACTTTGGGTACTACCAAACGTCACAACGTAACTGGGTGATTATAAAGGAGTACTACAGGTGTCTCCAATGGTAAATGTTGGGTTGGCGTATTTCGAGATTAGGGTTTGTCACTCCGATTGTCGGAGAGGTATCTCTGGGCCCTCTCGGTAATGCACATCACATAAGCCTTGCAAGCACTGCAACTAATATGTTAGTTGTGAGATGATGTATTACGGAACGAGTAAAGAGACTTGCCAGTAACGAGATTGAACTAGGTATTGGATACCGACGATCGAATCTCGGGCAAGTAACATACCGATGACAAAGGGAACAACGTATGTTGTTATGCGGTCTGACTGATAAAGATCTTCGTAGAATATGTAGGAGCCAATATGGGCATCCAGGTCCCGCTATTGGTTATTGACCGGAGACGTGTCTCGGTCATGTCTACATTGTTCTCGAACCATAGGGTCCGCACGCTTAACGTTACGATGACAGTTATTATGAGTTTATGCATTTTGATGTACCGAAGGTTGTTCGGAGTCCCGGATGAGATCACGGACATGACGAGGAGTCTCGAAATGGTCGAGACGTAAAGATTGATATATTGGAAGCCTATGTTTGGACATAGGAAGTGTTCCGGGTGAAATCGGGATTTTACCGGAATACCGGGAGGGTTACCGGAACCCCCCGGGAGACTAATGGGCCTATTGGGCCTTAGTGGAAAAGAGAGAAGGGGCAGCCCACAGCCTAGCTGCGCGCCCCCCCTTCCCCAAGTCCTAGTAGGACTAGGAGAAGGGGCCGTCCCCCCTCTCTCTCCTTTCCCCCCCCGGGAGTCCTAATAGGATTAGGATTGGAGGGGGGAGTCCTACTCCCGGTGGGAGTAGGACTCCCTCTGCGCCTCCCTCTCCCTGGCCGGCCGGCTCCCCTTCCTCCAACCTTTATATACGGGGGCAGGGGGCACCCCAAGACACACAAGTTGATCCTTGAGATCGTTCCTTAGCCGTGTGCGGTGCCCCCTGCCACCAAATTCCACCTCGATCATACCGTTACAGTGCTTAGGCGAAGCCCTGCGTCGGTAGTACATCAATATCATCATCACGCCGTCGTGCTGACGGAACTCTTCCTCGACGCTTTGCTGGATCGGAGCCCGAGGAACGTCATCGAGCTGAACGTGTGCTAAGAACTCGGAGGTGCCGGAGTAACGGTGCTTGGATCGGTCGGATCGGGAAGAAGACGTACGACTACTTCCTCTACGTTGTGTGATCGCTTCCGCAGTCGGTCTGCGTTGGTACGTAGACAACACTCTCCCCTCTCGTTGCTGTGCATCACCATGATCTTGCGTGTGCGTAGGAAAATTTTCGAAATTACTGCGTTCCCCAACATTTACCTGACCAACTCTCTGGTTAGCTTATTACCAAAATCGGTCTCACCGAGTTTGTGTAATCGGTCTCACCAAGATTACGTTATGCCTTAACCCTAATCATATCGGTCCTACCGAGTTGCATGTCGGTCCCACCGAAAACTCTAACGATCACTAGCTTTGCTAAATCGGTCAGACCGAGTTTAACCACTCGGTCCCACTGAGTTTGGGAAGTTATGTATAATGGTTAGATTTTGTGTGGAGACTATAAATACCCCTCCACCTCCTCTTCATTTGTTGAGAGAGCCATCAGAACAAACCTACACTTGCAACCTATATTTTCTGAGAGAGAACCACCTACACTTGTGTTGAGACCAATATATTCCATTCCTACCATATGAATCTTGATCTCTAGCCTTCCCCAAGTTGCTTTCCACTCAAATCTTCTTTCCACCAAATCCATATCCTGTGAGAGGGAGTTGAGTGTTGGAGAGACTATCATTTGAAGCACAAGAGCAAGGAGTTCATCATCAACACACCATTTGTTACTTCTTGGAGAGTGGTGTGTCCTAAATTGGCTAGGTGTCACTTGTGAGCCTCCGACAAGATTGTGGAGTTGAACCAATGAGTTTGTAAGGGCAAGGAGATCGCCTACTTCATGAAGATCTACCGCTAGTGAGGCAAGTCCTTCGTGGGCGATGGCCATGGTGGGATAGACAAGGTTGCTTCTTCATGGACCCTTCGTGGGTGGTGCCCTTCATGGACCTGCGCAACCGTTACCCTTCGTGGTTTGAAGTCTCCATCAACGTGGATGTACGATAGCACCACCTATCGGAACCACGACAAAAACATTCGTGTCTCCAATTGCGTTTGAATCCTCCAAACCATTCCCTTTACATTCTTGCAAGTTACATGCTTTACTTTCCGCTGCTCATATACTCTATGCATGCTTGCTTGAATTGTCCAAAGTTGCTGAAATCTGCCAAGAACTAAAATTGGGAAAAGGCTAGACTTTTATTTGGTCAAGTAGTCTAATCACCCCCCTCTAGACATACTTTCAATCCTACAGACCCCTCACTAATTTTCAAGGTACAAGTGTTCTCCTTGAGTATGCACCATTTTTTGATAGAAAGACTGTAAGGGAACCCCCTACAGTATAATTGGTGCAACAAACCCAAATTGCAAGTACCATGCCTTGAACCTGGGTGGGTGGGAAGGCATCAGCCCCTTCTCACCACTAGGCTATGCCTTAGTCTGCGAGTATGCGCCATTGCTACAGTTCATCGTGCGGAGACACCACGTGATGATCGGGTGTGATAAGCTCTACGTTCACATACAGCGGGTGCTAGCCAGTTTTGCACGTGCAGAATACTCAGGTTAAACTTGACGAGCCTAGCATATGCAGATATGGCCTCAGAACACCGAGATCGAAAGATCGAACGTGAATCCTATAGTAGATATGATCAACACAGAGATGTTCACCATTGAAAACTACTCCATCTCATGTGATGATCGGACATGGTTTAGTTGATATGGATCACGTGATCATTTAGATGACTAGAGGGATGTCTATCTAAATGGGAGTTCTTAAGTAATATGATTAATTGAACTTTAATTTATCATGAACTTAGTCCTGATAGTATTTGCATATCTATGTTGTAGATCAATAGCTCGCGTATAGCTCCCCTGTTTTATTTTGATATGTTCATAGAGAAAACTAAGTTGAAAGATGATAGTAGCAATGATGCGGACTGGGTCCGTGATCTGAGGATTATCCTCATTGCTACTGAAAGTGCAACTATCCCTGGGTGGTTTTGGTAATTCTTAACAACATATAGCTCATTGAGCTAATTCTATTTGAAGATAAATATTTCAGGAAAGCTCAATGATTGGCATGGCATGGATTAGAAAGTGGACCCCTCAAAATGCTAAGGACAAAAGGTTGGCTCAAGCTCAAAGCACAAGACTCTATTCATTTTACTTTTAGTGATCCAAGATCACATTGAGTCCATAGGAAAAGCCAATACTATTAAAAGGGGATGAGGTGTTGCTTAATGAGTTACTTGCTCAAAATTCTTAGTGATATGCTCCAAAAACCCTCAACTACTTTCTCATATCCACATATGTCCCAAACCAAAAGTCAAACTCGGCCCCACCAAAATCTTCTATCCAGCGCCACCGAGTTCATTTGACATAGCCACCTCAGAAACGTCCGCACCAGCTGCCTCTTGTCCTGCGAATCCTGCTTTCCCCACTCACACATGCTTCAACCCCCGCCTCAGAAACGCCCGAGATCGAGGGACCTCGCGTGGTGGTGGTAGTAGGAGGGAGATGGACGACGACGGAGACAGACAGAGAGACAGAGAGACAGGATGTACCTCGGCGCGACGGCGCGTCTGGTCGAAGGAGCAGCGGGCGTCGGGCAGGAGGCCGAAGGCGCCGGAGATGGACGCGGCGGCAAGGCGTGCGGGGGACGACGCCATGGGCATGCGGGCCGGCTAGGGTTTTGGGTTGGTGCACGGGTGGGAGAGCCGGGGGGATGGGAGGGAATCCGAAGCGAAGGAAGGGGCGAGGAGAGAGAGGCGGGCGAGCGAGCGAGAGGAGTAGAAGGAAAGTGGGCAAAGGGAAAAGCAGGGTGAAACAGATGGGAGGCCAATCAGTGGAGCGGAGGCGAGGCGTGGGGAGCAATAAAAATGGGGGAGGGCGACGGGACGACGGGGACAAGTGGGGAAAGAGGGGGCGTGGGTGGACTTCGGGGCGAGTGAGATCTGGTTTGACTTGGATGTGGCCGTGCTTGTTTGTTTACTGACGCCCAGCAGGGAGGAGATCGCCATTGGGATACCTTGCTTGCCTTGCTAGACGATCGTTTTCAGATCAAGACGGGAGAGGGCCTGGTTGGCTCGGGTCAGCTTGGGTTTGGTTGGGTTGGGTTGGGTGCAGCGTCACGCTCAGGTCTCCGCCTCGTGAGTCATGTGCATGATTCAAAAGAAATGTGCGTGAATGGGTCTGGGTTTGCCACGCTGGTTGTGACACCGGTTTTGATGGGGAGATGTGGCCGGTATCAGTAGCATATCAGAGCTATTGGTATCCTCTGACCACCGGGGAATTATAGTTTGATTCGAGAGGCGTCTATGTCTGTGAAAAACACGCATAGGGCGTGGTTGGGTTTAATGTTGGCCTGCTCGTGAATGGACGTTTGGCCCATTCGAGCGGCGTGCCGGCCGAGGGCGCCGCCCAGTGCACACCCGGTTGAACACTTAATCTTGCCACATTGAAACGCCTTCACTAAACCCGAGTTAAAGTCAAGAAACCTACTCCGTCCAAACATCCGTTCATGAGCGGGTCAGCATTAAACGTAACGCCAAGCAAGCTCCTCTCGTCCGCCCTCTATTTAAACATGGCCAGACGTCGGGCAAGAATCGCGCCACCAAGTCCGCCGCTCCCCATCTCCTCCTTCTACCATTTATTCCATCCTTTCGATGGCATCCGACGAGCAAGAAGAACAGTTCTCCGGCATAAAAGCCGGTTGGGTGGCCCGCCGAACCCGCTGGACACGAACGAGGTGAAGGAAATATGCCTTAGAGGCAATAATAAAGTTGTTATTTTATATTTCCTTATATCATGATAAATGTTTATTATTCATGCTAGAATTGTATTAACCGGAAACTTGATACATGTGTGGATACATAGACAAAACACCGTGTCCCTAGTAAGCCTCTACTAGACTAGCTCGTTAATCAAAGATGGTTAAGTTTCCTAACCATAGACGTGTGTTATCATTTGATGAACGGGATCACATCATTAGGAGAAATGATGCGATGGACAAGACCCATCCATTAGCTTAGCATAATGATCATTAAGTTTGATTGCTATTGCTTTCTTCATGACTTATACACATTCCTCTAACTATGAGATTATGCAACCCCCGAATATCAAAGGAACACCTTGTGTGCTATCAAACATCACAATGTAAATGGGTGATTATAAAGATGCTCTACAGGTGTCTACGAAGGTGTTTGTTGGGTTGGCATAGATCGAGATTAGGATTTGTCACTCCGAGTATCGGAGAGGTATCTCTGGGCCCTCTCGGTAATGCACATCACTATAAGCCTTGCAAGCAATGTGACTAATGAGTTAGTTACGGGATGATGCACTACGGGACGAGTAAAGAGACTTGCTGGTAACGAGATTGAACTAGGTATGATGATACCGACGATCGAATCTCGGGCAAGTAACATACCGATGACAAAGGGAATAACGTATGTTGTTATTGCGGTTTGACTGATAAAGATCTTCATAGAATATGTAGGAACCAATATGAGCATCTAGGTTCCGCTATTGGTTATTGACCGGAGATGTGTCTCGGTCATGTCTACATAGTTCTCAAACCCGTAGGGTCCGCACACTTAACGTTCGATGACGATTTGTATTATGAGTTACGTGTTTTGGTGATCGAAGTTTGTTCGGAATCCCGGATGAGATCACGGACATGACAAGGAGTCTCTAAATGGTCGAGAGGTAAAGATTGATATATTGGAAGGTGGTATTCGGACACTGGAAGGGTTCCGGAGTGCATCAGGTACATACCGGAGTACCAGAGGGCTTATCGGAACCCCCGGTGGAAGATATGGGCCATATGGGCCATAAGAGGGAGGCTAACCAGCCCGCAAGGGGCTGGTGCGCCCCCCACTAGGGAGGAGGCCGAATTGGTTTAGGTAAGGGGGCGCCACCCCCCTTTCCTTCTCATACTCCCTCTCTGTAACACCCCGGATGTAATTTACCTTATCTGTACTCCAACTCTTGCCGTTTCTGGTGCTAAGTTATTTTATTTCGTCATTGTCGGGTTTTTGTCTCCGTGTGTTGTTGTATTTGTCATGCATCTCATATCATGTCATCACGTGCATTGCATTTGCATACGTGTTCGTCTCATGCATCCGAGCATTTTCCCCGTTGTCCGTTTTGCATTCCGGCGCTCCTATGTCCTCCGGTGGTCCTTTCTACCTATTTTCGTGTGTGGGGGTTAAACATTTCCGGATTGGACCGAGACTTGCCATGCGTCCTTGGTTTACTACCGGTAGACCGCCTATCAAGTTTCGTGCCATTTGGACTTCGTTTGATACTCCAACGGTTAACCGAGGGACCGAAAAGGCCTCGTGTGTGTTGCAGCCCAACACCTCTCCAAACTGGCCCAGAACCCACTTAAACCTCTCCTATCATATAGAGCGTTCGATCACGATCGCGTGGCCGAAAACCGCACCTCATTTGGAGCTTCCTAGCTCCCTCTACCTATATATATATATATATAGGTCCCTCTCCCTTATTTTCCGGATCTTTTCCCCCCTAAAACCCTAGCCTGCTCCTCTCCGCCGCCGGACACGTCCGGTTCCCACCGGACGAGTAGCCGCCGCCGCCCGCAGCCAGTGGCGCGCTGCCACGTGGCCTCCCGCCAGCGCCACCGCCCGCGGCCCGCCGAAGCCCAGGGAGGGCCCCCGCGGCCCATCCAGCCACCGCCCACGCCTCCTCGCTGCTCCGCCCGCGCGCCGCCGCCTCCTCCCGCGCCGGTCGCCACGCGCCACCACGCCGGCGAGCGCCGCCCGCTCCGGCAGCCCCAGGTCCCGCACCGCCGAGTTCATCCGCCGGCCGCCGCCGTCGCCTCTTCGCCGCCCGGAGCTCCGGCGAGCTCCGCCGCCTACCTCCACCGCCCTGGCTTCCTCCCCTTCCTCCGGCGACGTCCAGCAGCTCCGGCAAGCACGAACTCCGGCCGGTGATCCTCGATTCACGTGAAGCCACGATCTGGATCTAGATCTGAGTTTGAGGGTTGACTTTTTCCTCCCGAAACCCTAGCTTTTAGCATTTTTCCGCATGCCATAACTCTGCATCCGTAGCTCCGATTCGTGCGTGTAGCATATCAAAATTTTCGTCTCGATGAGTACATCATTTCATCTCATTGCATCATTTTCATTTGAGCTCATCTTGATGCCCGAAATGCTGTTGGAAGAGGGCTATGTGATGAATTTGTCAGATCTGTTTCAGCAAATGGCATTTTGTCATTTTGCCATGATTAATGTGTGCATGCTATGATCCTGAGCTCTACATGTGTTTTGTTATATGCGATGCCATCTTTACATGGGTGCTTGCCATGTATTTTTGTGATATTTGTGGTCACTAGCACAAGCTTGCAAAGTAGCGTAATCGTTGATGCTGATTACAGGGACTTAGAATTTCACTAAGTCCTTGTCCTGTTTTTGTTGTTATGCCATATGTTCATGTTGTTTCCTAGTGATTCATGCCTCTTTTGAGGATGATCAGTAATGATGTTTTATTAATATTGTGGTGCTCTGTCCATCCATGCCTTTGTTTGCATTTATGGAGCACCCTAGCTTGAGTCAATCGAGCTCTACTTTTGCTATAAAACGATCCTGACAGATTGTTGACATGTTTAGCGATTTTGCCGAAGATGTTGCTATTGATCTGTGCATGTTATGTTATTTTTCTTACCATTTCTAGCTCCTATGCCATGTATTCTTGATGGGTGTATGCTTAGTTTGTCATGCCATGCTCTGTAGTGAGTGCATCGAGCTCGTAAACATGCCTACTTGTCAAATCTGTTTGCATGCTCCAGTTTTTCACTAAGTCTGAATCTGTTTCACATGCTTGCAGTTGTATTTTCTGATCCCTTTTGGCTCAAGGTCATTAAGGGACTTTTGTTAAGTGCTTTGAGTAGCTTCATGCCATGCCTTGCTTTGCCATGTTAAGTTCCGGTAGCTTGTAGTTTTCATGCTCTAAAGTGTGCTTCCGGATGATAAATTCCAGACTTGTGTTAATTTCACTAAGTCTGAAACCTGTTATCATTTGCTCTTTTGCCATGCTTGTTTGAACCTGTTAATGGATGAATTAGCCGTAGCTCAGTGTTCATCTTTTGTCAAGCATCATGAGTGGACCCCTGCCATGTATTTTGTTATCATGTTTGAGTGCTGTAGCATATATATCTTGATGCATTTAGTTGGTCACTTGCTGATTATCGCAGACCGGTGCCATATTTGTTTTGCTTGCCATTTCCAAGCCGTGCATCCGATTTCGGTGATCTTTATATCGATTTCAATCTAAATCACCTCACCTTTGCAGTGGAATTCTTGGATTTCCAAGTTGAGGCCAGGTTCGTTCATTCCTTTGCAAATCTTGCATATGCATCCCATACCGCATCCCGCATATCATACCATGTTTGCATCATGTTGCTTGAGCATTGCACGTGGTTGATTGTGTTCCGTTTGCTTGTTGTTCTTGTTTGGGTAGAGCCGGGAGACGAGTTCATGAATGAGGAGCCCGTTGAGTTCTCTTACGAGGATCAAGTCAACTTTGAGAACTTTGCAGGCAAGATGACCATACCCTCGAAATCACTTCTATCTTTGCTTGCTAGATGCTCCTCTTTTGCTATGCCTATGCTACGATACCCACCACTTGCTTATTATGCCTTCCACATTGCCATGTCAAACCTCGAACCCACCATGTCCTAGCAAACCGTTGTTTGGCTATGTTACCGCTTTGCTCAGCCCCTCTTATAGCATTGCTAGTTGCAGGTGAAGATTGGAGATCGTTCCTTGTTGGAACATTGTTTATTGTTGGGATATCACTATATTACCTTATTTATCTTAATGCACCTATATACTTGGTAAAGGGTGGAAGGCTCGGCCTTATGCCTGGTGTTTTGTTCCACTCTTGCCGCCCTAGTTTCCGTCATATCGGTGTTATATTCCCGGATTTTGCGTTCCTTACATGTTTGGGTTATAATGGGAACCCCTTGACAGTTCGCCTTGAATAAAACTCCTCCAGCAATGCCCAACCTTGGTTTTACTATTTTCCACCTAGCCTCTTTTTCTCTTGGGTTTCCGGAGCCCAATGGTCATCTTTATTTAAACCCCCCCGGGCTAGTGCTCCTCTGAGTGTTGGTCCAAACTAGAGCCCCTTGCAGCGCCACCTTGGGGAAACTCGAGGGCTGGTTTTAGTTGTACAGATTGCTTATCTGAGTGTGCCCTAAGAACGAGATATGTGCAGCTCCTATCGGGATTTGTCGGCACATTTGGGCCGTGTTGCCGGACTTGTTTTACCATTGTCGAGGATGTCTTGTAACCGGGATGCCGAGTTTGATCGGATTGTCTTGGGAGAAGGAATATCCTTCGTTGACCATGAGAGCTTGTGATGGGCTAAGTTGGGACTCCCCTGCAGGGATTTGAACTTTCAAAAGCCGTGCCCGCGGTTATGGGTAGATGGGAATTTTTTAATGTCCGGTTGTAGATAACCTGAAACTTAACTTAATTAAAATGAATCAACCGCGTGTGTAACCGTGATGGTCTCTTCTCGGCGGAGTCCGGGAATTGAACACGATGTTGGAGTAATGCTTGACGTAGGTTGTTCTAGGATCACTTCTTGATCGTAGTTGTTCGTCCGTGCTTTGCCTGCTCTTCTCGCTCTCTTTTGCGTATGTTAGCCACCATATATGATAGTCGCTTGCTGCAGCTCCACACCATACCTTGTCTTACCTATAAGCTTAAATAGTCTTGATCGCGAGGGTGCAAGATTGCTGAGTCCCCGTGACTCACAGATTACTTCCAAACCAGATGCAGGGACCGATGATACCGTTCCAGACGATGCGCTTGAGCTCAAGTGGGAGTTCAATGAAGACTCTCGCCGTTACTACGTGTCTTTCCCAGATGATCAGTAGTGGTGCCCAGTTGGGGCGATCGGGGACTTTGTCGCATGTGGGGGTTGATCTTTATTTTGGTACCGTAGTCGGACCATGAGTGTATTGGATGATTGTAATGTTATTCATGTATTTGTGTGACATGGCGAGTGTAAGCCAACTATGCATCTTTTCCCCTTTTATTTATTTACATGGGTGACATAGCTTTCAATGCGGTTATGCCTCCAAGTCGTGCTTCGACACGTAGGAGATATATCCGCATCGAGGGCGTTACACTCTCCTTCCCCCTTTCCACCTCCATGGGAAGGAAAAGAAGGGGGGCCGAATCCTACTAGGACTAGGAGTCCTAGTAGGACTCCCCCTTGGCGCACCCCCTCTAGGTCGGTCGCCTCCTCCTCCTCTCCTTTATATACGGGGGCGGGGGGCACCCCAAAGGCAAACCAATAGTTCTCTTAGCCGTGTGCGGTGCCCCCTTCACAGTTTACTACTCCGGTCATAGCGTCGTAGTGCTTAGGCGAAGCCCTGCGCGGATCACATCACCATCACCGTCACCACGCCGTCGTGCTGACGGAACTCTCCCTCGACCCTCTGCTTGATCACGAGTTCGAGGGACGTCATCGATCTGAATGTGTGCTGAACTCGGAGGTGCCGTACGTTCGGTACTAAGATCGTTTGGATCATGAAGATGTTCGACTACATCAACCGCATTAAAATAATGCTTCCGCTTTCGGTCTACGAGGGTACGTGGACACACTCTCCCCCTCTCTTTGCTATGCATCTCCTAGATAGATCTTGCGTGATCGTAGGAATTTTTTGAAATTGCATGCTACGTTCCGCAAGTATGGTATCCGAGCCAGGTCTATGCATAGATGTTATGCACGAGTAGAACACAAAGAGTTGTGGGTGATAATAGTCATACTGCTTACCACCAACGTCTTATTTTGATTCAGCGGTATTGTTGGATGAAGCGGCCCGGACCAACATTACATGACCATGTTCATGAGACCGATTCTACCGACATGCTTTTGCACATAGGTGGCTGGCGGATGTTTGTTTCTCCAACTTTAGTTGAATCAAATTTGACTACGTCCGGTCCTTGTTGAAGGTTAAAACATCACACTTGACAAAAAAATCCTTGTGGTTTTGATGCGTAGGTAAGAACGGTTCTTGCTAGAAGCCCATAGCAGCCACGTAAAACTTGCAACAACAAAGTAGAGGACGTCTAACTTGTTTTTGCAGGGCACGTTGTGATGTGATATGTTTAAGATGTGATGAGATATAAATTTTTTGTATGAGATGATCATGTTTTATAAAAGTTATCGGCAACAGGCAGGAGCCTTATGGTTGTCGCTTTATTGTATGAAATGAAATCGCCATGTAATTGCTTTACTTTATCACTAAGTGGTAGCGATAGTCGTGGAAGCAATAGTTGGCGAGACGACAATGACGCTACGATGGAGATCAATGTGTCAAGCCGGTGATGATGGAGATCATGACGGTGCTTTGGAGATGGATATCAAAGGCACGAGATGATGATGGCCATATCATGTCACATATTTTGATTGCATGTGATGTTTATCCTTTATGCATCTTATTTTTCTTAGTATGGAGGTAGCATTATAAGATGATCCCTCACTAAATTTCAAGGTACAAGTGTTCTCCCCGAGTATGCGCCGTTGCTATAGTTCGTCGTGCCGAGACACCACGTGATGATCGGGTGTGATAAGCTTTACGTTCACATACAACGGGTGCAAGCCAGTTTTGCATGTGCAGAATACTCGGGTTAAACTTGACGAGCCTAGCATATTCAGATATGGCCTCGGAAAACTGAGATCTAAAGATCGAGCATGAATCATATAGTAGATATGATCAACACAGAGATGTTCACCATTGAAAACTACTCCATGTCACGTGATGATCGGATATGGTTTAGTTGATATGGATCACGTGAACATTTAGATGACTAGAGGGATGTCTATCTAAGTGGGAGTTCTTAAGTAATATGATTAATTGAACTTTAATTTATCATGAACTTAGTCCTGATAGTATTTGCATATCTATGTTGTAGATCAATAGCTTGCGTATAGCTCCCGTATTTTATTTTTGATATGTTCATATAGAAAATTAAGTTGAAAGATGATAGTACCAATGATGCGGACTAGGTTCGTGATCTGAGGATCATCCTCATTGCTGCATAGAAGAATTATGTCCTTGATGCACCACTAGGTGACGAATCTGTTGCGGGAGCAGATGCAGACGTATGAACGTTTTGCAAGCTTGGTACGATGACTACTTGATAGTTTAGTGCACCCTACTTTACGACTTAGAACCGGAACTTCAAAAATGTTTTGAACGCCATGGAGCATATGAGATGTTTCAATAACTGAAATTGGTATTTCAAGACTCATGCCCGTGTCGAGAGGTATGAGACCTCTAACAAATAATTTGCCTACAAGATGGAGGAGAATAACTCAACTAGTGAGCATGTGCTCAGAATGTCTGGGTGCTGCAATCGCTTGAATCAAGTGGGAGTTAATCTTCCAGATAAGAAAGTGATTGACAGAGTTCTTTAGTCACTATCACCAAGTGAAGGAAATATGCCCTAGAGGAATTAATAAAGTTGTTATTTATATTTCCTTATATCATGATAAATGTTTATTATTCATGCTAGAATTGTATTAACAGGAAACTTAGTACATGTGTGAATACATAGACAAATAGAGTGTCACTAGTTTGCCTCTACTTGAGTAGCTCGTTGAATCAATGATGGTTATGTTTCCTAACCATACACATGATTTGTCATTTGATTAATGGGATCACATCATTAGAGAAAGATGTGATTGACTTGACCCATCTGTTAGCATAGCACGATGATCGTTTAGTTTGTTGCTATTGCTTTCTCCATAACTATACATGTTCCTATGACTATGAGATCATGCAACTCCCGAATACCGGAGGAACACTTTGTGTGCTACCAAACATCACAACGTAACTGAGTGATTATAAAGGTGCTCTACAGGTGTCTCCGATGGTGTTTGTTGAGTTGGCATGGATCAAGATTAGGATTTGTCACTCCGATTGTCGAAGAGGTATCTCTGGGCCCTCTCGGTAATGTACATCACTATAAGCCTTGCAAGCAATGTAGCTAATGAGTTAGTTATGGGATGTAGCATTACGGAATGAGTAAAAAGACTTGCCGGTAACGAGATTGAACTAGGTATTGAGATACCGACGATCGAATCTCGCGCAAGTAACATACCGATGACAAAGGGAACAACGCATATCGTTATGTGGTTTGACCGATAAAGATCTTCGTAGAATATGTAGGAACCAATATGAGCATCCAGGTTCCGCTATTGGTTATTGACCGGAGACATGTCTTGGTCATGTCTACATAGTTCTCGAACCCGTAGGGTCCGCACGCTTAACGTTCGGTGACGATCGATATTACGGGTTTATGTGTTTTGATGTACCGAAGGTAGTTCGGAGTCTCGAATTTGATCTCAGACATGATGAGGAGTCTCGGAATGGTCAATACGTAAAGATCGATATATTGGAAGCCTACATTTGGACATCGGAATGGTTCTAAGTGGTTCGGGCATTTTTTCGGAGTACCGGGAGGTTACCGGAACCCCCCGGGGAGTATATGGGCCTTATTGGGCCTTAGTGGAATAGAGGAGAGGGAAGGAAAAAGAGGGAGGCGCGCCCCCCAAGTCCAATCCTAATTGGGAAGGGGCCGGCCCCCTTTCCTTCCTCCCTCTCTCCTCCTTCCTTCCTCTCCTACTCCTACTTGGAAGGGGGGAATCCTACTCCCGGAGGGAGTAGGACTCCCGTAGGGCGCGCCATAGAGAGGGCCTGCCCTCTCCCTCCTCCACTCCTTTATATATGGGGGAGGGGGCACCCCATGGACACACAAGTTTATCATTGATCTTTAGCCGTGTGCGGTGCCTCCCTCCACCATAATCCACCTCGGTAATATTGTAGCAGTGCTTAGGCGAAGCCCTGTTCCTGTAGCAACATCATCACCGTCATCACGCTGTCGTGCTGACGAAACTCTCCCTTGAAGCTCTACTGGATCGTGAGTTCGCGAGACATCACTGAGCCGAACGTGTGCAGATCGCGGAGGTGCCATACCTTCGGTGCTAGATCGGTCGATCGTGAAGACGTACAACTACATCAACCACGTTTTCATCCGCTTACGGTCTACAAGGGTACATAGACGATACTCTCCCCTCTCGTTGCTATGCATCACCATGATCTTGTGTGTGTGTAGGAATTTTTTGAATTTACTGCCTTCCCCAACAGTGGTATCAGAGCCAGGTTTATGTGTAGATGTTATATGCACGAGTAGAACACAAAGGAGTTGTGGGCGTGCATATACACATATTGCTTGTCGTCACTAGTTGATTCTTGATTCGGCGGTATTGTTGGATGAAGCGGTCCAGACTGACATTACGCGTACGCTTACACGAGACTGGTTCTACCAATGTGCTTCGCATACAGGTGGCTGGTGGGTCTCAGTTTCTCCAACTTTAGTTGAATCGGATTCAATGAACAAGGTTCTTTCTGAAGATCAAAAAGCAATCACTATACCGTGTTGTGGTTTTTGATGCGCAGGTAAGAATGGTTCTTGCTCAGCCCGTAGCAGCCACGTAAAACTTGCAACAACAAAGTAGAGGACGTCTAACTTATTTTTGCAGGGCATGTTGTGATGTGATATGGTCAAGACATGATGCTAAATTTTATTATATGAGATGATCATGTTTTGTAACACAGTTATCGGCAACTGACAGGAGCCATATGGTTGTCGCTTTATTGTATGAAATGCAATCACCATGTAATTGCTTTACTTTATCACTAAGCGGTAGCGATAGTCATAGAGGCAATAGTTGGCGAGATGACGACGATTCTTCGATGGAGATCAAGGTATCAAGCCGGCGACGATGGTGATCATGACGGTGCTTTGGAGATGGAGATCAAAGGCACAAGATGATGATGGCCATATCATATCACTTATATTGATTGCATGTGATGTTTATCCTTTATGCATCTTATTTTGCTTAGTTCAGCGGTAGCATTATAAGATGATCTCTCACTAAATTTCAAGGTATAAGTGTTCTCCCTGAGTATGCACCGTTGCTACAATTCATCGTGCCGAGACACCACGTGATGATCGGGTGTGATAAGCTCTACGTTCACATACAACGGGTGCAAGCCAGTTTTGCACACGCAGAATACTCGAGTTAAACTTGACGAGCCTAGCATATGCAGATATGGCCTCAGAACACTAGAGACCGAAAGGTCGAGCGTGAATCATATAGTAGATATGATCAACATAGTGATGTTCACCATTGAAAACTACTCCATCTCACGTGATGATCGGACATGGTTCAGTTCATATGGATCACGCGATCACTTAGATGATTAGAGAGATGTCTATCTAAGTGGGAGTTCTTAAGTAATTTGATCAATTGAGCTTTAATTTATCATGAACTTAGTACCTGATAGTATTTTGCATGTCTATGTTGTTGTAGATAGATGGCCCGTGCTGTTGTTCCGTTGAATTTTAATGCGTTCCTAGAGAAAGCTAAGTTGAAAGATGATGGTAGCAACTACACGGACTGGGTCTGTAACTTGAGGATTATCCTCATTGCTGCATAGAAGAATTACATCCTGGAAGCACCGCTAGGTGACAAACCCGCTGCAGGAGCAACGCCAGATGTTATGAACACGTGGTAGAGCAAAGCTGATGACTACTCGATAGTTCAGTGTGCCATGCTTTACGGCTTAGAACCGGGACTTCAATGACGTTTTGAACGTCATGGAGCATATGAGATGTTCCAAGAGTTGAAGTTAATATTTCAAGCAAATGCCCGGATTGAGAGATATGAAGTCTCCAATAAGTTCTACAACTGCAATATGGAGGAGAGTAGTTATGTCAGTGAACATATACTCAGAATGTTTGGGTACCACAACCACTTGACTCAACTGGGAGTTAATCTTCCTGATGATAGTGTCATTGACAGAGTTCTTCAATCACTGCCACCAAGCTACAAGAGCTTTGTGATGAACTACAATATGCAAGGGATGGATAAGATGATTCTTGAGCTCTTCGCAATGCTTAAGGCTGCAGAGGTAGAAATCAAGAAGGAGCATCAAGTGTTGATGGTCAACAAGACCACCGGTTTCAAGAAAAAGGGTAAAGGGAAGAAGGGGAACTTCAAGAAGAACAGCAAGCCAGTTGCTACTCAAGTGAAGAAAACCAAGTCTGGACCTAAGCCTGAGACTGAGTGCTTCTACTGCAAAGGAACTGGTCACTGGAAGCGGAACTACCCCAAGTATTTGGCGGAGAAGAAGGATGGCAAAGTGAAAGGTATATTTGATATACATGTTATTGATGTATACCTTACAAATGCTCGCAGTAGTGCCTGGGTATTTGATACTGGTTCAGTTGCTAACATTTGCAACTCGAAACGGGGGCTACGGATTAAGCGAAGATTGGCTAAGGACGAGGTGACGATGCGTGCAGGAAATGGTTCCAAAGTCGATGTTATCGCTGTCGACACGCTACCTCTACATCTACCTTCGGGATAGTTTTAGACCTAAATAATTGTTATTTGGTGCCAGCGTTGAGCATGAACATTATATCTGGATCTTGTTTGATGCGAGACGGTTATTCATTTAAATCAGAGAGTAATGGTTGTTCTATTTATATGAGTAATATCTTTTATGGTCATGCACCCCTGATGAGTGGTCTATTTTTACTAAATCTTGATAGTAGTGATACACATGTTCATAGTATTGAAGTGATGCAGAGTTGATAATGATAGTGCAACTTATTTGTGGCATTGCCGTTTAGGTCATATTGGTGTAAAGTGCATGAAGAAACTCCATTCTGATGGACTTTTGGAATCAATTGATTATGAATCAATTGGTACTTGCGAACGATGCCTCATGGGCAAGATGACTAAAACTCCGTTCTCCGGAACAATGGAGGAAGCAACCGAGTTATTGGAAATCATACATACTGATGTATGTGGTCCAATGAACATTGAAGCTCGCGGCGGATATCATTATTTTTTCACCTTCACAGATGATTTGAGAATATATGGGTATATCTACTTAATGAAACATAAATCTGAAACATTTGAAAAGTTCAAAGAATTTCAGAGTGAAGTGGAAAATCATCATAACAAGAAAATTAAGTTTCTACGATCTGATCGTGGAGGCGAATATTTGAGTTATGAGTTTGAACATCATTTGAAACAATGCGGAATAGTTTCGCAACTCATGCCACCTGGAACACCACAGCGTAATGGTGTGTCCGAACATCGTAATCGTACTTTACTAGATATGGTGCGATCTATGATGTCTCTCACTGATTTACCGCAATCATTTTGGGGTTACACTTTAGAGACAGCTGCATTCACGTTAAATAGGGCACCATCTAAATCCGTTGAGACGACACCTTATGAACTCTGGTTTGGCAAGAAATCTGTAACGCCCCGAGACCGATGTGCCAGGTGTCCTCCAGTTATTCACTGTTTTTGCCTTGTCTTTGCTTGCGTGTCATGCATTGCATATCATGTCATCATGTGCATTTCATTTATTTACATGTTCGTCTCATGCATCCGAGCATTTTCCCCGTTGTCCGTTTTGCAATCCGGCGCTCCTATGTCATCCGGTGTCTCTTTGTACCTCTTTTCGTGTGCGTGTGTTAAACGTTTTAGGATTGGACCGAGACTTGCCATGCGGCCTTGGTTTACTACCGGTAGACCGCCTGTCAAGTTTCGTGCCATTTGGACTTCGTTTGATACTCCAACGGTTAACCGAGGGACTGAAAAGGCCTCATGTGTGTTGCAGCCCAACACCGCTCCAAAGTGGCCCAAAACCCACCAAAACCCCCTCCATCATCTCGGTCGTTCGATCACGATCGCGTGGCCGAAAACCGCACCTCATTTGGACTCTCCTAGCTCCCTCTACCTATAAATATGTGGCTCTCCCCGAAATTTCCGCGCAGATCTAACCCTAGTCTTCTTCATCGGATATGTCCGCCGGATGCGTCACCCGGACCAATCAGAGGAGGCCACGTCGCCTTCCCCGCCGCCACAGCCAACCAGGCGCCGCCACCTTAGCGCGCGGCCGGCTCCTCTCTCTCCCCGCGCCCGCCGCGGCCTGTGGAGCCCAGGCGGGGCCCGCCCGGCCCGGATCGCCAACGCCGCCGCCCGGACGCGCCCGCGCCTCGCGCACCTTCGTCCGCCACCGACAGCTTCTCGCCGGATCTCCGCCTCTGCCCTTCCCCGCCGGCGACCGCGCCTCCCGCCGGCGAGCTCGCCCGCTCGCGCCGGGCTTCGCCGCCACGCTCCGCCGCCTATGCCCCGCTCCAGCCGCCGCCTTGTCGCCAGCAAGCATGCCCGCTCCGCCCGCTACCGCCTCCATGCCGCTGCCGTGCCACCGCGTTTGCTCGACGCCGGCCACCCACATCGCCGAAGCTCGCCGCCCTCTTCGCCGGAGTTCGGTCCGGCCAGATCCGAAGAAGAAGCGGGACCAGATCCACCGGTCCCTCCATCCAAACGCCTCCCTCGATCCGGATCTCCTCATCCCGCTCCGCCTCGTCCCCGCGTTGACTTTTTGCGGAGGTAAAATTTCACAAAGTCCCCAAAGTTTCCATATTCATATGCCCATGTTCATCGCATCATAACTCTACATCCGTAGCTTCGTTTTGTGCGTGTAGCATATCAGAATGTTCGTCTCGACGAGTACATCATTTCATATCATTGCGTCATTTTCATTTGAGCTCATCTTGATGCCCGAAATGCTGTTGGAAGAGGGCTATGTGAGTCATTTGTCAGATCTGTTTCATCAATTAGCTTTTTGTCATTTTTGCCATGATTAATGTGTGCATGATATGCTCCTGAGCTCTACATGAGTTTTGTTATATGCCATGCCATCTTTACAAAGGTGCTTAGCATGTATTTTTGTGATATGTGTTGTGACTAGCACAAGCTTGCAAAGTAGCGTAATCGGTAATGCCGATTTCAGGGACTTAGAATTTCACTAAGTCCTTGTCCTGATTTTTGTCGTTATGCCATATGTTCATGTTGTTTCCTAGTGATCCGTGCCTCTTTTGAGGATAATCAGTAAGGATGTTTTGTTAATATTGTGGTGCTGTATCCATCCATGTCTTTGTTTGCATTTATGGAGCAACCTAGCTTGAGGCAATCGAGCTCTACTTTTGCTATATCGTGAATCCTGGCAGATTGTTGACTTGTTAGCAATTTTGCCGAGGATGTTGCTATTGATCCGTGCATGCTATGTTGTTGTTCTTGCCATGTCTAGCTTCTATGCCATGTATTCTTGATGGGTGTATGCTTAGTTTGTCATGCCATGCTCTGTAGTGAGTGCATCGAGCTTGTAAACAAGTCTACTCGTTAACTGTTTTGCATGCTCCAGTTTTTCACTAAGTCTGAGATCTGTTTACGTTTTTGCTATGTTCTCAAGCTTGCAATTGTATTTTCTGATCCCTTTTGGCTCAAGGTCACTAAGGGACTTTTGTTAAGTGCTTTGAGTAGCTTCATGCCATGTCTTGCTTTGCCATGTTAAGTTCTTGTAGCATGTAGTTTTCATGCTCTAAAGTGTGCTTCCTGATGGTAAATTTCTGGCATGCTGTTAATTTCACTAGTCTGCAAACCTGTTATCATTTGCACTTTTGCCATGCTTGTTTGAACCTGTTAATGGATGAATTAGCCGTAGCTCAGTGTTCATCTTTTGTCAAGCATCATGAGTGGATCCCTGCCATGTATTTTGTTGCCATGTTTGAGTGCTGTAGCATATTTATCTTGTTGCATGTAGATGGCTACTTGCTGTTTATCGCAGACCGGTGCCATATTTGTTTTGCTTGCCATTTCCAAACCGTGCATCCCTTTCCGGTGATCTTTATATCGATTTCAACCGAAATCACCTCACCTTTCCAGTGGCACTCTTGGATTTCCAAGTTGAGGCCAGGTTCAATCATTCCTTTCCAAATCATGCATATGCATCACATACTGCATCCCGCATATCATACCATGTTCATGTGTTGGTTGTTTACTATGTTGTGTGCTTCTTTCTGGTGTTGCTTCTTCGGGTTGGTTCCGCTAACGTCGTGATTGTGAGGACCCGTTCGACTACGTCCGTTTGCCTTCTTCATGGACTCGTTCTTCTTCCTTGCGGGGTTTTAGGCAAGATGACCATACCCTCGAAATCACTTCTATCTTTGCTTGCTTAGTTGCTCGCTCTTTTGCTATGCCTATGCTGCGATACCTACCACTTGCTTATCATGCCTCCCATATTGTTAAGCCAAGCCACTAACCCTCCTTGTCCTAGCAAACCATTGTTTGGATATGTTACCGCTTTGCTCAGCCCCCCTTATAGCGTTGTTAGTTGCAGGTGAAGATTGAAGTTTGTTCCTTGTTGGAACATGGAGATGTTGTTCCTTGTTGGAACATGTTTACTTGTTGGGATATCACAATATCTCTTATCTAATTAATACATCTATATACTTGGTAAAGGGTGGAAGGCTCGGCCTTATGCTTGGTGTTTTGTTCCACTCTTGCCGCCCTAGTTTCCGTCATATCGGTGTTATGTTCCCGGATTTTGCGTTCCTTACGCGGTTGGGTTATAATGGGAACCCCTTGACAGTTCGCCTTGAATAAAACTCCTCCAGCAATGCCCAACATTGGTTTTACCATTTGCCACCTAGCCTTTTCTTTCCCTTGGGTCGGCCAGCCCAAGGGTCATCTTTATTTTAAACCCCCCCGGGCCAGTGCTCCTCTGAGTGTTGGTCCAAACTAGAACCCTGTGCAGCGCCCCCTCGGGGAAACTCGAGGTTTGGTTTTAGTTGTATGGAGAGCTCATCTGAGTGTGCCCTAAGAACGAGATATGTGCAGCTCCTATCGGGATTTGTCGGCACATTCGGGCGGTGTTGCTGGTCTTGTTTTACCATTGTCGAAATGTCTTGTAACCGGGATTCCGAGTCTGATCGGGTCTTCCCGCTAGAAGGAATATCCTTCGTTGACCGTGAGAGCTTGTGATGGGATAAGTTGGGACAGCCCTGCAGGGATTTGAACTTTCAAAAGCCGTGCCCGCGGTTATGGGCAGATGGGAATTTGTTAATGTTCGGTTGTAGAAAACCTGAAGTTGAACTTAATTAAAACACATCAACCGCGTGTGTAACCGTGATGGTCTCTTCTCGGCGGGGTCCAGGAAGTGAACACGGTGTTGGAGTTATGCTTGACGTAGGTTGCTCTAGGATCACTTCTTGATCATAGTTTCTCGGCCGTGCTTTTGCCTTCTCTTCTTTCTCTCTTTTGCATATGTTAGCCTCCATACCTGCTAGTCGCTTGCTGCAGCTCCACCTTATACCTTTTACCCTTCCTATAAGCTTAAATAGTCTTGATCGCGAGGGTGTGAGATTGCTGAGTCCCCGTGACTCACAGATACTTCCAAAACCAGTTTGCAGGTGCCGATGTCACCGAGCAGGTGACGCAACCAAGCTCAGGAGGAGCTCGATGAAGATCTTGTCCTTTGTGTTGTTTCTTTCTAGTTGATCAGTAGTGGAGGCCAGTTGGGGTCGATCGGGGATCAGTGTAGCATTTGGGGTAGTCTTCTTTTATTTTGGTTCCGTAGTCGGACCTTGATTGTATCTGGATGATGTAATGCTTTATTCATGTAATTGTGTGAAGTGGCGATTGTAAGCCAACTATGTATCTTTTCCCCTTATATATTACATGGGTTGTGTGAAGATTACCTCACTTGCGACATTGCTTTCAATGCGGTTATGCCTCTGAGTCATGCCTCGACACGTGGGAGATATAGCCGCATCGAGGGCGTTACACAACCCAAGTTGTCGTTTCTTAAAGTTTGGGGCTATGATGCTTATGTGAAAAATCTTCAACCTGAAAAGCTTGAACCCAAATTGGAGAAATATGTCTTCATAGGATACCCAAAGGAGACTGTTGGGGTACACCTTCTATCACAGATCCAAAGGCAAGATATTCATTGCTAAGAATGGATCCTTTCTAGAGAAGGAGTTTCTCTTGAAAGAAGTGAGTGGGAGGAAAGTAGAACTCGACGAGGTAGTTGTACCTTCTCCCTTATTGGAAAGTTGTTCATCACTGAAAACAGTTCCAGTGATTCCTACACCAGTAAGTGAGGAAGCTAATGATGATGATCATGAAACTTCTGATCAAGTTACTACCGAACCTCGTAGGTCAACCAGAGTAAGATCCGCACCAGAGTGGTACGACAATCCTGTTCTAGAAGTCATGTTACTTGACCATGACGAACCTACGAACTATGAGGAAGCGATGATGAACCCAGATTTCGCAAAATGGCTTGAGGCCATGAAATCTGAGATGGGATCCATGTATGAGAACAAAGTATGGACTTTGGTTGACTTGCCCAATGATCGGCGGGCCATAGAGAATAAATGGATGTTCAAGAAGAAGAGTGACACTGACGGTAATGTTACTGTCTACAAAGCTCGACTTGTTGCGAAAGGTTTTCGACAAGTTCAAGGAGTTGACTACGATGAGACCTTCTCACCCGTAGCGATGCTTAAGTCCGTCTGAATCATGTTAGCAATTGCCGCATTTTATGATTATGAAATTTGGCAAATGGATGTCAAAACTGCATTCCTTAATGGATATCTTAAAGAAGAGTTGTACATGATGCAACCAGAAGGTTTTGTCGATCCAAAAGGTGCTAACAAAGTGTGCAAGCTCCAGTGATCCATTTATGGACTGGTTCAAGCCTCTTGGAGTTGGAGTATATGCTTTGATAGTGTGATAAAAGCATGTGGTTTTATACAGACTTTTGGAGAAGCCCGTATTTACAAGAAAGTGAGTGGGAGCTCCGTAGCCTTTCTGATATTATATGTAGATGACATATTGTTGATCGGAAATGATACAGAATTTCTGAATAGCATAAAAGGATACTTGAATAAGAATTTTTCAATGAAATACCTCGGTGAAGCTACTTATATATTGGGCATCAAAATCTATAGAGATGGATCAAGACGCTTAATTGGACTTTCACAAAGAACATACCTTGATAAAGTTTTGAAGAAGTTCAAAATGGATCAGGCAAAGAATGGGTTCTTGCCTGTATTACAAGGTGTGAAGTTGAGTTAGACTCAATGCCCGACCACTGCAGAAGATAGAGAGAAAATGAAAGGTGTTCCATATGCTTCAGCCATAGGCTCTATCATGTATGCAATGCTGTGTACCAGACCTGATGTGTGCCTTGCTATAAGTTTAGCAGGGAGGTACCAAAGTAATCCAGGAGTGGATCACTGGACATCGGTCAAGAACATCCTGAAATACTTGAAAAGGACTAAGGATATGTTTCTCGTATATGGAGGTGACAAAGAGCTCGTCGTAAACCGGATACGTGGTTTTTATTAAATGGTGGAGCTGTCAGTTCGTGCAGTTCCAAGCAAAGCGTCGTGGCGGGATCTACGTGTGAAGCGGAATACATAGCTACTTCGGAAGCAACAAATGAAGGGGTCTGGATGAAGGAGTTCATATCCGATCTAGGTGTCATACCTAGTGCATCGGGTCTAATGAAAATATTTTGTGACAATACTGGAGCAATTGCCTTGGCAAAGGAATCCAGATTTCACAAGAGAACCAAGCACATCAAGAGACCCTTCAATTCCATCCGTGATCAAGTCAAGGAGGGAGACATAGAGATTTGCAAGATACACACGGATCTGAATGTTGCAGACCCGTTGACTAAGCCTCTCTCACGAGCAAAACATGATCAACACCAAGACTCCACGGGTGTTAGAATCATTAGAATGGAATCTAGATTATTGACTCTAGTGCAAGTGGGAGACTGAAGGAATTATGCCCTAGAGGCAATAATAAAGTTGTTATTTATATTTCCTTATATCATGATAAATGTTTATTATTCATGCTAGAATTGTATTAACAGGAAACTTAGTACATGTGTGAATATACAGACAAACAGAGTGTCACTAGTTTGCCTCTACTTGACTAGCTCGTTGAATCAATGATGGTTATGTTTCCTAACCATAGACATGAGTTCTCATTTGATTATCGGGATCACATCATTTGAGAATGATGTGATTGACTTGACCCATCCGTTAGCATAGCACGATGATCGTTTAGTTTGTTGCTATTGCTTTCTCCATAACTATACATGTTCCTATGACTATGAGATCATGCAACTCCCGAATAGCGGAGGAACACTTTGTGTGCTACCAAACGTCACAACGTAACTGGGTGATTATAATGGTGCTCTACAGGTGTCTTGGATGGTGTTTGTTCAGTTGGCATGGATCAAGATTAGGATTTGTCACTCCGATTGTCGGAGAGGTATATCTGGGCCCTCTCGGTAATGTACATCACTATAAGCCTGGCAAGCAATGTAGCTAATGAGTTAGTTATGGGATGTAGCATTACGAAACAAGTAAAGAGACTTGCTGGTAATGAGATTGAACTAGGTATTGAGATACCGACGATCGAATCTCGGGCAAGTAACATACCGATGACAAAGGGAACAACGTATATCGTTATGCGGTTTGACCGATAAAGATCTTCGTAGAATATGTAGGAACCAATATGAGCATCCAGGTTACGCTATTGGTTATTGACCGGAGACATGTCTCGGTCATGTCTACATAGTTCTCAAACCTGTAGGGTCCGCACGCCTAACGTTCGGTGACGATCGATATTATGAGTTTATGTGTTTTGATTTACCAAAGGTAGTTCGCAGTCCCGGATATGATCACGGACACGAAGAGGAGTCTCGGAATGGTCGAGACGTAAAGATCAATATCTTGGAAGCCTACATTTGGACATTGGAATGGTTCCGAGTGGTTCGGGCATTTTTCCGGAGTACTGGGTGGTTACCGGAACCCCCCAGGGAGTATATGGGCCTTATTGGGCCTTAGTGGAATAGAGGAGAGGGAAGGAAAAAAAGGGAGGCGTGCCCCCAATCCCAATCCGAATTTTAAAGGGGGCCGATCCCCCTTTCCTTCGTCCCTCTCTCCTCCTTCCTTCCTCTCCTACTCCTACTTGGAAGGGGGGAATCCTACTCCCGGAGGGAGTAGGACTCCCCTAGGGCGCGCCATAGAGAGGGACGGCCCTCCCCCACCTACACTCCTTTATATACGGTGGAGGGGGGAACCCAATGGACACACAAGTTGATCATTGATCTTTAGCCTTGTGTAGTGATAACCCACAAGTATAGGGGATCACAACAGTTTTCGAGGGTAGAGTATTCAACCCAAATTTATTGATTCGACACAAGGGCAGCCAAAGAATATTCTCAAGTATTAGCAGCTGAGTTGTCTATTCAACCACACCTGGATAACTTAATATGTGCAACAAAGTATTTAGTAGCAAAGTAATATGATAGTAGTGGTAACGGTAGCAAAAGTAATTTTTTTGGTGTTTTGTAGTGATGATAACAATAGCAATGAAAAAGTAAATAAGCGAAGAATAATATATGGAAAGCTCGTAGGCAATGGATTGGTGATAGAGAATTATGCCGGATGTGGTTCATCATGTAACAGTCATAACCTAGGGTGACACAGAACTAGCTCCAATTTATCAATGTAATGTAGGCATGTATTCCGAATATAGTCATACGTGCTTATGGAAAAGAACTTGCATGACATCTTTTGTCCTACCCTCCCGTGGCAGCGGGGTCCTAGCGGAAACTATGGGATATTAAGGCCTCCTTTTAATAGAGTACCGGACCAAAGCATTAACACATAGTGCATACATGAACTCCTCAAACTACGGTCATCACCGGGAGTCGTCCCGATTATTGTCACTTCGGGGTTGCCGGATCATAACACATAGTAGGTGACTATAGACTTGCAAGATAGGATCAAGAACTCACATATATTCATGAAAACATAATAGGTTCAGATCTGAAATCATGGCACTCAGGCCCTAGTGACAAGCATTAAGCATAGCAAAGTCATAGCAACATCAATCTCATAACATAGTGGATACTAGGGATCAAACCCTAACAAAACTAACTCGATTAAATGATAAATCTCATCCAACCCATCACCGTCCAGCAAGCCTATGATGGAATTACTCACGCACGGCGGTGAGCATCATGAAATTGGTGATGGAGGATGGTTGATGATGATGATGGCGACGGATTCCCCTCTCCGGAGCCCCGAACGGACTCCGGATCAGCCCTCCCGAGAGAGTTTAGGGCTTGGCGGCAGCTCCGTATCGTAAAACGCGATGAATCCTTCTTCTTTATTTTTTCTCCCCGAACATGAATATATGGAGTCAAGTTTGAGGTCGGTGGAGCTCCAGGGGCCCACGAGGCAGGGGGGCGCGCCCAGGGGGCAGGCGCGCCCCCTCCCTCGTTGCTAGGGTGTGGGCCCCTGGCCTTGATTCTTTGCCAGTCTTTTTTATTATTTCCAAAAATAATCTCCGTGGAGTTTCATGTCATTCCGAGAACTTTTGCTTCTGCACATAAATAACACCATGGCAATTCTGCTGAAAACAGCGTCAGTCCGGGTTAGTTCCATTCAAATCATGCAAGTTAAAGTCCAAAACAAGGGCAAAAGTGTTTGGAAAAGTAGATACGACGGAGACGTATCAACTCCCCCAAGCTTAAACCTTTACTTGTCCTCAAGCAATTCAGTTGACAAACTGAAAGTGAAAAAGAAAAACTTCTACAAACTCTGTTTGCTCTTGTTGTTGTAAATATGTAAAGCCAGCATTCAAGTTTTCAGCAAAGATTATGAACTAGCCATATTCACAATAACTTTTAGGTCTCATGTTTACTCATATCAATGGAATAATCAACTAGCTAGCAATAATAATAAATCTCGGATGACAACACTTTCTCAAAACAATCATAATATGATATAATAAGATGGTATCTCGCCAGCCCTTTCTGAGACCGCAAAACATAAATGGAGAGCACCTTTAAAGATCAAGGACTGACTAGACATTGTAATTCATGGTAAAAGAGATCTAGTCAAGTCATACTCAATGTAAAATAGTAGTAATGAATGCAAATGACAGCGGTGCTCTCCAACTGGTGCTTTTTAATAAGAGGATGATGACTCAACATAAACGTAAATAGATAGGCCCTTCGCAGAGGGAAGCAGGGATTTGTAGAGGTGCCAGAGCTCGGTTTTGAAATAGAGGTAAATAATATTTTGAGCGGTATACTTTCATTGTCAACATAACAACCAAGAGATGGCGATATCTTCCATGCTACACATATTATAGGCGGTTCCCAAACAGAATGGTAAGGTTTATACTCCCCCTCCACCAACAAGCATCAATCCATGGCTTGCTCGAAACAATGAGTGCCTCCAACTAACAACAGTCCCAGGGGGAGTTTTGTTTGCAATTATTTTGATTTGATTTGCGTAAAGCATGGGACTGGGCATCCTGGGGACCATCCATTTTCTCGTGAGTGAGGAGCGGAGTCCACTCCTCTTGAGAATAACCCGCCTAACATGGAAGATACAGACAACCCTAGTTGATACATGAGCTATTCGAGCATACAAACCAGAATGTTTATTTGAAGGTTTAGAGTTTGGCACATACAAATTTACTTGGAACGGCAGGTAGATACCGTATATAGGTAGGTATGGTGGACTCATATGGAATAACTTTGAGGTTTATGGGATTGGATGCACAAGCAGTATTCCCGCTTAGTACATTTGAAGGCTAGAAAAAGACTGGGAAGCGACCAGCTCGAGAGCGACAACGGTCATGAACATGCATTAAAATTCATCAACACCGAATGCAAGCATGAGTAGGATATAATGCACCATGAACATAAATATCGTAGAGGCTATGTTGATTTTGTTTCAACTACATGCGTGAACATGTGCCAAGTCAAGCCACTCGAATCGTTCAAAAGAGGATACCACCCTATCATACCACATCACAACCATTTTAATAGCATGTTGGCACGCAAGGTAAACCACTATAAGCTCCTAGCTAATTAAGCATGGCATAAGTAACCATAATCTCTAATTGTCATTGCAAACATGTTTATTCATAATAGGCTGAATCAGGAACGATGAACTAATCATATTTACAAAAACAAGAGAGGTCGAGTTCATACCAGCTTCTCCCATCTCAATAAGTTCATCATATAATCATCATTATTGCCTTTCACTTGCACGACCGAATAGTGTGGATAATAATAATAGTGCACGTGCATTGGACTAAGCTGGAATCTGCAAGCATTCAATTCAAAAGAGAAGACAAGGTAATATGGGCTCTTTGTTAGATTAACAACAATGCATATGAGAGCCACTCAATCATTTAATTATGGTCTTCTCCTATCGACCCCCAAAGAAAAGAAATAAAGCTATTTACACAGGAAAGCTCCCAACAAGCATAGGAAGAACATGAAATCTTTTTGGGCTTTCTTTTTAATTACTACTACAAGCATGGAAATTAAAGCTAGCTAAAAGCTACAACTAATTTTTTATTTTTCTTAAGGTTTATCAAACACACAAGAAGAAAGCATAAAAAAAGAAATAAACTAGCATGGATATTACAACGAAAATGTATGAGCACCGACATCTAGCAATGAGTGTGTGAACATAAATGTAATGTCGGTGAGAAATACGTACTCCCCCAAGCTTAGGCTTTTGGCCTAAGTTGGTTTATGGCCACGGCTGGCCTGGCGGATATCCAAAGTAATAGTTGGGGTCCTACTGTGATGAAGCCTCGGATTGCCACTGGTTGGCAATCACCTCTGGGTCCCACTGATAATCAGACTGTCGTGGAGGATCAAATTGTGATTCTGGCTCTGGCTCTGTGGCTGCTGTAGGGTTCCGGTAGGCATGAATGGCCTCCAACGGGACAAGGTACTTGCCTGCAAATAAATCAAACAAGGAAGGAGCAGGCAAGGTAATAATCCCAGGATGATTTTTACAAAATATTAATTTGTACTTAAGAGCCTTTTCCCTATTCTTAACAATAAAATCATGTGCTACCATACTCTTATAATCTAAATAAATAGGAGGCAGCAATTTTTCTTCCTTCTCATAATGCCTAATAGGCATGTTAAAATGTGCAGCTAGGCGCGAGGCGAAGATGCCTCCAAAGACGGGGCCCTTAGTACGGTTAAGATTTAACAGCTTTGTAATAATAGCACCCATGCTGAATGTATCATCACGAAATAAGGCATGGCACAAAATAACAATATCAGGGGCACTCAGGTTTCCACAGTTTCCACACCCAATTAAGCATCTACTAGAAAATATAGCAAAGTAACATAGAACAGGAAAGTGTATGCTAGTAGTTCGTGCGTCGCAAACCTTCCTCGTTTCCCCTACAGTGATGGTATCAATAAACCCATCCATATCGTCACGATGTGGTTCCTCTATGATTCCCTTGAAAGGGATCAAACAAACCCAACAAAAATCACGAAGTGACATCTCCTTATGCTCATCATATAAATAAAACTCCACCATAGGTGGTGAGCTCCTAGCATGGAAATGAAAGTTTTGCACAAAGATATTGGTGAGTAAGAGATACTGTTTGCGTTGGTCGTGGAGGAAGGCGGTGAGGCCTACATTCTCAGCCAATTCATACAAATCAATATAAACCCCGGCTGCTCTCAACAAATCATCACAAGGCCATTCACACGGCCGGACCTCCGCGGTGCGAGGGAGATTATACTTGGGTCTCTTATCCTCCTCACTTCGCTTATCCTTCGAGCTTCGGCTCGATGAGCCCCTCAAAAATCTCTTTATTATTTTCTGAAAAATTCTGAAATTTTTAGTAACTTCAAATTAAAGTAAACCAAACTCAACAAAATTGATAGCAACTACTCCTACAAGTGCCTAGAGCCTATATCATGCATTAGAACTACTTGGAACCATATAAATTTGACATGCAAGCTCAAGAACATGGTCACCTAAGAAACAAAAATATGCAATGAATAAAGCACTAGAACAAAAACGAATTGGACCAATGGAGGAGTCACATACCAAGGAACAACCCCCCAAAGCAGTTTTGTGAGAGGTGGTTTGAGCAAGGCGATCGAAAATCGCAAAAAAATGAGCTAGAACTCGTGCCTGAGCTGGATGGTGATTTTTTTTGGGAGGAAGAAGAAGTGTGTGGGTGTAGGAATAAGTGGAGGGGAGCCACCGTGGGCCCACGAGGCAGGGGGCGCGCCTAGGGATTAGGCGCGCCGTGGACCCTCGTGGCCAGGTGCTTGCTCCCCTGCTGTGTTCTCAGTGTCAGATATTCTCAAATATTCCAGAAAAAATCATATTTAAATTTCAGGGCATTTGGAGAACTTTTATTTTCGGGGTATTTTTATATTGCACGGATAATTCAGAAAACAAACATAAATTACTGAAAGCACAAGTCTCCCTGGGTGATTTTGATAATTAATGACATCATATCTCTTGTTGGACTAATACTTTTACCTAGTATGTTTCAGACAAGTTCAACAAATTAAGTGGCATGGACTAAAGGATGTGGAACCCCTTCAAGATGCTAAGGACAACGGATTGGCTCAAGCTTCAAGATCAAGACTCTACATTTTCTATTTTAGTGATCCAAGATCACATTGAGTCTATAGGAAAAGCCAATACTATCAAGGAGGGATGAGGTGTTGCTTAATGGCTTGCTTGCTCAAAGTGCTTAGTGATATGCTCCAAAACCCTCAACTACCTTTCCACATCCACATATGACCTAAACCAAAAGTCAAACTCGGCCCCGCCGATTCTTTCTATTCGGCGCCACCGAGTTTCAAATGTCATAGCCACTACCACAAACCCTAGGCAAATCGGTCTGATCGATAGGGATTTCGGTCACACCGAGATGGGGTTGTAATCTCTCTGTTTCCCTTCGTAACGTTTTGGTCCTACCGAGATGAGCGATCGGTCCCACCGAGATTGCAATGTAAACTCTCTGTTTCCCTTTTGTAACATTTCGGTCCCACCGAAATGAGCGATTGGTCCCACCGAGTTTACCTGACCAACTCTCTGGTTAGCTTATTACCAAAATCGGTCTCACCTAGTTTGTGTAATCGGTCACACCGAGATTACGTTATGCCCTAACCCTAACCATATCGGTCCTACCGAGTTGCATCTCAGTCCCACCGAAAATCCTAACGGTCACTAGGTTTGCTAAATCGGTCCGACCGATTTTTTCAATTCGGTCTCATAGAGATTGGTAAATTGTGTGTAACGATTAGATTTTGTGTGGAGGCTATATATACCCCTCCACCCACTCTTCATTCGTGGAGAGAGCCATCAGAACATACCTACACTTCCAATACACATTTTCTGAGAGAGAACCACCTACTCATGTGTTGAGGCCAAGATATTCCATTCCTACCATATGAATCTTGATCTCTAGCCTTCCCAAGTTACTTTCCACTCAAATCTTCTTTCCACCAAATCCAAATCCCGTGAGAGAGAGTTGAGTGTTGGGGAGACTATCATTTGAAGCACAAGAGCAAGGAGTTCATCATCAACACACCATTTGTTACTTCTTGGAGAGTGGTGTCTCCTAGATTGGCTAGGTGTCACTTGGGAGCCTCCGACAAAGATTTTGGAGTTGAACCAAGGAGTTTGTAAGAGCAAGGAGATCGCCTACTTCGTGAAGATCTACCGTTAGTGAGGCAAGTCCTTCGTGGCCGATGGCCATTATGGGATAGACAAGGTTGCTTCTTCATGGACCCTTCATGGGTGGAGCCCTCCATGGACTCGCGCAACCGTTACCCTTCGTGGGTTGAAGTCTCCATCAATGTGGATGTACGATAGCACCACCTATCGGAACCACGACAAAAACATCCCTGTCTCCAATTGCGTTTGAATTCTCCAAACCCTTCCCTTTACATTCTTGCAAGTTGCATGCTTTACTTTCCGCTGCTCATATACTCTTTGCATGCTTGCTTGATATGTATTGTGTTTGTTAAACTTGTGCCAAAACTCCACTTCAACTTAAAGAAATTAAAAATTGTAACTTTTAGCACTTAGTGTCTAATCACCCCCCTCTAGACACCTCTTCTCGATCCTTTCAATTGGTATCAGAGCTTTGGTCTCAATTGCCTTGGTTTAAACACCATTGGAGGAAGATGGATGAGTCTACCTTGGGGAGTCTTAGACATAGAGTGCCTATTCTTGATGGAGAATATTTTCATGAGTGGAAAAATGAAATGCTTGAGATTTTCAATGAATATCACTTGAACAAGTATATTGCTAGTCCTTGTGCACCTCATGTTGATCCCATGCATCCTACCCTTGATGAGTCAATTGACATGATTCGCAATCTTAGAACTGTCAATCTTATTACTAGAGGCTTGCCTAGAAACTTGATTGGATCTTTGCCTACTCTTAAGTGTGCCTACACCATATGGAAATTTCTTGAGGAACTCTTTCCTAATTATTCCTTGAAAGATCTTGATGAAATTCTCCATAAGTCTATTGCCTTGATTAAGATGAGTTCCAACGATCCCAAATTTGGTGACTGCTTATTTGAGCTTACTAATCTTACGAGTGCCAAAGGAGATGTTGGAATCATTAGCAATATCATTTCCAGAGCTATTAGAATTCATAAAGATAACTATAGAAATGATCATTTATCTAATGAATTACCCTCTCTAGGAATTGATCAATCACAAGATGATGTTGAACATGGATACTCTGATGAGGATGATGATGATAGTGACTACGATCTCAATGATGCGATGAGACACTTTGGTCTTATGGCAAATCTTCGCGGCTACATGGATGGAGGAAAGGAATGGGTCCTTGATAGTGGATGTACTGATCATATGACCGGAGATAAAGACATGTTCCGTGAGCTTGCTAGAAACGACGGCCCTCGAAAGTATGTCACTTTTGGTGATAATTCAAAGGGTAAGGTGGTTTGCCTTGGTAAGGTGGCCATCTCACATGATAGCTCCATAAAAAATGTCATGCTCGTTGAATCTCTTGGCTACAACTTACTTTCATTATCTAGACTTGCTGATTTCGGTTTCAATGTCCTATTTACCGAAGTAGACTGCCAAGTGTTTCGTAGAGATAATCATAAAATGGTCTTTACCGGTATACGTAGAGGAGATCTTTACATTGTTGATTTCACTAAAAAGGCTCAACCTAGAACTTTCTTAATTGCTAAATCTTCTAAAGGCTGGTTGTGGCATAGAAGGCTAGGCCATGTGGGCATGCGAAACCTTGACAAACTCATTAAAGGAAATCATATCCTTGGCGTTAACGATGTCATATTTGACAAGGATAGACTTTGTAGTGCTTGTCAAGCAGGGAAACAAGTTGGAGGAAGTCATCGCGCTAAGAACATGATGACCACAAGAAGACCACTCGAGCTACTTCACATGGATCTCTTTGGTCCAAATGCCTACAAGAGTCTCGGTGGTAACTCATTTGGTCTAGTCATAGTTGATGATTTTTCAAGATTTACGTGGGTGTTCTTTCTTGATGACAAATCGCAGGTCCAAAAGATATTCAAAAACTTTGCTAGGAAGGCCCAAAATCAATTTGACGTGAAGATCAAGAAGGTTCGGAGCGACAACGGAACGGAGTTCAAGAACGCAAATGTAGATACCTTTCTTGACGAAGAAGGGATCGCACATGAGTTCTCGGCTACGTACACACCTCAACAAAATGGAGTCGTTGAGAGGAAGAACCGGACTCTTATCAAGATGGCAAGAACGATGCTTGATGAGTACAAGATGCCAAAACACTTTTAGGCGAAAGCAGTTGAGACAGCTTGTCATGCAACAAATCGCTTGTATCTTCAGAAGCTACTCGGCAATACGGCATATGAGCTCCTCACCGGTAACAAACCCCAAGTTGGATACTTTCGAGTATTCGGGTCCAAGTGCTACATTCTTGATAAGCATCGTCGTTCTAAATTTGCTCCTAAGTCTCATGAAGGTTTCCTACTTGGTTATGGCTCAAACTCTCACACATACCGTGTCTACAACAATTTCACCCGAAAGGTTGAAGAAACGGTAGATGTGAAGTTTGATGAATCTAACGGCTCGCAAGTAGAGCAATTGCCAATTGATGTAGGAGACAAATATCCCTCGGAAGCAATCCAAGACTTGTCTATTGGCAAGATTCGTCCAATGGAGGTAAAGGAGAGTACCTCGTCTGTCCAAGTGGAAGCTTCTACCTCACGACAAGGTGAACCAAGAGTTGATACAGAAGCATCCATGAGTGGGACACACCAAGATGAAGAAAACGAGGAAGTGCACCAAGACGAACGTCAACAACCTCTTTCTCCACCACGACAAGAGAACAACAACGATAACAATGAAGAAGGCCAAGAAGAACAAGATGAAGAAGATGTTCAACCAAGACCCAAGCAAAAGCTTTCACGAGTTCGAGCAAGAATTGCTAAAGATCATCCCGTGGAGCAAATCTACAATGATATCCAAACCGGGAGAATCACTCGCTCAAAAACTTGTCTAGCTAACTTTTGTGAACACTATTCATTCATCTCTCGCATTGAACCTATGAAGGTTGAAGAAGCATTGGAAGATCCGGATTGGATAAACGCTATGCATGAAGAGCTACACAACTTTGAGAGAAATCAAGTGTGGACATTGGTTGAAAATCCCAACAATAACCACAACATCATTGGTACCAAATGGGTGTTTCGCAAGAAGCAAGATGAAGATGGACAAGTGGTTCGCAACAAAGCACGTCTCGTCGCCCAAGGCTACACACAAGTCGAAGGTATGGACTATGGTGAGACATATGCTCCCGTTGCTAGACTTGAGTCCATTCGCATCTTACTTGCCTATGCTAACCACCATGATATCACTTTGTACCAAATGGACATTAAAAGTGCTTTTCTAAATGGTGAAATAGAGGAGGAAGTTTATGTTAAGCAACCTCCTGGATTTGTCAATCCTAAGAAACCTAATCATGTCTACAAACTTCACAAAGCCCTTTATGGTCTTAAACAAGCTCCTAGAGGATGGTATAAATGCTTGACCAAGTTCCTTATTGAAAAAGGCTTTGAAATTGGAAAAATAGATTCTACTCTTTTTACTAAAAGGGTTAATGGAGAACTATTTGTATGTCAAATTTATGTTGATGATATTATATTTGGATCAACTACCCTCATTTTAGTGAAAAGTTTGGGAAACTAATGTCGGAGAAGTTTGAGATGTCTATGATGAGTTAACTCAAATTCTTTCTTGGTTTGCAAAGCAAGCAAACTAAGGAAGGCACCTTTGTCTCTCAAACGAAGTACACCAAGGACTTATTCAAGAAGTTCAAGATGCAAGAATGCAAAGGTATGACTACACCCATGCCTATTAGTGGACATCTTGATTTGACCAAAGATGGTGAACCGGTTGATCAAAAAGTTTACCAATCTATGATTGGTTCATTATTATATCTATGTGCTTCGTGTCCCGATATCATGCTAAGTGTGTGCATGTGTGCACGATATCAAGCTGCTCCTAAGGAATGTCATCTTAAGGCCGTGAAGAGGATAGTGAGATACTTAATACATACACCAAATTTTGGCATTTGGTATCCAAAGAGGGCTTCCTTTGATCTTGTTGGCTACTCCGACTCAGAGTATGCTGGTGACAAGGTTGATAGAAAGTCCACTTCGGGTACTTGTCAATTCCTTGGTAGATCTCTTGTGTCTTGGTCTTCCAAGAAACAAAACTCGGTATCCTTATCCACCGCCGAAGCGGAATACATTACTGCTGGTTCATGTTGTGCTCAATTACTTTGGATGACCCATACTCTTAAAGATTATGGGATATATGTGAAACATGTTCCATTACTTTGTGACAATGAAAGTGCTATCAAGATTGCTCACAATCCCGTGCAACACTCTCGAACTAAGCATATTGAAGTTCGTCATCATTTCATTCGAGATCATGTTGCTAAGGGTGACATAAACCTTAAGCATGTTCGCACCGATAAGCAATTAGCGGATATATTCACTAAACCACTTGATGAGAAAGTGTTTTGCAGGTTAAGAGGTGAATTGAACATCATTGATGCTTCAAACTTGGAGTAGGAACTCCATTGGATACATGCAAGACTTGAGCTTATGACTAACCCTTGATATTTCTCTTATGATGATAATCTTATGTCTTGATATATTTGCACCTTGCATGTTATCTAACCCTTGTAGGTACTTGGACGAATCTAATTCTATGAGATTGCAACTCACTCACACCTTCAGCAATCTCTACATCACCAAGTCTCTACACAATGTTGATTGATGACAAGGAAGCACGAAACCTTTCAAACATATCCTTTGACAAATTCTATGTTGAGTTTCATGATTGTCATGTTGGATACACAAGTACTCTTCCTTGCGAAAACTAACCCATGTAGGTAGATGAACTTAGAATCCAAAGGGTGTTCCCAACTCTTGATGGGCTACATCAACCTTGAGCAACCCACACAAGTTCAACTACATGATCAAGATCAACACCGCCACCCAAGGTATGTTATTCCATCTTAGATAAGCTTTACTCCAAGTCATGAGTCAAAGCAACTCGACAAGATGTGAATACATCAAGATACTTAAACGAAAAATGGTAACCCCATTTTGAGCTTAAACGATGAGTATGACCTATGATCAAGTGATCTCACTTGACTACTAAGTCAATATACTCTAACATAGGTGACTTTGTCACCGCCCAACTCTAGATGAAGTTCTCTTGTGTTCCCTCCCGTGTTCTTGCATTTGTCCCATGCATATTTGTTTCCCCTTTCAAAAAAACTTCATCTAGATCTTTTAGTTTATTTTCTTTGCTTTTGTTCTGCATTTTCTGCATTCAATTCATTGCAAATCCTTGTGAGATCTTATTTGTCTAGTGAGCTGAGGTGACAAGTGTCTTTCTCCGTGATGAACTCGGTTCCATCGGTTTCATGTTTCCAGTCTAGCCGAAGATTTTCAAAGCAACCGAAGCATACAACTCGGTGACACCGATTTCACTATAGGAAAAACATTTTGCCATTTATTCCTGCTTTATTCTTGATCCAGCTCCACTCAATGAATCTTGTCCTCTGCAAGCATCACATTTACCTTAATACTTTGTATTGTGATTCAAGGACCGAACCCATTCACAACAAACTCCAGAAGACCCTTCTTGGAAATTGAAGTCAAAGGGGGAGAGAGAGATCACATCAAAGCTTAATAATGTCTCTAGGGGGAGAGAATACTCCAGGAAAGAGTAATCTTCAAGGATCCCAGATGCTTGATGTTCAAGAGGAGAGATGCCACATGTATTCTTGGGGGAAAGACATGTTCATATGTGCTTATTTGCATTAGCTATGTTTTTCTGTTCCCTATCTTCTCCCAGCATCTCATGCTAGATTCAGGGGGAGCAAGAAATCCAAGGGAAAGAAAAATTCTTAAACTCATTGCATATCTTTCTCTTTGGGGACATGTCAATATCTATCGTGGTACTCTATACTCACTCTACATGTCATCCCAGTCTTGGTACTCTTGTGGTTTCTTTTGTTTGCTCTAGCTAGTGGGTGCATCTGTGTTATCTAACCTAGTTTACGCAGGCTCATCCCATCCTAGCCAACTCAAGACCACAAGGTAAGTATATGCATCATAGTCATGTGTATGAGAAATTCTTGCTGATGTACATACTGTTTGCAAGAAGGACTCATGGGCATGAAGGTACATTTCTCATTTTTTTCATCATTTGCTCTGATGCATATAGCCAAGATACATGTAACACTCTGCTACTCTGTCATGGTTATGCTCTCACATGTTTCTATATTCCATATTCACATGATTGCATACATGTAGGGGGAGCCTATGCTTGTTACATGTCTTTCCAAAGCTTTACTTGCTATTCTCTATATCTTTATCTAAAGCTTTGATGTATGTTGCCATCAATTACCAAAAAGGGGAGATTGAAAGCACAAGTGCTCCCTGGGTGATTTTGATAATTAATGACAACATATCTCTTGTTGGACTAATACTTTTACCTAGTATGTTTCAAACAAGTTCAACAAATTAAGTGGCATGAACTAAAGGATGTGGAACCCCTTCAAGATGCTAAGGACAAAGGATTGGCTCAAGCTTCAAGATCAAGATTCTACATTTTCTATTTTAGCGATCCAAGATCACATTGAGTCTATAGGAAAAGCCAATACTATCAAGGAGGGATGAGGTGTTTCTTAATGGCTTGCTTGCTCAAAGTGCTTAGTGATATGCTCCAAAACCCTCAACTACCTTCCCACATCCACATATGACCTAAACCAAAAGTCAAACTCGGCCCCACCGATTCTTTCTATCCGACGCCACCGAGTTTCAAATGTCATAGCCACTGCCACAACCCTAGGCAAATCGGTCTCACCGATAGGGATTTCGGTCACACCGAGATGGGGTTGTAATCTCTCTGTTTCCCTTCGTAACGTTTCGGTCCTATCGAGATGAGCGATCGGTCCCACCGAGATTGCAATGTAAACTCTCTGTTTCCCTTTTGTAACATTTCGGTCCCACCAAAATGAGCGATCGGTCCCACCGAGTTTACCTGACCAACTCTCTGGTTAGCTTATTACCAAAATCGGTCTCACCGAGTTTGTGTAATCGGTCACACCGAGATTACGTTATGCCCTAACCCTAACCATATCGGTCCTACCGAGTTGCATCTCAGTCCCACCGAAAATCCTAACGGTCAATAGGTTTGCTAAATGGTCCGACCGAGTTTTTCAATTCGGTCTCACCGAGATTGGTAAACTATGTGTAACGGTTAGATTTTGTGTGGAGGCTATATATACCCCTCCACCCACTCCTCATTCGTGGAGAGAGCCATCAGAACATACGTACACTTCTAATACACATTTTCTGAGAGAGAACCACCTACTCATGTGTTGAGGCCAAGATATTCCATTCCTACCATATGAATCTTGATCTCTAGCCTTCCCAAGTTGCTTTCCACTCAAATATTCTTTCCACCAAATCCAAATCCTGTGAGAGAGAGTTGAGTGTTGGGGAGACTATCATTTGAAGCACAAGAGCAAGGAGTTCATCATCAACACACCATTTGTTACTTCTTGGAGAGTGGTGTCTACCTAGATTGGCTAGGTGTCACTTGGGAGCCTCGACAAAGATTGTGGAGTTGAACCAAGGAGTTTGTAGGGCAAGGAGATCGCCTACTTCGTGAAGATCTACCGCTTGTGAGGCAAGTCCTTCGTGGGTGATGGCCATGATGGGATAGACAAGGTTGCTTCTTCGTGGACCCTTCGTGGGTGGAGCCCTCCGTGGACTCACGCAACCGTTACCCTTCGTGGGTTGAAGTCTCCATCAACGTGGATGTACGATAGCACCACCTATCGGAACCACGACAAAAACATCCGTGTCTCCAATTGCGTTTGAATTCTCCAAACCCTTCCCTTTACATTCTTGCAAGTTGCATGCTTTACTTTCTGCTGCTCATATACTCTTTGCATGCTTGCTTGATATGTATTGTGTTTGTTAAACTTGTGCCAAAACTCCACTTCAACTTAAAGAAATTAAAAATTGCAACTTTTAGCACTTAGTGTCTAATCACCCCCCTCTAGACACCTCTTCTCGATCCTTTCAATTACTATTTTTTGCTTTATTTAATATAAATAACAAAAAGTAAAAAGAGGGTACGGAGAGTTGTGCTTTCTAACTTCATCCACCTCATGCTCATCAAAAGGAATCCACTAACAAGGTTGATCAAGTCTTGTTAACAAACTCATCCCGAATAACATGGAACCGGAGAAATTTCGAATAACACTAAGTTACCTCAACGGGGATATGCACATCCCCAATAATAAGAATATGATATTTCTTCTTGACAGTAGGAAGAGGAAATTCAAAACCTCCAAAAATAATCGATGGAATTTTTCCAATAGAATTGATACTGTGGACTCGAGGTTGTTTCCTCGGAAAGTGTACCGTATGCTCATTACCATTAACATGAAAAGTGACATTGCCTTTGGTGCAATCAATAACAGCCCCTGCAGTATTCAACAAGGGTCTTCCAAGAATAATAGACATACTATCGTCCTCGGGAATATCAAGAATAACAAAGTCCGTTAAAATAGTAACGTTTGCAACCACAACAGGCACATCCTCACAAATACCGACATGTATAGCAGTTGATTTATCAGCCATTTGCAAAGATATTTCAGTAGGTGTCAACTTATTCAAATCAAGTCTACGATATAAAGAGAGAGGCATAACACTAACACCGGCTCTAAGATCACATAAAGCAGTTTTAACATAGTTTCTTTTAATGGAGCATGGTATAGTTGGTACTCCAGGGTCTCCTAGTTTCTTGTATTCCACCTCCAAACGTATAATTAGCAAGCATGGTGGAAATTTTAGCTTTCAGTATCTTTCTTTTATTAGTAACAATATCTTTCATATACTTAGCATAAGGATTCATTTTAAGCATATCAGTCAAACACATACGCAAAAAGATAGGTCTAATCATTTCAGCAAAGTGCTCAAAATCCTCGTCATCCTTTTTCTTGGATGGCTTAGGAGGAAAAGGCATGGGTTTCTGAACCCAAGGTTCTCTTTCTTTACCGTGCTTCCTAGCAACAAAGTCTTTCTTATCATAACGTTGTTTCTTTGATTGTGGGTTATCAAGATCAACAGCAGGTTCAATTTCTATATCATTATCATTACTAGGTTGAGCATCAACATAAACATCATTATTAACATTTTCATTAGGTTCATGTTCATTACCAGATTGTGTTTCAGCATCAGAAATGGAAATATCATTAGGATTCTCAGGTGTGTCAATAATAGGTTCACTAGAAGCATGCAAAGTCCTATCATTTTTCTTTTTCTTCCTTTTAGAAGGACTAGGTGCATCTATATTATTTCTCTGAGAATCTTGCTCAATTCTCTTAGGGTGGCCTTCAGGATACAAAGGTTCCTGAGTCATTTTACCAGTTTAGCCACTCTAACAGCATAGTCATGTTGGAAATATGCCCTAGAGGCAATAATAAAAGCATTATTATTATATTTCCTTGTTCATGATAATTGTCTTTATTCATGCTATAATTATGTTATCCGGAAATCGTAATACATGTGTGAATAATAGACACCAACATGTCCCTAGTAAGCCTCTAGTTGACTAGCTCGTTGATCAACAGATAGTCATGGTTTCTTGACTATGGACATTGGATGTCATTGATAACGAGATCACATCATTAGGAGAATGATGTGATGGACAAGACCCAATCCTAAACATAGCATAAAGATCGTGTAGTTCGTATGCTAGAGTTTTTCCAATGTCAAGTATCTTTTCCTTAGACCATGAGATCGTGTAACTCCCGGATACCGTAAGAGTGCTTTGGGTGTACCAAACGTCACAACGTAACTGGGTGACTATAAAGGTATACTACGGGTATCTCCGAAAGTGTCTGTTGGGTTGACACGGATCAAGAATGGGATTTGTCACTCCGTATGACGGAGAGGTATCACTGGGCCCACTCGGTAATGCATCATCATAATGAGCTCAAAGTGACCAAGTGTCTGGTCACAGGATCATGCATTACGGTACGAGTAAAGTGACTTGCCGGTAACGAGATTGAACGAGGTATTGGGATACCGACGATCGAATCTCGGGCAAGTAACATACCGATTGACAAAGGGAATTGTATACGGGGTTGCTTGAATCCTCGACATCGTGGTTCATCCGATGAGATCATCGTGGAGTATGTGGGAGCCAACATGGGTATCCAGATCCCGCTGTTGGTTATTGACCGGAGAGTCGTCTCGGTCATGTCTACATGTCTACCGAACCTGTAGGGTCTACACACTTAAGGTTCGGTGATGCTAGGGTTGTAGGGATATGTATATGCAGTAACCCGAATGTTGTTCGGAGTCCTGGATGAGATCCCGGACATCACGAGGAGTTCCGGAATGGTCCGGAGGTAAAGAATTATATATAGGAAGTACTGTTTCGGCCATCGGGACAAGTTTCGGGGTTATCGGTATTGTACCGGGACCACCGGAAGGGTCCCGGGGGCCCACCGGGTGGGGCCACCTGCCCCGGGGGGCCACATGGGCTGTAGGAGGTGCGCCTTGGCCTACATGGGCCAAGGGCACCAGCCCCAAGGGTCCCATGCGCCTAGGGTTTCCAAAGGGGAGGAGTCCTACTAGTGGAAGGCACCCCCTAGGTGCCTTGGGGGGAGGGAAACCTCCCTTGGCCGCCGCCCCCTAGGAGATTGGATCTCCTAGGGCCGGCGCCCCCCCTAGGCCCTCCTATATATAGTGGGGGAAGGAGGGCTGTTTGATCCACGCCTTTGGTTGCCTCCTTCTCCCTCTCCAACACCTCCTCTTCCTCCATAGTGCTTGGCGAAGCCCTGACGGAGTTCTGCAGCTCCACCATCACCACGCCGTCGTGCTGTTGCTGGAGCCATCTTCCTCAACCTCTTCTTCCCTCTTGCTGGATCAAGAAGAAGGAGACGTTACGCTGACCGTACGTGTGTTGAACACGGAGGTGCCGTCCGTTCGGCGCTAGGATCTCCGGTGATTTGGATCACGTCGTGTACGACTACTTCATCCACATTCTTTGAACGCTTCCGCTCGCGATCTACAAGGTATGTAGATGCATCCGATCACTCGTTGCTAGATGAACTCATAGATGGATCTTGGTGAAACCGTAGGAAATTTTTTGTTTTCTGCAACGTTCCCCAACAGTGGCATCAGAGGTCTATGCGTAGTTCTTCTTGCGCGAGTAGAACACAATTTGTTGTGGGTGTAGATGTTGTCAACTTTCTTGCCGCTACTAGTCTTATCTTGCTTCGACGGTATTGTGGGATGAAGCGGCCTGGACCAACCTTACACGTATGCTTACGTGAGACCGGTTCCACCGACTAACATGCACTAGTTGCATAAGGTGGCTGGCGGGTGTCTGTCTCTCCTACTTTAGTTGGAGCAGATTCGATGAAAAGGGTCCTTATGAAGGGTAAATAGAAGTTGACAAATCACGTTGTGGCTTTCACGTAGGTAAGAAAACGTTCTTGCTAGAACCCTATTTGAGCCACGTAAAACTTGCAACAACAATTAGAGGACGTCTAACTTGTTTTTGCAGCAAGTGTTTTGTGATATGATATGGCCAAAGTTGTGATGAATGATGAATGACATATATGTGATGTATGAGATGTTCATGCTATTGTAATAGGAATCACGACTTGCATGTCGATGAGTATGACAACCGGCAGGAGCCATAGGAGTTGTCTTTATTTTTGTATGACCTGCGTGCCATTGAGAAATGCCATGTAAATTACTTTACTTTATTGCTAAACACGTTAGCCATAGTAGTAGAAGTAATAGTTGGCGAGCAACTTCATGGAGACACGATGATGGAGATCATGATGATGGAGATCATGGTGTCAAGCCGGTGACAAGATGATCATGGAGCCCCAAGATGGAGATCAAAGGAGCTATGTGATATTGGCCATATCATGTCACTATTATTATTTGATTGCATGTGATGTTTATTATGTTTTGCATCTTGTTTGCTTAGAACGACGGTAGTAAATAAGATGATCCCTCATAATAATTTCAAGAAAGTGTTCCCCCTAACTGTGCACCATTGCGACAATTCGTTGTTTCAAAGCACCACGTGATGATCGGGTGTGATAGATTCTAACGTTCACATACAATGGGTGTAAGACAGATTTACACATGCAAACACTTAGGTTGACTTGACGAGCCTAGCATGTGTATAGACATGGCCTCGGAACACAGAAGAACGAAAGGTCGAGCATGAATCGTATAGAAGATACGATCAACATGAAGATGTTCACCGACGTTGACTAGTTCGTCTCACGTGATGATCGGACACGACCTAGTTGACTCGGATCATGTTATACTTAGATGACTAGAAGAGGGATGTCTATCTAAGTGGGAGTTCATTGAATAATTTGATTAGATGAACTTAATTATCATGAACTTAGTCTAAAATATTTACAATATGTCTTGTAGATCAAATGGCCAACGTAGTCCTCAACTTCAACGCGTTCATAGAGAAAACCAAGCTGAAAGACGATGGCAACAACTACACGGACTGGGTCCAGAACCTGAGGATCATCCTCATAGCTGCTAAGAAAGATTATGTCCTACAAGCACCGCTAGGTGAAGCTCCCGTCCCACAGAACCAAGACGTTATGAATGCTTGGCAGACATGTGCTGATGACTACTCCCTCGTTCAGTGCGGCATGCTTTACAGTTTAGAGCCGGGGCTCCAAAAGCGTTTTGAGAGACATGGAGCATATGAGATGTTCGAAGAGCTGAAAATGGTTTTTCAAGCTCATGCCCGGGTTGAGAGATATGAAGTCTCCGACAAATTCTTTAGCTGTAAGATGGAAGAAAATAGTTCTGTCAGTGAGCACATACTCACTATGTCTGGGTTACATAACCGCTTGACTCAGCTGGGAGTTAATCTCCCGGATGATGCGGTCATTGACAGAATCCTCCAGTCGCTTCCACCAAGCTACAAGAGCTTTGTGATGAACTTCAATATGCAGGGGATGGAAAAGACCATTCCTGAGGTATTTGCAATGCTGAAATCAGCAGAGGTAGAAGTCAAGAAGGAACATCAAGTGTTGATGGTCAATAAAACCACTAAGTTCAAGAAGGGCAAGGGTAAAGAGAACTTCAAGAAGGACGGCAAGGGAGTTGCCGCGCCCGGTAAGCAAGCTGCCGGGAAGAAGCCAAATAATGGTCCCAAGCCCGAGACTGAGTGCTTTTATTGCAAGGGAAGCGGTCACTGGAAGCGGAACTGCCCCAAATACTTAGCGGACAAGAAGGCCGGCAAAACAAAAGGTATATGTGATATACATGTAATTGATGTGTACCTTACCAGTACTCGTAGTAGCTCTTGGGTATTTGATACCGGTGCAGTTGCTCACATTTGTAACTCAAAGCAGGAGCTACGGAATAAGCGGAGACTGGCGAAGGACGAGGTGACGATGCGCATCGGGAATGGTTCCAAGGTCGATGTGATCGCCGTCGGCACGCTGCCTCTTCATTTACCTACGGGATTAGTTTTAAACCTCAATAATTGTTATTTAGTACCAGCTTTGAGCATGAACATTGTATCAGGATCTCGTTTAATTCGAGATGGCTACTCATTTAAATCCGAGAATAATGGTTGTTCTATTTATATGAGAGATATGTTTTATGGTCATGCTCCTATGGTGAATGGTTTATTCTTAATGAATCTCGAGCGTAATGCTACACATATTCATAGTGTGAGTACCAAAAGATGTAAGGTTGATAATGATAGTCCCACATACTTGTGGCACTACCGCCTTGGTCACATAGGTGTCAAACGCATGAAGAAGCTCCATGCAGATGGACTTTTAGAGGCTCTTGATTATGAATCATTTGACACATGCGAACCATGCCTCATGGGTAAAATGACCAAGACTCCGTTCTCAGGAACAATGGAGCGAGCAACCAACCTATTGGAAATCATACATACTGATGTGTGCGGTCCAATGAGCGTTGAGGCTTGCGGTGGCTATCGTTATGTTCTCACCCTCACTGATGATTTGAGTAGATATGGGTATGTCTACTTAATGAAACACAAGTCTGAAACCTTTGAAAAGTTCAAGGAATTTCAGAGTGAGGTTGAGAATCAAACTGACAGGAAAATCAAGTTTCTACGATCAGATCGTGGAGAATAATACTTGAGTCACGAATTTGGCACACACTTAAAAATGTGGAATAGTTTCACAACTCACGCCGCCTGGAACACCTCAGCGTAATGGTGTGTCCGAACATCGTAATCGCACTCTATTAGATATGGTACGATCTATGATGTCTGTTACCGATTTACCGCTATCTTTTTGGGGCTATGCTTTAGAGACTGCCGCACTCACTTTAAATAGGGCTCCGTCGAAATCCGTTGAGACGACACCGTTTGAATTATGGTTTGGGAAGAAACCTAAGCTGTCGTTTCTAAAAGTTTGGGGATGCGATGCTTATGTCAAGAAACTTCAACCTGAAAAGCTCGAACCCAAGTCGGAAAAATGCGTCTTCATTGGATACCCTAAAGAAACTGTTGGGTATACCTTCTACCTCAGATCCGAAGGCAAGATCTTTGTTGCCAGGAATGGATGCTTTCTAGAGAAGGAGTTTCTCTCGAAAGAAGTAAGTGGGAGGAAAGTAGAACTTGATGAAGTGTTACCTCTTGAACCGGAAAATGGCGCAACTCAAGAAAATGTCCCTGAGGTGCCTGCACCGACTAGAGAGGAAGTTAATGATGATGATCATGAAACTTCTGATCAAGTTGCTACTGAACTTCTAAGGTCCACAAGGACACGTTCCGCACCAGAGTGGTACGGCAACCCTGTCTTGGAAATCATGTTGTTAGACAACGGTGAACCTTCGAACTATGAAGAAGCGATGGTGGGCCCGGATTCCGACAAATGGCTAGAAGCCATGAAATCCGAGATAGGATCCATGCATGAAAACGAAGTATGGACTTTGACTGACTTGCCCGTTGAACGGCGAGCCACAGAAAATAAATGGATCTTTAAGAAGAAGACAGACGTGGATGGTAATGTGACCATCTATAAAGCTCGGCTTGTCGCTAAGGGTTATCGACAAGTTCAAGGGGTTGACTACGATGAGACTTTCTCACCGGTAGCGAAGCTGAAGTCCGTCCGAATCATGTTAGCAATTGCCGCATTCTACGATTATGAGATATGGCAAATGGACGTCAAAATGGCATTCCTTAATGGTTTCCTTAAGGAAGAATTGTATATGATGCAGCCGGAAGGTTTTGTCGATCCTAAGAATGCTGACAAGGTGTGCAAGCTCCAACGCTCGATTTATGGGCTGGTGCAAGCATCTCGGAGTTGGAACATTCACTTTGATGAGATGATCAAAGCGTTTGGGTTTACGCAGACTTATGGAGAAACCTGCGTTTACAAGAAAGTGAGTGGGAGCTCTGTAGCATTTCTCATATTATATGTAGATGACATACTTTTGATGGGAAATGATATAGAACTCTTGGACAGCATCAAGGCCTACTTGAATAAGAGTTTTTCAATGAAGGACCTTGGAGAAGCTGCTTATATATTAGGCATCAAGATCTATAGAGATAGATCAAGACACCTCATAGGTCTTTCACAAAGCACATACCTTGAGAAGATATTGAAGAAGTTCAATATGGACCAATCTAAGAAGGGGTTCTTGCCTGTGTTACAAGGTATGAAATTGAGCTCAGCTCAATGTCCGACCACGGCAGAAGATATAGAAGAGATGAGTGTCATCCCCTATGCCTCAGCCATAGGTTCTATTATGTATGCCATGCTGTGTACCAGACCTGATGTAAACCTTGCCGTAAGTTTGGTAGGAAGGTACCAAAGTAATCCCGGCAAGGAACACTGGACAGCGGTCAAGAATATCCTGAAGTACCTGAAAAGGACTAAGGAAATGTTTCTCGTTTATGGAGGTGACGAAGAGCTCGTCGTAAAGGGTTACGTTGACGCTAGCTTCGACATAGATCTGGATGACTCTAAGTTGCAAACCGGATACGTGTATATTTTGAATGGTGGGGCAGTAAGCTGGTGCAGTTGCAAGCAGAGCGTCGTGGCGGGATCTACATGTGAAGTGGAGTACATGGCAGCCTCGGAGGCAGCACATGAAGCAATTTGGGTGAAGGAGTTCATCACAGACCTAGGAGTCATACCCAATGCGTCGGGGCCGATCAAGCTCTTCTGTGACAACACTGGAGCTATTGCACTTGCCAAGGAGCCCAGGTTTCACAAGAAGACAAGGCACATCAAGCGTCGCTTCAACTCCATTCATGAAAATGTTCAAGATGGAGACATAGATATTTGTAAAGTACATACGGACCTGAATGTAGCAGATCCGTTGACTAAACCTCTCCCTAGAGCAAAACATGATCAACACCAGAATTCCATGGGTGTTCGATTCATCACAATGTAACTAGATTATTGACTCTAGTGCAAGTGGGAGACTGTTGGGAATATGCCCTAGAGGCAATAATAAAAGCATTATTATTATATTTCCTTGTTCATGATAATTGTCTTTATTCATGCTATAATTGTGTTATCCGGAAATCGTAATAGATGTGTGAATAAGAGACACCAACATGTCCCTAGTAAGCCTCTAGTTGACTAGCTCGTTGATCGACAAATAGTCATGGTTTCCTGACTATGGACATTGGATGTCATTGATAACGAGATCACATCATTAGGAGAATGATGTGATGGACAAGACCCAATCCTAAACATAGCATAAAGATCGTGTAGTTCGTTTGCTAGAGTTTTTCCAATGTCAAGTATCTTTTCCTTAGACCATGAGATCGTGTAACTCCCGGATACCGTAAGAGTGCTTTGGGTGTACCAAACGTCACAACGTAACTGGGTGACTATAAAGGTATACTATGGGTATCTCCGAAAGTGTCTGTTGGGTTGACACGGATCAAGAATGGGATTTGTCACTCCGTATGACGGAGAGGTATCACTGGGCCCACTCGGTAATGCATCATCATAATGAGCTCAAAGTGACCAAGTGTCTGGTCATGGGATCATGCATTACGGTACGAGTAAAGTGACTTGCCGGTAACGAGATTGAACGAGGTATTGGGATACCGACGATCGAATCTCGGGCAAGTAACATACCGATTGACAAAGGGAATTGTATACGGGGTTGCTTGAATCCTCGACATCGTGGTTCATCCGATGAGATCATCGTGGAGTATGTGGGAGCCAACATGGGTATCCAGATCCCGCTGTTGGTTATTGACCGGAGAGTCGTCTCGGTCATGTCTACATGTCTCCCGAACCCGTAGGGTCTACACACTTAAGGTTCGGTGACGCTAGGGTTGTAGGGATATGTATATGCAGTAACCCGAATGTTGTTCGGAGTCCCGGATGAGATCCCGAACGTCACGAGGAGTGCCGGAATGGTCCGGAGGTAAAGAATTATATATAGGAAGTACTGTTTCGGCCATCGGGACAAGTTTCGGGGTTATCGGTATTGTACCGGGACCACCGGAAGGGTCCCGGGGGCCCACCGGGTGGGGCCACCTGCCCCGGGGGGCCACATGGGCTGTAGGAGGTGCGCCTTGGCCTACATGGGCCAAGGTCACCAGCCCCAAGGGGCCCATGCGCCTAGGGTTTCCAAAGGGGAGGAGTCCTACTAATGGAAGGCACCCCCTAGGTGCCTTGGGGGGGGGGAGGGAAACCTCCCTTGGCCGCCGCCCTCCTAGGAGATTGGATCTCCTAGGGCCGGCGCCCCCCCTAGGCCCTCCTATATATAGTGGGGGAAGGAGGGCTGTTTGATCCACGCCTTTGGTTTCCTCCTTCTCCCTCTCCAACACCTCCTCTTCCTCCATAGTGCTTGGCGAAGCCCTGACGAAGTTTTGCAGCTCCACCATCACCACGCCATCGTGCTATTGCTGGAGCCATCTTCCTCAACCTCTTCTTCCCTCTTGCTGGATCAAGAAGAAGGAGACGTTACGCTGACCGTACATGTGTTGAACACGGAGGTGCCGTCCGCTCGGCGCTAGGATCTCCGGTGATTTGGATCACGTCGTGTACGACTACTTCATCCCCATTCTTTGAACACTTCCGCTCGCGATCTACAAGGTATGTAGATGCATCCGATCACTAGTTGCTAGATGAACTCATAGATGGATCTTGGTGAAACCGTAGGAATTTTTTTCTTTTCTACAACGTTACCCAACAAGTCATTATTCTTACTATTTAATTCATTGAGCAAATCATTTTGAGGTTTAAGTACTTGTTCTACTTGAGTGGTAACCATAGAAGCATGTTTACTAATAAGTTTAAGTTCACCTTTAACATTAGCCATATAATCACCCAAGTGTTCAAGCATATCAACATTGCGTTTTAATTCTCTTCCAAAATAAGCATTGAAGTTTTCTTGCTTAACCATAAAGTCATCAAACTCATCCAAGCATGGGCTAGCAAACTTAGTAAATGGGATTTCAGCTTTATCATATCTATAGAGAGAATTTACCTTTACTACATGTGTCGGGTTATCAAGACCATGTGTTTCTTCAATAGGTGATGGATTAAAACCATATATTTCTTCAATAGGCGGTAAATTAAGACCATGTATTTCTTCAATAGGAGGTAAATTCTTAACATCTCCAGCTTTAATACCCTTTTCTTTCATGGATTTCTTTGCCTCTTGCATATCATCAGGACTGAGAAATAGAACACCTCTTTTCTTCAGAGTTGGCTTAGGAATAGGGTCAGGAGCTGGCTCAGGAAGTGTCCAATTATTTTCATTTGTCAACATATTATTCAATAGAATTTCAGCTTCATCCGGTGTTCTTTCCCTGAAAACAGAACCAGCACAACTATCCAGGTAATCTCTGGAAGCATCGGTTAGTCCATTATAAAAGATATCAAGTTTTTCATTTTTCTTAAGAGGGTGATCAGGCAAAGCATTAAATAATTGGAGAAGCCTCCCCCAAGCTTGTGGGAGACTCTCTTCTTCAATTTACACAAAATTATATATATCCCTTAAGGCAGCTTGTTTCTTATGAGCAGGGAAATATTTAGCAGAGAAGTAATAAATCATATCCTGGGGACTACGCACACAACCAGGATCAAGATAATTCTTAGCGTCACCCTTTAATGAGAACGGAAATATTTTAAGGATGTAAAAGTAGCGAGTTCTCTCATCATTAGTGAACAGGGTGGCTATATAATTTAATTTAGTAAGATGTGCCACAACAGTTTCAGATTCATAACCATAAAAAGGATCAGATTCAACCAAAGTAATTATACCAGGATCAATAGAGAACTCATAATCCTTATCAGTAACAAAGATAGGTGAAGTAGCATAAGCAAGATCATATTTCATTCTAGCATTCAGAGTTTTTTGTTTAAGCTTAGAGAATAATTTCTTAAGATCACTTCTATCATTGCAAGCAAGAAAATCTCTAGCAGTTTCTTCATCCATAACATAGCCCTCGGGCACAACAGGTAATTCATATTTATTAGGAGAGCCTTCATCATCACTTTCATCAGTATTATCAGTTTGAATACTTTCATTCTCTCTAGCCCTAGCAAGTTGTTCATCAAGAAATTCACCAAGTGGCATAGTAGTATCAAGCATTGAAGTAGTTTCATCATAAGCATCATGCATAACAGAAGTGGCATCATCAATAATATGCGACATATCAGAATTAATAGCAGAAGCAGGTTTAGGTGTCGCAAGCTTACTCAAAACAGAAGGTGAATCAAGTGCAGAGCTAGATGGCAGTTCCTTACCTCCCCTCATAGTTGAGGGATAAATCTTGGTTTTTGGATCTCTCAATTTCTTCATATTGATAAGCAGATATAAATCCCAAGTCACTCAAAGAATAGAGCTATGCTCCCCGGCAACAGCGCTAGAAAATAGCCTTGATAACCCACAAGTATACGGGATCGCAACAGTTTTCGAGGGTAGAGTATTTAACCCAAATTTATTGATTCGACACAAGGGGAGCCAAAGAATATTCTCAAGTATTAGCAGCTGAGTTGTCAATTCAACCACACCTGGATACCTTAATATCTGCAGCAAAGTATTTAGTAGCAAAGTAATATGATAATAGTGGCAATGGTAGCAAAAGGTAACGGTAGCAAAAGTAATATTTTTGGTGTTTTGTAGTCATGATAACAATAGCAATGGAAAAGTAAATAAGCGAAGAACAATATATGGAAAGCTCGTAGGCAATGGATCGGTGATAGAGAATTATGACGGATGCGGTTCATCTTGTAACACTCATAACCTAGGGTGACACAAAACTAGCTCCAATTCATCAATGTAATGTAGGCATGTATTCCAAATATAGTCATACGTGCTTATGGAAAAGAACTTGCATGACATCTTTTGTCCTACCCTCCCGTGGCAGCGGGGTCCTAGCGGAAACTAAGGGATATTAAGGCCTCATTTTAATAGAGTACCAGACCAAAGCATTAACACATAGTGAATACATGAACTCCTCAAACTACGGTCATCACCGGGAGTGGTCCCGATTATTGTCACTTCGGGGTTGCCGGATCATAACACATAGTAGGTGACTATAGACTTGCAAGATAGGATCAAGAACTCACATATATTCATGAAAACATAATAGGTTCAGATCTGAAATCATGGCACTCGGGCCCTAGTGACAAGCATTAAGCATAGCAAAGTCATAGCAACATCAATCTCAGAACATAGTGGATACTAGGGATCAAACCCTAACAAAACTAACTCGATTACATGATAAATCTCATCCAATCCATCACCGTCCAGCAAGCCTACGATGGAATTACTCACGCACGGCGGTGAGCATCATGAAATTGGTGATGGAGGATGGTTGATGATGATGATGGAGACGGATTCCCCTCTCCGGAGCCACGAACGGACTCTAGATCAGCCCTCCTGAGAGAGTTTAGGGCTTGGCGGCGGCTCTGTATCGTAAAACACAATGAATCCTTCTTTATTTTTTTTCTCCCCGAACACGAATATATGGAGTCAAGGTTGTGGTCGGAGGAGCTCCAGGGGGCCCACAAGGTAGGGGGCGCGCCCCCACCCTCGTGGCTAGGGTGTGGGCCCCCTGGCCTTGATTCTTTGCCTGTATTTTTTTATTATTTCCAAGAATAATCTCCATGGAGTTTTAGGTCATTCTGAGAACTTTTGTTTCTACACATAAATAACACCATGACAATTCTGCTGAAAACTGCGTCAGTCCGAGTTAGTTCCATTCAAATCATGCAAGTTAGAGTCCAAAACAAGGGCAAAAGTGTTTGGAAAAGTAGATACGACGGAACGTATCATGCGGTGCCTCCCTTCACCATAATCCACCTCAGCAATATCGTAGCGGTGCTTAGGTGAAGTCCTGTTCCGCTAGCAACATCATCACCGTCATCACGCTGTCATGCTGACAAAACTCTCCCTCGAAGCTCTACTGGATCATGAGTTTGCGGGACGTCACTGAGCCGAACATGCGTAGATCGCGAATGTGCCATACCTTCGGTGCTAGATCGGTCGATCATGAAGACGTACGACTACATCAACCGCGTTGTCATAACGCTTTCGCTTACGGTCTACGAGGGTACGTAGATGATACTCTCCCCTCTCATTGCTATGCATCACCATGATCTTGCGTGTGCGTAGGAATTTTTTTGAATTTACTGCGTTCCCCAACACCAAGTTACTAGAACTTCGTGATGAACTATAATATGCAAGGGGTGATGAAAACGATTCCCAAGCTCTTCGCGATGCTGAAATCAGCGAAGGTAGAAATCAAGAAATATCATCAAGTGTTGATGGTTAACAAGACCACTAGTTTCAAGAAAAAGGGCAAGGGAAAGAAAGGGAAACTTCCAAAAGAATGGCAGGAAAGTTGCCACTCCCATGAAGAAGCCCAAAGCTAGACCCAAGCCTGAAACTGAGTGCTTCTACTGCAAAGGAAATGGTCACTGGAAGTGGAACTACCCTAGATACTTGGCGGATAGGAAGGATGGCAAAAGTGAATAAAGGTATATTTGATATACATGTTATTTATGTGTACTTTACTAGTGTTTATAGCATCCCCTCGGTATTTGATAGTGGTTCAGTTGCTAAGAGTAGTAACTCGAAACAGGAGTTGCAAAATAAACGGAGACTAGTTAAGGGCGAGGTGACGATGTGTGTTTGAAGTGATTCCAAGGTTGATAAGATCACCATCGCACACTCCCTTTACCTTCAGGATTATGTTGAACCTAAAATAAATGTTAATTGGTGTTTGCGTTGAGCGTGAATATTTGCAATACGGTTATTCATTTAAGTCAAAGAATAATTGTTGTTCTATTTACATGAATAAAACCTTCTATGGTCATACACTCAATATAAATGGTTTATTGAATCTACATCGTGGTGATACACATATTCATAATATTGATGCCAAAAGATGCAAAGTTGATAATGGTAGTGCAACATATTTGTGGCATTGTCGTTTAGGTCATATTGGTGTAAAGCACATGAAGAAACTCCATGCGGATGGACTTTTGGAATCACTTGATGCTTGCAAACCATGCCTCATGGGCAAGATGACTAAAAACTCCGTTCTCCAGAACAATGGAGCAAGCTAACGACTTATTGGAAATAATACATACCAATGTGTGCGGTCCAATGAGTGTTGAGGCTCGCGACGGGTATCATTATTTTCTAACCTTCATAGATGATTTGAGCAGATATGGGTACATCTACTTAATGAAACACAAGTCTGAAACATTTGAAAAGTTCAAAGAATTTCAGAGTGAAGTGGAAAATCATCATAACAAGAAAATAAAGTTTCTACGATTTGATCGCGGAGGCGAATATTTGAGTTACGAGTTTGGTCTTCATTTAAAACAATGTGGAATAGTATCGCAACTCACACCACCTGGAACACCATAGCATAATGGTGTGTCCAAACGTCGTAACCATACTTTATTAGATATGGTGCGATATATGATGTCTCTTACCGATTTACCACTATCATTTTGGGGTTATGCATTAGACACAGCTACATTCATGTTAAATATAGCACCATCTAAATCCGTTGAGACGACACCGTATGAATTTTTTTGGCAAGAAACCTAAGCTGTCATTTCTCAAAGTTTGGGGTTGTGATGCTTATGTGACATAGCTTCAGCCTGATAAGCTCGAACCCAAATCGGAGAAGTGCATCTTCATAGGATACCCAAAAGAAACTGTTGGGTACACCTTCTATCAGAGATCCGAAGGCAAGATATTTGTTGCTAAGAATGGATCCTTTCTAGAGAAGGAGTTTCTCTCGAAAGAAGTGAGTAGGAGGAAAGTAGAACTTGATGAGGTAATTTACCTTCTCTTGAATTGGAAAGTAGTTCATCACAGAAAACTGTTCTTGTGATGCCTACACCAATTAGTGAGGAAGTTAATGATGACGATCATGAAACTTTAGATCAAGTTACTACCGAACCTCGTAGGTCAACCAGAGTACGTTCCGCGCCAGAGTGGTACGGTAATCCTGTTCTGGAAGTCATGTTACTAGACCACGATGAACCTACGAACTACGAGGAAGCGATGATGAGCCCAAATTCCATGAAATGGCTTGAGGCCATGAAATCTGAGATGGGGTCCATGTATGAGAACAAAGTATGGACTTTGGTTGACTTGCCCGATGATCGGCAAGCCATAGAGAATAAATGGATCTTCAAGAATAATATTGACATTGACGTTAATGTTACTATCTAAAAAGCTCGACTTGTTGCGAAAGGTTTTTGACAAGTTCAAGGAGTTGACTACGATGAGACCTCACCTGTAGCGATGCCTAAGTTTGTCTGAATCATGTTAGAAATTGCCACATTTTATGATTATGGAATTTGGAAAATGGATGTCAAAACTACATTCCTTAATGGATTTCTTAAAGAAGAGTTGTATATGATGCAACCATAAGGTTTTGTCGATCCTAAAGGTGCTAACAAAGTGTGCAAGCTCCAGCGATCCATTTATGGACTGGTGCAAGCATCTCGGAGTTGGAATATACGCTTTGATAGTGTGATCAAAGCATATGGTTTTATACAGACTTTTGGAGAAGCCTGTATTTACAAGAAAGTGAGTGGGAGCTTTGTAGCATTTCTAATATGATATGTGGACGACATATTTTTGGTTGGGAATAATACAGAATTTCTGGATAGCATAAAAGGATACTTGAATAAGGATTTTTCAATGAAAGACCTCGGTGAAGCTGCTTATGTATTGAGCATCAAGATCTATTGAGATAGATCAAGACGCTTGATAGGAATTTCACAAAGCACATACCTTGACAAGATTTTGAAGGATTTCAAAATGGATCAAACAAAGAAAGCGTTCTTACCTGTGTTACAAGGTGTGAAGTTGAGTAAGACTCAAAACCCGACCACGGCAGAATATATAGAGAGAATGAAGGTCACTCCTGATACGTCTCCAACGTATCTATAATTTTTGATTGCTCCATGCTATATTATCTACTGTTTTGGACATTATTGGGCTTTATTATCCACTTTTATATTATTTTTGGGACTAACCTATTGATCGGAGGCCCAACCCAGAATTGTTGTTTTTTGCCTATTTCAGGGTTTCGAAGAAAAGGAATATCAAACGGAGTCCAAACGGAATGAAACCTTCGGGAACGTGATTTTTTCACTGAACATGATCCGGGAGACTTGGACCCTACATCAAGACACAAAAGAGGAGTCCACGAGGTAGGGGGGCGCGCCTACCCCCCAGGCGCCCTCCACCCTCGTGGGCCCCTGTTGCTCCACCGACATACTCCTTCCTCCTATATATATCCACGTACCCCCAAACGATCAGATACGGAGCCAAAACCCTAATTCCACCGCTGCAACTTTCTGTATCCACGAGATCCCATCTTGGGGCCTGTTACAGAGCTCCGCCGGAGGGGGTATCCATCATGGAGGGCTTCTACATCATCACCATAGCCCCTCCGATGAAGTGTGAGTAGTTCACCTCAGACCTACGGGTCCATAGTTATTAGCTAGATGGCTTCTTCTCCCTTTTTGGATCTCAATACAATGTTCTCCCCCTCTCTTATGGAGATCTATTCGATGTAATCTTCTTTTTGCGGTGTGTTTGTTGAGACCGATGAATTGTGGGTTCATGATCAAGTCTATCTATGAACAATATTTGAATCTTCTCTGAATTCTTTTATGTATGATTGGTTATCTTTGCAAGTCTCTTCGAATTATCAGTTTGGTGTGGCCTACTAGATTGCTCTTTCTTGCAATGGGAGAAGTGCTTAGCTTTGGGTTCAATCTTGCGGTGTGCTTTCCCAGTGACAGTAGGGGCAGCAAGGCACGTATTGTAATTCGTTGACCCATCGTAGAATACTTATGCTCTTGAGAGAAGCCACTAGTGAAACCTATGGCCCCCGGGTCTATCTTCATCATATTAATCTTCCAATACTTAGTTATTTCCTTTGCTTTTATTTTACTTTGCATCTTTATCATAAAAATACCAAAAATATTATCTTATCATATCTATCAGATCTCACTCTCGTAAGTGGCCATGTAGGGATTGACAACCCCTTATCGCGTTGGTTGCAAGGATTTATTTGTTTTGTGCAGGTACGAGGGACTCGCGTGTAGCCTCCTACTGGATTGATACCTTGGTTCTCAAAAACAGAGGGAAATACTTACGCTACTTTTCCGCATCATCGCTTCCTCTTCGGGGAAAAACCAACGCAGTGCTCAAGAGGTAGCAAGAAGAATTTCTGGCGCCGTTGTCGGGGAGTCTACGCAAAAGTCAATATACCAAGTACCCATCACAATCCCTATCTCCCACATTACATTATTTGCCATTTGCCTCTCGTTTTCCTCTCCCCCTCTTCACCCTTGCCGTTTTATTCGCCCTCTCTCTCTCTATCCTCCCTCTCTTTTCCTGTTTGCCTCTTTTTTGCCCACTTGCTTTTTGTTTGCTTGTGTGTTGGATTGCTTGCTTGTCGCGATGGCTCAACATAACACTAAATTGTGTGACTTTACCAATACCAACAACAATGATTTTATTAGCACTCCGATTGCTCCTCTTACCGATGCTGAATCTTGTGAAATTAATGCTGCCTTGCTGAATCTTGTCATGAAAGATCCCTTTTCCGGCCTTCCTAGTGAAGATGCCGCTACCCATCTAAATAGCTTCGTTGATTTGTGTGATATGCAAAAGAAGAAAGATGTGGATAATGATATTGTTAAATTGAAGCTATTTCCTTTTTCGCTTAGAGATCGTGCTAAAGCTTGGTTCTCGTCTTTGCCTAAAAATAGTATTGATTCATGGAATAAGTGCAAAGATGCTTTTACCTCTAAGTATTTTCCTCCCGCTAAGATCATCTCCCTTAGAAACGATATTATGAATTTTAAGCAACTTGACCATGAACATGTTGCACAAGCTTGGGAGAGGATGAAATTAATGATACGTAATTGCCCTACTCATGGTTTGAATTTGTGGATGATTATACAAAAAATTTATGCTGGATTGAATTTTTCTTCTAGAAATCTTTTAGATTCCGCCACGGGAGGCACTTTTATGGAAATAACTTTAGGAGAAGCTACTAAACTCCTAGATAATATTATGGTTAATTATTCTCAATGGCATACTGAAAGATCTACTAATAAAAAGGTGCATGCGATAGAAGAAATTAATGTTTTGAGTGGAAAGATGGATGAACTTATGAAATTATTTGCTAGTAAAAGTGTTTCTTCTGATCCTAATGATATGCCCTTGTCTACTTTGATTGAGAATAATAATGAATCTATGGATGTGAATTTTGTTGGTAGGAACAATTTTGGTAACAACGCGTATAGAGGAAATTTTAATCCTAGGCCTTATCCTAGTAATCCCTCTAATAATTATGGTAATCCCTACAACAATTCTTATGGAAATTATAATAAGATGCCCTCTGATTTTGAATCTAATATTAAAGAATTTATTACTTTGCAAAAGAATTTCAATGCTTTGATTGAAGAAAAATTGCTTAAGATTGATGAGTTGGCTAGGAACGTTGATAGAATTTCTCTTGATGTTGATTCTTTGAAACTTAGATCTATTCCACCTAAGCATGATATCAATGAGTCTCTCAAAGCCATGAGAGTTTCCATTGATGAGTGCAAATAAAGAACCGCTAGGATGCGTGCTAAGAAAGATGCCTTTATAAGAGTGTGTTCTTCTAGTTCCTATGAAAATAAAGATGAAGATCTAAAAGTTATTGATGTGTCCCCTATTAAATCTTTGTTTTGCAATATGAATCTTAATAATGATGGGACTGAATATGATCCACCTTTACCTAGGCATTCCAAGAATTCAGAGTTTTTAGATCTTGATGCTAAAATTGATGAAAGTGGGATTGAAGAAATTAAAACCCTAGATGTTGCTAAACCCACTATTTTGGATTTCAAAGAATTTAATTATGAAAATTGCTCTTTGATTGATTGTATTTCCTTGTTGCAATCTGTGCTAAATTCTCCTCACGCTTATAGTCAAAATAAAGCATTTACTAAATATATCGTTGATACCTTGATGCAATCTTATGAAGAAAAACTTGAATTGGAAGTTTCTATCCCAAGAAAAATTTATGATGAGTGGGAACCAACTATTAAAATTAAGATTAAAGTTCATGAGTTCTATGCTTTGTGTCATTTGGGTGCTAGTGTCTCTAGTATTCCTAAGACTTTGTGTGATTTGCTAGATTTCCGTAATTTTGATGATTGCTCTCTAAACTTGCATCTTGCGGATTCTACTATTAAGAAACCTATGGGAAGGATTAATGATGTTCTTATTGTTGCAAATAGGAATTATGTGCCCATATATTTCATTGTTCTTGATATAGATTGCAATCCTTCTTGCCCTATTATTCTTGGTAGACCTTTCCTTAGAACGATTGGTGCAATTATTGATATGAAGGAAGGAAATATTAGATTCCAATTTCTGGTAAGGAAATACATGGAACACTTTCCTAGAAAGAAAATTAAATTACCTTATGAATCTATTATGAGATCCACTTATGGATTGCCTACCAAAGATGGCGATACCTAGATCTTTCCTTGCTTTTTATGCCTAGCTAGGGGCGTTAAACGATAGCGCTTGTTGGGAGGCAACCCAATTTTATTTTTATTCCTTGATTTTTGCTCCTGTTTAGTAATAAATAATTTTTCTATCCTCTGTTTAGGTTGTGTTTTTTGTGTTTAATTAGTGTTTGTGCCAAGTAGAACCGTTGGGAAGACTTGGGGAAAGTCTTGATATCTTTGCTGTAAAAAACAGAAACTTTAGCGCTCACGAGAACTGCTGTCATTTTTATTTGGAAAGTACTACTTAGTTAATTATTTTTGCAGTTGATTAATAGATAAATTCCTCACGTCCATCAATTTATTTTAGAATTTTTGGGGTTCCAGATCTTGCGCTAGCTACAGATTACTACAGACTGTTCTGTTTTTGACAGATTCTGTTTTTCGTGTGTTGTTTGCTTATTTTGATGAATCTATGGCTAGTAAAATAGTTTACAAACCATAGAGAAGTTGGAATACAGTAGGTTTAACACCAATATAAATAAATAATGAGTTCATTGCAGTACCTTGAAGTGGTCTTTTGTTTTCTTCCGCTAACGGAGCTCACGAGATTTTCTACTTTAAGTTTTGTGTTGTGAAGTTTTCAAGTTTTGGGTAAGATTTGATGGATTATGGAACAAGGAGTGGCAAGAGCCTAAGATTGGGGATGCCCATGGCACCCCCAATATAATCTACGGACACCTAAAAGCCAAAGCTTGGGGATGCCCCGGAAGGCATCCCCTCTTTTCGTCTACTTCTATCGATAACTTTACTTAGAGCTATATTTTTATTCACCACATGATATGTGTTTTGCTTGGAGCGTATTGTATGATTTGAGTCTTTTATTTTTAGTTTACCACAATCATCCTTGCTGTACACACCTTTGAGAGAGCCATACATGACTTGGAATTTGTTAGAATACTCTATGTGCTTCGCTTATATCATTTGAGTTATATAGTTTTGCTCTAGTACTTCACTTATATCTTTTAGAGCACGGCGGTGGATTTGTTTTATAGAAACTATTGATCTCTCATGATTCACTTAGATTATTTTGAGAGTCGTAAATAGCATGGTAATTTTCTTAAATAATCCTAATATTCTAGGTGTTCAAGATGAATAATTTTTTTCTTATGAGTGTTGTGAATACTAAGAGAAGTTTGATGCTTGATGATTGTTTTGAGATATGGAGGTAATAATATCAAAGTCGTGCTAGTTGAGTAGTTGTGAATTTGAGAAATGCTTGTGTTGAAGTTTGCAAGTCCCGTAGCATGCACGTATGGTAAACTTTATGTAACAAATTTGAAACATGAGGTGTCATTTGATTGTCTTCCTTATGAGTGGCGATCGGGGACGAGCGATGGTCTTTTCCTACCAATCTATCCCCCTAGGAGCATGCGCGTAGTGCTTTTGTTTTTGATGACTTGTAGATTTTTGCAATAAGTATGTGAGTTCTTTATGACTAATGTTGAGTCCATGGATTATACGCACTCTCACCCTTCCATCATTGCTAGCCTCTTCGGTACCGTGCATTGCCCTTTCTCACATTGAGAGTTGGTGCAAACTTCGCCGGTTAATCCAAACCCCGTGATATGATATGCTCTTTCACACATAAACCTCCTTATATCTTCCTAAAAACATCCACCATACCTACCTATTATGACATTTCCATAGCCATTATGAGATATATTGCCATGCAACTTTCCACCATTCCGTTTATCATGACACATTCATCATTGTCATATTGCTTAGCATGATCATTTAGTTGACATAGTATTTGTGGCAAAGCCACCGTTCATAATTCTTTCATACATGCCACTCTTGGTTCATTGCATAATCCAGTACACCGCCGGAGGCATTCATATAGAGTCATATCTTGTTCTAAGTATCGAGTTGTAAATAAATAGAAGTGTGATGATCATCATTAATAGAGCATTGTCCCAAATAAAAAAGGAGTAAGGCCAAAAAAGGCCAAATAAAAAAAATATAGAAAAGGACAATGCCACTATCCTTTTTCCACACTTGTGCTTCAAAGTAGCACCATAATCTTCATGATAGAGAGTCTTTTGTTTTGTCACTTTCATATACTAGTGGGAATTTTTCATTATAGAACTTGGCTTGTATATTCCTACAATGGGCCTCCTCAAGTGCCCTAGGTCTTCGTGAGCAAGCAAGTTGGATGCACACCCACTTAGTTTCTTTTGTTGAGCTTTTATACATTTATAGCTCTAGTGCATCCGTTGCATGGCAATCCCTACTCCTTGCATTAACATCAATCGATGGGCATCTCCATAGCCCGTTGATTAGCCTCGTTGATGTGAGGCTTTCTCCTTTTTTGTCTTCTCCACATAACCCCCATCATCATATTCTATTCCACCCATAGTGCTATATCCATGGCTCGCGCTCATGTATTGCGTGAAAGTTTATAGGTTTGAGATTACTAAGGTATGAAACAATTGCTTGGCTTGTCATCGGGGTTGTGCATGATGAGAGCATTCTTGTGTGACGAAAATGGAGCATGGCTAAACTATAAGTATGATTTTGTAGGGATGAACTTTCTTTGGCCACGTTATTTTGAGAAGACATAATTGCTTAGATAGTATGCTTGAAGTGTTATTATTTTTATGTCAATATGAACTTTTGTCTTGAATCTTTTCGGATCTGAATATTCATACCACAATTAAGAAGAATTACATTAAAATTATGCCAAGTATCACTCCGCATCAAAAATTCTGTTTTTATCATTTACCTACTCGAGGACGAGCAGGAATTAAGCTTGGGGATGCTTGATACGTCTGCAACGTATCTATAATTTTTGATTGCTCCATGCTATATTATCTACTATTTTGGACATTATTGGGCTTTATTATCCACTTTTATATTATTTTTGGGACTAACCTATTAACCGGAGGCCTAGCCCAGAATTGCTGTTTTTTGCCTATTTCAGGGGTTCGAAGAAAAGGAATATCAAACGGAGTCCAAACGGAATGAAACCTTCGGGAACGTGATTTTCTCACCGAACATGATCCAGGAGACTTGGACCCTAGGTCAAGACACAAAAGAGGAGGCCACGAGGTAGGGGGGCGCGCCTACCCCCCAGGCATGCCCTCCACCCTCGTGGGCCCCCTATTGCTCCACCGACGTACTCCTTCCTCCTATATATATCCACGTACCCCCAAACGTTCATATACGGAGCCAAAACCCTAATTCCACCATCGCAACTTTCTGTATCCACGAGATCCCATCTTGGGGCCTGTTCCGGAGCTCCGCCGGAGGGGGTATCCATCACGGAGGGCTTCTACATCATCGCCATAGCCTCTCCGATGAAGTGTGAGTAGTTCACCTCAGACCTACAGGCCCATAGTTATTAGCTAGATGGCTTCTTCTCTCTTTTTCGATCTCAATACAATGTTCGCCCCCTCTCTTGTGGAGATCTATTCGATGTAATCTTCTTTTTGCGGTGTGTTTGTTGAGACCGATGAATTGTGGGTTTATGATCAAGTCTATCTATGAACAATATTTGAATATTCTCTGAATTCTGTTATGTATGATTGGTTATCTTTGCAAGTCTCTTCGAATTATCAGTTTGGTTTGGCCTACTAGATTGATCTTTCTTGCAATGGGAGAAGTGCTTAGCTTTGGGTTCAATCTTGTGGTGTCCTTTCCCAGTGACAGTAGGGGTAGCAAGGCACGTATTGTATTGTTGCCATCGAGGATAACAAGATGGGGTTTTCTTCATAGTGCATGAGTTTATACCTCTACGTCATGTCATCTTGCTTAAGGCGTTACTCTGTTTTCATTAACTTAATACTCCAGATACATGCTGGATAGCGGTAGATGAGTGGAGTAATAGTAGTAGATGCAGGCAGGAGTCGATCTACTTGTCTCGGATGTGATGCCTATATACATGATCATGCCTAGATATTCTCATAACTATGCTCAATTCTGTCAATTACTCAACAATAATTCGTTCACCCACCGTAGAATACTTATGCTCTTGAGAGAAGCCACTAGTGAAACCTATGGCCCCCGGGTCTATCTTCATCATATTAATCTTCCAATACTTAGTTATTTCCTTTGCTTTTATTTTACTTTGCATATTTATCATAAAAATACCAAAAATATTATCTTATCATATCTATCAGATCTCACTCTCGTAAGTGGCCGTGTAGGGATTGACAACCCCTTATCGCGTTGGTTGTGAGGATTTATTTGTTTTGTGTAGGTACGAGGGACACACGCGTAGCCTCCTACTGGATTGATCCCTTGGTTCTCAAAAATAGAGGGAAATACTTACGCTACTTTGCTGCATCATCCCTTCCTCTTTGGGGAAAAACAAATGCAGTGCTCAAGAGGTAGCAATTCCCTATGCCTCAGCCATATGTTCTGTAAATTATGCTATGTTGTGTACCAGACCTATTGTGTACCTTACCATGAGTTTGGCAAGGGAGTACGATAGTGATCCAGGAGCGGATCACTAGACAGCGGTCAAAGTTATCCTTAGTTACCTAAGAGGATCAAGGAAATATTTCTCGGTTATGGAGGTGATAAAGAGTTCATCGTAAAGAGTTACGTCGATGCAAGCTTTGACACTAATCCAGATGACTCTTAGTCTCAATCTGGATACATATTAAAAATGGGAGCAATTAACTAGAGTACCTCCGTGCAGAGCATTGTAGACATAGAAAATTTGCAAAATACATACAGATATGAATTTGGCAGACTCGTTGACTAAACTTCTCTCACTAGCAAAACATGATCACACCTTAATACTCTTTGGGTGTTAATCACATAGCGATGTAAACTAGATTATTGAATCTAGTAAACCCTTTGGGTGTTGGTCACATGGCGATGTGAACTATGGGTATTGATCACATAAAGATGTGAACTATTGGTGTTAAATCACATGATGATGTGAACTAGATTATTGACTCTAGTGCAAGTGGGAGACTGAAGAAAATATTCCCTAGAGGCAATAATAAAGTTGTAACTTTATATTTCCTTATATCATGATAATGTTTATTATTCATGCTAGAATTGTATTAACCGGAAACTTGATACAACTGTGGATACATAGACAAAACACTGTGTCCCTAGTAAGCCTCTACTAGGCTAGCTCGTTAATCAAAGATGGTTAAGTTTCCTAACCATAAACATGTGTTGTCATTTGATGAACGGTATCACATCATTAGGAGAATGATGTGATGGACAAGACCCATCCGTTAGCTTAGCATAATGATCGTTAAGTTTTATTGCTATTGCTTTCTTCATGACTTATACATATTCCTCTGACAATGAGATTATGCAACTCCCGAATACCGAAGGAACACCTTGTGTGCTATCAAACATCACAATGTAACTGGGTGATTGTAAAGATGCTCTACAGGTGTCTCTGAAGGTGTTTGTTGGGTTTTCATAGATCGAGATTAGGATTTGTCACTCCGAGTATCGGAGAGGTATCTCTGGGCCCTCTTGGTAATGCACAACACTATAAGCCTTGCAAGCAATGTGACTAATGAGTTAGTTACAGGATGATGCACTACAGAACGAGTAGAGAGACTTTCCGGTAACGAGATTGAACTAGGTATGATGATACCGACGATCGAATCACGGGCAAGTAACATACTGATGACAAAGGGAATAACGTATGTTGTTATTGCGGTTTGTGAAAGCACAAGTGCTCCCTAGGTGGTTTTGGTAATTAATGACAACATATCTCTTGTTGGACTAATGTTTCTATCTAGTATGTTTCAGATAAGTTCAACAATGGAGTGGCATGGACTAAAGGTTGTGGGAAATTCTCCAAGATGCTAAGGACAAAGGATTGGCTAAAGCTTAAAGCTCAAGACTCTTCATTTTACATTTTAGTGATCCAAGATCACATTGAGTCCATAGGAAAAGCCAATACTATCAAGGAGGGATGAGGTGTTGCTTAATGAGCCTCTTGCTTCAAGTGCTTAATGATATGCTCCAAAATCCTTAGCTACTTTCCCACTTCCGCATATGACCTAAACCTAAGCCAAACTCGGACCTACCGATTATTTCTATCCAGCGCCACCGAGTTTCACTTGTCATAGCAATTGCCAAACCCTAAGCAAATCGGTTCTACCAATAGGGATCACGGTCTCACCGAGATGGGATTGCAATTTCTCTGTTTTCTTTTCGTAAATTTTCGGTCTCACCGAAAGAGCGGATCGGTCCCACCGAGATTGCAATGTAAACTCACTGTTTCCTTTTCGTAACATTTCGGTCTCACCGAGAAGAGCGAATCGGTCCCACCAAGTTTGCCTGACCAACCCTCTGGTTAGCTTATTACCAAATCGGTCTCACCGAGTTTGTGTAATCGGTCTCACCAAGATTACGTTATGCCCTAACCCTAACCATATCGGTCCTACCGAGTTGCATGTCAGTCCCACCGAAAATCTCTAACGGTCACTAGGTTTACTATTTCGGTCCGACCGAGTTTGTTGATTCGGTCCCACCGAGATTGGTAAATTGTGTGTAACGGTTGGATTTTGTGTGGAGGCTATATATACCCCTCCACCTCCTCTTCACTCGTGGAGAGAGCCATCAGAACACATCTACACTTCCAACTCATATGTTCTGAGAGAGAACCACCTACTCATGTGTTGAGGCCAAGATATTCCATTCCTACCACATGAATCTTGATCTCTAGCCTTCCCCAAGTTGCTTTCCACTCAAATCTTCTTTCCACCAAATCCAAATCCTGTGAGAGAGAGTTGAGTGTTGGGGAGACTATCATTTGAAGCACAAGAGCAAGGAGTTCATCATCAACACACCATTTGTTACTTCTTGGAGAGTGGTGTCTCCTAGATTGGCTAGGTGTCACTTGGGAGCCTCCGACAAGATTGTGGAGTTGAACCAAGGAGTTTGTAAGGGCAAGGAGATCGCCTACTTCGTGAAGATCTACCGCTAGTGAGGCAAGTCCTTCGTGGGCGATGGCCATGGTGGGACAGACAAGGTTGCTTCTTCGTGGACCCTTCGTGGGTGGAGCCCTCCGTGGGCTCGCGCAACCGTTACCCTTCGTGGGTTGAAGTCTACATCAACATGGATGTAGGATAGCACCACCTATCCAAACCACGGGAAAAACATCCGTGTCTCCAATTGCATTTGAATTCTCCAAACTCTTCCCTTTACATTCTTGCAAGTTGCATGCTTTACTTTCCGCTGCCTATATACTCTCTGCATGCTTGCTTGACATGTATTGTGAATGTTGAAATTGTGCCTAAACTCCACTTAAACCGAAAAGCTTATAAACTGCAACTTTAGCATTAAGTGTCTAATCACCCCCCTCTAGACACATCTACTTCAAGGTCCTACAAGTGGTATCAGAGCTTTGGTCTCCATTGCCTTGGTTTAATCACCATTGGAGGAAGATGGATGTGTCTACTTTAGGGAGTCTTAGACATAGAGTGCCTATTCTTGATGGAGAGTATTTTCATGAGTGGAAAAATGAGATGCTTGTAATTTTCAATCAATATCATTTGTACAAGTATATTGCTAGCCCTTGTGCACCTCATATTGATCCTTTGCATCCTACCCTAGATGAAGATATCGACATAATTCGCAATCTTAGAACTATTGAGCTCATCATTAGAGGATTGCCCGAAAATTTGATTGCTAGTTTGCCTACTCTTAATTGTGCCTATACTATATGGAAATTTCTTGAGGAACGATTTCCCGATTATTCTTGAAAAATTTGGATGAAATTCTCCATAAATCTATTGCCTTGAGTAAGATGAACTCTAGTGATCCTAGTTTTGGTGATTGTCTATTTGAGCTTACCAATTTCAAGCGTGCTAAAGGAGATGTTGGAATCATTATATCCGAAGCTATAAGAATTCATAAAGGTGACCACTTTGATGATCATTTATCTAATGAATTACCCTCTCTAGGAAATGATGAGTCACAAGATCATGGTGAACATGGATACTATGATGATGATGATAGTGACTTCGATCTTAATGATGCAATGAGACATTTTGGTCTTATGGCAAATCTTCGGGGATATGTGTCAGGAGGAAAGGAATGGGTTCTTGATAGTGGATGTACAGATCATATGACCGGAGATGAAGAGATGTTCCGCGAGCTTGCTGAAAATGACGGCCCTCGAAAATATGTCACCTTTGGTGATAATTCAAAGGGTAAAGTGGTTGTCCTTGGTAAGGTGGCCATCTCACATGATAGTTCCATTCAAAATGTCATGCTCGTTGAATCTCTCGGCTACAACTTACTTTCAGTATCTAGACTTGCTGATTTCGGTTTGAATGTCCTATTTACTGAGGTAGATTGCCAAGTGTTTCGTCGAGACAATCATAAAATGGTCTTTACCGGTATACGTAGAGGTGATCTTTACATTGTCGATTTCTCTAAAAAGGCACAACCTAAAACTTGCTTTATTGCTAAATCCTCGAAAGGTTGGTTGTGGCATAGACGACTAGGTCACGTTGGCATGAGAAACCTTGACAAGCTTATTAAAGGAAATCATATCCTTGGAGTTAACGATGTCATATTTGATAAGGATAGACTTTGCAGTGCTTGTCAAGCAGGTAAACAGGTTGGAGGAAGGCATCCCGTGAAGAACATCATGACCACAAGGAGGCCACTTGAGCTACTTCATATGGATCTTTTTGGTCCCAACGCCTACAAGAGTCTCGGTGGAAATTGTTTTGGTCTAGTTATAGTTGATGATTTTTCAAGATTTACGTGGGTGTTCTTTCTTGATGACAAGTCGCAGGTCCAGAAGATCTTCAAAAACTTCGCTAGGAAGGCCCAAAATCAGTTTGACGTGAAGATCAAGAAAGTTCGGAGTGACAATAGAACGGAGTTCAAGAACGCAAATGTGGACACCTTTCTTGACGAAGAAGGGATTTCACACGAGTTCTCGGCTACATACACACCTCAACAAAATGGAGTTGTTGAGAGGAAGAACCGGACGCTCATCGAAATTGTGAGAACGATGCTTGATGAGTACAAGACGTCGAAGCACTTTTGGGTAGAAGCGGTTGAGACAGCTTGTCATGCAACAAATCGCTTGTATCTTCACAAGCTACTCGGCAAGACGGCATATGAGCTCCTCACCGGTAACAAAGCCCAAGTTGGATACTTTCGAGTATTCGGCTCAAAGTGCTACATTCTTGACAAGCATCATCGTTCAAAGTTTGCTCCTAAATCTCATGAAGGTTTTCTACTTGGTTATGGCTCAAAATCTCACAGTTACCGTGTCTACAACAATTTCACCCGAAAGGTTGAAGAGACGGTAGATGTGAAGTTTGATGAATCTAATGGCTCGCAAGTAGAGCAATTGCCAATCGATGTAGGAGACAAAGACCCTTCAGAAGCAATCCAAGACTTGTCTATTGGCAAAATTCGTCCAACGGAGGTGAAGGAGAGTACCTCGTCCGTCCAAGTGGAAGCTTCTACTTCACGACAAGGTGAACCAAGAATTGATATGGAAGCATCCACAAGTGGGACACACCAAGATGAAGAAGACGAGGAAATGCATCAAGACGAACATCAACAACCTCCTTCTCCACCACGACAAGAGAACGACAACGTCAATAATGAAGAAGGCCAAGAAGAAGAACAAGATGAAGAAGATGTTCAACAAAGACCCAAGCAAAAGCTCTCACGAGTTCGAGCAAGAATTGCCAAAGATCATCCCGTCGAGGAAATCTACAATGATATTCAAACCGGGAGAATCACTCGCTCAAAAACTCGTTTAGCTAACTTTTGTGAAAACTATTCATTCATCTCTAGCATTGAACCTATGAAGGTTGAAGAAGCATTGGAAGATCCGGATTGGATAAACGCTATGCATGAAGAGCTACACAACTTTGAGAGAAACCAAGTTTGGACATTGGTTGGGAAGCCCGACAACAACCACAACATCATTGGTACCAAATGGGTGTTTCGCAACAAGCAAGATGAAGATGGACAAGTGGTTCGCAACAAAGCACGTCTCGTCGCCCAAGGGTACACTCAAGTCGAAGGTATGGACTATGGTGAGACATATGCTCCCGTTGCTAGACTTGAGTCCATTCGCATCTTACTTGCCTATGCTAATCACCATAATATCACCTTGTACCAAATGGACATTAAAAGTGCTTTTCTAAATGGTGAAATAGAGGAGGAAGTTTATGTCAAACAACCTCCCGGCTTTATCATTCCTAAAAACCAAATCATGTTTACAAACTTCACAAAGCTCTTTATGGTCTTAAACAAGCTCCTAGAGCATGGTATAAATGCTTGACCAAGTTCCTTATTACAAGTGGTTTTGAAATTGGTAAAATTGATTCTACTCTTTTTACTAAAAGGGTTAATGGAGAACTATTTGTATGCCAAATTTATGTTGATGACATCATACTTGGTTCAACTAACCCTCTCTTTAGTGAAAAGTTTGGAAAGCTAATGTCAGAGAAGTTTGAGATGTCTATGATGAGTGAACTCAAATTCCTTCTCGGTTTGCAAATCAAGCAAACTAAGGAAGGTACATTTGTCTCTCAAACGAAGTACACCAAGGACTTATTCAAGAAGTTCAATATGCAAGAATGCAAAGGTATGCCTACACCCATGCCTACTAGTGGACATCTTGATTTTACCAAAGATGGTGAACTGGTTGATCAAAAGGTTTATCGCTCTATGATTGGTTCTTTGTTATACCTATGTGCTTCACGTCCCGATATTATGCTAAGTGTGTGCATGTGTGCATGATATCAAGCTGCTCCTAATGAATGTCATCTTAAGGCCGTGAAAAGGATAGTGAGATACTTAATTCATACACCAAACTTTGGCATTTGGTATCCTAAGAGGTCTTCTTTTGATCTTGTTGGCTATTCCGACTCGGAATATGCCGGAGACAAGGTTGATAGAAAGTCCACTTTGGGTACTTGTCAATTTCTTGGTAGATCTCTTGTGTCTTGGTCTTCCAAGAAACAAAACTCGGTATCCTTATCCACCGCCTAAGCGGAATACATTGCCGCTGGTTCATGTTGTGCTCAATTACTTTGGATGACCCAAACTCTTAAAGATTATGGGATCTATGTGAAACATGTTCCACTGCTTTGTGACAATGAAAGTGCTATCAAAATTGGTCATAATCCTCTACAACATTCTCGAACTAAGCATATTGAAGTTCGTCATCATTTCATTCGAGACCATGTTGCTAAGGGTGAAATTGATCTTAAGCATGTTCGCACCGATAAGCAGTTAGCGGATATATTTACTAAACCTCTTGATGAGAAAGTATTTTGCAGGTTGAGAGGTGAATTGAACATTATTGATGCTCCGAACTTGGAGTAGGAACTCCATTGGATACATGCAAGACATGAGCTTATGACTAATCCATGATATATCTCTTATGATGACTATCTTATGTCTTGGATATATTTGTACCTTGCATGTTGTCTAACCCACGTAGGTGCTTGGTTGAATCTAATTCCATGAGATTGCGACTCACTCACATCTTGAGCAATCTCTACATCACCAAGTCTCTACACAATGGTGGTTGAAGACAAGGAAGCACAAAACCATTCAAACATATCCTTTGACAAATTCTATGTTGAGCTTCATGATTGTCATTTTTGGATACACAAGTGCTCTTCCTTGCAAGAACTAACCCATGTAGGTAGATGAACTCAAACTCCAAGTGGTGCTCCCAACTCTTGATGAGCTACATCAACCTTGAGCACCCACACAAGTTCAACTACATCAGCAAGAACCACACCACCACCCAAGGTATGTTATTCCATCTTAGAGAAGCTTTACTCCAAGACATGAGTCAAAGCAACTCAACAAGATGTGAATACATCAAGATGCTTAAAAGAAAAATGGTAACCCCATTTTGAGCTTAAACAATGAGTATGACCTATGATCAAGTGTTCTCACTTGACTCCTAAGTCAATATACTCCAACATAGGTGACTATGTCACCGCCTAACTCTAGATGAAGTTCTCTTGTGTTCTTTTCTGTGTTATTGCATTTGTCTCATGCATATTTATTTTCTTTCTCAAAAAAACTTCATTTAGATCTTCCAGTTTCTTCTCTTTTCTTTTTGTTTTTGTTCTGCATTTTCTGCATTCAATTCCTTGCAAATCCTTCAGATAATTCATTGCAAATCTTTGTGAGATCCAACATGTTTAGTGAGCTGAGGTGACAAGTGTTTTTCTCTGTGTTGAACTCAGTTTCACCGACTTGTAGTTTTCGGTCCAACCGAATCTTTTCGGCCCCACCGAAACATGCCACTCGGTGCCACCGACTTCACAACAGGAAAAACAGTTTGCCACTTGTTCTATATTTCTTCTGATCCAGCTCTACTCAATGAATCTTGTCCTCTACAAGCATCACAGTTTTATCCATTGCTTTGTGCTGAGTCTCAAGGACCAAACCTATACGACGGATTCCAGAAAGCCCTTCTTGGAAATTGATGTCAAAGGGGGAGAGAGAGATCACATCAAAGCTTATCACCTACAAGGGAGAAAGTATTAAGGGGGAGAAAGAGATTTCCAGGGGGAGAGAATACTCAAGGATCCCAGATGCTTGATGTTCAAGAGGAGAGATGTCACATGTCTTTTTGGGGGAAAGACATGTTCATATGTGCTTATTTGCATTAAGTTCTATCCATTTGTATCTTTCAGCTCTAATTTTCTGTTCCCTATCTTCTCCCAATATCCCATGTAAGATTTAGGGGGAGCAAGACACCTAAGGGAAAGAAATCAGTCAAATTCATTGCATATCTTTACTCTTGGGGACATGTTGAATCCATTGTGGTGCCTTGTACTCACTCTCTACATGTCATCCCAGTCTTGGTACTCTTGTGGCTTCTTTGGTTTGCTCTGGCTAGTGGAGGTACCTGTGTTATCTAACCTTGTTTCTGCAGTTTCATTCCATCCTAAGCCAGCTAAAGACTACAAGGTAAGTGTATGCATCAAAATCATGAGTATGAGGAATTCTTGCTTATGTACATACTGTTTGCAAGAAGGACTCATGAGCATGAAGGTATTTTCCTTGATAATCTTTTGCTCTAATGCATATGGCCAAGATACATGTAACACATTGCCTACTCTGTCATGGTTATGCTCTCACATGCCTCTATATTTCACATTTACATGAGTGCATACATGTAGGGGGAGCCTATGCTTGTTACATGTCCTTCCAAAGCTTTACTTGTTGTTCTTTATATCTTTATCTAAAGCTTTGATGTATGTTGCCATCAATTACCAAAAAGGGGGAGATTGAAAGCACAAGTGCTCCCTAGGTGGTTTTGGTAATTAATGACAACATATCTCTTGTTGGACTAACGTTTCTATCTAGTATGTTTCAGATAAGTTCAACAATGGAGTGGCATGGACTAAAGGTTGTGGGAAATTCTCCAAGATGCTAAGGACAAAGGATTGGCTAAAGCTTAAAGCTCAAGACTCTTCATTTTACATTTTAGTGATCCAAGATCACATTGAGTCCATAGGAAAAGCCAATACTATCAAGGAGGGATGAGGTGTTGCTTAATGAGCCTCTTGCTTCAAGTGCTTAATGATATGCTCCAAAATCCTCAGCTACTTTCCCACTTCCACATATGACCTAAACCTAAGCCAAACTCGGACCTACCGATTATTTCTATCCGGCGCCACCGAGTTTCACTTGTCATAGCCATTGCCAAACCCTAAGCAAATCGGTTCTACCGATAGGGATCTCAGTCTCACCGAGATGGGCTTGCAATTTCTTTGTTTCCTTTCCGTAACTTTTCGGTCTCACCGAAAGAGCGGCTCAGTCCCACCGAGATTGCAATGTAAACTCACTGTTTCCTTTTCGTAACATTTCGGTCTCACCGAGAAGAGCGAATCGGTCCCATCGAGTTTGCCTGACCAACCCTCTGGTTAGCTTATTACCAAATCGGTCTCACCGAGTTTGTGTAATCGGTCTCACCGAGATTATGTTATGCCCTAACCCTAACCATATCGGTCCTACCGAGTTGCATGTCAGTCCCACCAAAAATCTCTAACGGTCACTAGGTTTACTATTTCGGTCCGACCGAGTTTGTTGATTCGGTCCCACCGAGATTGGTAAATTGTGTGTAACAGTTGGATTTTGTGTGGAGGCTATATATACCCCTCCACCTCCTCTTCACTCGTGGAGAGAGTCATCAGAACACATCTACACTTCCAACTCATATGTTCTGAGAGAGAACCACCTACTCATGTGTTGAGGCCAAGATATTCCATTCCTACCACATGAATCTTGATCTCTAGCCTTCCCCAAGTTGCTTTCCACTCAAATCTTCTTTCCACCAAATCCAAATCCTGTGAGAGAGAGTTGAGTGTTGGGGAGACTATCATTTGAAGCACAAGAGCAAGGAGTTCATCATCAACACACCATTTGTTACTTCTTGGAGAGTGGTGTCTCCTAGATTGGTTAGGTGTCACTTGGGAGCCTCCGACAAGATTTTGGAGTTGAACCAAGGAGTTTGTAAGGGCAAGGAGATCGCCTACTTCGTGAAGATCTACCGCTAGTGAGGCAAGTCCTTCATGGGCGATGGCCATGGTGGGATAGACAAGGTTGCTTCTTCGTGGACCCTTTGTGGGTGGAGCCCTCCGTGGACTTGCGCAACCGTTACCCTTCGTGGGTTGAAGTCTCCATCAACGTGGATGTAGGATAGCACCACCTATCCGAACCACGGGAAAAACATCCGTGTCTCCAATTGCGTTTGAATTCTCCAAACCCTTCCCTTTACATTCCTGCAAGTTGCATGCTTACTTTCCGCTGCCTATATACTCTTTGCATGCTTGCTTGATATGTATTGTGAATGTTGAAATTGTGCCTAAACTCCACTTAAACCGAAAAAGCTTAAAAACTGCAACTTTAGCATTAAGTGTCTAATCACCCCCGTCTAGACACATCTACTTCAAGGTCCTACAGTTTGACTGACAAAGATCTTCGTAGAATATGTAGGAACCAATATGAGCATCCACATTCCACTATTTGTTATTGACCGGAGATTTATCTCGGTCATGTCTACATAGTTCTCGAACCCGTAGGGTCCACACGCTTAACGTTCGATGATGATTTGTATTATGAGTTATGTGTTTTGGTGATCGAAGTTTGTTCGGTGTCCCAGATGAGATCACGGACATGACGAGGAGTCTTGAAATGGTCGAGAGGTAAAGATTTATATATTGGAAGATGGTATTCATACACCGGAAGGGTTCCACAATGTATCAGGTACATACCGGAGTACCGGCGGGGTTATCGGAACCCCCCGGTGGATGATATGGGCCATATGGGCCATAGGAGGGAGGCTAACCAGCCCGCAAGGGGCTGGTGCGCCCCCCACAAGGGAGGAGGCCGAATTGGTTTAGGGAAGGGGGCGCCACCCCCTTTCCTTCTCCTACTCCCTCTCCTTCCCCCCTTCCACCTCCATGAGAAGGAAAAGTAGGGGGCGAATCCTACTAGGACAAGGAGTCCCAGTAGGACTCCCCCCTTGGCGCGCCCCCTCTAGGCCGGCCGCCTCCTCCTCCCCTTCTTTATATATGGGCCGAGGGAACCCTAAAGGCAAACCAATAGTGCTCTTAGCCATGTGCGGTGCCCCCCTCCATAGTTTAGTCCTCCGGTCATAGCGTCGTAGTACTTTGGCGAAGCCCTCCGCGGATCACATCACCATCGTCACCACGTTGTCATGCTGACGGAACTCTCCCTTGACCCTCTGTTGGATCAAGAGTTCGAGGGATGTCATCGAGCTGAACGTGTGCTGAACTCGGAGGTGCCATAAGTTCGGTACTAAGATCAGTAGGATTGTGAAGAGGTTCGACTACTCAACCGCGTTAAACTAACGCTTCCGCTTTCGGTCTATGTGACGCCCCTGATTCGATCGTGCACTAATCATACACGCAAACATGTACGATCAAGATCAGGGACTCACGGGAAGATATCACAACACAACTCTACAAATAAAATAAGTCATACAAGCATCATATTACAAGCCAGGGGCCTCGAGGGCTCGAATACAAGAGCTCGATCATAGACGAGTCAGCGGAAGCAACAATATCTGAGTACAGACATAAGTTAAACAAGTCTGTCTTAAGAAGGCTAGCACAAACTGGGATACAGATCGAAAGAGGCGCAGGCCTCCTGCCTGGGATCCTCCTAAACTACTCCAGGTCGTCGTCAGCGGGCTGCACGTAGTAGTAGGCACCTCCCGAGTAGTAGTAGTCATCATTGACAGTGGCGTCTGGCTCCTGGACTCCAACGTCTGCTCGCAGCAATCGGGTATAGAAAGGGGGAAAAGGGGGAGCAAGGCAACCGTGAGTACTCATCCAAAGTACTCGCAAGCAAGGAGCTACACTACATATGTATGCATTGGTATCAAATGGCAAAAGGGGTAACATATGTGGACTGAACTGCAGAATGCCGGAATAAGAGGGGGATAGCTAGTCCTATCGAAGACTACGCTTCTGGTAACCTCCATCTTGCAGAAGAAGAAGAGAGTAGACGGTAAGTTCACCAAGTAACATCGCATAGCATAACCCTAACCGATGATCCTCCCCTCGTCCCCTTGTGAGAGAGCGATCACCGGTTGTATCTGGCACTTGGAAGGATGTGTTTTATTAAGTATCCGGTTCTAGTTGTCATAAGGTCAAGGTACAACTCCAAGTCATCATGTTACTGGAAATCACGGCTATTCGAATAGATTAACTTCCCTGCAGGGGTGCACCACATTTCCCAACACGCTTGATCCCCTTTGTACGGACACACTTTTCTGGGTCATGCCTGGCCTTGGAAGATCAACACGTCACAGCCCTACCTAGGCACAATAGAGAGGTCAGCACGCCGGTCTAAATCCTATGCGCGCAGGCGTCTGGGCCCATCGCCCATTGCACACCTGCATGTTGTGTACGCGGCCGGAAGCAGACCTAGCCCCCTTAATACAAGCGCGCGCTTAGGGTCCAATGCGGCGCGTGCCGCTCAGTCGCTGACGTCACAAAGGCTTTGGCTGATACCACGATGTCAAGTGCCCATAACTGTTCCCGCGTAGTTGGTTAGTGCGTATAGGCCAGTGGCCAGACTCAGATCAAATACAAAGATCTCGTTAAGCGTGTTATTTTGAAATAACCGCGGACGCTGACCAGGGCTAGGCCCACCTCTCTCCTAGGTGGTCTCTGCCTACCCTGTCGCTCCGCCACAAAGATCCACTCAGAGGGCCGTCGGGACAAACGTCCTTTCGGACCCAATCCGTGAATCACTCACGGGTACTCTTCGAGCTGACCCGTCTTTAGTCACCACAAGTATAGTATGTATATATGTATGTATTTACCCGTGATCAACACCCGATGTGATCACGGCCCGATAGTATAACATGGCAGACTGACAAGAATGTAGGGCCACTGATGATAAACTAGCATCCTATACTAAGCATTTAGGATTGCAGGTAAGGTATCAACAACTGTAGCAATAATGACATGTTATGCATCAGAATAGGATTAACGGAAAGCAGTAACATGCTACACTACTCTAATGCAAGCAGTATAGAGAAGAGTAGGCGATATCTGGTGATCAAGGGGGGGGGCTTGCCTGGTTGCTCCGGCAAGAGAGAGGGGTCGTCAACACTGTAGTCATACTGGGTAGCAGCAGCGTCGGTCTCGGTGTCTATTGAGAGAGGAGGGGGAAGAAAGAATAAATATTAAGCAAACAGATGCATAGCTATGCATGACATGACAAGTAGCGGTGCTAGGGGTGCCCTAACGTGGTATGAGGTGGTATCGGTGAAGGAGGGAACATCCGGGAAAATATCCTCGGTGTTTTGCGTTTTCGAACAAATGAACATGAGGGGGAAAGTTGCGTGTTTGCTATGCTAGGGATGCGTGGAGGACGAACGGGGTGCGTATCCGGGTTCGTCTCGTCGTCCTGAGCAACTTTCATGTACACAATTTTTCCATCCGAGCTACGGTTTATTTTATATTAATTTTAAAAGATTTAAATCATTTTTAGGATTTATTTAATTATTTAAATCAACATTATCCAGAATAGTGTTTGCTGACATCATCATGACATCAGCATGGCATCTGCAGTTGACCTGGTCAACCTGACAGGTGGGTCCCACCTGTCAATGACCCATTTTAATTAAACATATTAATTAACCTAATCAGGATAAATTAGGAGGGTGGGCCCCACTATCATTGACTGATTAATTAATTAACTGACAGTTTAATTAGTTTAGTTAATTGACTAGTTTAATTAATCAAAATTAATTAAGTTAATTAATTAATTAATTAATATATTTTTAATTTCTTTTTTAATCGTTTTCGTTCTGGGCGTGGGCCCTGTTGTCATTGGCCCAAGGGGCTTAGCGGGCGCCGGGTTCGCGAACGGGCGCGGGCGGGGCGTTGCCTGCCATGGCGCTGGGTGAGGCTGTGGCCATGGCGGGGCTCGCCGGCCGGCCACAACAGCGCGGCGAGGGAGCCTCGGCGGGCAGCGGCTGGAGGGCGAGGGGAAGCGCAGTTGCGCCGAGCAGCATAGCAGGAGAGGCCGCATCGAGGGCGCGGGTGCGTGTGGCGTGCATGCGTCGGAGCAAGGCGGCTAGGCCGCGGGACGCGGGCTCTGATAACCGACCAGTATAGGGAATCACAACAATTTTCGAGGGTAGAGTATTCAACCCAAATTTATTGATTCGACACAAGGGGAGCCAAAGAATATTCTCAAGTATTATCAGCTGAGTTGTCAATCCAACCACACCTGGAAACTTAATATCTGCAACAAAGTGTTTAGTAGCAAAGTAATATGATAATAGTGGTAACGGTAGCAAAAGGTAATAGTAGCAAAAGTAATGTTTTTGATATTTTGTAGTGATGATAGCAATAGCAACGGAAAAGTAAATAAGCGAAGTACAATATATGGAAAGCTCATAGGCAATGGATCAGTGATGGAGAATTATGCCGGATGCGGTTCATCATGTAACAGTCATAACCTAGGGTGACACAGAACTAGCTCCAGTTCATTGATGTAATGTAGGCATGTATTCCGAATATAGTCATACGTGCTTATGGAAAAGAACTTGCATGACATCTTTTGTCCTACCCTCCCGTGGCAGCATGGTCCTAACGGAAACTAAGGGATATTAAGGCCTCCTTTTAATAGAGTACCGAACCAAAGCATTAACACATAGTGAATACATGAACTCCTCAAACTACGGGCATCACCGGTAAGTATCCCGATTATTGTCACTTCGGGGTTAACGGATCATAACACATAATAGGTGACTATAGACTTGCAAGATAGGATCAAGAACTCTCATATATTGATGAAAACATAATAGGTTCAGATCTGAATCATGGCACTCGGGCCCTAGTGACAAGCATTAAGCATAGCAAAGTCATAGCAACATCAATCTTAGAACATAGTGGATACTAGGGATCAAACCCTAACAAAACTAACTCGATTACATGATAGATCCCATCCAACCCATCACCGTCCAGCAAGCCTATGATGGAATTACTCACGCATGGCGGTGAGCATCATGAAATTGGAAATGGAGGATGGTTGATGATGACGATGGCGATGGATTCCCCTCTCCGGAGCCCCGAACAGACTTCACACCAGCCCTCCCAAGAGGTTTTAGGGCTTGGCAGCAACTTCGTATAGTAAAACGCGATGAATCCTTCTCTCTGATTTTTTTCTCCCCGAAACCATATATATAGAGTTGGAGTTGGGGTCGGAGGAGCTCTAGGGGGCCCACGAGGTAGGGGGCGTGCCCTAGGGGGGCAGGCACGCCCCCACCCTCGTGGACAGGTGGTGGGCCCCCTGGCCTTCATCTTTTGTAGGTATTTTTTATATTTTCCAAAAAGTTACTCCGTGAAGTTTCAGGTCATTCCGAGAACTTTTGTTTCTGCACATAAATAACACCATGGTAATTCTGCTGAAAACAACGTCAGTCCGGGTTAGTTCCATTCAAATCATGCAAGTTAGAGTCCAAAACAAGGGCAAAAGTGTTTGGAAAAGTAGATACGACGGAGACGTATCAACTCCCCCAAGCTTAAACATTTGCTTGTCCTCAAGCAATTCAGTTGATAAACTGAAAGTGATAAAGAAAAACTTTTACAAACTCTGTTTGTTCTTGTTGTTGTAAATATGTAAAGCGAGCATTCAAGTTTTCAGCAAAGATTATTACTAACCACATTCACGATAATGCTTAGGTCTCAAGTTTACTCATATCAATGGCATAATCAACTAGCGAGCAATAATAATAAATCTCGGATGACAACACTTTCTCAAAACAATCATAATATGATATAACAAGATGGTATCTCGCTAGCCCTTTCTGAGACCGCAAAACATAAATGTGGAGCACCTTTAAAGATCAAGGACTGACTAGACATTGTAATTCATGGTAAAAGAGATCCAGTCAAGTCATACCCAATGTAAACTAACAATAATGAATGCAAATGACAACGGTGCTCTCCAACTGGTGCGTTTTAATAAGAGGATGATGACTCAGCATACAAGTAAATAGACAGGTCCTTCGCAGAGGGAAGCAGGGATTTGTAGAGGTGCTGGAGCTCGGTTTTGAAATAGAGATGAATAATATTTTGAGCGGTATACTTTCATTGTCAACATAACAACCAAGAGATGGCGATATCTTCCATGCTACACACATTATAGGCGGTTCCCAAACAGAATGGTAAAGTTTATACTCCCCCTTCCACCAACAAGCATCAATCCATGGCCTGCTCAAAACAACGAGTGCCTCCAACTAACAAGAGTCCTAGGGAGAGTTTTGTTTGCAATTACTTTGATTTAGTTTGCATAAAGCATGGGACTGGGCATCCCGGTGACCAGCCATTTTTCTCGTGAGTGAGGAGCGGAGTCCACTCCTCTTGAGAATAACCCGCCTAACATGGAAGATACGGACAACCCTAGTTGATACATGAGCTATTCGAGCATACAAAACAGGATATTTATTTGAAGGTTTAGAGTTTGGCACATACAAATTTACTTGGAACGGCAGGTAGATACCGTATATAGGTAGGTATGGTGGATTCATATGGAATAACTTTGGGGTTTATGGGATTGGATGCGCAAGCAATATTCCCGCTTAATACAGGTGAAGGCTAGCAAAAGACTGGGAAGCGACCAGCTAGAGAGCGACAACATTCATGAACATGCATTAAAATTAATCAACACCTAATGTAAGCATGAGTAGGATATAATCCACCATGAACATAAATACGTGAAGGCTATGTTCATTTTGTTTCAACTACATGCGTGAACATGCGCCAAGTCACGTCACTTAAATCATTCAGAGGAGGATACCACCCTATCATACCACATCATAACCATTTTAATAGCATGTTGGCACGCAAGGTAAACCATTATAACTCATAGCTAATCAAGCATGGCACAAGAAACTATGGTCTCTAGTTGTCATTGCAAACATGTTTATTCATAATAGGCTGAATTAGGAATGATGAACTAATCATATTTACAAAAACAAAAGAGTTCGAGTTCATTCCAGCCTTTCTCATCTCAGTCAGTCCATCATATATCGTCATAATTGCCTTTCACTTGCACGACCGAATGATGTGAATAATAATAATTGTGCACGTGCATTGGACTAAGCTAGAATCTACAAGCATTCAATAAACATGAGAAGAAAAGGCAATATGGGCTCTTTTGTCAGATCAACAATAATGCATATAAGAGCCACTACAACAATTTAATTATGGTCTTCTCCTATCGACCCCCAAAGAAAATAAAAGAAATAAAACTATTTACACGGGAAAGCTCCCAACAAGCAAAAGAAGAACGAGAAATCTTTTTGGGTTTTCTTTTTAATTACTACTACAAGCATGGAAAGTAAACTAATTAAAAGCTACACCTAATTTTTTTTGGTTTTTCTTAAGGTTTATTAAACACACAAGAAGAAAGCATAACAAGGAAATTAAACTAGCATGGATGATACAATGAAAAAGTATGAGCACCGACATCTAGCAATGAGTGTGTGAACATAAATGTAATGTCGGTGGGAAATATGTACTCCCCCAAGCTTAGGCTTTTGGCCTAAGTTGGTCTATGGCCACGGCTGGCCTGGCGGATATCCATAATAGTAATTGGGGTCGTACTGCGATGCAGCGGCTATTGCCTCCTGAGCTGCAGCATGGCGACGAGCGGCCTCCGCTCTCCTCTCGTACTCATCTGCCTCTCTGGTAATAATATATCTTCCTTTTGCCAGATAATCAAAGAAGGCAGGAGCAGGGAGAGTAATACGGACAGCACGCCGTTTGTCAAAGATTAGTCGATACTAGAGAGGTGATTCATTCCTCTCAACAAACTGGTGGTGAACCATAACATTAAAGTCTAGGTAAGCAGGAGGTAATTCAATATCATCTTCACGTATGGCTATACCAAGAAAATTAGCTATGCGGGTTACATAAATTCCACCAAAGAAATCTCCATTAAATCTATTAAGATGCAACCTACGTGCAACAATGGCTCCCAAATTATAAGATTTGTCTCCTAACACAGCACTCCTAAGAATACTGAGGTCGGGAACACACATATGACATGCTCCATCTTTACCATTAATGCATCTACCTATAAAGAGAGCAAAATAATGTATATCAGGAAAGTGAATGCTCCCTATGGTAGCTTGTGTTATATCTCTAGATTCCCCCATAGTTATACTAGCAAGAAAATCTCTAAATTCAGATTTGCGAGAACCCCTGATACTACCCCATTGTGGAAGTTTGCAAGCAGTGGTAAAATCCTCTAAGTCCATAGTGTAAGAATTTTCATAAAGATCAAATAGGACAGTTGGAGAATTACGTGAAGATGAAAATTCAAACCTCCTCACAAAGGAACTAGTGAGATTGTGATACTGGCTGCACTTCTCTTCCTCGAAGCTCAAAAGATCAGCGTTACGCAAATATGCGTTAAATTCTTCCTTAATTCCCGCTCGATCCATAAAGTTCTCAGAAGGCCATTCACAAGGACGCACTGGAGCGTCTCTTGGTGTCTCTTCATCAGTATCGCGCATTGCAAGCCCGGGTCCTTGCTTTCTTGAAGAACCACCCTGGAACATTTTCCTAAGCATATTTCTTCCCCTGAAAAATTCTGAATTTTTTTAGTAACTTCAAAATAAAAGTAAACCAAACTCAATAATATTGATAGCAACTACTCCTACAAGTGCCTAGAGCCTATATCATGCATCAAAACTACTTGGAACCATATAAATTTAACATGCAAGCTCAAGAACATGGTAACCTAGGCAGCACAAATTTGCAAGGAATAAAGCACTAGAACAAAAACTAATTGGACCAATGGAGGAGTCACATAGCAAGGAACAATCTCCCCAAGCAGTTTTGTGAGAGGTGCTTTGAGCAAGGAGATCGAAAATGGCAGCAAAACGAGCTTGGACTTGGGTTTGAGCTGGTTATTCGTGTTTGTGCGAGGAAGAAGGAGTGTGTGGGTGAAAGGATAAGTGGAGGAGGGCCACCGTGGGCCCACGAGGCAGGGAGGCGTGCCCAGGGGGGTAGGGCGCGCCCCTGACCCTCGTGGCCAGGTGGATGACCCCCTGCTGTGTTCTCAGTGCCAAATATTCTCAAATATTCTAGAAAAAAAAAATCATATTTAAGTTTCAGGGCATTTGGAGAACTTTTATTTTTGGGGTATTTTTATATTGCACGTATAATCAGATAACAAACAGAAAAATATTTATTTTTATTTTATTTAATATAAGTAACAGAAAGTAAAAGTGGGGTACAGAAGGTTGTGCCTTCTAGTTTCATCCATCTCATGCTCATCAAAAGGAATCCACTAACAAGGTTGATCAAGTCTTGTTAACAAACTCATTCCGAATAACATGGAACCTGAGAAATTTCGAATAACACTATGTTACCTCAACGGGGATATGCACATCCCCAATAATAAGAATATCATATTTCTTCTTGACAGTAGGAAGAGGAAATTCAAAACCTCCAAATATAATCGATGGAATTTTTCCAATAGAGTTGATACTATGAACTTGAGGTTGTTTCCTCGGAAAGTGTACCGTATGCTCATTACCATTAACATGAAAAGTGACGTTGCCTTTAGTGCAAACAATAACAGCCCCTGCAGTATTCAAAAAGGGTCTTCCAAGAATAATAGACATACTATTGTCCTCGGGAATATCAAGAATAACAAAGTCCGTTAAAATAGTAACGTTTGCAACTACAACAGGCACATCCTCACAAATACCGACAGGTATAGCAATTGATTTATCAGCCATTTGCAAAGATATTTCAGTAGGTGTCAACTTATTCAAATCAAGTCTACGATATAAAGAGAGGCATAACACTAACACCGGCTACAAGATCACATAAAGCAGTTTTAACATAATTTCTTTTAATGGAGCATGGTATAGTTGGTACACCGGGATCTCCTAGTTTCTTAGGTATTCCACCCTCAAAAGTATAATTAGCAAGCATGGTGGAAATTTCAGCTTCCGGTATCTTTCTTATTTGTAACAATATCTTTCATATACTTAGCATAAGGATTCATTTTAAGCATATCAGTTAATCGCATACGCAAAAAAGATAGGTCTAATCATTTCAGCAAAGCGCTCAAAATCCTCATCATCCTTTTTCTTGGATGGTTTGGGAGGAAAAGGCATGGGTTTCTGAACCCATGGTTCTCTTTCTTTACCATGTTTCCTAGCAACAAAGTCTTTGTTATCATAATGTTGATTCTTTGATTGTGGGTTATCAAGATCAACAGCAGGTTCAATTTCTATATCATTATCATTACTAGGTTGAGCATCATCATGAACATTATTATTAACATTATCACTAGTTTTAGGTTCATTACGAGATTGTGTTTCAGCATTAGAAATAGAGATATCATTTGGATTCTCAAGTGTTTCAGTAATAGGTTCACTAGAAGCATGCAAAGTCTTATCATTTTTGTTTTTCTTCCTTTTAGAAGGACTAGGTGCATCTACATTATTTCTCTGAGAATCTTGCTCAATTCTCTTAGGGTGGCCTTCAGGATCCAAAGGTTCCTGATTCATTCTACCAGTTCTAGTAGCCACTCTAACAACATTATCATTATTCTTACTGTTCAATTCATTGAGCGAATCATTTTGAGCTTTAAGTACTTGTTCTACTTGAGTGGTAATCATAGAAGCATGTTTGCTAATAAGTTTAAGTTCACCTTTGACATTAGCCATATAATCACCCAAGTGTTCAAGCATATTTGAATTGTATTTCAATTGTCTACCAAAATAAGCATTAAAATCTTCTTGCTTAGCCATAAATTTATCAAACTCATCTAAGCATGGGCTAGCAAATTTAGTAAATGGGATTTCAGCTTTATCATATCTATAGAGGGAAATTTACCTTTACTACCTGTGTCGGGTTATCAAGACCATGAGTTTCTTCAATAGGTAATGGATTAGGACCATATGTTTCTTTGATATGCGGTGAATTAAGACCATGTATTTCTTCAATAGGAGGTAAATTCTTAACATCTTCAGCTTTAATACCTTTTTCTTTCATAGATTTCTTTGCCTCTTGCATATCTTCAGGACTGAGAAATAGAATACCCCTCTTCTTCGGAGTTGGTTTAGGAATAGGCTCAGGAACTAGCTCAGGAGGTGTCCAATTATTTTCATTTGCCAACATATTATTCAATAGAATTTCAGCTTCATCCGTTGTTCTTTCCCTGAAAATAGAATCGACACAACTATCCAGGTAATCTCTGGAGGCATCGGTTAGTCCATTATAAAAGATATCAAGTATTTGATTTTTCTTAAGAGGATGATCAGGCAAAGCATTAAGTAACTTGAGAAGCCTCCCCAAGCTTGTGGGAGACTCTCTTCTTCAATTTGCACAAAATTATATATATCCCTTAAAGCAGCTTGTTTCTTATGAGCAGGGAAATATTTAACAGGGAAGTAATAAACCATATCCTGGGGACTACTCACACAACCAGGATCAAGAGAATTAAACCATGTCTTAGCATCACCCTTTAATGAGAACGGAAATATTTTAAGGATATAAAAGTAACTAGTTCTCTCATCATTAGTGAACAGGGTGGCTATATCATTTAATTTAGTAAGATGTGCCACAACAGTTTCACATTCATAGCCATGAAAAAGATCAGATTCAACCAAGGTAGTTATATCAGGATCAACAGAGAATTCATAATCCTTATCGGTAACACATATACGTGAAGTAGCAAAAGCCGGGTCAGGTTTCATTCTAGCATTTAGTGATTGCTGATTCCATTTAGCTAATAACCTCTTAAGTTCGTATCTATCTTTGCAAGCTAAAATAGCTAAAGAAGCTTCTTTATCAAAAACATAACCCTCAGGAATAATAGGCAAGTCTTCATCATCAATTTCATCAGTATTATCAGATTCAATATTTTCATTCTCTCTAGCCCTAGGAAGTTGTTCATCAAGAAATTCACCAAGTGGCATAGTAGTATCAAGCATAGAAGTAGTTTCATCATAAGTATCATGCATAGCAAAAGTGGCATCATCAATAACATGCGACATATCAGAATGAATAGCAGAAGCAGGTTTAGGTGTCGCAAGCTTACTCATAACAGAAGGTGAATCAAGTGCAGAGCTAGATGGCAGTTCCTTACCTTCCCTCGTAGTTGAGGGATAAATCTTGGTTTTTGGATCTCTCAAGTTCTTAATAATGATAAGCAGATATAAATCCCAAGCGACTCAAAGAATAGAGCTATGCTCCCCGGCAACGGCGCCAGAAAATAGTCTTGATAACCCACAAGTATAGGGAATCGCAACAGTTTTTGAGGCTAGAGTATTCAACCCAAATTTATTGATTCGACACAAGGGGAGCCAAAGAATATTCTCAAGTATTAGCAGCTGAGTTGTCAATTCAACCACACCTGGAAACTTAATATCTGCAGCAAAGTGTTTAGTAGCAAAGTAATATGATTGTAGTGGTAACGGTAGCAAAAGGTAATAGTAGCAAAAGTAATGTTTTTGGTATTTTGTAGTGATGATAGCGATAGCAACGGAAAAGTAAATAAGCGAAGTACAATATATGGAAAGCTCGTAGGCAATGGATCAGTGATGGAGAATTATGCCGGATGCGGTTCATCATGTAACAATCATAACCGAGGGTGACACAGAACTAGCTCCAGTTCATTGATGTAATGTAGGCATGTATTCCGAATATAGTCATACGTGCTTATGGAAAAGAACTTGCATGACATCTTTTGTCCTACCCTCCCTGGCAGCGTGGTCCTAACGGAAACTAAGGGATATTAAGGCCTCCTTTTAATAAAGTACCGAACCAAAGCATTAACACATAGTGAATACATGAACTCCTCAAACTACGGGCATCACCGGTAAGTATCCCGATTATTGTCACTTCGGGGTTAACGGATCATAACACATAATAGGTGACTATAGACTTGCAAGATAGGATCAAGAACTCTCATATATTGATGAAAACATAGTAGGTTCAGATCTGAATCATGGCACTCGGGCCCTAGTGACAAGCATTAAGCATAGCAAAGTCATAGCAACATCAATCTTAGAACATAGTGGATACTAGGGATCAAACCCTAACAAAACTAACTCGATTACATGATAGATCCCATCCAACCCATCACCGTCCAGCAAGCCTACGATGGAATTACTCACGCACAGCGGTGAGCATCATGAAATTGGTGATGGAGGATGGTTGATGATGATGATGGCGACGGATTCCCCTCTCCGGAGCCCCGAACAGACTCCACACCAGCCCTCCCGAGAGGTTTTAGTGCTTGGCAGCGGCTCCATATCGTAAAACGCGATGAATCCTTCTCTCTAATTTTTTTTCTCCCCGAAACCATATATATAGAGTTGGAGTTGAGGTCGGAGGAGCTCCAGGGGGGGCACGAGGTAGGGGGGCGCGCCCTAGGGGGGCAGGCGGGCCCCCACCCTCGTGGACAGGTGGTGGGCCCCCTGGCCTTCATCTTTTGCAGGTATTTTTTATATTTTCCAAAAATTTACTCCGTGAAGTTTCAGGTCATTCCAAGAACTTTTGTTTCTGCACATAAATAACACCATGGTAATTCTGCTGAAAACAGCGTCAGTCCGGGTTAGTTCCATTCAAATCATGCAAGTTAGAGTCCAAAGTGTTTGGAAAAGTAGACATGACGGAGACGTATCAGGCTCGGCAGGCAAGGCGCGGCAAAGCAGCAACGGCAGAGATGAAGCAGCAACGGCGGCGACGGTTGCGGCTGCACGGGAGCGCCAAGGTGAGGTGCATGGCGCGCAGGCCAGCAGCAGGGGGCGGTGTGGCCATGGCGAGCGCGCGGTGTGGGCGAGCAGTGGCAACAGGTGAAACATGGGCGTGCAGGGGGAGGCCGGGGCATGGGCAGTCGGGAAGGGGACGTGGGCGCCGCGGAGAGGCAGGGATGGCGAGCAGGACGGGCGCGAGCGGCGTGGGGAGCACGCGCGGGGCACAGCTAGAGCGGTCCGCGGCTGGGCGAGAGCGCACGGGGCGTGGGCTCCGGCCAGTGAGCGGAGGTGCCGGCGCGGGGCGCGCGCGTGCTGCGGAGCGGGACGAGAGAGGCGAGGGGCAGCGCGGTGAGACAGAGAGGAGGGAGTGGAGGCTGTGGCCTCACCGGGGACGTAGGGTCAGGGCAGCGGGGCTCGGGGTGGTCGACGACGATGACCGGGCGACAGGGAGGCCGGCTGGCGGGGAGGTCCGGCGAGGACGAGCTCTGGGCGGCGACGGACGAGGGCGAGGCGGCGGCGTCGAGCCCGATCCGATCTGGATCGGGGGAGGGGCCGCGTCGTGGGGGGAGGAAGTGGGGTGTCGGTGGGGGTTTGGGTTTGGGGTAGAGGGGGATATGGGCGCGGCTGAGCTGGCCTGTGGCCTGCTGGGCCGAAGCCTGGGGGGTTCTGTTTTCCTTTTTTTTGTTAGTTTTGGTTTTTCTGTTTTTTTGTATTTTCTTTTATTTATTTCTCTTTTCTGTTTTGTTTCATTTTAATGTATTTAGGCATTTTCTAAAAAGGTGTTTTCTGCTCTATAATTACCTAGGCATTTAACTGCACACTCCGAACATTTTTGTTTCAATATTTGAAAAGTTTTACCGTTTGACTTGACGTTGAATTTTGAATTCGAAGGTGATTTGAATCAGGGTGGGTTTAGTAACAGTAACAACGGGGACATGGCATCATTAGTAGAGGGTTACTGTGGCTTAATTATCCGAGCGTTACAAATCTCCTCCGCTACAAGAAATCTCGTCCCGAGATTTAGGAGGTAGAAGGAAACAGTGCGGGGTTTTCATCACGCAGGCGGTCCTCGCGTTCCCAAGTGGCTTCAAGTGATGCGACCATTAGACCTTGAGGAACTTGATCGCTTTCTGACGTTTGCGGCGTTCAGCTTGGTCGAGAATGCGGACCAGATGCTCTTTATAGGAGAGGTCCTACTGAAATTCGAGCACTTCATGGTCCACTGCACGGATTGGATCCTTGAAGCAACGGCGGAGCTGTGACACGTGGAACACATCATGAACCTGAGAAAGGTTCGGCGGAAGCTCCAGTTGATATGCCACTTTCCCACGCCTTTCGAGAATAGTGAATGGGCCAATATAGCGAGGAGCTAGCTTGCCCTTGATCCCGAAGCGGTGAGCACCCTTCATTGGTGTAACTCGAAGATAAGCCTTTTCACCAGGTTGATAGACCATGTCTTTGTGATGACGATCATACTGACTTTTCTAACGTGACTGAGCAGCCTTGAGATTCTCGCGAATAATGCGGACTTATTCTTCGGCCTGTTGGGTAATATCCGGACCGAAGAGTGGAGGTTCCCCAGTTTCTGACCTGTTCAGAGGGGGTCCGACACTTTCGTCCATATAACACTTCGAAGGGGGACATCTTCAGACTAGCTTGATAGCTATTATTATAAGAGAACTCGGCATACGGAAGAGATTCCTCCCATTTCTTGCTGAAGGAAATTACACAAGCTCGAAGCATGTCTTCAAGAACTTGGTTTACACGTTCAACCTACCCTTGCGACTGAGGATGAAACGCAGTACTGAACGACAGATGAGTTCCCATAGATTCTTGGAAACTTGCCCAGAATCTTGAAGTGAATAAGATGCCACGGTTGAACTGATAACCAGTGGAATACCATGAAATGAAACAATTCTGGACATGTAGAGAGTTGCAAGTTGACTAGAAGTGATTGTTTCTTTGATCGCCAGAAAATGTGCAACTTTAGAAAGCCGGTCAATGGCGACAAGAATAGCATCATTACCTTTCTGTGATTTGGGAAATCCAGTGACGAAGTCCATTTCAACATGGTCCCATTTCCATTCAGGAATAGAGATAGGTTGCAGAGTTCCAGCAGGCCTTTGATGTTCAGCTTTGATACGACGGCAAACGTCACACTCAACAACATAACAAGCAAGGTCCTGCTTCATATTAGACCACCAGAATCTCTGACGGATGTCCTGGTACATCTTTGTACTATCGGGATGAATAGACAAAGGCGTATCATGAGCTTCTTTCATAACCTTTTTAGTCTGATCCAGGTTTTTCCTCGAACATGGTACCACTAGGCGGCCTTTGAAGTACAAGGCGCCATCATCGGCGATAGTGAAGAATGAGGGCTTTCCTTCTGCTAGATGGCGTTTAATCTTATGGACTTCAGAGTCATAACCTTGAATAGTTTTTATACCATCTACGAGATCTGGTACGACAGTCAGGGTATTTAGAGAACCCTTAGTAACAACACGAAGATTCATCTTTTGGAACTCTAGGGGAGGGGGAGCGAGTGCACCAGGGGGAACAATATGAAGGTTCAACTTTTTGAATTCTTCAACAAGCGAGGGCTGAACTTTGTGAACCTGGAGGTGGTTGCAGTAAGACTTGCGGCTCAAGGCGTCAGCCATTAGATTAGCCTTGCCTGGGGTATAGGATATACCCACGTCAAAATCTGCAACAGTCTCCATCCATCTCTGCTGACGGAGGTTCGGGTCTGGCTGAGTAAACAGATACTTCAGACTTTGATGGTCGGTGAATATCTCGCAATGATTACCAAGAAGGTAATGTCGCCACTGCTTCAAAGCATGAATGACAGCAGCAAGCTCGAGGTCGTGAACTGGGTAGTTTTCTTCATGAGGGCGCAGTTGACGAGAGGCATAAGCAATCACTCTGCGCTCTTGCATTAGGACACAACCTAATCCTTGACAGGAAGCGTCGCAGTAAATGACGAAGTCCTTCTTAGTGTCAGGTGGAGCAAGCACTATGGCAGAAGTCAACTTGTCTTTGAGCACCTAGAAACTTTCCTAACACTTGCCTGTCCATTGGAACTTGACGCCCTTATGCAACAGATTAGTCAAAGGCCTAGCGATCTTGGAGAAGTTCTCGACGAATCGACGGCAATAGCTGGCGAGACCGAGAAAACTTCGGACTTGCTTGACATTCTTCGGAGGAGTCTAATAGAGAATAGCCTGAACTCATTCAGGGTTGACAGCAATACCATCCTTGGAGATGACATGCCCAAGATAGGTTACTTCGGGGAGCCAGAATTCACACTTGGAATACTTAGCATACAGTTGATGCTCTCGAAGCTTTTCCATCACAAGATGAAGATGTTCAGCATGTTCTTCTTTGTTCTTGGAAAATAAGGATATCATCCAGGTAAACCACGACAAACTTGTCGAGGTAATCCATGAATATGTAGTTCATCAGACGAGAGAAGGTGGCTGGAGCATTCGTTAAGCCGAATGACATGATGGTGTACTCGTATGATCCATACCGAGTCACGAAGGCGGTCTTTGGGATATCGTCTTCACGAACACGGATCTGATGGTAACCCAACCGCAAGTCGAGTTTGGAGAACAATGATGAACCAGCCAGTTGATCATAAAGATCATTGATCCGAGGAAGAGGGTATTTATTCTGAATGGTAGCTTGGTTTCTAGGACGGTAGTCTTGGACTAATAGGTTCGTCCCATCCTTCTTCTTAACAAAGAGAGAAGGTGCTCCCCAAGGAGAGCAACTAGGGCGAATGAAACCTTTGCTAAGAGATTTGTCGATTTCCTCCTTAAGCTCAATGAGTTCATGTGGCGGCATCTTGTAGGGTCGTTTGGCTATAGGGGTGGTGCCTGGTTTCAAGTCAATGATGAATTCGACAGCTCTTGCAGGGGGAATCCATGGAAGTTCTTCCGGAAAGACGTCTTGGAATTCACGAACAACAGGGATGTTTTCAATGCCCTCGAGTGGTGGAGTATTCAACGCATTCAAGGCATAAAGCCGCGCCTCGGCGTTCTGAACTAGACGGGCATTGCAGCTTATTATTTCATCGGAAGGGTGTAGCAGATGGACGGTCTTAGTGGCGTAAACTATAGAAGTAGTATGCGCTTTCAACCAATCCATCCCCAGGATGAGGTCGATGTTAGACGACTTCAGGATAATGGGAGAGGCATAGAATTCCAGCCCTTCGATTTCCACGGGGATGTCGATGCCAACCAGTGAGGTTTGACATTGCCCCACGGGTTTTTTTACCAACACTGAAGTGTTCATCTCCTCACATTTAACGTCATGCTTGTATGGAAAATCTTCTGACATGAATGAATGCGATGCTCCTGAATCGAATAAAACAGATGTAGGTACTGAATTTACAAGGAGTGTACCCATCATGGTAGCAGGCTGGTCTTGAGCTTCATTGAGATCAACATGGTTGGCATGAACATGACCATAAGACTTGGTATTGTTGTGCGAGGCTGGTTGCTTCCACGGCCAGCTGCAGGGAGGGCCAGTTGATTCTGATTATGATTGTAGTCTCTGGCACGGTGACCTGGTTGACCACACTTGTAGGCTTGTAGTAGAGACCATTATTGGGAGTGGGAACATGAGCTTGGGGTGGTGGAGCTGGAAGCCTTGGCTGCCTAGTTGGTGGGGGAGGCACACGCGGTGCAGCATAGGACTGCCTTGGAGCAGGTGTAGTTGGCTGGTACATGCTGTTGGGAATCCATATCCTACGCTTCTGCGTGGACAGGCCCGAAGATGAGCCCGTGTCACGGTTGCGCCTGTGAGAGCTCTGGTGTTCCTGCAGACCAGTTTCGACATTGATGGCCTTGTTCACCAAGGTGGCGAAATCAGCAAAGTCATGCACTAGAAGTGCGAGCTTGATGTCAGCTTGAAGGCCATCACAGAACTTCTCCTGTCTGCGTGCATCAGTTGCAATGTCTTCTTTAGCATAGCGGGACAAATCCAGAAACTCCCGCTGATAAGCTTCCACAGTTTTGTTGCCTTGGGTGAGGTTGTGGAACTCACGCTTCTTACGGTCCATGACTCCCTAAGGAATGAAGCGAGCACGGAAAGTAGCTTGGAAGTCTGGCCAGGTGATGATTGTTCCAACTGGCAGAGTACGCCTGTGACTGTCCAACCATTGAGCAGCGGGTCTCATAGGTGATGTCATGGAGCCAATCATCAGCATCCAGAGGCTGAGTTGAGCTGCGGTACACAGTTGGGTTGAGATGCATGAAATCCTGCAGAGTCACTTGGGTTGGCTGCTGGTTCATATTGGGGCGAGGAAACGGAGCCATAATATTCTCCATAAATTGGCGATTCAGCTCAGACTGTTGCATCATCCTAGCCATGTACTTGGGCGGGGGTGGGGGAGGATCACCACGACCACGACCACCTGGTCTAACCATCCTGCTAACATATAACAGGGGTGGTTCAGCATTGAGAATTTGCAAGGACAAGAATCATTCATGATGAAACATGCATAATGAAAGGAGCATGATAGATACTACATAGTAGTTGGCATATCTTACAAAAGAGATCATGCATAGAGTTCGGTACACAGAGTTCAGTACACAGACTAAGAACATCATAGGCGGCACACAGGCTCACGGTGAATGCATCTAACACTAACAAGCAAGCCTACATCAGTCCCAGGAGGAACTGTGGAGGTAGGTGTAGCCTGACAGCTGGTAGTGACGTGAAGGGAAGTCCACCACGTGAGTAGCCTGGGGTTCGCCGATACTCTATTGCGGAACCCGACGCGCAGGTGGCAGGAGAGGACCAAGTGCGGGAGAGTAGCCCCCCACATCTGGCCAGCCGACGCCCTGGGGCATCACGGTCCTGGAAGGGTAGATCGCAGAACGCGACAGATCACCAGATTGGACAGAGGGGTGCAACAGCGTCAGAGCACGGTACAGGTGCTGACGGGTGGTGTACAACTCGTGGCGAAGAGCTTGGTTAGCTCGGTCCAGCCCATCAGCATGCAGAACCAGGTTCTGGTGGTAGAAGGGCTCTCGGGTGACAGTGGAGTAGGCAGCAGTGTAGTATCCCTCCACACCAACATCGGATGCGATAGCAATGTGCCTGAAAGGGGAGGTGTCCAACTCCCGATACTCTCCATGAAGACGTGTCAGAGCAGCATAAGTAGCATCATGGACCACCATGTCGATAGTCACTCCAACAACATGAGCAGTGTGCAACACGGTAGTGGAGTCGTACTCCCGAGAGTAGAGGTGGACAATGGCACGGTACTGCTCCTGGTTAAAGTCCTGGTACTCCTCGTAGACGGTGTACTCAGGGTGCCAGCGATAATCCAGATAGGTCATCATCTCAACCAACACAGCAGGTGATCCTAAGGCACCAATGGCCGTCGTGTGGCGCATGACCTGTCTCGTGGGTTCCATCTGAAAACAAAGATGTTTTCAAGGAGTCAAATGACAATGTGGATAATGTTCAAATACTACTCTAAAGAATAACTATGGCTTATCCAACTTTGGGGTGAACGTGGTCACAGGATCCTAATGTTTGAGTTAGTAAAATCGTTTAACCCGAGTAGAAGAGAGTTCAGAGTCCCAGAGTAAGGATCGAGGAGTAAAAGATCCTAATACCACCCAGATGGCGACGTGGGCCCGTAAGGCACACAACCATGTTAGTAAAAGTTTTTGCAATGTCTAGACTCAACTTCGGCCAAGGAGTGTGGAAGGGGGATTCCTACACGCAGTCGGCTCTGATACCAACTTGTGATGCCCCCGATTCAATCGTACACTAATCATACACGCAAATGTGTACGATCAAGATCAGGGACTCACGGGAAGATATCACAACACAACTCTACAAATAAAATAAGTCATACAAGCATCATATTACAAGCCAGGGGCCTCGAGGGCTCGAATACAAGAGCTCGATCATAGATGAGTCAGCGAAAGCAACAATATCTGAGTACAGATGTAAGTTAAACAAGTCTTCCTTAAGAAGGCTAGCACAAACTGGGATAGAGATCGAAAGAGGAGCAGGCCTCCTGCCCGGGATCCTCCTAAACTACTCCTGGTCGTCGTTACTGGGCTGCACGTCGTAGTAGGCACCTCCCGAGTAGTAGTAGTAGTCGTCATCGACAGTGGCGTCTGGCTCCTGGACTCCAACGACTGGTCACAGCAATCGGGTATAGAAAGGGGGAAAAGGGGGAGCAAGGCAACCGTGAGTACTCATCCAAAGTACTCACAAGCAAGGAGCTACACTACATATGTATGCATTGGTATCAAATGGCAAGAGGGGTAACATATGTGGACTGAACTGCAGAATGCTGGAATAAGAGGGGGATAGCTAGTCTTATCGAAGACTACGCTTCTGATAACCTCCATCTTGCAGCAGAAGAAGAGAGTAGATGGTAAGTTCACCAAGTAACATCGCGTAGCATAACCCTAACCGATGATCCTCCCCTCGTCGCCCTGTGAGAGAGCGATCACCGGTTGTATCTGGCACTTGGAAGGATGTGTTTTATTAAGTATCTGGTTCTAGTTGTCATAAGGTCAAGGTACAACTCCAAGTCATCCTGTTACCGAAGATCACGGCAATTTGAATAGATTAACTTCCCTGCAGGGGTGCACCACATTTCCCAACACGCTCGATCCCCTTTGTCCGGACACACTTTTCTGGGTCATGCCCGTGTTGGGGAACGTAGTAATTTCAAAAAAATTCCTACGCACACGCAAGATCATGGTGATTCATAGCAACGAGGGGGAGAGTCTGATCTACGTACCCTTTTAGATCACAACGGAAGCGCTGACACAACGTAGAGGAAGTAGTCGTACGTCTTCTTCCTGATCCGACCGATCCAAGCACCGTTACTCCAGCACCTCCGAGTTCTTAGCACACGTTCAGCTCGATGACGATCCCGGGGCTCCGATCCAGCAAAAATTCAGGGAGGAGTTCCGTCAGCACGACGGCGTGGTGACGATCTTGATGTACTACCGACATAGGGCTTCGCCTAAGCACTACAACGGTATGATCGAGGTGGAATTTGGTGGCAGGGGCACCGCACACGGCTAAGGAACGATCACGTGGATCAACTTGTGTGTCTAGAGGTGCCCCCTGCCCCCGTATATAAAGGTTGACAGGGGGAGGGCTGGCCGGCCAAGCTAGGGAGGCGCAGGAGGAGTCCTACTCCTACCGGGAGTAGGACTCCCCCCCCCCCAATCCTATTCCTAATAGATTTCCCAAGGAGAAAGAGAGGGAGAGAGGTGGCCGGCCACCTCTCCTAGTCCTAATAGGACTAGGGGAGGGGGGGTGGCGTGCAGCCCACCTTGGGCTGCCCCTCTCACCTTTCCACTAAGGCCCAATAAGGCCCATTTGGTTCCCGGGGGGTTCCCGTAACCTCCCGGTACTCCGGTAAAATTCCCGATTTCACCCGGAACACTTCCGATGTCCAAACATAGGCTTCCAATATATCAATCTTTATGTCTCGACCATTTCGAGACTCCTCGTCATGTCCGCGATCACATTCGGGACTCCGAACAACCTTCGGTACATCAAAATGCATAAACTCATAATAACTGTCATTGTAACGTTAAGCGTGCGGACCCTACGGTTCGAGAACAATGTAGACATGACCGAGACACGTCTCTGGTCAATAACCAATAGCGGGACCTGGATGCCCATATTGGCTCCTACATATTCTACAAAGATCTTTATCGGTCAGACCGCATAACAACATACGTTGTTCCCTTTGTCATCGGTATGTTACTTACGCGAGATTCGATCGTTGGTATCCAATAGCTAGTTCAATCTCGTTACTGGCAAGTCTCTTTACTCGTTCCATAATACATCATCTCACAACTAACATCTTAGTTATAATGCTTGCAAGGCTTATGTGATGTGTATTACCGAGAGGGCCCAGAGATACCTCTCCGACAATCGGAGTGACAAACCCTAATCTCGAAATACGCCAACCCAACATCTACCATTGGGGACACCTGTAGTACTCCTTTATAATCACCCAGTTACGTTGTGACGTTTGGTAGTACCCAAAGTGTTCCTCCGGCAAACGGGAGTTGCATAATCTCATAGTCATAGGAACATGTATAAGTCATGAAGAAAGCAATAGCAACATACTAAACGATCGGGTGCTAAGCTAATGAAATGGGTCATGTCAATCAGATCATTCAACTAATGATGTGACCTCGTTAATCAAATAACAACTCTTTGTTCATGGTTAGGAAACATAACCATCTTTGATTAACGAGCTAGTCAAGTAGAGGCATACTAGTGACACTCTGTTTGTCTATGTATTCACACATGTATTATGTTTCCGGTTAATACAATTCTAGCATGAATAATAAACATTTATCATGATATAACGAAATAAATAATAACTTTATTATTGCCTCTAGGGCATATTTCCTTCAGTCTCCCACTTGCACTAGAGTCAATAATCTAGTTCACATCGCCATGTGATTTAACAGCAATAGTTCACATCACCATGTGATTAACACCCATAGTTCACATCGTCATGTGACCAACACTCAAAGGGTTTACTAGAGTCAGTAATCTAGTTCACATATCTATGTGATTAACACCCAAAGAGTACTAAGGTGTGATCATGTTTTGCTTGTGAGATAATTTTAGTCAACGGGTCTGTCACATTCAGATCCACATGTATTTTGCAAATTTCTATGTCAACAATGCTCTGCATGGAGCTACTCTAGCTACTTGCTCCCACTTTCAATGTGTATCTAGACCGAGACTTAGAGTCATCTAGATTAGTGTCAAAACTTGCATCGGCGTAACCCTTTATGACGAACCTTTTTATCACGTCCATAATCGAGAAACATATCCTTATTTTACTAAGGATAATTCTGACCGCTGTCCAGTGATCTACTCCTAGATCACTATTGTACTCCCTTGCCAAATCAGTGCAGGGTATACAATAGATCTGGTATACAGCATGACATACTTTATAGAACCTATTGCCAAGGCATAGGGAATGACTTTCATTCTCTTTCTATCTTCTGCCGTGGTCGGGCTTTGAGTCTTACTCAACTTCACACCTTATAATACAGGCAAGAACTCTTTCTTTGACTGCTCCATTTTGAACTTCTTCAAAATCTTGTCAAGGTATGTACTCATTGAAAAAACTTATCAAGCGTCTTGATCTATCTCTATAGATCTTGAAGCTCAATATGTAAGCAGCTTCACCGAAGTCTTTCTTTGAAAAACTCCTTTCAAACACTCCTTTATGCTTTACAGAATAATTCTACATTATTTCCGATCAACAATATGTCATTCACATATACTTATCAGAAATGTTGTAGTGCTCCCACTCACTTTCTTGTAAATACAGGCTTCACCGCAAGTCTATATAAAACTATATGCTTTGATCAACTCATCAAAGCGTATATTCCAACTCCGAGATGCTTGCACCAGTCCACAGATGGATCACTGGAGCTTGCACATTTTTTAGCACCTTTCGGATTGACAAAACCTTCTATTGCATCATATACAACTCTTCTTTAATAAATCCATTAAGGAATGCAATTTTGTTTATCCATTTGCCAGATTTCATAAAATGCGGCAATTACTAACATGATTCGGACAGACTCAAGCATAGATACGAGTGAGAACCTCTCATCGTAGTCAACACCTTGAACTTGTCGAAAACCTTTTGCGACAATTCTAGCTTTGTAGATAGTAACACTACTATCAGCGTCCGTCTTCCTCTTGAAGATCCATTTATTCTCAATTGCTTGCCGATCATAGGGCAAGTCAACCAAAGTCCAAACTTTGTTCTCATACATGGATCATATCTCAGATTTCATGGCCTCAAACCATTTCGCGGAATCTGGGCTCATCATCGCTTCCTCATAGTTCATAGGTTCGTCATGGTCAAGTAACATGACCTCCAGAACAGGATTACCGTACCACTCTGGTGCGGATCTCACTCTGGTTTACCTACGAGATTCGGTAGTAACTTGATCTAAAGTTACATGATCATCATCATTAGCTTCCTCACTAATTGGTGTAGTAGTCACAAGAACAGATTTTTGTGATGAACTACTTTCCAATAAGGTAGAAGGTACAATTACCTTATCAAGTTTTCTACTTTCCTCCCACTCACTTCTTTCAAGAGAAACTCCTTCTCTAGAAAGGATCCATTATAAGCAACGAATGTCTTGCCTTCGGATCTGTGATAGAAGGTGTACCCAACAGTCTCCTTTGGGTATCCTATGAAGACATATTTCTCCGATTTGGGTTTGAGCTTATCAGGATGAAACTTTTTCTCATAAGCATCACAACCCCAAACTTCAAGAAACGACAACTTTGGTTTCTTGCCAAACCATAGTTCATAAGGCGTCGTCTCGACGGATATAGATGGTGCCCCTTTTTAACGTGAATGCAGCTGTCTCTAATGCATGACCCCAAAAACGATAGTGGTAAATCGGTAAGAAACATCATAGATTGCACTATATCCAATAAAGTACGGTTATGACATTCGGACACACCATTATGCTGTGGTGTTCCAGGTGGCGTGAGTAGTGAAACTATTTCACATTGTTTTAACTGAAGACCAAACTCATAACTCAAATACTCTTTTCCACGATCAGATCATAGAAACTTTATTTTCTTGTTACGATGATTTTCAACTTCACTCTGAAATTCTTTGAACTTTTCAAATGTTTCAGACTTGTGTTTCATTAAGTAGATATACCCATATCTGCTTAAATCATCTGTGAAGGTGAGAAAATAACGATATCCGCCACGAGCCTCAATATTCATCGGACCACATACATCGATATGTATGATTTCCAATAAATCTGTTGCTCTCTCCATAGTACCGGAGAACGGTGTTTTAGTCATCTTGCCCATGAGGCACGGTTCGCAAGTACCAAGTGATTCATAATCAAGTGATTCCAAAAGCCCATCAGTATGGAGTTTCTTCATGCGCTTTACACCGATATGACCTAAACGGTAGTGCCACAAAAAGTTGCACTATTATTATCAACTCTGCATCTTTTGGTTTCAATATTATGAATATGTGTATCACTATGATCAAGATCCAACAAACTTGTTTCATTGGGTGTATGACCATCGAAGGTTTTATTCATGTAAACAGAACAACAATTATTCTCTGACTTTAATGAATAACCGTATTGCAATAAACATGATCAAATCATATTCATGCTCAATGCAAAAACCAAATAACACTTATTTAAGTTCAACACTAATCCCGAAAGTATAGGGGAGTGTGCGATGATGATCATATCAATCTTGGAACTACTTCCAACACACATCATCACTTCACCCTTAACTAGTCTCTTTTTATTCTGCAACTCCTGTTCCGAGTTACTACTCTTAGCAACGGAACCAATATCAAATACTGAGGGGTTGCTATAAACACTAGTAAAGCACACATCAATAACATGTATATCAAATATACTTTTGTTCACTTTGCCATCCTTCTTATCCGCCAAATACTTGGGGCAGTTCCGCTTCCAGTGACCAGTCCCTTTGCAGTAGAAGCACTTAGTCTTAGGCTTAGGACCAGACTTGGGCTTCTTCACTTGAGCAGCAATTTGCTTGCTGTTCTTCTTGAAGTTCCCCTTTTTCCCTTTGCCCTTTTCTTGAAACTAGTGATCTTGTCAACCATCAACACTTGATGCTTTTTCTTTGATTTCTACCTTCATTGATTTCATCATCATGAAAAGCTCGGGATTCGTTTTCGTTATCCCTTGCATACTATAGTTCATCACGAAGTTCTACTAACTTGGTGATGGTGACTAGAGAATTCTGTCAATCACTATCTTATCTGGAAGATTAACTCCCACTTGATTCAAGCGATTGTAGTACCCAGACAATCTGAGCACATGCTCACTAGTTGAGCGATTCTCCTCCATCTTTTAGCTATAGAACTTGTTGGAGACTTCATATCTCTCAACTCGGGTATTTGCTTGAAATATTAACTTCAACTCCTGGAACATCTCATATGGTCCATGACGTTCAAAACATCTTTGAAGTCCCGATTCTAAGCCGTTAAGCATGGTGCACTGAACTATCAAGTAGTCATCATATTTAGCTAGCCAAACGTTCATAACGTCAGCATCTGCTCCTGCAATAGGTCTGTCACCTAGCGGTGCATCAAGGACATAATTCCTCTGTGCAGCAATGAGGATAAACCTCAGATCACGGATCCAATCCGCATCATTGCTACTAACATCTTTCAACACAATTTTCTCTAGGAACATATCAAAATAAACACAGGGAAGCAACAACGCGAGCTATTGATCTACAACATGATTTGCTAAATACTACCAGGACTAAGTTCATGATAAATTTAAGTTCAATTTAATCATATTACTTAAGAACTCCCACTTAGACAGACATCCCTCTAATCCTCTAAGTGATCACGTGATCCAAATCAACTAGACCATAACCGATCATCACGTGAGATGGAGTAGTTTACAATGGTGAACATCATTATGTTGATCATATCTACTATATGATTCACGCTCGACCTTTCGGTCTCCGTGTTCCGAGGCCATATCTGTATATGCTTGGCTCGTCAAGTATAACCTGAGTATTCCGCGTGTGCAACTGTTTTGCACCCGTTGTATTTGAACGTAGAGCCTATCACACCCGATCATCACGTGGTGTCTCAGCACGAAGAACTTTCGCAATGGTGCATACTCAGGGAGAACACTTCTTGATAATTTAGTGAGAGATCATCTTATAATGCTACCGTCAATCAAAGCAAGATAAGATGCATAAAAGATAAACATCACATGCAATCAATATAAGTGATATGATATGGCCATCATCATCTTGTGCTTGTGATCTCCTCTCCGAAGCACCGTCATGATCACCATCGTCACCGGCGCGACACCTTGATCTCCATCGTAGCATCGTTCTCGTCTCGCCAATCTTATGCTTCCACGACTATCACTACCGCTTAGCAATAAAGTAAAGCATTACATCGCGATTGCATTGCATACAATAAAGCGACAACCATATGGCTCCTGCCAGTTGCCGATAACTCGGTTACAAAACATGATCATCTCATACAATAAAATTTAGCATCATGTCTTGACCATATCACATCACAACATGCCCTGCAAAAACAAGTTAGACATCCTCTACTTTGTTGTTGCATATTTTACGTGGCTGCTATGGGCTTAAGCAAGAACCAATCTCACCTACGCATCAAAACCACAACGATAGTTTGTCAAATAGTCTCCGTTTTAACCTTCTCAAGGACCGGGCGTAGCCACACTTGGTTCAACTAAAGTTGGAGAGACAGTCGCCCGCAAGCCATCTATGTGCAAAGCACGTCGAGGGAACCGGTCTCGCATAAGCGTACGCGTAAGGTTGGTCCGGGTCGTCTCGTCCAACAATACCGCCGAACCAAAGTATGACATGCTGGTAGGCAGTATGACTTGTATCGCCCACAACTCACTTGTGTTCTACTCGTGCAAATAACATCAAACCATAAAACCTAGGCTCGGATACCACTGTTGGGGAACGTAGTAATTTCAAAAAAATTCCTACGCACACGCAAGATCATGGTGATGCATAGCAACGAGGGGGAGAGTCTGATCTACGTACCCTTGTAGATCACAACGGAAGCGTTGACACAACGTAGAGGAAGTAGTCGTACGTCTTCTTCCCGATCCGACCGATCCAAGCACCGTTACTCCGGCACCTCCGAGTTCTTAGCACACGTTCAGCTCGATGACGATCCCCAGGCTCCGATCCAGCAAAGCTTCGGGGAGGAGTTCCGTCAGCACGATGGCGTGGTGACGATCTTGATGTACTACCGACGTAGGGCTTCGCCTAAGCACTACAACGGTATGATCGAGGTGGAATTTGGTGGCAGGGGGCACCGCACACGGCTAAGGAACGATCACGTGGATCAACTTGTGTGTCTAGAGATGCCCCCTGCCCCTGTATATAAAGGTTGACAGGGGGAGGGCTGGTCGGCCAAGCTAGGGAGGCGCAGGAGGAGTCCTACTCCTACCGGGAGTAGGACTCCCCCCCCCCAATCCTATTCCTAATAGGATTCCCAAGGAGAAAGAGAGGGAGAGAGGTGCCCGGCCACCTCTCCTAGTCCTAATAGGACTAGGGGAGGGGGGTGGCGCGCAGCCCACCTTGGGCTGCCCCTCTCACCTTTCCACTAAGGCCCAATAAGGCCCATTTGGTTCCCGGGGGGTTCCGGTAACCTCCCGGTACTCCGGTAAAATTCCCGATTTCACCCGGAACACTTCCGATGTCCAAACATAGGCTTCCAATATATCAATCTTTATGTCTCGACCATTTCGAGACTCCTCGTCATGTCCGTGATCACATCCGGGACTCCGAACAACCTTCGGTACATCAAAATGCATAAACTCATAATAACTTTCATCGTAACGTTAAGCGTGCGGACCCTACGGTTCGAGAACAATGTAGACATGACCGAGACACGTCTCTGGTCAATAACCAATAGCGGGACCTGGATGCCCATATTGGCTCCTACATATTCTACGAAGATCTTTATCGGTCAGACCGCATAACAACATACGTTGTTCCCTTTGTCATCGGTATGTTACTTACGCGAGATTCGATCGTCGGTATCCAATACCTAGTTCAATCTCGTTACTGGCAAGTCTCTTTACTCGTTCCGTAATACATCATCTCACAACTAACATCTTAGTTATAATGCTTGCAAGGCTTATGTGATGTGTATTACCGAGAGGGCCCAGAGATACCTCTCCGACAATCGGAGTGACAAACCCTAATCTCGAAATACGCCAACCCAACATCTACCATTGGAGACACCTGTAGTACTCCTTTATAATCACCCAGTTACGTTGTGACGTTTGGTAGTACCCAAAGTGTTCCTCCGGCAAATGGGAGTTGCATAATCCCATAGTCATAGGAACATGTATAAGTCATGAAGAAAGCAATAGCAACATACTAAATGATCGGGTGCTAAGCTAATGAAATGGGTCATGTCAATCAGATCATTCAACTAATGATGTGACCTCGTTAATCAAATAACAACTCTTTGTTCATGGTTAGGAAACATAACCATCTTTGATTAACGAGCTAGTCAAGTAGAGGCATACTAGTGACACTCTGTTTGTCTATGTATTCACACATGTATTATGTTTCCGGTTAATACAATTCTAGCATGAATAATAAACATTTATCATGATATAAGGAAATAAATAATAACTTTATTATTGCCTCTAGGGCATATTTCCTTCAGCCCGGTCTCAGAAGATCAACACATCGCAGCCCTACCTAGGCACAACAGAGAGGTGAGCACGCCGTTCTAAATCCTATGCACGCAGGGGTCTGGGCCCATCGCCCATTGCACACCTGCATGTTGCGTATGCGGCCAGAAGCAGACTGATGTCTACTACACAACCTTCTTCTTGTAGACATTGTTGGGCCTCCAAGTGCAGAGGTTTGTAGGACAGTAGCAAATTTCCCTCAAGTGGATGACCTAAGGTTTGTCAATCCGTAGGAGGCGTTGGATGAAGATGGTCTCTCTCAAGCAACCCTGCAACCAAATAACAAAGAGTCTCTTGTGTCCCCAACACACCCAATACAATGGTAGATTGTATAGGTGCACTAGTTCGGCGAAGAGAGGGTGATACAAGTGCAATATGGATGGTAGATATATGTTTTTGTAATCTGAAAATATAAAAACAGCAAGGTAACTAATGATAAAAGTGAGCACAAATGGTATTGCAATGCATTGAAACAAGGCCTAGGGTTCATACTTTCACTAGTGCAAGTTCCCTCAACAATAATAACATAATTGGATCACATAACTATCCCTCAACATGCAACAAAGAGTCACTCCAAAGTCACTAATAGTGGAGAACGAATGAAGAGATTATGGTAGGGTACGAAACCACCTCAAAGTTATTCTTTCCAATCAATCCGTTGGGCTATTCCTATAAGTGTCACAAACAACCCTAGAGTTCGTACTAGAATAACACCTTAAGACAGAAATCAACCAAAACCCTAATGTCACCTAGATACTTCAATGTCACCTCAAGTATCCGTGGGTATGATTATATGATATGCATCACACAATCTCAGATTCATCTATTCAACCAACACATAGAACCTCAAAGAGTGCCCCAAAGTTTCCACCGGAGAATCACGATGAAAACGTGTGCCAACCCCTATGCATAGGTTCATGGGTGGAACCCGCAAGTTGATCACCAAAATATACATCAAGTGATTCACGTGGTATCCCATTGTCACCACACATACGCACGGCAAGACATACATCAAGTGTTCTCTAATCTTTAAAGACTCAATCCGATAAGATAACTTCAAAGGGGAAACTCAATCCATTACAAGAGAGTAGAGGGAGGAGAAAACATCATAGGATCCAAATATAATAGCAAAGCTCGCGATACATCAAGATCGTATCACCTCAAGAACACGAGAGAGAGAGAGAGAGATCAAACACATAGCTACTGGTACATACCCTCAGCCCCGAGGGAGAACTACTCCCTCCTCATCATGGAGAGCACCGGGATGATGAAGATGGCCACCGGAGAGGGATTCCCCCCTCCGGCAGGGTGCCGGAACGGGTCTAGATTGGCTTTCGGTGGCTACGAAGGCTTCTGGCGGCGGAACTCCCAATCTATTGTGCTCCCTGATGTTTTTAGGGTATATGGAGATATATAGGCGGAAGAAATACATCAGGGGGCCCACGAGGGTGGAGGGCGCGCCCAGGGGGTGGGCGCGCCCCCCTGCCTCGTGGCTTCCTCGTTGCTTAACTTACATGGACGCCAAGTCTCCCGGGTTGCTTTCCTTTCAAAAATAAGTTCCGTGAAGTTTCAGGTCAATTGGACTCCGTTTGATTTTCCTTTTATGTGATATTTTAAAACAAGAAAAAAAACAGAAACTGGCACTAGGCTCTGGGTTAATAGGTTAGTCCCAACAATCATATAAAATAGCATATAAATGCGTATAAAACATCCAAGGTTGATAATATAATAGCATGGAACAATCAAAAATTATAGATACGTTGGAGACGTATCATAGACCTAGCCCCCTTAATACAAGCGCGAGCTTACGGTCCAATGCGGCACGTGCCGCTCAGTCGCTGATGTCACGAAGGCTTCGGCTGATACCACAACGTCGAGTACCCATAACTGTTCCCGCGTAGTTGGTTAGTGCGTATAGGCCAGTGGCCAGACTCAGATCAAATACCAAGATCTTGTTAAGCGTGTTATTTTGAAATAACCTCGGACGCCGACCAGGGCTAGGCCCACCTCTCTCCTAGGTGGTCTCAACCCACCCTGTCGCTCCGCCACAAAGATCCACTCAGAGGGCCGTCGGGACAAACGTCCTTTCGGACCCAATCCGTGAATCACTCGCGCGTACTCTTCGAGCCGACCCGTCTTTAGTCACCACAAGTATAGTATGTATATATGTATGTATTTACCCGTGATCAACACCCGACGTGATCACGACCCGATAGTATAGCATGGCAGACTGACAAGAATGTAGGGCCACTGATGATAAACTAGCATCCTATACTAAGCATTTAGGATTGCAGGTAAGGTATCAATAGTTGTAGCAACAATGACAGGCTATGCATCAGAAAAGGATTAACGGAAAGAAGTAACATGCTACACTACTCTAATGCAAGCAGTATAGAGAAGAGTAGGCGATATCTGGTGATCAGGGGGGCCTTGCCTGGTTGCTCCGACAAGAGAGAGGGGTCGTCAACACCATAGTCGTACTAGGTAGCAGCGGCGTCGGTCTCGGTGTCTATCGAGAGAGGAGGGGGAAGAAACAATAAATATCAAGCAAACAGATGTATAGCTATACATGACATGACAAGTAGCGGTGCTAGGGGTGCCCTAACGCAGTATGAGGTGGTACCGGTGAAGGGGGGAAACATCCGGGAAAATATCCCCGGTGTTTCCCGTTTTTGGAAAGATGAACCGGAGGGGGGAAGTTGTGTGTTCGCTATGCTAGGGATGCGTGGCGGACGAATGGGCTGCGTATCCGGGTTCGTCTCGTTGTTCTGAGCAACTTTCATGTACACAGTTTTTCCATCTGAGCTACGGTTTATTTTATATTAATTTTAAAAGATTTAAATCATTTTTAGGATTTATTTAATTTTTTGAATCAACCTTATCAAGAATAGTGTTTGCTGACATCATCATGACGTCAGTAGTTGACCTGGTCAACCTGACAGGTGGGTCTCACCTGTCAATGACCCATTTTAATTAAACATATTAATTAACCTAATCAGGATTAATTAGGGGGTGGGCCCCACTGTCATTGACTGATTAATTAATTAACTGACAATTTAATTAGTTTAGTTAATTGACTAGTCTTTAATTGACTAGTCTTTAATTAACATATTAATTAACCTAATCAGGATTAATTAGGGGGGTGGCCCCACTGTCTTTAATTAATTAATATTTTTATTTTTTAATTTCTTTTTTTAAATCGTTTTCGTTCTGGGGCGTGGGCCCTGTTGCCATTGGCCCAGGGGGCTTAGCGGGCGTCGGGTTCGCGAACGGGCGCGGGCGGGGCGTTGCCTGCCATGGCGTTGGGTGAGGTTGTGGCCATGGCGGGGCTCGCCGGCCGGCCACATCAGCGCGGCGAGGGAGCCTCGGCGGCAGCGACTGGAGGGAGAGGGGAGGCGCGGTTGCGCCGAGCAGCATGGCAGGAGAGGCCGCGTCGAGGGCGCGGGTGCGTGCGGCGTGCACGCGACGGAGAAAGGCGGCTAGGCCGCGGGACACGGGCGCGGCAAAGCAGCAGCAGCAGAGATGAAGCAGCGGCGGCAACGACGGTTGCAGCTGCACGAGAGCGCCAAGGCGAGGCGCATGGCGCGCAGGCCAGTAGCAAGGGGCGGTGTGGCCATGGCGAGCGCGCGGTGCGGGCGAGCAGTGGCAGCAGGCGAAACATGGGCTTGCAGGGGGAGGCCGGGGCGTGGGCGGCCGGGAAGTGGTCGTGGGCGCCACGGAGAGGCAGGGATGGCGAGCAGGACAGGTGCGAGCGGTGTGGGGAGCACGCACGGGGCGCAACTAGAGCGGTCCGCGGCTGGGCGAGAGCGCACGGAGCGGAGGCGCTGGCGCGGGGCACGCCCGTGCTGCGGATTGGAACGAGCGAGGCGACGGGCAGCACGGTGAGACAGAGAGGAGGGGTGGAGGCCGTGGCCTCACCGGGGACGTAGGGTCAGGGCAGCGGGGCTCGGGGTGGTCGACGGCGACGACTGGGCTACGGGGAGGCAGGCCGGCGGGGAGGTCCGGTGAGGACGAGCTCCGGGCGGCGACGGACGAGGGTGAGGCGGCGGCGTCGAGCCCGATCCGATCTGGATCGGGGGAGGGGGCGCGTCATGGGGGGGGGGAGTAGGGTGTCGGTGGGGGTTAGGATTTGGGGTAGTGGGGGATATGGGCGCGGCTGGGCCGGCCTGTGGCCTGCTGGGCCGAAGCCCGGGGGTTTCTGTTTTCCTTATTTTTGTTAGTTTTGGTTTTTCTGTTTTTTGTATTTTCTTTTACTTATTTCTCTTTTCTGTTTTATTTCATTTTAATGTATTTAGGCATTTTCTAAAAAGGTGTTTTCTGCTCTATAATTACCTAGGCATTTAACTGCACACTCCGAACATTTTTGTTTCAATATTTGAAAAGTTTTACCATTTGACTTGACGTTGAATTTTGAATTCGAAGGTGATTTGAATCAGAGTGAGTTTAGCAACTATAACAGCGGGGACATGGCATCATTAGTAGAGGGTTACTGTAGCTGAATTATCCGGGCGTTACAGTCTACGAGGGTATGTGGACACACTCTCCCCCTCTCATTGCTATGCATCTCCTAGATAGATCTTGCGTGATCGTAGGAATTTTTTTGAAATTGCATGCTACGTTCCCTAACACGAGGCAGCACGCTGCTCCAGCTCCCTCGCCTAGCTCGATGAAGCAAGTTGCCGCCCCAAGCCAGTGAGTGGTTCAGCAACTCACCACTCCAAGCCTGGTCATGGAGTGGCGAGTTGCTCGAGGACGGCACGGCGAGGAGCACGGCGGCACGAGCATCGTCACTATCGTGGACGCCGCCGCGTTGTACCTCCCCTCCCATGCTTGCGACCGCACCATCTGCCATCAACGCGCGCGTAACCACGCCCTACCAATAGAGAAAGAAGCCAGCTGCACGGATATTGATGAGTCGGTGACCTGCGCGTCCGCGTCTGCTGCCAACATTGAGGGAAAGTAGAACACAGGAGGCCACCGCCGCTCGGGTCCCAGGAAGGCTACCTCCGAGCCAACACAGGCGTACACAGGCAGTGTCTTGCCCGGTTCTTCGGTGCAGACCATCATCCGCCCCCGTATGGGCTCAACGGGAGCGGGGGCGCCCCCTTCCCCTCTGGCTGAAGCATTAGCTGGTGGTTCCACTTCGATGAGCGACGGGGAAGCGAGCCTCCCTGTGCTCTGAAGCATATACCTCCGGGGCTCCCGACAGTTCGGTAAGCGGGTTGTTGTGCTAGAAATATGCCCTAGAGGCAACAATATTCACTACAGAAATTGCTCTATTCAGTGACAAAAACGCTCGCGACGAAACATGAACTGTCGCCTAAAACCATTTTCTATGACGGTCCACCGTCACGAGGTGTTTCCCTCCCGGGGCAGGGCCCTAGCCAACTTTGGCGACGTTTCGGGCCGATTTTTTTGCGATGTATTGGGCCGTCACTACGCATGTTTATTTTCTGGGACGAGTCTCAGTGTCACAGTTAATGTTGGTGGGTCATTTTTTTGTAAATTTAAATATAAAATTATAAGTAATTGTTTTTCAGCTAACTCATTTAGCGGGATCTCTTTTCATAATAGCGGGAACTTGGAATCCGTCCGGTTCCCTCCTAATAAAAGGAATTGGGATCGTTGGCTTAGGGCCCTCTGACATACCACGCCCCCATCAACGAGTCGAGAGGCCGACGTGGCAAGGTGAACATGGCTGCAAGGGTATGACGAGGACACACGCCACGGTTGAAGGGCGAAGTCACGCGCGACAGCGGAAACGTTAAACATGGGCGATTTGAGGTGAGATTTGTTTACTGAAAAACATCAAAGTAGCAAATACCAGGTGCGTTCTATTTACTTTTCATGTTGTACATGCAATGGATCATGGTTGGATTACTCATGGAACGGTCCTCACGCCACCATACATGGCTGGCGTGAATCACTTTATGGAAATCACGCTTGCTCACAACAATGGGGCCGAAGATATGTTGTGCCCATGCAGAAATTACCGTAATGGGATCCTCAAAACTATTGATGTTGTCAGATGTCACATAAATGTCACTGGTATGCTCAGGTCCTATATGATGTGGACCTTCATGGGGAATCAGGGTACAACAGTGCACACAATTGTACTGCTAATGATGATGGTTATGAATCTGACGACTCTGATGACTTTGAGCTGTACCAAAATTCTGTGTTTGATATGGTGGGAGCTCTTGTGGATGACATGGGCAGAACAACTTGAAATAAATAAGGTGCATCCGGTGGGTAGGATATTTTTAAGAAGCTCAACGAAGAAGCGATGAAACCCCTTCACGAGGAATGTGGCAATATGACACGGCCGACATTCATTATGAGAGTGCTTCATATCAAAACATATACGCGTATGACGAACAAGACATTCAATATGCTTTGTCAGCTATTGAATACTGCTTTGCCTACGGTGGACTTTCTGAAATCTTAAGTTGATGCTAAGAGAGGCATTTCTGATCTTGTTCTTGGATACCAAACAATTCATGTATGCAAGTATGCCTGCATTTTGTATTGGGGAGACTATGCCAACGGTACTCACTGTCCTTACCGTGGTACATCAAGGTGGAGATAGGTCGATGGGAAGAAAAAGGTTCCTCACAAGATCCTTTGATACTTTTCGATAATCCCACGTTTACAAAGATTTGTTTTCTTCGAGGGAAATAGCAGAGCACACTCGATGGTACAAGGAAAATAGGGTTCAAGAGGCTAATGTAATGAGGCACCCTGCTGATGGCGATGCATGAAAGTACTTCCATGGAAATCATGAAGGATTTGCTAAACATGCCCACAAATTGAGGTTAGGATTTGCAATTGATGGATTCAATCCCTTTGGACACATGAGCAGTGCATACAGTGTGGCCTCTTTTGTCATTCCATACAACTTCCCACCCTGGATGTGCATGGACCAATCCAATTTCATGATGGCATTGCTAATTCCCAGAAAATACTCACCAGGAAAGGATTTTCATGTATTTATGCATCCACTAATAGCAGATATGCAGAAGCTATGGGATGGTGTGGAAACAACAGATGTATGCACGGGAAAACCTTTCAATTTGCGTGTGATGGTTATCCTGCATATGGCACTACCTTCGGTCAGAGCAAAAAGGGTTATTACACATGTGTGCATTGCAATGAGAATCCTTGCTTTCAAAAACTAAAAAATAAAATTGGATACATTGGCCATCGACAATTGCTTCCTCTAAAACATCATCTTAGAAAGCAGAAAAAATCATTTAATAATAAGACAAAGCATAGGGGTCAACCAAGGAAGTTCACAAGCGAAGAAGTTGATTAGTACTTACAGCTTGCTAAGGAGAATTTCAAACTAGGGAAGTACCCTGGTAATGCTAGTAGAAAGAGAAAGCGCACGGATAATAATTCCACATGTCACCTGAGGGCGAGCTTACATTATTTTCCATGGAAGGATATCTTGTTACCTCACAACCTGGATGTTATGCACGTTGAGAATAACATATGTGAGAGTATCACTAGTACACTCCTTGAACTTGATGGTAAAGATCAGCGCAAGATTGGATTTACAACATATGGAGATGTGGGATGATCATTGATATGTCTCCAACGTATCTATAAATTTTTATTGTTCCATGCTATTATATTATCAATCTTGGACGTTTTATATGCATTTGTATGCTATTTTATATCATTTTCTGGGACTAACCTATTAAACCAGTGCCAAGTGTTAGTTGTTCTTTTTTGCCTGTTTTTAGTTTTTCAGAAATATAGTACCAAACAGACTCCAAACACAACGAAACTTTTGGAAAAAAAAATTCTGGACAAGAGAGACCCTAGAAGCTTCGGGAGGAGACTAGAAGGAAAACAAGGAGATGGCAAGTAGGGGTGGGCGTTCGGCATAAACCGAAAATTCAGTTTCTACCATTCGGTTTTTTCTCAAACTCGTCTAGAAAAATCAATAACCGAAAATGGTACCTAGAAGTAGCTAACTGAATTTTCGGTTAATCGATTATTCTTTGCGGTTTTCGGTTTTATACCGAAGTACCACGCTTGAACCACTGGTGCATGGATTGCACCAGCGGCACACTATTATATAGGCAAAAGTATTTGGTTCATCTCCTCGGTCGGGCAAGGTGGGACTAAATAAATTGGTCAGCTGTGTGCTCACACTATAGGACACACCCTTCACAAAAAAGCCCACGTGAGCTGGGCCTTGCATGCACTTCCGTCAGGTACTCAAGTCAGCGGCGAGACGTGCACAAGTGAGGGGTAGGTTGGTTCCCTCTAGCTAGGGTTTCTTCCTCTCGGGGCGATCTCGATCGCTGCCGTTGAGACCTGGTTTTCTTCCTCCCTGGCCCTCCTTCCTCGATCAGGCGTGTCATGGCGCTCATTCGTCCGAGGCAGGGCCACGGGAGGGGGAGGTCCTAGGGTTTCCTGCAAGGCCCCAATCGTTACCGATCGGGTTCCGGTTCGATAAATCATGGCATCAGATGGAGCTTCGGGGTCGAGCTCGGTGGGACCTATAGAGCCGGACGATGTGACAACACTGATGAAGGAGCTTGGTGTTCGGGAGGAGGACCTCGACGACGTGGTGTTCAATGAAAAGGAGGCACCGGCTGAGGCGGCGCGATGGATAGCGCTTGGCAGGGTTCACTCGGCCAAGACCTACAACCAATATTGGTTCTTCAAGAACATGAGAGCCGCATGGGATCTAGCCCAAGAGGTCTAGTTCAGGCCTCTGGAAGATAATCTGTATACGGTGCAGTTCTCTTGCTTGGGAGATTGGGAGAGAGTAACTAGGGATGGTCCGTGGCACTTCTGAGGTGATGCTGTTATTCTCAAACCATACGATGGCTTGGCAAAGCCGTCTACAGTTCAGCTTGACACCATAGAGATTTGGGGGCAAATCCATGATGTTCCACCCTTGTATGCTCATCTTGTTCCATCTCTAGCAGCAAAGGTCAATGAAGTCCTATACGCTGAACCCCAATCGAAAGATTTTGCAGGCAATTTCCATTGAGTATGGGTCCAGATCAATGTCAACAAGCCGTTGAAGAATGCAGTCTCAATGATAAGAGGGGGGAAGCGACAAATATACATGTTAAAATATGAGAAACTCTCGGACTGGTGTGCGATATGTGGTATGCTGGGACATATGTTTAAAGAGCATGGTAATGGTATACACCCCCCGTCGGCGTTGGTCTTCAAAGATCTCAGGGCATCTTGGGTCATGCGCACTGGACAAGGCCTGGGAGTGGGACGTGGACGCAGAGGGGGTCGCTGGGGAGGTCGCGGTGGACGTGGAACCGGCCCTCATTTTGATCAAGATCAGGGCAGCGATGGGAAGGAGGATTTGGGTACTGCAACCGATGTCGTTATGGATGAGGCGGATAACAACAAAAAGAGGGCGCCGACCTATGCGCATCATGCGAATGAAGGAAATATGCCCTAGAGGCAATAATAAAGTTGTTATTTATATTTTGTTATATCATGATAAATTTTTATTATTCATGCTAGAATTGTATTAACTAGAAACTTAGTACATGTGTGAATACATAGACAAAATAGAGTGTCCCTAGTATGCCTCTACTTGACTAGCTCGTTAATCAAGATGGTTAAGTTTCCTAACCAAAGGCATATGTTGTCATTTGATGAATGGGATCACGTCATTAGAGAATGATGTGATGGATAAGACCCCATCCGTTAGCCTAGCATAATTATCGTTAAGTTTTATTGCTATTGCTTTCTTCATGACTTATACATATTCCTCTAAGTATGAGATTATGCAACTCCCGAATACTGGAGGAACACTTTGTATGCTATCAAACGTCACAACGTAACTGGGTGATTATAAAGATATTCTACAGGTGTCTCCGAAGGTATTTGTTGGGTTGGCTAAGTTTTTATTTGGTCAAGTAGTCTAATCACCCCCCCCTCTAGACATACTTTCGATCCTACAAGTGGTATCAGAGCTTTGGTCTCCATTTGCCTTGATCTCCATAGCTTTTGGTGGTCATAGCCTTGGTTTCACAACCTAGGAGAGTATGGCGTCTAGCGAGGGAAATTATCACCGTAGAGGTCCTTACTTTGATGGCACTAATTTTGCTAGTTGGAAGCATAAAATGAAAATGCATATTCTTGGACATAACCCCGCCGTATGGGCTATTGTTTGTGTTGGTTTGCAAGGTGAGTTCTTTGATGGGAGAGAACCAAACCATGAAGCTACCGCGGATGAGTTGAAGATGTTGCAATACAATGCTCAAGCTTGTGATATTCTCTTCAACGGATTGTGCCCCGAAGAATTCAACAAAATTAGCCGTCTTGAGAATGCAAAGGAAATTTGGGACACTTTGATTGATTTGCACGAAGGTACCGACTCCGTCAAGGAATCCAAGTTGGATGTGCTCCAAAGTCAACTTGACAAGTTCAAGATGAAGGATGGTGAAGGTGTCGCCGAAATGTACTCTAGGCTTGCTCTCATCACAAATGAGATTGCCGGCTTAGGAAGTGAAGAGATGACCGATAGATTCATCATCAAGAAGCTCCTAAGAGCCTTGGATGGGAAATATGATACCGTGTGCACATTGATTCAAATGATGCCCAATTACAAAGATCTCAAACCAACGGAAGTGATTAGAAGGATTGTTGCTCATGAGATGCCACTCAAGGATAAAGAGGAACTTCACAACAAATCAAGTGGTGCCTACAAAGCCTCATGTGAAGTCCCCACATCATCAAGTGAGAAACAAAACTTCAATGAAGAATTGAGCTTAATGGTGAGGAACTTCAACAAGTTCTACAAGAGTAGAAGCAAAGATAGAAGCTTCAAGTCAAGGTCCTACAATGACAAAAGATCTTCTAGTCGAGAGCGAAACTGTTATAATTGTGGAAGACCCGGACACTATTCCAATGAGTGTACGGCTCCCTACAAGAGAAGAGAAGATTCTCCAAAAAGAAGAAGCAAAGAATCACCACCAAGAGAGAGAAGGAGTAGAGATGATCATTATGAACGGAGATACTCACGGAGATGCAAGGATTCGGAAAGGAAGGAAAAATCATCAAGGAGCTACACAAAACGAAGACATCAAGCTCATGTTGGTGAATGGGTATCCGGCTCCGACTCCGACAGCCACTCCGAGAGAAGTTATCACTCCGACTCCAAAGATACTCAAGATGAAGGTGTTGCCGGTCTAGCACTTGTGTCAACCAACTCCTACGACATATTTGACTCACCAAATGAAGGAATTGGAAGATGCTTCATGGCCAAAGGTCCTAAGGTAACACACCCCGAGTATGTTGATTTTAATAGTGATGAAGATGACTTGTTAGGTGATGATGACTTGCTTGTTGAGAACTCTAGTGATGAGTACTATGATGAAACATCAATTAATCATGCTAATCAAGATAAAACGAATGACAATGATAAGGAGAAGATTGAGGCTCTAACTAAAGAACTAAACACTCTTAAGTTAGCTCGTGAAACTATCTTCAAAGATCATCGAGAACTTTTAAGAGCTCATGAGAAATTACGCTTTGAAAAGCTCAATCTTGAGCAAGAGCATGAGTTCTTAAAAGCAATCAATGATGATCTCCGCAAGAAAAGTTCTTACATTGCCAAGCGTTTACTATTATCCACTTACATGCCTCAAGTCAAGTCTAGTAACAAGAACAAGAAAGATTCTTCCTCTAGTAGTAACAATGATCATGCTAAATCCAATATTGTTGCTTCTAGTAGTTCTCTCGATTCCACTAATGATTCTCTTAGCCAAGTTACACTTGAGCAAGAAAATAGCTTATTGAAGGGGATTATAGAGAAAGGAGTGTACAAAAGCCTTGCCGGGAGTAAGGAATTCGAGGAAATTGTGTGCAAGCAAGGAATGCACCGGAAGAATCAAGGTGTTGGTTTTGAACGAAAGTTCAATGCCAATGGAGTTGAGTGGGAAGAAGATCAATACCCTAAGACAAAGTTTGTTCCTCAACAAGAGAAGTCTACTTCTTTCAAGGGGACACAAGCTCAAGATGATCTTCCACCACAAGACTACAAGCAAAAAGGCAAGGACAAGCTTCAAGAGGAGATTGATGCATTTGAAGAAGCTCCTAAGACCTTAGTCAAGTGGATTCCCAAGACCACGTCAAGTTCCACTTCATCAAGTACGACTACAACTCCAAGGATTCCCATCAAGATGGTGTGGATCCAAAAGAAGACGAACTAGAGAGTTCTTGAGGGTGACTCCGCCAACATATTTCACTCTCATCATTTTGGCAAGAGCAAGTGCAATCAACTTCCACATCACGCACTAGTTCAAGGAGTCACAAACCCTCTTGTTGGTAAGACAAGGGACAAGGTAACCTAAAGTTTTCATGGACATCATCTTGTGTATGCATCACTCTATGTCTATGGATATCCTTGTTTGTTCCTTGTGGGACTAACCCATGTAGGTATTGAAAGTGCAATTCACTCAAATGGATAGCTCCAAGTGATCTACATCAACATTGAGCATCCACATCTTCAACATCTACATGAAGTCATCATCGACAAAACCCAAGGTTAGTTCATCCCTCTTAGGGGGGATATCACATCTAGGGGGAGCTTTACTCTAAAACTTTAGCTAAAGCAACTCTAAAGATGTGAATACAACAATGCTTTATGTAAAAGTGGTAACCCCACTTGAGCTTAAACGATGAGTATGACCTACGATCAAGTGTTCTCACTTGACTCCTAAGTCAATATACTCATATATAGATGACCTAGTCATCGCTAATTGCTTGATAGATGCTAGAATTGGTTGTGCATGCTTTGCCACATATTTCATTTGCCATCTTATTGTGTGAGCATGTTGGTTGTATATTTTACTCATTCGAGGACATCCACTTGTTGTTTTGATTGTTTGGCTTTATCTTCTTTTGCCAAGTGGATGGACAAGAATGCCTAGGAACCTCCTCTAGCTATCTATGCTTTTCTCGTCTCAAACTCTATTCATGATGCATCACAAAATTTGATCAAGTCGGATTCGAACCACTCTGTGTGAGGAGCGCTCGGAGTCCCCGAGTCGTCATAGACTTAAACTTCCAAAACCTCTTTGTGATTCTCGGTCTGACCGATACCATACTTTCGGTCCTACCAAGATCATTAAGTTGATCTAGGTTTTCGATCTCAGTGCAACCGATTTGAACCACTCGGTCACACCGAGTTGCAATAATTGTATACAGTTTTGCACCTCGGTGCCACTGAGTTGTTCCACTCGGTCACACCGACAGGGTCGGGATATATATAGTGACGGGCAAAATTTTGGAAATTTCTCCGAAACCTCTTCGCCCGCGCATAGCTCGCTCTGCCTCCTGGATCTCCGGATTGTCCTCCTCGCCGCCAGCCGCCTCCAGTCGCTAGTCTCTGTCGCCGTCAACGGGAATTCTGCCCTGCCGTTGCCGCCGTAGCGAGTCTCCGCCGAACTAGGGTATGGACTCGATCTTTGTGCTATTCTCCAATCCGATTCCTAGCACATTGTGACCATCATGATTCTTGCCATGTTTGATAAACTCCTATCTAGTCAATGAACTCGTAGATTAGGTTTAATTCGAAAATTTTAGGGTTAGGTTTCCGCCGAAACCATCTCGGACCCACCGAGTTGAAAAACTCGGTCCCACCGATTTGGCTTATGCCATTGCACAAGTAAAACTCGGTCTGACCAAGAATTACTTATCGGTGTGACCGATTTTGGAACTCTGTGAAACCCTAGCAGTCTCGGTGCCACCGAACTGTGACTCGGTCTGACCGAGTTCACTAGTTCTGGTGCCAAAACTGCTTCGGTGTCACCGAGTTTGAAAATCGGTAGATCCGAGATGATTTCAGTGGGAAACTAAAACTAAGTTTTTGAATTACTCTTTTGCAAAATCTCTGCACTTTGTGATGCTCATCCACTCTATCTCATCTATAATCTATTCACAGGGTCAGCAATCAGAGTTTGCATCATGTCAGACCAAAGTGACAGCCAGAACCTCTCAGAGCAGCAAGTGGTGATGAGTGAGGGCACTAGTCCCTCTAGCTCTTCAGATGATGGCAGCAGGAGCACCCCCAGCAATCTGCCTAAAGCTGCCACTAGACAAAGGAAGAAGAGAACATCTGATTCTGAAGATGAAGATTATGTGGCAGAGGAAGAGGCCACATCAAGGAGAGTTGAGCCAGCTCAAGGCACAAAGCCAGGGCTAAAAATCAAAAGGCCAGCAGGCAGGCAGGCCATGTCTAAGGTTAGAGCTTCAAATGTGAAGCCTGCACCCACAGAGCCAGTTGTTGCTGAGGGAAAAAAGAGGAAGGAAAGGGTCAAGAAGACTGTAGCCAGAGTGCTTGGAAAGGCCTCCATCATGGAAGATGAGGAGGAAGAAGAAGAGGTTGCTGCACCAGCACCCAAGGCACCCAAACTTATGGGAGATGCCATAAGGTCAGGGGCAACTGCATCCAAGCCCAAGGAAGCACCCAATGCTGCATCTAAGCCAAAGAGTGCACCAAAGAGAAACACAAGAAGCATCCCAGCCACTGAAAAGAACAAGGCCCCAGTGCTTGAAGCTGCAGAGGAAGAGGAAGAGAATGTCCTTAGAAAGCTCAAGCCCAAGATCCGAGACCACAACGATGCTCATCCTGTGGCTGAGGATATGAAGCTCAGGAGAGATTCAGGGCTGAGGAAGTGGAGAGAAGCAGATCCGTATGCTTCTAGGAGAAGGACTGCAGTTGACTACAGGTTTAACACCAAGGAGCAGCAGGATTTCTATGAGACAGTGCTGCTAGATAAGAAGCCCATTGTCTGCGATATGAGATGGGTCGATTGGCAGTATATCAAGGACAATGAAGAGTACTTCCCTGGAGTGTATGACAGCTTTAGTGCGTGTGGAGTTGCAGACTTTGTTGGGCAGAAGCTCACAAAGTGGAACGAGGAGCTAATCATGCAATTCTACTCCACAGCACACTTCTACCCAGATGGGAGGATCACTTGGATGTCAGAAGGTACGAGGTACCAGTCCACAGTTGCTGAATGGGCTCAGCTGATCAACGCCCCAGAAGAGCAGGATGATGACTTGGACATTTATGCCAAGAAAAAGATGGACCACAACTCTATGTCCAACATGTACAAGGATATTCTGAATGAAGCACTTGACACTTTCAAATTTGGCTCAGTGCATTATCTTCTATCAGGACTGCCCACTATCAATTGGATACTGAGGCACACCCTATTGCCCAAGTCTGGAGATCACAAGATGATCAGAGGTCACGCGATCAATTTGCTTCATGTCTTTGACGTGCCTCAAAAATTCAAAGTCATGAGCCTCATAGTGGAAACAATCAAAAGGACTGCAGCAGATCAGAAGAGGAGTTGTGGGTATGCCCCACAGATTCAGGAGCTCATCAACTCAAAGATGGGCATGGGCACATACTTGTTGGATAAGGAACACCTGCCATCCGTCCAGACTTCAAAGATAATCAAGTGATCATGACTGAGAATGAGCCATCATCTGCCCAAGCACAAGCCAAGAAGGAGAAGGTGAAGAAGGAGAAAGCTGCCAGGATGCCTACTCAAGAGGAGGCATCTGAATATTTTCTGAAAACCAAACAAGAGCAGCTTGGTTACCTGATTGCGTCCACCCTGCGGATTGAGAAAGGACTAGCCATCCTAACTCAGAACCAGGCAAGCTTAGAGAGGATCATGGAACATAGGTTCTATGATTTGGACATCAAGGTGACAGAGATACAGACTGCCGTGGAGCAGCTCCAGGATGACATGAATGAGAGGAGAGGCAAGACTACGACTGATGCTTTTGCCAGGGTGCCACGAGGTCTGAGGTCGTCTGCAATGCCAGTTGCTGACACCAGAGCTACCACGTCTGTGCCAGCCACAGCCTCAGTTCCACCAGCTCCAGCATCCACTTCAGCCTCAACTCCGACCACGTCTACCGAAGGCTTCGTCCTTGGAGTGCTCCGGACTCCACCACCACCTGAAGATCAAGCCTGAGCGTCGACTTAGCACTATGCATTTTCTAGGAACTTTTTGGTAACTTGTTGCCAAAGGGGGAGAAAATGTATAGATTATAGGCTTCGAGAGAGAGTGTTGCTTTTATTCTCTCTTGCTTTATTTGGTGGTTTTTCGAACTTTATTTGCTTATGTGTGAGATACTACGTCTTTATGCCTGTGAGACATCGATGATCATGTGTTTGATCATAAGCTACACTTAATGTTTGCTTAATGCTATTATTATTCTATCCATCTTATGTGATCACTCATTATTCATGGTGAAGAGTGCATGTATTTCAATCTTATCATTTTTGAGCGCTCCACCAAGATGTATGTGACATGGAAGAGTAACCCATGACTCTAACTCCTTGTGCATTTGCAGTCCAAAGCAAATTTTAAATGTGCACAAATTTAGGGGGAGCTCTTATTTGTCACATACTTCTCAAAGCGACGATATATTTGATGCTTATTATCATTTGTCGAAGCTTTGATCTATATGTTGTCATCAATTACCAAAAAGGGGAAGATTGAAAGTGCAACTGTCCCTACGTGGTTTTGGTAATTCATAACAACATATAGCTCATTGAGCTAATGCTATTTCAAGATGATTATTTCAGGAAAGCTCAATGATTGGCATGGCATGGATGTGAAAGTGGAACCCTCAAAATGCTAAGGACAAAGAATTGGCTCAAGCTCAAAAGTTCAAGACTCTTCATTTTATATTTTAGTGATCCAAGATCACATTGAGTCTTTAGGAAAAGCCAATACTATCAAGGAGGGATGAGGTGTTGCTTAATGAGCCTCTTGCTTTATGTGCTTGGTGATATGCTCCAAAATCCTCAACCACTTTTCCATAGCCACAAATGACCTAAACACTAAGCCAGACTCGGTCATACCGATTCTTTCAATCCGGCGCCACCGAGTTTCACTTGTCATTTGCCACTGCCAAACCCTAGCAATTCGGTCCTACTGATAAGGATCTCGGTCTCACCGAGATGGGATTGCAAACTCTCTGTTTCCCTTTCGTAACTTTCCGGTCTCGCTGAAAGAGCGAATCGGTCCCACCGATATTGCAATGTAAACTCTATGTTTCCTTCTTGTAACTTTTCGGTCTCACCGAAAGAGCGAGTCGGTCCCACCGAGTTTGCCTGACCAACTCTCTGGTTAGCTTATTGCCAAACTCGGTCTCACCGAGTTTGTGCAATCGGTCTCACCGAGATTACGTTATGCCCAAACCCTAACCGAATCGGTCCTACCGAGTTGCATGTCAGTCCCACCGAAATTCCTAACGGTCACTAGGTTTACTATTTCGGTCCGACCGAGTTTTCTGATTCGGTCCCACCGATATTGGTAAATTGTGTGTAACGGTTGGATTTTGTGTGGAGGCTATATATACCCCTCCACCTGCTCTTCACTCGTGGAGAGAGCCATCAGAACACATACACCATTCCAACTCATATGTTCTGAGAGAGAACCACCTACTCATGTGTTGAGACCAAGATATTCCATTCCAACCATATGAATCTTGATCTCTAGCCTTCCCCAAGTTGCTTTCCACTCAAATCTTCTTTCCACCAGATCCAAATCCTATGAGAGAGAGTTGAGTGTTGGGGAGACTATCATTTGAAGCACAAGAGCAAGGAGTTCATCATCAACACACCATTTGTTACTTCTTGGAGAGTGGTGTCTCCTAGATTGGCTAGGTGTCACTTGGGAGCCCCCGACAAGATTGTGGAGTTGAACCAAGGAGTTTGTAAGGGCAAGGAGATCGCCTACTTCGTGAAGATCTACCGCTAGTGAGGCAAGTCCTTCATGGGTGATGGCCATGGTGGGATAGACAAGGTTGCTTCTTCGTGGACCCTTCGTGGGTGGAGCCCTCCGTGGACTCGCGCAACCGTTACCCTTCGTGGGTTGAAGTCTCCATCAACGTGGATGTAGGATAGCACCACCTATCTGAACCACGGGAAAAACATCCGTGTCTCCAATTGTGTTTGAATCCTCAAAACCCTTCCCTTTATATTCTTGCAAGTTGCATGCTTTACTTTCCGCTGCCAATATACTCTTTGCATGCTTGCTTGAATTGTGTGATGATTGCTTGACTTGTCCTAAGATAGTTAAAATCTACCAAGAACTAAAATTGGGAAAAGGTTAAGTTTTTATTTGGTCAAGTAGTCTAATCACCCCCCGCCCCCCTCAAGACATACTTTCGATCCTACACTTGCTAGTAACGAGATTGAACTAGGTATGATGATACCGAAAATTGAATCTCGGGCAAGTAACATACCGATGACAAAGGGAATGACGTATGTTGTTATGTGGTTTGACCGATAAAGATATTCGTAGAATATGTAGGAACTAATATGAGCATCCAGGTTCCGCTACTAGTTATTGACCGGACATGTGTCTCGGTCATGTCTACATAGCTCTCGAACCCGTAGGGTCCGCACACTTAACGTTCGATGACAATTTGTATTATGAGTTATGTATTTTGGTGATCGAAGTTTGTTCGGAGTCCCGGATGAGATCACGGACATGACGAGGAGTCTCGAAATGGTCGAGAGGTAAAGATTGATATATTGGAAGGTTATATACATACACCAGAATGGTTCCGAAGAGGTTCGGGGATTTATCGGAGTAACGGGAGGCTACCGGAACCCCCCGGGAAAGTTAATGGGCCTAATGGGCCATAGTGTAGAGAGGAAGGAAGGCCACAGGAGGTGGGACGCGCCTCCCCCTGCCCAATCCGAATTGGACAAGGGGTGGGGGCGCGCCCCCCTTTACTTCTCCCCCTCCCCCTTTCCCCTTTCCCCTCTGCGTTGGAAGGAAGGGGGGCGAATCCTACTAGGAGTGGAGTCCTAGTAGGACTCCCCCCATGGTGCGCTACCCGTATGGTCTGCCTCCTCCTCCTCCCCTCCTTTATATACGGGGGCAGGGGGAAAACCAAAGGCACGACAATCGTTCTTAGCCGTGTGCGGTGCCCCCTCCATAGTTTACTCCTCCGGTCATAGCATCATAGTGCTTAGGCGAAGCCCTGCGCGGATCACATCACCATCACTGTCACCACACCGTCATGCTGACGGAACTCTCCCTTGACCCTCTGCTGGATCAAGAGTTCGAGGGACGTCATCAAGTTGAATGTGTGCTGACTCGGAGGTGCCGTACGTTCGGTACTAAGATCGGTTGGATCATGAAGACGTTCAACTACATCAACCGCGTTAAACTAACGCTTCCGCTTTCGGTCTACGAGGGTACGTGGACACACTCTCCCCCTCTCGTTGCTATGCATCTCCTAGATAGATCTTGCGTGATCGTAGGAATTTTTTTGAAATTGCATGCTACATTCCCCAACAGTGGTATCCGAGCCAGGTCTATGCATAGATGATATGCACGAGTAGAACACAAAGAGTTGTGGGTGATAATAGTCATACTGCTTACCACCAACGTCTTATTTTGATTCGGTGGTATTGTTGGATGAAGCGGCCCAGACCAACATTACATGACCACATTCATGAGACCAGTTCTACCGACGTGCTTTTGCACATAGGTGGCTGGCGGGTGTCTGTTTCTCCAACTTTAGTTGAATCAAATTTGACTACGTCCGGTCCTTGTTGAAGGTTAAAACAACACACTTGACAAAAAATCGTTGTGGTTTTGATGCGTAGGTAAGAAGAGTTCTTGCTAGAAGCCTGTAGCAGCCACATAAAACTTGCAACGACAATGTTGAGGACGTCTAACTTGTTTTTGTAGGGCATGTTGTGATGTGATATGGTCAAGACGTTATGATATATAAATTTTTGTATGAGATGATCATGTTTTGTAAAAGTTATCGGCAACTGGCAGGAGCCTTATGGTTGTCGCTTTATTGTATGAAATGCAATCACCATGTAATTGCTTTACTTTATCACTAAGAGGTAGCGATATTCATAGAAGCAATAGTCGGCGAGACGGCAACGACGCTACGATCGAGATCAAGGTGTCAAGCCGGTGATGATGGAGATCATGACGGTGCTTTGGAGATGGAGATCAAAGGCACAAGATGATGATGGCCATATCATGTCACATATTTTGATTGCTTGTGATGTTTATCCTTTATGCATCTTATTTTGCTTAGTACGCTGGTAGCATTATAAGATGATCCCTCACTAAATTTCAAGGAACAAGTGTTCTCCCTGAGTATGCACCGTTGCTACAGTTCGTCATGCCGAGACACCACGTGATGATCGGGTGTAATAAGCTCTACGTTCACATACAGCGGGTGCAAGCCAGTTTTGCACGTGCTGAATACTCGGGTTAAACTTGACGAGTCTAGCATATGCAGATATGGCCTCAGAACACTGAGACTGAAAGGTCGAACGTGAATCATGCATATAGTAGATATGATCAACATAGTGATGTTCACCAATGAAAACTACTCGATCTCACGTGATGATCGGACATGGTTTAGTTGATATGGATCACGTGATCATTTAGATGACTAGAGGGATGTCTATCTAAGTGGGAGTTCTTAAGTAATATGATTAATTGAACTTTAATTTATCATGAACTTAGTACCTGATAGTTTTTGCATATCTATGTTGTTGTAGATCAATGGCATGTGCTACCGTTCCCTTGAATTTCAATGCGTTCGTAGAGAAAGCTAAGTTGAAAGATGATGCTAGAAACTACACGGATTGGGTCCATAATTTCAGGATTATCCTCATTGCTGCACAGAAGAATTACATCCTGGAAGCACCGTTAGGTGCAAGACCCGTTGCAGGAGCAACCCCGGACATTATGAACGTCTGGCAGAGCAAAGCTGATGACTACTTGATAGTTCAGTGTGCCATGGTTTACGACTTAGAATCAGGACTTCAAAGACATTTTGAACATCATGGAGCATATTAGATGTTCCAGGAGTTGAAGTTAATATTTCAAGCAAATGCCCGAGTTGAGAGATATGAATTCTCCAATAAGTTCTATAGCTGCAAGATGGAGGAGAATAGTTCTGTCCGTGAACACATACTCAGAATGTTTGGGTACCATAACCACTTGACTCAGCTCGGATTAATCTTCCTGATGATAGTGTCATTGACGGAGTTCTTCAATCACTACCACCAAGCTATAAAGGCTTCGTGATGAACTATAATATGCAAGGGATGGAAAGACAATTCCCGAGCTCTTCGCGATGCTAAAGGCTGCGGAGGTAGAAATCAAGAAGGGGCATCAAGTGTTGATGGTTAACAGTACCACTAGTTTCAAGAAAAATGGCAAAGGAAAGAAGGGGAACTTCAAGAAGAACAGCAAGCAAGTTGCTGCTCAAGGGAAGAAACCCAAGTCTGGACCTAAACCTGAAACAGAGTGCTTCTACTGCAAAGGGACTAGTCACTTGAAGCAGAACTAGCCCAAGTATTTGGCGGATAAGAAGGATGGAAAAGTGAAAGGTATATTTGATATACATGTTATTAATGTGTACCTTGCTAATGCTCGTAGTAGCGCCTGGGTATTTGGTACTAGTTTTGTTGCTCATATTTGCAACTCGTAATAGGGGCTACGAATTAAACGACGATTGGCTAAGGACGAGGTGACAATACGCGTTGGAAATGGTTCCAAGGTTGATGTGATCGCCGTCCGCACGCTACCTCTACATCTACCATCAGGATTAGTTTTAGACCTGAATAATTGTTATTTGGTGCCACCGTTGAGCATGAACACTATATCTGCATCTTGTTTGATGCGAGACAGTTATTCATTTAAATCAGAGAATAATGGTTGTTCTATTTATATGAGTAATATCATTTATGGTCATGCACCCTTGATGGGTGGTCTATTTTTGTTGAATCTCGATCGTAGTGATACACATATTCATAATATTGAAGCCAAAAGATGCAAAGTTAATAATGATAGTGCAACTTATTTGTGGCACTGCCATTTAGGTCATATTGGTGTAAAGAGCATGAAGAAACTCCATGCTGATGGATTTTGGAATCACTTGATGCTTGTGAACCATGCCTCATGGGCAAGATGACTAAGACTCCGTTCTCCGGAACAATGGAAGAAGCCACTGACTTATTGGAAATAATACATACTGATGTATGCGCTCCGGTGAGTGTTGAGGCTCGCGGCGGGTATCGTTATTTTCTAACCTTCATAGATGATTTGATCAGATATGGTTATATCTACTTAATGAAACATAAGTCTGAAACATTTGAAAAGTTCAAAGAATTTCGGAGTGAAATGGAAAATCATCATAACAAGTAAATAAAGTTTCTACGATCTGATCGTGGAGGTGAATATTTGATTTATGAATTTGGTCTTCATTTGAAACAATGTGGAATAGTTTCGCAACTCACACCACTTGGAACACCACAATTTAATGGTGTGTCCGAATGTCATAACTGTACTTTGTTAGAAATGGTGCGATCTATGATGTTTCTTACTGATTTACCACTATCGTTTTGGGGTTATGCTTTAGAGACGGTTGCATTCACGTTAAATAGGGCACCATCTAAATTTGTTGAGACGACACCATATGAACTATGGTTTAGCAAGAAACCTAAGTTGTCGTTTCCTAAAGTTTGGGGCTGCGACGCTTATGTGAAAAAGCTTCAACCTCATAAGCTCGAACCCAAATTGGAGAAATGTGTCTTCATAGGATACCCAAAGGAAATAGCTGGGTACACCTTCTATCACAGATCCGAAGGCAAGATATTCGTTGCCAAGAATGGATCTTTTCTAGAGAAGGAGTTTCTCCCGAAAGAAGTGAGTGGGAGGAAAGTAGAATTTGATGAGGTAATTGTACCTTCTCCCGAACTGGAAAGTAGTTCATCACAGAAATTAGTTCCAGTGATTCCTACACCAATTAGTGAGGAAGCTAATGATGATGATCATGAAATTTATATCAAGTTACTACCGAACCTCGTAGGTCAACCAGAGTACGATCCGCACCAGAGTGGTACGGTAATCCTGTTCTGGAAGTCATGTTACTAGACCATGACAAACCTACAAACTATGAGGAAGCAATGATGAGCCCAGATTCCGCGAAATGGCTTGAGGCCATGAAATCTGAGATGGGATCCATGTATGAGAACAAAGTGTGGACTTTGGTTGACTTGCCCGATGATCGGCAAGCCATAGAGAATAAATGGATCTTTAAGAAGAAGACTGGCGCTGACGGTAATGTTATTGTCTACAAAGCTCGACTTGTTGCGAAAGGTTTTCGACAAGTTCAAGGAGTTGACTACGATGAGACCTTCTCACCCGTAGCGATGCTTAAGTCTGTCCGAATCATATTAGCAATTGCCGCATTTTATGATTAAGAAATTTGGCAAATGGATGTCAAAACTGCATTCCTTAATGGATTTCTTAAAGAAGAGTTGTATATGATGCAACCAGAAGGTTTTGTCGATCCTAAAGGTGCTAACAAAGTGTGCAAGCTCTAGCGAATCATTTATGGAATGGTGCAAGCCTCTCAGAGTTGGAATAGACGCTTTGATAGTGTGATCAAAGCATATGGTTTTATACAGAATTTTGGAGAAGCCTGTATTTACAAGAAAGTGAGTGGGAGCTCTGTAGCATTTCTAATATTATATGTGGATGCCATATTTTTGATTGGAAATAATACAAAATTTCTGGATAGCTTAAAAGGATACTTGAATAAGAATTTTTCAATGAAAGACCTCGGTGAAGCTGCTTATATATTGGACATCAAGATCTATAGAGATGGATCAAGACGCTTAATTGGACTTTCACAAAGCACATACCTGGATAAAGTTTTGAAGAAGTTCAAAATGGATCAATCAAAGAAAGGGTTCTTGCCTGTGTTACAAGGTGTGAAGTTGAGTCAGACTCAATGCCCGACCACTACAGAAGATAGAGAGAAAATGAAAGTCATTCCCTATGCCTCAGCCATAGGTTCTATCATGTATGCAATGTTGTGTACCAGACCTGATGTGTGCTTGGCTATAAGCTTAGTAGGGAGGTACCAAAGTAATCCAGGAGTGGATCACTGGACAGTGGTCAAGAACATCCTGAAATACCTGAAAAGGACTAAGGATATGTTTCTCGTTTATGGAGGTGACAAAGAGCTTGTCGTAAATGGTTACATCGATGCAAGCTTTGACACTAATCCGGATGACTCTAAGTCGCAAACCGGATACATATTTATACTGAATGGTGGAGTTCTAAGTTGGTGCAGTTCCAAGCAGAGCGTCGTGGCGGAATCTACGTGTGAAGCAGAGTACATAGCTGCTTCGGAAGCAGCAAATGAAGGAGTCTGGATGAAGGAGTTCATATTCGATCTAGGTGTAATACCTAGTGCATCGGGTCTAGTGAAAATCTCTTGTGACAATACGGGAGCAATTGCCTTGGTGAAGGAATCCAGATTTCACAAGAGAACCAAACACATCAAGAGACGTTTCAATTCCATCCGCGATCAAGTCAAGGAGGGAGACATAGAGATTTGCAAGATACATACGGATCTGAATGTTGCAGACCCGTTGACTAAGCCTCTTCCATGAGCAAAACATGATCAACACCAAGACTCCATGGGTGTTAGAATCATTACAATGTAATCTAGATTATTGACTCTAGTGCAAGTGGGATACTGAAGGAAATATGCCCTAGAGGCAATAATAAATTTTTTATTTATATTTCCTTATATCATGATAAATGTTTATTATTCATGCTAGAATTGTATTAACCAAAAACTTAGTACATGTGTGAATACGTAGACAAAACAGTGGGTCCCTAGTATGCCTCTACTTGACTAGCTCGTTAACCAAAGATGGTTAAGTTTCCTAACCATAGACAAATGTTGTCATTTGATGAACGGGATCAGATCATTAGAGAATGATGTGATGGACAAGACCCCATCCGTTAGCCTAGCATAATGATTGTTAAGTTTTATTGCTATTGATATTGCTTTCTTCATGACTTATACATATTCCTCTGACTATGAGATTATGCAACTCCCGAATACCGAAGGAAAACTTTGTGTGCTATTAAACGTCACAACGTAACTGGGTGATTATAAAGATGCTATACATGTGTCTCCGAAGGTGTTTGTTGGGTTGGCATAGATCAAGATTAGGATTTATTACTCCGAGTATCGGAGAGGTATCTCCAAGCCCTCTCGGTAATGCACATCACTATAAGCCTTACAAGCAATGTGAGAGTTATTTACGGGATGATGCACTAGACGAGTAAAGAGACGTGCCAATAACGAGATTGAACTAGGTATGATGATACTGAAGATCGAATCTCGGGCAAGTAACATACCGATGAGAAAGGGAATGACGTATGTTGTTATGCGGTTTGACCGATAAAGATCTTCATAGAATTTGTAGGAACCAATATGAGCATCCAGGTTCCACTATTGGTTATTGACCAGAGATGTGTCTCGGTCATGTCTACATAGTTCTCGAACCCGTAGGGTCCGCACGCTTAATGTTCGATGACGTTTTGTATTATGAGTTACGTGTTTTGGTGACCGAAGTTTGCTCAGAGTCCCGGATGAGATCACAAACATGACGAGGAGTCTCAAAATGATCGAGAGGTAAAGGTTGATATATTGGAAGGTTATACACGAACACCGGAATGGTTCCGAAGAGGTTCGGGGATTTATCGGAGTACCGGGAGGCTACCGAACCCCCCCCCCCAGGAAAGTTAATGGGCCAAATGGGACATAGTCGAGAGAGGGAGGAAGGCCACAGGAGGAGGCGCACGCCCCCTGCCCAATCCAAATTGGATAAGGGGTGGGGCCCCCCTTTCCTTCTCCATCTCCCCTTTCCCCTTTCCCCTCTCCATTGGAAGGAAGGGGGAATCCTACTAGGAGTGGAGTCCTAGTAGGAGTCCCCCCATGGCGTGCCACCCCTATGACCGGCCTCCTCCCCTCCTTTATATACAGGGGCAGGGGCACCCCAAAGGCACGACAATTGTTCTTAACCATGTGCGGTGCCCCTCCACAGTTTACTCCTCTGGTCATAGCATCATAGTGCTTAGGCGAAGCCCCTGCGCGGATCTCATCACAATCACCGTCACCACGCCATCGTGCTGACGGAACTCTGCCTTGACCCTCTACTGGATCAAGAGTTCAAGGGATGTCATCGAGCTGAACGTGTGCTGAACACGGAGGTGTCGTACGTTTGGTACTTGGATCGGTTGGATCATGAAGACGTTCGAGTACATTAACTGCGTTAACCTAACACTTCCGCTTATGGTCTATGAGGGTACGTGGACACACTCTCCCCCTCTCGTTGCTATGCATCTCCTAGATAGATCTTGTGTGATCGTAGGATTTTTTTTGAAATTGCATGCTACGTTCCCCAACAACGAAGTAGCCTGTCAACAACGAAGCAAACGGGGCAGGTCTTGGGGTGATGTTAGCGCTACCCCCACCCCCATTTGTTCCCCCTAGCCCAAGCAGCAAACAAGATCCAAAAAGAGCCAATATGAGTACAGATGTAGGGGAGGAGGGCTTGGAGAAAAGTGTCAGTCATGGCAACATCATCACTTCTTTGGCGGGCTCCTTTAAGGAGCGCCGCCGAGCCCAATGAATGCTCTATGCTGGATTTGCGAAGAAGTTTACCCCTACCCTGCTGTGTATTTTTGAGACACAAATAGAAGGTCGAAGGCTAGAAGCTTTGGCTAGCTCGATAGGTTATGATAATTCTTATGTTGTTGGTAGTTAGGGAAGGAGTGGTGGTATTGGTTAATTTTGGAACATTGCAATAAAAGTTGAGATTCTTGGTTATTCGGGCTACCACCTTGATGTATCTATTGAGGAACAAGGGGAGGATCCATGGAGGATGACCTGTGTCTATGGGAAGGCGCAAACCCATCTACGCCACCAAACATGGATTGTACTTAAAAACATAAGCACTTTAAGCAATCTTCCATGGTTATGCATTGGAGATTTTAATGAAGTACTACGTCCAAGTGAGCATGAAGGAGTAGGGAAACATAGCAATGCTCAGATCCAAGCATCCCGGGATACCATAGATGTTTGCATGTTGCTAGATTTGGACTACTGCTTCTGGGCGTTTGAAAAGAAAGTGATTGGGGGTACTTTCACCCGCTGTAGACTGGATAGGGCATTGGTAAATGGGGACTGGTTAGCGAGATTTCCATTGGCTTCCATAACACATGAAATTACAGCATCATCAGACCATATGGCCTTATTACTTGACTTTGGTCGAGCAAATGACGAAAGGACAAAGAAGGAGTTCAGGTAGGAGACAATGTGGGAGACGCATGAAGGTTTACAAGACATGCTACTCCACGGCTGGGATGCTGGAGCACCATGCGCCTCGGTAGAAGAGATCTGGCACAAGCTTGAGAACCTGGCCAGAGGCTCGGAAGGTGGAGTAACGATACGTTTGGAACTATGAGAAAGGAAATTAGACATCTGAAGAAGATGTTACAAGAGCTCCGTGGAGACCCTCTCCGTACAGGGCCCTCACATGCTGAGCTCAAGATAGATGAAGGCCTAATTGAATTGTATCACCGGGAGGAAATCATGTGGCGCCAGAGGGCAAGAATCGACTGGTTGTCGGCTGGTGACAAGAACACCAATTTTTTTCATCTCCGAGAAAGTTTGAGGCGGAAGAAGAACATAATCAATTCCCTACAAAATTCCTTGGGAGCAATTGTTGTGGATGCAGATGAGTTAAAATCTATGGTAAATAATTTCTATCAAACCATTTACACTTCTGAGGAGGTCCAAGGGATGGATGTAGTGCTTAATCAAGTCCCAAGGAAAGTTTCAGAGGACACGAATGCAATGTTGAATGATGAATACACTAAAGAGGAGGTGAAAACAGCCTTGTTTCAAATGTTCCCTTCTAAGGCACCAGGGCCAGATGGCTTCCCGGCACACTTTTATCAATGCCACCGGGACATATGCGACGACGACGTAACAAGGGTGGTGCTGAAAATTGTTCGTGGAGAAGAGAGTCCAGAAGGTATTAATTATATATTTCTAGTATTAATACCAAAGGTAATAAACCCCGCCCTGCTATCTCAATTTAGGCCCATAAGTTTATGCAATGTGCTATATAAGATTGCCTCTAAAGTGGTGGCCAATAGACTAAAACTCATTCTACCTGACATAATTTCGGTGGAACAGTCTGCTTTTGTTCCGAGGAGACTAATCACTGACAACATCATATGTGCATACGAGTGCTTGCATTTCATGAAGAGGTCTAAGGCAAAGACAAACAGTTATTGTGCTCTCAAACTAGACATGATGCAGGTGTATGACAGATTGGAGTGGCCTTACCTGAGGGCCATTATGGATAAACTTGTCTTTTCTCAACAATGGATTAACACATTGATGGGCATGGTCTCTTCAGTGTCCTTTTCTGTTCTTTTTAATGGTGAAAAGCTTGACTCTTCCAGACCAACCAGAGGAATCCGACAGGGAGACCCAATTTCCCCTTACTTATTCTTGATCGCAGCAAAGGGCCTTTCGTTCCTCCTGAAATCCAGTACACGGTCATCAATTGCAGGTATTAAGGTGGCTCCGACAGCTCCCACCATAAACCGCCTTTTGTTTGCAGATGATAGCATGTTGCTTTTTAAGGCTAACGTTGAGGGGTCAGTTGCAGTTTCAAACCTGTTGGACACATATTGTAATGCTTCAGGACAACATATCAATCATGACAAGTCATCCATATTCTTTAGTCGTGGTTGTCCGGGCCCTACAAGAGAGGTGATTAAGACTTCCTTGCAGGTTCACAGTGAGTCTTTAAGTGATCATTATTTGGGCATGCCAACAGATGTGGGACATTCCAAGAATGGAACGTTAAAGTACTTGAGAGATAGGGTGTGGGAGAAGGTAAAAGGTTGGATGGAAAAATTACTCTCTGCAGCCGGAAAAGAAGTCTTGATCAAGGCCGGTGGCATGCTTCCGACTACCAAGGGGTTTATGTGACAGTATATCTTCCATCGTTAGGCAGTTTTGGTGGGGGAGTAAGCAAGGCAAATGAAAACCGAGTTGGGTTGCCTAGGATACAATGACACAACCAAAACACTTGGGGGGCCTTGGATTCCATGATTTGGAAATCTTCAACTTAGCCCTACTCGCGAGGCAAGCATGAAGGATTATGACTGATGTAACTTCCCTTAGTGCCCAAATTTTGAAAGTTGTTTACTTCCTACACACCAAACTTTTGGAGGCACAACTGAGCCCTCATCCCTCTCAGATTTGGCGAGCAGTGTTAGATGGAAAGGAGATCTTAGCTTAGGGTATTGTGAGAAGAATCAGTGGTGGGGAGAGCACAGACATATGGGCACACAATTGGATCCCTCGTGGCAGTTTTAAAAGGCATATTACGTCCATTGTGCCTAACCCACCAAAGCGAGTTTTTGACCTCATCGATGCCACCTCAGCACAATGGAACGAAGTGCTAGTTCGCACTATGTTTACCCCTTTTGATGCAAATGTAATTCTGAAAATACCAGTATGTATGCGGAAACTACCAGATTTTTGGGCTTGGCATGAAGAGGCAGAGGCATTTTCACCGTCCGCTCGGCGTACCGGATGATCTTGAGGACGAAGATGAGCAGAGAAGGTTGGTGGAATGAGTCCGAGGGCTCATCTGCGGGGCAGGAGAGCAAGGTCTGGAGCGCGATATGGCATATTCTGGTCCCCTCAAAGCTCCGCATGTTTCTCTAGTGACTAGCGAGGCACTCGATGCCGAGTGGGGAAGTTCTTCACCACCGCCACATGGCAGACACTGATTCATGTTACTTGTGTGGAGCTCGGGATATTGGCGACATGCTCTTCTTACATGTGCGTTGTACAGGAGTGTATGGGCCCTTGCGCCCGAGGAGTTGGTCGAGAAGATCATTACACACCAAGAAGAAAGTGTAAGTGCATCTAGTGCCACCCCTAGTTGGTTTTGGAGTATTGATGACAAACTTGGTTGAGGGACTAATGTGTTTGTGAGAATTGCAGGATAATACAGGTAGTAGTCCCTTATTGATTCGGTTTACCTACTAGAGATGACCCCTAAAAATGCGTGAAGATATTGAAGACAATGGTGGTTCATGAAGACATTCACGATGAAGATTATGATATGTGAAGACATTCACTTGAAGACTGTGGAGTGCGAAGACATAATTGTTTTGGTGTTTCCTTTTCTTCCTTGTTGAGTCATAGGAACCACTGTACTGTTAAGTGGGGTCCGAGTCAACAAAGTCAGAGTGACTGATGTGATGCTCAACCAAAATCCTATGTCTTCGAGCGAAGACAATGAGAGCTACTATTATCCAGAGCTGCGTGAGGCAGCTTTGCTTGTAGCCCAAGTAAAGCTGTCGCGTGTGTTTGAAATCCGACCATTGGACACGTGTCAGTTCCTTAGTGACACAGGGTCATTTCGGACATATCATGTCGGGTTGCCTCGTGGCTATAAATAGCCCACCCCCTACACCATAAATTGGTGGCTACTCGGAGTTTGTGAACGGCTTTTGTCATTTGAGAGCAACGCACCTCCGAAGCCTTTGAGAGAGAGATCCTTGTGAGGACAAAGCCCAAAACACCCAGAGCCAAAGAGTGTTAGGCATCACTGAAGTCCTTCTATACGCGTGACCTGAAGACTTGTTACACTTGAGGATTGTGAATCCTCCAGCCGATTAGGCATTGCGTTCTGAGCATCCAAGATTCATTATGGATCATAGGTGAACGAAGCCTATGAAGGTCTGGAAGTCTACCTTGAAGACTTACTAGAGTGATTGGGCGAGGACTGGATGTCGTTAGCTCAAGGGGAATAAGGTGAAGACGCGGTCTTCTGAGTTCAATCTCAGCCTCCCTAACTAGATGTACAGTTGTCACAGCAACTGGAACTGGTCTACCAAATCCTTGTCTTCACCAAGCAACTGGTTCTATCCCCCACCTCCCTTTACTTTACTATTTATCTTTGTGAATTCATTGCTTGCTTGTCTGATCTGATTGACTTCACTGAGTGAAGACTACTTCCTGTTTGGCTTCATACTGTCTTCCATCCTGATCCATACTACCTAGTTGTTGATAGTCTTTGTGCTTTCACTATATTGCTTACTTGACTATGGCTTGTCTAGTGTAGTCTATCTTCCGCTGCATATCAATAGGTTCATTTCATCTATTTGTCTTCAAAGACCTTGTGTTTTGAAGACTTTCTTAAAAATCGCCTATTCACCCCCCTCTACTCAATAACTAGCACTTTTAGTTGGTACCAGAGCAAGGTGCTCCCTTGTTCTGTGTGATTCGGTTTAACCACCTGGAGTTTTAGCTATGTCGACTGCAGGGATAATCAAGGTCTCCGATGCGTGCCTAGTCTTCGATGGCACTGATTACCCCAACTGGAAGAATAAGATGCGCATGCATCTTGAAGCCATTAACGTCGACCTCTGGTATGTCGTCAAGACAGGCGTTCCCAAGGTCGGTGAATATGTCACCGCTGCTGATGTCAAGAGGTTCATTCAACTGGATTCAACCGCCAAGAACATCATATGTGGTCATCTGACCAAAGGATAGTATGGCCGTGTGAGTGCTCTGAAACTGCAAAGCTAGTCTGGGACGTGCTGTCCAAGGTCACCAAAGGTGTCTCAACTCAGAGAGAGTCAAGGATTGATGTTCTTCGCAACCTCTTCAACCGCTTCAAGAGAAATGACAATGAGAATGTCCAGCTCACATTTGATCGCCTCACTGATATCACAAATGAGCTTCGCGCTCTTGGCACCACTGAGACCACCAAGCACGAAATCATGAAGAACCTTCTGAGATCACTTGACAGCTCATTTGACACCCTAGCCCTGATGATACAAGAGCGCCCTGACTTCAAAAATCTCGATCCATCTAACATACTGGAGAGACTCAACACACACGAGTTCCAGCTGTCTGAGAAGTGAGACATCTATGGCCCAAACTATGGCCGAACCCGTGCCTTGAAGGACAAGGTTGTTTCCTCATCTGAAGAAGAATTTGACTACAGTTTTGAGGATCCTGAAGACATTGGAAAGGAGCTTGCTATGCTCATCAAGAAGTTCCATAAGTTCTCCAAAAAGAACCGCTTCGGAAAGTCTTCAAGATCCATCTCAATAAATGATGAGGCTTCCACTCGTGACCACAAGAAGAGAACATGCCACAAATGCAAGAAGCCAGGCCACTACATCTCTAAGTGCCCTCAATGGGACAAGGAATCTAAGAAGAAGAAGAAGAAGAAGAAGAAGAAGAAGAAGAAGAAGAAGAAGAAGAAGAAGAAGAAGAAGAAGAAGAAGAAGAAGAAGAAGAAGAAGAAGAAGAAGAAGAAGAAGAAGAAGAAGAAGAAGAAGAAGAAGAAGAAGAAGAAGAAGAAGAAGAAGAAGAAGAGAAAGGAATATGATTCTGATGACAATAAGAAGAAGAAATCCTCAAAGTCTTCTTCAAGGCCTTCATCAAAGTCCTCGTATCACAAGAAGAGCTCATCTAGCAAGGCTCGTGCATTCGTTGGCAAGGAGATGGATTTAGGGGAGGATTCTGCTTCTGAGGAGGCGGAGATGGAGTCTGAGGAGGAGTATGATTCAGGCATGGCAAGCCTGGCTCTAGCTTCGGCATTCATCGCCAAGTCCATCTTCAACACTGAAGACAATGGTCACGTCGCCGATGCTGAAGCTGATGATGGGGACGACTCTGCTCTGACCTAGTGCTTCATGGCACGAGGTGCCAAGGTAAACTCACGCGATGCTTACTTTCAGACATCCAGTGAAGATGACTCTGAATGTGAATCCAAACCTAGCTACAAGACACTTGCTAAAATTGCAACTAAACAACAAACTGCTATGGAATATATTCAAAAGTTGCTAGACAAAAGTGATGACCTGCTGGACACGGAAATGAATCGAACTTAGTCCTTAATTGAAGACATTAAAAATCTTGTCGTTAAGTACGAAGAACTTGAAAGTTGTCATGAAACTCTCTTAGCTACTCATGAGAAGCTTTCCTATGATTATCTTCAAAGGAAGCAAGAACTTGAGAATCTGAGAGCATCTCATGAAGATCTTCAAAAGGAGAACGATTCACTTCGCGCTCAACAAATCAGTTCTGCTCAGGAAGACTTTGAGCCACCATGTTTAAAATGTCTTGAGCGTGATAATGATGTCTCTGTTGCTAAATGTTCTACTGCTGCTGGTGTTTGATATGTCTCCAACGTATCTATAATTTTTGATTGTTCCATGCTATATTATCTACTGTTTTGGACTATATGGGGCTTTATATTCCACTTTTATATTATTTTTGGGACTAACCTATTAACCGGAGGCCCAGCCCAGAATTGCTGTTTTTTTTGCCTATTTCAGTGTTTCGAAGAAACGGAATATCAAACGGAGTCCAAACGAAATGAAACCTTCGGAAACGTGATTTTCTCACCGAACGTGATCCAGGAGACTTGGACCCTACGCCAAGGCATCAGAGAGGCGGTCACGAGGGTGGGGGGCGCCCCCCCCCCATTAGGGCACGCCCCCTGCCTTGTGGGCCCCTCGAAGCTCCACCGACGTACTCCTTCCTCCTATATATACCTACGTACCCCCAAACGATCAGAAGAGGAGCCAAAAACCTAATTCCACCGCCGCAACTTTCTGTATCCACGAGATCCCATCTTGGGGCCTGTTCCGGAGCTCCGCCGAAGAGGGCCGTCGTCACGGTGGGCTTCTACATCATCATAGCCCCTCCAATGAAGTGTGAGTAGTTTACCTCAGACCTTCGGCTCCATAGTTATTAGCTAGATGGCTTCTTCTCTCTTTTTGGATCTCAATACAAAGTTCTCCCCCTCTCTTGTGGAGATCTATTCGATGTAATCTTCTTTTTGCGGTGTGTTTGTTGAGACCGATGAATTGTGGGTTTATGATCAAGTCTATCTATGAATAATATTTGAATCTTCTCTGAATTCTTTTATGTATGATTGGTTATCTTTGCAAGTCTCTTCGAATTATCCATTTGGTTTGGCCAACTAGATTGGTAGTTCTTGCCATGGGAGAAGTGCTTAGATTTGGGTTCGATCTTGCGGTGTCCTTTCCCAGTGACAGAAGGGGCAGCAAGGCACGTATTGTATCGTTGCCATCGAGGATAACAAGATGGGGTTTATTTCATATTGCGTGAATTTATCTCTCTACATCATGTCATCTTGCTTAAGGCGTTACTCTGTTTTTAACTTAATACTCTAGATGCATGCTGGATAGCGGTCGATGAGTGGAGTAATAGTAGTAGATGTAGAATCGTTTCGGTCTACTTTTCACGGACGTGATGCCTATATACATGACCATGCCTAGATATTCTCATAACTATGCTCAATTCTGTCAATTTCTCAATAGTAATTTGTTCACCCACCGTAGAATATTTATGCTCTTGAGACAAGCCACTAGTGAAACCTATGGCCCCTGGGTCTATTCTCATCATATGAATCTCCATCACTTTAATCTTGCATTGCTTTTTTACTTTGCCTTTACTTTTTACTTTGCATCTCTATACCAAAAATACCAAAATATTATATCTATCAGATCTCACTCTCGCAAGTGACCGTGAAGGGATTGGCAACCCCTAATCGCGTTGGTTGCGAGTAGCTATCGTTTTGTGCAGGTACGAGGAACTTGAGCGTGGCCTCCTACTGGATTGATACCTTGGTTCTCAAAAACTGAGGGAAATACTTATGCTATTCTGCTGCATCATCCCTTCCTTTTCGGGGAAAACCAACGTAAGCTCAAGAGGTAGCAAGAAGGATATCTGGCGCCGTTGCCGGGGAGTCTACGCAAAAAGTCAACTTACCAAGTACCCAGCACAATCCCTATCTCTCGCATTACATTATTTGCCATTTGCCTCTCGTTTTCCTCTCCCCCACTTCACCCTTGCTGTTTTATTCGCCCTCTCTCTCTATCCTCCCTCTCTATTGGCCTCTTTTGCCCGTTTGCTCTTGTTTGTTCGTGTGCTAGTTTGCTTGTTTGTCGCGATGGCTCAAGATACTACCAAATTGTGTGACTTCACCAATACCAATAATAATGATTTCCTTAGCACTCCAATTGCTCCTCTTGCCAATACTGAATCTTATGAAATCAATACTGCTTTGTTGAATCTTGTTATGAAAGATCAATTCGCCGGCCTTCCTAGTGAAGATGCCGCTACTCATCTGAATAGCTTCGTTGATTTATGTGATATGCAAAAGAAAAAAGATGTCGATAATGATGTCGTTAAATTGAAGCTATTTCCTTCGCTTAGAGATCGTGCTAAAGCTTGGTTTTCGTCTTTGCCTAAAAATAGTATTGATTCTTGGAACAAGTGCAAAGATGCTTTTATCTCTAAGTATTTCCCTCCCTCTAAGATCATCTCTCTTAGAAACGATATTATGAATTTTAAGCAACTTGATCATGAACATGTTGCACAAGCTTGGGAGAGAATGAAATTAATGATACGTAATTGCCCTACTCATGGTTTGAATTTGTGGATGATTATACAAAAAATTTATGCCGGATTGAATTTTGCTTCTAGAAATCTTTTAGATTCGGCCGCAGGAGGCACTTTTATGGAAATCACTTTAAGAGATGCTACTAAACTCCTAGATAATATTATGGTTAATTATTCTCAATGGCATACTGAAAGATCTTCTAATAAAAAGTGCATGCGATAGAAGAAATCAATGTTTTGAGTGGAAAGATGGATGAACTTATGAAATTATTTGCTACTAAGAGTGTTTCTTCTGATCCTAATGATATGCCTTTGTCTACTTTGATGGAGAATAACAACGAATCTATGGATGTGAATTTTGTTGGTAGGAATAATTTTGGTAACAACGCCTATAGAGGGAATTTTAATCCTAGGCCATATCCTAGTAATCCTTCTAATAATTATGGGAATTCTTACAACAACTCTTATGTAAATTATAATAAGATGCCCACTGAATTTGAGAATAGTGCTAAAGAGTTTATGAATTCAGAAAAGAATTTTAATGCTTTGCTTGAAGAGAAATTGCTTAAAGTTGATGATTTGGCTAGGAACATTGATAGAATTTCTCTCGAGGTTGATTCTTTAAAGCTTAGATCTATTCCTCCTAAGCATGATATCAATGAGTCTCTCAAAGCCATGAAAATTTCCATTGATGAGTGCAAGGAAAGAACCGCTAGGATGCATGCTTCCAAAGATGCCTTTGTTAAAGCGTGTTCTTCCAATTCCTATGAAAGTCAAGATGAAGATCTAAAAGTTATTGATGTATCCCCTATTAAATCTTTGTTTTGCAATATGAATCTTGATGAAACTGAATATGATCTTCCTTTACCTAGAAGGCGTTCTAAAAATTCGGAGCATTTAGATCTTTATGATGAAATTTATGAAAGTGGGATTGAAAGAAATAAAAATGTAGATGTTGCTAAACCCACTATATTGGATTTCAAGGAATTTAATTATGAAAGTTGCTCTTTAATTGATTGTATTTCCTTTTTGCAATCCGTGCTAAATTCTCCACATGCTTATAGTCAACATAAAGCCTTCACCGAACATATTGTTGATGCCTTGATGCAATCTTATGAAGAAAAACTTGAGTTGAAAGTTTCTATCCCTAGAAAACTCTATGATGAGTGGGAACCAACTATTAAAATTAAAATTAAAGATCATGAGTTCTATGCTTTGTGTGATTTGGGTGCTAGTGTCTCTAGTATTCCTAAGACTTTGTGTGATTTGCTAGATTTCCGTAATTTTGATGATTGCTCTCTAAACTTGCATCTTGCGGATTCTACTATTAAGAAACCTATGGGAAGTATTAATGATGTTCTTATTGTTGCAAATAGGAATTATGTGCCCATAGATTTCATTGTTCTTGATATAGATTGCAATCCTTCTTGCCCTTGGTAGACCTTTCCTTAGAACGGTTGGTGCGATTATTGATATGAAGGAAGGGAATATTAGATTTCAATTTCCATTAAAAAAAGGGCATGGAACACTTTCCAAGAAAGAAAATAAAATTGCCATATGAAACTATCATGAGAGCCACTTATGGATTGCCTACCAAAGATGGCAATACCTAGATCTATCCTCGCTTTTATGCCTAGCTAGGGGCGTTAAACGATAGCGCTTGTTGGGAGGAAACCCAATTTTATTTTTATTCCTTGATTTTTGCTCCTGTTTAGTAATAAATAAATTACTTAGCCTCTGTTTTGGTTGTGTTTTTTGTGTTTAATTAGTGTTTGTTCCAAGTAGAACCGTTGGGAAGACTTGGGGAAAGTCATGTTGAACTTGCTGTAAAAAACAGAAACTTTAGCGCTCACGAGAACTGCTGTCATTTTTATTTGAAGAGTTCTATTTAGTTAATTATTTTTGCAGATGATTAATAGATAAATTCCTCACGTCCATCAATTTATTTTAGAATTTTTGGGGTTCCAGATCTTGCGCTAACTACAGATTACTACAGACTGTTCTGTTTTTGACAGATTCTGTTTTTCGTGTGTTGTTTGCTTATTTTGATGAATCTATGGCTAGTAAAATAGTTTATAAGCCATAGAGAAGTTGTAATACAGTAGGTTTAACACCAATATAAATAAATAATGAGTTCATTACAGTACCTTGAAGTGGTCTTTTGTTTTCTTTCGCTAACGGAGCTCACGAGTTTTCTACTTTAAGTTTTGTGTTGTGAAGTTTTCAAGTTTTGGGTGAATTCTTTTGATGGATTATGGAACAAGGAGTGGCAAGAGCCTAAGCTTGGGGATGCCCATGGAACCCCCAAGATAATCCAAGGACACCAAAAATTCAAAGCTTGGGGATGCCCCGGAAGGCATCCCCTGTTTCGTCCACTTCCATCGGTAATTTACTTGGAGCTATATTTTTATTCACCAACATGATATGTGTTTTGCTTGGAGCGTATTGTATTATTTGTGTCTTTGTGTTTTAGTATGACACAATCATCCTTGCTGTACACACCTTTTGAGAGAGCCATACATGAATTAAAATTTGATAGAATACTCTATGTGCTTCACTTATATCTTTTGAGCTTTGTAGTTTTGCTCTATGTGCTTCACTTATATCTTTTGAGCTATGTAGTTTTGCTCTATGTGCTTCACTTATATCTTTTGAGCATTATAATTTTGCTCTATGTGCTTCACTTAGATCTTTTAGAGCACGGTGGTTGATTTGTTTTAAAGAAACTATTGATCTCTCATGCTTCACTTAAATTATTTTGAGAGTCTCTTAATAGCATGGTAATTTGCTTAATAATAATATGCTTGGTATTCAAGATTTGTGAAACTTTCTTTTGAGTGTGTTGAATACTAAGAAAAGATTGAAGCATGATAATTGTTTTGAGATATGGAGGTGATAATATTAAAGTCATGCTAATTGAGTAGTTGTGAATTTAAAGAATACTTGTGTTAAAGTTTGTGATTCCCGTAGCATGCACGTATGGTGAACCGTTATGTGATGAAGTCGGAGCATGATTTATTTATTGATTGTCTTCCTTATGAGTGGCGGTCGGGGACGAGCGATGGTCTTTTCCTACCAATCTATCCCCCTAGGAGCATGCGCGTAATACTTTGCTTTGATAACTACTAGATTTTTGCAATAAGTATATGAGTTCTTTATGACTAATGTTGAGTCCATGGATTATACGCACTCTCACCCTTCCACCTTTGCTAGCCTCTCTAATACCGCGCACCATTCGCCGGTATCATACACCCACCATATACCTTCCTCAAAACAGCCACCATACCTACCTATTATGGCATTTCCATAGCCATTCCGAGATATATTGCCATGCAACTTTCCACCATTCCGTTTATCATGACACATTCATCATTGTCATATTGCATATCCCGGTACACCGCCAGAGGCATTCATATAGAGTCATATTTTGTTCTAAGTATCGAGTTGTAATTGTTGAGTTGTAAGAAAAATAAAAGTGTGATGATCATCATTTTTAGAGCATTGTCCCAAGTGAGGAAAGAATGATGGAGGCTATGATTCCCCCATAAGTCGGGATGAGACTCCGGACGAAAAAATAAATAAAAGAGGCCAAAGAAGCCCAAATAAAAAAAGAAGAGGCCATAAAAAAGAGAGAAAAGGCCCAAATAAAAAAATGAGAGAAAAAGAGAGAAGGGACAATGTTACTATCCTTTTACCACACTTGTGCTTCAAAGTAGCACCATGATCTTCATAGTAGAGAGTCTCTCATGTTATCACTTTCATATACTAGTGGGAATCTTTCATTATAGAACTTGGCTTGTATATTCCAATGATGGGCTTCCTCAAATTGCCCTAGGTCTTCATGAGCAAGCAAGTTGGATGCACACCCACTTAGTTTCTTTTTGAGCTTTCATATACTTATAGCTCTAGTGCATCCGTTGCATGGCAATCCCTACTCACTCACGTTGATATCTATTGATGGGCATCTCCATAGCCCGTTGATACGCCTAGTTGATGTGAGACTATCTTCTCCTTTTTGTCTTCTCCACAACCACCATTCTCTTCCACCTATAGTGCTATATCCATGGCTCACGCTCATGTACTGCGTGAAGATTGAAAAAGTTTTGAAAAAGTTAGAGTATGAAACAATTGCTTGGCTTGTCATCGAGGTTGTGCATGATTTAAATACTTTGTGTGGTGAAGATAGAGCATAGCGAGACTATATGATTTTGTAGGGATAACTTTCTTTGGCCATGATATTTTGAGAAGACATAATTGCTTTGTTAGTATGCTTGAAGTATTATTATTTTTTATGTCAATATAAACTTTTGTCTTGAATCTTTCGAATCTGAATATTAATATCACAATTAAGAAGATTTGCATTGAAATTATGCCAAGTAGCACTCCGCATCAAAAATTCTCTTTTTATCATTTACCTACTCGAGGATGAGCAGGAATTAAGCTTGGGGATGCCTGATACGTCTCCAACGTATCTATAATTTTTGATTTCTCCATGCTATATTATCTACTGTTTTGGACTATATGGGGCTTTATATTCCACTTTTATATTATTTTTGGGGCTAACCTATTAACCGGAGGCACGGCCCAGCATTGTTGTTTTTTGCCTATTTCAGTGTTTCGAAGAAAACGGAATATCAAACGGAGTCCAAACGAAATGAAACCTTCGGAAACGTGATTTTCTCACCGAACGTGATCCAGGAGACTTGGACCCTACGCCAAGGCATCAGAGAGGCGGTCACGAGGGTGGGGGGCGCCCCCCCCCCCATTAGGGCACGCCCCCTGCCTTGTGGGCCCCTCGAAGCTCCACCGACGTACTCCTTCCTCCTATATATACCTACGTACCCCCAAACGATCAGAAGAGGAGCCAAAAACCTAATTCCACCGCCGCAACTTTCTGTATCCACGAGATCCCATCTTGGGGCCTGTTCCGGAGCTCCGCCGAAGAGGGCCGTCGTCACGGTGGGCTTCTACATCATCATAGCCCCTCCAATGAAGTGTGAGTAGTTTACCTCAGACCTTCGGCTCCATAGTTATTAGCTAGATGGCTTCTTCTCTCTTTTTGGATCTCAATACAAAGTTCTCCCCCTCTCTTGTGGAGATCTATTCGATGTAATCTTCTTTTTGCGGTGTGTTTGTTGAGACCGATGAATTGTGGGTTTATGATCAAGTCTATCTATGAATAATATTTGAATCTTCTCTGAATTCTTTTATGTATGATTGGTTATCTTTGCAAGTCTCTTCGAATTATCCATTTGGTTTGGCTAACTAGATTGGTAGTTCTTGCCATGGGAGAATTGCTTAGCTTTGGTTTCGATCTTGCGGTGTCCTTTCCCAGTGACAGAAGGGTCAGCAAGGCACGCATTGTATCTGTAAGTTCATCTAGTGCCACCCCTAGATGGTTTTGGAGTATTGACAACAAACCTAGTTGAGGGACTAATGTGTTTGTGAGAATTGCAGGATAACACAGGTAGAAGTCCCTCATTGATTCGGTTTTCCTACCAGAGATGACCCCTAAAAATGAATGAAGACATTGAAGTCAAAGGTGGTATGTGAAGACATTCACATTGAAGACTATGACAAGAGAAGACATCGCATGAAGACTATGGAGCGCGACGACTTAGTTGTTTCGTTGTTCTTTTTCTTCTTTGTTGAGTCATAGGAACCACCGTACTGTTAAGTGGGGTCCAAGTGAACCAGTCAGAATGACTGAAGTGATGCTTAACCAAAATCCTATGTCTTCGAGTGAAGACTATGAGAGCAAATCTTGTATAGAGTTGGATAAGTCAGCTTTGCTTGTAGCCCAAGTAAAGTTGCCGTGTGTGTTTGAAATCTGACCGTTGGAACACGTGTCAGTTCCTTAGTGACCAAGGGTCATTTCGGACAAATCAGGTCGGGTTGCCTAGTGGCTAGAAATAGCCCCCCCCCCTACAACCATAAATGGTTGGCTGCTCAGAGTTAGAGTATGGATTTTGTCTTTTGAGAGCAACCCACCTCAAAGCCTTTGAGAGAGAATTCCTTGCGAGGATAAAGCCCTAAACACCCAGAGCCAAAGAGTGTTACGCATCACTTAAGTCTTCCTATCTGTGTGATCTGAAGACTTATTACACTTGAGGACTGTGAATCCTCCAGCTGGTTAGGCGTCGCATTCTGAGCATCCAAGAGCCATTGTGGATCGTCGGTGAACGAAGTCTGTGAAGGTTTGGAAGTCTACCTTGAAGACTTACCAGAGTGATTGGGCGAGGTTTGTGTGACCTTAGCACAAGGGGAATATGGTGAGGACTGAGTGTCCTGAGTTGCGTGTTCAGGACTGGGTGTCCGGGACTGTGTGTCCTCGGGTTTAAATACCTAGCCGCCCTAACCAGACATACAGTTATCACAGCAACTGGAACTGGTCCAACAAATCATTGTCTTCAACGAGTCACTGGTTTCATCCTTCCCTTCCCTTTACTTATTGTTGGTCCTTGTGAAGTCATTGTATGATTGCATTATCTTTTGTCTTCACTGAGTGACTGCATGTTCTGATTGGCTTCATAATATCTTCCTACCTGATCCTTACTACCTAGCTGCTATTAGTCATTGTGCTTTCACTTCATTGAATACTTGACTATGGTTTGCCTAGTGTAGTCTACCTTCCGCTGCATGGTAATAGGTTTATTTCTATCGTTTGTCTTTGAAAATTCCATGTTTTGAAGACTTTCATAAAAATCTCCTATTCACCCCCCCCCTCTAGTCGATATAACGCACTTTCAATTGGTATTAGAGCTAGGTACTCCCTTGTTCTGTGTGATTCGATTTAACCACCTGGAGTTTTAGCTATGTCGACTGCAGGGATAATCAAGGTCTCCGCTGCTTGCCCCGTCTTCGATGGAACTGAATATCCCTACTGGAAGAATAAGATGCGCATGCATCTTGAAGCCATTGATGTCGACCTATGGTATGTCGTCAAGAATGGCGTTCCCAAGGCTGGTGAAGGTGTCACCACTGCTGATGTCAAGAAGTTCGTTCAACTAGACTCCACTGCCAAGAACATCATCTGTGGTCATCTGATCAAAGGACAGTATGGCCGTGTGAGTGCTTTGGAAACATCTAAGCTAGTCTGGGACTGGCTCTCCAAGGTCAATGAAGGCGTCTCAACCCAGAGAGATCAGAGAATCAGTGTCCTTCGCAACCTCTTCAACCGCTTCAAGATAAATGACAATGAGAATGTCCAGCTCACGTTTGATCGACTCACTGACATCACAAATGAGCTTCAAGCTCTCGGCACCACTGAGATCACCAAGCATGAAGTCATCAAGACACTCCTGAGATCACTTGACAGCTCGTTTGACACCCTAGCCTTGATGATTCAAGAACATCCTAATTTCAAGACACTCGATCCATCTGACATACTTGAGAGGCTCAACACACATGAGTTTTAGCTTTCTGAGAAAAGAGACATCTACGGTCCCAACTATGGGCGAACTCGTGCCTTGAAGGCAAAAGCTGTCTCCTCATCTGAAGAAGAATCTGACAGCAGTTCTAATGATCCTGAAGACATTGTAAAGGAGCTTGCTATACTTGTGAAGAAGTTCCAAAAATTCACCAAGAAGAAAGGCTTCAGAAAGTCTTCACGATCAAGCTCAAGGAATGATGAAGCTTCTGCTCATGACTACAAGAAGAGAACATGCCACAAGTGCAAGAAACCTGGCCACTACATCTCTGAGTGACCGTAGTGGGACAATGAGAACAAGAAGAAAAAGAAGAGCAAGGAGTATGATTCTGATGACAAGAAGAAGAAGAAATACTCAAAGTCTTCTTCCAAGTCTTCTTCCAAGTCTTCCTCAAAGTCTTCATCACACAAGAAGAGCTCATCTGGCAAGGCTCGTGCGTTTGTTGGCAAGGAAATGGATTCAGAGGAGGAGTCCGCTTCTGAGGAGGTGGAGGTGGAGTCTGAGGAGGAGTCCGATTCTGGCGTTGCGAGTCTAGCTACAGCATACGTTGCCAAGTCCATCTTCAACACTGAAGACAATGACTTCATCACCGACACCGATGCAAATGACAAGGACTACTCCGCTCCTACCTACTGCTTCATGGCACGCGGTGCCAAGGTAAACACACGCACTACTCACTATCAAACATCTAGTGAAGATGACTCTGATTGTGGTTCCAAACCCAGCTACAAAATACTTGCTAAAATTGCAACTAAACAACAGAAAGCTATGGAACATATTCAAAAACTGTTAGACAAAAGCGATGATCTGTTAGACGCTAAAATGACTCGATCTCGGTCCTTAATTGAAGACATAAAAAATCTTCACGTTAAGTATGAGGAACTTGAAAGTCGTCATGAAATGCTCTCAACAACTCATGAAAAGCTTTCCTATGATTATCTTCAAAGGAAGCAAGATCTTGAGAAATTGAGAGCGGCTCATGAAGATCTTCAAAAGGAAAATGAGTCACTTCGTGCTAAACAGATCAGTTCCGCTCAGGAAGGATTTGAACCACCATGTCTTAAATGCATCGAGCGTGACAACGCTACCTCTGTTGCTGAGTGTTCTACTACTGCTACTGTTGCAATATCTTCAACTGTTGATGTGATAACTGACCCCTCTATTGAGGATACCACTGCTATTGCTGATGAGAATGCTAGGTTGAAGACATTGCTTGAAACAGGGATGTACAAAAGTCTCAAAGGGCATCAAACACTATGTGATGTCCTCAAAAGGCAGATCCTGAACCGAAACCCTAGGAAAGAGGGTGTTGGGTTTGAAAGGAAAATGAATGCTGATGGCTCTTACTGGAAACCTGAGCAGTACCCCAAAACCACATGGGTTGCTGCAAAGGAACCTTCAGCAGATCCATCCACCCTATCTTGCTTCACTTGTCTAATCCCATTATTATTGATGAATCCTTTGATGCAAACTATAAACTGTTTAAGAATCAGAATGGTGAAGTGTTTGCCAGGTATATTGGTACTAACTGCAGGAATGGACCACCTATGAAGATGGTCTGGGTGCCGACAAGGTGTTTGGAGAATCTTCCTGTGAATGTCATCATGACACCACAGGTGAAGAAGACAAACCCCAGACCACAGGCTTCATACGATCCAAAGGCTTCATCCAGACAGAGGACTCACCTGAGTCGCACTAACACAAATGTTTTGCAGGGAAACTATACTCAGGCCTGTGAATATGCGCGTGTTTCATCAAACCGCCATGTTCATAAGACCAAGAACTATTCTGCTTATTCTTATGAGTACTATTGTCCACCTGCAAGACTTTTTGCTAGGGCTCCAAAGCCAAAGTTCTCAGATGCTGCAGTTAGACTTATTGCTTCGAAGCCACCCTTGAAGATGTGGGTGGCTAAGAAAGCTTAACTCTCTTTTGCAGGGAAAGGTCTCCAGCCGAAAACCAAAATCGTCTGATGCTATTGCTGGGGACCTTAAACATCTTGTAGGGCGCAAGATCAAATGCCCAAATGGTCTTATTATGTAGTTTGTTCCTGGGTCGCTTGCCACTTGCCCTATCAGTCCTAACCTCGATTTAAGCTTTCATAATCCACTTGCTCGTCAAATGTTTATGCTTCACAATTCTCTTCGTGAAGCCTATCCCCCTAACTGCACTGTAGGGTACGACACCAACTGCTTCAGAATGGATTATTGATAGTGGGTGTACCAATCATATGACTGGCAAGCGAAGCCTTCTTATGGACTCAACCTCACGTCCATCTAACAAAAGTCACATCACATTTGCTGACACTGGTAAAAGCAAGGTATTGGGTCTAGGTAGAGTTGCAATCTCAAAGGATCAACACATGGATAAAGTCATGCTTGTTGAATCCCTTGGTTTCAACTTAATGTCTGTCTCAATGCTTTGCGATTTAAACATGATTGTGATGTTTGGAAAATATCGTTGCCTTGTTCTAATGGAATCTGACAAGTCTCCAGTGTTTGAAGGGTATCGGAAAGATGATTTGTACGTGGTAGATTTCTCAGCAGGACCACAACTTGTCGTATGTCTACTAGCAAAAGCTTCTGAATGCCGGCTCTGGCATCGGAGGCTAGGGCATGCTGGCATGAGGAACCTCCACACCCTTGCAAGGAAGAAGCATGTCATAGGCATCGAGGGCGTCAAGTTCAAGAAGGATCACTTATGCGGTGCCTGTGAAGCAGGAAAGATGACGAGGGCCAAGCATCCCTCGAAGACAATCATGACAACGACTCAACCCTTCGAACTGCTCCACATGGATCTTTTCGGTCCCACTCATTACTCTACTCTTACTACTACTGCTTGTCTCTATGGCTTTGTCATTGTTGATGATTATTCAAGATATACTTGGGTGCATATAATCCTCTACAAGACTGAAGTGCAGGATGTCTTCAGACGCTTCGCCAATCGAGCCATGAACAACTATGGCGTCAAGATCAAGCACATCAGAAGTGACAATGGCACTGAATTCAAGAACACTGGTCTAGACACTTATCTTGATACATTGGGCATCACACATGAATTCTCAACTCCGTACACACCACAGCAGAATGGCGTCATGGAACGCAAGAACAGAACACTCATTGAGATGGCCCGAACAATGCTTGATGAATACAAGACTCCAAGAAAGTTCTGGCCTGAAGCCATTGATACTGCATGCCATATCATCAACCGTGTGTATCTTCACAAACTTCTCAACAAGACATCTTATGAGCTCCTTACTGATAAGAAGCCAAATGTCAGGTACTTCAGAGTATTTGGTGCCAGGTGCTGGATCAAGGATCCACATCACACTTCAAAATTTGCACCAAAAGCACATGAAGGTTTTATGCTTGGATATGGAAAGGATTCACACTCCTACAGAGTCTTCAACCTTTTTCACTATAAAGTGGTTGAAACAGTGGATGTGCGGTTCGATGAGACTAACGGCTCACAAAGAGAGCACCTGCCAAATGTGCTAGATGAAGTTCCATCCAGTGAATCAATCAAACTTATGGGAACTGGAGAAATCATACCTTCTGAAGCTCAGCCTGAAGAGGAACTTATCATCTCCGCACCTGTTCAAACTGAAGACAATGATCAACCTGAAGACAATGCTCAGCCTGAAGACAATCCTTCTAACGATGACAATGATCAGCAAGAGCAAAATCTTCGTCATGTACATCCTCGTGTCGCAAATGAAGTACAGATTGAGAGAATAATTGATAGCATCAATGCACCAGGTCCACTCACTCGTTCAAGGGCAACACAGCTAGCAAATTTCTGTGGGCACTTCACATTCGTCTCAATATCTAAACCCAAGAAAGTTGAAGAAGCCTTCATGGAACCTGAATGGATTCAAGCTATGCAAGAAGAGCTTCAACAGTTTGAGCTGAATAATGTATGGGAACTGGTTAAGCGCCCTGATCCTCGCAAGCACAATATAATAGGCACCAAATGGATATATCGCAACAAGCAAGATGAGCATGGTCAAGTTGTCAGAAACAAAGCTCGTCTCGTTGCTCAAGGTTACACTCAAGTTGAAGGGATTGACTTCGATGAAACATTTGCTCCTGTGGCTAGACTTAAGCCATACACATACTGCTGGCCTATGAAAATCATCATAACATTCTTCTGTATCAAATGGATGTGAAGAGCGCTTTTCTCAATGGCAAGATTGAAGAAGAAGTGTATGTTGCACAATCGCCTGGCTTTGAAGATCCAAAACATCCTGACATGGTGTACAAGCTCAACAAGGCATTGTATGGCCCCAAACAAGCCCCTCGGGCTTGGTATGACACACTCAAATACTTCCTGAAGAGCAAAGGCTTCAAACCTGGTTCCCTCGACCCCACTCTCTTCACGAAGACTTATGATGGTGAACTGTTTGTGTGCCAAATATATGTGGATGACATTATCTTCGGCTGCACCAATCAGAAATACACTGGCGAGTTTGGATATATGATGCAAGAGCAATATCAGATGTCCATGATGGGTGAGCTGAAGTTCTTCCTTGTTCTTCAAATACGTCAGCAACGCAACGACATCTTCATATCTCAAGAGAAGTACCTCAAAGATTGCCTGAAGAAATTTGGGATGCAAGACTGCAAAGGCTTCACGACTCCAATGCCAGCCAAACATCATCTGGGTCCCGACGACAATGGTAAAGAGTTCGATCAAAAGGTATACCGCTCCATGATTGGTTCTTTACTGTATCTATGTGCATCTAGGCCAGATAGTATGCTTAGTGTTTGCATGTGTGCTCTATTCCAAGCGGCACCAAAGGAATCACATCACTTAGGTGTGAAGCGAATTCTCAGATATTTGGCTCACACCCCAACATTAGGATTATGGTATCCAAAGGGCTCAGAGTTTGATCTAGTTGGATTCTCGGATGCTGATTATGCTGGTGACAAGGTGGATCGCAAGTCTACATCAGGCACATGTCATTTTCTAGGACGATCACTTGTATGTTGGTCTTCAAAGAAGCAGAACTGTGTGTCTCTCTCCACTGCTGAATCTGAATACATTGCTGCTGGATCTTGCTGCACTCAGCTTCTATGGATGAAGCAAACACTCAAAGACTATGGCATTCACCTGAAGCAAGTGCCACTCTACTGCGACAACGAAAGCGCCATCAAGATTGCCAACAACCCAGTTCAGCACTCGAAGACAAAGCACATTGAAATTCGTCATCACTTTCTCAGAGATCATGTTGTGAAGGAAGATATTGATATCATACACATCAACACTGAAGAGCAATTGGCAGATATCTTCACCAAGCCCTTGGATGAGAAGAGGTTTTGCAAGTTACGGTGTGAGCTAAATATCTTGGAATCCTCAAATGTCCTGTGATCAGGCACACATCCTAACACTTATGCATACTGATGACTTAGATGTGCAACACACAAAGTAAAGTATATCTTCAATCAATGAAGACTTACATTCTAAGTGTGAATACATTAATGTGGAATTTGACTTCGGAGCGCCACGATAATTGTGCGCCGTGTCTGGGTCTAATACTTCTTATACAGTGGGTAACGCCACCACCAAATTTTTCTATTTTAAGTGTTTAACTCATGGCATTACGTTTGGTATGTCTTCACATTTGGTTTGGCTTCAATCTCAACTTGTCTTCATGATTATCTTATCCATGTTGATTTGATTGTCTTGCTCATATATTTATATATATATATATATATACTAGTGTTCTGTCCTCTACAGCAATCACTTATAGCTATGTCTTCTTGTTGAATCTTTTGAACTAAGTGAATGTGATCGGACCCTAACCTCTCTATGCTTTCTATCTCAAACTCTATCTCTCCAAATCATATGCATTCTATTGAAACTGTCGAACATCTTCTCTGCGTCCTTGTCAGCAGAAGATACAGAGACAAACATTAAGTCCGTTTTCAATGCTAATTCCTTCACCTGAAACCCGGAGAAGTGGGAACGACCACCCGACAATCCAGGCGTGCGTGGGTACGTGGAACAACCTCCGATATGTTGCATGATGGCCACGTGTCCTTCAGATGTGAATCGCCAGGGGCACCTGTGTAATAACACCGTGCCGTCCCTATCCCTATAAATACACGCCTCACCACAGTCATTATCCTTTCTTCCACTCTCGCACAAACCCTAGCGCCACTGCTAGCCCTCGACGACGCCGGCGATGAAGCGCATAGCTGCCTCGACCTCACCGACGCCGTCTTCACGCCGGCCGCGGATATCGTCTTCTCCACTGTCGCCGTAGGTGTCCTCCATCGCCAAGTAGGGCACGGACGATCGATCTGCTCGGCCTCCTCTCCCACTCCGTCTAGCAGTTCTTTGTGTGGTAAATAAAACTTCCTTTTTACGGCCCCTTTGATCCTATAGATTCATCGCTTTCTACCACAAGCAGTTTATGTTCACACAAGTTGGATCTAATTCATACTGCATCTCATAATATGCCTAGTATGTTCACTTATGCTTCACAAAGTAGTTAGATTCCTCACTTGTACTTATTTGTGGATTCATACAAATCTGGAACCAACTCTCTATCTATGAGTGAATGGCTTCGCACTATGAGGTCAATGTCTTCTAAACTGATTTATCTTCAAAATCTTCTAAGAATGCATATGACCTCTTCCCCTTCCCTCGCACCTTAATGCTGTCACAGGTACATGTCCGTGGGAGAATCCCTTGGTTCTCATAGTCCGCATTCATTTGCAGAATTCTTACAGCATCATATAAATTCTCCCGAAGCCAGTTCCTGCTTGACCAGCAAGCGAAAGCCTTTGAAACCTTTGAACGTGTTGAAGCCATTCAGTTTGAAGATCATGGCTACAGAGAAATCAGCAAGGAAGGGTGGCAGAAAGCATCGAGGTGGAACATCAAGAGATCTGCCCGATGACCTCTCAGAGCTGTACAAGACAGATCCAGAAGAGGATTACACTCAGCGCAAGACACGAATCCAATGGATTCGACGATATTGGGCAGAACAGTGGTTCAAGTACAGGTTTGTGACCAAGGAATATGCTGAGAAGAATGCCATCAAGCGACCATGGGGAGACATCCTATACATAAATCTTCAACCCAGGTCCAGAGATGAAGCCATTGAACAAGGCTTCTATCCCTGCATGGTCCGTGGACCATAGCCTGCGGATGCAGACCCATCTTCATTGCTATGGTGTCGTGACGACAATCTGTTCAAGCGCAACTTCCAGTTTGCCAAGAATTCGGCGAAGCAAAACAAGAAGTCATTGGGACTAGACTTCAACCCTGGTCCCTCTGCTCCCCGTGACGATGGCACCCGCGAAGCTGAACCCAATCTTGTTGGGCCCTTCTACAATCTGGAAGGTCTCATCACTCATATCATGGTTCAAGGGACAGTCGTGGATGAGCCTGCAGATGACGCTGAATCTGATGAAGTGCATGCATTGCCGAAGCCAAAGAAACTGAAGAAGCCTAAAGCTTCAAAGTCCGCCTCAGCACCAAAAATCTCACGTGCGAAGCCACTGGCTACCGCACCTCCTGAAGACAGTGTGCAGTCTGAAGATCTATCACACATCTCCAAGAAGACTGAGATGAGAAAGAGTACTGATCAGGCACTGACTACTGCTGCTATTCTGCGCAATGACGCCATTGATCTGTCAAGCGATGAAGATCTTGCAGATGACGCTCTTGAGCAACTGATCAAGAGCAAGGAAGAAGCACAGATCTTCAATGATTTGCCTATCTTCGATGTGGCAATCATCCATAACTTCATCGATGAGTGGTTTGACACGCCCAACCTCATCTTTGAAGACCTGCAACTTCCAATTGGCCTCAGTGTCGCCTTCACTGGCGCCATTGCTTCTGAGCTAGCCCTAGCTCAGCGCATCGTTGAACTAAAGCAAAAGGTCGACTATGAGAAAGCTCAGTTTAAGAAGCACATGGCCAAGCTCAGCGTGCAAGATGTCAAAAACTTCAAGATCATGCTGCACGAGCTCAAAGAAGCCTTTCTCAAGAAGCATGAAGAAGCTCAAGGTCCTCGTGAGCGCATGAAGAGCCTGGCTGACAAGTGTGTGCAAGTCTACAATGAGGCTGAGAAACGCAAGGCTCTTGGTCGTCCTGGCATCGACCCCAGAATGGCTGCAAAGAAGAAGAAGCCCTCAACTGATCAATCTGCACCTTCAAGGCAGGAAGAACCTCGCATAGTCTTCCCAAGCAGCATGAATGGCTCGAAGCCAAAGGTCAGGTCAACCGCTTCAGAACTAAAGAAGACGAGGACTGCCGAGGCTGAAGCCAAAAAAAGGAAAAATCCTGAAGCTTCTGATATCGCTCCCTCTAAGAAGAAGCGCAAAACCAAGAAGGATCGGGCTGCTCCCACAGAGCCCTTAGTTGTTGAACCTATCTCAATGGTTCGCCCTGCATCTGAACACCACGAGCGCCAACTGATTGTTCATGAGCCTGCTTCCACAGAGGCCCATGAATCTGAAGACATTCCAGCAGTTGATCCCACACATTGGTCACCATGACAATGTTGAAGATGATGTAGTTCTTCCTCACATCGAGAACCAACTGGTATCATCGCCTGTGCTCACGCACGGCGAACTCATCAGCATTGGTCGTCCTCTGACGCCAATTGCTCAGGATGCATCATGGGCTGATCACCCACAACAACAAGACACCCCGAGTACTCCCCAACAACAAGTCACACCACCCGTGCAAGAAGAAGAAGACGACTTTGAGGCCCAGCCAACTCCATCTCCACAGGCTTCGCCAGCGCTACGCAGGCTTCGCAAAGGACCAAGGCCTCAAGTCCCCCTTTCGAGCGTTCCAGAAGGAGAAGTGCCCCAATCAGGTGCACATCAAGTGTTCCCAGAAGCCACTCCAACTGTGAATGTCTCCGTGTCTGAAGCCAAAGGTGCTGAAGACAATCCGGCTGCATCAGCTGATGACAAACAAGAAGAAGATTGTGTGCCTACACCCCCAATCTCTGAAGAAGATGTTCCTGAAGTGAACGTGTCTATGCTCGACCCTCCGGCTCATCAAGTGGAGGTTGAGAATCCTGAGGCTGCCACCACCAACACAAATGAAGCCAATGACGTAGTCATGGCTGAAGCAATTGTGGAGCCTGCACCAACCAATGTGCCAGAGGCCAATGAAGCCAATGATACACTGCACCTGCAACAGATGTGCATCCTGAAGCCTTTGTTGATGCCACTGCTCCTATTCCGCCACCAAGGCCACACACTATCGAGCAAGCATTCAACTATGGCCAACTTGTCACTGTCAAATGGCCCATTCTGACTCCTCCGCCTGCTGCTGGTCCTCAGTTTGACTATCATGTTGAGCACAGGCCTCAGGTTCAGAAGCCAATACCAAGGTTGCCCAGGTTTCCAGGCACTACATCTGCACCCGGATCATTCAATATCAATGGCTTCAAGGCACACAACACCTTCTTTAATAGCGCCAAGAACCCCTACACCAAGGCAAGAATATCTTCTGATCGGTTCTGGAGCTATCAGCAGCGCAGTTATTACTCATGCATTCTGTACAATCAAGGCCGCATTTTCCCACATATGCGTCTTGACACTGAAGCCATAACTGGACTGCCCTGTTTGGAAGAAGCTCTGGATTGCTTCAGAGATTCTGGTTTGCTGCAGTTCGTCACTGATAAGGAGCACTGGAATGAAGAATTGCTACTCCAATTCTATGCCACTCTTCATATCTGTGGCTACAACAGGGATCCAAAGACTTGGGTCCTTGAGTGGATGACAGGCAATGTTCATCATGAAGCCAAAGCCTTTGATATCATTGAGCTTACTGGCCTGCCCACTCCAGGAGATCTGTATGAACCTGGTTGTTAGCTTCACAGTGCTGCTATGGAAAGCATCTTCCACAAGCCTGAGCCCAATATGAGTCAGATGCTTAGCATGATGAAGCCTTTGTCTCCAGCTGCTGAATATCCTAAGGAGTTCTTTGTTGAAGACCTTGAGTATCTGCCACGTACTATCTATCACATAATAAGGCGAACTCTCTGGCCCATCAAAGGACATTCTCCACATGCCAAGCTAGAAGGCGCAATGAAGACATTGGTCTTTCATATTCTTCATGGCAAAAGCTTCAATGCACAAGACTTCTTTATTCGCCAGCTTGCTGCATTAGGATCTGACATTTTTGGCTTGAAGTTTTACGCTCCATGGATTATGCGGCTGATCAAACTACACTCAGTTGTCACCTATCAGCCCTCTGCTCGCAATCATCGAATCTTTCTGCCTGACGTCGATATGTCAGTTGAAGCCATCTATCCAGAGCCTGCCAAGGAGCCCCTTAGTCTTCAGAATGCTGAGAATCAAAGCTTCTCTCAAAACATTGAAGGAGTTCAAGCAGTCACACGTGTTTATCCTCTGGCTGGAACTACACGTGCACCTCATCGTGCCCTCACTGGAGCCACTGAAAGCACCATTGCCCAACGGCCCAAGAAGCGCTCCCGTGTTCTCAATGACCGAGAGCTTCTGGTTGCCCTTCAACAGAAACAGGATAGGCATCATGACTGGCTGAAGCGCCAAATGCAAAGCCTCTTGGTGGACGTAAACAGGATTCGCAATCTAGCCACCAAGAATGCCTTTGTTGCCCAGGAAACCTGTCGGCGTACATGGAAAGGGCTGACGCTTATGTGCTCTGAGGATGATCTTCAAGAGGATGGCTTCTCTGAACGCTTCAAATTTAACTCAACACCTCCAAGAAGGACTGTGCTGCGACGAACTCCGTCTCTTGAAGACTCTGAGTTCTCCTCCTCTGCTGCAACTGTGAATGCCAGAGTGATCGATGATGAAGACGATGCTACTTCACCGCCCCCTACTTCTGCACGCATCGACACTACCCCGAGTTCGTCTGCACCGCTGAACAACACCGGCGACCCTACTGCTTCACCTACTCCTCATGGGAACGAGTAGATGCTCTATGTCTTCAAACCTTTTTGGTCCTTACTGACAAAAGGGGGAGAAGCATATGAGTTTGATAGTCTTCAAGCGGGTCCATATGGGCGGTGGTTTTATATTTTGCCTAGTGTTTACAACTCTTGTGTTTTGATACATTTGGTTCTTTGAGTTGTAACACTCAAACTCGATGGTCGTCTGCTACTTATTTGCTTTACTGTGATGCGATGATAAATTTCGCATGTGCAACGATAAATTCCGCACTTAGATCATTTTGGAGACGTCCATTTTTCATTATGCATGTCATTATCTTCACATACTTTTCATGCATGATGAATTGTCATCATAAGTTGAAGAGGATCTCCACAAGTATAACCTGCCATGTGCATTTGCATTCCAAAAGCAAATTACTTATATGCACATCTTCAGGGGGAGCCCTTGCAACTTATGAAGACAATCCCCTATCCTTTACAATTTCACATATTATATTCCCCGTTGAAAACTTCAACTAGTTTGTCATCAATCACCAAAAAGGGGGAGATTGTAAGTGCATCTAGTGCCACCCCTAGTTGGTTTTGGAGTATTGACGACAAACCTAGTTGAGGGACTAATGTGTTTGTGAGAATTGCAGGATAACACAGGTAGAAGTCCCTCATTGATTCGGTTTTCCTACCAGAGATGACCCCTAAAAATGAATGAAGACATTGAAGTCAAAGGTGGTATGTGAAGACATTCACATTGAAGACTATGACAAGAGAAGACATCGCATGAAGACTATGGAGCGCGAAGACTTAGTTGTTTCGTCGTTCTTTTTCTTCTTTGTTGAGTCATAGGAACCACCGTACTGTTAAGTGGGGTCCAAGTGAACCAGTCAGAATGACTGAAGTGATGCTTAACCAAAATCCTATGTCTTCGAGTGAAGACTATGAGAGCAAATCTTGTCTAGAGTTGGAAAAGTCAGCTTTGCTTGTAGCCCAAGTAAAGTTTCCGTGTGTGTTTGAAATCTGACTGTTGGAACACATGTCAGTTCCTTAGTGACCAAGGGTCATTTCGGACAAATCAGGTCGGGTTGCCTAGTGGCTATAAATAGCCCACCCCCTACAACCATAAACGGTTGGCTGCTCAGGGTTAGAGTACGGCTTTTGTCGTTTGAGAACAACCCACCTCGAAGCCTTTGAGAGAGAATTCCTTGTGAGGATAAAGCCCTAAACACCCAGAGCCAAAGAGTGTTAGGCATCACTTAAGTCTTCCTGTCTGTGTGATCTGAAGACTTATTACACTTGAGGACTGTGAATCCTCCAGCCGGTTAGGCGTCGCGTTCTGAGCATCCAAGAGCCATTGTGGATCGCCGGTGAACGAAGTCTGTGAAGGTTTGGAAGTCTACCTTGAAGACTTACCAGAGTAATTGGGCGAGGTCTGTGTGACCTTAGCACAAGGGGAATACGGTGAGAACTGAGTGTCCTGAGATGCTTGTTCAGGACTGGGTGTCCGGGACTGTGTGTCCTCAGTTTAAATACCTAGCCGCCCTAACCAGGCATACAGTTGTCACAGCAACTGGAACTGGTCCAACAAATCATTGTCTTCAACGAGTCACTGGTTTCATCCTTCCCTTCCCTTTACTTACTGTTGGTCCTTGTGAAGTCATTGTATGATTGCATTATCTTTTGTCTTCACTGAGTGACTGCGTGTTCTGATTGGCTTCATAATATCTTCCTACCTGATCCTTACTACCTAGCTGCTATTAGTCATTGTGCTTTCACTTCATTGAATACTTGACTATGGTTTGCCTAGTGTAGTCTACCTTCCGCTGCATGGTAATAGGTTTATTTCTATCGTTTGTCTTCGAAACTTCCATGTTTTGAAGACTTTCATAAAAATCGCCTATTCACCCCCCTCTAGTCGATATAACGCACTTTCAATATCATTGCCATCGAGGATAACAAGATGGGGTTTATTTCATATTGCATGAATTTATCTCTCTACATCATGTCATCTTGCTTAAGGCGTTACTTTGTTTTTAACTTAATACTCTAGATGCATGCTGGATAGCGGTCGATGAGTGGAGTAATAGTAGTAGATGAAGAATCCTTTCGGTCTACATGTCACGGACGTGATGCCTATATACATGATCATGCCTAGATATTCTCATAACTATGCTCAATTCTGTCAATTGCTAAACAGTAATTTGTTCACCCACCGTAGAATACTTATTCTCTTGAGAGAAGCCACTAGTGAAACCTATGCCCCCCGGGTCTATTCTCGTCATATCAATCTCCATCGCTTTAATCTTGCTTTGCTTTTTTACTTTGCCTTTACTTTTTACTTTGCATCTCTATACTAAAAATACCAAAAATATTATATCTATCATATCTCACTCTCGTAATTGACCGTGAAGGGATTGACAACCCCTAATCGCGTTGGTTGCGAGTAGCTATCATCTTGTGCAGGTACGAGGGACTTGAGCGTGGCCTCCTACTGGATTGATACCTTGGTTCTCAAAAACTGAGGTAAATACTTACGCTACTCTGTTGCATCATCCCATTCTCTTCGGGGAAAACCAACGCAAACTCAAGAGGTAGCAGTGTTGCAATATCTTCAACTACTGATGTGGTGACTAACCCCTCTTCTAAGGATACCACTACTATTGCTGATGAAAATGCTAGGTTAAAGACATTGCTTGAAACAGGGATGTACAAAACCCTTAAAGGGTATCAGACACTATGTGATGTCCTCAAGAAACAGATTCTGAACCGAAACCCTAGGAAAGAGGGTGTTGGGTTCGAGAGGAAAATGAATGTTGATGGTTCTTACTGGAAGCCTGAGCAGTACCCCAAAACAACATGGGTTGATGCAAAGGGACCTTCAGTGGATCCATCTACCTTATATGCCTTCACTTGTGCTAACCCTATTATCATTGGTCAATCCTTTGATGCAAATTATAAACTATTCAAGAATCAGAATGGTGAAGTGTTTGCCAGGTATATTGGTACTAACTGCAGGAATGGACCACCCCTGAAGAAGATCTGGGTGCCCAAAAGTTGTCTTGATAAGCTTCCTGTGAATGTCATCATGACACCACCTGGGAAAAAGACAAACCCCAGACCAAATACTTCATATGGTCCAAGGCTTCATACAGACAGAGGACCCACCAAGGTCATCCTAACGCCAATGTTTTGCAGGGAAACCATACTCAGACTTATGAATACGAGCGTGTTTCATCAAACTGCTATGTTCATAAAACCAAGAACTTTCTGCTTATTCTTATGAGTATTATTCACCTCCCGCAAGGCTATTTGCTAGGGATCCAAAGCCAAAATTCTCAGATGTTGCACTTAGACTCATTGCTTCTAAGCCACCCCTAAAGATGTGGGTGGTTAAGAAGAATTAACTTTCTTTTGCGGGGAAAGGTCTCCAGCCGGAAATCAAAGGCTTCTGATGCTTATGATGGGGGCCTAAAACATCTTGTGGGACGCAAGATAAAATGCCAAAATGGTCTTACTATGTATTTCGTCCCAGGATTTCTTGACAATCATCCTATCTACCCTAACAAGGATTTGAACTTTGATAGTATGCTTGTTCATCAAATGTTTATGATTCACACTTCTCTCTGTGAAGCCTATCCCCCAAACTGCACTGTAGGGTACGGCTTCGAAGGCTACTGAGTGGATTATGGACAGTGGATGCACTAACTAGATGACTAGTGATTGAAGTCTTCTTATGGATTCAACCCTACGTCCGTCTGACAAAAGTCACATCACATTTGCCGACACTGGTAAAAGCAAGGTATTGGGCTTAGGTAGAGTTGCAATCTCAAAGGATCGGCACATGGATAAAGTGATGCTTGTTGAATCCCTTGGTTTCAACTTCATGTCTGTCTCAATGCTTTGTGATCTGAACATGATTGTGATATTTGGAGAATATCGTTGCCTTGTGCTTATGGAATCTGACAAATCTCTAGTCTTCGAAGGGTATCGAAAAGACGATCTGCATATGCTAGATTTCTCCGCGGGACCACAGTTTGCCGTATGTCTTCTAGCAAAAGCTTCAGAGTGCTGGCTCTGGCATCGGAGGCTAGGACATGCGGGCATGAGGAACTTGCACACTCTCGTGAAGAAGAAGCATGTCATTGGCATCGAGGGCATCAAGTTCAAGAAGGATCATCTGTGTGGTGCCTGTGAAGCTAGAAAGATGACTAGGGCCAAGAATCCCTCGAAGACAATCATGACAACAACACGTTCCTTCGAGCTGCTTCACATGGATTTATTTGGCCCTACTCACTACTCTACCCTTACTACCACTGCATACCTCTATGGCTTCGTCATTGTTGATGATTACTCAACAAGATATACATGGGTACACATAATTCTCTACAAGACTGAAGTGCGAGATGTCTTCAGATGATTCACCAATCGTGCCATGACCAACTATGGCATCAAGATCAAGCACGTTAGAAGTTACAACGGCACAGAATTAAAGAACACCGGCCTCGACACTTATCTTGACACATTGGGCATCACACATGAGTTCTCTGCTCCATACACACCTCAGCAGAATGGCATCATGGAGCGCAAGAACAGAACCCTCATTGAGATGGCACGATTATGCTTAATGAGTACAAGACTCCAAGGAAATTCTGCCCTAAAGCCATTGATACTGCTTGCCATATCATCAACCGTGTTTATCTTCACAAGTTCCTAAAGAATACATCATATGAGCTCCTGGCTGGTAAGAAGACAAATGTCAGCCATTTCAGAGATTTTGGTGTTTGGTGCTGGATCAAAGATCCACATCACACTGCAAAATTTGCACCGAAGCACATGAAGGTTTTAGGTTTGGTTACGGCAAGGACTAGCACTCCTACAGAGTCTTCAACCTCTTTCACTACAAAGTGATTGAAACTGTAGATGTGCGGTTCGATGAGACTAACAACTCGGAAAGAGAGCACCTACCAAATCTCCTAGATGAAGCTACACCAAGTGAATCTATCAAGCTAATGGGTACTGGAGAAATCATACCCTACAAAGGAACAGACTAAAGAGGAAATCATAATTTCTGCACCTAATCAGCTTGAAAACACTGCTCAGCCTAAAGCCAATGCTGAAGGTGAAGACAATGATCAGCAAGGGAAAAATCTTTGTCCAGTTCATCCTCATGTTGCAAATGAAGTCTAGATTGAAAAGATAACTGATAGCATCAATGCACCTGGTCCACTCACTCGTTCAAGAGCTATGCAGCTAGCAAATTTCTATGGGCACTTTGCATTTGTCTCTATATCTGAGCCCAAGAAATTTGATGAAGCCTTCATGGAACCTGAATGGATTAAAGCTATGCAAGAAAAGCTTCAACAATTTGAGCTGAACAATGTATGGGGGCTAGTAAAGCGTCCTGATCCTCGCAAGCACAATATCATCGGCACCAAATGGATCTATTGCAACAAACAAGATGAGCATGGTCAAGTTGTTAGAAACAAGGCTCGTCTTGTTGCTCAAGGTTACACAAAGTGGAAGGGATTGACTTCGATGAAACCTTTGCTCCTGTGGCTAGGCTTGAAGCCATACGCATACTCTTAGCCTATGCCAACCACAAAAACATTCTTGTGTACCAAATGGATGTAAAGAGTGCCTTCCTCAACGACAAAATTGAAGAAGTGTATGTTGCACAACCACTTGGTTTTGAAGACCCAAAGCGTCCTGACATGGTATACAAGCTCAACAAGGCATTGTATGGCCTCAAACAAGCACCTCGCACTTGGTATGACACACTAAAAGACTTCCTGAAGAGCAAAGGCTTCAAACCTGGTTCTCTAGACCCCACTCTCTTCATGAAGACATATGATGGTGAACTGTTTGTATGCCAAATCTATGTGGATGGCATTATCTTCAGATGCACTAACAAGAGATACAGTGATGATTTTGGGCATATGATGCAAGAGCAATATCAGATGTCCATGATGGGTGAGCTGACGTTCTTCCTTGGTCTTCAAATCCATCAGCGGAGAAATGGCATCTTCATATCACAAGAGAAATTCCCCAAAGATTGTCTGAAGAAGTTTGGAATGCAAGACTGCAAAAGGTTACACGACGCCAATGCCAACCAAAGGCCAATTGGGCCCCAACGACAATGGTAAAGAGTTCGATCAGAAGGTATACCGCTCCATGATTGGTTCTTTACTCTATTTATGTGCATCTAGGCTTGGTATAATGCTTAGCGTTTGCATGCATGCTCGATTCCAAGCGGCACCAAAGGAATCACATCACTTAGCTGTGAAGCAAATTCTTCGATATTTGGCTTACACCCCAACACTAGGATTATGGTATCCAAAGGGCTCAGAGTTTGATCTAGTTGGATTCTCAGATGCTGATTATGCTCGTGACAAGGTTGATCGCTAGTCCACATCTGGAACATGTCACTTTCTTGGACGATCTCTTGTCTGTTGGTCTTCAAAGAAGCAAAACTGTGTATCACTCTCCACTACTGAATCTGAATACATTGCTGCTGGATCTTGCTGCGCTCAACTTCTATGGATGAAGCAAACTATCAAGGACTATGGCATCCACCTGAAGCATGTGCCACTCTACTGCGACAATGAGAGCGCCATCAAGATTGCCAACAACCCAGTTCAGCACTCGAAGACAAAGCACATTCAGATTCGTCATCACTTTCTCAGAGATCATGTTATGAAGTAAGACATTGATATCATTCACGTCAACACTGAAGAGCAATTGGCAGATATCTTCACAAGCCCTTGGATGAGAAAAGGTTTTGCAAGCTGCGGTGTGAGCTAAATATCTTACAATGCTCGAATGTCCTGTGAATGGACACGCATCCTAATGCTTATGCATGTTGATGACTTAGATGTGCAACACACGAAGTAACATATATCTTCAATTAATGAAGAATTACCCTCTAAGTGTAAGTACATTAACGCGGAATTTGACTTCAGAGCGCCTCTATAATTGTGCGTTGTGTCTGGGTCTAATACTTCCTATATGGTGGGTAACACCACCACCAAACTTTCTCGAAGATTTTCATTCATCATGATTGCATTATCTTCATATTTGGTTTGTCTTCAACATTTATTTGTCCTCAAGGTTCATCTTCGCAAGGTTCATCTTCGCCAAAAGTTAGGGCGCGGGAGATAGGACTGCTCAGCATCTGCTTTGCCCCATCTAGCAGTTCTTCCTCAGTAAATAAACCTCCCTTTTTACCGCTTTTTCGACCTATAAAATCCATCCACTTCAACCAAAAGTTGTTTCTGTACTTCCAAATCTAGATCTTTATCTTTCTAAATCTCATATCTTGCAAAGTATATTCACTTATGCTTCATAACTAGTTAGATTCCTCACTTGTACTTATTCATGGATTTTCATACAAATCTGGAACCAACTCACTTCAAATAAGTGAATGTCTTCGCACTATGAGGTCAAAGTCTTCAAATTGATTTATCTTCAAAATCTTCTGAGAATGCATATGACCTCTTCCCCTTACCTCACATCTCTAATGCTGTCACAGATACATGTCCGTGGGAGAATCCCTTGGTTCTCATAGTCTGCATTCATTTGCAGAATACTTACAACATCACCTTGGCTCTCCTGAAGCCAATTCTTTTTTGACAATTAGATGGAAGCCTTTCACTATCTTGAAGCCTCTTTGTCTGAATATAATGGCATCTGAAAAATCTGCAAGGAAGGGCAGCAGACAGCGTGGTGGCAATACCGCTTTGGACCTACCCCCAGATCTATTTGAACTTTACAAATCTGATCCCGAGGAGAGCTACAATCAGCGCAAGACCATAATCCAATGGATCCGAAGATATTGGGCTGAACAGTGGTTCAAGTATAACTTCGTCACTCCTGAATACGCTGAAAAGAATGCCATCAAGTGCCCGTGGGCTGATATTCTTTACAAGAATTTGCAACCCAAGACGAAGCCTGAAGCTATTGCCCAAGGCTTCTATCCTTGCATGGTCAGAGGACCTCATCTAGAGAATGCCAACCCATCTCTTTGATGGTGTCAGGAAGATGATCTCTTCAAGCACAACTTTCAGTTTGCAAAGGACTCAGCTGCCAAGAACAGGAAGGAACTCGAACTCCACTTCAAACCTGGTCCGTCTGCTCCAAGGCCGGATGGTACACGTGACGCCATTCCTAATGTCATCGACCCCTTCAATAGCTTCGATGGGCTTCTCTCACATATTGCTGCTCAGAGGGCCACAATAAAGCAATTTGCTGATGATGCAAACTCTAAGGATGCACCTGCACCACCAAAGCAGAAGAAGAAGAAGAAGAAGAAGAAGAAGAAGAAGAAGAAGAAGAAGAAGAAGAAGAAGAAGAAGAAGAAGAAGAAGAAGAAGAAGAAGAAGAAGAAGAAGAAGAAGAAGAAGAAGAGGAAGTCAAAAGCTTCAAAGCCCTCTGCAGCACCAAAAGCTTCGTCTCCGAAGATGTTGAAAACTACACCTCCTGAACTCAGTGTGCAGTCTGAAGATCTATCTCGTGTCTCCAAGAAGACCAAGAAGTCCAAGAAGATTTCTGGGCATGACTTGACTCATGTTGCCGTTCTGCGTAATGAAGACAACACCATTGATATGTCAAGTGATGAAGATCTTGGTGATGAAGCTCTGGAAATGCTGATCAAGAGCAATCAAGAGGCTGAGATCTTCCATGATCTGCCTCTATTTGATGCTGACATTCTGAACAACTTCATTGATGAATGGTTTGAGGACCAGAGCATCAACATTAATGATCTGTAGCTGCCAGTAGACATCAGCGTCACATTTCACGAAGCCATTGCCAATGAACTTGCATTGGCTCAGAAAATCGTTGAGCTGAAGAACAAGATAGACTATGAGAAGGCACATTTCAAGAAGCACATGGCCAAGCTCAGTGTTGCTGATGTGCAAATCTTCAAGAGGATGATGAATGACCTCAAGGCCGAGTTCAATAAGAAGCGTGAAGAAGCCAAAGGCTCACGCAAGCGCATGAAGTACTATGCACAGAAGTGTGTGCAAGCGCGCAATGAAGCTCAGAAGAGAAAGGCACTTGGGCGTCCTGGCATCGACCCCAAGATGGCTGCCAAGAAAAAGAAGAAGTCTGCTGAAGCCATACCCGAAGCTCCAAGGCATGAACGACCAAGCATTGTCTTCCCTGCCAGCATGACTGGCTTGAAGCCAAAGGTCCCCTCAGCAGCTTCTGAACAGAAGAAGACAAGGCAAGCCGAAGCCGAAGCCAGGAAGAGGAAGCTCAAAGACACCTCTGATGATGCTCCCTCCAAGAAGTTGAAGACAAAGGCTTCAAAGTAGAAAAGAACGTGTTGCTTCCCCAAAGCCCCTCATCGTTGAACCAATCTCTGTTGCTCTCCCTGCCTCAGCCAACTACGAGCGCTGCCTCGTGATCCATGAGCCTGCTTCCACAGAGGCTCCAGAAAGTGAAGAGATTCCAGCTGTTGACCCCAACACAGCTGAAGACATTGGTCATGAAGACAATGTGAATGATGATGAAGTCCTTCCTTAGCTTGAACCCAAGTTGGTATCATCGCCTTCTCCCATGAGCAGTGAATTCATTAGCATTGGTCGTCCCTTGACGCCAGTTGCTCAAGATGACTCATGGGTCGAGCAACAAGAACAAGACACCGTCCCGCAAGATGAGACCCCACGTACTCCACCAGCTCAAGTCACCACTCTGGTGCTTGATGATGATAACTACATGGACCAGACCACTCCCTCTCCAAAGGTGTCGCCAGCATTCCGCAGGCTTAACAAAGGCTTCAAGCCTATGGTCTCCATGACAAGCATTCCAGAAGAGGATGTGCAACACACAAGCTCAGTCGCATGTCAAGTGTTCCCTGAAGCCATCCCTTCTGTGTCTGCTTCCGAGTCTGAAGCTAGAGCTGCTGAAGATATTCCGGTCACATTAGCTGAAGAAGAAAAAGAAGAAGAGAAACAAGAAGAGAGAGAAGCTACCCCCTGCCAGTGATCTAGTCCAACCCGAAGAGGATGTGATCGTGCCCGACCCTCCAGTTGTTGAAGAAATGGAGGTTGAAAACAATGAGGTTGTCACCACCAACACCACTAAAGCCAATGACATAGTCATGGCCGAAGACAATGTGGAGCCTGACGCCAATGTTGTCACTGACACCATTGTGCAGCCAATCACTTCAGAAGACGTCGTTCCTCCGCAAAGGCCTCATACAATGGAATGCGTGTTCAATCTTAGTGGCAAGCTTGTCACTATCAAATGGCCAGTCATGGTTCCACCCACTGCTCCTGGACCTCAATATGGTTATCATGTGGAGCAGAGGCCTTAGGTTCAGAAGCCAAAGCCAAGATTGCCAAGGCTTCCAAGTGTTGCCACGACTCAAGGCTCAGTCGGTGTGCTCAGCTTCAAATAGCACAACACATTATTTAATAGCGCCAAGAACCCATACAAGCAGCCCAAAATCTCCTCTGACGGGTTTTGGAGCCATCAGCAGCGAAGCTATTACTCCTGCATCATATACAACCAGGACCGGATTTTTCCTCATAAGCGTCTGGATTGTGATGCTATGACTGGGCTTCCATGCCTTGAGGAGGCCCTTGAATGCTTCAGGGATGTTGGGTTGCTGCCCTTTGTTACTGACAAGGAGCACTGGAACGAAGAGCTTCTACTTCAATTCTATGCCACACTGCATATTCGAGGCTATAACAGGGATCCGAAGACTTGGATTCTTGAGTGGATGACAAGTGACGTTCATCATGAAGCCAAAGCTCAGGATATCATCGAGCTTACTTCCCTGCCCACTCCAGGTGACTTGTATGAACTTGGTTGTCAGCTTCATCAGAACGAACTACAGAGCATATTCCAGAAGCCAGAGCCGAACATGAGCCAAATGCTGAGCATGATGAAGCCATTGCCCCATCACGCCGTATACCCCAAGGAATTCTTTGTTCAAGACCTTGAGTACTTGCCACACATAGTGTACCATATTTTGAGGCATACTCTCTGGCCAATCAAAGGCAATTCCTCTGAAGCTAAACTTGAAGGCGCCATGAAGACATTGGTGTTCTATATTATCAATGGCATCAGATTCAACACTTAGGATTTCTTCATCAGACAACTTGCAGCCTCTAGAATTGATCTTTTTGGACCAAAGTTCTATGCTCCATAGGTGATGCGTTTGATCAAGCTTCATTCAACCATCAAGTATCAACCTTTAACGCGCAACCATGTTGTATTTCTGCCTCATGTTGATATGTCCATTGAAGCCATCTACCCCGAGCCAACAAAGAAGCCACTATACCTTCAAAACACTGAATTCCAAAGCTTCACGCAGCCCATTGAAGGGATTCATGTGCCAAATGCTGCTACTCCTGCTTATCCTCTAGCTGGCAACCTACGTCTCCTGCACCCTGCCAATACTGAAGCCACTGCCAGCACCATTGCTCAAAGGCCTCAGAGGCGTCCCCGTGACCTCAATGACCGCGAGCTTCTGGTTTCTCTACATAAAAAGCAGGATAGGCATCATGACTGGCTGAAGCATCAAATGCAAAATCTCTTGGTGGATGTTAATCGCATTCGCAACTTGGCCACCAAGAACTCCTTCGTTGCACATGAAGCCTGTCGGCGGTCCTGGAAGAGCCTCACAATGCTCTGCTCTTAAGATGATCTTTGCGAGATGGCTTCACCGAGAGCTTTAAGTTTGACTCTAGGCCTCCACAAACTGCAAGCTGGCGTCGCATAACTTCCATTGAAGAGGCTGAAGATTCATCTTCGGCTGCAACTATTGTTGCGAGAGTCGTCGATGAAGAAGATGATGCCACTTCACCAACTCTGGCTGCACTGCACCATGATTTTGCTTCAGGCCCGTCTGCACCGCCCAACTCCAACGTCGACCCTGCATCAACATCTACTCCAACTGGGAACAAGTAGATCCTCTATGTCTTCAAACCTTTTTGGTCCTTACTGACAAAAGGGGTGTCGGTGTCAAAACCGGCGGATCTCGGGTAGGGGGTCCCGAACTGTGCGTCTAGGATCGATGGTAACAGGAGACAGGGGACACAATGTTTACCCAGGTTCAGGCCCTCTCTACGGAGGTAATACCCTATGTCCTGCTTGATTGATATTGATGAATATGGGTGTTACAAGAGTTGATCTACCACGAGATCGTCATGGCTAAACCCTAGAAGCCTAGCCTATATGAATATGGTAATGAGTATATCCTTTCTAGACTAACCCCTCCGGTTTATATAGACACCGGGGAGATCTAGGGTTTACATAGAGTCGGTTACATAAGAAGGAATCTTCATAGTCGGTCGCCAAGCTTGCCTTCCACGCCAAGGAGAGTCCAATCCAGACTCAGGTACAGTCTTCGTCCTTCATGTCTTCACAGCCCATCAGTCCAGCCCAATAGATAACAGGCCGGACGCCTGAGGACCCCTTAGTCCAGGACTCCCTCAGTAGCCCCTGAACCTGGCTTCAATGACGAGGAGTCCGGCGCGTAGATTGTTTTCGGCATTGCAAGGCGGGTTCCCTTTTATCCAAACTTCAAGATAGTCTTCGGATGTGATGATAGTATCCAGACCTGTCATACACACCATACGTAACCGTAGAGAGAATATATATTTTCACACGAGTCTAATCCGCCGACAGCTTTTACAATATGACATCATGTCTGTCCGGTCATAATTTCGGACCGTTTTTTAGTCTGCCGCTCCATGTTTCGAGACACGGTTGCCATTGGCACGTCTTGTCGAAGCAGAGATCATGCCCCCTTATTACGGGATTCTCATCAATATGGGTGTGGGTAACCCAACCGCGCTGTTTATACAACCCTTGGGAATAGGAGAATCTTAAGGCGAGTGAGGAGGCGTTCAATATTTGTTGCCTTTATAAGGGGATAAGGATTCCCTCTTCCTCTCTCACGCCCTCTCTCTGTCTCCGCCTTCCAATCTCGAGCTCCAGCGCCCAAGTTCTCATCTCTTTCCCACCCAAGCAACCATGTCTGGATCCGGAGGTCAGGGCAAGTGGATGGTCTCCTCCGTCAAGGAGGAGAGCATTACGGAGCTTCGGGCGGCCGGATACTTGGCGAAGGAGATAACTCACCGCCTGCCGGCCGAGGGACAAGTCATCTCCACGCCGAAGCCCACCAAGAGGGTGGTTTTCCTCCCCCATTTCTTCCGCGGAGTAGGGTTTCCATTCCACCCTTTCGACCATGGGCTGATGTATTATTACGGGATAGATTTCCATGATCTGTCCCCGAATTCCTTTCTCAACATCTCGGCGTTCATCGTCATGTGTGAGGCCTTCCTCCGCATCCAACCTCACTTCGGGCTGTGGCTCAAAGTCTTCAACGTGAAGCCGAAGGTGGTGGACGGCCAGCACGCGGAGTGCGGAGGAGATATGGTGAGCAAGTTGTCCAGCGTATCCTGGCCCGAAGGCACTTTTGTGGACACAGTGAAGGAGTGGTAGAAGCAATGGTTCTACATCACAGAACCTCGCGGCACCACCTGGGACGCAGCTGCCGAATTTCGCTCCGGTGCCCCTACGCGGCTCACCTCCTGGGTCGAGAAGAGTCCGGACTAGGGTTCCCCTGACAAGGTGATGGCGCTGCAGACGCGCGTTCAGAGCATGTCAACCAAGAAGGTCAAGCTCGTTGATGTGATCCAGGTGATGCTGGTTCGCCGGATACTTCCGTGCCAGCGCCGAAGCCGTCCTCTGTGGGAGTTCAACCCGAAGAAGGATCAGACTCTGGTTAGGCTCTTCGAGACTACTCACGAGGGCGCATGGAAGTTGCTCTTTAAGGGCAACGAGAAGCCACCGGCCACGGATTTAGACCGTGGTCATGATTGTAAACACCTCGCCAGTGAGGTATGCTATCTTTCAATGTATCCCCAACTTAATCATTTCAAGGATGATGTATGAGCTTATCATTGCGTTTCCAGGACTGATGGGGAGGGCGAAGCGGATCCAGTGCCCGGCTCCGCTGCCTGAAGAACCGGCCATCCCGCGTCTAGCAAAGATGCTGGTGCCGGCGCCTTATAAGGCGACGAAGAAGAAGGCCAAGTGGGCCAAGGGTGTCCCCCGTTGCAAGGGCACTTCGGACGTGACGTCCGAAGACGACGAAGCCCATTCCTCTGTCCTTGAGGACAATGATGAGGAAGAGGGGGAGGAGGAGGAAAACAACCCTCCCCCTGAGGAAAGGAAGAAGAAGAGGGCGGCTTCGGCGCATCCGGAGGCGGACACGCCCAAGAAGGGGAAGAGTGTCCCAGTGTTCAACACCGCGTGGGACGTTGATAGAAGTCTGGAGAAACGCCCCCGCACTAAGCCCCAGGCCACATCGTAAGTGATACAGCTCGCTTATGCGCACTTCTGGCCCTTTCTCTTCATTATCGTGACATAATTAATTGTACTATTGCAGTCCGGCCCGCGACCTTATCCAGCGATCCTCATCTGGAGGTTCGTTGGCTCCGTCGGAGATGGCGAGCATGTCGCCACCGCCTGCTTATTCCCCCGGGGCCAGGGACGACACTGAAGTGTTCTCCCGGAGGACCGCTCCAAACCGGGGAGGAGCCCAGGACGCTGTCCGGGAGGCGCCACAAGGCGAGACCTCCACTGCCGGACACATGGGGGAGCCGATCCCCATGGAGATTAGCGTAGAGGGCCGTATCCAGTTCGGCCCTCTGCTGAAGACGATTCCGGAGGCCCATATGGCTTCGGAGTCGGGCGAGCAGCCCCCTTTGAAGGAGGGGGATGCGCCGCTTCCACTGGTGGCCCTTGTCCATCCAGTGGCGCCAGATAATCTGATGGAGGCGCTTTGAGGCGCCTCCGTTGTGGACGAACACCATGTCCTTATGGGTGCGGTGATCGAGAAAATTCAGTCCGCCAAGAGTGGACTGAATGAAGCCTACAACATCCTGTTGACAGGTTTCAAGGTAAGAAAGAGAAAAAACCCATGTAACCAGTAGCCCCCGAGACACTGTCCGGTGTTCTGCAAGGAGAATCGAACAGAGGATCAATCTTCTGTTGTAGGAGACTAACGTAATATGTATGAATAAGCAGGCGTCACTATTGGCCGTGACCTCTCATGCTGCTGAAGTCTTTGAGCTGAGGCAGAGGCTGGAGCGGACCAAGAATGAGCTTGGCGAGGTTAAGGTTCGGCTCCAGGATAAGCAAGGTGAGTGACGACTTGCTCTGTGTTTAGACAGGATAGGTGTTGTATATTGACCGATGTGTCGTAATATGTGCAGGAGCCGCGACCGAGATTGAGGCCCTGAAGAAGGCCCTGGGCGAGGCCGAGGAGAAGGCTGTCCAGCAGCAAGCCGCCCGTAAGAATTCCAAGGCCCGGGTCAAAGAAATCCAGTAGGAGCTCCAGGATGCGGTCAAGAAATGCAAAGCCTTGGAGCATGATACGTCGGTTCAAGGGACCGAACTCGCCAAGGCTCGTCAGAGCGCGGAGACCGCACAGAATGAGGCCCAGGCTGCCCTCCAGGAGATCTAGGAGGCCAAGAAGATCACGGCGGGTAAGGCATTTAAGATGCAAAGCAAGTATGCGGAGAAGAACTACCTTTTACTAACCCGGGTTCGAAGCTCCCCAGGAGCTTTTGCGGATTTAGCCTGCAGTGTATCAGACGCCGCGGAGTTCTACCGAGCCGAAGGAGGGGGTTCGACGGAGAAGCTATTCTGGTCATAGTATGCGGTGCCAGAGCATCCCGTGTCCTTCACCGATCAGCTGAAACAGCTGGTGGAGCTGCATAGGGTGGCCGAACTAGTCATGAAGGATTTCCTAATCCGGCTTTGGCCAGCCGAAGCTATGCTAAGCAGCTACTTCAGACTCATGAGGCGGATGGTGAACGCATGTCCTCGGCTGGACGTCATCAAGCGCTCGGCCTGCATTGAAGGTGCGCACATGGCCTTCGCCCGTTGCAAGATGTGGTGGGCGAAGATGGACGCCGTCGAGGTGACCAGAGGGCCACCGGAGGCAAGGAACACTTGCACACCCAAGCGGTATTTTGCAGATGTCTTGGAGGGTTCTCGCCTTGCGGCAGCACAATGTTCGCAGCACATTGTATTTGAATATATGTATTCATGTTACCTTTGCCTTGTATTATGGGAACAAAGCCTGTTTTGTAATATAGTATTGTTATGCTTTGAATTGTTTCCTCCTGTGCGGTCGTGTTGTATGTAATCTGAGGGTTAGCCAGTCGTCGGCTTTTGCCCTCACGTAGGTAGTACGGAGGTGTTTGGGATGGATTCTAAACAATCTTGATCCAATTATATGGTCCTTGAAGGAGTTGTTTAGCGCGACGAACAAGGCAATCAGACTATACAGCTTAAACGCCCTCACTTAGCCATAGGAGTTCTATAATAAAGCGTATGTGCAGCCCCTGGTTCGAACCAGGGTGCTGTCAACATCTGATCAGGAAGTGCCGATCTTTCGCATAATGCGGAAAAAATCTCCAACGATTTGTGACCCTCGAATAGTTGACCGGCTCTTGGCGTATCATGACAGTCAGTTTTCGGCTTTCTCTACTGAGGTGCTCATCTGGTCAAGGCCAGGGCACAATCGCAGTAGTTTTCCCTTTACTACCCTAGCCGATTTAGCGGAACGTAGGGTAGCAAGCACACGAATCGGGCAACCCAACTATTGACCAAAGACATGATTCGGAGCTAATGCATATAATGCTAAATTCAGGATGTCGAACTTATCTTTAGGGATTGATCAGACTTTGTTGCCATATCATGGGGCGACGGGGAGCCCCTGGCAAATATGAAACGTACCGGAGTGTACGGCTGCTAGGAAATAAGTAATAGAAAGAAAAACAGACAGAGAACGGAGATGGGACCCGGAGCCCTTGAACTTGGATCATGAACTGTTTCCATTATAGTTGGGTTAATGCATCCAAGCACATTGGTACAAAATAATGCAATAAGCACCCGGTTATTTGACATGCCATACCTGAAGGCGAACTATGCGTGGGTCCTGAAAAACGGTTAGCCTCTAGGGCTTCCCATGTACGCCTATGCTCCGTGTCAATTCAGTGTGTTTGTCCTTTGATGGGATCGTTAATCAGGCCGTCGAAGGAGGCCCCCATAGGAGAAACCTGAAACAAGGAAACGGAGATAGTAAAGTTATATGTGTGTCCGGGATCGGTCTGGCCGGACCATGGATCCCGGGATAGCTTATGCCTCCGTCGACGCCCATGGAATTTTGAGTGCGTAGTTATGGACGCGTGGTATGAATGCCACTACCTCATCGGGATTGGGACAGAGGCCGAATTGCTAATCGAGCTCTTGACGAGCCGTGATATCCTGTTGCAGTGTAGTCCGAACCCTCTTAATGGTGTCCAGGGGCTCGGCGACGAGACTATGATGCTGCTTGAGAAGGCCTTTTGTACCTCTGTTGCTAGGGCGACGGTGTGCTCCTCTGTCCGGAGGTAGCGTTCTGTGTTTCCACTGACTGTTATGAAGCCACGCAGACCAGGCATTTTCAGCTTGAGATAAGCATAGTGTGGTACCACATTGAATCTAGCGAACGCAGTTCGTCCGAGTAGTGCGTCGTAGCCACTGCGGAAGGGGACGATATCGAAGATTAACTCCTTGCTTCGGAAGTTGTCCGGGGAACCGAAGACCACCTCCAGCGTGATTGAGCCCGTGTAGCGGGCCTCAACGCCTGGTATGACTCCTTTAAAGGTAGTATTTGTGGGTTTGATTCATGAGGGATTAATGCCCATCTTCCACACTGTATCCTGATAGAGCAAGTTGAGGCTGCTACCGCCGTCCATTAGGACTCATCTTAGGTGAAATCCGTCGATGATTGGGTCGAGGACCAGTGCGGCTGAACCTTCATGTCGGATACTAGTTGGATGATCTCGGCGATCGAAGGTGATCGGGAATGACAACCACGGATTGAATTTTGGGGCGACTAGCTCTACCGCGTAGACGTCCCTAAGTGCTCGATTGCGTTCCCTTTTGGGGATGTGTGTAGCGTATATCATGTTCACCGTTTTGACTTGAGGGGGGAATTTCTTATGCCCTCCGGTGTTTGCCTGCCGGGGCTCTTCGTCCTCGTCCTCACTTTGTGATCCATTTTCTTTGTTTTCGGCATTTAACTTGCCAGCCTGTTTGAAAACCCAACATTCTCTGTTGGTGTGATTGGCTTGTTTGTCTGGGGTACCATGTATCTGGCACGGACGATCGAGTATGCGATCCAGGCTGGATGGTCCCTCGTTGTTCCTTTTGTAGGGCTTCTTTCGCTGTCCGGACTTGGAGCCTAAGAGCATCTACAACTGGGCGCCTCCAAACCCACCTCAAACGTCCGGGCGGATCGCCCGCTCATTGACCTGTCACGAAAATTCAACTCAGACGGGCTTCTTAAATGGGCCTCAAATGCCCGGGCTGGCCGACACCCCTCATATCCAACCCAAATATGGGAAGGATATGGGAGCGCCCGAACACGCCCTCCATGTCGGACCCGACAAAGGTTGTAAAATCGCGATTTCGAATCGGATCGGATCTCCGATAGTAGGATCGCAAATCATAGTATCTTAACTATTAGGATCGTAGAAACATAGATTCTATCACTCCAAATCATAGAATCTGAGAGCTTTGGTTGGATCATGAAGTCATAGAATCATACAAAAAAATCGTGATTCTAACAACCTCGATAGCCCTACCCCACCTCAAATTGTACCAAATCCATGAAACCCTTCCTCCTCCTTCCGCCTTCCTCCTACCTTTCCGGCGCCCGAGCCCTCGCCGTCCGGCACCCTTGATCCCCATTCTCACCACCGGTCCCAATCCGCCACCCTAGATGTCGTCCAGCCCATCCCCAGCCGCCATGACAGAGATTGCGTCCTCCTCGTCCATCGGTGTCCCGTCCTTGGCTCCGTCGTGCAAGGTGGGGAACGTTGCCCGGAGGATCCGGCGATGCCGATAGTGAGAGAGGGAAGCGGTGGCGGTGGCAGTGGCAGCGGCGCGGGGAGATGTGGACATGGAGGAGTAGTTGTCCCACCCCCCTCCCTCCGCACCCCGAACCCTGCACCCCATCCATCCGTCTGCCAACGCGGATTGCGTCGTCAGACCATGTTGGGACAGAGGAGGATCCTATGGCCGATTGGGTCATTCCGGAGATCTTTCCGCCCATGCAGATGTTGGCGTTGGATGTATGTCACTCGTTGTCGGTTTCAAAACTGGCCGATCTCGGGTAGGGGGTCCCGAACTGTGCATCTAAAGATCGAAGGTAACAGGAGGCAAAGGGGACACGATGTTTACCCAGGTTCAGGCCCTCTTAATGGAGGTAATACCCTACTTCCTGCTTGATTGACCTTGATGAATATAGGGGTTACAATAGTTGATCTACCTCGAGATCGTAATGGCTAAACCTAGATGTCTAGCCTATGTAAATTCCGGTAGCCTCTATGGACTAAAGCCCCTGAACTAGTCTTTCAATGATGATGTGTCCAGTACGCAGATTGTCTTCGGCATTGCAAGGCAGGTTCCTCCTCCGAATACTTCAAAGCAATCTTCCGAATGAGAGATCTGTATCTGGCTCTATATAATAGTCACAACCCTCAACCACAAAGGCACAATACTTTAATCAAAATAAGGTCTATCTACTGACAACTTCTCTGGCAAAACGTTACGGCTGGCCTCTTTATATTTCGAACCATTTTTTGACCTCCCGCTTCGCGTTTCGAGGCACAGCCGCTAGTGACACATCTTGTCAAACGGAGATCGTGTCCCCTTATTGCGGGATTCTCATCAATACGGGTTTGGGTAATCCAACCGTGCCATTCGAATGACCCCTTGGGAATAGGCGAGTTTTAAGTCTTGTCGGGGGGACGCTTGGTATTTACTACCTATATAAGCGGATAAAGATCCCTTCTTTTTACCCCATGCCTTCCTCCTTCCTCTGCCTACCCATCCTTTGAACTCCAGCACCCAAGCTTCAATCTTTGCCACCGCCTTCAACCTCTTCGGCCATGTCCGGACCCAGCTCTCAGGGCAAGTGGATGACCTCCTCCTCTACGGAGAAGGACGTCAAGGAGCTCCGGGAGGTGAGGTACCTGACCGCGGAAGTTACGCACAGACTTCCTACAAAAAAGCAAGTCATCCCCACTCCGGAGCCCGGTGAGAGGGTTGTGTTCATCCCTCACTTTCTCCGCGGGTTAGGGTTTCCCCTCCACCCCTTCGTCCGCGGCCTGATGTTCTACTACGGGCTAGATTTCCATGATCTAGCCCCGAATTCATTCATCCACATCTCGACGTTCATCATCGCATGCGAGGCGCTACTCCGCATTCCCCCACACTTCGGCCTCTGGCTAAAAGTCTTCAATGTGAAGCCGAAGGTGGTCGACGGGCAACATGCGGACTGCGGCGGCGCCATGGTGAGCAAGCTCCCCAACACCACCTGGCCCAAAGGGGCCTTCATGGAGACCGTAAAGGTGTGGCAACAGGAGTGGTTCTATATCACAGAACCCCGCAACACCAAATGGGTGGCCACTCCTGAGTTCAAATTTGGGCCCCCTATGTGGCTCGCGTCATGGATCAACAAGGGTATGGATTGGGGGTCGACCGACGAAGTAATGATGCTGCAAAAGCGCATCAAGAATATGATAAACAAGAACACCAGTCTCACTGACATGATTCAGGTGATGCTCTTCCGCCAGATCCTCCCATGCCAATGTCGGCCTCTCTGTATGTGGGAGTTTAATACGGAGGGCCCCCGGACCCTGCAGCGCTTCTTCGGCACAATGCACGAAGAGATCTGGAAGATGCTCTTCAAGGCCCAGAAGACGTGGCCGGGGAAGACCGAAGACATTGGCCTCGACAGCGCGAATCCGGCTACTACGGTAAGTATTTTTACTTCCGAACACCATTTCGGTCCGTAAGTTAAAGGGTATACTGAGATTTCCATTCCTCATTCAGGGTTGGACAGCGAAGGCGGAGCGAATCAGGTGTCCGGCGCCGCTACCCGAAGACCCAGCCACTCCTTTGCTAACGAGGATGCTGGTCCCAGCGCCCTATCAGGCACCGGAGAAGAAGGACAACAAGAAGATCAAGGAGGCCAAGGGTGGCCTCCGCCGTAAAGGCACTTCGGATGTAGTGTCTGGAGAGACCGAAGCTCCCTCCTCCCACGAGGGAGATGAAGACGAAGAGGAGGAGGCAGAAAGAGATTCTCCTCTTAAGGAGAGGAAGAAGAAAAGGGCGGCCTCCATAGACCCAGAGGCGGAGGCTGATACGTCCATTTTGCATCATGCTTTTATATTGATATTTATTGCATTATGGGCTGCTATATACACATTATGTCACAATACTTATGCCTATTCTCTCTTATTTTACAAGGTTTACATGAAGAGGGGGAATGCCGGTAGCTAGAATTCTGGGCTGGAAAAGGAGCAAATATTATAGACCTATTCTGCACATCTCCAAAAGTCCTGAAACTCCATGGGAATTATTTTCAGAATATATAAAAAAAATTGGGCGAAAGAAGTACCAGAGAGGGGCCACCCACCGTCCACGAGGGTGGGGGGCGCGCCCTACCCCCCTGGGTGCGCCCCCTGCCTCGTGGGCCCCCTGGTGGCCCTCTGATGCCCATCTTTGGCTATATGGAGTCTTTTGTCGAGAAAAAAATCATAAGCAAGCTCACAGGACGAAACTCCGCCGTCATGAGGTGAAACCTTAGCGGAACCAATCTAGAGCTCTGGCGGAGCTGTTCTGCCGGGGAAACTTCCCTCCGGGAGGGGGAAATCATCACCAATGATCCTCTCATCGGGAGGGGGTCAATATCCATCAACATATTCACTAGCACCATCTCATCTCAAACCCTAGTTCATCTCTTGTATCCAATCTTTGTATTCAAACCTCAGATTGGTACATGTGGGTTGCTAGTAGTGTTGATTACTCCTTGTAGTTGATGCTAGTTGGTTTACTTGGTGGAAGATCATATATTCAGATCCATTATGCATATTAATACCCCTCTGATTATGAACATGAATATGCTTTGTGAGTAGTTATGTTTGTTCCTGAGGACATGGGAGAAGTCTTGCTATAAGTAGTCATGTGAATTTGGTATTCGTTCGATATTTTGATGAGATGTATGTTGTCATCCCTCTAGTGGTGTCATGTGAACGTCAACTACATGACACTTCGCCATTGTTTGGGCCTAGAGAGAGGCATTGGGAAGTAATAAGTAGATGATGGGTTGCTAGAGTGACAGAAGCTTAAACCCTAGTTTATGTGTTGCTTCATAAGGGGCTGATTTGGATCCATATGTTTCATGCTATGGTTAGGTTTACCTTAATACTTCTATTGTAGTTGTGGATGCTTGCAATGGGGGTTAATCATAAGTGGGATGCTTGTCCAAGTAAGGGCAGTACCCAAGCACCAGTCCACCCACATATCAAATTATCAAAGTACCGAAAGCGAATCATATGAATGTGATGAAAACTAGCTTGACGATAATTCCCATGTGTCCTCGGGAGCGCTTTCCTTTATATAAGAGTTTGTCCAGGCTTGTCCTTTGCTACAAGAAGGATTGGGCCATCTTGCTGCACCTTATTTACTTGCATTACTTGTTACTCGTTACAAATTAACTTATCACAAAACTATCTGTTACTGATAATTTCAGTGCTTGCAGAGAATACTTTGCTGAAAACTGCTTATCATTTCCTTCTGCTCCTTGTTGGGTTCGACACTCTTACTTATAGAAAAGGATATGATAGATCCCCTACACTTGTGGGTCATCAAGACTCTTTTTTGGCGCCGTTGCCGGGGAGTGAAGCGCCTTTGGTAGGTGGAATTTGGTGAGGGAAAAATTATATAGTGTGCTGAAATTTACTGTCACTTGTTACTATGGAACATAATCGTTTAAGGGGCTTGTTTGGGGTATCTTCACCCCGACTAGTAGAGCAACGAGTTGCTCCTCAACCTACTGAACCTACTGAAAATGTTTACTTTGAAATTCCTTCATGTATGATAGAGAAACTGCTAGCTAATCCTTTCACAAGTGATGGAACATTACATCCCGATTTGCACTTAATCTATGTGGATGAAGTTTGTGGATTATTTAAGCTTGCAGGTATGCTTGAGGATGTTATCAAGAAGAAGGTCTTCCCTTTATCTTTGAAGGGAGATTCATTGACATGGCTTAGGCTATGTGATGATATTGGATCATGGAACTACCAACGATTGAAATTGCAATTTCATCAGAAGTTTTATCATATGCATCTGGTTCATCGTGATCGTAATTATATATATATAATTTTTGTACTCGCGAAGGAGAAAGCATCGCTCAAGCTTGGGGGAGGCTTAAGTCAATGTTATATTCATGCCCCAATCATGAGCTCTCAAAAGAAATGATTATTCAAAAAAAATGCTCGGCTTTGTCTCAGTAATCGCTCCATGCTCGATACTTCTTGTACTGGATCTTTTATGATGAAGACTATTGAATTCAAATGGGATTTATTGGAATGAATTAAACGCAACTCTGAAGATTGGGACCTCGACGAAGGTAAGGAGTCAGGTATAACACCTAAGTTTGATTGTGTTAAATCTTTTATGGATACCGATGCTTTCCGTGAATTTAGCACTAAATATGGACTTGACTCTGAGATAGTAGCTTCTTTCTGTGAATCCTTTGCTACTCATGTTGATATCCCTAAGGAGAAGTGGTTTAAATATAATCCTCCCATTGAAGTAAAAGTAGTTGCACCTATTAAAGTTGAAGAAAAGACTATCACTTATAATGATCCTGTTGTTCCTACTGCTTATATTGAGAAACCACCTTTCCCTGTTAGAATAAAGGATCATGCTAAAGCTTCTACTGTGGTTCGTAAGAGTAATACTAGAACACCTACTCCCTCTGAGCAAATTAAAGTTGAACCTAGTGTTGCTATGGTTAAAGATCTCTTGGCGGATAATATTGATGGGCATGTTATTTACTTCTGCAATGAATCTGCTAGAATTGCTAGACCTGATACTAAAACTAAACATAGACCTGTTGTAGGCATCCCTGTTGTTTCTATTAAAATAGGAGATCATTGCTATCATGTCTTATGTGATATGGGTGCTAGTGCAAGTGCAATACCTCATTCCTTATACAAAGAAATTATGCATGATATTGCACCTGCTGAGATAGAAGAGATTGATGTTACAATTAAGTTTGCCAATAGATATACTATTTCACCAGTGGGGATTGTTAGAGATGTTGAAGTCTTGTGTGGGAAAGTTAAATATCCTGCTGATTTTCTTGTTCTTGGTTCCCCACAATATGACTTTTGTCCCATTATATTTGGTAGACCCTTCTTGAATACTGTTAATGCTAAGATAGACTGCAATAAGGATATTGTTTTTGTTGGTTTAGGGGATATGTCTCATGAGTTTAATTTTGCTAAATTTCGTAGACAACCCCATGATAAAGAATTGCCTAGTAAAGATGAAATTATTGGTCTTGCTTCTATTGTCGTGCCTCCTACTGATCCTTTAGAACAATATTTGCTAGAACATGAAAATGATATGTTTATGAATGAAAGAAGGGAAATAAATGAAGTATTCTTTAAACAGGGACCTATTTTCAAACACAACTTGCCTGTTGAATTGGGGATCCTCCTCCACCCAAGGGTGATCCCGTGTTTGAGCTTAAACCTTTACCTGATACTCTCAAATATGCTTATCTTGACGAGAAAGAGATATATCCTGTTATTATTAGTGCTAACCTTTCAGAGCATGAGGAAAAGAAATTATTGAAAACTCTAAAGAAGCACTGTGTTGCTATTGGATATACTCTTGATGATCTTAAGGGCATTAGTCCCACTTTATGCCAACACAAAATAAAATTGGAGAAGGATGCTAAACCGGTTGTTGATCACCAACGACGGTTAAATCCTAAGATGAAAGAAGTGGTAAGAAAAGAAATAATAAAGCTTCTGGAGGCAGGTATAATTTATCCCGCTGTTGATAGTCAGTGGGTAAGTCTTGTCCATTGTGTCCCTAAGAAGGGAGGTATTAGTATTGTTCCTAATGATAAAGATGAATTGATCCCACAAAGAATTGTTACAGGTATAGAATGGTAATTGATTTCCGAAAATTAAATAAAGCTACTAAAAAGGATCATTACCCGTTACCTTTTATTGATCAAATGCTAGAAAGATTATCCAAACAAACAAATTTTTTATTTCTAGATGATTATTCTGGTTTCTCTCAAATACCGGTGTCAAAAGAGGATCAAGAAAAGACAACTTTTACTTGCCCTTTAGGTACCTTTGCTTATAGACGTATGCCTTTTGATTTATGTAATGCACCTGCTACCTTTCAAAGATGTATGACTGCTATATTCTCTGGCTTTTGTGAAAAGATTGTTGAGGTTTTCATGGATGATTTCTCCGTTTACGGAACTTCTTTTGATGATTGCTTAAGCAACCTTGATCGAGTTTTGCAGAGATGTGAAGAAACTAATCTTGTCTTGAATTGGGAGAAGTGCCACTTTATGGTTAATGAAGGTATTGTCTTGGGGCATAAAATTTCTGAAAGAGGTATTGAAGTTGATAAAGCCAAAATTGATGCTATTGAAAAGATGTCGTGTCCAAAGGACATTAAAGGTATAAAAAGTTTCCTGGGTCATGCCCGTTTTTATAGGAGGTTCATTAAGGACTTCTCTAAAATTTCTCGGCCTCTGACTAATCACTTACAAAAAGATGTTCCTTTTGTCTTTGATGATGATGATTGTGAAGAAGCATTTGAAATGCTTAAGAAAGCTTTGATTTCTGCACCTATTGTTCAGCCTCCTGATTGGAATTTACCATTTGAAATCATGTGCGATGCTAGTGATTATGTTGTAGGGGGTGTTCTAGGACAAAGAGTTGATAAGAAATTAAATGTTATCCAATATGCTAGTAAAACTCTAGATAGTGCCCAAAGAAATTATGCTACTACTGAAAAAGAATTTTTAGCAGTTGTATTTGCTTGTGATAAGTTCACACCTTACATTGTTGATTCTAAAGTAACTGTTCACACTGATCATACTGCTATTAAATATCTGACGGAAAATAAAGATGCTAAACCTAGACTTATTAGATGGGTTCTCTTGCTTCAAGAATTTGATTTGCATATTATTCATAGAAAGGGAGCTGAGAACCCCGTTGCAGACAACTTGTCTAGGTTAGAGAATGTTCTTGATGACCCACTGCCTATTGATGATAGCTTTCCTGATGAACAATTAGCTGTCATAAATGCTTCTCGTACTGCTCCATGGTATGTTGATTATGCTAATTACATTGTTGCTAAATTTATACCACCTAGTTTCACATACCAGCAAAAGAAAAAGTTCTTCTATGATTTAAGGCATTACTTCTAGGATGACCCACATCTTTATAAAGAAGGAGTAGATGGTGTTATTAAACATTGTGTACCTGAGCATGAACAGGAACAAACCCTACGCAAGTGCCACTCCGAGGCTTATGGAGGACACCATGCTGGGGACAGAACTGCACATAAGGTATTGCAATCCGGTTTTTATTGGCCTACCCTCTTCAAGGATGCCCGTAAGTTTGTCTTGTCTTGTGATGAATGTCAAAGAATTGGTAATATTAGTAGACATCAAGAAATGCCTATGAACTATTCACTTGTTATTGAACCATTTGATGTTTGGGGCTTTGATTATATGGGACCTTTTCCTTCGTCTAATGGGTATACTCATATTTTAGTTGCTGTTAATTACGTTACTAAGTGGGTAGAAGCTATTCCAACTAGTAGTGATGATCATAACACTCTATTAAGATGCTTAAAGAAGTTATTTTTCCGAGGTTTGGAGTCCCTAGATATCTAATGACTGATGGTGGTTCACATTTTATTCATGGTGCTTTCCGTAAATTGCTTGCTAAGTATGATGTTAATCATAGAATTGCATCTCCATATCATCCACAGTCTAGTGGTCAAGTAGAACTTAGCATCAGAGAGCTTAAATTAATTTTGCAAAAGACTGACAATATATCTAGAAAGAATTGGTCCAAGAAACTTGATGATGCATTATGGGCCTATAGAACTGCATATAAGAATCCTATGGGTATGTCTTCGTATAAAATGGTTTATGGTAAAGCATGTCACTTACCTCTTGAATTAGAACATAAGGCATATTGGGCTATTAAAGAGCTCAACTATGACTTCAAACTTTCTGGTGAGAAGAGGCTTTTTGACATTAGCTCACTTGATGAATGGAGAACCTAGGCCTACGAGAATGCCAAACTGTTTAAAGAAAAAGTTAAAAGATGGCATGATAAAAGGATACAAAAACGTGAGTTTAATGTAGGTGATTATGTATTGTTATACAACTCTTGTTTAAGATTTTTTGCAGGCAAACTCATCTCTAAATGGGAAGGTCCTTACATCATCGAGGAGGTCTACCGTTCTGGTGCCATAAAAATCAACAACTTCAAAGGCACAAATCCGAGGGTGGTAAACGGTCAAAGAATCAAACATTATATCTCAGGTAATCCCATAAATGTTGAAACTAATGTTATTGAAACTGTAACCCCAGAGGAATACATAAAGGACACTTTCCAGAACGTTTCAGACTCCGAAAAGGAATAGGTACGTGGTACGGTAAGTAAATCGACTCCAAAACAGTTATAATGGCATTTTTTCTCCGTTTTGGAATATTTAAGAAAATAGGAAAATAAGAAGCAGTCCGGGAAGGACACAGGGCTTCCAAGAGGGTGGAGGACGAGCCCCCTGCCTCGTGGGCACCCCGTGTGCTCTCCAGACTCTGTTTTCTTGCACGCTACTTCTTTTGGTTGGTAAAAATTCACTATATAATCTCTCGAAGGTTTTGACCACCGTATCACACAAACATCCTTTGTCTTTGTTTCGAGTTGTTTCTGCTGCAGATTAGAGCAATATGTCATCCTGAGATTTGGAGGGAGAAAGCTATGTGGCTGATTACCTTGCAGATCATAAGGTCTACGGGGACTTGGAGCATTGTGGTTGGACCACGGAGGAAGAAGAAGACTATGAGCCTAGGGGAAAGGAGGAGACGAGCTCAGATGAAGATGAAGTCCCATTACCTCAACCTGGGGACATGCATGTGGAATTCAAAAAGTCGAGCCTCCCCAATAGAGCAAACAAACCAAAGATTGAGTTTATCCCTTTTCGTCTCTTGCAGGAGAACAAACATGAACTATGCAAAAAGGTATTAAGCCTTGAGCGAGAGATCGAGGAACTAAGGGAGCAAAATTCTATCCTCAAGCGCAAATTAAGGAAGAAGCCCACATCCTCAACAACTCCATCATCACCACCTCCGAAGAAGGAGACATAAACACATGGGTATGAGCACTCCCCTTGGCAACTGCCAAGCTTGGGGGAGTGCCCCGGTATCGTATCACCATCACACTTTCATCTTTACCATTTTTCTTAGTTCGATCCTTTTGATAATATCTTGATATAGTAGAATAAAGTTTTAGTATGATCTAGTTGTGAGATTTGCTTTATGATCCTTCTATGTAATCGAGTCTGTGAACTATATATAATAAAGATTAGTGTTGAGTCAAGGGCTTGATTATTTTGCTATGATCTTGAGGGAATAGAATAAAATAAAAGAGAAGAAATAAAAAGAAATAAAGAGATCATATGGATCTTATGGAGAGTAATGAGCTCACATATAAAGAGTATGATGAATAAAAATTGTTGAGAGTTGACAAACATAGTTTTGGTCATCGTTGCAATTAATAGGAAGTAATAAGGAAAGAGAGGTTTTCACATATAAATATACTATCTTGGACATCTTTTATGATTTTGAGCACTCATTAAAATATGACTTGCTAAAGAGTTGATGTTGGACAAGGAAGACAACGTGATGGGTTATGTTTTCTTACATCTAAGATAAATTATATTGTCATGGACCATCCAACATGTCGAGCTTGCCTTTCCCTCTCATGCTAGCCAAATTCTTTGCACCAAGTAGAGATACTACTTGTGCTTCCAAATATCCCTAAAACCAGTCTTGCCATGAGAGTCCACCATATCTACCTATGGATTGAGTAAGATCCTTCAAGTAAGTTGTCATCGTTGCAAGCAATAAAAATTGCTCTCTAAATATGTATGATTTATTAGTGTGGAGTAAATAAGCTTTATACGATCTTGCGATGTGGAAGAAATAAAAGCGACGGACTGCATAATAAAGGTCCATATCACAAGTGGCAATATAAAGTGACATTCTTTTGCATTAAGATTTGTGCATCCAACCATAAAAGTACATGACAACCTATGCTTCCCTCTGCGAAGGGCCTATCTTTTATTCTTGTCTATTACTTCATATAAGAGTTGTGGTGATCTTCACCTTTCCTTTTTACATTTTATCCTTTGGCAAGCACAATGTGTTGGAAAGATCCTGATATATATGGGTAATTGGATGTGGGTTTTCATGAACTATTATTGTTGACATTACCCTTGAGGTAAAAAGTTGGGAGGCAAAACTATAAGCCCCTATCTTTCTCTGTGTCTGATTAAAACTTCATAACCATAAATATCGCGTGAGTGTTAGCAATTGTGAAAGACTAAATGATGGTTGAGTATGTGGACTTGCTAAGAAGCTCTTATATTGACTCTTTCCTATGTTATGATAAATTGCAATTGCTTCAATGACTGAGATTACAGTTTGTTAGTTTTCAATGAAGTTTCTGATTCATACTTGAGTATGTGAATGAATTGTTACTTTAGCATAAGAGATCATATGACAATATATATGTTGTTTTTCTAAGAATGATCATGATGCCCTCGTGCCCGTATTTTATTTTATCGACACTTCTATCTTTAAACATGTGGACATATTTTTCGATTTCTGCTTTCGCTTGAGGATAAGCGAGGTCTAAGCTTGGGGGAGTTGATACGTCCATTTTGCATCATGCTTTTATATCGATATTTATTGCATTATGGGCTGCTATTACACGTCATGTCACAATACTTATGCCTATTCTCTCTTATTTTACAAGGTTTACATGAAGAGGGGGAATGCCGGCAGCTGGAATTCTGCGCTGGAAAAGGAGCAAATATTAGAGAACTATTTTGCACATCTCCAAAAGTCCTGAAACTCCACGGGAATTATTTTCAGAATATATAAAAAATATTGGGCAAAAGAAGTACCAGAGGGGGCCACCCACCGTCCACGAGGGTGGGGCGCGCCCCCTGCCTTGTGGGCCCCCTGGTGGCCCTTTTATGCCCATCTTTGGCTATATGGAGTCTTTCATCGAGAAAAAAAATCATAAGCAAGCTCACGGGACGAAACTCCGCCGCCACGAGGCGGAACCAATCTAGGGCTCCGGCGGAGCTGTTCTGCCGGGGAAACTTCCCTCCGGGAGGGGGAAATCATCACCAACAATCCTCTCATCGGGAGGGGGTCAATCTCCATCAACATCTTCACCAGCACCATCTCATCTCAAACCCTAGTTCATCTCTTGTATCCAATCTTTGTATCCAAACCTCAGATTGGTACCTGTGGGTTGCTAGTAGTGTTGATTACTCCTTGTAGTTGATGCTAGTTGGTTTACTTGGTGGAAGATCATATGTTCAGATCCATTATGCATATTAATACCCCTCTGATTATGAACATGAATATCTTTGTGAGTAGTTATGTTTGTTCCTGAGGACATGGGAGAAGTCTTGCTATAAGTAGTCATGTGAATTTGGTATTCGTTCGATATTTTGATGAGATGTATGTTGTCATCCCTCTAGTGGTGTCATGTGAACGTCGACTACATGACACTTCACCATTGTTTGGGCCTAGAGGGAGGCATTGGGAAGTAATAAGTAGATGATGGGTTGCTAGAGTGACAGAAGCTTAAACCCTAGTTTATGTGTTTCTTCGTAAGGGGCTGATTTGGATCCATATATTTCATGCTATGGTTAGGTTTACCTTAGTACTTCTGTTGTAGTTGCGGATGCTTGCAATGGGGGTTAATCATAAGTGGGATGCTTGTCCAAGTAAGGGCGGTACCCAAGCACCGGTCCACCCACATATCAAATTATCAAAGTACCGAACGCGAATCATATGAATGTAATGAAAACTAGCTTGACGATAATTCCCATGTGTCCTTGGGAGCGCTTTCCTTTATATAAGAGTTTGTCTAGGCTTGTCCTTTGCTACCAAAAGGATTGGGCCATCTTGCTGCACCTTATTTACTTGCATTACTTGTTACTCGTTACAAATTACCTTATCACAAAACTATCTGTTACCGATAATTTCAGTGCTTGCAGAGAATACCTTGCTGAAAACTGCTTATCATTTCCTTCTGCTCCTCGTTGGGTTTGACACTCTTACTTATCGAAAAGGCTATGATAGATCCCCTACACTTGTGGGTCATCAGAGGCGTCCAAGAGGGGGAAGATATCCCTCTCGGACGACTCGGATTTGAATGCCGAAGCCATTCCCGAGTGTTGCCCCAGGGCGAAGCTCCTGACCGCATCGTAAGTATTCAAGGATGCTTTACATATATCTGGTCTTTATGGTTGTAGTTTTAATACATTGTATTGTGTGCTTCAGTCCGGCCCGTGATCTCCCCCAACCATCATCACCGGAGGGGAATTCTCTGGAGCCGGAGATGGTTGAGAGCAAGACGCCTCTGCGAGCCTCTTCGCCAACCGCCGCGGACGACACCGAAGTGTTGTTCCAAAGGGCCTGTACGGTCCACGGAGAGGTGCGGGAGGCCGCCAAGACGGCGCCAGAGGGTAATGCCTCGGCTACCGAGAATATGGGGGCGCGACCCCCATGGAGACTGACGATGGGGACCTTGACCAATCCGGCCCCCAGTCAAACACCATTTCGGAGACCCACGTGGCTCCGGAATCAAGCGAGCAACCCCCTTCAAAGGAGGGGGGAGCGCCCACTCCGACGGCGACCTCCACTGATCAGGAGGCGCCGAACACTCTGATGGACGCACTACAATGTGCTTCCGTCGTGGAGGAGCACCCTACCCTGATGGGTACGGTGGTCAAGAAGGTTCAGTCCGCCAAGAGCGGGCTGAACGAAGCCTTCACCAGCCTACTAACAGGCTTCGACGTATGCGATGTAATATTTTTAGCCGTCTTTCATATGAGAAATATGCCTGTGTATAGATAGTAGCCCCTAAGACTCTGTTCGGTTTGGAAAAACAGCCAAACAGAGGATCAAATAATAATCACAGGAGATAATGTACCGATCTATTGATAAACAGGCTTCTCTGTTAGCCGCGACCATCCAGGCCGCTGAAGTTTCCGAACTCAAGCGGAAGCTACAGCTGGTCGATGATGACATCGTCTGCATTAACAAACGGTTTGACAAGGCGCAAGGTATGTTTGAAAAATTATTTACACACCTGAAGTGGCATGCCAATGCGGAGGCTAAGCTCGTGTGTTGCCCTGATCATTATTACAGGTAGTGCGGCCGAGGTCGAGACCCTGAAGAGCGCCCTTGCCCAAGCCAAGGAGCAGGCACGGGTGAGCAAAGCGGCCGCTGACAAAGCGACTGCGGATTTAAAGGCTGAGCAGGTCACCCGCCGCCAGTATGAGGAGCGGGTGACCGAAGTGGAGCAAGAGCTCAAGGATGCCGCCAGCAAGTGCGAGGCCTTGGAGGAGTAGAGTAAGGCCCAAGCGGTCGATCTCACCAAGGCTCTCCAGGAGGCCAAGGAGGTGCGGACCGAATCCCGGGTGGCTCGCGAGGAGATCAAGTAGGCCGAACAGATAGCAGCTGGTAAGCCCTTTCTTTTGCAGAGTATATTTGGCGGTCGGAGGTATGCCTTGCTTAATCGACTATGGAGTTCTCCATACGCCTTTGCGGATATTCCGAGGAGTGCGGCCAACGTCGCGCAATTCTTCCGGGCCCAGGAGGGGAACACCACGGAGAAGCTCTTCTGGTCACAGTACCTGGCGCTGGAGCGTCCGGCGCTGTTGAACAACCAGATGATGCAGCTGGCAGAGCGGCATAGGTTGTCCGGCTTGGCCATGAATGACATAATAGTCCGGCTCTGGCCAACCGAACCCATTCCTAGCAGTTACTTTGGCTTGGTGAAGCGGCTCTCCGACGCGCTGCCCCGAATAGAAGCCGTAAAGTGTTCGGCGTGTATAGAGGGTGCACGGATGGCCTTTGCTCGTGTCAAGATGCACTAGGCCAAGATGAAGGCCACCATCGTGGTGATCGAGGGCCCACCCGAAGGCAAGGACCACTACAAACCGGAGCAGTATTTCGATGATGTCCTGGAGGGTGCCAAATTAGTAGAGGGCCAATGCTCTAAGGATATTGTATTCGAGTAAATGTATCCGGATTATCCAAGGATTGTTTTGTGAACAAGGCTTTGTAATATATTTATGTCGTTTATATGAAATTACTTTCCTCCTGTGCGACTGTTTATTAATCTTGAGAGTTCACCAGTCGTCGGCTTCAGCCCCCACGTAGATACCACGGGGGTGTTCGGAATAGCGCACGAGCACACTTGACCCAACGTCTTGGTCCGTAAAGGAAGTGTCGGCGCAGCGAACTAGGCAATCAGACTATGCAGCTTTATCACTTTCGCTTAGCCGTAGGAGTTTGATGGTGGGCTAGAGATTAGCCCCTGGTGCGTATGCGGCTATCCCAACTAGGAAGCCTTGGACGCGTGACTGTACAAAGGCCAGTCCTTCATATAAGACGGAAAAATCGCAAGAGATTTATAGTAAGTCGCCGAATCGCTGACCAGCTCTTGCCGTATCATGACAGTCAGTTTTCGACTTTCTCTACTGAGGTGTTTGACCAGACGAACCACAAACACAATCACAGTAGTTCTCCCTTTACTACCTTAGGCGAACAAGCGGAACATAAGGTAGTAACTGCAGGAGCCGGGCAACCCAACTATTGACCAAAGACATGATTCGGAGCCTATGCATATAATGCAGTATTCGGGATACCGAAGTGTACTCTGAAAGTATTCGGACTTCTTTTTTTTTAAATATGCATGGTCGAATAGAGCCCCTAGTATTGAAGCTGTACCAGGATGTATATGTGGCAGTCTTAGCATAGAAGAGGAATGCAGATTGTGAAATGAACCAAGACCGAACGAGGGTTGGTAAAACTGTTTTCATCATAATCTGCTTGATACGTCAAGACGTGCTATTACAGATAATGCCAGGGCTATTTTACATGCTGAAGTTTGTACACAAGGGAAAGTGGTATACAGGGCCTGAGAGAAAAAAAATGAAAAATTTTCTTGAAGATCTCATTGATGCCCTGCCGCACGTGTGCACCGCTTTCGCCTTTGTGAAAAAGATTCCTTGAGAGGAGCGGTCCACGGTCATTTATGCGAGAACGGGCCCGAAAAGAGTCCTTGCATGGCCGTGGAGTAGCTAGGTTTTAATGCACCTATGTATGGGAAAAGAAAAGAAGATCAAAGGAAAAAAGGTCAAGGTCACATAGGGTCGAGCCGCACTATGGACCTATCCGTATTGTGCCTCTGTCGTTGCCCAGGGTATTTTGAGTGCGTAATTATGCACACGCGGTACATATGCCGCGGATGTGTGTGGCAATCATGGAGGCGAAATTGCAAGTCTAGCTCGGGAGTCACCAAGCTGTCATCGTGCAGGGTAGTCCGGACGTGTTTAACAGTGTCCAGGGGCTTGATGGACAATGAAGTGTTTGTCTTGATGAGGCCGCTCTGCACTTCGGCCGCGAGGGCCGCTGTATGCTCCTCAGTGCGGAGGGAGCACTCCGTGTTTCCATTGACTGTGATAACACCGCGGGGTCCAGGCATTTCGAGCTTTAAGTAAGCATAATGTGGGACTGCATTGAAGCGAGCGAAGGTGGTTCATCCAAGCAGTGCATGATAACCACTGCGGAAGGGGACGTTGTCAAAGATCAGGTCTTTGCTTCAGAAGTTGTCTGGCGAACCGAAGACTACTTCCGATGTTATTGAGCCCGTGTAACGGGCCTCTACGCTAGGTATCACTCCTTTAAAGGTGGTGTTAGTAGGCTTGATTCTTGATGGGTCAATACCCATTTTGCGGACTGTGTCTTGATAAATCAAGTTAAGACTGCTGCCGCCGTCCATGAGGACTCGGGTGAGATGGAATCCGTCTATGATTGGATCCAGGACCAAAGTTGTCGAACCTCCATGACGGATACTGGTCGGGTGGTCACTGCGATCGAAGGTGATCGGACAAACCGACCACGGGTTGAATTTAGGGGCGACGGGTTGTACGGCATAGACGTCCCTTAGCGCGCGCTTGCGCTCCCTCTTGGGGATGTGTGTGACATAGATCATGTTCGCTGTTTTCACCTCAGGGGGAAATTTCTTTTGCCCCCCTGTGTTCAGTAGGCGGGGCTCCTCATCATCCTTTCTTGGCAGTCATTTCCCCTTATGTTCGGTGTTTAACTTACTGGCCTGTTTAAAGACCCAACAATTTCTATTGGAGTGGTTGGCAGGCTTATCAGGGGTGCCATGAATCTAGCAAGGCCGGTCGAGTATTTTGTCCAGATTGGATTGACCATCTTTATTTCCTTTGCATGACTTCTTTCGCTGACCAGATTTAGAGCCACTAAATCCAGCGTTGACCGTTGTGTCTTAGGTATCTTCATTGTTGCTTCGACGCTTATGTTTGTTGCGTCGTGGCCTGCCGTTGCCATCTCTGGCTTCGGAGGTGTCGGGGTCGTTGGTACTGTTGCTTCGACGAGCTAACCAGTTGTCTTCTCCCACGTAAAAGCGGGTCATGAGTGCGGTAAGGGTTGCCATGGACTTCATCTTTTCTTGGCCGAGGTGTCGGGCGAGCCATTCGTCGCGGACACTATGTTTAAAGGCTATGAGGGCTTCGGCGTCTGGACAATCGACGATTTGATTCTTTTTAATTAAGAACCTAGTCCAGAGTTTGCGGGCGGACTCTCCAGGTTGATGGACTATATGACTAAGGTCATCGGCGTCCGGAGGCCGGACATAGGTACCTTGAAAGTTGTCTCTAAAGGCATCCTCCAGATCTTCCCAGCTACCAATGGAGTTCTCTAGGAGGCTGTTTAACTAGTGCCGTGTTGGTCCTTTCAGCTTTAATGGGAGGTATTTGATGGCGTGTAGATCGTCACCGCGAGCCATGTGAATATGGAGAAGAAAATCCTCAATCCATACCGCGGGATCAGTTGTTCCATCATATGCTTCAGTGTTTACGGGTTTAAACCCTTCTGGGAACTGGTGCTGCATTACCTTATCTGTAAAGCATAAGGGGTGTGGGACCTCTGTATCGGGCAACGTCACGACGGAGTTCGGATGACATCCGCATTCGGTTTTCGGCCCAGGTGAGGTTATGCCTATCGCGCCAGGCTTGATGGCCGTCGTCTCGCGTTGGGGCATGTCCCTTGATCCATAGATTGATCTGGCCTGACCGGCTCTATTGTCCATGTCCTGGCGCAAGTCGTAGGTATAGCTCGGAGCTGCTACCTCTTTGCCTGGACGGCGAGGTGGTAGGGGCTGGTGTTCGACATAAGTAGTTGTTTTATCTCGCCCACGTGGTGGTCGGTCTGGTTCATCAGCGCAGTCATATCTCGACGGTATTAGCTCAAGGGCCTCATCGTCGAATTGTGGTAGTAGCCGACGCTTCGGATAACTCTTTGTTGGGCGTTCGAGGTCGTATTCTTTGGTAGCTAGGACTTGGGTCCATCTGTCGTTGAGGGTATCTTGTTTGTCTTGGAGCTGTTGCTGCTTCTTCTATAGGCTTCGCGCAGTTGCGATTAGCTGGCGCTTAAAGCGCTCTTGCTCAAGGGGTTCCTCTGGCACGATGAAATCTTCGTTGCCGAGGCTAACATCATCCTCGGAGATCGGTAGATAGTTACTATCTTCCGAATCCTCGTTCCCGACCGGCTCATCGGGGTTGACTTGTCCCTCCTCCCAATCATCCTGTTCGGACGCGGGCTTGACCGGGTCTTCGGGATCCTCGGCATTTCCGGAGTGTTATTGTCTCCGATGCCGATATTACTGTCCTTTTCGCGACACAATTTTGAGCGGCGCCTTTGACGTCGACGCTTTGGTGGTGCCTCAATGGGCTTGTCCTCGATCGGGTCTTTCCTGCCTTCATCGTCATCTTCTTTAGGTGTCTCGACCATATACACATCATATGTGGAGGTAGTCGTCCAGCCCGATGAATGGCGGGTCTTGCCTTTGTTCGTCTCTGACATCGTCGTCCATACCATCGATGTCTTCAGAGGCATAATCTAGCATGTCGGTCAAATCCTCGACAGTGGCTATTAAGTGGGTTGGGCGTAGTTCGGAGGTAACACTTTCGTAATTGCGAGGGATCGCATTAAGTCCAAGGCCTCGTTTAAGAGCGAAGGCCAGATGGGGGGCCGAGGACCTGCAGGGCTAGGCACGGTAGATTCCAGGCTGTGCTCACCCGATGCGGACCTCGAGAGTTTGAAGTTTGCATCCTAAGGCGGGTTCTGTTGTCCGATGATGGGGAGAGTCCTGCTTGACTCCAGGCTCGTCGAAGACATAGCTGCCTCTAGGTCTCCGAAGAAAAGTTCCATAGTAGGAGAGGATCCGGTGGGTTTTAGATACCCATATTTGGATGAAATAATCTGCCTTGGATCTAAGGACAGGGCAGGGATGATAGTTGGTCCTTGAGCAGTGCCTGATGACGGGTTTGGTGAGTTTCCCTCTTAGAGCAGAGGAACAATGGTCGAGTCCGTGAACCCTTCGAAGATTAAGTCTCCTCGGATGTCGGCGACATAATTCAGGCTCCCGAATCTGATCTGGTGACCAGGGGCGTAGCTGTCGATCCGTTTGAGGTGACCAATCGAATTGGCACGCAGAGCGAAGTCGCTGAACACAAAAAGTTGACCAGGGAGAAAGGTTTCCCCAGAAACAGCATCGTTGTTGATGATTGAACGAGCCATCGAACCTTCTGCTGACGACACAGTGGAACTCTCAATGAAAGCACCAATGTCGGTGTCAAAACCGGCCGATCTCGGGTAGGGGGTCCTGAACTGTGCGTCTGAGGATCAAAGGTAACAGGAGACAAAGGGGACATGATGTTTACCCGGGTTCGGGCCCTCTTAATGGAGGTAATACCCTACTTCCTGCTTGATTGGCCTTGATGAATATAGGGGTTACAAGAGTTGATCTACCTCGAGATCGTAATGGCTAAACCCTAGATGTCTAGCCTATGTAAATTCTGATAGCCTCTACGGACTAAACCCCCCGGTTTATATAGACATCGGAGGGGCCTAGGGTTGTACAGGGTCGGTTTACAAAGAAAGTAAAGTACACATCCGTACGCCAATCTTGCCATCCATGCAAAGGAGAGTCCCATACAGACACGGGGGAAAGCTTTCTACCTTGTATCTTCATGGCCCATCAGTCCGGCCCATGTCACATAGCTCGGACACCCGAGGACCCCATAATCCAGGACTCCCTCACTTGCCGCAACTCATTTGCCCGGGCTGCCCGCGACCTGTTCGACGGAATGACACAACAATAGCCGGCATGTTTTTTGGTCTTGTCCGATCAAGTTTGCATATTGCGTGTTCAATGTTTTTGCATAGACCGCTACTTCATTTCGTATATGATGAATGCTTGCAAACCATGATTATTTAGGAGGTGTTCCTGTCGGATATGATCAATGATAATCATGGTCCGACCCAAATGGAGTACGAATTGGGTGGCACCACATTTGAAGTTGTTGGATCATATTGAATGGAGTGCCAAAGTGGACACAACTAGTGGACGATCTCAAGGCTGGCAAGAAGAGGAATGATGGATCAAGCTCCCACCAATAAATTGGGTTGGACGATGAAGAGGACAATATTGTTGTTGAAAATATGCCCTAGAGGCAATAATATTATATTATGATATTCCCATGTTCATAATGAGGAGTTTATATTTCATGTTATAACTTCTATGATCATGGAATATGTGATTCGGTGGAAAACGCATATGCACGTGCGGAATGATAAACGGTAAAGAATAGGCTCCTAGTCTTGCCTATAAGACTGGCTCAAGTGTTGTTGGTGATCATGTTTTCCGGATCTTAGGATATCGCTAAGCGTAACGATAGTCCTAAAACAACATTGAGAGTATGACGTTAGAAGAACAATCATATTGAATTGACACAAACTTGTTTGTTATACTTTGAGATAATATTGTCATAAATCAATTGTTATAACATGGGGTGTTAACATGTATTCTTAGTTCCTCAGACCATGAGAGTATCTTAGTCAATTCTTACCGTACAGTGGACTTTGGGGTTACTCAAACGTCATCTGTAACTAGGTCATCATAAGGACAACTTACGGGTTCATCGAAAAGTTTGACAAGGGACTAGATAGCTCGAGAGTGGGATTTGCTCCTCTGACAATGGAGAGATATTCTTAGGGCCCTCTCGGTATGACGACATCCATCATCGTCTGTCTAGACACATGTGACTATGTTACGAGGATGCCGGAACATATCAACGAGAAAGAAGAACAGAACCGGTAACAAGGATGACGGTATAATGAGCATGTGTATGACTCAGGAGGATACCGATGCATCCCGAGCTTTGTAAAGTATCGTAAAGAAAAGGGAACATCACATGATAACAAAAGGTTCACTCGAATGTCATTCGTGTAATCACAGGGATATGGACGACCACGGTTCCATGATCGGTCATTGAACGAAGGGGTTTTGTTCATGTCTATGATTTACCGAACCTACGGGGTCACAAGCTTAAGGTAATCATAATTGTTTGAGTGTTAGTAGGACAAGAGTATCAAAGATCTATTTGTGAAATTGTTTCATTAATATTCGGAATAGTTTTGAGAGGAAATCGAAGAGTTTTGGGGTCACCGGAAGGGTTTCAGAGATTATCGGGCAATACTGGGTATTACCGATGAATAATATATAGGTGGAAAATGTTTCCGATGATGTTAAATTATATATAACATGCCCTAGTAATTGTTAGAGGGCTTTTATATTTAATGTAATATCAACGGGCATTAAAAGGCCAAGTAGTGGAGGGAGAATTGGGCCACCAAGGCCCATGTAGGGGAGACGCCCCCTTTCCCCCTTGAGGTAGGCCAAATTCGACTTGGGGGAGGAATCCTCCTTCCCCTAGGGCTGATGCAAGGAGCGAGGATCCCCCCTCCCTTGTGTCGTGCCCCCTCCTCCCCTCCTAGCCTATATATACTTGAGATATTAGGCCATTTTGACACGCAAGTTTTGGAGCCTCCTCTAGTTCTAGTTGATCCTAGTTGATCAACTAGGGCTTGACCTAAATCCTCTAATCCTCATAATTAGAAGCCGAGTGTGGTTCTAATCTCCTCCCTCTAATTCTCTGGCGATGATTATCTCTGGACGGCGAAGCACTGCTGGATTGTGAAGACCGTACGCTTGCAACCAAGTAGAGAGGTCGCGCCTTCGGTCTTCTGTTCGAGGGTGGTTCACGGGATCATCATCAAGATTCATGGGACTCCAAGTACGATCTACATCAACTTGTCTTCTTCTGCTGCACTCCGGAGTCGGTAACAATCGTTGATACAAACCCTATATGCATCTCATATTGTTCCCGCGTGTTCGTCGGGCAATTTTTTTTCTACTATGTTTCCCAACAGTTGTCGTCGAGAATGGAAGAGCCACTGTGCCAAAGGATAACTGCAAGTCATAGGAAACAAGTAAGCGAAGGCAAGGGCCTCCCGTGATGCCGCAGCTATAAAAATGTCCTCCACATGGATAGGCATTTTTTCGGCGAGGGAGAACAAGAAGGAGGAGAGCTACAAGCTCATGTTGTATGCGCAAAAGGAGAGAATGGATTGGGACCGGAAGAGGGCGTAGAAGAAGCTGGAAATTGAGAGGGAGAAAATCAAGTTGGAGAAGCAGGAGGCGCGCGATCAAATGGGAGCTCGAGAAGGCCAAGACATTTGGAGAGATTGAGCTTGAGGAGAGGTTGCAACTCACACGGAACACGGAGGATGCGAAGATCATGTTGGCAGACAAAACCCTCTTGGATGAGCATGCAAAGAAGTGGCTTGCGGAGAAGAATAACAAGATCAACGAGTGTAGGGAGTACGAGGCGGTGAGAGCGGCTGGAGTAGCAGCGGAGCATGCGACAAGGATGCAGGTAGATCATGCATCCCGGGTGTAGGCGGAGCTAGACGCAAGCATGGCCTTCGAGCAGGAGGCATGGATGGCGTCCGACGAGTGATCCGGCCAGCAAGCGAGGCATCCGTGACGCCCGTACATGGATTTCATTTTGGTATGTCTGAATTGTTGAACTATGATTTGCTTTTCTTTGTTTCGAACTATTGAATTCGGACAATTTGTATCATATGATCAAAGTGCATGGATTGCATGGATTTGAGGTTCCGCATTTGAGATATGTGGATGTGCGGCAGCCCATATGAGGGACCGGCGGGGGCTGTCCGCAGAGGCACCCGCGGGCGTATAGTGGATCGAATTTGCCAAGTCCGGCTGTAGATGCTCTAATGGGCTACAACCCACCTTCTAGCCTAACAAAGAGCACCTGGGCCAAAGAACGAAAAAATACCTAGTCATACCCTCCCATCTCCTTATTTCAAGAGTAGTCTTGGTCATTTGTTAAGGACCCCAAAGCTATAAAAAAACCATAGGCACGTAACTTACTCTCACTTGAGTAAACTTACGTGGAGGGTCACATTCCCCTTCCAAGTCCCTTCAGGGGGCAAAGGAAGGCAATGAGCTCTGAGCCTGACGAACCTAGTAAGGCTAAGACTAGTGAAGAGTCATGAAGAGTCGTGGGTCTCCGAAAAGGTTGTACTCCAAGTGCCCCAGGCAGCACTCTCGACGACCCTCCCATAGGATGTAGGTCGTGCTCCCATGGGGCGTCTGAGTCAAAAATATCATTTTGCCACTTTGTCGACTGTACGATGACCTTCGGCGTAAGGCCCGCGTACACGACCTCCCTAATCTCGACCCATGCTACTCGGGATACCCTCCCCCCCCCCCCCACACACACACAGGTTGAAAGTTGATTCTTGAACGTCAACATTGGGGCCAACCGTGGGGAATCCACGCAGGAGAAGTCACCTTGACCATCGCAACTAGATGCCCCCAAAGCGAGCCGCGGAAGAAGTTGAGACATATAAGGAGAAAGCTTCAATGACAGAGTCGAAGAAGAAGGACGCCACGATAGAGGTGGAGCCCGAAGCTCTCGCCCACACCTAGGAGGGGGCAACTGGCGGCCACATCGATCAACCTCTCAACACAGTGGTTAAGGAGTTTGGCCTCGAAGAGGCCCACAACGCCACCGCCCCCCCATGAAGAAGTTTGTCGCTCCAAAAGTCTTGTAGGTCACTCTTGGCCACACCGACTTCACCGCCAACACCAAGATTGCCCCGGGTGCAGGAGCCGAAGGCCGCCTCACGATGGAGAGCTCCGCCCCTGCTACAGGGGTGGCACAGGACCCTCGCTCCCTCGTCCCACTTTGTGATCCCTCTTCAACACTCAGGATGTCAACATCAACGACATTCGAGCTTTGGTTGACCCGCTCCAAATCGCTGTCGCCGGTCTTAGTCTGCAGCCAGGACATTCGCGACCAACTCATGATTCTGGCATATGGATAGCAAGCTTTCACGCATCCCTGTCCATGACTAGTTCTTTGGTGATATTTCGGTCTACCCCGACCCCTCTTGACATTATCAGCACGCTTTAGCGACGGCTATGCACTGGAGCTTCTGAAATAAATATCAAAAATAAAGATTATCGTCTCAAATACAAGTGTCAGTCAAAGATGGAGCATTCCCCTAGCAAGCTCATGTGCCACTTTATAGGCCTCCGTTTTACAATGTTCAAGGACATTATCGAACCCAGAAAGAAGAATATTACAATCGGCATAAACTGTATCCGCTGACGCAGCCAAGAAGCCTCCATCATTCATGGTTTGAACCACTTGCGAACAGTGAGTTTGTATTGTGAAGGAATTTATCCCTGTGTTGTGCTAACATGAAAGATTCCTTAAAGCGAAAGTTTCTGGCATAGCCGCATCAATAACACGAGGAAGATGACGCTGGTTGCGATTCCCTTCAATGACTCCTTCCAGGCCTCCTTGAGTTTGGGCGCTCCTTTGTCGCACATCTCCTGGGTGGTTCCCTTCCAGGGGTGTTGCAAAGAGGTGGTGTTTCTGCATACGGTGAATGCGGCCAGATTTTATGGGTTTCATCTCTAGCCTGTCCCAAATTGTTTGGGACAAAAAGGCTTTGTTGTTATTGTTGTGATCCCCCTAGCTTTATTTTTGAGTCTTGTGAACGATGAAATTATGTTATCAAATCATTAAAGCTCATCATGATAGCTTTCTCTAAAAAAAAGCTCTCTGATCGCAGGCTGGAGCCCTGCCCAAGAACCGGCCAAGCAAAGGATACATGCCAGTTGCTACTGAATACTGCTACTACTGCTCCGCACTGAGAGCATGGTCAATGTGCTCATATTCCGGTGCCAAGCTAAGTTAGCATCATTGTAGGAGGGTGGCTAAACCTAAACGATCGTAGGAAAGAATTTTAAACTTGATCTACCCATGTCCAAACGAGAAGCTGTAGGGATCGGAGTGACCATATTGCTTGAAAACAAACCGAGGACCAAAGCTTCAAGTTGCCCACCATAAAATACACATACACGCCAACGAATGACGCCACAGGTTTGGGGATGGCAAGCCAAAAGTCGGTAGAGCTTGAATGCCCAAAGGGCTTATTGCTTGTGATATACTTCCTCTGTAAAAAAAATATAAGAGTGTTTAGATAACAAAGTAGTGATCTAAACGCTCTTATATTAGTTTACAGAGGAAGTAAATGGTACCCTCGGTCCGGAAAAAGTTGTCCACAACACAGTGTATTTACTTTTTTGCGAAAAAACCCTGAGAGTTTTAAACCGTCACGAATAACTCCATCTTCTTCCTTCGTGCTCCCCCGTCGCCCGCGCCTCGCAGCCATCGTCCGCTTTCCCACCTGCGTCGCCGCCCGCTTGGACCTGCGCCGCGACCAACACCAGCGCCGCCCAGCGCGCGACCAACACCAGCGCCGCCGCCCGCCTGGACATGCGCCGAGGCTTCCCACCTGCGGCGCCCGCCGCGAAGGCAACCTGCGCCAGCGCCCGCCTCGAGCTGCGCCGTCGGCCCCGTTGAATCACCCTGCACGCGGTCGCCCACCTGCGCCGCCTGCGGTCGCCCACCTGCGCAACCACCTTCGCCGCCCACGGCCACAAACCTGCGCCTCTGACTTCATCCGCTTCGGCCGCCGGCACCATGGACAATTCCGGCCACTCCCGCCTCTGATGTTGCTACTGCTGGTGGGCGACGCCGACGTGGACCTCTGATGATGCTTCTTCCCTTTCCCTTGCCCCGACTCTGCTCGTACTGGTGCTGGTGAGTCTGCCCCGCCCGCCTCTGCTACTGCTGCTGTTCAACTAGTGGTGTGAGTCTGAAGATTATTGTTGTGTCTGGAGAACCTACAAAGATAATACCTGAACCTGCAAGATAATTGCTGAATTGAGTTGAGGTAGTTGAGTTGAGTTGTCATGCTGAAATGGTGCAATGTTGATACAAAAAAAAATCAGTTAACTTTTCAACACAAGTTAACTGCATTCAGATCTCTTGATGCTCAAACCCTGTCAATTTCTGTCAGCTTTGATCTGTCAAGTTGATATTCAGTCAAGTTGATGTCAAACTTGACACATAAAGTTGATAATCAGAATATTTATAGTTCCCCAAATCACAAAACTGGATCTAAACAGTGCATCTGATAATTTTTAAGGACAGACCAAAGGAATCAGTTGTCACTGTAATTGATTGGAAAATGCATGCTTCCATGAGTGCACTGAAAATTCAGGGAACAACTTCTATCTATACATGGTCATGCTTCCATGAGGCACATAAAATTGGAATTATTTGAATTAGCTAGGTTTATTCTTCTTCTTCTTCTTCATAAACAGAAAAAGATGAATATTGTTGGTCTACTACTCCAAATTTAGAACTGAATAAACACTTGTCATCTTCAGTAAACACTTGTAAATCTAGAGTGGTTATAAACTTACAATGCAACAAGTACTAATATCCAGGCTATCCACCATCTACTTGGAGTACACAACAAGATTCACAAAGACATGCACGCTTCAACAGACTTGTGGAGTAAAAACTTGGAGTATAGCACCAGAGGACATTAAGTGAACTGTCAAGTTGATGTCCAACTTGACACATAAATAAAATTTGACATCAATAAAATTTAGACAGTGAATACAGTTTGGACAGTACTCCACTGTCAAATTTTCAGTGAGCGAAATTCAGTTTTGACAGTTTGGAGACAGATGGAGTAAAATTCAGTCTTGATAGTTTTGACAGTGATTAGGCCACAATGGCAGGCACCAACTTTGAAGCACCACCGCCTGATCATTCCTCGTCAGCAGCTAGCTAGACGCTGAAATTACATATTCTAACCTCAGCATCAGCAGCAGCTACACACAAGATCAAAATGCACTGAGCTAACTGCTGAGCCCTCATGTACCAGAGAAAATATTAATTCGTCACATGGGCATCCCAAAGCCCCCGGAGATCTAAAAGGTCTCAATTTTTTAAATCCTAGAAACAGTTTCAGTTCATTGTTTTTCAGTTTTCAGTTAATTGCAAATTTAGAGTACACCACATCCTGCAGGTTTCAGGTTTTACAGATGCTGAAGTTGTCAATATAAAATCATTCAGAGTAGATGATGCAAGCAATCAACATTCAGTTTTGACCAAAACAGCGATGTAAAAGATGTTTCTTGGGGGTCCTTACAAAAACATTTACACTGAAATAGGACCCCCAAGAAACTGTATTCAGTGATCTTTCTAAACAAGCTACAGAACATACACTGTATTCAAACTTGCTGCCATTTAAGCAAGTTTTTGTAAGAAAACTGATTAGGACCCCAAAAAAACTTGCTGCATTTCAATCAGACCAAATGTTTCACTTAATTTTATGAGTTAACTGAATTTACATTTAATTCAGTTAACCAAAATTACACTGAATTTTACTGTCAATTAAAATTCAGTGAGTACATGTCACAAGAAAAGAGGAGCCACATCAATCCAATCTTGGTGCTGCTGCTATGAACATAACTAAACCCATATGTTTATAATCCAATCTTGATGAATACTGTGAACCTAACAAGTTATCCACCCAGCAACTAGATAGGATGGCCATGAATCCTCTCTCCCCGGAGCACCCCAATGCACACACTCCAGAAAATTCAAAAAATTCAGTAAACATACACTTCAGAAAATTCAGTGACCGCAGAACATACACTCCTGAAAATTTTCAGAGATCTTGTACTCAATTTTACAGTGAACTTGCTAAAGAATCTCCCAAGCTTCAAGATAGACTAAATTTTCAGTGATCTTGTACTGAAAGGAAGCATTTTGGAGTGGGGGCGAGAAGAGGGGGGAGCCGCACCTTGGCAAGTGGGGGGCGACAGGACCCACGACGGCGAGGAGGCGCACGCGGCCGTGGGGACGCGTGTCGTGGAGGCAGCGGCGCTTGCCGGACTCGGCGGCGTACGCGGCCTCGATGGCCTGGAGCTCCGCCTTGGCCTCGGCGGCGTACGCGGCCTCGATGGCCTGGAGCTCCGCCTTGGCCTCGGCGTCTCGGTGACCCACATGGCGGCGTGCGCTTGGAGAAGACTTGCTTCGTGGTCGACGGCGTCCAACCAGCGAGGAGGTGGTGGATTACGCGCAGGGGCAGCTCTGGCTCGCCGTCCTCGGGGAAGGACGCCGTCGGATAGCAGATCGAAAAAAACGGGCCTGTTTGGATAGTGCCCACACGAGCCCTACCAAAACCAAGACGTGCCAATTTTTTGGCGAGCAAATTCGCCGCCAGCCTTTTGCCAGCACGCGGGTGCAGAATGGCTACACATCTCAGCAGGGCGACCAAAAAGTTGGTAAGGCTTTTAAAAATTGGATGTGATCCAAACACCTTCCAACCCATCGGTCAATGACCAAAAAATTGGCAGGGCAACTCTTGGCTCCCATCCAAACAGGCGGCAAGCTTCTTTCTCCTCGCCGTGATTTGCCATGGGGAACGATGAGAGTAACGAGGAGGGGGAAGCAACGCGGTGTAAGAATTAATCTAGTTGTAGTATTAGGTATAGTCACGTATTAGTCTAGAGTCCTAGTACTAGTCAGTTTTGTTTTCACGTAGGTAAACCGGACTTGTGTATACGAGTCGGGGTTGCGTTGTGTTGGCCGCCGGCCGAGTCGGAGGCGTGTTGAACGTGACATGTATCCTTTATATACTGAAGAAAATAAACAAAAAGGTGCAAGTTGTATGCACCGCAAAAAAATGTTTTCCTCTGTCCAGTTTCGTTCACAAGTTACGAGAAAGTCGCTCGGTCAAAGATCGTTTCGATCCATAGCAAAGCTAGCTAGCCAGGGCAGCCGTATACGTAGTCTACGTGCACATCCATCAACCTGTCTGCCTGCTTGCTTGCGTGATAGTGCACGTACGTGTGCACAGCTACGGGAGGATTTGGTCTCGTGTTCTAAATTCAACAATTGGTATCAGAGCCTCGATGATCTACGATCTATGATGGGGACAGCGACGCTGAATTGGTCAAGTCCGGCAACGGCGGTTCCAAGGCGAACAAGAACGGCGACAAAGTGAAGAAGGATGGCAAGTCAGCGACTAGTGGTGGCGGAACGGGCGGTGCCCATGTACTGGCGCATCGCAACATCCCCATCCAGTACCCGATGCTCACCGACGCCAACTACGGCGTGTGGGCAGTGAAGATGAAGATCATTCTCTGAACCCTACGAGTGTGGCAGGCCATCACGGACGACGACGTTGACGAGGAGTGCGACGAAGGTGCCATGGCCGCCATAGCCTAGTCTGTGCCAGATTCCGTGCTGATGACATTGGCGGAGTTCGAGACAGCAAGAGAGGCGTGGAACGCACTCAAGGAGATGAGGATCGGAGAAGATCGCGTCACCAAGGCCCGGGCACAAGTGCTGAAGCGCCAATTTCACAAGTTGCAGATGGAGGAAACTGAATCGGTGAACGACTATGCCATGCGTCTGACTACTTTGGTGGGAGAGATCCGCGCGCTTGGTGCAAAGCTCGAGGAGACCGAGATTGTGGAGAAGAAGTTTTTCAGTTCGGTGACTGATAAATTCACATACATCATCGGCACGCTCGAGCAGCTTTATGACATCGACGACATGACCATAACGGAGGCGATCGGACGCTTGCGGACATGGGAAGAGAATGCTCGTGGCTGTCGGAAAGGCAAAGGAGGAGGTGGTGACCAACTCATGTACTCGCGCGCAGATTGGGAGTCCCCAAGTAGTAAAGGAAGGCGCAACGTTGGCGAAGGCTCAAACAACGCGAAGAGCGGCGGACAAACTGGAAAAGGCAAAGGAAAAGGCAAGCCACAAGGTCGTGGTAAGGCGGACCGATCTAAAGAGCGGAAGCCACGTAACTTGGATATGTCCGAGGTCAAGTGCTATAACTGCAACGAGATGGGTCACTTTGCGAAGGATTGTCCGGAGCCTAACAAGCGGGAGATCAAGGCAAATTTGGCGAAGCAGGAAGACGAACGTCCAGGTCTTCTGATGGCCGAAGTTTGTGGTCTCGTCCAAACAGCGGTTGTGAAACCAAACCGGATGGTGCTACTTCATGAGAAAAAGGTAACACCAAAGTTATCCGAAAACCAGAACGTGTCGTGGTATCTAAACACAGGTGCCAGTAACCACATGACGGGGTGCAAGGAGAAGTTCCTCGAGCTGGAATATGATGTTCAAGGCTCGGTCAAGTTCGGTGATGGTTCAAATGTGGAGATTTGCGGGCAAGGTTTTGTCCTCTTCGAGGGTCTCACAGGAGAACATCGCATACTCACCGGAGTGTACTACATTCCACGGCTTCGCAACAACATCATCTCTATCGGGAAACTTGACGAGAATGGATGCAAGGTGGATATTGAGAACGGAGTGATGACGATCTTTGACAACCTCCGAAACGTGCTAGCCCGTGTTAATCGCACACGGAACAGGCTCTATATCCTCAACCTTGATCAATCTCAACCGGAGTGTTGGCTCGCCAAGAGTGATGATGATTCGTGGTTATGGCATGCTAGATTTGGACGCGTCAACTTCTACACCTTGAAGAAGATGTCGAAGATGGAGATGGTATCTGGGATGCCGTTTATTGACCATGTTGATCGAGTATGTGATGGGTGCTTGGCTGGAAAACAACATCGTAGGCCGTTCCCTGCTCAGTCTACCTATCGTGCAAGTGATGCACTCGAGCTGCTTCATGGTGATCTATGTGGCCCTATCACCCCAGCAACTCATGGAGGAAAGAAGTACTTCTTCCTTGTGGTAGATGACTACTCGAGATATATGTGGGTCATTCTCCTACGATCTAAAGATGAGGCGTTTGAAGCGTTCAAGAAGCTGAAGGCTGCAACGGAGATGGAACACAAGCTGAAGGTTCGCGCTCTACAGACGGATCGCGGCGGAGAGTTTACGTCGAACGAGTTCAACGATTACTGCGAGAAGATTGGCATAAAGAGGTTCCTCACGGCACCTTATACGCCGCAGTAGAACGGGGTTGTTGAAAGGCGCAATCGAACTGTCGTTGACATGGCGAGAAGTTTACTCAAGAGCAAGAACTTGCCGGGGACTTTTTGGGGAGAAGCTGTCTCGACAGCGGTCTATCTTCTCAACCGGGCTCCAACGAAGGCGGTGATCGGCAAGACTCCGTATGAAGCAATTTACGAACGGAAGCCGAATGTGTCTCACCTACGGACGTTTGGGTGCGTGGCACATGTGAAGACGACGGGGCCGCATCTCTCAAAGCTTGCCGATCGTAGCACCAAGATGGTGTTCATCGGATACGAGAGGAGTTCCGGCACCAAGGCATACCGCTTCTATGATCCACAAACGAAGCGTCTACGGATTTCACGCGACGTTGTATTTGAAGAAAACCAAGCGTGGAATTGGAGCGCAGCAGCCGACGATGCTCCAAACAGTAACATATTCACAGTTGAATTTCCAACTGATGATGATGCAGGGGAGGACGTCCAGGTGGCTGGCAAGATGCCCAACCAAGGTGACCACAATGGTAGTGATCATCATGGTGCCGACACCGACGACGACGCGCATCGGTCGCAAAGTGATAGCGACAACGACGCGCAAGACACGGGTAGAGATCCCGGCAACGACATCGACAACGAGGCGCATAGTGATGATGACAATCAAGATGATGGTCACGATCACGACGACTACGCCGGCGACGTGGATGCCAACAACCCGGCATCTACCACGCCCGAGACTCAACCGCCTTCCTCAAGTGCATCGACGCTGACACAATTTGTGTCGCCTCCTTCGCAAGCCACAACGGATTCTTCCGGGCCTCGTCGCTACAAGACCCTCAAGAAAGTCTACAAGTACGCAAAGCCAGTTACACTCGAGTACGCCGATTTGTGTTTACTCGGAGTTGAGGAGCCAGCGAACTTCGTAGAGGCGAGCAAAAGTTCAAGTTGGATGCACGCCATGGATGAGGAAATGAAGGCGATCGAGAGCAATGGCACGTGGACTTTGGTAACCCGACCTCCGAACCAAAAGGCCATAGATTTGAAGTGGGTTTACAAGTTGAAGAAGGGGTGCCATTGTGAAGTACAAGGCAAGACTCGTCGCAAAGGGCTACGTACAACGTCAAGGAGTTGACTATGAGGAGGTATTTGCACCGGTTGCTCGAATCAAGACGGTGAGAGTGCTCCTAGCTTTGGCAGCACAAGAGGATTGGAAGGTTCATCATATGGATGTGAAATCCGCTTTCCTCAACGGCGACCTCAAAGAAGAAGTGTACGTGGAACAACCCTTCGGCTACGAGAAGAAAGGCGAAGAAGGGAAAGTTTACAAGCTCAAGAAGGCACTTTACGGGCTGAAGCAAGCGCCAAGAGCTTGGAACGCAAAGTTAGACCGAAGTTTGATCTCGCTCGGGTTCAAGAGATGTCCCCTCGAGCACACGGTCTATACAAAGAACTCCAAAGGATCAAACCTGCTAGTTGGAGTTTATGTCGACGATCTGATTATCACCGGAGATAGCGCACAAGAAATTGAACGTTTCAAGGCGCAGATGAAGAAAAAGTTTAGCATGAACGATCTGGGATTACTCAGCTATTACTTGGGCATCGAAGTGAAGCAAAGCTCCAGAGAGATCTCCCTATGTCAATCGGCTTATGCGGTCAAGTTATTGGACAAGTGTGGCATGACAGATTGCTACGAGACACAAGCTCCAATGGACCAACGCCACAAGTTGAGCAAGCGTAGCTCAAATCCGCCAGTGGACACCACAATGTATCAAAGCGTTGTGGGCAGCCTAAGATATTTGGTGCATACCCGACCTGACTTGGCTTATTCAGTCGGGATCGTGAGTCGTTTCATGGAGAATCCGACAACCGAGCACATGAGCGCGGTCAAGCAAATCTTGCGCTATGTGAAAGGCATTATAAATCTTGGCTGCACGTATAGAAAGGGAAAGGAAGGATTGGTCCTCCATGGATACTCAGATAGTGACATGGCAGGTGATGTTGATGATCAGAAAAGCACAACGGGCATGATATTCTACCTTGGCCCAAATCCTATCAGCTGGAATTCTCAGAAGCAAAAGGTGGTTGCGTTGTCTTCATGCGAGGCAGAATACATAGCTGCAAGCACGGCGGCTTGTCAAGCAGTATGGCTGAGAAGACTCCTAGCTGATCTTGCAAAGCGGGAGGTGCAGAAGGTGTCATTGAAGATCGACAACCAAGCTGCAATCTCATTGTGCAAAAATCCGGTTCATCACGAGAGGAGCAAGCACATAGATACCCGGTTCCACCATATCCGGGAGTGCATTGAGGAAGGGATGATCGAAGTTCAGCACGTGAACACGAAGGACCAGCTTGCCGACATTCTCACGAAGTCCCTCGGTCGACAAAAGTTCATCAAGATGAGGAAGAAAGTCGGAGTGAAAGCAATGAAGACAAAGCAACCAGATTAAGGAGGTGAATGTAAGAATTAATCTAGTTGTAGTATTAGGTATAGTCACGTATTAGTCTAGAATCCTAGTACTAGTCGATCTTGTTTTCACGTAGGTAAACCGGACTTGTGTATACGAGTCGGGGTTGCGTTGTGTTGGCCGCCGGCCGAGTGGGAGGCGTGTTGAACGTGACATGTATCCTTTATATACTGAAGAAAATACGTAAAGGTGCAAGTTGTACGCACCGCAAAAAAAGTGTTTTCCTCTGTCCAGTTTCGTTCGCAAGTTACGAGAAAGTCGCTCGGTCAAAGATCGTTTCGATCCATAGCAAAGCTAGCTAGCCAGGGCAGCCGTATACGTAGTCTACGTGCACATCCATCAACCTGTCTGCCTGCTTGCGTGATAGTGCACGTACGTGTGCACAGCTACGGGAGGATTTGGTCTCATGTTCTAAATCCAACACGCGGCAGCAGCGTGGGGAGAGGGAGCTCTTGCGCGGGGGAAGCTGCGCGGGGGAGCAGAGGAAGGGCGCGGGGGAGCTGAGCAAGGAGCTCCGGCGAGGGGGTCAACGAGCAGGGGAGCTCTGTTCTAGCGCGGGGAGCTTCGTGTTTGTCGGAGGAAAGGGAAGGGGTTTTTCGCAAAATGTCCACGGAGACAACTTCTCTCGGACGGAGGGAGTAATATACATGATGATCGAACAAATATTATGCACAACCAATGCTTATGAGCTGGAAATACATGGATGGTAATTATCCTTTCTGCCGACGAATACTAAAGCTCCATACAGGGTGGTCATATCAGCATGCTCCTGCAAAAAGATGTTCTAGCCGTGCTTAGAGAAATCTAAGGTGGTCGGTCAAAAGCGTCGCTTGTTTTTGCTGCTCACCTTTAGCCGATGACATGGCTGCCATAATCTTGATTGAACTTCTCATATCTATGTGCATGGAGATGAGCAGACGGCCGTGTATTCCTCAAGGCAAGTTCGATATCTTCTGCCGCTATTGGGCCAACTTCAGGCAACTCTGCGACATTTTAAACCCCAAAAGGCGGTAAATATAAGTTGGCTTTTTCAATGGAGTGGTAAGATCAATGTCATTTCATCAACTTGCTGAAAGATATTTTTTATTATGTTAAGGGTGGCCATTTGTTCTCGTGCACACACAGTAGAGTTATAGAAAAGGTAGACAATCACTTGTGAAGGATAGAGCACATACCATCCTCTGGCATTTCTTCTTGTCTGCCTTCTAGAACTGCCATTAACCGTCTAAGTGGTTGCATTGCTGCCTCCTTACAGACAAGGCGTATATCAGAGCCGGAATATCCTTCGGTGTTCTCCACAAGAACATCATATGGAATCTCCATTGTATCTGGAGTCGATGGAAGGAACTCTTCAAACATAGCATGCCTAGCTTCTGCCTCTGGTAAGGGCACAAGAATCTGATTGGACAAGTTAAGCAAAAATAGTTTTCTTCAGGTACAGAAATCAAGTGGTCCTGCAGACAAATACTGGCAATCCAAGATCGAACACTCATTTCCAGATATACAGGTTAAATTGCCTAGTGTTTTATTTTAAAAAGGTACTACTACCTCTCAGTGAGAAGCAGGGATTTTATGGCATATGTAAAACATAAACTGCCTTAAAAAGTTCATTTAAAAGATAAATTCATTGTTGCCAACTGGAACTGGTGGCATCCATAACAGCAGAAACTGGGCTCTCAGAGCTTATATGCACACTTGCACTCAGAATTACTATTTTCAGGAAAGGATACACGTTTTTCCAATCGACGTAACATTGCTGCGTCTAGTTCCCAAGGTAAATTTGTGGCCGCCAGAACAAAAACAAGCTCATCTGTCTTAGTCAATCCATCCATCTGCAGTGAAATGTTATAAACAACCAAAAATGATGAGTCAAAACAGCCCACCATCGAAATTCATCACGATATTAAGCAAATGAAAGATTATTCAACATGTCAACATTACGAAATTTCCATATTCTGACTGCCTTTCATCAGTCTCATGTATGCAAGCTACAAGAGTCTAAAGGCTTGTTCTCCACTTAATTTCCTTCCATAAAGCAATATTTAGTGAGCATTGACGCATTTTATAATAATTCATGATTTTCAAGTCTCCAGGAAGAATACCTGTATTAATAGTTCAGTCTTCAATCGCCGACTGGCTTCATGTTCACTACGAGCTTCACCACGTTGGCTAATGATAGCATCAATCTCATCAAGGAAAATGGTAGATGGTGCATGATGCCTTGCAAGCTCAAATAAGACTTTTACTAGTTTCTCCGAGTCACCTGTAGCATACTAACTATTAGAATAAGCAAAACTATCGTGCACAATAATGATGTTACATTGGAGGTTATAGGTTCAATCTAGAGGCAGATAAGACTTCCAACAGGCTAGTAGACAGAAGTATTCAATTGCAAACATCTTTTCCTCCATGTTGACAGATTAAGGTGATAATTCCACAAAGAGTGAAGTTCAAAACAGCATTCCATGTTGATGTCCGAAAGCGAGAATTCCACAAAGATCGGTTTGGTGCAAGCAGGGAGCCAGCAGAAAAAAAAACACTAAGCAAGACCTGCAAATAATGCATGGCGCAAAGAGGGCAAAAATGGGTAACAGAAGATGGATTGCAAGGGTGCAGACGAGCACCTGTGGTGGGTACTGGTGTTAAAAAATGTCCATGGAAGAGCTACAAGTACTGCATGGTGCAACAGAAGGGCATCGATGTGTAGCAAAAGGTGTCCAAGGGTGCAATGGCTCAATCTTTACTTAATGGTTTTTTAGTTATATAATGCAAATTTTAGTTGTAAGAATGTTATTTCAAAACATAGACAGTATGGGTCTTCTTTTTCATTTATTAAATCACAAACAAAACACTGTTCAAATGTATCACAAATCATGCGTGGTTCAGAAAATATGGTAATTAGGAGCATTGTAATAATCAAAATTATTCCCATATCCCACATTGCACCGACGCATCACAAAGCTAATAAGAAAGAGCGCTGGCAAAAACTGGGCAGGCCCACAAGAAGTCCAGGGAGTTTGCGCCTTTCTGGGTTGGCAGCACCAGTTTTTGCAAGCAGAGAAAATTTTGGAACCAAGCAAATGATAGCTATTTTTTGTTCGTACTTGGTAACCGCAATTTGGTATGATTCAGATGGGCAACAAACCAAAGCACCTTAATATCATGGTGCTGTAAAGAACATGTGTTAAACTTTCATGGGTCTTGCAAGGATAAATGCGATGAGTTGTGCCAGTCTGCAAATAGTTAGTTTTGAGAGGACAGGTTTGGGGTTCCCAAATACAACAGCATGCATCTAATACTAATTTGTAGCAACAATATACATGGTAGAACCAGGGATCCTACCGGACCTGCTCCGAAGGTTGTAGGGGAAGGATGGAGTGGGACGGGGCGATGATCGGGCGCGCCGGCGGCTGGGCGCCGGCGCGTCGGAGGGAGATGGCGGCGGCTAGGGTTCCGGCTCCTCTGGGAGCCAGGCAATAGGGATAATAATATTCTTATTGCTTAATTCCAAAAGGAGTCTTACAGCCTATATTTATAACCTAGATAACTTGCATAAGAATTAACCTAAGATAACTTGCATAAGAATACCTAAGATAACTTGTGGGCTAAGATTGCCCGGTGGGCCTAGCTAAACCGGCCATAACACTTCTCCCTGCCTGCACAAACAGCTCGTCCTCGAGCTGTAAGGTGGGGAAGCGTTTGCGGAACTCCTCGAGGCGATCAACCAGCGTCAAACACCTTCTCGACAGCTGGGGCGGCCAGGTCGGCGGCGACGGCGTCCTCCGGAATGTAGTCTGCAACCTCCAGGTAGAAGAGTCGCGGGCAGGCATGGCCGGGCGTGTAGGGCTCGTCGCAGTTGAAGCACAACCCTTGACGGCGACGCTCGAGTAGCTTGGCTGAGGTAAGCCGGCGGAACGGGCGCGCCGCGGTCGCGGCGAGGGGTGCCGCAGAAGCCTGCGCAGGCCGACCCAGCGCGGAATCCGACCCGGGTAGCGACCCAGCGGTCCGGGACGGTGATTCCTGCTGGATGGCCACCGCGCGGCGCTCGAATGCGCGGGCGTAGTACATGGCCGACTGGAAATCCTAGGGTCCCCGAAGCTCCACGTCCACGCGGATGTGATCCGGAAGTCCACCAACAAAGAGGTTGGCCCGTTGTTGCGCCGTCATGCCCGACGCATGGCATGCCATGGCATGCCAGGGCCTGGAAACGGTCGGCGAAGTCCTGCACCGTGGAGGTGAAGGGAAGGCGACCGAGCTCCGCCAGGCGGCTCCCGCGAACCGGAGGGCCAAAGCGAAGGAGGCAGAGCTCGCGGAAGCGCTCCCAAGGGGGCATGCGACCCTCGTCCTGCTCGAGGGCGTAGTACCAGGTCTGGGCTGCACCGCGGAGGTGGTAGGAAGCCAGCCAAGTGCGCTCCGACGCGAGCGTGCGCTGGCCACGGAAAAACTGCTCACACTGGTTGAGCCAGTTACGCGGGTCCTCCAACAAAGAGGTCGGCCCGTTGTTGCGCCGTCATGCCCGACGCATGGCATGCCAGGGCCTGGAAACGGTCGGCGAAGTCCTGCACCGTGGAGGTGAAGGGAAGGCGACCGAGCTCCGCCAGGCGGCTCCCGCGAACCGGAGGGCCAAAGCGAAGGAGGCAGAGCTCGCGGAAGCGCTCCCAAGGGGGCATGCGACCCTCGTCCTGCTCGAGGGCGTAGTACCAGGTCTGGGCTGCACCGCGGAGGTGGTAGGAAGCCAGCCAAGTGCGCTCCGACGCGAGCGTGCGCTGGCCACGGAAAAACTGCTCACACTGGTTGAGCCAGTTACGCGGGTCCTCCGTGCCGTCATAAGTGGCGAAATCAATCTTGGCGAACCGTGGCGGCGTCTGGGTCGGCGCGCCATGGCCGACCGGCTCGGCGGTGCGGAGCAGTGATGATGACGGCGCCCGGTCAACGATGGGGAGGCCGTCGTAGGCCCTCGCAGAGCCGGACGAGGCCCCAGACTGCAGTGTGGGTACCGGTGCGTCCCCGGCCTCTGTGTAAACTGGCGGTGGCGACGTCCCGGTTAGCCAGGCCGGGATCGGGGACAGTGACGGCGGAAACCAGACCTGCTGGATCGGAAGTCCTCCCGGTGTGGACTGGCCCAGTCCGGAGCTGGGCGCCGGCGGTGGGAGCTGGACCGGCGTGGGCGGCACGGTTGGCGCGGCTGGGGCCGGCACGGGCCAGTGAGGCCACTGTGGCGCTGGGGCGGGCGCGGGTGACGCCGCGAGAACCAGCACGGGCCACTGCGGCTAGGACCGCGCTGGGGCGGGCGGCGGCTAGAGCGACGGATGGGCCCCGGCGATCGTCGCGGGTACCGAGTACCAGGGCAGGTGCAGCAGCGGCGGGGGCCCGCCGGTGTAGCCCGCCTAGAACGGCAGCAGGGGCGTCCCGCTCGGGCCCGACACGTTCTGGATCGGCCAGTGCGTCGCCGGGTGGCTATAAGCGGGAGGCGCAGCCGGCGGGGTGGTGTGCGGGCCGGCCAAGTACAGGGAGATGCCCTGGACGGCCGTCACGAGGTCCCGCAGGGTGCTGGTCATCTCCTCCGGCATGAAGACGGAAGTTGTCGGCGGCGCGGAAGTGACGGGGGCCGGCGGCGCGGAGGTGATCGGGGCTGGCGGCGTTGGGGACTCGGCAATGGTCATCGGGGCGGTGGTGATGATGGGCGGCGGCGGCGTGGGTGTTGATGACGACATGATCGAACCCGAGTCTCTTGATACCAAATTGGTAGAACCAGGGGTCCTACCGGACCTGCTCCGGAGGTTGTAGGGGAAGGATGGAGTGGGACGGGGCGATGATCGGGTGCGCCGGCGGCTAGGCGCCGTCGCGTCGGAGGGAGATGGCGGCGGCTAGGGTTAGAGGCGGCTAGGGTTCCGGCTCCTCTGGGAGCCGGGCAATAGGGATAATAATATTCTTATTGCTTAATTCCAAAAAGAGTCTTACAACCTATATTTATAACCTAGATAACTTGCATAAGAATTAACCTAAGATAACTTGTGGGCTAAGATTGCCCAGTGGGCCTAGCTAAACCGGCTATAACAATACAGCATTAAAAAAAGCTCATAGGAACTCATAAAAATGCATACCACATATATTAAATGGTCACACTTAAATGGTATGGCAGTAAAGCATGACCCCAGTGAAAAAAATGATAACAGCAATAACATAAAGCAATGCAACTGTACATTACAAGAGGGGGGAAACATACCACGCCATTTGCTGACAATTGATGAGGCTGAAATGTTGAAAAAGGTTGTTTTGCACTCGGTAGCCACAGCTTTTGCCAGCATTGTCTGAAATTAAACATACGAGGGCAGTTATAACACAACTGTTGTACTAGATGACGGTCAGCAATTTTAGTTTATGCATAGCACGGCGGTTAATATATGGAATTTCGGTAATAATACAGCTGAAATGAAAAGATACAACAGAGACTGTTCCAAATATCGGTCAGTTAACTGACGAATGCCGATATGGTCAGCTAACTTCTATTCGGACCCCTCCCGATACGAGAACGTGCTATTAGAGCCATCAACTGGTAGTTCCAGTTAATTTGTCTGACAAGCCGATCTACCAGCTGTCAGGCCGAATTATCGGCTGGACCAATTAACTGCTAGTCATTTTTTAGCCCAAAACTGGCCTGTTCCCACCCTACTTATCTATGTGCAGGTTTATGGCCTTCCAGGTCGGCTGCAACATCATCAGAACATTAAGGCAACAATTTTCCTTATTGCTATGTAGCCTAGATTGCATATTTAGACACTTAGTAAATTGCATGTTTGCTATATAGCCTAGGATATATGGATATGGCCCTAGTTAACCTCCCAATAAATGGGTTACTGATAAATTCAGTTAAATGGCCGATTCGCCAATTAATCCCTACTCAGCCTCCAAACGATATGGTACCAGTTACCGATATCCTGAACATTACAGACAGAAGCTGGTGTGGAAACAATTATAATAATTACAGACATCTTTCTTTACCTCAATCATTCATTGACACAATAGCAATGTTGAGACGGTAGCTGAGCAGATCAACCACAACTACTATGGGTATTTAGTTTAGGTGCAAAATAGTTCAACTCTGTAATATCTTTGCTGAGCAAATAATTGAATAAATCCCAATGTGACATATAAAATGACAATTGAAGGTATTTTTATGCAAAACAATTTTTTTAATCATATTGTTTAAGATATTTAGAGAAATTATTCCACAACTTAACCCCATGAGGAAGTGCTAACAATATTGTGGGGCATAGCTTCACAAGAAAAACAGGAAAATTTGTAAAAGGAAATAAGCTAAGGTTTTCATAAGTGCAAACCTTTCCTGTTCCTGGTGGACCAAATAGCAATATACCTTTCCAGGGTGATAATAGACCTGTGAAGTACCTAAAATCTGACTCTGATTAGGAAACAAAGGAGAAAATATTCCACAGAACCACTAGCAAAACATTGCCTAATTGATACAAATTCAGCATCTATCATAATTCAAAACCACTAAGTTTCTTAACCATTACGGTACAAAAAAAAGGCAGTGTCCTTCAGACTGATAAATGAATTATTTTCCCAAGCAACCAGGTACTCAGATGACAATCAGTTCAACAAAGATGAACAAAGGTTCTAAAATAGCACATGCGTTATTATTTTTCAATTATCTCAGATTGGCTATAAAGACATTGGCCTTCAAGCACGTTGCAAGTTTCTAGTATGTATTTGGAAGGCTTAAAATAAATAGTATTTGAAATGGCATCGTGAACATGTCAGCATTCAGTTGAACTTAATTGACCATTTAAATCCACATAATGGACATGCCAACATGTCGAGTTTGAATCATAAATTTGATTCAACAAACTTAATTTAATTCAACAAACTTTTTGAGACATGCATGTCATAGGTATATACTCTATACAACTGTGTAGCACATTTTAAGCAACAAAGTAGGAAAAAGAAGTGTCGAGCTTGTGTATATCATTTCAGGGAGCAAACAAACCCACTTGGGATACTTTATAGGCATGACAACTGCCTCCTTAAGAAGTCGCTTCGCAGTTTCCAAACCTTTAATGCTTTCCCATTTGACATCTGGACTCCCACGAATGATATCCCTGTAGGAATTAGCACATTTCACCAAGAAGTTATGGTGAAAAGGTCTGAAATACATGATAGTGCAGGATGGTACAAACATAAGATATAGCTAAATGTTTGGTTAGACTGTCACCTCAACAATGTCTCAGCTAAGTTGCGTGTTTCTGCAGATTCAAAAGAAGGAAGCAGGGATTTCTGCCTGCAAAAGTCGCACATCGGGTTATCACAGTTCACAAGATATATGTTTGCATGATAAGTGAAAGAGAGGCATGCACTCTGGCGGTTTTATTCATGGACCAAACAGTACAGCAATACTTTAAAATTAACAGTTGAGTCCGGAAATTAACAGGTAGAAACTTCTATTCGCAGGTCGCTATCTTCCACTGAGCTTCAGCCATTTCAATATAAATTTTATCCACTAACAGCATAACTATAAACAAAAATGTATCGACCATTTCATGAGTTGTTGTTTAGTAGCAAGCAATAATTACTCACGGCGTAAGCTACACAAATAATAATCTAACACCAGTTGGCATGCCTGGACTTGAGCAAGACAGGCACAGCTAGGCAGTTGGATGAAGAAGCCATTCCTATATTTGGTCAACTCAATTGAGTGCGTGATTTGACTCCTATATGAGCTAAGATCGAATCAGAAGTGAAGCGGATGGCAAAGCTTGGTACAGCCTCGATTAAATTGTACCATACGGAGAGATTACTAATGTTAGAACATCCCAGAATTAGCTTATCTCTGCACTTTACAGATTAGCTAAATTTAGATTAAACAAACGTTGGCAAGTAAACTAGCTGAAGTACAAGCAACGAGTCTTACGGCGGCCCGGCATCCATTGCCCCATTGCGCAACTCGACATTTCTATCCTGCAACAGAGAATCAGAGAGAAACTGTATAAGTCACCAAAGTAGTAGTAACATGGAAGCATTCTGCGAGAAGACCGAACTGAATTACCATCCGCTGGAACTGCTCGAAGACGGACAGGTCGGCGCCGCCGTTGGCGTGGGCCGTGTCGACGGAGCCCGATCCGGGCGGCGCGTCATCGTCGTCGTCGCCGTCGCCCTTGGGCTGGCGGCAGATGCCGAGGCCCGCGTCGTAGTAGCGCTCGAAGTCCTGCGCGGAGGCCACGCCACAGCGAATTGGGAACGACGAGATCTCAGCACGGGAGAGCATGAAAGGGGAGGGAGGAGGAATAGCATAGGCCAGCGAGTCACCTGGAAGGACCAGCGGGTGACGGAGGGCTCGTCGCCGGCATCCATGGCGTCCGGCGGGCCGGGTCGCCGAGGCGGCGGTGCGCGGCCGGTCCCCCACGCACGGACGACGCGGCAGCTCCCGAAGTAGCTGAGGCGATGCGTTAGCGTTGGCGTTGGCGTTGGCGTTGTGTTGAATAAACAAACAGGAGCACGGAACACTGGAGCGGGCAGGCGAGCGAACCTGCGCTCCTGGTTTTTCACCCCAACCGTCCGGCAGACGCTCCGGGGAGGAGAGGAGACTTATGACGGGTTTTACCGGCGTCCCGCGGCTTGACTGACGGTGGGTGCCCCCAGGGTTTTGCTTCCCCCGTGAGTGCCATGCCGGTCAGGTCTCCGTCGTATAGTACACACATCTGTACTAGACTGTAGCATATACTGTGACTTTCTAGCTGCCGTAATTTATTTGGCGAACGTTGGCTTGGAAGAGGGTGGCAAAGCCAACGTTTTTTTATGGCAAGTTTACGTGGTGAAAGATGGGAAATCCTTCCTTTATCGCAGAAATCATTTTCTTCTTTTTCATTCAGAAGTTGCCATGCGTTTCTGAAGGAATTGTCACCCTCCCATAACGTAAATTACCAGCCAAAACGTTCACTATTGTCACCCCTTTCGCAAGATAAGAGGGTCCTTTACTTAACCTGCACGGTACACTGCATGCTAGTCCTGTGTGCTGATGTGTGTCGCCCTGCGTGAGACGGCGTAGTGCTGCTGTCTAGCCATAAATATAGACCGTATTCCGTGGAAACTGACAGCAAACGAAGCCGTCTGTAACAGGGCAGTACGTCGCGCGCACATCTGCCCTTCTCGTGGGTGGAAACATTTCTTCCGTCGACGGACAAGCAGGTTTTGTTGCAACCTGTCGGCTGTCGCCGTAGCACGAGCTGTGGCTTTCTGTTTCTGGTGTGCGCTGACGGGCAACGCGCTGCCACACTCGAGCAGCAGAGCTCGGTTGTTGTATTGGCTCCTGTACTGGCAGTAAACAAGATTGGTCCGGCTAAACCATCCGATATTTGGCTGTGTTTGAGCCGTCGAGGCAAGCAATTCAACGCGTCACTGCTAGCTAAAAAAAAACAGGGCAGGGACTGAGAAAATATTTGGGCGTATCAGATGCAACCTTGAGTATTCAAACTCCCAAACTACAAGAGCAAGAACAAATTAACAAGCCAGCTTCAATTTCAACAATGTGGACACTTGTTAACTTCTCCTACACAAGGGTAATGTGGTGGAGGAGCATAGAAAGTTCTATCAGATACAGATCAGTCAGAAGGTGCCCCAGGGCGAAGGGAACCAACCAACGCGGGTGTACAACCAACCAAATAGCTCGAGCACTAGTCATTCAGATACTCCCTTCCAGCGCAAACATCTCCAGTTTGTTCTTACCAACAAAATGGCACTTGATTGCTGGCTAAAGTATGATGGGTTATTACATCAAGAGCGGCATGGGGTTGTCATGCACCACTGGCATACAGACGAGTCCACTCCTTCGCTGCAATCGCCAGAACAGAACTTAGTTAAGATATTATGGCCCAAGGGCAAATGGGACAACATTTTCACACTTGTTACCTGTTTCAACAGCTTCTGCCTCATTGGACTTCCAGTGCTTAGCAATGTTTTCAGAGAGAGGGTCATCTGGATTTGGTGCACTTAGGAGTGCCTGGATACTGAAACCAGAAAAATGTCACAGGGCAGCAATGTGCAGCATTAAATATAAAAATAACAGCAATTCTCGAGAATCAGATACTGTGCCGGAAACTGAGACAGGGTGATTTATTTAATGCTACAAACAGGTTATTCGGTAAATTAAGCTCAAGATAAATACTTTTTTTTGGAGAAACATAGCAAAGGAAACAGCTCAGAAAAAGAGGTTATGAAATGCTAGCTTACAGAGACCCAGAATGAGAGAGAGAGAGAGAGAGAGAGAGAGAGAGAGAGAGAGAGAGGACCTCAAAAGAACTGTTCGAATCTGAAGAGCCGGACTCCATTTATCCTTGAGAATGTCAAGGCATATCCTACCAAGCTACAAAGGTAAATCCGTTAAGGAATAACCATTTCTGGAGAAAGTAACATAACACTGAAAACATGCCTGCTTACCTTGTCAATGTTGGGATGGTATATTTTGGTCAGAAACCTAACCTGCGCTACCAACAAGCAAAGTATAAATGTTCGCCAAGATTATAAGCATTAGAAATGCTATGTAGCAGCGCGCAGTTTTATAGAGACCAAAGGAAGGGCGAGACTGTACTCCAGTAGCAATTGCTTGACTTAAGTGCTACTTATTCATCCTTCTATAAAAAATCACATAGTAAAGTCAAGGAAATACAAAATCAGAATAGGCAACCTATAGAACCACGACAACTATACTAGACTAATATATAGAAATAATCTTTGACATAAACCTTCAAAAAGAATCTGAGTGCAAGTGAAAATTTCTCTGAGCTTTCTGCTAACCCAATTAGCTGTCCTGACGGGTTAATCATTAGGCATTTAGGCTGTACATGTTCCACACTCCATCATTTCTATGTCCAATCAAGCAGCTAAAGTTGTCTAGACAGGGAAATGAGAGCGATACAATAATATACTACCACAACAGGACATATGAAAGCATAGTGAATGTCAACAGTAACACAACAAATGTGCACAAACAATTAGGCATGAGGCTTCAAACAACTTGCACGCAAATCAAGCTATCAAACACTTTTTTGATTATCCAAAGCTGGAAACCCCACCAAAGTAATCTAAATGCGGTTGACCAGCCCTTGAACATAAGTACTTAACTTCGCAAAAGAAAGTCGAAACCATATTAGCCAAAGAAGAAATCAGCCATATTAGCCAAAGAGGAAGTCACACTCTACAATTCTGAATACAACATAATTATGTAAAGAAGTGTTGTGTAGATAACATTAACCAAATCTCATCTACAGATTATTACCTTTGGGGCAGCCATCGGATATTCCTCGGGTAAAAAGAGTTCCAGCTTAAAAACTCCCCCTGCCCAATAGATAAGCAAAGGGGAACAATGTAAGAAAGCCGGTCAGCCATAAAATAGAATGCTAACACTTCAACATAAAACATTCCTTCCATAACAGATATATCATGCAGAAGATAAGCTATTAAGGTAATCCATATAAACAAACACAACCAAGATTGGTAATTAGAATATTCGACTATAGTTCACTTCCATAATTGGAAACAAGTTCATTAGGCTAAATTAGTGATTCTCCATAATTAAAAGATGAGAGACGTTTTTTCCTATGGCATGCCGGTGGCTCGAATAACACCAAAGGGCTTAAGCAAGCAAATATGTTAACAGTTTAACACTATGCATAATATGTGGCATCCATATCAATACAATGTTAACCATGGAAATAAGTGTGCCATTACAAATAAGCTTGGAGCAAGTAGCAAAAATCTATCCATTACTGATGTACATACTAAAGAGAGAACGTAAAACCCATCAAACATGATAACTGCCATGAAGAGGAATAAACTAAAACTTACACGGCCACATCACCAGACTGATCAAACAGCACAACCTACACCATCCATAATTCCAACACAGCCATTTTAGAACCATTTCTAACAAACGGTTTTGAACAGAGTCATCTCGATTCGCTAATTGCTACTCCCTCCGATTCACAAATATAAGATGTTTTGGATATTTCAATGTAGAGTACACACGGACTGAAGTGAGTGAACAAACACACTAAAAGGTGTCTATACACATCCGATTCAGAGAAAAAGTTAGAACATCTTATATTTGTGAACGGGCGTAGTACCTTCCAAGCCCCACAGTTATCACATCATATCACAAACAACATCACTATCGTGTATTAAAAGGAAGAACAAAACCTTCGTAGGGCGACTGCGCCGGACCAAGGATCATGACGTTGAAGTACCGCATGTTCTCCTCCGAGGGCGACGCGCTGATCCCCGGTGCTGCACAAACAAAACCATTCAGAGAGCGGAAATCGAACCCAGAAATGCAACACCCTGCCAGAATCCACACGAAACCACAGATTGGAAAGCGCCCGCACCTGGCTCGCTGAGGAGTCGCTGCGTCTCCTGCGGTAGATCCAACCACGCGGAAACCCCAAAAAGTTAGCCACGAAAAAGAAAAAAAAGACGAGTCGGATCGAAGGAGTCGAGAGATCTGTGCTCGGATGATCAGATCGGAAGCTCACCTTGATGATTCGTCGCGGAAGGTTGCTGTTGGCCATCGGATCGAGCCGGGGCGGGAGCTGCCTCCTCTCCGATGAGTGCGGCGCCGGTGTGTCGTGCGGAGGAGGCGTCAGTGGGGAGGGAACACGGGGGAGGCGGTGCGGGCGGATGCTCGCTATTATACGCACGCACGCGGCTTTGCTAATGCGGAGCTTACACGTCCGTTTGCTTTTTTTTTCCGTTGCTTTATTCCATTCCACGGTGCTCAAGTTTTATCCCGGTGAGTCAGACCTGGCCAACGGGCCGGCCCGGCCGACCCACCCGTAAAAGGGCCTGTCACGGGACGGTACGCCGACGCCTCGCCTCGCCTCGTGTTTCTCAAAAAAAAAGGTGCCTCTTCTTGTGGCCCAGGAACAACACATGAATTAAACGGGCCGCCTCGGTACGACGCATGTGCTGGTTGGCCCATGTGCTATTCAGCCTTTTATATATTTTGCTATTTTTTAACCTTTTATAGGATGTTCAAAAAGAAAAAGAAAAAGGAAAAAAGGTCATGTCATGCCGGCATGTGGGCCTCGCCTCACGGGTCGTCAAGGCATCGCCTCCTTAGCCGCATGTCAGGCCAGACACGACACGGGTCAAGAACGCGTGCTCCCGTCTCGACCCGAAGCACTGGCTCGTTGCTCGGTGCTAGGCATCGGTCAGGAGGCTCCCGCCTTGGCCAATGCTAAATGTTGGTCTTTTAGACTATTTATGTGAACCACTGTAGCATTTGAACATTCAAACTATTACTATATATACAGCTATTTGAATGTATGGACTGAAAAAATTGGGTCAAATACATGCGGGTATCGTTGGATGGCCGGCTCTTGCATCTATATCCGTGGACTGATCCCTCTCTCCGTGTATGAATGTGGGGCAAATTTGCGGTCAGCATTATAGATGGCCTTACGGTCAAAACCCGTAACCGTCAGAACAGAGTATGACGAAAACAAAAGGTGTGGAACGGTTGATGATTCTTTGCCAACTTGAACGAAGAAATGAGGCCTGTTTGGTTGCCAGCCTAAGGTTGACACGCTTAACTTTAGTCATGTCACAACATATTAGGCATGTGTTTGGTTCATTGCTATACTTGTAGATTGCCACACTTTTCTAGTTATATGGTCCCCATGTCGTAGACTTGGTTTTTTGTCAAATCTTACTACACTTGTGATGATCATTTTGTTAGCCACATTTTTTATGGCAGCCACACAGGCCCATGGCCTTTGCCTTTTTTTTTAAGAGAAAACAAAGACATGGCCTTAATCATACGCTACCCCCCTCACTCCCGCTCGTGGATTTACGTGACGTCCAGCATGAGTCAGTTGATCGAGTCCAACGGGACCGTTTCTTCTCCTTCAACAAGGAGCCAGGCCTATGTACTGATGCTTAAAAAAAACAAGGAGTCAGACCAAAACGGCAAAACCAGAAAATGAGATAGTAGCGTCGCTGAGCTATCCAATGAAATTTAGAAGATCCAGTCAGTACATGGCGAGTGTAATACTGAAGGACACGTTCTTCTCATAGTGAATAAACTAAATCTAATCAACGCACATGTTCTACTGCTACGTTACACTGTGTACACGTACTGGGGGTTTATTTATCGCGGGCCGGCAGCATATTTATAAGTGAGTGTAATACTGAAGGACAAGCTCTCGCTTTTCATTTAAATGGTTTGATGATGTCGGCCAGGGTAAACTTTTCTACTCCTTGGAGAGTACTGGTACTATTATTAAGTACTATTTCCTCCATTCCACAATGTAGTGCTTCCTTTATCCACGTGATTTAACTTTGACCGTAAATTTAACTACCAAGATCGATTGCGGCGGGAGCAAAAATTATATCAGTGAATTCGTATTTGAAAGAAGTTTTCAATTATATAATTTTTTTCTCCCGCCGTAGTTGGTCTCGTTGGTTAAATTTATGGTCAAAGTTGGACCTCGAAAAGCGCGGGCGCACTATATTTTGGAATTGAGGGAGTACTAGCAAGCAACATAGCCTTCGCGAGTTGACTTATAAGAGCATCTCCAACAGAAGCTCGTAAATTTTCTTCCGTATCCGTCCGTAGATAGGGAGAGTGGGGGACCAGTCGGGGACATGGATGCGGGAGGATGACATCCAACCATAGCCGCATATGCTTCAAACTCTTTTTCAATAGACCAGATGAAATTCATGCAAAGCTGAATTTCATATAAACATGACGGATTTCATATAATCTAAATGAAAACAGTTACATTTTAAACATATTTTCAACTAAAAATGAAACCAGACTAGTCTACGGCCGGCGCGGCGGGTCTCCAACGCCGTCCCCATGACAAGCAGCGGTGAGTTCCGGAGGTATATGCTTTAGCGCAAAGGACAGTTTGCTTCCCTATCGCTCATCGAAGTGGAATCGCCGCCTCATACTTCAGCCGGAGGGGAAGGGTCCCTACGCTGCACGGACCAAAGTTGGTTCTTGGGTAAGGGGACGACGGTGGCTGACGGGAGGGCAAGACACTGGCGGTGGCCTTCATGGGACCCAAGCGGCGGTCGTCATCGTGTTCTACTTCTCCTCGATGATGGTGACGAACAAGGACGCGTTGGCCACCAACTCGTCAACCTCCGCGCACCCAGCTTTTGTCTCCGCCTGCATGGTGCGGTCGCGGGCGCGGGACGACGTGACATCGTCGACGGCAGCGTTGATGCATGTGCCGTCGTGCTCCTCGTCGTGCCCGCGTGGAGCAACTCGCCACTCCTCGTCGAGCTGGCCTAGAGTGACGAGCTATTGAACCACGCGCCGGCTTGGGGCGGCAACTGGTTCCGTCGGGCTAGGCGAGGAAGGTGCAGTAGCAAGCTTCCTCGCTCGTATCCGGTCGGCTCGGCGGGTCACTCATCTGGCTTTTATGCTGGAGAACTGCTCTTCCGGCTCGTCGGGTCCCATCGAAAGATTGGAGAAAATTATGGAAGGAGGAGATGGGGAGCGACGGAATGGTGCGATTCTTGCCTGGTATCAGACCTGGTTTATATATAGGGCAGATGTGAGGAGCCTGCCCGGCGTTGTGTTTACTGTCGGCCCAATCATGAACGGACGTATGGCCGGAGTAAGTTTCTCGGCTTCCATGCAGGGTTAATGAAGGCGTTTGAATGTTTGCGAAGGGATGTGTTCAGTCGGGCGTAAAGCAGGCGACGCCCTCGGCCGGTCGGTGCTTCAATGGCGGAGGCAGTTAGAGAGTCGCGTTCGCCCTGAGCCGTCTTCAATATTGAGCAGCGCGCTCTACAACGACATGAATACGGGCGCCGAACGGAAACGCGTGCGGGCGAGGGAGAAGGGGTTTGGGTGGGCCAGGCGGTCAGAATCAGGCACAGCGGTCCGGACTCCCTCAAACCTTCCCTATGTTTGTCTTCAGTTTACGAAAGAAAAAGCATCAGGTCCAGACCGCGGCCCGATACAAGGCCATGTTAGATGTCTTTCACAATTTGGAAATGGTTGCGGGAGATTTAAGGATCGGTGTTGGAGATGCCATAACAACTTAAAACAATGCAATATCTTATGCAGGCACATTTGGCAAGAAAGCCCTTGTGTACAACACAAAAGCGGCGTACCAACAAAAAGCTCTTCCATCGTTATCAGTTTTTTCTAGGACTGGGAATTATCAGACCACTGTGCCGCAATAGTAGCAACGAGCAAGGCGTCCAAATTACGTACACACAGCAGTAGTAGTACACGTTTGCGTAGAAGATACTACCGGTGACGGCTTTCCGCGTGATCGATGATCGCGCAAACGAGCCCGGCGGAAAAATCAAGCTCGACCGAGCCTAATCAGTCAGACGGACCGGACGCGTCACCTCAACCTTTTTATCCGTTGGATTTCGTTCAATCTTTGTACAATAGGATGGGCCCGCCAATGTATATCGGCAGACAGCGACGTCGCTGGCCGTTTCTTCGTTCGCTGAACTTTGCTCATGCCTAACCTTGCACCGTACTGGTAGAAGATCCATACGTGCGTCTTGTCACGGACTTTTGCCATTCTGATTAGCGATAGGAGTTGCGGGGGAGGTGAGATGGAGGATGGGCGTGGCTATACCTGGCCATCCCTCGGGCCGGGCCGGGCCGGGCGTCGGGCTGGGCCAACCAAAGCCTGACGCAAAAAACCCAGGCTCGAGCCCGGCCCGGCCCGGCTATCGGGCCTAAAAATTGGGCCTGAGCCTGTCTCATCATGCTAAAAGCCCGCCGGGCCTTGGGCCGGGCATCTTCCTTAAACGGCAAAAACGACGGGCCCGGTCCCTGCCTAGCCTGTGCTTCGGGCTTAAAACGTAGGCCCGAGCCTGGCCCGTGGACAAGGTTGGGCCAGGGTGGGTTGGGTGAGGCCGGGCGGCCCATGGCCAGGACTAGGCGTGGCCATATAATTCTGTCCTCGTGAGGCTAGGGGGCAGATGCCCCATCTCCAGGAGCCGCACACACGGGGTGCCTTCCCACGGCGGATGACTCGATCAGTGACCGATCAAAAAAATCCAACGCTTGAAATCGGCCTCAATCTTTCGGGCTGACCGGCATTTTTAATATTGTTAAATTGGATCTAGCCCATGCTGATCCATTCCGACCCCACATATATTAAACTCTATCCAGTTACCGGATCAGATCCTGGCCACTCCATTCTACTCCACTCTCCTCCGCCTTTCTCCGGCGTGGTGGGCAACGGATCTGAATCCTCTGTCAACCGATGTGTGAACTGGGATAGCCGTCCGCATTGTGCTCCGTCGCGCCCATGAGGTAAATGCCCGACAACGCTCTGACTCAATCCACCGCGAATCCATTGCATCAGTGCGTGGATCCAGCGCGAGGCAGGTCGTTGCTACCTTGCCGAGGTGGTGCGCTTTGTCTTGTGTCCGAATGTCGTGGTGGATGTGCAACCCCTTCATTGGCACGCCGACGACGTGGTCATCTGTAACTCGTCCGCTGAGTGTATGACGCGGTGTGCCCGCCGTGCGAGGCAGAGGGCGCGGGAGGCCACGGCAACCCTCACGGCTGACATCGGCGAGACGGAGTCGCACACTCTAGCGCCGAGACGGGTGGCCAGTGGCCGTGGCCTGCAACCCCGGGCGCCATAGCCGCGTCACGGTGGACATGACCTACGACCACAATGGATTCGTCGTCGACCTCAAATCCACCGACGACGTGCAAGCGTCGGGCTCTGATGAGGAAGAGTAGGGAGACAACATCACCTCGAGCCTCATTAGCCGTTGCGTGTCACATGTCCTACTCTACCTCGCCAGCAACCGGACCAACACTTTCGAGAGGCGCAGCTGGCCGCCGCACATGGGCACGACAAAGACGGACGAGCTCCGCTGAAATTAGGTTTCATGTGGCATGTAATTGTATGAATTTGAGGTTTCATAGTTGACGTGTTCAACTGTGAAAATTATTATTTAAGATATGATCAGGCCCCGTCCGTAGACGTGTTGTAGACATACATGAGGCGTATTTGTCATGTCCGGTTGTAGATGCTATTGCTCAAATAAATCTCCCACCTTTGCTTTTGCTTTGCAGAGGACGAAACGTCAGGCGCAAAACAAAAAAGAGAATCTGAGTCAACGACTCCCTCCCCTGTTGCGTAGGGGATCAACCAAGACACATTTTTTTGCTTCATCAGTTGAGTCCGTTCCACTCATGAGCGGATCACCACAAGAAGTTTGAAAAGTCAAACGACAAGAAGAATATATATGCTAGAGAAAAAGAGATCGCTGAAAGTCAACACGATCGGAATGCGATAAAGCGTGGAAAGTTGCACTCATTGGTACTTTGAACAGTCTCAGGCTCCCGGCCAAATCCTGGGCGTCACTCACATGATGCCGCACTTCCACATGGATTTTTCTACTCCAGTGACCATGCATCGCCCATGACTCCATTCATATCCTCCCGTCCAAGATTTATTAAACTGCTTTCTACTAGTAGTATTTATTATTACTACTACTACTGCATAAACAATTAATTAAATAAATAAAATTAGAAAGGGAGAAAATATCCACAGAGAGAGAGAGGGGGGGAGGGGGAGAGGGCCATGCATGGGGCCGGCCATCACCCATGTCACACAAAGAAGTCAGGTTTATTAAGCAAAGGAGGAGTAAAAGCAAGGGGGATGGGATGGGGGGATGACCACCGCCGCCTCCTCCTCTATATAGGGGGGCACTTTCCCACCCACCTCCATCTCCCTGCCTCCTCCTCCATGGCGAACCTCCCCACCCACGCCACCAACGCCGACGCCTCCGGCTTCAAGCTCTTCGGCCAGGTCATCCAGCCCGACGCCCACCGCGCCGCCTCCGCCTCCGCCCCCGCCTCCACCTCCATCTCCGCGGGACAGAGCGCCGCCGCCCCGCCGCCGCCTCCTCCTCCCCCGTCGACGACGCAGCAGGCCGCGGTCGGGGGCGAGCCGTTGTCATGCCCGAGGTGCGGGAGCAGGGAGACCAAGTTCTGCTACTTCAACAACTACAACGTGCGGCAGCCGCGCCACCTCTGCCGCGCCTGCCGCCGCTACTGGACGGCCGGCGGCGCGCTCCGCCGCGTCGCCACCGCCTCCCCGGGCCGCCGCAGGCCCCGGCCCAGCGCCCGATCGGCCGCCGCCGCGGCCTCGGCGCCCGCCTCCGCCTCCGAGGAAGGGGCGGCAGCGGAGAGCGTTGACTCGCGGTCGTAGGCGCGTGCCCGCGGCGTGGTGGAGCAAGAGCAAATGCTCGGTCCCTCCTCCGCAGCTTCCGGGCCGACGCGTCGGAGGCACCGCGACCATCACCCGTCCACCTTTTGGCTCTTTTGTTTTTTGGGGGGATTTATTAGTATTACTATTATTATTGATCGATGTAGGTTCCATTTCGATACCATTTTAGGATTCTTTTCGGTGGCCGCAAGGATACGGCCACGGCCAGCAGTATGAATGGAAGAGAGGAAAAGGAAACAAAAAATACTCGTACTTAGTTTAAATGAATGTACTTTCTTCCTTGTGAGCCGTGGCAATGATGATGATGATGATGATCTTCTCTCTTCTTCCCTTTTGCCGCCCCACGTTTCTCCTCTGCAGCATTCAGTTATTAGATGCAGTGCAGCGCAGCGCAGGGAGGGACCATTCAATTTCAATGGATCACGTGACACACACACACACACACTCCTACATCACTATTGAGTTGAGTTGCTGTAGATGCGCAGCTTAAGTGGAATGCGTACGTGGTTGGTGAGGCGATCTTGTAAATGAAGTACCACTTGAAGAATGCCAATGGCATCAACGCAGGGGGCCAGAGGAATCTACTACCATCTTGCAAGAAGGAAGGAGGCATCTACTACCTGAGAAGGCTGGCATTATCCCAACAAACAGGCAAGCTCCATCACTTCCACTTTTAGCCATTCCTGGTAGTGATGGCATAGTGTCAGTTTCTTTACCTGTTCTTCTTCTCATTGTCAACGATAGGCATCGTATTCATGTCATCGCTAAACAAAAGTCCTCCACCACCGCTGCATTATCATCACATGGTGTGGTGTATTAAACTCACCACACAACACACGCAGACCGCGTTCCAGTGCGGCATTTGAACAGGGTCAATGGAAATATATCAATTTTTTTAGCACTTTGTAAAATATATAGCTTCCCGAGCTAGTATATATATCAACAGACCGCGCTATTTACATTCTGTACTGATCCGAATCCTGCCGACCTCCTTGCGTAAATAATGTTAGATGCCAGCTCAACCATAGGAGTCGGGGTCAGTGCACCAAAAGTTCAAAGGTGTACACTACACGGAACTTGAATTTATGTTCGCCAACTTCCCTTTGTACAGTCAAAGTAAGCTTTCTCCCCCGAATGCTGTTAATCAGTCGATATGTTCAGACAGTATCCTCAGCCTCAGCGTGCATCTCATCTACCTGGCGGCATCTCCAGGCTCCAGATTAATTAGACCCTTCTAAAACATTAATAAGACCTGTAAAAAATAACAAGAATGGGATCGGCATTAAACAGAATCAAGTTACTTCATTTCAAACGTGTAAGCTCATGCATGCCTACAGTTATGCTGCTTAAAGGGAAGGATGAGCATGAATAAATCTTTAAGATCCTTTAATTTGTCAGAAGAATTGCACTGATGACAACTTCGAAATCATGGTGAAGAAAGGATGAGGCTTGGCACCTTACTATATTGATGAACGGTGACCAATCTCCCCCCAACGGCAACAACAACCTTCTCTTTGTTTTTCTATTAGCCAAAACAGTGTTCAAACTTCGCGGTTTCCAACATCAGGTATTGATTCCTGAATCGCTTGAGTAAACATAGCAATCTTGTAGGTAAAGAACCCAACGAGCATGGGTATCAACTCCAGGTGCATGAAGCCGTACTCTGGAACTAGTATCCTGCATCAGAAAAATCAAAGGCAAACATGCATGTAAGTTTTTCTTTTGTTTGTTTGACATATTACGAAAATATTTCAGCAGAATATTACCTCTGCCTCTAAATATAAGACGTTTTTGCAGTTAATTTGAACTGCAAAAACGTCTTATATTTAGAGGCAGAGGAAGTATTTTAAAAGGCTTGTGATCTACTTACGCATTCCATCGATTGTACATCATCACAAGAACCATTGGAATAAGCAATCTTGGCTGTGCCGCAGCGCCCCTGCAAGCATTCCAGAATAAATTTAGATGTTACATTTATTACAAGCAAGTAGACAAGTAGCAGCAGTTATCTAGCATTTTCTAAACGCAGTCAAAATGTGCTGTAAGTATGTTTTAGAAATAACCAACGGTGATCGACATACATCATATAATGAATGAAGTGTCCATTGAATAATTCATACTTGGGGATCATGATTCAGATGATGACCATTGGTTTTTTTTCTAATCTTTATTTTGACTAAACCTCTGGCCGAAGGCAGATTAGCAATATAAAGAATTTGAACGGAAGGACCTGAACAGGTCGTATTTGTCTTCGTGAATCATGAGCTGCCAGTGTTACATAGGTGAAAACAGAACCAGGTCTGGACAGGCCAGGCAAACTTTGGTGTAAGTCAAGACTAGAATGGTTTGTCTGAAAGATCTTCAAATAAGAAAGATATCACTGTTGCAGGTCTGTCTATCTATCTGACAGATGGGCTAGAAAGCCTTCAATTTTGACCAGAGACTGCAATGTTATAAATGAGATCATAATTAAGATTTAGCAGTGTAGCCCTCCCAAACTAAACGAAGTGTGAGCACTGTTTTCGGTATAAGTATTATGAAAGCATATCGAGTGTAATTCCAAATCCAATTTGTAAGAGAAACAACAAGAAGTATATACTTGGCAGCTGCTTTAGTTCCACCCGCTAAAGAATCCACACTGGTTCCAAGCATGCGGAGATAAACCAGAGATCCAATCAGCCCTGCACTAAAGCTGAAGAGTAACTGATATTAGTGCAGCATGCAAGGCAGCACTTTGGAGATAGAATGGACAAGATGCAAACTAATCCTGACAATCGGTAACAAAGAAGGCCACATCCCAAGCTTGTCTAGATAAATAGCCAAACATAGTTTCAGATACAAAATGAACAAACATCATATATGAGAAGCAACTAATCAAAAGTGAATTCAATGTAACTCGTCCAAGAAAAAGCATACCTCGCAGCAATTTCAGGAGTGTATGAAACATAAGCAGAAACCACCCCGACGCCACCAATACCTAAAGTAAGCAACTGCAACCTTTCTTTCAACTGCAAAACACCCTCAGTATCAGTAATACAGTAACACAAATTTGTGCATGTTTCATTCTTGAAAAACACTTGGACCTTGATAACTTAGCAAAGTACAACTCCAAGAGGTACAGGTTATGTTCATGGTAAACAAGATGGAAACTAGCAGTACTCAATCCTGATATGGACTTAAAAGAGATATTACCTTTAGGTATTGCTCTCTGGCCTCAGCTGCCACCACCTTAGGGTCCCCTTTCAGCTGCACTTTCTGCTGCGACTCCCTTAGTATGACATCCTAAAAGAGGACCAAAATCCAAAATAAAAAATTAGAGAAGGGGTATTACACCATCATATGTATGTTATAAATGTGAACATGGTGAAATTTTTGTTAGAAGCGTCATGCACACATCAACGGATATCTAGAGATTATTAACAACAAGTCAGTTATAGAATTGCAACAGCTTACAATGCCACCGGTGGTTGCCCTGGTCGCTCGGTCCCATTGCTCCTGCTCCCGTCGAGTCGGAGCTAGCTTCCATCTAATGTAGGTGGGTCTATTGACAGCCTACATTCGAATTCCAAGAACCCAACTCATTGACAGCCCCAAGAGGCAAGAGAATAAGGCTACATTCTGAGGGCAAGGCATTTGATCGAATAACCTCAACGCTAGTGGATCGACCACGGCGGGCAGCCTTGAGCTGCGTCTGCAAGATTGACTTGGCCGGTGCCATAAGCTCCTTGCTCAGATCAACATCCACACTACAATGCACACCCTAAGTTACAAAACCTGGCGAAACGATGTCGGGACACCAAGTGAGGAGCAGATGAGGTGAGGTGAGGTGAGGTTAGAGTAACCTGTCAAGGTCCATTGCGCGGTTGAAGCTTAGAAACCCTGAGTCCTCGTCCGCCTGCTCAAACGAATTGCTTGGTCAGGAGCTTACCCCACTGCAGAACATTTATGCTAGAGAGCGGGACTAAGACGAGCGCTTGCTTGCTGCCCGGCCGGGGGCGGGAATGGGCTTACCGGCGTGACGCGGGGGATGGTGGCGGGCGTGTCCGTACCGCCGTTGGCGATGACGCGCTCCATGTGGGGGAGGAAGTTCTTGTTCCAGATGAAGTCGTCGGTGTTGCCAATGGGGTCGCGGTCCTCCTTCCCCATCCAGTACTTGCGCGGCTTGATGGTGGTCGGGCCGCCGCCGTACGACCCCGGCTCCATCCCCGTGGACCACTTCTGCGGCTTCTTCTTGGGCAGTATTATCTTGACCGGCCTCCGCTCCGCCGGCTGGTCCGCGGCGGCAGCCGCCGCCTCTCCCGAGGCCGCCGAGGCGCGGAGCGGGCGCACGGCCGCGGCGCGGCTGGTGACGACGGCGAGCAGCGACATGGCGGGCGGGCCGCGTGAAATATCTCGGCGGGGGAGTGGAGAGGAGATGGAGTGATCCGGATTCGGGACGGGTGAACGGGAGAGAGGCGTCGTGTGGTGGCGCGACGAGTCGCGTCTGCGAGTTATCAGCGTATCGAGCCTGCAAAACTGCTGGAAAATATCTACTCTAGTAGCCACTTGCCAGCTTGGGAAAACGTACATTTCCGAGTTGCATAGGAGAAGTGATTTTCACTTTCCATTGCCGTATGGCACCATGATTACGCACAGCTGATTTTCACCTCCACTGCCACCATGATCACAAAGTAATATGAAATTTTGAACAATTTACTGGTTCGGACTTTAGGTTGCCAGGCATGACAGTCTATGGAACAACAAATTACCGAAGAACCATGCTGGATGCTTTCAGCTAAAAAGACCAGATAATTCTAATAATTCGAGATCCCAGTAACAGATGAACTACAAGTCTGCAGTAGAATAAACCTTTCATCCCCTTCACTACTACAGGACAGGGCCCACATGACATGGAAATCGGGTTATATCACACATCTCCCCTGCACAAAAATTGCAGCAAAAAGGAAAACGATATTCGCGATGCCCTGTTTCTCGCAGGCAACAGAAGAGATAGATAGATAGAGAGGCTCCGCGTCACTCAAACACCCTCTGCTCACTGCTCAGAGAGAGCCGGCCAGCATTGTGTAACGCAACATTACAAAGTTGTCTATGCACTGCGGCACCAGGAGCGTTTGAAATGGCGCCTAATCTATTTTTCATGCTATATATTCCAACAGCTGCTGCAGTTGGTACGGCGGCGCCCTGTCAAAATACAGCAGATTTGCACACCGGGCACGAGGTCCTCATCCGAAGCCACCTGTCGATGCACTGCACAAGAAAACCGCACCCACAAAAATTATGTTAGAATGGGAATTCAGAACCCGGAGCAGCTCCAATGTACGAATTCCATGCGTACCTCTTTGTGGAATTTGTGTGCACACGGCAAATGCCGGAGGGGAGCACCATCAGCAGGGCAGTCCAGACATATAGGGCAGGGCTCGTCTCGGCGGCTTTCTCCCTGACAATGTAAAGAGGGGAGAGGCAAGTAAGTTAGCCCTTCCAAACCCCACAGAAAATGCACATCCATCTGGTATTTTGTAAGAAACTTAATTGAGAACCTCAGCAACAGATAGTGGCAAGCTGTCAATTTCACTGTCAGAAGCTCCTCTGCGATGGTTGTTGTCATCAAGCGCTATCAGGTTCTCATAGTCATCACTAATATGTGAGCAACGAGAAACTATTAGTCAGAAACTCATAATAAATCGAATATGCATGAACCAACAAGTAGTATGAATCAATATCATGCATGAACCAACAAGTAGTATGAATCTGTGGCAGTATGAGGATAGCCATCTAAGTTAATCTATTGGGAGTATAAGGATAGCCATCTAAGTTAACCTATTGGGTACTATTGCACACATAGAAGTAGAGGCTGGAAGGGTGATCCTTTCGCTGTCTAAAAAATGTAAACATCGATAAAGCTGTTTTAGGAATTAGCACTTCAGCAATATGAAACAATCCAGAACATAAGCAGAAAGAAACAACACATGCAAATAAGTATAGCAAAATCAGGACAAGTATGCAACTGTGACAATAATTATATATGCCTGGCTGCAGACATTTCCAACAAAACAACATTGCACCGATGATTTTTTTTTTTTTTTGCATTAAAACAGTAAGCACTTACTCATCTGAATCTGTAGGATAGGTGTCTGCACAGCTTTCAAGTGCTTCTTGGAGCGAGTCCAGCACAGCCATTCTCTACGTTAGAAACACAAAAACATGAGTAGAAGTTTTGGGCATGCCATGCCAGCAAAGATGGTGTCACATAGACAGTAATAGAGGCACATCAGAAGACTAGTTTAGGTATTCATGTTCAATATGTTACAAGGTATCACCCCTTAAGGATACAAGCGTTAGTAGTTGCAATGGCCTAGCTGGCAATTACTTTATGCTTTCCAGATACAATTGGCTAATTGTTTAGTTGGCAACTAGTAGTTGAGTCCTCGATAAGAATAGTTAGCTGATTAGTCCATTCTTTAAAAGAATATCTCCATGTAATCTGCAAACCAACCAAAGAATAAACTTCCAATATCCGGCACTGCTCAGAGCCTTTATGATTGCATCCTGAGACGCATTCGCTCCTTCAATCCCCTTTTTCCTACCACTGAAATCCCATAACGTGATTGTTGCCACATCACACTTTAGTATATTATTACATGGACTAGAGAAAGAAAAAAAGTATCCTCTTATGCTGATGTGGCCTGATCAGGTAAGGGCTGGAAAGAAGGGTTTTGCTTTAGTACGCCACCCCAAGGAAAATTTATGGATTTTAAAGTATGTTGTCTATTATTATTTAGGGGGAGACATCGATTAATCAAATGTATTGCTGGGATAAAAGGACTGGAGACATGTATACTTCTGTTATTACTACCAATAAAATGCAAGAAGTATGAATATCTAGGTTTTCACGAGCTGCTCATACATGATAAGTAAATGAGAGGGACAAGTAGTCAACAATATAAAGGCCCCTCAATATTTCAAAGTAGAGATGTTCTTTTGCAATACAGAGTAAAGACTAACCATTTCTAAATCCATGTTTTCTTGTCCAAAACACCCTTTGGTCAATTGAGAGATAATCATCTGAGAAACAAGCAAATGTCAGCCCTCAGTTAAGTGAAGGTTGAAAAAATAAGCTTATCAAGGAGTCCTACATTTTGTTGCTCTGATCCTGGGCCGCTGTTTCTTGGCAACCACCGTCTGCTTGTTATGGGAGCTGATGTGTGACTAGGTGGCCATGAAGTGGAACCTTGAACTTGCGAGCGCCAGCCGTATGAATACAAGTGTGCCATTGAGCGGTCCCTCTGGCTCTGAGGACAAAGTACAGTTACGAAATTAAAGGAAGGATGGGATGCAGATAAATGAGGAAAAGAAACAACGGAATGCCATAGGGTGACAGCAGGGAAATGCAGTTATGAAGTTGGAACTTGAAATACAAGTCAAGAACACAAAACTCAATAGTAAGAGCAGTATGAGATAATCAAGTTTTAAGCGTTTTGCTAATACGAGCAGCTTTTTTTTTGAGTATTCTCCCAAGTTAAATAACCCAACAACAGGTATTAAGTGATTGCAGGCATATATGATGTCATGCCAACTTTGTTTCAAATCTCAAATATTAGTTGGTGTAGTACAATTCACCTTTCAGCTACCTGATTTGCAAACTGCAAAGGTTTCATCAATAAAACAGAGAGGGTAGCTATGGTTTCCGGCAAACTTAACTGAGAGTTATGGGCATCAACATATCAGTTCAGTCATAACTCATAACTAACTGAAACCATGCCACTATTCATAAAAAGATGATCACATGATTCTTGCAAGATTTTTCAGTAAGCGAATCCCCACAACATATGCATCAAGACAGAGCGGCAACTTACAGAACTAGATTGGCCCTCTCTCGCAGCAATTCTGGCACGCGCATCATCTTGCTCTTGCAGTGTCCAAGCTAGAGTCGTATCAACCTGCAAGATGTCAGCAATCGGTTGGCCGTTTAGTAAACTTGCATCAGTAGTGAATCACCAGAAGAAGCCAAGAAGCGACTGCTAGAAGAAAACAACAACTAAGAAACGGAACTTTGACTGAGAAAGGGACAGCAAGATTGAGAAGTAAGCAACAGAAACAACCTGCTGGGAAGATTGCGAGCCTGGCTGTTCCTGGTTGAACTGCTCTTGAAGCTTAAGAGCAAGCATCTCATCTGACTGAATTTGCCTGGCCTTCAACTGGCTCTCATCAGGGAGTGGGAAATGGAGCCCCTTGATCCTCGACAGCCATGCGCTACTGTCTTCCATGAGTAGCTCAGGAATGGCCATAGAGCTCTGCCCAGGCATCGCAGCACCATCTTCGTTGGGCACAGAGACTGATCTGCAAATCTCATCACCCCAAGTTCCCCAACAACACTTGGCCGTTTCACTTCTTTCATCTCTAGATTTGTGTGCCGCTGCACTCCATGAATCCCACCCCGCAGGCCTAGCTCCCAAGATACCAGCACTAGAACCATGCGATCCTCCCCTGAGCGAAGGGGGTCCTGCTGCCCACGCGCTCCCGCCCTCGCCTGCCTTCTCCTTATCCTTCTTCACCGCCTGACTTGGCTGCTGCGGCGGCCAGGCCATTCTGCTTGTCTGCTCGGGAAGACTCCCGGGGCGGCGGGGTGGATCCGCGGGCTCCCAGGCAGGACGCTTCCGATCAGGCGAGTGCGCGCACGCCTCGTCCTCGGAGTCGGATGACACCAAATCCACCACCTCCATTTCCTGCAAAAATGGGGTCAATATAGCATCTTGCAACCTCTCTTTTACAAAGAAAAGAAAAGGATAAGCTTTCGCCCCCTTTGTGCGATTGACACGAAGAAGCTCAAGAAAACTGGTGGCGTGGGACAGAAATCCCCGATTCAAGTGGTCTCGGCGCTCAACAAAAAGTTGTTGATTCGTGGTTCTCACTAAATCGTCGTTGAATGGCTGGGAGGAAAGATTGACCGGGCCAAGAAGCCGCGCACAGACGCACGAACAATCTGGAAAGAAAAATAGAAGGAAAAAGGGGAAGGGAGGAAGAATTTCAGGTTGGGGCAGGGCATACTACATACCTGCAGAAGGAGAAACAAGGGAGAGAGGGGGGAGCGGAAATGCTAGGGCTGGTGGAGCTCGGGTGCGCCCGTGGGGAGGAGGCGGAGGCGTCTAGGAGGGTGTGTGGTTCTTGGCTCCTCGCTTCCTCTTCTTGATTTTGGTTCTCAGGAGACGAGGCGGGTGCGTTGCTCGGTGGGCGATGAAGAAGGGGTGTCTGCCCGGAAATAGAAAGCTTTTGCACTTTGCCCCCTGCTTGTGACCTGTCCACATGGAAATACTGCGTGCGTTCACTTTTGACCGATCTACCTCCTCCATCCAAGATTACTAGTAGAACGCTGCGTTTCTATAGCCTATATGACCATATAAAAATATGAATCAAACAAATGATTAAGTTTGTTTGTAAGGTCAAAGTTTATTTCTCCCTCGTATGTTCATATACTGTATCAAACAGGTGCCCAGTAGCCTTCTCAAAATTCAATTGTCTCGGCAGCCCGGTCACCCCAAAATTTGTACCATATGTGGAGGAGAAATGCCATTGTTCGGACCATCTGCCATGTTATCTTTAACACGCAGACCTAACATAAAATCCACCCTATGACGTATCCTTCTTTTTTCCTATCGGACCCCCCTCCCTGCTCGGTTTCCCACCATAACGGGACATTTCTCGCTGGAGCCCTCTTCTTTAAAATTGACCTCACATGGACATTTTCTTTTTCATATTTACAATATAATAGAGTGGATTAAACTAACACATACTATTATCACAAAACAAAAAATACCTATAGAGATCATTCTCAAAGGTCCATTCAACTTCGCAAATGCATGCAGTAAAGTATCATCTTTTCTAGGTTTTCTTGTTATGTTGCAACATGTGCCAATATTTTTCTCCCATTTATCATATATCACATCTATTATCACAAACCAATATTTCTCTCCCATGTGCGATTTGGTAAGATAAGAAAAAAGATATGTCAGTTTTGTATTAGAAAAGTTGTGATTGTCATTTAATAGTAGAGATAATGAGAACAATAAATGGGAGCACACCAAGGAATATGTTATTTTGTTTTGGAAGGTTATCGAGAAAAATCTTATATTTTCATTTTAGGAAGGTGATCTCACATATGTGGTGCGATTTCTAAATTCTTGATTACCTATTATTTACGTGATTGAATTGATCAATACCTGCCAAAACAAGCACAAAACAAGATCTCCCGATTTGATGGGATTTGTTTTTTTATTAATGAGAGGGAGAAAATAAGCCAGTGGGAGATGGTGATGGGAGTTGAGACGAAAAAAATAGACGAAAATAAACCGGTGAGGAGAAATTACCAACTCCCCTTTAGGAGTATAGATTTTTGACACTAGATAGCCATGAACAATAGAAATGGGAAATGTACAGAAATGATAAGCACATATATGGCCAGACAATCATCATATAATCAGCACATTATTAAGGCCAAAATGACATATTTTAACTCTTTTTTGGGAAGTTAGCACAAAATGACTCTATCAAAACTCTTTCCATTTTGGTCGATGGGGAGCACAACGGTGTGCTCCGCTTGCCGATACGTGGACGGAGTCAGACGAAATCGAAGGAAACATCAGGGGGTCGGAGAGGAAGAAGAGGAGGAAGGCGGCATTGTCTTGGTGTCCCGGCTCGATGTAGTGCACGCCTTGGACGTAGTCGGACACGAGGGCGCTTCTGGACACTTTGTGAAGGTCGGGGACGACGTTTTTCACGACATCTCCATGGACGCGCTCTCGGGCTCCGCCAAGGCAGGTGGATCTGGGGCTTCTAGGTGTTCTTTCTTGGCAAAGGGGAAAGATGGGAATAGGGAATGAGTTGCTAACAAGGGCTAGCTCGAGATAAGAATGTGTGGGAGGTAGCATGGGCGAACACGACACAAGGGCTAGCTCGAGATAAGAATGGGCTTTACAATGGGAGGAAGAAGAAAGTGGGTGCGAGCGACACCCACACTCACAGACGAGTGGAGCCAGGCGGGACACATGGCGTGAGTGATTGAGAGGATATGCGGGCTTGTGGCGAGAAAAGGATAGAAGAGGGTTAGGTGGGCTGGTGGCACTGGTCTGGCTTTCTGAAAAGGCCAAAATGCCTTTGCCTTTTCCACAAAAAACAAGGGAAGAAAATAAAATGCAAGGGCATTTTGTGAAGATGCGAAAGTAAAAGTAAAACATATTGTTGGAAGATTGTTTAAATTCTTAATTTAGAAAGTGGTTTGGGAAAATTGGGAAGGTTTGAATTTAAACAAGTTTGGGTTAATTTCAAACTGTTTGAATTTATAACCCAAATTAAATGAACTCCAAACTGGCTCAAATTTGAGGAGGTGACCCTACACATTAAATGTGATTTATGGGTGAAGTTTGAATATTTAATTTAAAAGTAAATTTCACAATGCAGTTTGATACGTCTCCAACGTATCTACAATTGTTTATTGTTCCATATTGTTATATTATCAATCTTGGTTGTTTTATATACATTTACTAGCAACTTTATATCATTTTTTGGGACTAACCTATTGACATAGTGCCCAGTGTCAGTTGTTGTTTTTTGCTTGTTTTTTACTTCGCAGAAAATCAATATCAAATGAAGTCCAATTGCCACGAAACTTTTTGAAGATTTTTTTTCTGGCGATGGACCCTGGAAGCTTCTGGAGCACACGATGGGACGCTCGTGGGGCCCACTAGGAACCAGGGCGCACCAGGGGCCTCCAGCATGCCCTTGTGGGTAGTGGGGCCCACGGGCACCCCCTTGACCTACCTCCGCCTATATAAACACTCTAAAATCCCCCAAACCCTAGGGGAGTTAACAAAATACAGTTTTTGCCGCCGCAAATTTCAGAACCACGAGATCCAATCTAGAGGCCTTTTCCGGCACTCTGCCGGAGGAGGCAACGATCATGGAGGGGTTCTTCATCATCCTTGTTGCCCCTCCGATGATGCGTGAGTAGTTTACCACAGACCTACGGCCCCGTAGTTAGTAGCTAGATGGCTTCTTCTCTCTTTTTGATCTTCAATACAATGTTCTCCTCGATGTTCTTGGAGATCTATTTGATGTAACTCTTTTGCAGTGTGTTTGTTGGGATCCGATGAATTATGGGTTTATGATCAGTTCCATCCATGAATATTATTTGAGTCTTTGCTGAAATCTTTTATGAATGATTGTTATAGCCTCGTATTTCTTCTCCGATTTATTGGTTTGGTTTGGCCAACTAGATTGATTTATCTTGCCATGGGAAGAAGTGCTTTGTGATGGGTTTGATCTTGCGGTGCTCAATCTCAGTTATAGAAAGAGACATGACACACATGTATCATTGCTATTAAGGGTAACAAGATGGGATTTATTCATACGTGGGTTTATCTTGTCTACACCATATCATCATTCTTATTGCATGACTCCGTTTTACATGAACTTAATACACCAGATACATGCTGGATAGTGGTCGATGTGTGGAGTAATAGTAGTAGATGCAGGCAGGAGTCGGTTTACTAATCTTGGACGTGATGCCTATATACATGGTAATTTCCTTGGATATCGTCATGATTATTCGCTTTTCTATCAATTGCTCAATAGTAATTTGTCTACCCATCGTATGCTATTTTCTTGAGAGAAGCCTCTAGTGAAAACTATGGCCCCGGTGAAGGAAATATGCCCTAGAGGCAATAATAAAGTTATTATATATTTCCTTATATCATGATAAAAGTTTATTATTCATGCTAGAATTGTATTAACCGGAAACATAATACATGTGTGAATACATAGACAAACAGAGTGTCACTAGTATGCCTCTACTTGACTAGCTCGTTAATCAAAGATGGTTATATTTCCTAACCATGGACAAAGAGTTGTCATTTGATCAACAGGATCACATCATTAGTTGAATGATCTGATTGACTTGACCCATTCCGTTAGCTTAGCACTCGATCGTTTAGTATGTTGCTATTGCTTTCTTCATGACTTATACATGTTCCTATGACTATGAGATTATGCAACTCCCGTTTACCGGAGGAACACTTTGTGTGCTACCAAACGTCACAACGTAACTGGGTGATTATAAAGGAGCTCTACAGGTGTCTCCAAAGGTACATGTTGGGTTGGCGTATTTCGAGATTAGGATTTGTCACTCCGATTGTTGGAGAGGTATCTCTGGGCCCTCTCGGTAATGCACATCACATAAGCCTTGCAAGCATTGCAACTAATGAGTTAGTTGCGGGATGATGTATTACGGAACGAGTAAAGAGACTTGCCGGTAACGAGATTGAACTAGGTATTGAGATACCGACGATCGAATCTCGGGCAAGTAACATACCGATGACAAAGGGAACGACGTATGTTGTTATGCGGTCTGACCGATAAAGATCTTCGTAGAATATGTAGGAGCCAATATGAGCATCCAGGTTCCGCTATTGGTTATTGACTGGAGACGTGTCTCGGTCATGTCTACATTGTTCTCGAACCCGTAGGGTCCGCACGCTTAAGGTTTCGATGACAGTTATATCATGAGTTTATACGTTTTGATGTACCGAAGGTTGTTCGGAGTCCGGATGAGATCACGGACATGACGAGGAGTCTCGAAATGGTCGAGACATAAAGATTGATATATTGGAAGCCTATGTTTGGATATCGGAAGTGTTCCGGGTGAAATCGGGATTTTATCGGAGTACCGGGAGGTTACCGGAACCCCCCGGGAGCTATATGGGCCTTAGTGGGCCTTAGTGGAAGAAGAGGAGAGGCGGCCAGGGCTGGGCCGCGCGCCCCTCCCCCCTAGTCTGAATAGGACAAGGAGAGAGGGGGCTGGCGCCCCCCTCCTTCTCTTTCTCTCTTTTCCACCTCGCGAATCCTATTCCAACTAGGATTGGGGGAGAAGTCCTACTCCCGGAGGGAGTAGGACTCCTCCTGGCGCGCCCTATGATGGCCGGCCGGCCTCCCCCTCTTGAACCTTTATATACGGAGGCAGGGGCACCCCAGAGACACACAAGTTGATCCATGTGATCATATTCTTAGCCGTGTGCGGTGCCCCCTTCCACCATAGTCCTCGATAATATTGTAGCAGTGCTTAGGCGAAGCCCTGCGACATTAGTACATCAAGATCGTCACCACGCCGTCGTGCTGACAGAACTCTTCCCCGACACTTTACTGGATCGGAGTCCGGGGATCGTCATCGAGCTGAACGTGTGCTAGAACTCGGAGGTGCCGTAGTTTCGGTGCTTGATCGGTCGGGCCGTGAAGACATACGACTACATCAACCGCGTTGTCATAACGCTTCCGCTATCGGTCTACAAGGGTACGTAGATCACACTCTCCCCTCGTTGCTATGCATCACCATGATCTTGCGTGTGCGTAGGAAATTTTTTGAAATTACTACGTTCTCCAACACCCGGGTCTATTTCCTATCATATTAAAACCAAAAATACATTGCTGAAATTTTCTATTTTTTATTTTATTTTGTATTTTGTTAGATCTATTTACCAAAACCTATACAATTTAATCCATCTCAATACCGTTGAGGGATTGACAACCCCTTCACGCGTTGGGTTGCAAGTATTTGTTGTTTGTGTGTAGGTGTTGTTTACATAGTGTTGCTTGGTTCTCCTACTGGATTGATAACCTTGGTTTCATAACTGAGGGAAATACTTACCTTTATTGTGATGCATCATCCTCTCCTCTTCGGAGAAATAACAACGTAGATACAAGCAATCACATTTTTTAAAGGCTTTAAAAGAAAAGGCTCCAATTTGTAAAGTTGAAAGCTTACAAGTTACTTTCTGAATTCGAACCAAGTTTTCAAATTGTTTGGAAACAAATAAATGAAAGATGAAAATAACTCAAGACCAAATCCATACATATCATCCAATAACTTAAATTACTGTTACAAATAGGTCCATAGAGGCTGGGTTTTTGGGTGGTGCTGTTACAATATCTCATAGGGTTGAAATCCCCAGTTTATTATGTTCCAAGCACTTCGTGCATAGACCCAACTACTAGAATCCTAAAAAGCAGCTAACATTTTTATGCAGTTTCATTGAAATGGACGTCCATGGTTGCACAAATTGCAAGAGGAGAAATCGATACAATCGAAAGTGAGCATCCCATCTTTGAATCTTTCCTGCACCATTGGAGGTCCACCCTCGCAATAAATTGACATGCAAACCACAAATATTACTATCTAATGAATGTATAAAACACTAGAAACATAGTAGCAAACCACGTACCTTGGTCATGAACAAATCAAATTGCGGAGAATTAGATATCTCTATTTGCATAAAAAGATACTTAGAATGATGAACCATCCATTTTTTTGCAGTTCCACTAAAATCGAGCATCTATGTTTGCACAGATGTTGCAAACATGTGATTACTATAAAATGGCACTAGTTGATGAAGCATAGAATCACAACCAGAAGGGCCCTAGTTACTCCTATAAAGGATGCTAAAGTACCCGCCTCCTGGGGGCCTTCGAGGGTGAGAGTGCCCTCTACGACGTCCATTTTGTGGTGGCTTGCCGCGGGGGCCTCTCCGGGACTCTCCACGTTGTTCAATCTATCCGGGCAGTTGATGTCTTGCAAGTGCACATGGCTATGTTGCAATTTCATGATAAGTAAGGTTTGCCGATCCCATAGGGAGCAAAATATGAAGGCACCACAATCCCGACAGTTGTGTTATCACTAACACAACCACGCTCACACCCAAAGCAGAGTTTGGAAATAGCTCACTTAAGTAAGTTGCAAAGGAAAGGTAAAAACAAGGAATTAAACTAAACTAGAGATAACAAAAAATTAATACTAAACTAAAGAAAGGAAATAAACTAAGAGAAGTATGTGATGTTTTAGATGAGATTGTCGGCATCTAGGTACGGCCTCGTTCAGTATGGGCATGGAATGGAGTTTGGGTTTTACGACTATGCCACTTTGTGACTAAGTGAGTACCTGCATTGTAGGATACGATGGTCTACTTTTGGTGGGCGGTCCCTCACATAACATTATCTCTCAAGACGCGCTATATTGATAACTCATTCATCCTACTCTTGTCCCATACCTGAGGCGGCTAATGCAAAGATATTAAGGTCCTCGCGGTTTGCGGATCAGACGAAGGCATTAAGTTCTATGGACAACCGGCTCCTAGAATAATCATGTTCCCCTCAAGATATTTGCACCTGTCACGTCACAGGTCAATCGGTTTACACAACCATCTATATACTTCATGTGTGGCCTGAGGAGTTGGATCTCTCCAACTACGCGAATGAATAGGACATCTCCCATCACCAAATTACCTGAGGTAAATAAGCAACATAAGGCAACACGCATAATTAGATAACACATATCAAATAATCACTTACTAAGCCTTATCCTCATCCAAAACCATAGGGGCCTCCGCCTCAAGAGTTGGAGCACCCTAGTTCTCCTCCTGCCTCGGTTTGACCACATAATGAGTAGTCAGATCACCAGTCACAAACATCTCGCCAGGTAAGGTGGATGCCCAAGTCTTCTCAATGAGCAGCATAAGGTAGGGACCATAGATAGGACACTTGCCCTCCATGATGGCCGAGTGAAGCTCTAACCAAATGACATGAGACACATCCATAACTCGTGCCTTTCCCTTCCCCTTCTGATAGTAAAGCAACATATCCACAAGATAAGAGTGAACCTGGTCCAAGTTCCCAACATGAGGGAAGAGCGTGTGCCTGAAGATGAGATGCATGATGTCCAGAAAGGGGCATAGCTCATAAATTTCCTTCTTGGTGGTGGGAGAGATCTTCAAAGTGCTATAGGGCCAGAGAGAAGACTTGTGTGTGGTGGTCGTTTCCTTGTGAGCACGAAAACCAACAGGGTTCTCAAGCCCCTTATCCTCGTAACCTAAGAGATCCATGAAATCCTTCCACTTGGCAATCAACAACCTTCCATAGTCATCCACGTCAATGTCCTCTCCACATCAGTTTCAAGATGAATCGTGGCATATAATTGAGCCATAATGTCAGCATCAAAGTCCTTGTTGAATATCATGAGCCTGGGAATATTCAGCTGACTACATAGCTCAATAGCTTCACCAAAGTAGTTTGGATCCTTCTGCAAATGATCCATATCAATGGACCTCACACTCACAAACAGATTCTTATTTGCCTTAAGGAGATCAAAATATATAGACCTTTGCTGCTTGGTCCAAAAGGGACGGCTGACAAGAGATAGATCTTGCTCATTCTGATATGGGTTGCGGTGGCGAAACACGCAAAACTCATTGGAAGACATCTCTCACGGACTTGGCCATCTCCGTTGGCTTGCTTGCAACCTACTTGGATCTCTACATTGGCTGAGAACTTGAAGTGCACTGGCATCCTCAGAAGCGCGGTATCACTTTGAACACCTGGACGTTCTGGATTCTTGCAATGGTTGGATGCCCTGCACTGTGCTACCTCTTAAGCTTGCGTTGGATTTCCCCAAAGAGGAAAGGATGATGCAGCAGAGTAGCGTAAGTATTTCTCTTAGTTTTTGAGAACCAAGGTATCAATCCAGTAGGAGGCCACGCTCAAGTCCCTCGTACCTGCACAAAATGATAGCTACTCGCAACCAACGCGATTAGGGGTTGTCAATCCCTTCACGATCACTTACGAGAGTGAGATCTGATAGATATAATATTTTTGGTATTTTTGGTATATAGATGCAAAGTGAAAAGTAAAAGTAAAGCAAGATTAAAGTGATGCAGATTGATATGATGAGAATAGACCCGGGGGCCATAGGTTTCACTAGTGGCTTCTCTCAAGAGCATAAGTATTCTACGGTGGGTGAACAAATTACTGTTGAGCAATTGACAGAATTGAGCATAGTTATGAGAATATCTAGGCATGATCATGTATATAGGCATCATGTCCGTGCCAAGTAGACCGAAACGATTCTGCATCTACTACTATTACTCCACTCATCGACCGCTATCCAGCATGCATCTAGAGTATTAAGTTAAAAACAGAGTAACGCTTTAAGCAAGATGACATGATGTAGAGAGATAAATTCATGCAATATGAAATAAACCCCATCTTGTTATCCTCGATGGCAACGATGCAATACGTGCCTTGCTGCCCCTTCTGTCACTGGGAAAGGACACCGCAAGATCGAACCCAAAGCTAAGCACTTCTCCCATGGCAAGAACTACCAATCTAGTTGGCCAAACCAAACGGATAATTCGAAGAGACTTGCAAAGATAACCAATCATACATAAAAGAATTTAGAGAAGATTCAAATATTATTCATAGATAGACTTGATCATAAACCCACAATTCATCGGTCTCAACAAACACACCGCAAAAAGAAGAAGATTACATCGAATAGATCTCCATAAGAGAGGGGGAGAACTTTGTATTGAGATCCAGAAAGAGAGAAGAAGCCATCTAGCTAATAACTATGGACCCGAAGGTCTGAGGTAAACTACTCACACTTCGTCGGAGAGGCTATGATGATGTAGAAGCCCTCCGTGATGACGGCCCTCTCCGGCGGAGCTCCGGAACAGGCCCCAAGATGGGATCTCGTGGATACAGAAAGTTGCGGCGGTGGAATTAGGTTTTTGGCTCCGTCTCTGCTCGTTTGGGGGTACATAGGTATATATAGGAGGAAGAAGTACGTTGATGGAGCTTCGGTGGGCCCACAAGGGTGGGGGCGCGCCTAGGGGTATAGGGCACACCCCCCTACCTCGTGCCCACCTTGAAGTTTCCTTGGCGTAGGGTCCAAGTTTCCAGGGTCATATTCGGGAAGAAAATCACGTTCCAGAAAGGTTTATTCCGTTTGGACTCCGTTTGATATTTCGTTTCTTTGAAACACTGAAATAGGCAAAAAACAACAATTCTGGGCTGGGCCTCCGGTTAATAGGTTAGTCCCAAAATAATATAAAAGTGGAAAATAAAGCCCAATATAGTCCAAAACAGTAGATAATATAGCATGGAGAAATCAAAAATTATAGATACGTTGGAGACGTATCAGGCATCCCCAAGCTTAATTCCTGCTCGTCCTCGAGTAGGTAAATGATAAAAAGAGAATTTTTGATGCGGAGTGCTACTTGGCATAATTTCAATGCAAATCTTCTTAATTGTGATATGAATATTCAGATTCGAAAGATTCAAGACAAAAGTTTATATTGACATAAAAATAATAATACTTCAAGCATACTAACAAAGCAATTATGTCTTCTCAAAATAACATGGCCAAAGAAAGTTATCCCTACAAAATCATATAGTCTGGCTATGCTCTATCTTCACCACACAAAGTATTTAAATCATGCACAACCCCGATGACAAGCCAAGCAATTGTTTCATACTCTAACTTTTTCAATCTTCACACAATACATGAGCGTGAGCCATGGATATAGCACTATATGTGGAATAGAATGGTGGTTGTGGAGAAGACAAAAAGGAGAAGATAGTCTCACATCAACTAGGCGTATCAACGGGCTATGGAGATGCCCATCAATAGATATCAATGTGAGTGAGTAGGGATTGCCATGCAATGGATGCACTAGAGCTATAAGTATATGAAAGCTCATCAAGAGGAACTAAGTGGGTGTGCATCCAACTTGCTTGCTCATGAAGACCTAGGGCAATTTGAGGAAGCCCATCATTGGAATATACAAGCCAAGTTCTATAATGTAAAATTCCCACTAGTATATGAAAGTGACATAACGAGAGACTCTCTATCATGAAGATCATGGTGCTACCTTGAAGCACAAGTGTGGTAAAAGGATAGTAACATTGTCCCTTCTCTCTTTTTTTCTCATTTTTTATTTGGGCCTTTTCTCTTTTTTTATGGCCTCTTTTTTTTTCTCTTTTTTGGGCTTCTTTGGCCTCTTTTATTTATTTTTCGTCCGGAGTCTCATCCCGACTTATGGGGGAATCATAGTCTCCATCATTCTTTCCTCACTTGGGATAATGCTCTAAAAATAATGGTCATCACACTTTTATTTTTCTTACAACTCAACAATTACAACTTGATACTTACAACAAAATATGACTCTATATGAATGCCTCCAGCGGTGTACCGGGATATGCAATGAATCAAGAGTGACATGTATGAAAGAATTATGAACGGTGACTTTGCCACAAATACGATGTCAACTACATGATCATGCTAGCAATATGACAATGATGGAGCGTGCCATAATAAACGGAACGGTGGAAAGTTGCACGGCAATATATCTCGGAATGGCTATGGAAATGCCATAATAGGTAGGTATGGTGGCTGTTTTGAGGAAGGTATATGGTAGGTGTATGATACCGGCGAAAAGTGTGCGGTATTAGATAGGCTAGCAATGGTGAAAGGATGGGAAAATTGCATATAATCCATGGACTCAACATTAGTCATAAAGAACTCATATACTTATTGCAAAAATCTAGAAGTTATCAAAGCAAAGTATTACGCGCATGCTCCTAGGGGGATAGATTGGTAGGAAAAGACCATCGCTCGTCCCTGACCGCCACTCATAAGGAAGACAATCAATAAATAAATCATGCTCCGACTTCATCACATAACGGTTCACCATACGTGCATGCTACGGGAATCACAAACTTTAGCACAAGTATTCTTTAAATTCACAACTACTCAACTAGCATGACTCTAATATTATCACCTCCATATATCAAAACAATTATCATGTTTCAATCTTTTCTTAGTATTCAATGCACTCAAAAGAAAGTTTCACAAATCTTGAATACCAAGCATGTTATTATTAAGCAAATTACCATGCTATTAAGAGACCCTCAAAATAATTTAAGTGAAGCATGAGAGATCAATAGTTTCTTTAAAACAAATCCACCACCGTGCTCTAAAATATCTAAGTGAAGCACATAGAGCAAAATTATAACGCTCAAAAGATATAAGTAAAGCACATAGAGCAAAACTACATAGGTCAACTGATATAAGTGAAGCACATAGAGTATTCTATCAAATTTTAATTCATGTATGACTCTTTCAAAAGGTGTGTACAGCAAGGATGATTGTGGCATACTAAAACACAAAGACACAAATAATACAAGACGCTCCAAGCAAAACACATATCATGTTGGTGAATAAAAATATAGCTCCAAGTAAATTACCGATGGAAGTGGACGAAAGAGTGGATGCCTTCCGGGGCATCCCCAAGCTTTGAATTTTTGGTGTCCTTGGATTATCTTGGGGGTGCCATGGGCATCCCCAAGCTTAAGCTCTTGCCACTCCTTGTTCCATAATCCATCAAAAGAATTCACCCAAAACTTGAAAACTTCACAACACAAAACTCAAATAGAAATCTCGTGAGCTCCGTTAGAGAAATAAAACAAAAGCCACTTCAAGGTACTGTAATGAACTCATTATTTATTTATATTGGTGTTAAACCTACTTTACTACAACTTCTCTATGGATTATAAACTATTTTACTAGCCATAGATTCATTAAAATAAGCAAACAATACACGAAAAACAGAATCTGTCAAAAACAGAACAGTCTGTAGTAATATGTAGCTAGCGCAAGATCTTGAACCCCAAAAATTCTAAAATAAATTTCTGGACGTGAGTAATTTATCTATTAATCATCTGCAAAAATAATTAACTAAATATCACTCTCCAAATAAAAATTACAGCAGTTCTCGTGAGCGCTAAAGTTTCTGTTTTTTACAGCAAGTTCAACAAGACTTTCCCCAAGTCTTCCCAACGGTTCTACTTGGCACAAACTCTAATTAAACACAAAAAACACAAACAAAACAGAGGCTAAATAAATTATTTATTACTAAACAGGAGCAAAAATCAAGGAATAAAAATAAAATTGGGTTGCCTCCCAACAAGCGCTATCGTTTAACGCCCCTAGCTAGGCATAAAAGCGAAGATAGATCTAGGTATTGCCATCTTTGGCAGGCAATCCATAAGTGGCTCTCATGATAGTTTCATATGACAATTTTATTTTCTTTCTTGGAAAGTGTTCCATGCCCTTTTTTAATGTAAATTGAAATCTAATATTCCCTTCCTTCATATCAATAATCGCACCAACCGTTCTAAGGAAAGTTCTACCAAGAATAATAGGGCAAGAAGGATTGCAATCTATATCAAGAACAATGAAATCTACGGGAACATAATTCCTATTTGAAACAATAAGAACATCATTAATCCTTCCCATAGGTTTCTTAATAGTAGAATCCGTAAGATGCAAGTTTAGAGAGCAATCATCAAAATCGCGGAAATCTAGCAAATCACACAAAGTTTTGGGGATAGTGGAGACACTAGCACCCAAATCACACAAAGCATAAAACTCATGATCTTAAATTTTAATTTTAATAGTTGGTTCCCACTCATCATAGAGTTTTCTAGGGATAGAAACTTTCAACTCAAGTTTTTCTTCATAAAATTTCATCAAGGCATCAACAATATGTTCGGTGAAGGCTTTCTTTTAACTATAAGCATGTGGAGAATTTAGCATGGATTGCAACAAGGAAATACAATCAATTAAAGAGAAACTTTCATAATTAAATTCCTTGAAATCCAATATAGTGGGTTTAGCAACATCTAGATTTTTATTTCTTCCAATCCCACTTTCATCAATTTCAATATAAAGATCTAAATACTCTGAATTTTTAGAACGCCTTCTAGGTAAATGAAGATCATATCCAGTTTCATCCAGATTCATATTGCAAAACAAAGATTTAATAGGAGACACATCAATAACTTTTAGATCTTCATCTTGATTTTCATAGGAATTGGAAGAACACGCTTTAATAAAGGCATCTTTGGAATCACGCATCCTATCGGTTCTTTCCTTGCACTCATCAATGGAAATTCTCATGGCTTTGAGAGACTCATTGATATCATGCTTAGGAGGAATAGATCTAAGCTTTAAAGAATCAACCTCAAGAGAAATTCTATCAACGTTCCTAGCCAAAATCATCAACTTTAAGCAATTTCTCTTCAAGCAAAGCATTAAAATTCTTTTGTGAACTCATAAACTCTTTAACACTATTCTCAAATTCAGAGGGCATCTTATTATAATTTCCATAAGAGTTGTTGTAGGAATTTCCGTAATTATTAGAAGGATTACTAGGATATGGCCTAGGATTAAAATTCCCTCTATAAGCGTTGTTACCAAAATTATTCCTACCAACAAAATTCACATCCATAGATTCATTGTTATTCTCAATCAAAGTAGACAAGGGCATATCATTAGGATCAGAAGAAAAACTCTTAGTAGGAAATAATTTCATAAGTTCATCCATCTTTCCACTCAAAACATTGATTTCTTCTATCGCATGCACTTTTTTATTAGAAGATCTTTCAGTATGCCATTGAGAATAATTAACCATAATATTATCTAGGAGTTTAGTAGCAACTCCTAAAGTGATTTCCATAAAAGTGCCTCCCGCGGCCGAATCTAAAAGATTTCTAGAAGCAAAATTCAATCCGGCATACATTTTTTGTATAATCATCCACAAATTCAAACCATGAGTAGGGCAATTACGTATCATTAATTTCATTCTCTCCCAAGCTTGTGCAACATGTTCATGATCAAGTTGCTTAAAATTCATAATATCGTTTCTAAGAGAGATGATCTTAGCGGGAGGGAAATACTTAGAGATAAAAGCATCTTTGCACTTGTTCCAAGAATCAATACTATTTTTAGGCAAAGACAAAAACCATGCTTTAGCACGATCTTTAAGCGAAAAAGGAAATAGCTTCAATTTAACGACATCATTATCGACATCTTTTTTCTTTTGCATATCACATAAATCAACGAAGCTATTCAGATGAGTAGCGGCATCTTCACTAGGAAGGCTGGCGAATTGATCTTTCATAACAAGATTCAACAAAGCAGTATTGATTTCACAAGATTTAGTATTGGCAAGAGGAGCAATCAGAGTGCTAAGGAAATCATTATTATTGGTACTGGTGAATCACACAATTTGGTAGTATCTTGAGCCATCGCGACAAACAAGCAATCCAACACACGAGCAAACAAAAGGCAAGCAATAAAAAGGCAAACAGAGAAAGAGAAGGAGAAGGGGATTGAGAAAAGAGAGGGCAAATAAAACGGCAAGGGTGAAGTGGGGGAGAGGAAAACGAGAGGCAAATGGCAAATAATGTAATGCGAGAGATAGGGATTGTGATGGGTACTTGGTATGTTGACTTTTTGCATAGATTCCCCGGCAACGGCGCCAGAAATTCTTCTTGCTACCTCTTGAGCTTGCGTTGGATTTCCCCGAAGAGGAAAGTATGATGCAACAGAGTAGCGTAAGTATTTCCCTCAGTTTTTGAGAACCAAGGTATCAATCCAGTAGGAGGCCATGCTCAAGTCCCTCGTACCTGCACAAAATGATAGCTACTCGCAACCAACGCGATTAGGGGTTATCAATCCCTTCACAGTCACTTACGAGAGTGAGATCTGATAGATATAATATTTTTGGTATTTTTGGTATAGAGATGCAAAGTGAAAAGTAAAAGTAAAGCAAGATTAAAGTGATGGAGATTGATATGATGAGAATAGACCCGGGGGCCATAGGTTTCACTAGTGGCTTCTCTCAAGAGCATAAGTATTCTACGGTGGGTGAACAAATTACTGTTGAGCAATTGACAGAATTGAGCATAGTTATGAGAATATCTAAGCATGATCATGTATATAGGCATCACGTCCGTGCCAAGTAGACCGAAACGATTCTGCATCTACTACTATTACTCCACTCATCGACCGCTATCTAGCATGCATCTAGAGTATTAAGTTAAAAACAAAGTAATGCTTTAAGCAAGATGACATGATGTAGAGAGATAAATTCATGCAATATGAAATAAACCCCATCTTGTTATCCTCGATGGCAACGATGCAATATGTGCCTTGCTGCCCCTTCTGTCACTGGGAAAGGACACCGCAAGATCGAACCCAAAGCTAAGCACTTCTCCCATGGCAAGAACTACCAATCTAGTTGGCCAAACCAAACGGATAATTCGAAGAGACTTGCAAAGATAACCAATCATACATAAAAGAATTTAGAGAAGATTCAAATATTATTCATAGATAGACTTGATCATAAACCCACAATTCATCAGTCTCAACAAACACACCGCAAAAAGAAGAAGATTACATCGAATAGATCTCCACGAGAGAGGGGGAGAACTTTGTATTGAGATCCAGAAAGAGAGAAGAAGCCATCTAGCTAATAACTATGGATCCAAAGGTCTGAGGTAAACTACTCACACTTCATCGGAGAGGCTATGATGATGTAGAAGCCTTCCGTGATGACGGCCCTCTCCGGCGGACCTCCGGAACAGGCCCCAAGATGGGATCTCGTGGATACAGAAAGTTGCGGCGGTGGAATTAGGTTTTTGGCTCCGTCTCTATTCGTTTGGGGGTACGTAGGTATATATAGGAGGAAGAAGTACGTCGGTGGAGCTTCGGTGGGCCCACGAGGGTGGGGGGTGCGCCCCCCTACCTCGTGCCCACCTCGAAGCTTCCTTGGCGTAGGGTCCAAGTCTCCTGGGTCATATTCGGGAAGAAAATCACGTTCCAGAAAGTTTTATTCCGTTTGGACTCCGTTTCTTCGAAACACTGAAATAGGCAAAAAAACAGTAATTCTGGGCTGGGCCTCTGGTTAATAGGTTAGTCCCAAAAATAATATAAAAGTGGAAAATAAAGCCCAATATAGTCCAAAACAGTAGATAATATAGCATGGAGCAATCAAAAATTATAGATACATTGGAGACGTATCACACTGCTACCACCTAGAAGCCACAACAAGGAACGAGGGAAAAGCAGGTGTAAATAATTGCATAAGCCAAAAGTATGAATCAAAATGAGTTGAAGTTTGGTAAGAGGGAAGTGGAAGTTGACGGCCCCGAGAGGTAGTACCGCGCAGCCGCAGTGGTAATACCGCTGTGGTACTACCGCCTGGGGCGGAGGTCAGCGAGCTGACTACAACTGCGGCGAGATTCGGTACTACCAGAGGTGCCAAATTCGAATTCCCTCAAACCAAACTTCAATTCACCTAGTCTATCAGCCTTCTACGCCCTACTCAAGCCTCAATTTGACCAGAATCGAAGAGTGCAACAAATATTGCCCTAGAACCTAGATTCAAAAACTAGAAGCATAGGAGAGGAAAACAGAGGCAATACATGTTGGAAATATGCCCTAGAGGCAATAATAAAATGGTTATTATTATATTTCCTTGTTCATGATAATTGTCTGTTGTTCATGCTTTAATTATATTAACCGGAAACTGTAATACATGTGTGAATACATAGATGACAACATGTCCCTGGTGAGCCTCTAGTTGACTAGCTCGCTGATCAATAGATGGTTATGGTTTCCTGACCATGGACATTGGATGTTGTTGATAACGGGATCACGTCATTAGGAGAATGATGTGATGGACAAGACCCAATCCTAAGCATAGCACAAGATCGTGTAGTTCATTCGCTAGAGCTTTTCTAATGTCAAGTATCGTTTCCTTAGACCATGAGATTGTGCAACTCCCGGATACCGTAGGAATGCTTTGGGTGTATCAAACATCACAACGTAACTGGGTGACTATAAAGGTGTACTACAGGTATCTCCGAAAGTGTCTGTTGGGTTGGCACGAATCGAGACTGGGATTTGTCACTCCGTATGATGGTGAGGTATCTCTGGGCCCACTCGGTAATGCATCATCATAATGAGCTCAGTTTGACTAAAGAGTTAGTCACGGGATCATGCATTGCGGAACGAGTAAAGATACTTCCCGGTAACGAGATTGAATAAGGTATGGGGATACCGACGATCGAATCTCAGGCAAGAAACATACCGATAGACAAAGGGAATTGTATACGGGATTCATTGAATCCCCGACATCGTGGTTCATCCGATGAGATCATCATGGAACATGTGGGAGCCAATATGCGTATCCAGATCCCGCTATTGGTTATTGTCCGGAGAGGTATCTCGGTCATGTCTGCATGGTTCTCGAACCCGTAGGGTCTACACACTTAAGGTTCAGTGACACTAGAGTTGTAACGGGAATAGTATGTGGTTACAGAAGGTAGTTCGTGTTGGAAATATGCCCTAGAGGCAATAATAAATTAGTTATTATTATATTTCCTTGTTCATGATAATCGTTTATTATCCATGCTATAATTGTATTGATAGGAAACTCAAATACATGTGTGGATACATAGACAACACCATGTCCCTAGTAAGCCTCTAGTTGACTAGCTCGTTGATCAATAGATGGTTACGGTTTCCTGACCATGGACATTGGATGTCGTTGATAACGGGATCACATCATTAGGAGAATGATGTGATGGACAAGACCCAATCCTAAGCATAGCACTAGATCGTGTAGTTCGTATGCTAAAGCTTTGCTAATGTCAAGTATCATTTCCTTAGACCATGAGATTGTGCAACTCCCGGATACCGTAGGAATGCTTTGGGTGTACCAAACGTCACAACGTAACTGGGTGACTATAAAGGTGTACTACAGGTATCTCCGAAAGTGTCTGTTGGGTTGGCATGAATCGAGACTGGGATTTGTCACTCCGTGTAAATGGAAAGGTATCTCTGGGCCCACTCGGTAGGACATCATCATAATGTGCACAATGTGATCAAGGAGTTGATCACGGGATGATGTTTTACGGAACGAGTAAAGAGACTTGCCGGTAACGAGATTGAACAAGGTATCGGGATACCGACGATCGAATCTCGGGCAAGTATCGTACCGATAGACAAAGGGAATTGTATACGGGATTGATTAAGTCCTTGACATCGTGGTTCATCCGATGAGATCATCGTGGAACATGTGGGAGCCAACATGGGTATCCAGATCCCGCTGTTGGTTATTGACCGGAGAACGTCTCGGTCATGTCTGCATGTCTCCCGAACCCGTAGGGTCTACACACTTAAGGTTCGATGACGCTAGGGTTATAAAGGAAGTTAGTATGTGGTTACCGAATGTTGTTCGGAGTCCCGGATGAGATCCCGGACGTCACGAGGAGTTCCGGAATGGTCCGGAGGTAAAGATTTATATATGGGAAGTCCTGTTTTGGACACCGGAAGAGTTTCGGGGTTTATCGGTAACGTACCGGGACCACCGGGAGGGTCCCGGGGGTCCACCAAGTGGGGCCACCTGCCCCGGAGGCTTGCGTGGGCTAAGAGTGGTGAGGGACCAGCCCCTTAGTGGGCTGGTGCGCCTCCCACAAGGGCCCAAGGTGCCCAAGAGGTGGAAAGGGGGCAAACCCTAATGGGATATGGGCCTTAGGGCCCATATTGGGGCGCCTCCCTCTCCCCTCCCCCTCTTGGCCGCCCCCTTGATCCCCATCTAGGGCTGCCGCCCCCCTAGGGGTGGGAACCCTAGAAGGGGGCGCAGCCCTCCCCTTCCCCTATATATATGAGGCCTAGGGCTGCCCCAAAACACACAAGATTCGATCTCCCTCTTGGTGCAGCCCTGCGTCTCTTCTTTCTCCTCTTCTGTGGTGCTTGGCGAAGCCCTGCAGGATTGCCACGCTCCTCCACCACCACCACGCTGTTGTGCTGCTGTTGGATGAAGTCTTCCTCAACCTCTCCCTCTCTCCTTGCTGGATCAAGGCGTGGGAGACGTCACCGGGCTGTACGTGTGTTGAACGCGGAGGTGCCGTCCGTTCGGCACTTGGTCATCGGTGATTTGAATCACGACGAGTACGACTCCATCAACCCCGTTCACTTGAACGCTTCCGCTTAGCGATCTACAAGGGTATGTAGATGCACTCTCCTTTCCCCTCGTTGCTAGTTTCTCCATAGATAGATCTTGGTGACACGTAGGAAAATTTTGAATTTCTGCTATGTTCCCCAACAGTGGCATCATGAGCTAGGTCTATTGCGTAGATTCTATGCACGAGTAGAACACAAAGTAGTTGTGGGCGTTGATTTTGTTCAATATGCTTGCCGTTACTAGTCTTATCTTGATTCGGCGGCATTGTGGGATGAAGCGGCCCGGACCGACCTTACACGTACTCTTACGTGAGACTGGTTCCACCGACTGACATGCACTAGTTGCATAAGGTGGCTAGCGGGTGTCTGTCTCTCCCACTTTAGTCGGATCAGATTCGATGAAAAGGGTCCTTATGAAGGGTAAATAGCAATTGGCATATCACATTGTGGTCTTTGCGTAGGTAAGAAACGTTCTTGCTAGAAACCCATAGCAGCCACGTAAAACATGCAAACAACAATTAGAGGACGTCTAACTTGTTTTTGCAGGGTATGCTATGTGATGTGATATGGCCAAAGGATGTGATGAATGATATATGTGATGTATGAGATTGATCATGTTCTTGTAATAGGAATCATGACTTGCATGTCGATGAATATGACAACCGGCAGGAGCCATAGGAGTTGTCTTTATTTATTTATGACCTGCGTGTCAACTTAAACGTCATGTAATTACTTTACTTTATTGCTAACCGTTAGCTGTAGTAGTAGAAGTAATAGATGACGTGACAACTTCAAGAAGACACGATGATGGAGATCATGATGATGGAGATCATGGTGTCATGCCGGTGACGATGATGATCATGGAGCCCCGAAGATGGAGATCAAAAGGAGCAAAGTGATATTGGCCATATCATGTCACTATTTGATTGCATGTGATGTTTATCATGTTTATACATCTTATTTGCTTAGAACGACGGTAGTAAATAAGATGATCCCTCACAACAATTTCAAGAAGTGTTCTCCCCTAACTGTGCACCGTTGCTAAAGTTCGTCGTTTCGAAGCACCTCGTGATGATCGGGTGTGATAGATCCTTACGTTCACATACAACGGGTGTAAGACAGTTTTACACATGCAAAACACTTAGGGTTAACTTGACGAGCCTAGCATGTGTATAGACATGGCCTCGGAACACAGAAGACCGAAAGGTCGAGCATGAGTCGTATGGTAGATACGATCAACATGAAGATGTTCACCGATGATGACTAGTCCGTCTCACGTGATGATCGGACACGGCCTAGTTGACTCGGATCATGTAATCACTTAGATGACTAGAGGGATGTCTATCTAAGTGGGAGTTCATAAGATGAACTTAATTATCCTGAACAAAGTCAAAAGGATTTTGCAAATTATGTCGTAGCTCACGCTATAGTTCTACTGTTTAGATATGTTCCTAGAGAAAAATTAGTTGAAAGTTGATAGTAGCAATTATGCAGACAGTAAAAGGCTTATGTCCTTAATGCACCGCTCAGTGTGCTGAACCTCGAACGTGGTCTGTGGATGTTGCGAACATCTGACATACACGTTTTGATGACTACATGATAGTTCGGTAATGTTAAATGGTTTAGAGTTGAGGCACCTAAGACGTGTTTTTGAAACGTCGCGAAACATATGAGATGTTTCGAGGGCTGAAATTGGGATTTCAGGCTCGTGCCCACGTCAAGAGGTATAAGACCTCTGACGATTTTCTTAGCCTACAAACTAAGGAGAAAAGCTCAATTGTTGAGCTTGTGCTCAGATTGTCTGAGTACAACAATCATTTGAATCGAGTGGGAGTTGATCTTCCAGATGAGATAGTGATGTTTCTCCGAAGTAATTACCACCAAGCTGCTAGAGCTTCATGATGAACTATAATATATCAGGGACATATATGATGATCCTTGAGATATTCGTGATGTTTGACACCACGAAAGTAGAAATCAAGAAGGAGCATCAATTGTTGATGGTTAGTGAAACCACTAGTTTCAAGAAGGGCAAGGGCAAGAAGGGATACTTCATGAAACGGCAATTCAGCTGCTGCTCTAGTGAAGAAACCCAAGGTTGAACCCAAACCCGAGATTAAGTGCTTCTGTAATAAGAGGAACAGCCACTGGAGCAGAATTACCCTAGATACTTGGTAGATAAGAAGGCTGGCAAGGTCGATAGAAGTATATTGGATATACATTATGTTAATGTGTACTTTACTAGTACTCCTAGTAGCACCAGGGTATTAGATACCGGTTCGGTTGCTAAGTGTTAGTAACTCGAAATAAAAGCTACGGAATGAACGGAGACTAGCTAAAGGTGAGCTGACGATATGTGTTGGAAGTGTTTCCAATGTTGATATGATCAAGCATCGCACGCTCCCTCTACCATCGAGATTTGTGTTTGTTATTTGTGTTTGCGTTGAGCATAGACATGATTGGATTATGTCTATCGCAATACGGTTATTCATTTAAGGAAGATAATGGTTACTCTGTTTATTTGAATAATACCTTCAATGGTCTTACACCTAAAATGAATGGTTTATTGAATCTCGATCGTAGTGATACACATGTTCATGCCAAAAGATAGTAATGATAGTACCACCTACTTGTGGCACTGCCACGTAAGTCATATCGGTATAAAACGCATGAGGAAGCTCCATGTTGATGGATCTTTGGGCTCACTCGTTTTTGAAAAGTTTGAGACATGCGAACCATGTCTATTGGTATATATGCATGAAGAAACTCCATGCAAATGGACCGTTTGAACTCACTTGATTTTGAATCACTTGAGACATGCAAATCATACCACATGGGCAAAATGACTGAAAGCCTCGGTTTCAGTAAAATGGAACCAGAAAGCAACTTGCTGGAAGTAATACATTTTGATGTGTGCAGTCCAATGAATGCTGAGGCATGTAGTGGATATCGTTATGTTTTACTTCACAGATGATTTGAGTAGATGTTGAGAATATTTACTTGATGAATCGCGAGTCTGAATTATTGAAAGGTTCAAGTAATTTCAGGGCGAAGTTGAAAGATCATTGTGACAAGAGGATAAAAATATCTATGATATGATCATAGAGATGAATATCTGAATTACGAGTTTGGCACAGAATTAAGACATTGTGGAAATTGTTTCACAACTAATACAGCCTGGAACACCATAGTGTGATGGTGTGTCCGAACATCATAACTGCACCCTATTGGATATGATGCATACCATGATGTCTCTTATCAAATTACCACAATAGTTTATGGGTTAGGCATTAGAGACAACCACATTCACTTTAAAAAGGGGCACCACGTAATTCCGATGAGGTGACACCGTATGAACTATGGTTTAGAGAAACCTAAGCTGTCATTTCTTAAAAGGTTTGGGGCTGCGACGCTTATGTGAAAAGTTTCAGGCCGATAAGCTCGAACCCAAAGCGGATAAATACATCTTCATAGGACACCCAAAACAGTTGGGTATACCTCCTATCTCAGATCCGAAAGCAATAAGGGATTGTTTCTAGAATCGGGTCCTTTCTCAAGGAAAAGTTTCTCTCGAAAGAATTGAGTGGGAGGATGGTAGAGATTTGATGAGGTTATTGAACCGTTACTTCAACTAGTGTATAGCAGGGCACAAAGAGTTGTTCTTGTGGCACCTACACCAATTGAAGTGGAAGCTTATGATAGTGATCATGAAACTTCAGATCAAGTCACTACCAAACCTCGTGGGATGACAAGGATGCGTACTACTTCAGAGTAGTACATAGTCCTGTCTTGGAAGTCATGTTGCGAGACAACAATGAACCTACGAGCTATGGAGAAGCGACGGTGGGCCTGGATTCCGACAAATGGCTCGAGGCCATATAATCCGAGATAGGATCCATATATGAAAACAAAGTGTAGACTTTGACAGAACAGCTCGATGGTCGTGAGGCTGTTGAGTGTAGATGGATTTGAAAAGGAAGACGGACAATGATGGTAAATGTCACCATTAAGAAAGCTCGACTTGTCGTTAAGATGTTTCCCGACAAGTTCAAGGAGTTGACTACGGTGAGACTTTCTCACCCGTAGCGATGCTAAGAGTCTGTTGGAATTATATTAGCGATTACTGCATTATTTATGAAATCTTGCAGATAGGATGTCAAAACATTGTTTCCTCGACGATTTTCTTGAGGAAAGGTTGTATGTGATACAACCGGAAGGTTTTGTCAATCCTGAAAGATGCTAATAAGTATGCAAAGCTCCAGCAATCCTTCTGAGGACTGGAGTAAGCATCTCGGAGTTGGAATGTATGCTTTGATGAGATGATCAAAGATTTTGGTGTATACAAAGTTTATGAGAAACTTGTATTTCCAAAGAAGTGAGTGGGAGCACTATAGAATTTCTGATAAGTATATGTTGTTGACATATTGTTGATCAGAAGTGACGTAGAATTTCTGGAAAGCATATAGGATTATTTGGAAAGTGTTTTTCAATGGAAAGCCTGGATTAAGCTACTTGAACATTGAGCATCAAGATCTATAAGGATAGATCAAAACGCTTAATGGAACTTTCAAATGAGCACATACCTTGACATGATCTTGAAGGTGTTCAAGATGGATCAGTCAAAGAAGGAGTTCTTGCCTGAGTTGTAAGGTATGAAGTTAAGACTTAAAGCTCGACCATGGCAGAATAGAGAGAAAGGATGAAGGTCGTCCCCTATGCTTAAGACATAGGCACTACAGTATGCTATGCTGTGTACCGCACCTGAAGTGTGCCTTGCCATGAGTCAGTCAAGGGGTACAAGAGTGATCAAAGAATGGATCACAGGACAGCGGTCAAAGTTATCCTTAGTAACTAGTGGACTAAGGAATTTTTCTTGATTATGGAGGTGGTAAAGAGTTCGTCGTAAAGGGTTACGTCGATGCAAGCTTAACACCTATCCGGATAGCTCTGAGTAGAGATACCGGATACGTACAAGGGAGCAACAGTTTAGAATAGCTCCAAGTAGAACAGTTATTTGGAATAGCTCCAAATAGAACGTGGTAGCTACATCTAGGAGATGACATAGAGATTTGTAAAGCACACACGGATCTGAAAGGTTCAGACCCGTTGACTAAAACCTCTCTCACAAGCAACATGATCAAACCCAGAACTCATCGAGTGTTGATCACATGGTAAATGTGAACTAGATTATTGACTCTAGTAAAACTCTTTGGGTGTTAGTCACATGGTGATGTGACCTTGAGTGTTAATCACATAGCGATGTGAACTGGATTATTGACTCTAGTGCAAGTGGGAGACTGTTGGAAATATGCCCTAGAGGCAATAATAAATTAGTTATTATTATATTTCCTTGTTCATGATAATCGTTTATTATCCATGCTATAATTGTATTGATAGGAAACTCAAATACATGTGTGGATACATAGACAACACCATGTCCCTAGTAAGCCTCTAGTTGACTAGCTCGTTGATCAATAGATGGTTACGGTTTCCTGACCATGGACATTGGATGTCGTTGATAACGGGATCACATCATTAGGAGAATGATGTGATGGACAAGACCCAATCCTAAGCATAGCACTAGATCGTGTAGTTCGTATGCTAAAGCTTTGCTAATGTCAAGTATCATTTCCTTAGACCATGAGATTGTGCAACTCCCGGATACCGTAGGAATGCTTTGGGTGTACCAAACGTCACAACGTAACTGGGTGACTATAAAGGTGTACTACAGGTATCTCCGAAAGTGTCTGTTGGGTTGGCATGAATCGAGACTGGGATTTGTCACTCCGTGTAAATGGAAAGGTATCTCTGGGCCCACTCGGTAGGACATCATCATAATGTGCACAATGTGATCAAGGAGTTGATCACGGGATGATGTTTTACGGAATGAGTAAAGAGACTTGCCGGTAACGAGATTGAACAAGGTATCGGGATACCGACGATCGAATCTCGGGCAAGTATCGTACCGATAGACAAAGGGAATTGTATACGGGATTGATTAAGTCCTTGACATCGTGGTTCATCCAATGAGATCATCGTGGAACATGTGGGAGCCAACATGGGTATCCAGATCCCGCTGTTGGTTATTGACCGGAGAACGTCTCGGTCATGTCTGCATGTCTCCCGAACCCGTAGGGTCTACACACTTAAGGTTCGATGACGCTAGGGTTATAAAGGAAGTTAGTATGTGGTTACCGAATGTTGTTCGGAGTCCCGGATGAGATCCCGGACGTCACGAGGAGTTCCGGAATGGTCCGGAGGTAAAGATTTATATATGGGAAGTCCTGTTTTGGACACCGGAAGAGTTTCGGGGTTTATCGGTAACGTACCGGGACCACCGGGAGGGTCCCGGGGGTCCACCAAGTGGGGCCACCTGCCCCGGAGGCTTGCGTGGGCTAAGAGTGGTGAGGGACCAGCCCCTTAGTGGGCTGGTGCGCCTCCCACAAGGGCCCAAGGTGCCCAAGAGGTGGAAAGGGGGCAAACCCTAATGGGATATGGGCCTTAGGGCCCATATTGGGGCGCCTCCCTCTCCCCTCCCCCTCTTGGCCGCCCCCTTGATCCCCATCTAGGGCTGCCGCCCCCCTAGGGGTGGGAACCCTAGAAGGGGGCGCAGCCCTCCCCTTCCCCTATATATATGAGGCCTAGGGCTGCCCCAAAACACACAAGATTCGATCTCCCTCTTGGTGCAGCCCTGCGTCTCTTCTTTCTCCTCTTCTGTGGTGCTTGGCGAAGCCCTGCAGGATTGTCACGCTCCTCCACCACCACCACGCTGTTGTGCTACTGTTGGATGAAGTCTTCCTCAACCTCTCCCTCTCTCCTTGCTGGATCAAGGCGTGGGAGACGTCACCGGGCTGTACGTGTGTTGAACGCGGAGGTGCCGTCCGTTCGGCACTTGGTCATCGGTGATTTGAATCACGACGAGTACGACTCCATCAACCCCGTTCACTTGAACGCTTCCGCTTAGCGATCTACAAGGGTATGTAGATGCACTCTCCTTTCCCCTCGTTGCTAGTTTCTCCATAGATAGATCTCGGTGACACGTAGGAAAATTTTGAATTTCTGCTACGTTCCCCAACAGTTCGGAGTCCCGGACATCACGAGGAGTTCCGGAATGGTCCAGAGGTGAAGATCAATATATTGGACGAAGGGTATTGGAGTCCGGAAGTGTTTCAGGGGTACCAGGCTATGGCTAGCATGACCGAAAGGTTTTTCGGGAGCCCCGACAAGTGTTGCACGACCTCATGGGCCAAGGGGAGGGGGCAAACCAGCCCACTAAGGGGTTGTGCACCCCACACCCTTTTCCCACATTACTTGGGGAGGTGGGGCGCCTCCACCTGGCTTGGGAGGCAAGCCTCCACCTACTTGGCTTGGGGGCAAGTCTCCCTAGGGTTTCCCTAGGGAGATCCAATCTGCCCTAGCCGCCGCCCCCTAGGGGAAACCCTAGGGCGCCTGATACGTCTCCAACATATTTATAATTTTTGATTGCTCCATGCTATATTATCTTCTGTTTTGGACATTATTGGGCTTTATTATCCACTTTTATATTATTTTTGGGACTAACCTATTAACTGGAGGCCCAGCCCAGAATTGTTGTTTTTTTGCCTATTTTAGGGTTTCACAGAAAGGGAATATCAAATGGAGTCCAAACGGAATGAAACCTTCGGGAATGTGATTTTTTGAACGAACAAGATCCAGGAGACTTGGACCCTACGTCAAGCAACCAACAGGGAGGCCACGAGGTAGGGGGCGCGCCTACCCCCCCCCCCCCAGGCGCGCCCTCCACCCTCGTGGGCCCCCCGTTGCTCCATCGACGTACTTCTTCCTCCTATATATACCTACATACCCCCAAACGATCAGATACAGAGCCAAAACCCTAATTCCACCGCCGTAACTTTCTGTATCCATAAGATCCCATCTTGGGGCCTGTTCCGGAGCTCCACCGGAGGGGGCATCGATCACGGGGGGCTTCTACATGAACACCATAGCCTCTCCGATGAAGTGTGAGTAGTTTACCTCAGACCTTCGGGTCCATAGTTATTAGCTAGATGGCTTCTTCTCTCTTTTTGAATCTCAATACAAAGTTCTCCCCCTCTCTTGTGGAGATCTATTCGATGTAACCTTCTTTTGCGGTGTGTTTTTCAGACCAATGAATTGTGGGTTTATGATCAAGTTTATCTATGAACAATATTTGAATCTTCTCTGAATTCTTTTATGTATGATTGGTTATCTTTGCAAGTCTCTTTGAATTATCAGTTTGGTTTGGCCTACTAGATTGATCTTTCTTGCAATGGGAGAAGTGCTTAGCTTTGGGTTCAATCTTGTGGTGTCCTTTCCCAGTGACAGTAGGGGCAGCAAGGCACGTATTGTATTGTTGCCATCGAGGATAACAAGATGGGGTTTTCATCATATTGCATGAGTTTATCCCTCTACATCATGTCATCTTGCTTAAAGCGTTACTCTGTTCTCTTGAACTTAATACTCTAGATGCATGCTGGATAGCGGTCGATGTGTGGAGTAATAGTAGTAGATGCAGGCAGGAGTCGGTCTACTTGTCTCGGACGTGATGCCTATATACATGGTCATACCTAGATATTCTCATAACCATGCTCAATTCTGTCAATTGCTCAACAGTAATTTGTTCACCCACCATAGAATACCTATGCTCTTGAGAGAAGCCACTAGTGAAAACTATGCCCCCCCGGGTCTATCTTCATCATATCAATCTTCCAATACTTAGTTATTTTCATTGCCTTTTATTTTACTTTGCATCTTTATCATAAAAATACCAAAAATACTATCTTATCATATCTATCAGATCTCACTCTCGTAAGTGACCGTGTAGGGATTGACAACCCCTTATCGCGTTGGTTGCGAGGATTCATTTGTTTTGTGTAGGTGCGAGGGACTCGCGCGTAGCCTCCTATTGGATTGATACCTTGGTTCTCAAAAACTGAGGGAAATACTTACGCTACTTTGCTGCACCACCCTTTCCTCTTCAAGGGAAAACCAACGCAAGTGCTCAAGAGGTAGCAGTGCCTCCCCCTCTCCCCTTCCCCCTATATATAGTGAGGGGGTGGGAGGGCAGCCATACCCTTCCTCTGGCACAGCCCTCCCCCTCTCCAACTCCTCTTCCGTAGTGCTTGGCGAAGCCCTGCCGGAGAACCACGAGCTCCTTCATCACCATGCCGTCGTGCTGCTGGAGTTCTCCCTCAACTTCTCCTCTCCCCTTGCTGGATCAAGAAGGAGGAGACGTCCCCGGGCTGTACGTGTGTTGAATGTGGAGGCGCCGTCCGTTCGGCGCTAAATCGGATCTTCCACGATTTTATTCGCCGCGAGTACGACTCCATCAACCGTGTTCTTGTAATGCTTCCACTTAGCGATCTTCAAGGGTATGAAGATGCTCTCTCTCTCTCTCTCTCTTGTTGCTAGCATCTCCTAGATTGATCTTGATGACACGTAGGAAAATTTTGAATTATTACTACAATCCTCAACAGTGGCATTAGAGCTAGGTCTATGCGTAGATTCTATGCACGAGTAGAACACAAAGTAGTTGTGGGCGATGATTTGGTCGATTTGCTTACCGTTACTAGTCTTATCTTGATTAGGCGGCATTGTAGGATGAAGCGGCCCGGACCGACCTTACACGTACGCTTACGTGAGACTGGTTCCACCGGCAGACATGCACTTGATGCATAAGATGGCTAGCGGGTGTCTGCCTCTCCCACTTTAGTCGGATCAGATTCGATGAAGAAGGTCCTTATGAAGGGTAAATAGAAATTGGCATATCACCGTTGTGGCTTTTGCGTAGGTAAGAAACGTTCTTGCTAGAAACCCATAGCAGCCACGTAAAACATGCAACAACAATTAGAGGACGTCTAACTTGTTTTTGCAAGGTATGCTATGTGATGTGATATGGCCAAAAGGATGTGATGAATTATATATATGTGATGTATGAGATTGATCATGTTCTTGTAATAGGATTCATGACTTGCATGTTGATGAGTATGACAACCGGCAGGAGCCATAGGAGTTGTCTTAATTTATTGTATGACATGTGTGTCAATGAAAAACGCCATGTAATTACTTTACTTTATTGCTAACTGATACGTCTCCAACATATATATAATTTATGAAGTATTAATGCTATTATATTATCTGTTTTGGATGTTTATGTACTTTACTAAACACTTTTATATTATTTTTGGGACTAACCTATTAACTGGATGAAGGAAATATGCCCTAGAGGCAATAATAAAGTTATTATTTATTTCCTTATATCATGATAAATGTTTATTATTCATGCTAGAATTGTATTAACCGAAAACATAATACATGTGTGAATACATAGACCAACAGAGTGTCACTAGTATGCCTCTACTTGACTAGCTCATTAAATCAAAGATGGTTATGTTTCCTAACCATGAACAAAGAGTTGTTATTTGATTAACGAGGTCACATCATTAGTTGAATGATCTGATTGACATGACCCATTCCATTAGCTTAGCACCCGATCGTTTAGTATGTTGCTATTCTTTCTTCATGACTTATACATGTTCCTATAACTATGAGATTATGCAACTCCCGTTTACCGAAGGAATACTTTGGGTACTACCAAACGTCACAACGTAACTGGGTGATTATAAAGGAGTACTACAGGTGTCTCCAATGGTAGATGTTGGGTTGGCGTATTTCGAGATTAGGGTTTGTCACTCCGAGTGTCGGAGAGGTATCTCTGGGCCCTCTCGGTAATGCACATCACATAAGCCTTGCAAGCACTGCAACTAATATGTTAGTTGTGAGATGATGTATTACGGAACGAGTAAAGAGACTTGCCGGTAACGAGATTGAACTAGGTATTGGATACCGACGATCGAATCTCGGGCAAGTAACATACCGATGACAAAGGGAACAACGTATGTTGTTATGCGGTCTGACCGATAAAGATCTTCGTAGAATATGTAGGAGCCAATATGGGCATCGAGGTCCCGCTATTGGTTATTGACCAGAGACGTGTCTCGGTCATGTCTGCATTGTTCTCGAACCGTAGGGTCCGCACGCTTAACGTTACGATGACAGTTATTATGAGTTTATGCATTTTGATGTACCGAAGGTTGTTCGGAGTCCCGGATGTGATCACGGACATGACGAGGAGTCTCGAAATGGTCGAGATGTAAAGATTGATATATTGGAAGCCTATATTTGGACACCGGAAGCGTTCCGGGTGAAATAGGGATTTTACCGAAATACCGGGAGGGTTACCGGAACCCCCCAGGAGGCAAATGGGCCTATTGGGCCTTAGTGGAAAAGTGAAAAGGGGCTGCCCACAAGGGCTGCGCGCCTCCCCCCTTCCGTAGTCCTATTAGGACTAGGAGAAGGGGCCGGCCCCCCTCTCTTCTCTCTTCTCCTTGAAGAGTCCTATTAGGAATAGGATTGGGGGGGAGTCCTACTCCCGGTAGGAGTGGGACTCCCCCTGCGCCTCTCTCCCTGGCCGGCCGAACCCCTCCCCCTGCTCCTTTATATACAGGGGCAGGGGGCACCCCATAGACACACAAGTTGATCATTGTTGATCGTTCCTTAGCCGTGTGCGGTGCCCCCTGCCACCAAATTCCACCTCGGTCATATCGTTGTAGAGCTTAGGCGAAGCCCTGCGTCGGTAGTACATCAAGATCGTCACCATGCCGTTGTGCTGACGGAACTCTTCCTCGACGCTTTGCTGGATCGGAGCCCGAGGATCGTCATCGAGCTGAACGTGTGCTAAGAACTCGGAGGTGCCGGAGTAACGGTGCTTGGATCGGTCGGATCGGGAAGAAGACGTACGACTACTTCCTCTACGTTGTGAGATCGCTTCCGCAGTCGGTCTGCGTTGGTACGTAGACAATACTCTCCCCCTCGTTGCTATGCATCACCATGATCTTGCGTGTGCATAGGAAAATTTTCGAAATTACTACGTTCCCCAACACTGGAGGCCCAGCCCAAATTGCTGTTTTCTTGCCTATTTCAGTGTCTCGAAGAAAAAGAATATCAAACGGAGTCCAAACGGAATGAAACCTTCGGGAGAGTTATTTTTGGAACGGAAGCAATCCAGGAGACTTGGAGTAGACGTCAGGGAAGCTTCGAGGAAGCCACGAGGTAGGGAGGCACGCCCCCCACCCTCGTGGGCCCCTGGTGGCTCCCCTGACCGACTTCTTTCGCCTATATATGTCCATATACCCTAAAAGCATCAGGGAGCAGAATAGATCGGGAGTTTCACCGCCGCAAGCCTCTGTAGCCACCAAAAACCAATCGGGACCCTGTTCCGGTACCCTGTCGGAGGGGGAATCCCTCACCGGTGGCCATCTTCATCATCTCTCGTGCTCTCCATGATGAGGAGGGAGTATTTCACCCTCAGGGCTGAGGGTATGTACCAGTAGCTATGTGTTTGATCTCTCTCTCTCTCTCTCTCTCTCACTCTCGTGTTCTTGAGGTGGTATGATCTTGATGTATCGCGAGCTTTGCTATTATAGTTGGATCTTATGATGTTTATCCCCCTCTACTCTCTTGTAATGGATTGAGTTTTCCCTTTGAAGTTATCTTATCAGATTGAGTCTTTAAGGATTTGAGAACACTTGATGTATGTCTTGCATGTGCTTGTCTGTGGTGACAATGGGATATCACGTGATCCACTTGATGTATGTTTTGGTGATCAACTTGCGAGTTCCGTGAACTTATGCATAGGGGTTGGCACACGTTTTCGTCTTGACTCTCCGGTAGAAACTTTGGGGCACTCTTTGAAGTTCTTTGTGTTGGTTGAATAGATGAATCTGAGATTGTGTGATGCATATCGTATAATCATACCCACGGATACTTGAGGTGACATTGGAGTATCTAGGTGACATTAGGGTTTTGGTTGATATGTGTCTTAAGGTGTTATTCTCGTACGAACTCTTGAATAGATCGACCCGAAAGAATAACTTTGAGGTGGTTTCATACCCTACAATAATCTCTTCGTTTGTTCTCCGCTATTAGTGACTTTGGAGTGACTCTTTGTTGCATGTTGAGGGATAGTTATATGATCCAATTATGTTATTATTGTTGAGAGGACTTGTGTAACACTCCAGTGTCATGCTACAATAATCACCCCTTAATGGTGGCCATGTCATCATCATTACTATGCAAATTGCCACTTAATAAATATCAAAGTCAAATACTAAGTCAAATAATAATTTTATAAAACAGTAAATTAAAATGTTCCTTAGGTTGAAAATTTTCACTACATAATTTTCATGCATTAACAAACATTTTTGGAGATATTTAAAATGCCCCTGGGTATTATAACAGTGGGCCAATAACCAATAAATTGACCTGTTCAATTTTTATAAATAGTTGAACACTCCCAAATGCTTTGAAACTTTTTATGCCAAACCAGAATATTGCCCTGTATTTTTTTGCCAAGTTTCATATGTAGCAAAAATCATTTACTAGCTAAACTAGATGTGAAACAGACGAGGAATAAAAAAACAGAATAGGATGAAAATAAAAGGCCTAACACTGTGCGCAACTGGGCCTAAGTGCCATAGTGCACTTGGGCCCAGCCCGGCAGGGCCTTCTCCTTCCTCACTCTACAGGAGGAGGCAGTGCCATGGCGTGGCTCACGCACGCCCGTCCACATGCCCGATTAGCTCGTGTCGAGCATCCACGACACATCGAGAAGGATAAGAGCCTCCTCGTCGCTGTAGACAAACCCTGGCCCGCAAAACTCCCCTCTCCCACTCACGTTTCTCCTGAGAACCTCGTGCCCGAGCTACCGTCGATGCGCCGTCGCCGTCTCGGTGGCCACTGGCCTCCCCGGCGACCGGGAGCTTGTCCAGGAACTTCCTAGTCGCCGACTCCGTCATCCCCGTGCATCTGTTCGACCGGAGCCGCACTATACGCTCGGGATCGAGCTGATTTTCCGCCACGGCCGTCGTCTCTCGTCGTCGATCTCGTCGCATCCGGTCGCCCCCGGGCCTCCAATCCACGTCTACAAGCTTGGTGGTGAGCTCCTCGGCCGATTCCACCCCTTTCCCGCTTCAATCCGTGTCTCTTTACGCCGTTGTTCGCCATCGCCCGAACCCCCGTGTATGTGTACGTGCATGCGCATAGTTGCTGCTCCTGCCCTGCCGCTATTGCTGATGTGCGTGCACGCCCATGCGTGGCCTCGTCACGGCTTGCTGCTGTGCGTGCACGCCCACGCATGGCCTCGGCTTGCTGCTGCTCCGTTTGCTGCTGCCGGCCGCTGCTGTGCCCTGCTCCCGTCACTGCTTGTTGTTGCGCCGGCGCCGCTGCTGTTAAGTGTTGCTGCCGCTCCTCCTATCCCACTAGCTAGTGCTGCTGCTACTCTAATTGCTGCTGCTACTTGCTCATGCGGCTGCGCTGGTGGTGGCCATGGCCATGGCCATGGCTATGGCCTTGTGCGTGTGTCGTGTGTACGTGCGTGAGGACATGGCTAGCTATGCCGCCGGCCGGCCCCTGGTTTAATTAAGCTAGGCTTAGTAGTAGTTTAGTTCTAAGTTAGTCTACTAGTAAATGACATGTAGGCCCCCTTTAATAAGTTAGATTTATTTATTTGTTTACGTGAATAGTACATGACATGTGGGCCACACCTGCCCTTTTGACTAGTCAAGTTGACTTGGTCAGTTCGAATTAATTAAACATAATAATTCCAGAAATTCTAAAATATTAGTAAATCATTGAAAAATAATATAAAATAATCCGTAACTCGAATGAAAAAGTGCTATACATGAAAGTTGCTCAGAACGACGAGACGAATTTGAATATGTGTTCAGTTCATCCACCGCACGTCCCTATCATAGCGGACATGCAACCTTTCCCCTCTGGTTCGTCTGTCCGAAAATGCCAAACTTCGGGAAAGCATTCCTGGATGTTATCCCCCTTCGCCGGTAGCGTGTAGCACCATGTTAGAACACGTCTAGCTCTGCCTGTTGTCCTGTTATGCTCTTGCGTGCTATGTATTTACTGTTTCTCCCCCCTCTTCTCTTCGGTAGACCTCGTGATGGTTGTCGATGCCGCTGTGATTGACTACGTCATCGACGACCCCTCCTTCTCGTCTGAGCAACCAGGCAAGCCCCCCTTTGATCATCCCGATATCACCCATTCCATTCTCTGATGCTTGCATTAGATTTTGCTACTGTTATTGTTTGCTCCTATTCTGATGCATAGCCTGCTTTTGTAACCTGCTCATTGTACCTTACATGCTTATCCTAAACTGCTTAGTATAGATTGGTTAGTGATCCATCAGTGACCCCCACCTTGTCCCAGTTGCCCCGCTTTATGTTCGATGACTCGATCAACGTGATCGACGTCCAGGCCCCGACACCGCACATCACCCCCTAGTTGTACGACTCTGCAGAGTTACTATCGAGTGCCGAGGGTGACACCTCATACATCACTCCTGATGAGATATCTGTAGTGTAGCTATTCAGTCGTGGTCATCGAGGGTGATTTCCTCCTTAACCACTCCGATACGACTATGGTGCAACCCCTCAAGTGTGAACCTCGAGGGTGGTTCCTCTTACGTTCACCTTGATGATTATATTGAGTGGAATCCACCGAGGGTGGTTCCTCAGGGTTCCCCTTGGTGTTAGATACACAGTTACTATGGTTATTATGACTTTACACTAAACCATGTTATTAAAGATGGGTCGGCCCAGAGGGGTACCCACGCGAGCTTAGTTGCGAGTAATGTGGAGTCGGGTTGACCTGGAAGGTGCCCGCGAGATACTTACGAGGCGTGGGCGGGCATTCTTAGCCCTTGCCGCAAGTCCTCGAGACGGGGCGATGGGGTCACATCGATCATGAGTCTTTGCTCGTTACCGCGTGCTCCTAATCCACTACATTTTGGATATTTGATCCGAGGGGCCTTTGGCCTGATAGCGCTAACCATCACGTGGGCATAGTATGGGTGTTCTGCATTGTATGCATCAGCCGAAGCTTATTAGACGTCAGCGACTGAGCGACGCCCGCCGGGTTGGACTGGTAAGCACCTGCCTTTTTGAGGAAGGTAGCTAGGTCTGCTCACCGGCCGCCCACGCAACGTGCAGGAGTTCCCGTGGCGATGGCCCAAGACCCCTGGGGGCATAGGTTTAGTCCGGCGTGCTTGACCTCTCTATTAAGCCTAGGTCGGGTTGCGGCGTATTGTTTGGCCGAGGCCGGGCATGACCCAGGAAAGTGTATCTGGCCGGAGTTAATCGAGCGTGATGGGTAAGTTGGTGCACCCCTGTAGGGAAGAAAACATCTATCTATAGCTTGTCCTATGGTAACAGACACTCGGAGTTGTATCCTGATCGATACAAGTAGAACTGGATACTTGAGATGAGACATGGATAGGAGAAATGGATAGTATGGCTCTGGGATTGCTTTCTCGCAGGGAGTCGAGAAAGGATCTCTGGCCGAGGTTGATAACACAAGTACTACTTTACTTTATGCTACTCTTATCTCTTCTGATGCTGCAAGATGCTTGGAGCTGCTTGAAGATGCTAGTCTTCGATAGGCTAGGCTTTTCCCTTTTTTTTCTGGCATTCTGCAGTTTAGTCCACATATACTACCCATTTCATTGACACCGATGCATATATAGTGTAGATCCTTGCTTGCGAGTACTTTGGATGAGTACTCACGGTCGCTTTGCTCCCTCTTTTTTTTCCTTTTTCTTTATTTTCGGATGTCGCAACCAGATGGTGGAGCTCATGAGCCAGGCCACACCACCGACGATTACTACTACACCGAGGGTGCCTACTACTACGTGGAGGCCGTCGACGACCAGGAGTAGTTAGGAGGCTCCCAGGCAGGAGGCCTTGCCTTTTCGATTGATGTTGCTTTTGGTCTAGCCTTCTTAAGGCAAACTTGTTTAACTCATGTCTGTACTCAGATAATGTTGCTTCCGCTGACTCATTTGTATTCGAGCCCCCAAGGCCCCTGACTTGTAATATAAAGCTTGTATTATTTTCATCTGTGTCTAGAGTTGTGTTGTGATATCTTCCCGTGAGTCCCTGATCATGATCGTACACATTTGCGTGTATGATTAGTGTACGGTCGAAATGGGGGCGTCACAACTTGCACTAGTGAAAGTATGAACCCTAGGCCTTATTTCCTAGCATTGCAATACCGTTTACGCTCACTTTTATCATCAGTTACCTTGCTGTTTTTATATTTTCAGATTACTCATATATATCATCCATATTGCATGTGTATCACCATCTCTTCGCCGAACTAGTGCACCTATACAATTTACCATTGTATTGGGTGTATTGGGGACACAAGAGACTCTTTGTTATTTGGTTGCAGGGTTGTTTGAGAGAGACCATCTTCAACCTACGCCTCCCACGGATTGATAAACCTTAGGTCATCCACTTGAGGGAAATTTGCTACTGTGCTACAAACCTCTGCACTTGGAGGCCCAACAACGTCTACAAGAAGAAGGTTGCGTAGTAGACATCAAGCTTTTTTCTGGCGCCGTTGCTGGGGAGGTTAGCGCTTGAAGGTTCCCCGGTTAGCGCTTGAAGGTATATCTTTAGATCTTGCAATCGAATCTTTTAGTTTCTTATTTTATCACTAGTTTAGTTTATAAAAGAAAATTACAAAAAATGGAATTGAGGGTACCTCATATGCTTCATCTTTTTAATATCTTTCATGAAAATAAGGATTCCGATAATTGTGCCAAATTGTTAGAAGAAGAATGCATTAGAATGTTTGGCACTAAATCTTTGTATGACGAGCATGATTGCAATGTTGTTAGTATGAATTCCTTGAATATCTATGATGCTAACGATATGCAAAGCCACAAGCTTGGGAATGCTATGTTTGATGAAGATGATATTTTTTGTCCCCCGAGTTTTGATGAGCAAATTTATTTTGATGATAGCATGCCTCCTATTTATGATGATTATATTGATGAAAGTGGGTTTGGAAGAGTTTCAACTTTAGGAAGTAATGATCCCACTATTGTGGAGGGTGTTGAATCTGATTGTGATAATTATGAAAGTGGGTTTGGAGAGGTCATGACTTTAGTTAATGTTAATCCCACTATTTTGGAAGAGTGTCAACTTTGCATACTTGTAGATCATGAAAAGAATGCTTTATGTGATGGTTATATTCTTGAATTCATTCATGATGCTACTGAAAATTACTATGAGGGAGGAACATATGCTCGTAGGAATTGCAATAATATCAAGTTTCCTCTCTATGTGCTTAAAATCTTGAAGTTATGCTTGTTTTGCTTTCCTATGCAAGTTGATTCTTATTCCCACAAGTTGTTTGCTCACAAAATCCCTATGCATAAGAAGTGGGTTAGATTTAAATGTGCTAGTCATACTCTTTATGATGCTCTCTTTATGTTTCAATTCTTACCTTTTATGTGAGCATCATTGAAATCATCATGCCTAGCTAGGGGCGTTAAACGATAGCGCTTGTTGGGAGGCAACCCAATTTTATTTTTGTTCCTTGATTTTTGATCCTGTTTAGCAATAAATAATCTATCTAGCCTATGGTTAGATGTGGTTTATGTTTTAATTAGTATTTGTGCCAAGTAGAACCTTTGGGAAGACTTGGGAAAACTCTTTGCGATCTTGCTGTAAAAAACAGAAACTTTAGCGCTCACGAGATTTGCTGCCATTTTTTAATGGAGAGTGCTATTTAGTTAATTATTTTTTCAGATGATTAATAGATCAATTCCTCACGTCCATCAATTTATTTTAGAATTTTTGGGGTTCCAGAAGTATTCAAAACCTATAGATTACTACAGACTGTTCTGTTTTTGACAGATTCTGTTTTTCGTGTGTTGTTTGCTTATTTTGATGAATCTATGGCTAGTAATAGAGTTTATGAACCATAGAAAAGTTGGAATACAGTAGGTTTAACACCAATATAAATAAAGAATGAGTTCATTACAGTACCTTGAAGTGGTGGTTTGTTTTCTTTTACTAACGGAGCTCATGAGTTTTCTGTTAAGTTTTGTGTTGTGAAGTTTTCAAGTTTTGGGTAAAGATTCGATGGACTATGGAATAAGGATTGGAAAGAGCCTAAGCTTGGGGATTACCAAGGCACCCCAAGGTAATATTCAAGTACAACCAAGAGCCTACGCTTGAAGATGCCCCGAAAGGCATCCCCTCTTTCATCTTCGTTCATCGGTAACTTTACTTGGAGCTATATTTTTATTCACCACATGATATGTGTTTTGCTTGGAGCGTCAATTTATTTTGTTAGTATTTGATTTATGTTATTTAGAACAATGTTTTGCATCTTTTATTTCAATAAAAGTGGCATTGATGGCCTTTATTATGCCTATTTTACAAGTCTACATGTTGCTGTTTGAAAATAGAAAGTTTACCACTGTTGCAAAAATTCCCTAGAAAAGTAGGAATGTGATAAAATGTTGAAACCTTTTGCATAATAAGCTCTGATAATTTTAATACATTGGGAATTTTCTTTCATAATTTTTGGAGCTAGGGAAGTATGGATCTTGCTGCATTTTTCATAGACTGTCCTGTTTAGGCAGATTGCTGTTATGTTTGCATTGTTTGCATATGTTTGCTTGTTTAATGATTCTATTTGAGAATAGTACTATTAAATATGCGGAGGCATTTAGTATGCAATGTTGATTAATAATTTTAGTGATTTGCTACAGAAGAGTATGATAAGGTTTTTGCATTGGTTTATACTAACTTATCTCACGAGTCCTTGTTGAGTTTTGTGTGGATGGAGCTTTTGAGATTTAGGGAGACCGTGATATGAGAGGAATTAAGGAGACACAAAAGCTCAAGCTTGGGGATGCCCAAGGCATCCCAAGATAATATTTCAAGAGGTCTCAAGCGTCTAAGCTTGGGGATGCCCCGGTTGGCATCCCACCTTTCTCCTTCAAAAACTATCGGTTAGTATCGGTTGATCCTAAGTTTTTGCTTCTTCACATGATGTTTGATAATATTAGATGTCATTTTATTTTGTTTTGCTTGCTGTTTGAATAAAGTATCAAGATCTGAAATTATTAAATGGAAGATTCTTCACATAGCTAAATAATTATTTAACTAGTCATTGATCTTCACTTATATCTTTCGGAGTAGTTTGTTATTCATTCACGTGCTTCACATATATCCTATGAGTAAATGGTTGAGTGAACTGAATATATAAATCTAAAATTATATATGTTTCATATGCTTATCCCATGGGAATAATGACTTCACATATAAGAAGTAGAGGTGGTAAATTTATTGAAGGTTAGCAAACATTGTATTTGTCACCTGAACAATTCATGAAAGAATATTGAGAGAAGAGAGATCTCACATATAAATATACTATCTTGGACATCTTTTGTAATTGTGAGCACTCATTAAAATATGACATGTTAAAAGATTGGTGTTGGACAAGGAAGACAACGTAATGGGTTATGTTTTCTTATATCTGAAATAAAGTATATTGTCATAGATCATTCAACATGCTGAGCTTGCCTTCCCCCCTCATGCTAGCCAAATTCTTTGCACCAAGTAGAGATACTACTTGTGCTTCCAAACATCCCTTAAACCAGTATTGCCATGAGAGTCCACCATACCTACCTATGGATTGAGTAAGATCCTTCAAGAAAATTGTCATCGGTGCATGCAATAAAAATTGCTCTCTAAATATGTATGATCTATTAGTGTGGAGAAAATAAGCTTTATACGATCTTGTGATGTGGAAGCAATAAAAGCGATGGACTGCATAATAAAGCTCCCTATCACAAGTGGCAATATAAAGTGACGTTCTTTCACATTAAGATTTTGTGCATCCAACAATAAAAGCGCATGACAACCTCTGCTCCCCTCTGCGAAGGGCCTATCTTTTATTCTTGTCTTATACCTTATGCAAGAGTCATGGTGATCTTCACCTTTCCTTTTTACATTTTATCATTTGGCAAGCGCATTGTGTTGGAAAGATCCTGATATATATATATATATATATATACACACACACACACAATTGGATGTAAGGCATCATGAACTATTATTGTTGACATTACCTTGAGGTAAAAGGTTGGGAGGTGAATCTATAAGCCCCTATCTTTCTCTTTGTCTCATTAAAACTTTGAACCCATAAATATCACGTGAGTGTTAGCAATTGTGAAAGACTAAATGATAGTTGAGTATCTGAAGTTTGCTGAATCAAAGATCTGACATAGACCTTTCCTGAAAATAAGACAAATTGTAATTGTTTGATGACTAATAACACGGTTTGTTAGTTTTCAAGAAAGTTTATGATCTATACTTTAACATGTGAATAGCTTGTTACTTGATCATGAGAAGTCCTATGAGTTGAGCTATTGTTATGATATATAATGGTGCTAGAAAAGGTGATTGAAATTACCATTGATCAAACTTGTGCACCTGCTAGCATTCACACTTCATAAATTCTTTCTTTTATCATTTACCTACTCGAGGACGAGCAGGAATTAAGCTTGGGGATGCTGATACGTCTCCAACATATCTATAATTTATGAAGTATTCATGCTATTATATTATCTGTTTTGGATGTTTATGGGCTTTACTAAACACTTTTATATTATTTTTGGGACTAACCTATTAACCGGAGACCCAGCCCAAATTGTTGTTTTCTTGCCTATTTCAGTGTTTCGAAGAAAAGGAATATCAAACGGAGTCCAAACGGAATGAAACCTTCAGGAGAGTTATTTTTGGAATGGAAGCAATCCACGAGAGTTGGAGTAGACGTCAGGGAAGCTTCGAGGAAGCCACGAGACAAGGAGGCGTACCCTACCCCTGGGTGCGCCCCACCCTCATGGGCCCCTCATGGCTCCCCTGACCGACTTCTTTCGCCTATATATATGTCCATATACCCTAAAAACATCAGGGAGCAGAATAGATCGGGAGTTCCGCCACCGCAAGCCACTATAGCCACCAAAAACCAATCGGGACCCTGTTCCGGCACCCTGCCGGAGGGGGAATCCCTCACCGGTGGCCATCTTCGTCATCCCGACGCTCTCCATGACGAGGAGGGAGTAGTTCACCCCCGGGGCTGAGGGTATGTACCTGTAGCTATGTGTTTGATCTCGCTCTCTCTCGTGTTCTTGAGGTGGTATGATCTTGATGTATCGTGAGCTTTGCTATTATAGTTGGATCTTATGATGTTTCTCCTCCTCTACTCTCTTGTAATGGATTGAGTTTTCCCTTTGAAGTTATCTTATCGAATTGAGTCTTTAATGATTCGAGAACACTTGATGTATGTCTTGCATGTGCTTATCTGTGGTGACAATGGGATATCACATGATCCACCTGATGTATGTTTTGGTGATCAACTTGCGAGTTCCGTGAACTTATGCATAGGGGTTGGCACACGTTTTCGTCTTGACTCTCCGGTAGAAACTTTGGGGCACTCTTTGAAGTTCTTTGTGTTGGTTGAATAGATGAATCTGAGATTGTGTGATGCATATCGTATAATCATACCCACGGATACTTGAGGTGACATTGGAGTATCTAGGTGACATTAGGGTTTTGGTTGATATGTGTCTTAAGGTGTTATTCTATTACGAACTCTTGAATAGATCGATCCGAAAGAATAACTTTGAGGTGGTTTCGTACCCTACAATAATCTCTTCGTTTGTTCTCCGCTATTAGTGACTTTGGAGTGACTCTTTGTTGTATGTTGAGGGATAGTTATATGATCCAATTATGTTATTATTGTTGAGAGGACTTGCACTAGTGAAAGTATGAACCCCAGGCCTTGTTTCCTAGCATTGCAATACCGTTTACGCCCACTTTTATCATTAGTTACCTTGCTGTTTTTATATTTTCAGATTACAAATACTCATATCTATCATCCATATTGCACTTGTATCACCATCTCTTCGCCGAACCAGTGCACCTATACAATTTACTATTGTATTGGGTGTGTTGGGGACACAAGAGACTCTTTGTTATTTGGTTGCAGGGTTGTTTGAGATAGACCATCTTCAACCTACGCCTCCCACGGATTGATGAACCTTAGGTCATCCACTTGAGGGAAATTTGCTACTGTCCTACAAACCTCTGCACTTGGAGGCCCAACAACGTCTACAAGAAGAAGGTTGCGTAGTAGACATCACTAACCGTTAGCCATAGTAGTAGAAGTAATAGTTGGCGAGACAACTTCATGAAGATCATGATGATGGAGATCATGGTGTCATGCCGGTGACGAAGGTGATCATGCCGCGCCTCGAAGATGGAGATCAAAAGGCGCAAGATGATATTGGCCATATCATGTCACTTTATGATTTGCATGTGATGTTTATCATGTTTGCATCTTATTTTCTTAGAACGACGGTAGCAGAAATACGATGATCCCTCACAAAATTTCAAGGAAGTGTTTCCCCTAACTGTGCACTGTTGCAAAGGATCATTGTTTCGAAGCACCACATGATGATCGTGTGTGATAGATTCTAACATTCACATACAACGGGTGTAAGCCAGATTTACACATGTGAAACACTTAGGTTTACTTGACGAGCCTAGCATGTACAGACATGGCCTCAGAACACAAGAGACCGAAAGGTCGAACATGAGTCGTATAGTAGATGCGATCAACATGGAGATGTTCACCATTGATGACTAGTCCGTCTCACGTGATGATCGGACACGTGATGAATAGAGGGATGTCTATCTAAGTGGGAATTCATTAATAATTTGATTAGATGAACTTAATTATCATGAACTTAGTCTAAAGTTGTCTTTACAATCTATCCTGTAGATCCAATGGCCCACGCCAATGTTGCCCTCAACTTCAACGCGTTCCTAGAGAAAACCAAGGTGAAAGACGATGGTAGAAACTATACGGATTGGGTTCGTAACTTGAGGATCATCCTCATAGCTGCCAAGAAAGCATATGTCCTTGAAGCACCGCTAGGTGAAGCACCCATTTTCTCAGCAACTCAAGACGTTATTAATGCCTGGCAGTCGCGTAGTGATGATTACTCCCTGGTTCAGTGCGGCATACTTTACAGCTTATAATCGGGGCTCCAAAAGCATTTTGAGCAGCACAGAGCATATGATATGTTCCAAGAGCTGAAAATGATTTTCCAAGCTCATGCCCGAGTCGAAAGATATGAAGTCTCTGACAAGTTCTACAGTTGTAAGATGGAGGAAAACAGTTCTGTCAGTGAGCATATACTCAAAATGTCTGGGTTGCACAACCGCTTGTCTCAGTTGGGAGTTAATCTTCCAGATGACTCGGTCATTGACATGATCCTCCAATCACTTCCATCTAGCTACAAGAGCTTTGTGATGAACTACAATATGCAAGGGATGGAGAAGTCCATTCCTGAGTTATATTCAATGCTAAAATCAGCGGAGGTGGAAATCAAAAAGGAACATCAAGTGTTGATGGTGAATAAGACCACTAGTTTCAAGGAAGGCAAGTGTAAGAAGAACTTCAAGAAGGACGGCAAGGGAATTGCCGCACCCGGTAAGCCAGTTGCCGGGAAGAAGCCAAAGAATGGACCCAAGCCTGAGACTGAGTGCTTTTATTGCAAGGTAAATGGTCACTGGAAGCGGAACTGCTCCAAGTACTTAGCGAGTAAGAAGGCTGGCAACACCAAAGGTATATATGATATACATGTTATTGATGTGTGATACGTCTCCAACGTATCTATAATTTTTGATTGCTCCATGCTATATTATCTACTGTTTTGGACATTATTGGGCTTTATTATCCACTTTTATATTATTTTTGGTACTAACCTATTAACTGGAGGCCCAGCACAGAATTGCTGTTTTTTTGCCTGTTTTAGGGTTTCGAAGAAAAGGAATATCAAATGGAGTCCAAACGGAATGAAACCTTCGGGAACGTGATTTTCTCATCGAATACAACTCAGGAGACTTGGACCCTATGTCAAGACACGTAACAGGAGGCCACGAGGTAGGGGACGCGCCTACCCCCCAGGCACGCCCTCCACCCTCGTGGGCCCCCTGTTGCTCCACCGACGTACTTCTTCCTCCTATATATACCCACGTACCCCCAAACGACCAGAGACGGAGCCAAAACCCTAATTCCACCGCCATAACTTTCTGTATCCACGAGATCCCATCTCGGGGCCTGTTCTGGAGCTCCGCCGGAGGGGGCATCGATCATGGAGGGCTTCTTCATCAACACCATAGCCCCTCCGACGAAGTGTGAGTAGTTTACCTCAGACCTACGGGTCCATAGTTAGTAGCTAGATGGCTTGTTCTCTCTTTTTGGATCTCAATACAATGTTCTCCCCCTCTCTTGTGGAGATCTATTCGATGTAATCTTCTTTTTGCGGTGTGTTTCTTGAGACCGATGAATTGTGGGTTTATGATCAAGTCTATCTATGAATAATATTTGAATCTTCTCTGAATTCTTTTATGTATGATTGGTTATCTTTGCAAGTCTCTTCGAATTATCAGTTTGGTTTGGCCTACTAGATTGACCTTTCTTGCAATGGGAGAAGTGCTTAGCTTTGGGTTCAATCTTGCGATGTCCTTTCCCGGTGACAGTAAGGGCAGCAAGGCACGTATTGTATTGTATTGTTGCCATCGAGGATAACAAGATGGGGTTTTCTTCATATTGCATGGTTCTATCCCTCTACATCATGTCATCTTGCTTAAGGCGTTACTCTATTTTTAACTTAATACTCTAGATGCATGCTGGATAGCGGTCGATGTGTGGAGTAATAGTAGTAGATGCAGGCAGGAGTCGGTCTACTTGTCTCGGACGTGATGCCTATATACATGATCATACCTAGATATTCTCATAACTATGCTCAATTCTGTCAATTGCTCAACAGTAATTTATTCACCCACCATAGAATACTTATGCTCTCGAGAGAAGCCACTAGTGAAACCTATGGCCCCCGGGTCTATCTTTATCATATCAATCTCCTACTACTTAGTTATTTACTTTGCTATTTACTTTGCCTTTATTTTACTTTGCATCTTTATCATAAAAATACCAAAAATACTATCTTATCATATCTATCAGACCTCACTCTCGTAAGTGGCCCTATAGGGATTGACAACCCCTATTTGCGTTGATTGCGAGGATTTATTTGTTTTGTGCAGGTGCGAGGGACTCGCGCGTAGCCTCCTACTGGATTGATACCTTGGTTCTCGAAAACTGAGGGAAATACTTACGCTACTTTGCTGCATCATCCCTTCCTCTTCGGGGAAAACCAACGCAGTGCTAAAAGAGGTAGCAATGTGTACCTTACCAGCACTCGTAGTAGCTCCTGGGTATTTGATACCGGTGCGGTTGCTCATATTTGTAACTCAAAACAGGAGTTGTGAAATAAGCGGAGACTGGCAAAGGACAAGGTGACGATGCGCGTAGGGAATGGTTCCAAGGTCGATGTGATCGCCGTCGGCACGCTGCCTCTACATCTATCTTCAGGATTAGTTTTAAACCTCAATAATTGTTATTTAGTACCAGCTTTGAGCATGAACATTGTATCAGGATCTCGTTTAATGCGAGATGGCTACTCATTTAAATCCGAGAATAATGGTTGTTCTATTTATATGAGAGATATGTTTTATGGTCATGCCCCGCTAGTAAATGGTTTATTTTTATTGAATCTCGAACGTGATGTTACACATATTCATAGTATGAATGCCAAAATATGTAAGGTTGGTAATGATAGTCTCACATACTTGTGGCACTGCCACCTTGGTCACATTGGTCTCAAATGCATGAAGAAACTCCATGCAGATGGACTTTTGCAGTCTCTTGATTATGAATCATTTGACACGTGTGAACCAAGCCTCATGGGCAAAATGACCAAGACTCCGTTCTCCGGAACAATGGAGCGAGCAACCAATTTATTGGAAATCATACATACTGATGTGTGCGGTCCAATGAGCGTTGAGGCTCGTGGTGGCTATCGTTATGTTCCTACCCTCACTGATGACTTAAGTAGATATGGGTATGTCTACTTAATGAAACACAAGTCCGAGACCTTTGAAAAGTTCAAGGAATTTCAGAGTGAGGTAGAGAATCAATGTGACAGGAAAATAAAGTTCTTACGATCAGATCGTGGAGGGGAATATTTGAGTCACGATTTTGGCATGCACTTAGGGAAATGTGGAATTGTTTCACAACTCACGCTGCCTGGAACACCTCAGTGTAATGGTGTGTCCAAACATTGTAATCGCACTCTATTGGATATGGTGCAATCTATGATGTCTCTTACCGATCTACCGCTATCATTTTGGGGTTATGCTTTAGAGACTGCCGCATTCACTTTAAATAGGGCTCCGTCGAAATCCATTGAGATGACACCGTATGAATTATGGGTTGGAAAGATAAGAATGCTAACAAGGTATGCAAGCTCCAGCGCTCCATCTATGGGCTGGTGCAAGCATCTTGGAGTTGGAATATTCGCTTTGATGAAATGATCAAAGCGTTCGGGTTTATGCAGGCTTATGGAGAAGCCTGTGTTTACAAGAAAGTGAGTGGGAGCTCTGTAGCATTTCTCATATTATATGTGGATGATATACTATTGATGGGAAATGATATAGAACTTTTGGAAAGCATAAAGGCCTACTTGAATGAGTGTTTTTCAATGAAGGATCTTGGAGAAGCTGCTTACATATTAGGCATCAAGATCTATAGAGATAGATCGAGACGCCTCATTGGTCTTTCTCAAAGCACATACCTTGACAAGATATTGAAGAAGTTCAATATGGATCAGTCCAAGAAGGGGTTCTTGCCTGTATTGCAAGGTGTGAGATTGAGCACGGCTCAATGCCCGACCTCGGCAGAAGATAGAGAAAAGATGAGTGTCATCCCCTATGCCTCAGCCATAGGGTCTATTATGTATGCCATGCTGTGTACCAGGCCTGATGTGAACCTTGCCGTAAGTTTTGTAGGGAGGTACCAAAGTAATCCCGGCATGGAACACTGGACAACGGTCAAGAATATCCTGAAGTACCTGAAAAGGACTAAGGATATGTTTCTCGTTTATGGAGGTGATGAGGAGCTCGTCGTAAAGGGTTACGTCGATGCTAGCTTCGACACAGATCTGGATGACTCCAAGTCACAAACCGGATACATGTACATTTTGAATGGTGGGGCAGTCAGCTGGTGCAGTTGCAAGCAAAGCGTTGTGGCGGGATCTACATGTGAAGCGGAGTACATAGCAGCCTCGGAGGCAGCACAGGAAGCAGTCTGGATGAAGGAGTTCATCACCGACCTAGGAGTTATCCCCAATGCGTCGGCCCGATGACTCTCTTATGTGACAACACTTGAGCCATTGCCCTTGACAATGAGCCCATGTTTCACAAGAAGACTAGGGATATCAAGCGTTGCTTCAACTCCATTCATGAATATATTCAAGATGGAGACATAGATATTTGTAAAGTGCATACAGATCTGAATATCATAGAACCGTTGACTAAACCTCTTCCACGAGCAAAACATGATCAACACCAGAACTCTATGGGTGTTCGATTCATCACAATGTAACTAGATTATTGACTCTAGTGCAAGTGGGAGACTGTTGGAAATATGCCCTAGAGGCAATAATAAAATGGTTATTATTATATTTCCTTGTTCATGATAATTGTCTGTTGTTCATGCTTTAATTGTATTAATCGGAAATCGTAATACATGTGTGAATACATAGATGACAACATGTCCCTAGTGAGCCTCTAGTTGACTAGCTCGTTGATCAATAGATGGTTATGGTTTCCTGACCATGGACATTGGATATTGTTGATAACGGGATCACATCATTAGGAGAATGATGTGATGGACAAGACCCAATCCTAAGCATAGCACAAGATCATGTAGTTCGTTCGCAAGAGCTTTTCTAATGTCAAGTATCGTTTCCTTAGACCATGAGATTGTGCAACTCCCGGATACCGTAGGAATGCTTTGGGTGTATCAAACGTCACAACATAACTGGGTGACTATAAAGGCGCACTACAGGTATCTTCGAAAGTGTCTGTTGGGTTGGCACGAATCGAGACTGGGATTTGTCACTCTGTATGACGGAGAGGTATCTCTGGGCCCACTCGGTAATGCATCATCATAATGAGCTCAGTTTGACTAAAGAGTTAGTCACGGGATCATGCATTGCGGAATGAGTAAAGAGACTTACCGGTGACGAGATTGAACAAGGTATGGGGATACCAATGATCGAATCTCGGGCAAGAAACATACCGATAGACAAAGGGAATTGTATACGAGATTGATTGAATCCCCGACATCGTGGTTCATCCGATGAGATCATCATGGAACATGTGGGAGCCAATATGGGTATCTAGATCCCGCTATTGTTTATTCGCCGGACAGGTGTCTCGGTCATGTCTGCATGGTTCCCGAACCCGTAGGGTCTACACACTTAAGGTTCGGTGATGCTAGAGTTGTAACGGGAATAGTATGTGGTTACCGAAGGTAGTTTGGAGTCCCGGATGAGATCCCGGATGTCACGACGAGTTCCGGAATGGTCCGGAGGTGAAGATCGATATATTGGACGAAGGGTATTGGAGTCCGGAAGTGTTCCGAGGGTACCAGGCTATGGCCAGCATGACCGAAAGGTGTTTCAGGAGCCCCGGCAAGTGTTGCAGGGCCTCATGGGCCAAGGGAAGGGGGCAAACCAGCGCACTAAGGGGATGTGCACCCCACACCCTTTTCCCATGTTACTTAGGGAGGTGGGGCACCTCCACCTGGCTTGGGAGGCAAGCCTCCACCTGCTTGGCTTGGGGGGGAAGTCTCCCTAGGGTTTCCCTAGGGAGATCCAATCTGCCCTAGCCGCCGCCCCCTAGGGGAAACATTAGGGCGCGTCACCCTCTCCCCTCCCCCTATATATAGTGAGGGGGCGGGAGGGCAGCCATACCCTTCCCCTGGCGGAGCCCTCTCCCCTCTCCAACTCCTCCTCCTCTGCAGTAGTGCTTGGCGAAGCCCTGCCGGAGAACCACGAGCTCGTCCATCACCACGCCGTCGTGTTGCTGGAGTTCTCCCTCAACTTCTCCTCTCCCCTTGCTAGATGAAGAAGGAGGAGACGTCCCCGGGCTGTACGTGTGTTGAACGCGGAGGCGCCGTCCGTTCTGGCGCTAGATCGGATCTTCCGTGATTTGAATCGCCGCGAGTATGACCCCATCAACCGCGTTCTTGTAACGCTTCCGCTTAGCAATCTTCAAGGGTATGAAGATGCACTCCCTCTCTCTCTCTTGTTGCTAGCATCTCCTAGATTTATCTTGGTGACACGTAGGAAAATTTTGAATTATTACTACGATCCCCAACAATACCGGCATCCATGGCAAGGGGAGAAGGTGGGGAACAATCACTCTAGATGGTATCATGGAAGACGGCGGTCCATCGGCGGTCTGATGGCGGGACCGGTGCTTGTTCGTCGCCTGTGAGACAGGAGAAGGTGAGGGAGAAAGAGATGAATGGGTATGGGGGAGCTGGAACTCCCCCTACTCGACTCATAACCCCCGCACTCATCCCGAGAGTGGTAGTACCGCTCGGAGGAGCGGTAGTACTGCTACTTCTTGAGCTTGCATTGGTTTTTCCCTTGAAGAGGAAAAGGTGATGCAACAAATTAAAGATAAGCATTTCCCTCAGTTAAGAACAGAGGTATCAATCTAGTAGGAGGCACAAGCAAGTCCCCAAATATTGCACCTACACAAACAAACAAATACCTGCACCCAACACGATAAAAGGGGTTGTCAATCCCTTCATGATTACTTGCAAGGATGATATCTGATAGAGATAGATATAAAAGATAGGTAAAAGTGCAAAATAAAGTAAATATAAATAAAGTGCAACAAGGTATTTTTGTATTTTTGGTTTTATAGATATGAAAATAATATCATGGTAAATAGACCTCGGGCCATAGTTTTCACTAGAGGCATCTCTCTTGAAAGAACGTATATGGTGGGTAAACAAATTACTATTGAGCAATTGATAGAAAAGCGCAAAGTTATGACGACATCCAAGGCAATGATCATGAATATAGGCATTACGTCCGTGACAAGTAGACCAACTCCTGCCCGCATCTACTATTATTACTCCACACATCGACTGCTATCCAACATGCATCTAGTGTATTAAGTTAACAAGAACATATTAACGCCTTAAGCAAGATGACATGATGTAGAGGGATAAACTCAAGCAATATGATATAAACCCCATCTTTTTATCCTTAATGGCAACAATACAAATGCACGCCTCGCTACCCCTACTGTCACTGGGCGAGGACACCGCAAGATTGAACCCATCACAAAGCACATCTCCCATTGCAAGATAAATCAATCTAGTTGGCCAAACCAAATCAATAGATCGGATAGAAATACAGAGCTATCTTAATCTTGCATAAAAGAGTTGAGAGAAGACTCAAATAATATTCATAGATAATCTGATCATAAATCCACAATTCATCGGATCTCAACAAACGCACCGCAAAAGAAGATTACATCGAATAGAACTCTAAGAACATCGAGGAGAACATTGTATTGAAGATCAAAGAGAGAGAAGAAGCCATCTAGCTACTAGATATGGACTCGTAGGTCTGTGGTAAATTACTCACACATCATCAGAAGGGCATCAAGGTTGATGTAGAAGCCCTCCGCGATCGAATCCTCCTCCGGCGGAGTGCCAGAAAAGGCCCCAAGATGGGATCTCATGAGAACAAAAGCTTGTGGTGGCGGAAAAGTATTTTTGGTGTGCCCTCTAACGTAAGGGGAATACTTGGGTATTTATAGAGCTGGGATTAGGGTTAGGAGAGCCACGGGGGGCCCACAAGCCTAGGGGGAAACCTCCTGAGGTGCGCCCCTAGGGCTCATGGCCCCGTTGTGGGTCTTCTGGCCTCTTCCCAAAACTTCGCGGTTGTCTTCTGGTCCAAGAAAAATCATCATAAAGTTTTATTCCATTTGGACTCCGTTCGGTATTGATTTTCTGTAAAAGACAAAAACAAGGAAAAAACAACAACTGGCACTAGGCACTAGGTTAATAGGTTAGTCCCAAAACATGATATAAAATGGCATATTAATGCATATAAAACATCCAAGATGGATAATATAATAGCATGGAACAATAAAAAATTATAGATACGTTGGAGACGTATCAAGTACCACCCCGGTACTACTATGTGGCAGGAGGCCGTGGTAGTACCGCTCGAGCGGTAGTACTATGTGTAAGGGAACACGATAGAAAACAAAAATGTTCTGACCTACGCACCAGCCCAGGACCACTATGGAGACTGCATACATGGTTTGATCTTTTTCGTTACCGACTCATACCGGGAAGTAGAGTCGATGACGATCGGCGGTGCAGATCCCCGCAGCTAGGATTTACAACCTCCCAACCACGAGGATGTATACCCTCATCTGCTCCTCAGACATCCCTCCAGGAGGCGGTTGAACAGCCCCCCGGACGGTGTCACGGACAGCCCTTCGGGAGGACCTTCAAAACTCGAACGGTCACTCGGACAGCCCTTCGGGAGGACCTTCAAAACCCGGACGGTCACACGGACAGCCCTTCGGGAGGCACTCATGAACTAAGACCGAAACTACAATCTCTCTACAGAGTTGCACACATACGGTGTCATCTATCCGGCAGGGCTTCGCCGTCCAGAACTAGTTCCTGCCGGAACCCACACGGCCATACGGCTCTACGAAACTCTTTTCATGGGAGGGAGAGAAGAAGCCAGATAATGCATGGCATGTGTATGAGAGCAAGGGATGAGAGTGGAGGGCTGCCCCTCCACCTCTATTTATAGGAAATCCCAAGGGGTAGGGTGGTTTTACAAGAAAACCCAAAACCCACATGAAATGGAGTCCTTCCCAAGGACCTAAAGAGTGAAAACAAGGGACAATTGGGGCCCCATGGATGAGCTGCACCCATGAACGTCCCACCCCTTGTGCCCCCCCCCCAAAAGGAGGTTCCCACCCTTCCATGTCATCCCTAGATCTTTTGGGCAAAGCCCTAAAAGGTGGCTTTCCATAAAATATCCCAAAAGCATTTTCACTATTCATGACGACATTTTTCAGTGTCCGTTCGAACTGAAAATATTTATGTAGGCTTAGAACATTTCCAGTACCCACCATAATAATTTTCAACGCATTTTGGAACAATTCCAGTTTAGTGATTTTCATCTGCGAAAAGCATCTGAACCGGTTCCGGCAGCTCCGGAACATTTCCGATTTTTATTTATGAAAATTTCAAAAAGTTTCCAGAATGATTTTGGCACCCTCCAAGAATTATCAGGCATGTGCCGAAATGTAGCGACCCGACCCGAATGGATCAAGTCTACTGTGCTCCGGTGTCATCCCTGGATCAGTAATGCTGACACCACACACTACATCGAAGGATTTATAGCAGAGTGGCAATCACACACTTATTACATCAATGTCTCCGAAGAGAACTTATTACATAAATATGGCTTAAGGCCATCTAGTAACGATAAAAACGGAAGACTTGGAAGGTAAATGGGTCCATCAACTCCAACGGCATCACTGAGTATAGAACCACGACCTAAAAGCACCTTAATCATCGTCTGAAAAGTCTGCAACATTAACGTTGCAGCCCAAAAACGGGTCAGCACATGGAATATGCTGGCAAGGTAACACATAGAGAATAATGGAATGAAACAGCTATACTATATGCATATTTAGCTGGTGGAAAGCTCTATGGTTACTGTTTTGCGTAAAGCCAATTTTTCCCTACTGCAAAGGAATAGATTTATTTAACTATCATGGTGGTTGTTAAACATTGAGAATGGTTGACAGCATTCTCAATCCCAATTAAAAGTACAATTAAAACCCAACAATATTAATTAGAAGTAACATGATGAGATTCACAAGATATTCAAGTACTAGATACTCAAGATTGTCCATAACCGGGGACACGGCTAATCATGATTAGTTTATTACACTCTGCAGAGGTTTGCGCACTTTTCCCCACAAGACTCGATCGCCTCCGTTGGATTTCCCGCACTACTGGTGTTTGAGAAACGGATGACCGAGACATAGTCTTTCAGAAGCGCTAGCACCTTACGATGGAGTAGACCGTACCACCTACATCCCCTATATCTGCTAGTCTACCCTTATAAGAGTTCGCACGACTTAGTCAACTATGCCAGAGCCCATAATGGCTTGTGGCTGCACACATAAGTATTTAGCATGAAAGATCTTATGATCCCTTTGAGCCTGGGTGGCGGTCCAAAAAAAATAGGCAAGTCCTGATAGACATCAGGTGCCTCAATCCACCCAGATGTGTGTTTAAGTTGCCACCTTAGATAAACCATTAAAATTATCAATCTCACATCTGTCATGGATATCACTCACCCAATCCACGTCTACTAGCATATCATGGCATAAGAAGCAAACGTAGAAGTAACTCCCAAAGGTTTCATAGTAACAGGTAATAGGTACTACCTCATCTACTTCCCATCCCCCAATTTAATTAGATCCTAATCATGCAATGTGTGAGGATGGATCTAATGCAATAAAACTGGGTTGTAGAAAAGGTATGATCAAAGTGTTACTTGCCTTGCTGATGATCCGCGAGTCCTAGAGATTCGAAGTAACAAGCGGCACAATCCGGGTAATCTATCGCAGACAAACAACAAGCATACAATAAGTACTCATCTAATGCACAGGTAAAACTCGAACAAAAGATCGAACCAGAAAGTTCAACTTAAGAACTCCGGTTGCAAAGAGAAAAAGAACCGAACAAAGAAACCAAAAACAAACGGCGGAAGAAAACCACTCGGTTCTAGCAAGTTGAAACTAGGTCAAATTTTACCATAGCAAAAACTTAGTTAAAGTTGAATAGTCGGAACGGCGGTTTCAAAACGAAACTCCAGGCGCTTGAATCACCTGATTCCGATAAACGAGCGAGAAGATGAACTAGAAAGAAGATCGGATCTGAGATCGCGATCGCGGAATAAATTCGACGAACAGAAAAAGAAGAACGGTTAAACAAACGGACGTTCGTTAACCTAGAAGAATCCGGTGATCACGTTCGTTAGGACGAACGGTCCGGCGAACGGTCTCTAGGCAACTAAATCGAAAAAGAAAACGGAACTGATCTAGGGTTTCGAGAAAAGAAAATCGAACGAAAAACCGATCTAGAAAACCGGAACTGTTTAGAGAAGAAAAGAATCGGAACGATTTAGAAGAAAACCGAACCGAGGGAAAGAAATAGAGATGCGGCGCGGTACCTCGGCGAGGTCTGCGGCGAGCGGCGGCGTAGGGCGGCGGCGGCGGCGAGCAAGGGCGGCGGCGTGGGCAAGGGGCGGCGGCGGTGGTGACGTAGGGCGGCGGCGGCGGTAGGGTGAGGGCGCGGCGCGGGGTTGGGTGCGGCTTGGGGTGCTTGGGGCTTTGGTGTGGGTTTAGAGGGGGGGTGCTTGGGTATTTATATAGGTGAGGGGGAGATTACTTGGGGGAGGGAACAAGAAATAAAGTAGGAGAAGGAAAGAGGAAAGAGGAAAAGAAAAAAAACGAAACGGAGTCCTAGAAGGACTCCAGGGCGGCGGCGGCGGCTCCCTGCCTGCGCGCAGGCGCGCGGCGCGGCGCTGGCCTGGCCTGGCCGGGTGGCCTGCTGGGCCTTTGGCCCAGGGCGCTGCGGAATCTTTTTTTAAAACGGTTTCGCGCGCAGAAAAAAAACAGAAAAGAGAACTAAACGAACTCCAAAACTTCTAAAGTAAATTTTCCCCGACTCCTAAAAATGAGTCGAACAAAATGAACTTTTCTCCGGGCCTAAAATGCAATTTTTGAAAACGCGCATTTTTCCGTATCCAAATAAAAGGCAAATAAACTCCGACAAAACCAATGATCCTTTCTTCAAAATTTGAGAAGAACTCAAATATGAAAAAGACGAAATCTCCAACTCTCTCCGAGGGTCCTTGAGTTGCGTGAATTTTTCTAGGATCGACAAAATGCAAGAAAATATGATATGCATGATGATCTAATGTATAACATTCCAAATTGAAAATTTGGGATGTTACAAACCTACCCCCCTTAAGATGAATCTCGTCCTCGAGATTCGGGTTGGCTAGAAAATAGGTGAGGGTGGTCCTTGAGCAAATCTTCTTCTCTCTCCCAGGTGGCTTCATCCTCTGAGTGGTGGTTCCACTGAACTTTGCAAAACTTGATAACCATGCTGCGGGTAACTCTGCTGGCATACTCGAGAATGTTGACTGGTTTCTCTTCATACGTTAAGTCGTCTTTCAACTGAATCGCTTCTAGCGGCACTGTATCTCTTAACGGTACCTCCGCCATCTCGGCGTGACATTTCTTCAGCTGAGAAACATGGAATACGTCATGTACTCCTGACAGTCCCTTTGGTAATTCCAACTTATAAGCGACTTCTCCCATACGTTGCAAGATCTTATATGGTCCAACGAAACGCGGTGCTAATTTTCCCTTAACTCCAAAGCGCTTAACTCCTCGAAGTGGGGATACTCGGAGATACACTCTGTCTCCAGTTTCGTAAACTGTCTCCTTGCGTTTAGAATCTGCGTAGCTCTTCTGCCTGGACTGGGCTACCTTGAGCCTATCGCGAATCAACTTAACCTTCCGTTCAGACTCCTTAATCAAATCTGGTCCAAAGAACTGACGGTCTCCAACTTCATCCCATGACAACGGTGTCCTGCACCTCCTTCCGTACAAAGCTTCGAAAGGTGCCATCTTCAAACTGGTTTGGTAACTGTTGTTATACGAAAACTCCGCATACGGCAAGTTATCGTCCCAACTAGATCCATAATCTAGTGCATAAGCTCTCAGCATATCTTCCAAAATCTGATTGACTCTCTCGGTCTGTCCATCAGTCTGCGGATGAAAAGCGGTGCTGAACTCTAGCCTGGTTCCCAAAGTTTCATGCAACTGATTCCAAAACTTTGAGGTAAATTGGGTTCCTCTATCTGATACAATACTCCTCGGAACTCCATGCAAACAAATGATCCTAGTCATGTATATCTTTGCCAACTTAGCACTGGTGTAAGTGGTCTTAACTGGAATGAAATGTGCTACCTTCGTCAAACGGTCAACTACTACCCATATCGAGTCATATCCAGCTTTTGTCCTGGGTAGTCCTGTGATAAAATCCATGCCTATCTTATCCCACTTCCATTCGGGTATCGGCAATGGTTGTAACAATCCGGCTGGCTTCTGATGTTCTGCCTTTACTCTATGACATACGTCACAAACTGCTACATATGCTGCAATATCCTTCTTCATTCCGGTCCACCAGAATGTTTCCTTCAAATCCAAATACATCTTTGTATTTCCTGGGTGAATCGAATATGGTGAATCGTGTGCCTCTTGCAGAATCAACTTCCTGATCTCCGGGTCATTTGGCACATAAACACGGTCCTCAAACCATAGGGTATCGTGCTCACCCTCACGAAATCCCTTTGCTTTTCCTTTGCTTAGTTTCTCCTTTATAGAAGCAACCTCCTTGTCAGATTTTTGAGCTTCTCTGATTTTATCCATCAATGTCGACTGAATCTCCAATGCTGCTACATAGCCTTTTGGAACTATCTCCAAACTTAGTTCACAAAGGTTTTCTGCTAACTCCTTGGGTATTCCTCCCGTCATTAACGTATTGACATGGCTCTTGCGGCTCAATGTGTCAGCTACTACATTAGCTTTACCGGGATGGTAATGCAATCTCATATCATAATCCTTGATGAGCTCCAACCATCTCCTTTGTCTGAGATTCAACTCCTTCTGCGTGAAAATGTACTTCAAACTCTTGTGATCCGTGTACACCTCACAATGATTTCCAATGAGGAAATGTCTCCATGTCTTCAATGCATGCACTACGGCTGCTAACTCCAAATCATGTGTGGCATAATTCAACTCATGAGGCTTCAGTTGTCGTGAAGCATACGAAACAACTCTCCCTTCCTGCATAAGCACTACTCCAAGTCCTCGACATGAAGCGTCGCAATACACCTCATAATCCTTGGTCTGATCTGGCAAAATCAACACTGGTGAGGTAACCAATCATTTCTTCAACTCCTGGAAACTAGCCTCACACTCCTCAGTCCATTTGAACTTAGTATCCTTCTTCAACAACTCCGTCATAGGCTTCACAATCTTTGAAAAGTTCTCAATGAATCTCCGGTAGTATCCTGCGAGTCCAAGAAAACTCCGGATCTCTCCAACTGTCGTTGGTGCTTCCCATTTGGTTACAGTCTCAACCTTTGCGGGGTCAACTGCTATCCCTTCTCCGGATATAACGTGTCCGAGAAATCCTACTTCCTTCAACCAGAACTCACATTTGCTAAATTTGGCATATAACTGATGTTCCCTTAGTTTCTCCAAAACCAAACGCAAATGTTCATTATGCTCTTCTTCATTCTTTGAATAAACCAGGATATCATCAATGAACACTACGATGAACTTATCCAAAAATTCCATAAACACCTTGTTCATCATGTTCATAAAATAGGCAGGCGCGTTAGTCAATCCAAATGACATAACGGTATACTCATACAGTCCATATCTTGTGGTGAATGCTGTCTTAGGTATGTCCTGCTCTCGAATCTTCAACTAGTGGTACCCTGATCGCAAATCGATCTTGGAAAACACTTTAGCTCCTTGCAAATGATCAAACAGATCATTAATCATTGGCAGTGGATACTTGTTCTTGATGGTTACTTCATTCAATCCACGGTAATCAACAACCATCCTTAATGATCCATCCTTCTTCTCCACTAGAAGTACGGGTGATCCCCAAGGCGAAGAACTTGGGCGAATGTAACCTTTCTCCAACAACTCCTTAATCTGATTCTTAATTTCCACCAAATCCTTTGCTGGCATCCGGTATGGTCTCTTTGATATTGGTCCAGTCCCTGGCAATAACTCAATCAAAAACTCAATGTCTCTATCCGGTGGCATGCCTGGCAACTCTTCTGGAAATACATCAGGAAAATCCTTTACCACTGGTACTTCTTCCTGCACGACTCCTGTCAGGCAATTTACTTGTGTCCTATTTGGCACATGCCGGGATACATACTTGATCCTTCTTCCTTCTAGCGTTGTAAGCAAAATTGACTTACTAGCACAATCGATGTTTCCTCCATACATCGACAACCAATCCATACCGAGGATTACATCCAATCCTTGAGATTCCAGAATAATCAAATCTGTTGGGAAAACATGCCTTCCTATGCTTAATGGCACTTGGAAACATCCTTGACTGGCCATGTATTCTGCTCCTGGCGAGCTTACTAGCACACTCAATATTCCCTTCATACTTTGATAACCAATCCATGCCTAATATCACATCCAATCCTTGAGATTCCAATACTATTAGGTCTGAGGGAAATACATAGTTACCAATCCTTAATGGTAAATCCGGGGTCACGTCTCGGAGGCATTTAAGGGTTTAGAAAAGAAGAGATATAAGAATAGAATGAGGTCTAAATAGAAAACACTACCCCAATGCACATGAGAAAATTCACACAAAATCACTTCATTCAATCAAACAAGGGCTTACAATCGATCTAGCTATCGCAAAAGTGCTCGAACTATAGTGTTTACATGGGGGAATACTACTAATATTTGGTGGTCATCTAGAAATTTGAACCGATGGAAGAGTCCATGATATCCGCTCCAGCTTCGTCTTCAAAGTCGGGTTCACTTGGATCCGAATCGGTGTCGTCGATGATGATGTAGTTATCCGGACATGTGACGTACATGTCTTCCCTCCTGGATGCTAACTCCCTCTTGAGTTCTTCAATCTCTTGCTTAAGATCGCAGTTGTGTCTTGCTAGAGCTACGATCTCGTCCATGTAGTCCTTGCGTGTAGCCTTCAGTTCTCCTTCTAGCTCGATGATCCTTGTCTTCGCATTCTTCAACTCCATCATATCGTTGCACATCTGGTTCTCGTGGCGTCGAATGTGCTAGTTTAACTCCTGGATGAAAGCTGCAATGGATCTATCCTTCTTGGTGCTGACTAACTCCCATTGTTCATCTCGGCGTCCGCAAATCTGGTAGATAGTGTCCTTGAGGTCTTCTTGATAAAATTCTCCAATGCGTCCTATGGTGATATGGGCTGCCATGCTCCTTCCTAGACTCCAAGTTGGTGCATTGAAAACACTATGTATGGGCTTCGTGATTGGCGCGAATGTCCTTCTCGGAACGTGAGCTTGAATCTTCCAGCGCTCCTCTTCAGGCAAAGTGGCGTTGAAGGTTCCTGTGAAACTTGGTAATCCAATGTTTAGGTACTTGGTGACTTCCTTCAAGTGAAATCCAAAAGGTGTGCCTTCATCCGGTTGAACGTACTTAATCTTCGCGTCCTTCATCCTAAAGAGTAGAAAAGATGAGGAGTTAGAAAATGAGGAGAGAATAGTGATCTATGGCTTTAACTTAGTGGTCGTGTCCTACAGTCAGCTTGTGCTCTGATACCATCTCTGTAGCGACCCGACCCGAATGGATCAAGTCTACTGTGCTCCGGTGTCATCCCTGGATCAGTAATGTTGACACCACACAGTACATCGAAGGATTTATAGCAGAGTGGCAATCACACACTTATTACATCGATGTCTCCGAAGAGAACTTATTACATAAATATGGCTTAAGGCCATCTAATAACGATAACAGCGGAAGACTTGGAAGGTAAATGGGTCCATCAACTCCAACGGCATCACTGAGTATAGAACCATGACCTAAAAGCACCTTAATCCTCGTCTTTAAAGTCTGCAACATTAACGTTGCAGCCCAAAAACGGGTCAGCACATGGAATATGCTGGCAAGGTAACACATAGAGAATAATGGAATGAAACAGCTATACTATATGCATATTTGGCTGGTGGAAAGCTCTATGGTTACTGTTTTGCGTAAAGCCAATTTTTCCCTACTGCAAAGGAATAGATTTATTTAACTATCATGGTGGTTGTTAAACATTGAGAATGGTTGACAGCATTCTCAATCCCAATTAAAAGTACAATTAAAACCCAACAATATTAATTAGAAGTAACATGATGAGATTCACAAGATATTCAAGTACTAGATACTCAAGATTGTCCATAACCGGGGACACGGCTAATCATGATTAGTTTATTACACTCTGCAGAGGTTTGCGCACTTTTCCCCACAAGACTCGATCGCCTCCGTTGGATTTCCCGCACTACTGGTGTTTGAGAAACGGATGACCGAGACATAGTCTTTCAGAAGCGCTAGCACCTTACGATGGAGTAGACCGTACCACCTACATCCCCTACATCTGCTAGTCTACCCCTATAAGAGTTCGCACGACTTAGTCAACTATGTCAGAGCCCATAATGGCTTGTGGCTGCACACGTAAGTATTTAGCATGAAAGATCTTATGATCCCTTTGAGCCTGGGTGGCGGTCCAAAAAAAACAGGCAAGTCCTGATAGACATCAGGTGCCTCAATCCACCCAGATGTGTGTTTAAGTTGCCACCTTAGATAAACCATTAAAATTATCAATCTCACATCTGTCATGGATATCACTCACCCAATCCACGTCTACTAGCATAGCATGGCATAAGAAGCAAACGTAGAAGTAACTCCCAAAGGTTTCATAGTAACAGGTAATAGGTACTACCTCATCTACTTCCCATCCCCCAATTTAATTAGATCCTAATCATGCAATGTGTGAGGATGGATCTAATGCAATAAAACTGGGTTGTAGAAAAGGTATGATCAAAGTGTTACTTGCCTTGCTGATGATCCGCGAGTCCTAGAGATTCGAAGTAACAAGCGGCGCAAGCCGGGTAATCTATCGTAGACAAACAACAAGCATACAATAAATACTCATTTAATGCACAGGTAAAACTCGAACAAAAGATCGAACCAAAAAGTTCAACTTAAGAACTCCGGTTGCAAAGAGAAAAAGAACCGAACAAAGAAACTGAAAACAAACGGCGGAAGAAAACCACTCGGTTCTAGCAAGTTGAAACTAGGTCAAATTTTACCATAGCAAAAACTTAGTCAAAGTTGATTAGTCGGAACGGCGGTTTCGAAACGAAACTCTAGGCGCTTGAATCACCTGATTCCGATAAACGAGCGAGAAGATAAACTAGAAAGAAGATCGGATCTGAGATCGCGATCGCGGAATAAATCCGATGAACAGAAAAAGAAGAACGGTTAAACGAACGGACGTTCGTTAACCTAGAAGAATCCGGTGATCACGTTCGTTAGGACGAACGGTCCGGCGAACGGTCTCTAGGCAACTAAATCGGAAAAGAAAACGGAACCGATCTAGGGTTTCAAGAAAAGAAAATCGAACGAAAAACCGATCTAGAAAACCGGAACGGTTTAGAGAAGAAAAGAATCGGAACGATTTAGAAGAAAACCGAACCGAGGAAAAGAAATAGAGATGTGGCGCGGTACCTCGGCGAGGTCTCCGGCGAGCGGCGGCGTAGGGCGGCGGCGGCGGCGAGCAAGGGCGGCGGCGTGGGCAAGGGGCGGCGACGGTGGTGACGCAGGGCGGCGGCGGCGGCGGTAGGGTGAGGGCGCGGCGCGGGGTTGGGTGCGGCTTGGGGTGCTTGGGGCTTTGGTGTGGGTTTAGAGGGGTGGGGGGTGCTTGGGTATTTATATAGGTGAGGGGGAGATTACTTGGGGGAGGGAACAAGAAATAAAGTAGGAGAAGGAAAGAGGAAAGAGGAAAAGAAAAAAAACGAAACGGAGTCCTAGAAGGACTCCAGGGCGGCGGTGGCGGCTCCCTGCCTGCGCGCAGGCGCGCGGTGCGACGCTGGCGCGGTGCTGGCCTGGCCTGGCCGGGCGGCCTGCTGGGCCTTTGGCCCAGGGCGCTGCAGAATCTCTTTTTTTTAAACGGTTTCGCGCGCAGAAAAAAAAACAGAAAACAGAAAAGAGAACTAAACGAACTCCAAAACTTCTAAAGTAAATTTTCCCCGACTCCTAAAAATGAGTCGAACAAAATGAACTTTTCTCCGGGCCTAAAATGCAATTTTTGAAAACGCGCATTTTTCCCTATCCAAATAAAAGGCAAATAAACTCCGACAAAACCAATGATCCTTTCTTCAAAATTTGAGAAGAACTCAAATATGAAAAAGACGAAATCTCCAACTCTCTCCGAGGGTCCTTGAGTTGCGTGAAATTTTCTAGGATCGACAAAATGCAAGAAAATATGATATGCATGATGATCTAATGTATAACATTCTAAATTGAAAATTTGGGATGTTACACGAAACCATTTTGACTTAATGGCATACCCCAAAACAACTTTTTTGGTTTCACCGAAACTCATCCGGTGACCTCTCCGTGCGGAACTTTTTCGCTGTCCGAAACTTTTCCGTGTCCGAAACTATTTCGATGATTTTCTCTCAGACTCCCTGTCTAGTATTCAGCAGATAGATGACCCTTAAGCATGTGACCCTATAGGTTCGGTGAAGTATAGACATGACCCGGAACCCCTTCCGATCAATGATCAACATCGGAGCCATGGACACCCATATTGACCCCTATACCCACACGAATAAATATTCGAGTGAACCTCCAGTTGTAGTGAGCTATTCCTTTTGCTTTGCAATATGTCACAAACACCCGAGGTGAGATTTGTTGCATCCCCATGGACGAACAATTTGTCCACCATGCAAGTTACCTCGTTACCTATTTTGTTCTCTTTTCTCGTTTCCGTGTTCCAGCATCCTAGTGATCAAATCACAAGGTGTCTGGCCAGATGATTATGGATACCGTAACACCGAGATGGCTCAACAATATCTCTCCATCGTCGGAGGAGCAAATCCCAATCTTGAGCTATCAAGTTACTGGACATACTTTTCCATGAACCCGTAAGCCGCCGTAGTAGCCACCCATTTACGGATGATGTTTAACAAACCCCAAAGTTCATGAAGCAAGCATGAAGAAACTCGATACTCTCATGGTCTAAGGAATCATGCAAATGTTAACCATCTCTGTGTTATGTACCATTAAACTTGTGACGCATGAATCTCATAGCATAACGTCAATCCGGGTCGATTCAACACAAATGTTCTCTTAACATTGTGCCCTCAAAGTAGCTGGCATAGACATGCCCATGACCAGGTGAGGGAGTCCGGGATTAGGGGTCTCTGGACAGCCGGATTATATCCTTTGGCCGGATTGTTGGACTATGAAGATACAAGATTGAAGACTTCATTTCGTGTCCGGATGGGACTCTACTTGGCGTGGAAGGCAAGCTAGGCAATACGGATATGTATATCTCCTCCTTTGTAATCGACCTTGTGTAACCCTAGCCTATTCCGGTGTGTATATAAACCGGAGGGTTTTAGTCCGTAGGACAACATATAATCATACCATAGGCTAGCTTTGAAGGAAATATGCCCTAGAGGCAATAGTAAAGTTATTATTTATTTCCTTATATCATGATAAATGTTTATTATTCATGCTAGAATTGTATTAACCGGAAACATAATACATGTGTGAATACATAGACAAACAGAGTGTCACTAGTATGCCTCTACTTGACTAGCTCGTTAATCAAAGATGGTTATGTTTCCTAACCATGAACAAAGAGTTGTTATTTGATTAACGAGGTCACATCATTAGTTGAATGATCTGATTGACATGACCCATTTCATTAGCTTAGCACCCGATCGTTTAGTATGTTGCTATTGCTTTCTTCATGACTTATACATGTTCCTATGACTATGAGATTATGCAACTCCTGTTTACCAGAGGAACACTTTGGGTACTACCAAACGTTACAACGTAACTGGGTGATTATAAAGGAGTACTACAGGTGTCTCCAAAGGTAGATGTTGGGTTGGCGTATTTCGAGATTAGGATTTGTCACTCCGATTGTCGGAGAGGTATCTCTGGGCCCTCTCGGTAATACACATCACATAAGCCTTGCAAGCTTTGTGACTAATGAGTTAGTTGCGAGATGATGTATTACGGAACGAGTAAAGAGACTTGCCGGTAACGAGATTGAACTAGGTATTGGATACCGACGATCGAATCTCGGGCAAGTAACATACCGATGACAAAGGGAACAACGTATGTTGTTATGCGGTCTGACCGATAAAGATCTTCGTAGAATATGTAGGAGCCAATATGGGCATCCAGGTCCCGCTATTGGTTATTGACCGGAGACGTGTCTCGGTCATGTCTACATTGTTCTCGAACCGTAGGGTCCGCACGCTTAAGGTTTCGATGATAGTTATATTATGAGTTTATGAGTTTTGATGTACCGAAGGATTTCGGAGTCCCGTATGAGATCGGGTACATGACTAGGAGTCTCGAAATGGTCGAGACGTAAAGATCGATATATTGGACGACTATATTCGGACTTCGGAAAGGTTCCGAGTGATTCGGGTATTTTTCGGAGTACCGGAGAGTTACGGGAATTCGCCGGGGAGTATATGGGCCTTATTGGGCCATACGGGAATAGAGGAGAGAGGCCAAAAGGAAGGAGGCCTGCGCCCCCCCTCTGGTCCGAATTGGACAAGGGGCGCAGCCCCCTTTTCCTTATTCCTCTCCACCTCTTTCCCCTTCTCCTACTCCAACATGGAAGGAGGGAGTCCTACTCCGGGTGGGAGTAGGACTCCCCTTGGCGCGCCTCCTCCTAGGCCGGCCGGACCCTCCCCCTTGCTCCTTTATATACGGAGGCAGGGGGCACCCCATGACACACAAGTTGATCCTTGAGATCGTTCCTTAGCCGTGTGCGGTGCCCCTGCCACCAAATTCTACCTCGATCATACCGTTGTAGTGCTTAGGCAAAGCCCTGCGTCGGTAGTACATCAAGATCGTCACCACGCCGTCGTGCTGACGGAACTCCTCGCCGAAGCTTTGCTGGATCGGAGCCCGGGGATCGTCATCGAGCTGAACGTGTGCTAAGAACTCGGAGGTGCCGGAGTAACGGTGCTTGGATCGGTCGGATCGGGAAGAACACGTACGACTACTTCCTCGACGTTGTGTCAACGCTTCCGTTGCGATCTACAAGGGTACGTAGATCAGACTCTCCCCCTCGTTGCTATGCATCACCATGATCTTGCGTGTGCGTAGGAATTTTTTTAAAATTACTACGTTCCCCAACAAGCTTCTAGGGTTTAGCCTCTCTGCTCTCGTGGTAGATCAACTCTTGTAATACTCATATCATCAAGAATAAATCAAGCAGGACGTAGGGTTTTACCTCCATCAAGAGGGTGAATCTGGGTAAAACATCATGTCCCCTGCCTCCTGTTACCATCCGCCTTAGACGCACAGTTCGGGACCCCCTACCCGAGATCCGCCGGTTTGGACACCGACATTGGTGCTTTCATTGAGAGTTCCTCTGTGTCATCGCCATTAGGCTTGATGGCTCCTTCGGTCATCGTTAGCGATGCGGTCCAGGGTGAGACTTTTCTCTCCGGACAGATTTTTGTATTCGGCGGCTTCGCACTGCGGGCCAACTCGCTTGGCCGTGTGGAGCAGATCGAAAGTTACGCCCCTGGCCACCAGGTCAGGTTTGGAAGCTTAAACTACACGGCCGATATCCGCGGAGACTTGATCTTCGACGGATTCGAGCCTCTGCCTTGTGCGTCACGCGGTCACGATGAGTACGATTTAGCTCTACCATTAGACAGCGTCCGGGAGATCGCACCAGCAGCCGCTCCGACCCTCAATTCGAAGCCAGTTGTGCCGTCCATGGACGGGTGGATAGACCCCACCACGGAGGCCTTACCCTCAGCGGCGATTGAGCTGAACATCGACCTTACCCTGCACGAGAGCCGTGTTGTCAGACTGCCGGATCCTTCTCCGGCCACGGACTCCGAACCGCTTGCGCCTGTTCCGAACGAATTCGATTGGGCGCTGATCATGGAGTTTACCTCCGCGGATATTTTTCAGCACTCGCCCTTTGGTGACATACTGAACTCATTAAGGTCTCTCTCCTTGTTAGGAGGATCCTGGCCAAACTATGTCCTGCAGGATTTGGATGCGGATGACAAAGAAATTCGCTGCCCACCCACCACCCACTTAGTAGCCACTGTCGACGACTTAACCGACATGCTCGACTTCGACTCCGAAGACATCGACGGTATGGACGACGATGCGGGAGACGAAGAGGAACCACAGCCCACAGGGCATTGGACAACCACCTCATCATACGATATATACATGGTGGACACACCCAAAGAAGGTAATGGCGACGAGACAGCGGAGGATGACCCCTCCAAAAAGCAACCCAAGCGCCAACGTCAGCGGCGCCGCTCTAAGTCCCGCCAAAGCAAAAGTGGTGATACCGGCACAGGAGATAATAACACTCCGAATAGTGCCGAAGATGGCAACAATCCCCTCCAGCACAATCTAGGACAGGAGGATGGAAAGGCCAACCCTCCAGAGAGAGCGGCAGATGGAGAGGCGGAGGACGATAATTACATGCCCCCCTCCGAAGATGAGGCAAGCCTTGACGATGCTGAATTCGTCGTGCTAGAGGATCCCGTCGAACAAGAGCGCTTCAAGCGCCGGCTTATAGCCACGGCAAATAGCCTTAAGAAAAAGCAACAACAGCTTCAAGCTAATCAAGATCTGCTAGCTGACAGATGGATTGAAGTCCTCGCGGCCGAGGAATATAAACTTGAACGCCCCTCCAAGAGTTACCCAAAATACAGGTTGCTACCTCGACTGGAGGAAGAAGCATATGACGCGGCTGATCGGCCACCTCGTGGCCGCGATAGAGAGGCATTCCAGCCAAAAGCTCAGCTTGCACCCCGACGCCATTCAAATAAAAAGGCATGGGGAAATACGCCAGACCTGCGAGACGTATTGGAGGACAAAGCAAAACATGCAAGATCGATCTACGGATCACGAGGGCGCGCCACTATGCGAGACGACAATCGTCACACCGGATACAGTAAAAGTAAGACCGGCCGGGCCGAACACAGCGGGCAAGACTCATTCGAGCTGCGTCGCGACATAGCCCAGTACAAAGGCGCCGCACACCCCCTATGCTTCACAGACGAAGTAATGGATCATCAAATCCCAGAGGGTTTCAAACCCGTAAATATAAAATCATACGACGACACAACAGATCCTGCGGTATGGATCGAGGATTTCCTCCTGCACATCCACATGGCCCGCGGTGATGACCTACACGCAATCAAATACCTCCCACTCAAACTTAAAGGACCAGCTTGGCATTGGCTCAACAGCTTGCCAGCAGAGTCCATTGGCTGTTGGGAAGATCTGGAAGCCGCATTCCTCGACAACTTTCAGGGCACTTACGTGCGACCACCAGACGCCGATGACCTAAGCCATATAATTCAGCAGCCAGAGGAATCAGCCAGGCAATTCTGGACACGGTTCCTAACAAAGAAAAATCAAATCATCGACTGTCCGAATGCGGAGGCCCTAGCAGCTTTCACGCACAACATCCGCGATGAGTGGCTAGCCCAACACCTTGGTCATGAAAAGCCGAAATCTATGGCAGCCCTCACGACACTCATGACCCGCTTTTGTGCGGGAGAAGACAGCTGGCTGGCTCGCAGTAATAACATATCAAAGAACCATGGTACTCTGGATACCAAGGACGACAATAGAAGGTCACGTTGCAACAAACATAAGCGCCACATTCAAGCAGGCCGGCAAGTTAATTGCCGAAAACAAAGATAAGGGGCCACATAGCGATGATGAGGAAGAGCCCCGGCAGCCGAACATCGGAGGACAGAAGAGGTTCCCCCCACAAGTGCGGACGGTGAACATGATATACGCAACCCACATCCCCTAGAGGGAGCGGAAGCGTGCGCTCAGGGACATATATGCGTTGGAGCCAGTCGCGCCAAAGTTCAACCCATGGTCCTCCTGTCCGATCACCTTCGATCGCAGGGACCACCCCACTAGTATCCGTCATGGCGGATTCGCCGCACTGGTCCTAGACCCAATCATCAATGGATTTCACCTCACTCGAGTCCTTATGGATGGCGGCAGCAGCCTGAACCTGCTTTACCAGGACACACTGCGCAAAATGGGTATAGACCCCTCAAGGATCAAACCCACAAAAACGACCTTTAAAGGCGTCATTCCAGGTCTAGAGGCCCATTGCACAGGCTCAATTACACTGAAAGTGGTCTTCGGATCCCCGGATAACTTCTGAAGCGAAGAATTAATCTTTGATATGTGCCGTTCCGCAGTGGCTATCATGCACTGCTCGGGCGAACCGCATTTGCGAGATTCAATGCGGTACCGCATTATGCATACCTCAAGCTCAAGATTCCAGGACCCTGGGGGGTCATCACAGTTAATGGAAACACAAAGCGCTCTCTCCGCACGGAGGAGCACACTGCGGCCCTCGCAACAGAAGTGCAAAGCAGCCTCTCAAGGCAATCCACCAGTTCGGCGTTTCAAGACCCGGAAACCTTCAAGCGCGCTCGGAGTAGTCGGCAACTAGACCACCTGGCACGATCTGAGCTCGCGTAGCAATGCGGCCCCCACCCCGGCCCAAGCCAAACGGCGAAATTCATGCCACGCGTACATAATTACGCATTAAAAATACCATGGGCACAGGCAGGGAGGGGGGCACAACTACGGCATGCCCCAATATGCGGCTTAAACCGCACTAGGGGCTTCTCGCTTTGTTATTTTTCTCTTTCATGACTTTAATCTCCGGAAACCCTGTCCGGCAGCATGATTGCCAAACACATGATGCAGCAACCAAGGAGGCAGAAAGCTACGTCACACCACGGAACTCCCAGGTGGATTGCGATAATGAGTGAAATATTTGCTTTAATACTATTCCTCAGCTTGCCCTTGGAAGGGACATAGTCCTACTTTTTTCTTATCGCACTATCTGTATCATTCCGCTTTAATGCACCTTTTTGAATAAACAATGCATAGCATTAAGACTATTATTGCATTCTTCTTTTTTATATATGTGTTCATTAATGACGCCTTGCAACCGTACACTTTGGTACTGCCAATACACCAGGGGCTTAAGTACCCCACAATATGGTGTGAGAAGTCCGAACACTTTCACAAGTGCGGCACCCCAAACTTATAGCATTATATGCATCAGCTCCGAATCATGTATTTGGTCAAATGTTGGGTTTGCCCGGCTCCTATGTTTTGGTACCTTACGTTCCGCTCTATCGGCTATGGTAGCACTAGGAGAACTACTGCGATTGTGCCCCGGTTCTGCTGGGCTAAGCACCTCAGTAGAGAAAGCTAAAACTGACTGTCATGATCAGGCGAGAGACTGGTCGCTATTCGGCGAGGTTTCGAGTCCCTAAAGACTTATGCCGCTTAGAGCGAGGAGCCGGCCCTGTCCGGCTTAAAGGCGTGTATCGCGCCCCGAATTCGGCCTTCTGAATACCAGGGGCTTCGCCAAAATTTAAAATTATAGAATTCTATGGCTAAGTGAGAGTGATAAAGCATTATTAGTTCGGTTGCCTTGTTCGCTGTGCCGAGCACCTCCCTCGAAGGACCCAAAAATGGGAACAAGAGTGCTCAGGTTTATCCCGAACACCCCAACACTTGCGGCATGGGGGCAGAAGCCGAGGACTAGCCATCTCTTAGATTGGATAAACAGCCAAACAGAAGGTAATATTTTAAATTCAAACAAGCGTTGCATAGCGCATATGAACAAGTTTTCATAATACATGATTACACGAGCAAGTTCATTCAAATATTACATATTTTGCACACTCGTCCGCTACGAGACGGGCACCCTTCAGGACACCCTCATAGTACATCTCGGGGTGGCGATGATCCTTGCCCTGCGGTGGCCCTTCCTTGATCAGCTTCACGACGTCTAGCTTGGCCCATTGCACCTTCACACGGGCGAAAGCCCGACGTGCACCTTCAATGCAGACGGACCGCTTGACGACTTCCAGCCATGGGCAGGCATCCACAAGCCGCCTCACCAGGCCGAAGTAGCAGTTTGGAAGGGCGTCGCCAGGCCACCGCCGGACTATAAAGCCCTTCATGGCATGTTCGGCCGCCTTGTGTAGCTCGACCAACTGCTTTAGCTGGTCGCTCATAGGCACCGGGTGTTCGGTCCCAGTATATTGGGCCCAGAACAACTTCTCCGTTGAGCTTCCCTCCTCGGCCTGGTAAAAAGTTGCGGCATCTGACACGCTGCGGGGAAAATCTGTGAATGCTCCTGGAGAGCTCCGGATTCGGGTAAGTAACAGGTAATTTACTTTCACATGCTTTCTTTGCATATAGAATGCCTTACCCGCCGCTATCTTCTTCATCGCATCAATCTCCTGGAGGGCCTTCTGGGCTTCAGCCTTGGCATTTTTCGCGCTTTCGAGGGCCGCGGCAAGCTTGGACTCTCGCGTCTTCGAGTCACGCTCCAACGCCTCGTGCTTCGTCACGAGAGCTTGGAGCTCTTGCTGCACCTCGCCCACTCGTGCCTCATGCCTTTCCCGCTCGGTGCGCTCCTTGTCCACTTTGTTTTCGGCCTCGGATAGCACTTGCTTCAGGGTCGCCACCTCGGTCGTGGCCCCTGGCAAATTCACGATGATCCTGTCATTTTGCAATCGCGTCTTCTTTTATATATACATATCTATAGACAGGGTATTACTTACCCTTATTCTCCTCGAGCTGCCTCTTTGCAAGGCCGAGCTCTTTCTTGGACCCCTCGAGGTCCTGCTTCAATGCGGCAACCTCCGCAGTCTATGCGGCAGCGGCCAGCAGCGAAGCCTGCATACGCATATAGACATACTTATCTTAGACTCCTGCGGTATTATTTGATCCTCTATTCGGCTTTTCTTTTTGAACACCGAACAGAGCATCAGGGGCTACTGGCTATGCGGTAATATTTTTTCGATATTTCAAACACTTACCTCAAAGCCTGTTAGAAGGCTGGCACAGGCTTCAGTCAGTCCGCTCTTGGCGGACTGTACCTTCTGGACCACCGCACTCATAATAGTGCGGTGCTCCTCATCGATGGAAGCGCTGCGAAGCGCTCCCAGCAGATTGTCCGATGCCTCTAGATGGACAGAGGTCACCGGCACATGCGTCTTGCCCCTCTTGGAAGGAGGCCGCCTGCCCGAATCCGGAACTACTGGAGGTTCCGGCGCGGTGTTCGGCTGAGGGCCGAACTCGGAGCCCTCGGGGGCCTTGTCCCCTCCGCTCCCGGAGTCCGGAAGGTCGCCTTGAGGCGCCTCCGGGACTGTCTCCCCCCGACCCGGTGCCTCTTGAGACAATACCTCGGTGTTGTCCACAGGGCAAGGGGAGGTGGCGTTCGGAAGTGGATTGCTATCCATATCCGACAAGCCCAGGGAGCCGTCTGACGATATGTCGATACGGGCTCGTGGCGATCTGCATAGTCATAATTCGGCGTTAGGAGAAGCAGTGCAACAAAGGAATGCTATGAGTTACTCTGGTATCCGAATACTTACGACTTCCCCAGGGGATTGGCCCTGGGCGGCCACTCATCTTCGCCTTCGACGGTGGTGGTAGAGTAGTCCGGAAGAAGAGTCTTTCCCATCTTGGACCCTTCGGCCCCCCAGTTGGGGCGGCCTTCCTTTTCTTGTCTCCCCCAACTGAAGGGGGAGCATCTTCTTCTTCCTCCTCGTCTTCGGGGGAGGAGTGTGCCACAGAGTTATCGGACGATGAGTCCGATAACACCTGGCGTCGGGAACTCTTTCGGGTTCCCTTGGCCTTCTTGGTCTTCTCTGGAACCTTGTAAGGAGCCGGAGTCAGCATCTCCGTCAGGAGAGCATTTGCTGGGCCTTCGGGTAAAGGAGCTGGACAATCGATCTGTCCGGACGTCTCCTGCCTGTCCTGTCAAAGGTACGGGAGCTTAGATCCCGCATAGAGTCAAACTATGAAAAACAAGTATCCTGTAAGAGGTAAAACAGCTTACCGCGCTGGCTTGGCGCTTCGCGCAGAATCCGCGATCCTCGGTAGTGGGAGGGGGAACCTTGGTGCCCTTGAATAGCACCTTCCAGGCATCCTCGTGTGTTGTATCGAAGAGCCTGTTCAGAGTTTGGTGCTGGGCCGGATTGAACTCTCACAAGTTGAAAGCCCGTTGTTGACACGGGAGGATCCGGCGAATGAGCATGACCTGGACTACGTTGACGTGTTTGAGCTTCTTGTTCACCATGTTTTGGATACATGTTTGGAGTCTGGTCAGCTCTCTCGAACTACCCCAGGACAGGCCCTTCTCTTGCCAGGAGGTGAGCCGCGTGGGGATGCCAGATCGAAACTCGGGGGCCGCTGCCCATGCAGGGTCACGCGGCTCGGTGATGTAGAACCACCCCGATTGCCACCCCTTTATGGTCTCCACGAAGGAGCCCTCGAGCCATGTGACGTTGGGCATCTTCCCCACCATGGCGCCTCTGCACTCCGCCTGGCGGCCGCTCACTACCTTCGGCTTGACATTGAAGGTCTTCAGCCATAAGCCGAAGTGGGGCTTGATGCGGAGGAAGGCCTCGCACACGACGATAAACACCGAGATGTTGAGGACGAAGTTCGGGGCCAGATTGTTGAAATCCAGGACGTAGTAGAACATGAGCCCCCGGACGAATGGGTGGAGAGGGAACCCCAGTCTGCGGAGGAAATGGGTAAGGAACACTACCCTCCCATGGGGACTGGGGGTGGGGATAAGCTGCCCCTCATCTGGGAGCCGGTGCGCGATGTCGTCGGGCAGGTATCCGGCTCTCCTCAGCTTCTTGATGTGTCCCTCCGTGACGGAGGAGACCATCCACTTGCCTCCCGCTTCGGACATGGTTGGAGAAGGTTGAGGTGGGAAATGCGGACTTGGGCGCTGGAGCTCGAGTGTGCGAAAATGGATGAGCAAAGGAGGAAGAAGGCGTGGATGAAAAGGTGAATCCTTGTCCCTTTATATGGGCAGCCAAAACTATGCGCCCCACTAGCCTGGTAAAACTCGCTTATCCCCCAAGCGCCGTAATCGATGGCACGGTTGGGTTACCCACGCCCGTATTGATGAGAATCCCGTAATTAGGGGAACACGATCTCTACTTTGACAAGACGTGTCAAGAAGCCGCCTCGCGTTATGTGTGGAGCTAATTAAAGGAAATGGTTCGAATAATCACCAGGCCATGGCTTAATGTCATGTTGCCAAAACAAGTCAGCAGATTAGATTTGTGGAAATATTATTCTCTCTACAGTGGTATGTGGAACTTATTTTGCAGGGTCGGACACTATCCTTGTATTCAAATTCTTCTGTGGTGTATTCGGAGGAGGAACCCGCCTTGCAATGCCGAAGACAACACCACGCGCCGGACTCATCGTCATTGAAGCCTGGTTCAGGGGCTACTGAGGGAGTCCAGGATTAGGGGTCTCCGGACAGCCGGATTATATCCTTTGGCTGGACTGTTGGACTATGAAGATACAAGATTGAAGACTTCGTTTCGTGTCCGGATGGAACTCTACTTGGCGTGGAAGGCAAGCTAGGCAATACGGATATGTATATCTCCTCCTTTGTAACCGACCTTGTGTAACCCTAGCCCTTTCCGGTGTCTATATAAACCGGAGGGTTTTAGTCCATAGGACAACATATAATCATACCATAGGCTAGCTTCTAGGGTTTAGCCTCTCTGATCTCGTGGTAGATCAACTCTTGTAATACTCATATCATAAAGAATAAATCAAGCAGGATGTAGGGTTTTACATCCATCAAGAGGGCCCGAACCTGGGTAAAACATCGTGTCCCCTGCCTCCTGTTACCATCTGCCTTAGATGCACAGTTCGGGACCCCCTACCCGAGATCCGCCGGTTTTGACACCGACACCAGGAAAACAGAATCATCATGCAACACTTGAGCTAGTCTTAGAGGCCAGACTAGGAATACTTCTTACCGTTTATTATTCCACAGGTGCATATGAGTCTTCCTCCGAGCCTCGTGTTATTGCAGACTCGAGAACCATAGCAGTTATAGCATGGAACATAAACATAATTATGAACATGGAGATAAGTAGTAGCATTTATTATTGCCTCTAGGGCATATCTCCCACAGACTCCCACTTGCACTAGAGTCAGTAATCTAGTTAATGCTAATGCACTTTACACCCATGGCATACCGGTGTAAAAAATGCTTCGCATGTGGTATAGCCTGATGTCCATCGGATCTGACAACTTCAGCTCGTGTCTATCTCTACATATCCTCGCGTTTTCATGCTTTCACAAAATTCATATTTTGTGCGGACTTGGCTTTTATGTATGTGAATCACAGGTTGAACCTGGATTCCTCAGACTGAGTTATGGAGAAACTACCTGCAGTAGTGTCCCATTGACAAAAGCCATCTTGGAACCATACTAAGTTCATGAATGAACTATATGATTCAACATCTTGTTTGTCGCTTCTAAAGCGTCAACATACTTAGTCATTTGTTATAGAATTCGCCACAGTATCCTGTTGGGAACAATTTCCAATTACCGTGCCACCATATTGTGTATTACACAAAACTCTTAACTTAAACCGAAAATCGCATGGAGAAAAGATGAAGACTGTATCGATGTAACATTTTACAACGAACTCTTCATGATCTCTGCTTGCGAGAAAACATATCATGAGTACTTACTCTAGTACTCAATGACATCTTTCACTGTTGTCCCACGACCAGTACTTTGATCACTTTAGTATCCAAACTTGCAACACCTTGGGAGTATCGGACATATCTTGTTGTTTTACATACCATGGAGTACATGATTAATCCAAACGCAAAAGTGTGTGGAATCTGCATCATGTATTTTGCTCATCAGTGTTTTGGGACACCGAATCTTGCAAAAAACTCTTCCATGTGACTCCGGCAAGAATCACTCCTTGGCGGTTTTAAATGCTAAAAGGTTTTAGCACCTTGTCAATATGTATTCGTTGCTTAGCCCTATTAGGTAAATCTATCTCCATAGATCATTATGCCTAATATTGAGGATATTCAGCCTAAGCACTTCGTCAAAAAACTATTTTCAAATGAAGTCCTAATTCGTGTCAAGAAATTTATTTCCAATTAACAATGTGTCAAGCACACAAGGTTTTTAGAAACATTATTACGCTCCCACTTACTTTCTTGAATTACAAGCATCTTCGTTACCCATTAATGAAGTCAAACCCCTTTGACCATTTCATCAAAGCATGAAGATTCCAACTCCATTTTGCTCTCTTCTGTCCATCGCTGGAACTCTGAAGTTTGCACCCTTACTAGCATCCTCTGGATAGACAAAATGCCTTGGACTGTAACACATGCAAGTCCTTGGTTTCATTTCCATCAGATGGAAATCCTATTGTCATCCATGTTTCATATCTCATGATTGAAATATGTATTAATTGCTTGTTCAACCCGAACCGACTTTAAGCATCGCTACGATGAAAACAACCTCATCGTAGTCAACTCTTGAACTTGTTATTTCAACAAGTCGAGCTTTATGGATAAAACATTTTTATCTATATCAGTTTTAAGTTCCATAAATATTCGTTAGACTCTAAGTCTTCCGAAAGGTGTATCAAGGTTTTAATCTTGAATCACTTATATGGAAACTAACTCGGGTTGTATTGGCATTTAGCCAATTCCGGAGTCAGGGCCCATCAACGCTTCCTTGTGTATCGTAGGTATAATGTTGTCTAATAACAATATCTCGTTTGCGCACCTGAGAGGTTTGCACGAGCCTTGCCTACATGGTTCAGCTGCAAGTTCGACCGAAGTTCATACATTTTATTGTAGAGACTTTCGTATCAGTCGCAGTAGGAAACTCTGGAATTACTTCCAAGGTCTCTTTCCTTTGATCGGATGACGAAGATACTGTTTATCTCGTCGAGTTGCACTATTCTCCCACTCACCTTTTTGAAAGAACCATTCTCTTTAAAAGCACACCGTTTCGCGGCAAAACTATTTGCCTCGGTATAGTGAGGGAGGAATACCCAACATTTTGGTGTAACCTACAAAGTAGCACTTGTCTGATTTGGAATAGGTTTGTAACCTTTTACACAATCCCCATATTCCAAATGTTAAGAAAAGATATAACATGGTTGGGCGTACCATACCATGGCTTCATTTCAACAAACCCGATGTAGCCCTTTTCAGTGTAAAAGCCGTAGTCTCTAAAGCATCACTTTAAAAGGGATAATGGCAAATTTATTTATGTCTTCTTTGACCTTACCATGTCATAAATGGTTAGATTACATCTCCATGGATTTTTCACTTGCAGTGGTGTTCCGGGAGGTGCAAGTTATGAAACCCCTTTCACAACTCATCAGACATTCGCTAAACATGTAACTCAAATATTCCTTTGTGCAATCAAATTGCAGAAACATAATTTTCTTGTTACAATAACTTCTACTTCATTTTTGAAAACTTTTGAATGATTTCAAAAGATCCAGACTTACGTCTCATCAAGTAAATATCCACATATCTACTTGAGTCATTTCTGAAGATAAATAAATCCACCACTAACAACACTTATCAGACTACACAAATCAAATGTACACTCACTAATAAGTTTGTTGTTCGTTCCTTATGGCATGTGAACGGTATTTTAGTCACTTCACTTTTCGGAGGAAAGTTGCAAGTGTCAGATGATTCAAAATCAAAAAGACTTCAAAATCCATCATAATGGAATTTTCCATGCGGGTTTCTCCAATGTGACCAAATGTAGTGCCACACTTGTGTGGTATTCTTTTAGTCTTGCGATATTTAGCGACAGTGTTATGGATGTCTCATATTACCATCAATATTCATAACATACATCCCATCTTGGATGGAAGCATGGCCCTTCATGTTATTCATAATACTTAACAACAATTGTTGTTTTTATGAACAACTCTTTTGCAACAAACATTGTGCAATGGGCTAGAGTGTATGAAACTCTAAAATGAATTATGAAAGTAAACCCAGAGGTATTGTATTATTATCAATATTCATAACATACATCTTATTCATAATGAAAGTATGGCCCTTGTGTTATTCATAACATCGAACATAAAAAGTTCTCTTATGAACAACCTTCTTGCAAGATACCTTATGCAATGGGCTAGAGTTTGTAAAACTCTAAATGAATTATGAAAATAAATACAGATGACAATACACCGATGGAAGGTATAGTAAGATTTACTATGTTCCCTCTGTATACCTTAACCTCATTTCTGGCTAGCCTTTTAGGCCATAGTAGCTCTTACATTGATTCGTAACAGAATGCAATCGAGCGGGTATCTTTGTGATTAACTCACAATACCCAAGAATTAGTGATTAAGATGTTTAACCATAATTCCCAAGAACTATATCTTTGACCAGCCTACCATACATCAAAAACTTGTATGACATTCATACATGAGCTGGATATTCCAGCCATCTTTCTTTCTGCCTTTATACTTCTAACAATTTAACTTTTAGTATTTCTCCTACTCGCAAAAGAAGCACCCAACTTAAGAGTGGTGTTAGCCTCGGACTTCCTAGGCATGTAATTCATACTAACACCCTTTGGACACTGCCTTTCTCTTTAAGTTGTTGTTTTATTCACCTTTCATTATATGACATGCGTTCTTCTGGATCCCTTTCCCAACAGTCAAATGCATAGTAAACACTTTTACTGATACTTGCAAACAAACATTGCTTTGTTTGTATCTGAAAATAATTTTCATTTCCATGAATATCATATAACTATCCCAACTTTCGAAGTTTTGGTTTCATGGAAGCAAACATATTCCACTTGATCGTAACAGAATTCTAGCTTTTGGATTGAAGGACGAGAGTCATATGATCCATAGCATTAGCAGGAGGATACAGAAAGCATGCGATAGGACAAAGTCCTCGGCACTTTTGAGGACAATCCTCATATTACATTACCAATCGTAAAGTTTTAACCAGATATTTAACAGCTATTCAATTTTAACAGGGAAAGTGGAATCGCGGGCCATTATTCTACAACTATTTTGCAAGAAACACTTAGACAGTGTTCATAATTAATTGCACTGAGAATTAAACATGTTAATTCAACAGTGTGCTCCCACTCAAATCAATATCTCTCATAATTAATTTTGAGTGATACAAGATCCAGACTTCAATTCATCGCCATAGAATCATCATCTCATAACAGGAATTTTAATCGGTAGGCCAACTTGCCGATCACATCTCTATGTGACTCTTGCTCATCTTTCAATGCGTGTGTTCCGAGCTCAGGATGATCCTGCCATGAACGTCAAGACAACCAAGTGATCTTGCTGCGAGGTCTGACCTCACCCACCTCATACTTCTCTAATCGTTCGTACCCATGCATCCATGGCGCACCCCGAAAAGATAGGTGCCGTGACGGTGCTACACTTGGGAGAACACTAACTACTTGATATTTTAGTGAGAGATCACCCTAATAAAAAGCGACTACCACACAATCAAAAAGGGTGCACCAAAGGGATAAACATCTCAGGCAATTCATAATAGCATGATATGGTATAACCCTTTATGAAAGAGAAGTCTTTCATTCCTTCATCTTCGGCATTCGCGTCGGTGTTCTCCTTCACGAAGATTGCCACCACCTTGTCGATGCACTAGATAATATTGCTATCTCTATAGCTAATAAAATAAGTGCATTACTTAAGGTTGATACGCAGGTCACTAAAGTGACAATCATATGGCTCGAGCCATCATGCCGTATCATGACACGCAGGTCATGTTAATCAATTTACATCATATAGTCATCTCATACATAATCAAATTATTATGAGCACTGCTATACCACATCACATGCACATGCAAAACCCTCCTGCAAAACCAATTTAGACACCTCTAATCGGCTCATGCAAAGACTTGTTTTTCGTAGCTTCTAAGGTTTCGAAACACACCGAAGCTACCAATGTCCATCATCAAGTATCATAATTCAAGTCGCTAGATTAACTTTGCGGGGTGTATGAAACACGAGATAATAAAATCTCGATCCCCATACTGAACTTCGTCATATGCATGACACCCGTGCAGATCATATCTGCATTGCCCTTTCGTCCGCTAAATTTCATCTTTCTTTTTAACTACGGTGGAATTCAATGAACTGTTAGCACTTCGTTGATCAACCAGGATCACAGATTGCCATAACATTGAAACTCCACCATACCGTTCTCAAGATTAGAAATATGCAAATTCCTGGGAAGCAACAAGAACATCGGGTAACAGATTTCATCTGTCACCCGCATAAATAATTTTCAGCAATAGATCTCATCTACTACCTAATTATATTATGCAATACCCATACATCTCTATGTATTCTAGATCGCAACCTGCTTATACGCATAGCACGGCTCATGATGCCACTATAGGGGAACGCGATAGAAAACAAAAATTGTCCGACCTACGCACCAACCCAAGACCACTATGGAGACTGCATACATGGTTTGATCTTTTTCGTTACCGACTCATAGCGCTGCGGGAAGTAGAGTCGATGACGATCGGCGGTGCAGATCCCCGCAGCTAGTATTTACAACCTCCCAACCACGAGGATGTATACCCTCATCTGCTCCTCAGACATAACTCTGGGAGGTGGCCGAACAGCCCCCCTAGACGGTGTCGTGGACAGCCCTTCGGGAGGACCTTCGAAACTCGAACGGTTATTCGGACAGCCCTTCGGGAGGATCTTCAAAACCCGGAGGGTCACATGGACAGCCCTTCGGGAGGCACTCACGAACTAAGACTAAAACTACGATCTCTCCACAGAGTTGCACACATACGGTGTCATCTATCCGGCAGGGCTTCGCCGTCCAGAACTAGTTCCTGCCGGAACCCAAACAGCCTTACGGCTCTACGAAACTCTTTTCGTGGGAGGGAGAGAAGAAGCCAGATAATGCATGGCATGTGCATGAGAGCAAGGGATGAGAGTGGAGGGCTGCCCCTCCACCTCTATTTATAGGAAATCCCAAGGGGTAGGGTGGTTTTACAAGAAAACCCAAAACCCACATGAAATGGAGTCCTTCCCAAGGATCTAAAGAGTGAAAACAAGGGACAATTAGGGCCCCATGGATGAGCTGCACCCATGAACGTCCCACCCCTTGTGGGCCCCCAAAAGGAGGTTCCCACCCTTCCATGTATTCCCTAGATCTTTTGGGCAAAGCCTCAAAAGGTGGCTTTCCATAAAATATCCCAAAAAGCACTTTCACTATTCATGACGACATTTTTCAGTGTCCGTTCGAACTGAAAATATTTATGTGGGCTTAGAACATTTCCAGTACCCACCATAATAATTTTCAACGCATTCTGGAACAATCCCAGTTTAGTGATTTTCATCTGCGAAAAGCATCTGAACCGGTTCCGGCAGCTCCGGAACATTTCTGGTTTTTATTTCTGAAAATTCCAAAAAGTTTGCAGAATGATTCTAGCACCCTCCAAGAATTATCAGGCATGTGCCGAAACCATTTTGACTTAATGGCATACCCCGAAACAACTTTTTCGGTTTCACCGAAACTCATCCGGTGACCTCTCTGTGCAGAACTTTTCCGCTGTCCGAAACTTTTTCGATGATTTTCTCTCAGACTCCCTGTCTAGTATTTAGCAGATAGATGAACCTGAAGCGTGTGACCCTATAGGTTCGGTGAAGTATAGACATGACCCGGAACCCCTTCCGATCAATGATCAACATTGGAGCCGTGGACACCCATATTGACCCCTATACCCACACGAATAAATATTCGAGTGAACCTCTAGTTGCAGTGAGCTATTCATTTTGCTTCGTGATATGTCACAAACACCTGAGGTGAGATTTATCACATCCCCATGGACGAACAATTTGTCCACCATGCAAGTTACCTCGTTACCTGTTTTGTTCTCTTTTCTCATTTCCGTGTTCCAGCATCCCAGTGATCAAATCACAAGGTGTCTGGCCAGATGATTATGGATACCGTAACACCGAGAGGGCCCGACAATATCTCTCCATCGTCGGAGGAGCAAATCCCAATCTTGAGCTATCAAGTTACTTGACATACTTTTCCATGAACCCGTCAGCCGCCGTAATAGCCACCCATTTAGAGATGACGTTTAACAAACCACAAAGTTCATGAAGCAAGCATGAAGAAACTCGATACTCTCACGGTCTAAGGAATCATGCAAACATTAACCATCTCTGTGTTATGTACCATTAAACTTGTGACGAATGAATCTCATAGCATATGGTCAATCCGGGTCGATTGATCACAAATGTTCTCTTAACATTGTGCCCTCAAAGTTGCTGGCATAGACATGCCCATGACCAGGAAAACAGAATCATCATGCAACACTTGAGCTATCTTAGAGTCCAGACTAGGAATACTTCTTACCGTTTATTATTCCACACGTGCATATGAGTCTTCCTCCGAGCCTCGTGTTATTGCAGACTCGAGAACCATAGCAGTTATAGCATGGAACATAAACATAATTATGAACGTGGAGATAAGTAATAGCATTTATTATTGCCTCTAGGGCATATCTCCTACACTATGGTGCTCGGCAGTAGTACCGCTTAAAAGCGGTAGTACCGCCCAGATGCCAGCGGTGGTACTGCGTTGGCGAGAACTTGCAAGATCAAGTTAAAAGGGGTGGCTTATGCAAATATTGAGAGGTTGTAGATGAGATGGCTTGGGTTGGAGACAAGAAACTCCAGCAAATGGGAATATACACACCAAGTTCAAATAGACAAACAAAAAGAGAGCAAACTTGGAATGACTCAAAGTACAAACAAAGCCCTAAAGACTAGATAAAACTAAATCAATCCAACACAAGCAAACGCCTCTCAAGGAGAGAGGGCGGTGGCCGAAGCCACCTATGTTTGAGTCAATTTGTATGGCACCGCGAAGATTTTAATCTTGGGCCCATGACCAAATCTCATCTTTGAAGCACAAGTGTCGTAAAAATGGCTAATGTGAAAGACTTGATCGATTTATGCATAATGGGGGGGGGGGGAGTTCATTCAGAGAACAACACCCCCCCTATGTCCATGCCTACATCTAGAACAATATAATCATGATGAATGTAGTGGGGTGTGCCTAGATTCAAGCCACATTGCTCGAATCAATGATATTTAGCTCATGCCTTAACTCGCAAAATCTTGCTTCGTCCAAAGGCTTCATGAAAATATCCGCTAGTTGATCTTGAGTGTTGATGTAGATAATCTTAATCTCTCCATGCTTGATGTGATCCTAGATGAAATGATGACGAATCTCAATGTGCTTTGTCTTGCTATGTTGCACCAGATTGTAGGAGATCTTGATGGCACTTTCATTGTCACATAGAAGAGGCACTTTGTCACAAGTGACACCGCAATCCTTTAAAGTTTGCCTCATCCATAGCAATTGTTCACAACAACTTGCGGCTACTACATACTCGACCTCGATGGAGGAGATACACACACGATTTTGCTTATTCGAAGACCAACTTACCAAAGAGTGACTAAGGAATTGGCACCCTCCAGAAGTTGACTTCCTCTCCACACAGTCTCCCGTGCAATCCGAGTCTGAATAACCCATGAGATCAAAGCTTGCTCCTTTGGGGTACCATAAGCCAAAGTTTGGGGTATGAGCCAAATATCAAAAGATTTTCTTGACCGCCACAAAGTGGCTTTCCTTAGGTGCGGCTTGAAACCGATCACAAATTCCCACACTCAACATGATATCTGGCCTAGATGCACAAAGGTAAAGCAAGGATCCAATCATGGAGCGATTGCTACCCCTTGAGCACTGTGTTGGTTTTCCCTTGAAGAGGAAAGGGTGATGCAGTAAAGCAGCGTAAGTATTTCCCTCAGTTTTTGAGAACCAAGGTATCAATCCAGTAGGAGACCAGGCGCGAGTCACCTTGTACCTACACAAACAAATAAGAACCTCGCAACCAATGCGATAAAGGGGTTGTCAAGCCCTTCAGGGCCACTTGCAAGAGTGAGATCTGATAGAGATGATAATAATAAGATAAATATTTTTGGTATTTTTATGATATAGTTTGAAAGTAAATATTGCAAAATAAAATAGATGGGAAACTTATATGATGGAGAATAGACCCAGGAGCCATAGGTTTCACTAGTGGCTTCTCTCAAGATAGCATAAGTATTACGGTGGATGAGCAAATTACTGTCAAGCAATTGATAGAAAAGCGAATAATTATGAGAATATCTAGTTATGATCATGTATATAGGCATCACGTCCGTGACAAGTAGACCGACTCCTGCCCGCATCTACTACTATTACTCCACACATCGACCGCTATCCAGCATGCATCTAGAGTATTAAGTTCATAAGAATAGAGTAACGCCTTAAGCAAGATGACATGATGTAGAGGGATGAACTCATGCAATATGATATAAACCCCATCTTTTTATCCTCGATGGCAACGATACAATACGTGTCATTTCCCTTTGTGTCACTAGGATCGAGCACCGCAAGATTGAACCCAAAGCTAAGCACTTCTCCCATTACAAGAAATATCAATCTAGTAGGCCAAACCAAACTGATAATTTGAAGAGACTTGCAAAGATAAGCCAATCATACATAAAAGAATTCAGAGAAGATTCAAATATTGTTCATAGATAATCTGGATCATAAACCCACAATTCATCAGATCTCGACAAACACACCGCAAAAAGAAGAGTTACATCGAATAGATCTCCAAGAGAATCGAGGAGAACTTTGTATTGAGATCCAAAGAGAGATAAGAAGCCATCTAGCTACTAGCTATGGACCCGAAGGTCTGAAATAAACTACTCACACATCATCGGAGAGGCTGATACGTCTCCGTCGTATCTATAATTTTTGATTGTTCCATGACAATATTCTACAACTTTCATATACTTTTGGCAACTTTTTATACTATTTTTGGGACTAATATATTTATCCAGTGCCCAGTGCCAATTCCTGTTTGTTGCATGTTTTTTGTTTTGCAAAATATCCATATCAAACGGAGTCCAAATGGGATAAAAACTGATGGAGATTTTTTTGGAATATATGTGATTTTAGGGAAGAAAAATCCACGCGAGACGATGCCCGAGGGGGCCACATGGCAGGGGGCAGGCGCGCAGCTGACCCTCATGGTCACCCTGTAAGGAGGTTGATGCCCTTCTTTCGCCGCAAGAAAGCTAATATCCGTATAGAGACCGTGTTAAAATTTCAGCCCAATCAGAGTTACGGATCTCTGGGAATATAAGAAACGGTGAAAGGGTAGAATTTGGGAACGCAAAACAAAGAGACAGATCCAATATCGGAGGGGCTCTCGCCCCTCCCACGCCATGGAGACCAAGGACTAGAGGGGAAACCCTTCTCCCATCTAGGGAGGAGGTCAAGTAAGGAGAAGAAGGAGGGGGCTCTCTCCCCCTCGCTTCTGGTGGCACCGGAGTGCCACTGGGGGCCATCATCATCACCGCAATCTTCACCAACAACTTCACCGCCATCATCACCAACTCTCCCCCCCTCTATGCAGCGGTGTAACCTCTCTCTTACCCGCTGTAATCTCTACTTAAACATGGTGGTCAACACTATATATTATTTTCCAATGATGTATGGCTATCCTATGATGTTTGAGTAGATCCGTTTTGTCCTATGGGTTATTTGATGATCGTGATTGGTTTGAGTTGCATGTTTTATTATTGGTGCTGTCCTATGGTGCTCTCCGTGTCGCGCAAGCATGAGGGATCCCCGCTGTGGGTTTGCAATATGTTCATGATTTGCTTATGGTGGGTGGCGTGAGTGACAGAAGCACATACCCGAGTAAGTAGGTTGTTTGCGTATGGGATAAAGAGGACTTGATACTTTAATGCTATGGTTGGGTTTTACCTTAATGATCTTTAGTAGTTGTGGATGCTTGCTAGAGTTCCAATCTAAGTGCATATGATCCAAGTAGAGAAAGTATGTTAGCTTATGCCTCTCCCTCAAATAAAATTGCAATAATGATTACCGGTCTAGTTATCGATTGCCTAGGGACAAATAACTTTCTCGTAACAAAAAGCTCTTTACCAAATCTAATTTAGTTGTGTCTTTATCTAAACAGCCCCTAGCTTTTATTTACATGCTCTTTATTATCTTGCAAACCTATCCAAAAACACCTACATAATACTTCTAGTTTCATACTTGTTCTAGGTAAAGCGAACATCAAGCGTGCGTAGCGTTGTATCGGTGGTCGATAGAACTTGAGGGAATATTTCTTCTACCTTTAGCTCCTCGTTGGGTTCGACACTCTTACTTATCGAAAGAGGCTACAATTGATCCCCTATACTTGTGGGTTATCAAGACCTTTTTCTGGCGCCGTTGCCGGGGAGTCATAGCGTGCGGTGAATATTCTCATGTGTGCTTGTTTGCTTTATCACTAAGTAATTTTCAGTTGTTGTTCTTAGTTGTTCTCTATCTTTAGTCATGGATATGGAACACGAAATACCAAAAAAATTAGGTGTACGTGCTACTCATGGAGATGGGGAGCCTCCTAAAACCCTCGATGCTCATTATATGAAAGATATTATGTACTACTTTGATAATCCTGAGAAAACCCCATTCAATTATGTTTTGGGAGACACGTTGGATCAACATGAATACTTTAGGGATTATCGCTTGACTCAAAAGGGGAAACTATTATGGGATCAAATTCATATGTTGCATTGGTATGCTCGGCAACTTTGCTTGAGATATGATTATACTTGTTGCTCTAGGATGAAGGCTCCACACCTTCCCTTTTCATGAAAATTTAATGATTATAAAACCTTGGCTTCTTATGCTAATGGTATATATGATTACTATGATGTGGAACAAATAGAAGAATTTGTTGCTTTTATGGGTGCTTATGAAATTGAATCTTTGTTTAAAGAGTGTGAAATTTTTGATGATTTAGTTTATAGACCTGAAAATTTAGCTATCCTTAAATATTGCTATGGGAATTATGAATTCAATGCTGATATTGATGCGTTTATTGAGAAAGTCTCCGATGTCCAAGAAGAGACTAATATTTTGCAGGAGTCTATGGAAGAAGAAATTGATGAAACTGTGAGCTCATTGGATGAAAAAGATGATGAGGAGAGCGAAGAACAAAAGGAGGAAGAGCGGATTAGCTACCCGTGCCCACCTTCTAATGAGAGTAACTCTTCAACTCATACATTGTTTAATTTCCCTTCGTGCTTACCGAAGGATGATTGCTATGATGATTGTTATGATCCCGTTGATTCTCTTGAAATATCCCTTTTTGATGATGCTTGCTATGCTTATGGCCAAGATGCCAATATGAATTATGCTTATGGAGATGAACTTGCTATAGTTCCTTATGTTAAACATGAAATTGTTGCTATTGCACCCACACATGATAGTCCCATTATCTTTTTGAATTCTCCCAACTACACTATATCGGAGAAGTTTACTCTTATTAAGGATTATATTGATGGGCTGCATTTTACTATTACGCATGATGATTTTGATAGATATAATATGCATGTGATTGCTGCTCCTACTTGCAATTATTATGAGAGAGGAACTATATCTCCACCTCCCTATGTTTCCAATACGATAAAATTGCAAGAAACTGTTTATACTATGCATTGGCCTTTACTATGTGTGCATGAATTGTTCTTTTATGACATGCCGATGCATAGGAAGAGAGTTAGACTTCATCATTTCTTGATTTATTTTACTTTGTGCTCACTACTAAATTACAAATCATTGTTAATTCAAATTGGCTTTGATATACCTTGGGATCCGGGTGGATCCATTACTTGAGCACTACATGCCTACCTTAATGGCTTTAAAGAAAGCACTGCCAGGGAGACAACCCGGAAGTTTTAGAGAGTCATTTATTTCTGTTGTGTGCTTTTATAAGGTTTAAAAATAAAAATAATGTGCCAAGATTTGACTTTAGGATGTTTACTTTACTTGTTGGTTTGTGCGGTGCAGGACAAAAACTTTGGCTGTAGTGCGCGATTTTATATTTTTTACTGGAACTTCAAATGGTTCTTATTATTTTTGCAATGTCTTTATATACAAATTGTTTATTTTTCCTAATTTTGGCAGAAGTTTTCAAGTATCATAAGTATGGTGAATGTTCTTATTATTACAGACTGTTCTATTTTAGACAGATTCTGTTTTTGATGCATAGTTTGCTTGTTTTGATGAAACTATCAATTCCTATCAGTGGATTAAGCCATGTAAAAGTTATACTACAGTAGCTACAATGCAAAAACAAAATATGAATTGGTTTGCAACAGTATTTAGAGTAGTGATTTGCTTTATTATACTAACGGATCTTACCGAGTTTTCTGTTGAAGTTTTGTGTGGATGAAGTGTTCGATGATCGAGAAGGTCTTGATGTGAGAAGAAGGAAGAGAGGCAAGAGCTCAAGCTTGGGGATGCCCGAGGCACCCCAAGTAAATATTCAAGGAGACTCAAGCGTCTAAGCTTGGGGATGCCCCCGAAGGCATCCCCTCTTTCTTCAACAAATATCGGTATGTTTTCGGATTCGTTTCGTTCATGCGATATGTGCAAACTTGGAGCGTCTTTTGCATTTAGTTTTCATTTTTATTTTATGCACCATGATGGTATGAGGTAGTCCTTGGTTGATTTATAGAATGCTCATTGCACTTCACTTAGATCTTTTGAGTATGGCTTTATAGAATGCTTCATGTGCTTCACTTATATCATTTGAAGTTTGGATTGCCTGTTTCTCTTTACATAGAAAACCGTCATTTGTAGAATGCTCTTTTGCTTCACTTATATTTGTTAGAGCACGGGCATATGTTTTTTAGAAAGAATTAAACTCTCTTGCTTCATTTATATCTATTTAGAGAGATGACAGGAACTGGTCATTCACATGGTTAGTCATAAAATCCTACATAAAACTTGTAGATCATTGAATATGAAATGTTTGATTCCTTGCAATAGTTTTGCGATATAAAGATGGTGATATTAGAGTCATGCTAGTGGGTAGTTGTGAATTAGTAGAAATACTTGTGTTGAGGTTTGTGATTCCCGGAGCATGCACGTATGGTGAACCGTTATGTAACGAAGTCGGAGCATGATTTATTTATTGATTGTCTTCCTTATGAGTGGCGGTCGGGGACGAGCGATGGTCTTTTCCTACCAATCTATCCCCCTAGGAGCATGCACGTAGTGCTTTGTTTCGATGACTAATAGATTTTTGCAATAAGTATGTGAGTTATTTATGACTAATGTTGAGTCCATGGATTATACGCACTCTCACCCTTCCATCATTGCTAGCCTCTCTAGTATCGCGCAACTTTCGCCGGTACCATAAACCCACCATATACCTTCCTCAAAACAGCCACCATACCTACCTATCATGGCATTTCCATAGCCATTCCGAGATATATTGCCATGCAACTTCCATCATCATCATATACATGACTTGAGCATTCTTTGTCATATTGCTTTGCATGATCGTAAGATAGCTAGCATGATGTTTTCATGGCTTGTCCATTTTTTGATGTCATTGCTACGCTAGATCATTGCACATCCCGGTACACCGATGGAGGCATTCATATAGATTCATATCTTTGTTTTAGATATTGAGTTGTAATATTAAGTTGTAAGTAAATAAAAGTGTGATGATCATCATTATTAGAGAATTGCCCCAGTGAGGAAAGGATGATGGAGACTATGATTCCCCCACAAGTTGGGATGAGACCGCGGACGGAAAAAAAGAAAAAAAAGAGAAAGGCAAAAAAAGGGAAGGCCCAAATAAATAAATAAATAAACAAAAAAATGAGAGAAAAAGAGAGAAGGGGCAATGTTACTATCCTTTTACCACACTTGTGCTTCAGAGTAGCACCATGTTCTTCATATAGAGAGTCTCTTGAGTTATCACTTTCATATACTAGTGGGAATTTTCATTATAGAACTTGGCTTGTATATTCCGATGATGGGCTTCCTCAAATGCCCGAGGTCTTCATGAGCAAGCAAGTTGGATGCACACCCACTTAGTTTCCAGTTTGAGATTTCATACACTTATAGCTCGTAGTGCATCCGTTGCATGGCAATTCCTACTCACTCACATTGATATCTATTGATGGGCATCTCCATAGCCCATTGATACGCCTAGTTGATGTGAGACTATCTTCTCCTTTTTGTCTTCTACACAACCACCATTCTATTCCACCTATAGTGCTATGTCCATGGCTCACGCTCATGTATTGCATGAAAGTTGAAAAGGTTTGAGAACGTCAAAAGTATGAAACAATTGCTTGGCTTGTCATCGGGGTTGTGCATGATGTGAATATTTTGTGTGGTGAAGATGGAGCATAGCCAGACTACATTATTTTGTAGGGATAACTTTCTTTGGCCATGTTATTTTGAAAAGACATGATTGCTTTATTAGTAGGCTTGAAGTATTATTGTTTTTATGTCAAATGATAGACTATTGCTTTGAATCACTCGTATCTTAATATTCATGCCATGATTAGATTACATGATCAAGATTATGCTAGGTAGTATTCCACATCAAAAATTATCTTTTTTATCATTTACCTACTCGAGGACGAGCAGGAATTAAGTTGGGGGATGCTGATACGTCTCCGTCATATCTATAATTTTTGATTGTTCCATGCCAATATTCTACAACTTTCATATACTTTTGGCAACTTTTTTTACTATTTTTGGGACTAACATATTGATCCAGTGCCAGTTCCTGTTTGTTGCATGTTTTTTGTTTCGCAGAATATCCATATCAAACGGAGTCCAAATGGGATAAAAACTGACGGAGATTTCTTTTGGAATATATGTGATTTTTGGGAAGAAAAATCCGCGCGAGACGATGCCCGAGGGGGCCACGAGGCAGGGGGCAGGCGCGCCCCTGACCCTCGTGGCCACCCCGTAAGGCGGTTGATGCCCTTCTTTCGCCGCAAGAAAGCTAATATCCGGATAGATATCGTGTTAAAATTTCAGCCCAATCGGAGTTACGGATCTCCGGGAATATAGGAAATGGTGAAAGGGTAGAATCTAGGAACGCAGAAACAGAGAGAGACAGAGAGACAAATCCAATCTCAGAGGGGCTCTCGCCCCTCCCACGCCATGGAGACCAAGGACCAGAGGGGAAACCCTTCTCCTATCTAGGGAGGATGTCAAGGAATGAGAAGAAGGAGGGGGGCTCTCTCCCCCTCGCTTCCGGTGGCACCGGAGTGCCACTGGGGGCCATCATCATCACCGCAATCTTCACCAACAAATTTACCGCCATCATCACCAACTCTTCCCCCCTCTATGCAGCGGTGTAACCTCTCTCTTACCCGCTGCAATCTCTACTTAAACATGGTGCTCAATGCTATATATTATTTCCCAATGATGTATGGCTATCCTATGATGTTTGAGTAGATCCGTTAGCATCCATATGACAGAGAACCCGGGACGACATGGCTAGTCGTGAACCCAGAGCGACACTATCCTATGGGGACAGGCATACATGATTCACATCGAGCGTGTCGGTCAGCAGCGTGTGACTCCGGGCTGTAGCATTGGGCTAATAGGACTCCGGTAACCCGGGCTGTAGCAGGCTAAGCAGGACTCCGGATGTCACCGCGTGACATTTACCGAAGGGACTGTCGGATTTCGGGTTCCGGCAGACCCTTAAGGTTTGAACACTGGGGTGCACGCGGAAATCTCGCCTTCAACCTCTCCGTCTCGATGGGATCTAAACTACTAAAAGAGCTGCACGAAAGACACAAGATTTATACTGGTTCGGGCCACCGATGTGGTGTAATACCCTACTCTAGTGTGTGGTGGATGGATTGCCTCCTGGGGCTGGTGTGGATGAACAATACAAGGAAGAACAACCTCGCGAGGGTCTGTTTTTGGCTGTGGTGATGAACTGCTATGAAGAGTTCAGTCACCTTTCTCTCTCTTGCTCTCTCAGATCCCGGACCGAACAACCAGGAATCGAACCCCCTTGCTATGTGGGTGGCTAGTCCTATTTATAGAGGCCCTGGTCCTCTCCCCAAATATTGAGCGGGAAGGGATCCAACAATGGCGGGCTAATTTGAAGGGGGACAACGAGTACATCTATCCTAACAAAAGCAGTCTTCGCCTGCCAAAGGCTCTGGTGATGACGCCGAGCTGGGCTCCATGGTGACCTCCGTCTCGTAGTCCTCCTGGTCTTGGTCTCGTTGCATCGAAGTGGCAACCTTTGCCTGATGCCTCGGTACTCCGTGGATACGCTTGCCCCCTTTGCACCAAAGAGGAAAGAGGGACGCTGCGCGCGCTGGCACCCGCCTGGTGCCCCGTGTCGTCATGGCTTGCGTCATGGGCACCTCGCGAGGTACCCCACCTTGAACTCCCCGCCTCCTCGCGAGCCAGCCTGACGAGGCTGTGCCTGAGGATGCACCGTGTCGTCCGCCTCGCGAGGCTTGGCCCCTCGCGAGGGTCTTGAGCCTCGTGTTGATGAAGATGGGCCACGCTAGGCCCCCACTTGAGCCATGCCGCAGGCCGCAGGCAGGCAAGTCTGGGGACCCCCGTTCCCAGAACACCGACAGTAGTCCCCGGGCCCAAGGCGCGCATGGACTTGGCCGTGCCGAGAGGCAAAAGGGCAAGGGCGAAGCTCCATGGGCCCTAACAGCCTGCGGCCTTGGACGCCGCGTGGCGGTTGATTGGACGTGGGTGGCACCGTTCCCCCACGCTTCCTTATTGTGCGCCCTGCTAGGCGGACTGGTAGTTGTACACAGCCGTCCCCTTTCCTGTTGCTCGGGTGTCCTCTGTTCTTCCTTCTTTCGAGCGCCTCCCCCTGCCTTCAATCCAATCTCGAATCCCCCCCTCCTTCCCATCGCCATGGCTCCGACGGGGAAGGAGAGAGCAGAGAAACCCATGCCTTCGTCTTGTGCGCCGCCAACGGTGGCCCCCCTCGTCGGCCGGTCGGCTGTGCTCAACCAAGAGTGCTTGGGCAGGGACAGCTTGGCCCTGGCCACCGTCTTCAACGAGTGCGGAAGGACGACTGCCTGGTCCGCGTCCCACTTCCCCATTGATAGGACAACCACTGAGGTCCCATGTTTTACCGATGCCTTGTGGGCGGGTCTGGTTCCCCCTTTCTCCGATTTCTTCAATGCCATGCTTTCGCATTATCAGATCCACTTAATGCATCTAAGTCCTGAGTCCATCACCCTCCTTTCGGTCTTTGCCTTCGTTTGCGAAGCCATGGTGGGCATCCCTCCTTCGGTCACCCTGCTGCGCCACTTCATCTCGCTGCATCTTGTTGATCCTTCCCAGCGCTGGGCATGCGCGAGCTTTGCTACCGAGCCTGTGTCCAAGGCGTCTAGAATTGACTTCCAACTCCCCCAGCCCGCGGCCGGGTTCCTCGAGCGGTGGTTGTATGTGGACGCAGGGGTGCCCAGCCCCCTGCTATCGGAGCCGACCTCGCCTGCCGTCCCCAATTCGGGCTAGGGCCAGGAGACGCTGAAGAGCCCTCGGCTTGTCTTCGTCTGGCCCCGCTTCGCGCTCCTGAGGAAACTCGGCGTGACAGTGCCCAAAGTGGTGAAGGAGTTTCTGTTGTGCCGTGTCGCTCCCCTGCAGCGGCACTCTCGCCGAATGTGGGCCTTCCGGGGGCGCGAGGACGACATGAGGCTCCAGGAAGAAGACCTAGCTCCCGCGGCGCTGAAGTCGACGCTCCTGACTTTGGCCGGGGACCCCAATCCTGGCAACATCCGGCAAGGCGGGGCCTTGCTATATCTCTGTCAGAGCAAGGCTGACTTCGTGAAGCAGATGCCCGCCTTCGATGAGTGGGGGCTGCGCCCCGCCGGTCTCCAAGGGCCTCGCGAGAACCCGGTAGTGATGACTCGCCTCCCAATCGGCCAAGGTGACTCCTCCTCAAGCGGCAGAGAAGGGAGGCAGGAGGCGCCTGAGGCCGAGGAGGCTCCGGAGGAGGGGGCAGCGTTGTGCGCCGCTCGTGAGGGGACAGCTCCGGAGGAGGGTGTGGCACCCGATGCCGCTCGTGAGGAGACAGCTCCTGAGGCCCGTACTGCTATGGCTGAAGGTGGTAGGCAGCCGCTCCCAGTGCCCGGGGCTGGGGCCTTGGAGGCCCTGGTCCCGGCTTCTGACGAGGTGATTGGTGGCACGCGCCAGGCGGGCGCTCCCGACGCGGGCCGTCCTAGTGCCTCATCCTCGCGGCAGGTTGATCCTTGCGCTCTTCTCTTGGGCCGCTTCCACGTGGACTTCGAGGCCCTCCAGAGGAAGAGGGAGGCTCTGGGTGTTGACTCCCCTTGTCACGTGCTGAAGCGCAGGAAGTGCTTCACCACTGACGAGTAAGTCTTTTTCCTCTCTGACTCCCGATCCTCTTGTTGCTTTCGCTGATTCTTGCTCCGCAGGCCCCTTCCAACTGAGATCGGGGGAGTCGCCGAGGCACCACCTCCCTCGCCTTCGCCTCCTCCGCCATCCTCAAGTGCTCCGAGAAGCTCTGCCCTCATGGTGAGGGCGTCTGATGGGGCGAATCATCCCGAGGTGCGCCGCGGCCCTTCATTCCCCGCGCTTCTCCTTCACGGGCCTTCTCAGGGGTTAGCCAGTCTGTCGGGTACCTCCCATCTGGCCTTGGACTGCGACTGGTTGAGGCGCCACCTACGCCCCTCATCTGGAGGCAGGCTGGCCCTTGGTTGGGCTTCTGATGTGGCGCGTCCGGTCGTTGCGAGGTCGCCAGCCCCCAGCCCCCTGCTCGGAGGGGGAACGATGACCCGCAGCCCCCGGTGCCTGCTTGGGGCGGATGATGACGTGGAAGATGTGCTCGAGCGCGCTCAGGAGCGCCGCTCTCGCCGCCAAGGGTTCCTTCGACGAGCGGCCGACGCGGTGGACCTCCTTGGGGAAGAGCTTGCCGCTGAAGATGCTCGCCTGGAGGCCGAGGGCCTGCACCTAGCTGCAGGGAGGCGCGAGCTGGAGGCCGCCGTCGCCCTTGCGCGCCGCCAACGTGACCTTGATGATGAAGAAGCGAAGGCGTCGCTGGAGGCTTCCCGAGTGGCCCGCTCCCAGGCCATCGAGGAGGCCCGGAGAGCTGATGGGCGGCAAGAGGCGGTGGAGGAGCGAGCTCACGAGCTCCTGGCCCGATGCCACTTGTTGGAGGAGCAAGCGGAGCTGCGCGAGGCAGCCCTCACGTCGATGGAGGTGGCCTCCGGTGACCCAGCTGAGCTTCAGAAGCGCGAGGAAGCGTTGGTGCTGGAGGCCGCCGAACGCTCCCGTGAGTACGAGAGGCTGGAGACGAGGGAGCGCCTAGTGACGCAGGCGGAGGACGATGTTGGTGCGCGGGAAGCGCGTGTCCTGGAGGAGGTTTGTCGTCGGGTGGCGATGGCGCGCCAAGGCCTCGAGCGTGAGTTCGAGGGGAAGCTGGGGATGATCCGGGTCGAAGCCGAAGGCAGAACCGCAGCCCTGAGGACCCAACGGGACGAGGCGATGCGGCTAGCCGACGCCTCCCGGGCCGCCCTTGAGGCAGCGCAGAAAGAGCTGGCTGCCTCTCAAGCCGAGGTGCTCCGCCTTCGCCAACGGATGGAAGAGGCCGAGGCCGTCGAGTGCCAGAACACCGACGAAATACGCCAACGGCGGCTCCTGGAGCACGCGCATGGCCCAATGTTCACCACGCTCAGAGAGAGGGCCAACTTGGCCTTGGGCAACATCTGCGAGGCGTCCGTCGGTGAGCCACACACGATCAACTATGCCGGTAACCTGCAGTTCTTCACCGCCGTGGTGGCGCAGCTGGAGGCGCGGTCGGCTAGGGCCGACAGGTTGGTGGAGGAGAGGAGCCGCGCCTTGCTCAAGCGCGCCTTCTCCCGTGTCTTTAGCCATCTTCAGAACATGAATCCCCGCTCCGACTTCGACGCCGTCATCGCCCCAATCCCCCAGGCCATCCGGGACGACCTGTCGCGCTGGGTGGAGGATAACGTGGACGCCCTCGTCAGGGCCTTCACTTCGGACGACAGCAACGTGGTCGTGGGCGCTGACGAGGACAGCGCGGCGAGCGGCCCTGACGCCGCCGGCAGCGACGCAGGCGTCGATGGCGAGCTCGGCGACTCCGGCGAGGGCTCAGGGGGTGCTTCCGGGGACGCATTGGGGGATTGGTCCGACTAAGAGCGTATCGCTCCTGTATTTTTCACTCTGCATGAATAGAACTCAGGCTTTTGACCTGGTGGTGTGTGAGAGCATTTTGGGAGGGGAAGCCCCTCATGAAAAAACCTGTGTCTATCATATCAGTAGTAACCAAATTGCGCTCGTGCCTCACGGTGGGCTGGTTTACCTTTGTCCCATGCTGGTTCTGAGGCGGCCTGCAGGAGGGCGCGACGCCTTGGGCGCTTTCTAGCTGGGTCCTCAGGATGTGAGGTTGTCGCTGATGAGAAACTCCTCATGCGTTGGCCTTCTCCACAGGCCCTGGGCCTTCTCCCGAACGCGTTGACTTCACAAGCACTCGCCTTGCTTCGCAGGCTCCGGGCCTTTCCCTCGAGCGCGAGAGCTTCACAGGCACTCGCCTTGCTTCACAGGCTCTGGGCCTTTTCCTCGAGCGCGAGAGCTTCACAAGCACTCGCCTTGCTTCACAGGCTCTGGGCCTTTTCCTCGAGCGCGAGAGGTTCATAGGCACTCGCCTTGCTTCACAGGCTCTGGGCCTTTTCCTCGAGCGTGAGAGCTTCACAGGCACTCGCCTTGCTTCACAGGCTCTGGGCCTTTTCCTTGAGCGCGAGAGCTTCACAGGCACTCGCCTTGCTTCACAGGCTCTGGGCCTTTTCCGGATAGGACAACCTCCGCAGGCACCCGAAAATCCTCCCGAGAGGGAGCAACAGCGGCAGCCTGGGCTGCGCACTAGCCTGGCCTGACCCGGCTCGTGAGGGGCTCGCAAGGGGAGGCAGCTGTGACGAAGCGGCAACCAGAACGCGAGAATAGCTCGAGCGAGAACAAGCACCCCTCCCCCAAACACACGCAAATCTCAAATTTGAATCCAACTTAAATCCAGCGAGAGAAAAGCTACAACCAAAGGTAAGGGCAACAAAAGGCAGACAAAAGGCCGCGTCTGGCACCTAATCTAGTCTTGGACGTCTTCTCACCAGCGCGGAGCTAAGTGCTGTCCACTGGGCGTGGGAGGGAGCCCAGGGCCTGAGGCCGGCACCCCTGAGACTCCGGGGCGTGTACAGCCCAACTCATTATTACGTGAGAGTGTCACGGGGCGGCGAGCTTCACAGGCACTGGGCCTTCTTCACAGGTACTGGCCTTGCTTCATATCGCCAGACGAGGGCCCCGCCTTGCGCCACACTTTAGTGCCATCAGCAACGACCAGAACCTAGGACGCCGCCCGATGGGGTAGAGCGGTCGCCAGCGGTTCCCCCTACGACCACGGGTCCTCTGCCAGGGGCAGGCCCTGAGGCACCTCCCCAACAGAGGGCCTACTTCCTGAGAACGCCTTGCTCCGAACGCCGCGGTGGTGATGTCGGATCCCGGCCCCTCCCCTGCAGCCCCCTGCACCCTCTTCCCGAGGGGTGAGGGACTGTAGGAGCGGGGTAGCCGCTCGCCGCTGCGACCTGCACCTCCTGCGATCCACGGTTAGCATATACCTGCCCCTGAAGAGTTAGCGGCGCCCGGTGATCGCTGCCTCCAGCATGGCCAGCGGGCTCGTCCTGGAGCGCCTGGAAGGGCTCAGCCTCCATCACCTCGTCCGCCCAGCTGGGGCCGAGGAGTGAGCCCTGCCCGTCCTCGTGAGGGTGTCCTTGGTCCATCATGAGGGGCACGTACTCTTCCGTCGCCGTCATCCTGTACGCTATGCCGTGGCGCCCCGCATGCCATGCGGCCCCACCTGTCATGCCTGCCACTGGGTGGCAATGCGGCCGCCCTCCGGGGCCGCGGGTCGCGTCGAGTCCTTCTCCTTCGTGGGCCGGGGGCGGGGGCAGCACCACCACCGGTCCGGTGCTGACAGCTTCGCTGGCGTCGGAGTAGCCTTGAAGCCCGCGGGCGCGCGCGGAGCCCCCGTGCGGGTCGCTCTGGGCTTGAGATGGGAGCTGGGTGGAGAAGGGGTGAGCCCCCGAGGCGGCGAAGCCCAGGAGCTCCGCCACTCGCTCTAGCAGCACGTTGTGGCCGCCCTCTAGCAACCTGCACCGCAATAGCTCTCGGGCCACCATGAGCGCGGCCCTTGAATTCGCCTGCTCCCGGCGGGTGTATGGTGTCGTTGTTGCAGCGTGATTGGAGGCCCTTGCTGCCGACCGAGCCTGCCGCAGAGTAAGAGTTGCCGAAGTCTGCCCGCGTCGCCCGCAGCCTACAGCGCCCTGCGGACCGCGAGCTGCCTGCGGCGCGGGGTCGCCCGAGGCGAGCGGTTCCGCGCGTTTGGGCCATGCAGCCCACGGGTCGGGGTTGACCTCCTGGTCGCCGGGTATGGCGATGAAGACGCGATGGGGCACAGAGTGTTGGAGGACGAATTCCGGCACACCCCTACCTGGCGCGCCAAATGTCGGATTTCGGGTTCTGGCAGACCCTTAAGGTTCGAACACTGGGGTGCGCGCGGAAATCTCGCCTTCAACCTCTCCGTCTCGATGGGATCTAAACTACTAAAAGAGCTGCACGAAAGACACAAGATTTATACTGGTTCGGGCCACCGATGTGGTGTAATACCCTACTCCAGTGTGTGGTGGATGGATTGCCTCCTGGGGCTGGTGTGGATGAACAATACAAGGAAGAACAGCCTCGCGAGGGTCTGTTCTTGGCTGTGGTGATGAACTGCTATGAAGAGTTCAGTCACCTTTCTCTCTCTTGCTCTCTCTGATCCCGGACCGAACAACCAGGAATTGAACCCCCTTGCTATGTGGGTGGCTAGTCCTATTTATAGAGGCCCTGGTCCTCTCCCCAAATATTGAGCGGGAAGGGATCCAACAATGGCGGGCTAATTTGAAGGGGGACAGCGAGTACATCTATCCTGACAAAAGCAGTCTTCGCCTGCCAAAGGCTCTGGTGATGACGCCGCGCTGGGCTCCATGGTGACCTCCGTCTCGTAGTCCTCTTGGTCTTGGTCTCGTTGCACCGAAGTGGCAACCTTTGCCTGATGCCTCGGTACTCCGCGGATACGCTTGCCCCCTTTCCACCAAAGAGGAAAGAGGGACGCTGCGCACGCTGGCACCCGCCTGGTGCCCCATGTCGTCATGGCTTGCGTCATGGGCACCTCGCGAGGTACCCCGCCTTGAACTCTCCGCCTCCTCGCCAGCCAGCCTGACGAGGCTGTCCCTGAGGATGCGCCGTGTCGTCCGCCTCGCGAGGCTTGGCCCCTCGCGAGGCTTGGCCCCTCGCGAGGGTCTTGAGCCTCGTGTTGTTGAAGATGGGCCGCGCTGGGCCCCCACTTGAGCCACGTCGCAGGCCGCAGGCAGGCAAGTCTGGGGACCCCCGTTCCTAGAACGCCGATAGGGACAGACACAGGAACAAAGTGAAACACATGCCGGCCAGTCAAGTGTCCTGAGCAGTAGTGCTGGGCTAACAGGACTCCGGTGAACCGGGCTGTAGCGGACTAGTATGGCTCATGGAAGCACTAGACTACATTTCCCCATAAGAGAGACTGCCAAGGATAAACAACTAGATTGTCGGATCCCACACATACCAAGCATTTCAATCAGACACACAATATGCTCGATATGTGTAAATACAACATGGCATCACAACATAACTCTACAACTCAAGTATTTATTTATTAGGCTCCGAGGAGCGAGATATTACAAACATGGATCTCATGACCCAACAATCATAGCATACAAGTCAAAGCACATGCGGAAGCTTAACATGTCTGAGAACAGACATCTACAAATGAAAAGGCTAAGAAGCTTGACCATCTACCAGATCCTGCCGAGGGCACAAGATCGTAGCTGAGGTATCAAGCTAAACGTCAAAGTCCACGCGGAACTACTAGCGAGACTGAAATCTCTCTACAAAACATAAATTAAGCAAACGTGAGTACAAAGGTACTCAGCAAGACTTACATCAGAACTAGCTACATATGCATCGGTATCAACAAAGGGGGGGGGGTGGAGTTTAACTGCAGCAAGCCAGCTTTGACTCGGTGGCTATCTGAACTACGACTGCAAGCAACTCTTTTGAGGTGGCGCACACGAGTCCACATATTCACCATTCAATACACCACTATGGATCCGCTCTCGTCTCCCTACGAGAAGGCCATCCATAGCACTCACACTTATCTTGCGAGTTTTAGAGTATCCACTTTCACTTGTCTATGAACTGTTATAGGCAACCCAGAAGTCCTTTACCGCGGACACGGCTATTCGAATAGATCATTTATAACCCTGCAGGGGTGTACTTCGTCACACATGTTTCCACCACTTAGCGTCTGCACACGACATGTGCTCGGCAGACTTCAAGCGAAAACCGACGTGGGTGTAGACCATGACCTGACTAACCTCGCAAGTCTCTAGTCCAGGTTTATCGCCTATTCGGGTTCCATCCGCAAGGAAATCCGACCGGGGTGTCCTCAACGGCCCCAAACGATGTGTACAGGGTCCCGAGATGCCAAACGGGCGCCCGGCATACCCGGCCACAGTGTATCTACCGCATCATAGCCCACCCCTAGGGTCAGCGCTACACACAGCCGCCAACACATATCCTACAAACACCAGAAACTAGTTGCAACTCCTGGACAGAGGCGAGAGGGGTCAGTAAGTCGAGCGGGGTCATATTTCAGGGCCCAATGTGTGGTAGTAGCTGTTTCATGGATCACAAACACAGAGCTCAGTTCCCGAGGACGGTTTCAATGAGACAACCCATCATGTACTCCTACATGGCCTCTCACCGCTACCTTTACCAAAACGTGTTCACACACTTAGCTCACACACAGTAGGACATGTTTACACACCTCCGATCCATCCCCGATGAATCAGACCTGACTCAACTCTAAGCAGTAGCAAGCATGACAAACAAGCAAGAATGAGTAGGCACATCAGGGCTCAAACAACTCCTACTCATGCTAGTGGGTTTCATCTATTTTCTGTGGCAATGACAGGTCATACAGAGGATAAGGGGTTCAACTACCGCAACAAGTAAGAGATGAATCGTTGTTGTCCTAATGCAGTAAAAGAGAGCAGGAGCGAGAGAGTGGGTTTGTATCAGAATGAACAAGGGGGTTTTGCTTGCCTGGCACTTCTGAAGATAATATAATTCTTCATCGGTGTCACCGATCCCATCGTCGAAACCACGTCTATCGAAAGGGGACAAATACCGACAACAGAGAAAGAAACACAATAAATGCAATGCATAATATGATGCATGATCATGACATGTCAATATGTTGTGGTTTGAGCTAATGCAACTAGCAACATGTTAAATGGAGTTGGTTTGAACCCTAGGTTCAAATTCAAACTCCATATGTGAGAGTTTAAATTCCATTTATATGAATTGGCCTAAACAGCAGCCATAAGTTGTTCTAACATGCATGAAAATGCCATAAACAGATTCCTTGAATTTTTCTGATAATTTTTCATATATAGTTTATTTCATTTGGAGTTACGGATGATTTTCTATGATTTTTAGAAGTTTTGGGCATTTTCTGAAAATAAATAAATCATTTAAGATTTATTTAAATTCCAAAAAGGACTTATTGCGTCAGCATGACGTCGGGGTGACGTCAGCAGGTCAAAGGAGTCGACCAGGTCAAACCTGACCAGTGGGACCCACTGGTCAGTGACCCAGTCAACTAACCAAGTTAGTTAGCCCTAACTAACTGGGCTGGGCCCACTGGTCAGTGACTAACCTAACTAAATTAGTGGTAGTTTAACTCCTAATCTAGGTTTGACCAGGGGGCCGGGCCATGTGGTCAAATGGGTCAACCCCACCGGCGACATGACGCCGGCGAGGCCCGAGACGGCGACGCGACTCGGAAACGCAGAACAGGCGACGGATCGAGCGACGGAGGGCATCCGCGGGGAGGTGGAGCTCGCCCGCATCCATCGCTGCAAGCAGCAGCAGCTAGGGCGGCCGGAGCTCGTCGGAAACGAGCTTGGGGCGGCGCCGGAGTTCGGACACGAGCGGGGACGCGGTTGCGGTGGCCGTGGTGATGTGTGTTTAGCATCTACGGCGTCTACGGGGTGCAGTGAGTACGATGGGCGCATCCCCGGGACCAAATGGTCACCGGAGCATCACCGGCGACGAGCGCGGCGGCGGCGGGTTTCGGTCAACAAGGGGGCGACGGCTACGGCGTGTGAGAGCGAGAACGGAGAGGGGGAAAAGGGGCAGGAGCTCACGGAGAGTGCAGTGATGGCCTCGGCGTGCCCGGGGAAGCACTGGAGCGAGCGGGGCGGCGAGAGGAATCTCCGGCGGCCGCCGACGAAGGTGATGAAGATGGCGTCAATGCAGGGTCTTCGGCAAGTCACGGCTCGGTGGGGAGGAAGAGTGGGTCGAGGCGAAGCTTTTGGACACGTCGGAGAAGTGAGGGGGAGGCGGTGGCTGCGGTAGCAGCAAGCGCCGGCGACGAGATCCGCTCGGTGGGAGAGAGAGGGAGCCAGAGGAGGGGATGGGGACGAGAGAGTGAGCGAGGGGGTTCCAGGGGGTGCGTGGCGTCGTTGGAGACGTCCAGAGTGTCGAGGACGTAGGCAAGAAGGGTGGAGGTGGCCGCAAGGTGGCGCGCGCGCGTCGGGCACGCGCCCTCGCCTACTGGCGCGAGGAGGAAGGCGACAGGAGAGTGCCTGGTGGGCTGGGCCGCCAGCTGGGCCGGCCAGGTGGCTGTGCCAGGTGGGCTACAGGTAAACACTTCTCTCTCTCTCTCGTTTAATTCTATTTTTCTATTTATTTTGATCTGTTTTGAATTAGTAAAAATACTAACTCGTTTGAAAAATCCTGACAAAAATTGTGGGCACTAATTGAATTATTTCCAACAGCCCCCAATTGTTTTCAGAAGTATTGAAGCATTTAAAATATTTATAGGCATTAAATGCTCCAATTCAAATACAATATGAATTAATTCAAATATCCAGAATGGCCTGAAAATATTTGCATCATTTTTGGCAGAGGTTTTCACCTTTAACAAAAATCATGAACATTTTCAAAGGCATTTTGGGTTCTTTGAAAAGGATTTTATTTGAACCTATTTGATTTCTCTTTTCTAATTTTGCAGTTTGTTTTTGATTTAGTTTTAACACCAAATCAATTTTAAACTTCATGAAAATAATTGTGTGAACTAAATGGACTTATCCAAAGCCACACAACAATTTTCAGAATTATTGAACATATATTTATTATATAATAAATATATATCCAATTCAAATAGTTATTGAATTAATTTCAATTGCCCAAAATAAATATTTCTGAGACTCCAAAAATATTGGTTTGAATTTTACCTCTTTCCAATATTTTTATAGAATAACAGGAACATTTCCTTGGACTCATTTGAAAAGACTTTCAATGTTGATTATTTCTGAAGTGATTTCTGAGGGTTTCAGCTAACCTCAATTCAACTTTCAGAAGTTAGACATGATGCATGGATGCTCTCCTATGCAACTATTGCAAACAATTCTAGGGCTGTGACATCTTCCTTGTCCAACGTCAACTCTTTAGCATGTCATATTTTAATGAGTGCTCACAATCATAAAAGATGTCCAAGATAGTATATTTATATGTGAAGACCTCTCTTTCTTGTATTACTTCCTATTAATTGCAACGATGACCGAAACTATGTTTGTCAACTCTCAACAACTTTTATTCATCATACTTTTTCTATGTGAGCTCATTACTCTCCGTAAGATCCATATGATCTCTTTGTTTCCTTTTTTTATTTATTTCTCTTTTCTTTTATTTGCTTAGGATCATGGCAAAATAATCAAGCCCTTGACTCAACACTGATCTTTATTATATATAGCTCACGGACTCGATTACATAGAGGGATCATAAAGCAAAACTCAAAACTAGATCATGCCATAAACTTTATTCTACTAGATCAAGATATTACCAAAAGGATCAAACTAAGAAAAACGGTAAAGATAAAAGTGATGGTGATACGATATCGGGGCACTCCCCTAAGCTTGGCAGTTGCCAAGGGGACTGCCCATACCCATGTGATTATGTCTCTCTTTTCAGGGATGGTGATGTGATATTCTTGGCGATGATGCCCCTCAAGATACGATTCTCCTCCTCGAGCTTATTGACTTTCTGCTTGAGGTCCATTATTTCCGTTCGGAGTTTTCCTATAACAACCAAAGCTCCCTGCACCCAAGGGTGTTGCACAGCTGCGGGAGAACCAGTGACACTCTTTTTCATATTCTCATAAGAAAGAAATCTAACATTGGAAGGGATAACCGAGTTTGGAATAGCCGAGCTCTGCAGTTCTCCCATTGTGAATCCAACTCGAAAGCGGGAAGTGACTTCTTGATCCTCTTCTATGGCATCTATCCTCTTCAAATCAGCCTCCATCTCTTCCTCCGTTGCTGGCCCAAAGAGGTCAACATTGTTGTTTGTCATTGATCTCGGTGCCGGATGAGACACCCGGCTCTTCCCGACTGACTCTTGCGAAGACATCTTGCTCTAATCTTCAGCAGCAACAGCTCGAAACACAAACAGAGGATAATTGCGTGATACGGAGTCAAAACCCCCAGGAGATTATATAATGAATTTTTACTAACCAAAATACGCATTGTGCAAGAAAACGGAGTCCGGAAAGCGCACAAGGTGCCCATGAGGTAGGGGGGCGCGCCCAGGAGGGTAGGGCGCGCCCTCCACCCTCGTGGAGCCCTCGTGTCCTTCCAGGACTGCTTCTTATTTTTCTATTTTCTAAATATTCCAAAACGGAGAAATATTGCCTTAAAAACTGTTTTGGAGTCGGTTTACTTACCGTACCACATACCTATTCCTTTTCGGAGTCTGAAACGTTCCGGAATGTGCCCCTTATGTATTCCTCCAGGGTTACGGTTTCAATAACATTGGTTTCAACATTTATGGGATTACCTGAGATATAATGTTTGATTCTTTGACCATTCACCACCTTCGGATTTGTGCCTTCGAAGTTGTTGATTTTTATGGTACCAGAACGATAGACCTCCTCGATAACGTAAGGACCTTCCCATTTAGAGAGAAGTTTTCCTGCAAAAAATCTTAAACGAGAGTTGTATAGCAATACATAATCACCTACATTAAACTCACGCTTTTGTATCCTTTTATCATGCCATCTTTTAACTTTTTCTTAAAACAACTTGGCATTTTCGTAGGCTTGGGTTCTCCATTCATCGAGTGAGCTAATATCAAATAAACTCTTCTCACCGACAAGTTGAAAATCATAATTGAGCTCTTTAATAGCCCAATATGCCTTGTGTTCTAGTTTGAGAGGTAAGTGACATGCTTTTCCATAAACCATTTTATACGGAGACATACCCATAGGATTTTTATATGCAGTTCTATAGGCCCATAATGCATCATCAAGTTTCTTGGACCAATTCTTTCTAGACCTATTGACAGTCTTTTGCAAAATTAATTTGAGCTCTCTATTACTCAATTCTACGTGAACACTAGACTAAGGGTGATAAGGGGATGCAATTCTATGATTAACATCATACTTAGGAAGCATTTTACGGAAGGCACCATGAATAAAATGTGAACCACCATCAGTCATTAAATATCTAGGGACTCCAAATCTTGGAAAAATAACTTCTTTAAGCATTTTAATAGAAGTGTTATGATCAACACTACTAGTTGGAATAGCTTCTACCCACTTAGTAACGTAATCAACAACAACTAAAATATGTGTATATCCATTAGAGGCAGGAAAAGGTCCCATATAGTCAAAGCCCCAAACATCAAAAGGTTCAATAACGAGTGAATAGTTCATAGGAATTTCTTGACGTCTACTAATATTACCAATTCTTTGGCATTCATCACAAGATAAGACAAACTTACGGGCATCCTTGAAGAGAGTAGGCCAATAAAAACCAGATTGCGATACCTTATGTGCAGTTCTATCTCCAGCATGGTGTCCTCCATAAGCTTCGGAGAGACACTTGCGTAGGATCTATTCCTGTTCATGCTCAGGTACACAATGTCTAATAACACCATCTACTCCTTCTTTATAAAGATGTGGGTCATCCCAAAAGTAATGCCTCAAATCATAGAAGAACTTTTTCTTTTGCTGGTATGAATTTGGCAACAATGTAATTAGCATAATCAGCATACCATGGAGCAGTATGAGAAGCATTTATGACATCTAATTGCTCATCAGGAAAGCTATCATCAATAGGTAGTGGGTCATCAAGCACATTTACTAACCTAGACAAGTTGTCTGCAACGGGGTTCTCAGCTCCCTTTCTATCAACAGTATGTAAGTCAAATTCTTGTAGCAAGAAAACCCATCTAATAAGTCTAGGTTTAGCATCTTTCTTTTCCATAAGATATTTAATAGCAGCATGATTAGTGTGAATAGTTACTTTAGAATCAACAATATAAGGTCTGAACTTATCACAAGCAAATACAACTGCTAAGAATTCCTTTTCAGTAGTAGCATAATTTCTTTGAGCATTGTCTAGGGTTTTACTAGCATATTGAATAACGTTTAATTTCTTATCAACTCTTTGCCCTAGAATAGCACCTACATCATAATCACTAGCATCACACATAATTTCAAAGGGTAAATTCCAATCAGGTGGCTGAACAATAGGTGCAGAGATCAATGCTTTCTTAAGTATTTCAAATGCTTCTACACAATCAGCATCAAAGACAAATGGTATATCTTTTTGTAATAAATTAGTCAGAGGCCGAGAAATTTTTGAGAAGTCCTTAATGAACCTCCTATAAAATCCGGCGTGACCAAGGAAACTTCGTATACCTTTGATGTCCTTGGGGCATGGCATCTTTTCAATAGCATCAACCTTGGCTTTATCAACTTCAATACCTCTTTCAGAAACTTTATGCCCCAAGACAATACCTTCATTAACCATAAAGTGGCACTTTTCCCAATTCAAGACAAGATTAGTTTCTTCACATCTCTGCAAAACTTGATCAAGGTTGCTCAAGCAATCATCAAAAGAAGATCCATAGATGGAGAAATCGTCCATGAAAACCTCACAAATCTTTTCACGAAAGTCAGAGAATATAGCCATCATGCATCTTTGAAAGGTAGCAGGTGCATTACATAAACCAAAAGTCATATGTCTATAAGCAAAAGTACCAAAAGGGCAAGTAAAAGTAGTCTTCGATTGATCCTTGGCTGGCACAGGTATTTGAGACAAACCAGAATAACCATCTAGAAAGCAAAAATGTGTATGTTTGGATAATCTTTCTAGCATTTGATCGATAAAAGGTAAGGGGTAATGATCCTTTTTAGTGGCCTTATTTAATTTGCGGAAATCAATTACCATCCTATAACCTATAATAATTCTTTGAGGAATCAGTTCGTCTTTATCATTAGGAATGACAGTAATACCTCCCTTCTTAGGGACACAATGGACAAGACTTACCCACTGACTATCAGCAACAGGATAGATTATACCTGCCTCAAGGAGCTTTATTATTTCCTTTCTTACCACTTCTTTCATTTTAGGATTCAGCCGTCGTTGATGATCACGAACTGGTTTAGCATCTTCTTCCAAATTTATTTTATGTTGACATAGAGTGGGACTAATGCCCTTAAGATCATCAAGAGTATACCCAATAGCAGCACAATGCTTCTTCAGAGTTTTCAATAATCTCTCTTCCTCATGCTCTGAAAGGTTAGCACTAATAATAACAGGATATATCTTTTTCTCATCAAGATAAGCATATTTAAGAGTATCATGCAATGGTTTAAGTTCAAACATGGGATCACCCTTGGGTGGAGGAGGACCCCCTAGGATTTCAACAGGAAAATTGTGTTTCAGAATAGGTTCCTGTTTAAAGAATACTTCATCTATTCCCCTTCTTTCATTCATAAACATATCATTTTCATGGTCTAGCAAATATTGTTCTAAAGGATCACTAGGAGGCATGACAATAGTAGAAAGACCAATAATTTCATCCTTACTAGGTAATTCTTCTTCACGGTGTTGTCTACTAAATTTAGAGAAATTAAATTCATGAGACATATCATCTAAACCGATAGTAACAACATCCTTTTTGCAATCTATGTTAGCATTAACAGTGTTTAAGAAGGGTCTACCAAATATAATGGGACAAAAGCTATCTTGTGGGGAACCAAGAACAAGAAAATGAGCAGGATATTTAGTTTTCCCACATAAGACTTCAACATCTGTAACAATTCCAATTGGTGAAATAGTATCTCTATTGGCAAGTTTAATTGTGACATCAATATCTTATATCTCAGCAGGTGCAATATCATGCATAATTTCTTTGTATAAGTCATGAGGTATAGCACTAGCACTGGCACCCATATCACATAAGCCATGATAACAATGATCTCCTATTTTAACAGAAATAACAAGCATACCTACCACAGGTCTAGGTTTATCTTTAGCACAAGGTTTAGAAATTCTAGCAGTTTCATCACAGAAATAAATAACATGCCCATCAATATTATCAGCCAAAAGATCTTTAACAATAGCAATATTAGGTTCAACTTTAACTTGCTCGGGAGGTGTATATGTTCTAATATTGCTTTTACGAACCACAAGGAAAGGTGGTTTCTCAACATAAGAAGTAGGAACAATAGGATCATTATAAGTGATAGTTTTTTCTTCAACTTTAATAGGTGCAACTACTTTTACTTCTATGGGAGGATGATATTTAAACCACTTCTCCTTGGGGAGATTAACATAAGTAGCAAAAGATTCACAGAAAGAAGCTACTATCTCAGAGTCAAGTCCATATTTAGTGCTAAATTTATGGAAAACATCGTTATCCATAAAAGATTTAACACAATCAAACTTAGGTGTCATACCTGACTCCTTACCTTCGTCGAGGTCCCAATCTTCAGAGTTGCGTTTAATTCTTTCCAATAAATCCCATTTGAATTCAATAGTCTTCGTCATAAAAGAGCCAGCACAAGAAGTATCGAGTATGGTGCGATTGTTATCAGAAAGCCGAGCATATAATTTTTGAATAATCATCTCTCTTGAGAGCTCATGATTGGGGCATGAATATAACATTGATTTAAGCCTCCCCCAAGCTTGAGCGATGCTTTCTCCTTCACGAGGCCAAAAATTATATATATAATTGCGATCACGATGAACACGATGCATAGGATAAGACTTCTGATGAAATTCCAATTTCAATCGTTTGTAGTTCCATGACCCCGTATCATCACAAAGCCTATACCATGTCAATGCATCTTCCTTCAAAGATAAAGGGAAGACCTTCTTCTTAATAACATCTCCGGGTACACCTGCAAGCTTAAATAATACACAAACTTCATCCACATATATTAGGTGCTCATTAGGATGCGTTGTTCCGTCTCCTGCAAAAGGATTAGCTAGCGGTTTTTCTATCATACCCGAAGGAATTTCAAAGCAGACATTTTCATTTTCAGTAGGTTCAGTAGGTTGAGAAGCAACTCTTTGCTCTACTGGTCGGGGTGAAGATACCCCGAACAAGCCCCTCAGAGGATTACTTTCCATAGTAACAAGTACAAGTAAATTTCAGCACACTATATAAATTTTCCTTACCAAATTCCACCTACCAAAGGCGCTTCACTCCCTAGCAACATCGCCAGAAAAGAGTATTGATGACCCACAAGTATAGGGGATCTATCGTAGTCCTTTCGATAAGTAAGAGTGTCAAAACCAACGAGGAGGAGAAGGAAATGATAAGCGGTTTCCAGCAAGGTATTCTCTGCAAGTACTGAAATAAGTGGTAACAGATAGTTCTGTGATAGGATAATTTGTAACGAGCAACAAGTAACAAAAGTAAATAAAGTGCAGCAAAGTGGCCCAATCCTTTTGTAGCAAAGGACAAGCCTGGACAAACTCTTATATAGAGAAAAGCGCTCCCGAGGACACATGGGAATATCGTCAATCTAGTTTTCATCACGTTCATATGATTCACGTTTGGTACTTTGATAATTTGGTATGTGGGTGGACCGGTGCTTGGGTACTGTCCTTACTTGAACAAGTATCCCACTTATGATTAACCTCTATTGCAGGCATCCGCAACTACAACAAAAGTATTAAGGTAACCTTACCATAGCATGAAACATATGGATCCAAATCAGCCCCTTACGAAGCAACGCATAAACTAGGGTTTAAGTTTCTGTCACTCTAGCAACTCATCATCTACTTATTACTTCCCAATGCCTTCCTCTAGGCCCAAATAATGGTGAAGTGTTATGTAGTCGACGTTCACATAACACCACTAGAGGAGAGACAACATACATCTCATCAAAATATCGAACGAATACCAAATTCACATGACTACTAATAGCAAGACTTCTCCCATGTCCTCAGGAACAAATGTAACTACTCACAAAGCATAATCATGTTCATAATCAGAGGGGTATTAATATGCATATAGGATCTAAACATATGATCTTCCACCAAATAAACCAACTAGCATCAACTACAAGGAGTAATTAACACTACTAGCAACCTACTAGTACCAATCCCGGACTTGGAGACACGAATTGGATACAAGAGATGAACTAGGTTTTTGAGAGGAGATGGTGCTGGTGGAGATGTTGATGGAGATTTCCCTCTCCCGATGAGAGGAGCGTTGGTGATGACGATGGCGATGATTTCCCCCTCCCGAAGGGAAGTTCCCCGGCAAAACAGCTTTGCCGGAGCCCTAGATTAGATCCGCCAAGGTTCCGCCTCGTGGCAGCGGAGTTTCGTCCGAGGAGATGGCTTACGATTTTTTCCTCATCGAAAGACTCCATATAGCAGAAGATGGCCATCGGAGGGCCACCAGGGGGCCCAAGAGGTAGGGGGCGCGCCCAGGGGGGTAGGACGCGCCCCCCACCCTCATGGGTAGGGTGTGGCCCCTGGTGAACTTCTTGTGCTCAGTATTTTTTATATATTCTAAAAACGTCTTCTGTGAAGTTTCAGGACTTTTGGAGCTGTGCAGAATAGGTCTCTAATATTTGCTCCTTTTCCAGCCCAGAATCCCAGCTGCCGGCATTCTCCCTCTTTATGTAAACCTTGTAAAATAAGAGAGAATAGGCATATGTATTGTGACATAATGTGTAATAACAGCCCATAATGCAATAAATATCGATATAAAAGCATGATGCAAAATGGACGTATCAGTATGGTGGCTGTTTTGTGGAAGATGTAAGGAGGTTTACTTGTGATAGAGCGTATCGTATCACGGGGTTTGGATGCACCGGCGAAGTTTGCTCCAACTCTCAAGGTGAGAAAGGGCAATGCACGGTACCAAAGAGGCTAGCAATGATGGAAGGGTGAGAGTGCGTATAATCCATGGACTCAACATTAGTCATAAAGAACTCACATACTTATTACAAAAATCTACAAGTCATCAAAAACCAAGTATTATGCGCATGCTCCTAGGGGGATAGATTGGTAGGAAAAGACCATCGCTCATCCCCGACCGCCACTCATAAGGAAGACAATCAAATAACACCTCATGTTTCAAATTTGTTACACAACGTTTACCATACATGCATGCTACGGGACTTGCAAACTTCAACACAAGTATTCCTCAAATTCACAACTACTCAACTAGCACAACTTTGATATCACTATCTCCATATCTCAAAACAATCATCAAGTATCAAACTTTTCTTAGTATTCAATGCACTTCTATGAAAGTTTTTATTATGACTAAAAGAAAATTGCCATGTTGTTCTAAAGGACTCTCAAAATAATATAAGTGAAGCATGAGAGATCAATTATTTCTATAAAATAAAACCACCACCATGCTCTAAAAGATATAAGTGAAGTACTAGAGCAAAAACTATATAGCTCAAAAGATATAAGTGAAGCACATAGAGTATTCTAATAAATTCCAATTCATGTGTGTCTATCTCAAAAGGTGTGTACAACAAGGATGATTGTGGTAAACTAAAAAGCAAAGACTAAAATCATACAAGACGCTCCACACAAAACACATATCATGTGGCGAATAAAAATATAGCTCCAAGTAAAGTTACCGATGAACAAAGACGAAAGAGGGGATGCCTTCCGGGGCATCCCCAAGCTTAGGATTTTTGGTGTCCTTGTATTTTACCTTGGGGTGCCTTGGGCATCCCCAATCTTAGGCTCTTGCCACTCGTTGTTCCATAATCCATCAAATCCTGACCCAAAACTTGAAAACTTCACAACACAAAACTTAAAAGAAAATCTTCGTGAGCTCCGTTAGTAAAAGAAAACAAACCACCACTTCAAGGTACTATAAGGAACTCATTATTTATTTATATTGGTGTTAAACCTACTGTATTCCAACTTTTCTATGGTTTATAAACTCTATTACTAGCCATAGATTCATCAAAATAAGCAAACAACACACGAAAAACAGAATCTGTCAAAAACTGAACAGTCTGTAGTAATCTGTAGGTTTCGAATACTTATAGAACCCCAAAAGTTCTAAAATAAATTGCTGGAAGTGAGAATTTATCTATTAATCATCTGTAAAAAGAATTAACTAAATAACACTCTCCAATAAAAAATGGCAGCACTTCTTGTGAGCGCTAAAGTTTCTGTTTTTACAGCAAGATCAAAAAGACTTTTCCCAAGTCTTCCCAACGGTTCTACTTGGCACCAACACTAATTAAACCCAAAAACACAATAAAAACATAGGCTAGATAAATTATTTATTACTAAACAGGAACAAAAATAAAATTGGGTTGCCTCCCAACAAGCGCTATCGTTTAACGCCCCTGGCTAGGCATAAAAGCAAGGATAGATCTAGTTATTGCCATCTTTGGTATTAGGAAAGAAAAGAGAAAATTTATTTTCTATAGCATTTATCTTTCTATTTTGAGATAGCACGTGGCCATTGATAGTGGAAGAGAGATTAAGCACGTTACGGAAATTGGCATCTAAGCTAGCCCTCATTTCTTTGATAGTTTCATTTTGGTAAAAGCACAAAAGAGAGGTAGATTCAACCTTCTCACTCATGGGGTGCCCAAATATAGTTTTCATCCTTTCATAAGTATCAATGGGACCCCCTCAATAGAACCTTCTTCAAAGATAGAATCTAGAACATGCTTGAATGAAGAGGGTAAACCAATATAAAAGCTTTTCAGGCAAACCTCAATTTGATATTGGGGCACATAGCTAGCTAGAATTCTTAATAGCCTATCCCAAGCGTCCTTCAAAGATTCATCAAGTAAATAAGAAAAAATTCTGGGATCATCTTCATCAAAACTATTCAAACTCTCATTGATAACTCCGGTAGGTTTCTCCATAGCATCATTATTTATGAGCTTAGAGAGGACAGAGGGACTATCCAAGGTAAAACCCGGGAGAAAACCCTTAGCCCTTTTTGAATCGGCCATGGTACAAGATAACAGATGGGAAAGAGACGAATAAAACGGCAAGGGTGAAGTGGGGGTGAGGAAAACGAGAGGCAAATGACAAATAATGTAATGCGAAGGATAATAGTTGTGATGGGTACTTGGTATGTCTTGACTTGGCGTAGATCTCCCCGGCAACGGTGCCAGAAATCCTTCTTGCTACCTGAGGGAGTCCTGGATTAGGGAGTCTCCGGACAGTCGGACTATCTCCATTGGCCGGACTGTTAGACCATGAAGATACAAGATTGAAGACTTCGTCTCGTGTACGGATGGGACTCTACTTGGCATGGAAGGCAAGCTAGGCAATACGTATATGGATATCTCCTCCTTTGTAACCGACCTTGTGTAACCCTAACCCTCTCTGGTGTCTATATAAACCGGAGGGTTTTAGTCCGTAGGACAAAAATCACAACATACAATCATACCGTAGGCTAGCTTCTAGGGTTTAGCCTCTCTAATCTCGGGGTAGATCTACTCTTGTAATACCCATATCTTCAATATTAATAAAGCAGGACGTAGGGTTTTACCTCCATCAAGAGGGCCCGAACCTGGGTAAAACTTTGTGTCCCTTGCCTCCTATTACCATCCGGCCTAGACGCACAGTTCGGGACCCCCTACCCGAGATTCGCCGGTTTTGACACCGACATTGGTGCTTTCATTGAGAGTTCCTCTGTGTCGTCGCCGTTAGGCCTGATGGCTCCTACTATCATCGATAGCGATGCGGTCCAGGGTGAGACTTTTCTCCCCGGACAGATCTTCATATTCGGCGGCTTTGCACTGCGGGCTAATTCGCTTGGCCATCTGGAGCAGATTGAAAGCTACGCCCCTGGCCATCAGGTCAGATTTGGAAGTTTGAACTACACGACCGACATCCGCGGAGACTTGATCTTCGACGGATTCGAGCCACAGCCGGGCGCGCCGCACTGTCTCGATGGGCATGACCTAGCTCTGCCACCGGACGGTACTCCAGAGGCCGCACCCACACCAGCTCCGACCCTTAGCTCGGAGCCAACTGCGCCAATCGAGGACGGGTGGCTAAACACCGCCTGAGGGGCTGCAGTCCCAACGGCGATCGAGACGAACACCAGCATAATCCTCAGGCAGGCTGGCCCTTGGTTGGGCTTCTGATGTGGCGCGTCCGGTCGTTGCGAGGTCGCCAGCCCCCAGCCCCCTGCTCGGAGGGGGAACGATGACCCGCAGCCCCCGGTGCCTGCTTGGGGCGGATGATGACGTGGAAGATGTGCTCGAGCGCGCTCAGGAGCGCCGCTCTCGCCGCCAAGGGTTCCTTCGACGAGCGGCCGACGCGGTGGACCTCCTTGGGGAAGAGCTTGCCGCTGAAGATGCTCGCCTGGAGGCCGAGGGCCTGCACCTAGCTGCAGGGAGGCGCGAGCTGGAGGCCGCCGTCGCCCTTGCGCGCCGCCAACGTGACCTTGATGATGAAGAAGCGAAGGCGTCGCTGGAGGCTTCCCGAGTGGCCCGCTCCCAGGCCATCGAGGAGGCCCGGAGAGCTGATGGGCGGCAAGAGGCGGTGGAGGAGCGAGCTCACGAGCTCCTGGCCCGATGCCACTTGTTGGAGGAGCAAGCGGAGCTGCGCGAGGCAGCCCTCACGTCGATGGAGGTGGCCTCCGGTGACCCAGCTGAGCTTCAGAAGCGCGAGGAAGCGTTGGTGCTGGAGGCCGCCGAACGCTCCCGTGAGTACGAGAGGCTGGAGACGAGGGAGCGCCTAGTGACGCAGGCGGAGGACGATGTTGGTGCGCGGGAAGCGCGTGTCCTGGAGGAGGTTTGTCGTCGGGTGGCGATGGCGCGCCAAGGCCTCGAGCGTGAGTTCGAGGGGAAGCTGGGGATGATCCGGGTCGAAGCCGAAGGCAGAACCGCAGCCCTGAGGACCCAACGGGACGAGGCGATGCGGCTAGCCGACGCCTCCCGGGCCGCCCTTGAGGCAGCGCAGAAAGAGCTGGCTGCCTCTCAAGCCGAGGTGCTCCGCCTTCGCCAACGGATGGAAGAGGCCGAGGCCGTCGAGTGCCAGAACACCGACGAAATACGCCAACGGCGGCTCCTGGAGCACGCGCATGGCCCAATGTTCACCACGCTCAGAGAGAGGGCCAACTTGGCCTTGGGCAACATCTGCGAGGCGTCCGTCGGTGAGCCACACACGATCAACTATGCCGGTAACCTGCAGTTCTTCACCGCCGTGGTGGCGCAGCTGGAGGCGCGGTCGGCTAGGGCCGACAGGTTGGTGGAGGAGAGGAGCCGCGCCTTGCTCAAGCGCGCCTTCTCCCGTGTCTTTAGCCATCTTCAGAACATGAATCCCCGCTCCGACTTCGACGCCGTCATCGCCCCAATCCCCCAGGCCATCCGGGACGACCTGTCGCGCTGGGTGGAGGATAACGTGGACGCCCTCGTCAGGGCCTTCACTTCGGACGACAGCAACGTGGTCGTGGGCGCTGACGAGGACAGCGCGGCGAGCGGCCCTGACGCCGCCGGCAGCGACGCAGGCGTCGATGGCGAGCTCGGCGACTCCGGCGAGGGCTCAGGGGGTGCTTCCGGGGACGCATTGGGGGATTGGTCCGACTAAGAGCGTATCGCTCCTGTATTTTTCACTCTGCATGAATAGAACTCAGGCTTTTGACCTGGTGGTGTGTGAGAGCATTTTGGGAGGGGAAGCCCCTCATGAAAAAACCTGTGTCTATCATATCAGTAGTAACCAAATTGCGCTCGCGCCTCACGGTGGGCTGGTTTACCTTTGTCCCACGCTGGTTCTGAGGCGGCCTGCAGGAGGGCGCGACGCCTTGGGCGCTTTCTAGCTGGGTCCTCAGGATGTGAGGTTGTCGCTGATGAGAAACTCCTCATGCGTTGGCCTTCTCCACAGGCCCTGGGCCTTCTCCCGAACGCGTTGACTTCACAAGCACTCGCCTTGCTTCGCAGGCTCCGGGCCTTTCCCTCGAGCGCGAGAGCTTCACAGGCACTCGCCTTGCTTCACAGGCTCTGGGCCTTTTCCTCGAGCGCGAGAGCTTCACAAGCACTCGCCTTGCTTCACAGGCTCTGGGCCTTTTCCTCGAGCGCGAGAGGTTCATAGGCACTCGCCTTGCTTCACAGGCTCTGGGCCTTTTCCTCGAGCGTGAGAGCTTCACAGGCACTCGCCTTGCTTCACAGGCTCTGGGCCTTTTCCTTGAGCGCGAGAGCTTCACAGGCACTCGCCTTGCTTCACAGGCTCTGGGCCTTTTCCGGATAGGACAACCTCCGCAGGCACCCGAAAATCCTCCCGAGAGGGAGCAACAGCGGCAGCCTGGGCTGCGCACTAGCCTGGCCTGACCCGGCTCGTGAGGGGCTCGCAAGGGGAGGCAGCTGTGACGAAGCGGCAACCAGAACGCGAGAATAGCTCGAGCGAGAACAAGCACCCCTCCCCCAAACACACGCAAATCTCAAATTTGAATCCAACTTAAATCCAGCGAGAGAAAAGCTACAACCAAAGGTAAGGGCAACAAAAGGCAGACAAAAGGCCGCGTCTGGCACCTAATCTAGTCTTGGACGTCTTCTCACCAGCGCGGAGCTAAGTGCTGTCCACTGGGCGTGGGAGGGAGCCCAGGGCCTGAGGCCGGCACCCCTGAGACTCCGGGGCGTGTACAGCCCAACTCATTATTACGTGAGAGTGTCACGGGGCGGCGAGCTTCACAGGCACTGGGCCTTCTTCACAGGTACTGGCCTTGCTTCATATCGCCAGACGAGGGCCCCGCCTTGCGCCACACTTTAGTGCCATCAGCAACGACCAGAACCTAGGACGCCGCCCGATGGGGTAGAGCGGTCGCCAGCGGTTCCCCCTACGACCACGGGTCCTCTGCCAGGGGCAGGCCCTGAGGCACCTCCCCAACAGAGGGCCTACTTCCTGAGAACGCCTTGCTCCGAACGCCGCGGTGGTGATGTCGGATCCCGGCCCCTCCCCTGCAGCCCCCTGCACCCTCTTCCCGAGGGGTGAGGGACTGTAGGAGCGGGGTAGCCGCTCGCCGCTGCGACCTGCACCTCCTGCGATCCACGGTTAGCATATACCTGCCCCTGAAGAGTTAGCGGCGCCCGGTGATCGCTGCCTCCAGCATGGCCAGCGGGCTCGTCCTGGAGCGCCTGGAAGGGCTCAGCCTCCATCACCTCGTCCGCCCAGCTGGGGCCGAGGAGTGAGCCCTGCCCGTCCTCGTGAGGGTGTCCTTGGTCCATCATGAGGGGCACGTACTCTTCCGTCGCCGTCATCCTGTACGCTATGCCGTGGCGCCCCGCATGCCATGCGGCCCCACCTGTCATGCCTGCCACTGGGTGGCAATGCGGCCGCCCTCCGGGGCCGCGGGTCGCGTCGAGTCCTTCTCCTTCGTGGGCCGGGGGCGGGGGCAGCACCGCCACCGGTCCGGTGCTGACAGCTTCGCTGGCGTCGGAGTAGCCTTGAAGCCCGCGGGCGCGCGCGGAGCCCCCGTGCGGGTCGCTCTGGGCTTGAGATGGGAGCTGGGTGGAGAAGGGGTGAGCCCCCGAGGCGGCGAAGCCCAGGAGCTCCGCCACTCGCTCTAGCAGCACGTTGTGGCCGCCCTCTAGCAACCTGCACCGCAATAGCTCTCGGGCCACCATGAGCGCGGCCCTTGAATTCGCCTGCTCCCGGCGGGTGTATGGTGTCGTTGTTGCAGCGTGATTGGAGGCCCTTGCTGCCGACCGAGCCTGCCGCAGAGTAAGAGTTGCCGAAGTCTGCCCGCGTCGCCCGCAGCCTACAGCGCCCTGCGGACCGCGAGCTGCCTGCGGCGCGGGGTCGCCCGAGGCGAGCGGTTCCGCGCGTTTGGGCCATGCAGCCCACGGGTCGGGGTTGACCTCCTGGTCGCCGGGTATGGCGATGAAGACGCGATGGGGCACAGAGTGTTGGAGGACGAATTCCGGCACACCCCTACCTGGCGCGCCAAATGTCGGATTTCGGGTTCTGGCAGACCCTTAAGGTTCGAACACTGGGGTGCGCGCGGAAATCTCGCCTTCAACCTCTCCGTCTCGATGGGATCTAAACTACTAAAAGAGCTGCACGAAAGACACAAGATTTATACTGGTTCGGGCCACCGATGTGGTGTAATACCCTACTCCAGTGTGTGGTGGATGGATTGCCTCCTGGGGCTGGTGTGGATGAACAATACAAGGAAGAACAGCCTCGCGAGGGTCTGTTCTTGGCTGTGGTGATGAACTGCTATGAAGAGTTCAGTCACCTTTCTCTCTCTTGCTCTCTCTGATCCCGGACCGAACAACCAGGAATTGAACCCCCTTGCTATGTGGGTGGCTAGTCCTATTTATAGAGGCCCTGGTCCTCTCCCCAAATATTGAGCGGGAAGGGATCCAACAATGGCGGGCTAATTTGAAGGGGGACAGCGAGTACATCTATCCTGACAAAAGCAGTCTTCGCCTGCCAAAGGCTCTGGTGATGACGCCGCGCTGGGCTCCATGGTGACCTCCGTCTCGTAGTCCTCTTGGTCTTGGTCTCGTTGCACCGAAGTGGCAACCTTTGCCTGATGCCTCGGTACTCCGCGGATACGCTTGCCCCCTTTCCACCAAAGAGGAAAGAGGGACGCTGCGCACGCTGGCACCCGCCTGGTGCCCCATGTCGTCATGGCTTGCGTCATGGGCACCTCGCGAGGTACCCCGCCTTGAACTCTCCGCCTCCTCGCCAGCCAGCCTGACGAGGCTGTCCCTGAGGATGCGCCGTGTCGTCCGCCTCGCGAGGCTTGGCCCCTCGCGAGGGTCTTGAGCCTCGTGTTGTTGAAGATGGGCCGCGCTGGGCCCCCACTTGAGCCACGTCGCAGGCCGTAGGCAGGCAAGTCTGGGGACCCCCGTTCCTAGAACGCCGATAGGGACAGACACAGGAACAAAGTGAAACACATGCCGGCCAGTCAAGTGTCCTGAGCAGTAGTGCTGGGCTAACAGGACTCCGGTGAACCGGGCTGTAGCGGACTACTATGGCTCATGGAAGCACTAGACTACATTTCCCCATAAGAGAGACTGCCAAGGATAAACAACTAGATTGTCGGATCCCACACATACCAAGCATTTCAATCAGACACACAATATGCTCGATATGTGTAAATACAACATGGCATCACAACATAACTCTACAACTCAAGTATTTATTTATTAGGCTCCGAGGAGCGAGATATTACAAACATGGATCTCATGACCCAACAATCATAGCATACAAGTCAAAGCACATGCGGAAGCTTAACATGTCTGAGAACAGACATCTACAAATGAAAAGGCTAAGAAGCTTGACCATCTACCAGATCCTGCCGAGGGCACAAGATCGTAGCTGAGGTATCAAGCTAAACGTCAAAGTCCACGCGGAACTACTAGCGAGACTGAAATCTCTCTACAAAACATAAATTAAGCAAACGTGAGTACAAAGGTACTCAGCAAGACTTACATCAGAACTAGCTACATATGCATCGGTATCAACAAAGGGGGGGGGGTGGAGTTTAACTGCAGCAAGCCAGCTTTGACTCGGTGGCTATCTGAACTACGACTGCAAGCAACTCTTTTGAGGTGGCGCACACGAGTCCACATATTCACCATTCAATACACCACTATGGATCCGCTCTCGTCTCCCTACGAGAAGGCCATCCATAGCACTCACACTTATCTTGCGAGTTTTAGAGTATCCACTTTCACTTGTCTATGAACTGTTATAGGCAACCCAGAAGTCCTTTACCGCGGACACGGCTATTCGAATAGATCATTTATAACCCTGCAGGGGTGTACTTCGTCACACATGTTTCCACCACTTAGCGTCTGCACACGACATGTGCTCGGCAGACTTCAAGCGAAAACCGACGTGGGTGTAGACCATGACCTGACTAACCTCGCAAGTCTCTAGTCCAGGTTTATCGCCTATTCGGGTTCCATCCGCAAGGAAATCCGACCGGGGTGTCCTCAACGGCCCCAAACGATGTGTACAGGGTCCCGAGATGCCAAACGGGCGCCCGGCATACCCGGCCACAGTGTATCTACCGCATCATAGCCCACCCCTAGGGTCAGCGCTACACACAGCCGCCAACACATATCCTACAAACACCAGAAACTAGTTGCAACTCCTGGACAGAGGCGAGAGGGGTCAGTAAGTCGAGCGGGGTCATATTTCAGGGCCCAATGTGTGGTAGTAGCTGTTTCATGGATCACAAACACAGAGCTCAGTTCCCGAGGACGGTTTCAATGAGACAACCCATCATGTACTCCTACATGGCCTCTCACCGCTACCTTTACCAAAACGTGTTCACACACTTAGCTCACACACAGTAGGACATGTTTACACACCTCCGATCCATCCCCGATGAATCAGACCTGACTCAACTCTAAGCAGTAGCAAGCATGACAAACAAGCAAGAATGAGTAGGCACATCAGGGCTCAAACAACTCCTACTCATGCTAGTGGGTTTCATCTATTTTCTGTGGCAATGACAGGTCATACAGAGGATAAGGGGTTCAACTACCGCAACAAGTAAGAGATGAATCGTTGTTGTCCTAATGCAGTAAAAGAGAGCAGGAGCGAGAGAGTGGGTTTGTATCAGAATGAACAAGGGGGTTTTGCTTGCCTGGCACTTCTGAAGATAATATAATTCTTCATCGGTGTCACCGATCCCATCGTCGAAACCACGTCTATCGAAAGGGGACAAATACCGACAACAGAGAAAGAAACACAATAAATGCAATGCATAATATGATGCATGATCATGACATGTCAATATGTTGTGGTTTGAGCTAATGCAACTAGCAACATGTTAAATGGAGTTGGTTTGAACCCTAGGTTCAAATTCAAACTCCATATGTGAGAGTTTAAATTCCATTTATATGAATTGGCCTAAACAGCAGCCATAAGTTGTTCTAACATGCATGAAAATGCCATAAACAGATTCCTTGAATTTTTCTGATAATTTTTCATATATAGTTTATTTCATTTGGAGTTACGGATGATTTTCTATGATTTTTAGAAGTTTTGGGCATTTTCTGAAAATAAATAAATCATTTAAGATTTATTTAAATTCCAAAAAGGACTTATTGCGTCAGCATGACGTCGGGGTGACGTCAGCAGGTCAAAGGAGTCGACCAGGTCAAACCTGACCAGTGGGACCCACTGGTCAGTGACCCAGTCAACTAACCAAGTTAGTTAGCCCTAACTAACTGGGCTGGGCCCACTGGTCAGTGACTAACCTAACTAAATTAGTGGTAGTTTAACTCCTAATCTAGGTTTGACCAGGGGGCCGGGCCATGTGGTCAAATGGGTCAACCCCACCGGCGACATGACGCCGGCGAGGCCCGAGACGGCGACGCGACTCGGAAACGCAGAACAGGCGACGGATCGAGCGACGGAGGGCATCCGCGGGGAGGTGGAGCTCGCCCGCATCCATCGCTGCAAGCAGCAGCAGCTAGGGCGGCCGGAGCTCGTCGGAAACGAGCTTGGGGCGGCGCCGGAGTTCGGACACGAGCGGGGACGCGGTTGCGGTGGCCGTGGTGATGTGTGTTTAGCATCTACGGCGTCTACGGGGTGCAGTGAGTACGATGGGCGCATCCCCGGGACCAAATGGTCACCGGAGCATCACCGGCGACGAGCGCGGCGGCGGCGGGTTTCGGTCAACAAGGGGGCGACGGCTACGGCGTGTGAGAGCGAGAACGGAGAGGGGGAAAAGGGGCAGGAGCTCACGGAGAGTGCAGTGATGGCCTCGGCGTGCCCGGGGAAGCACTGGAGCGAGCGGGGCGGCGAGAGGAATCTCCGGCGGCCGCCGACGAAGGTGATGAAGATGGCGTCAATGCAGGGTCTTCGGCAAGTCACGGCTCGGTGGGGAGGAAGAGTGGGTCGAGGCGAAGCTTTTGGACACGTCGGAGAAGTGAGGGGGAGGCGGTGGCTGCGGTAGCAGCAAGCGCCGGCGACGAGATCCGCTCGGTGGGAGAGAGAGGGAGCCAGAGGAGGGGATGGGGACGAGAGAGTGAGCGAGGGGGTTCCAGGGGGTGCGTGGCGTCGTTGGAGACGTCCAGAGTGTCGAGGACGTAGGCAAGCAGGGTGGAGGTGGCCGCAAGGTGGCGCGCGCGCGTCGGGCACGCGCCCTCGCCTACTGGCGCGAGGAGGAAGGCGACAGGAGAGTGCCTGGTGGGCTGGGCCGCCAGCTGGGCCGGCCAGGTGGCTGTGCCAGGTGGGCTACAGGTAAACACTTCTCTCTCTCTCTCGTTTAATTCTATTTTTCTATTTATTTTGATCTGTTTTGAATTAGTAAAAATACTAACTCGTTTGAAAAATCCTGACAAAAATTGTGGGCACTAATTGAATTATTTCCAACAGCCCCCAATTGTTTTCAGAAGTATTGAAGCATTTAAAATATTTATAGGCATTAAATGCTCCAATTCAAATACAATATGAATTAATTCAAATATCCAGAATGGCCTGAAAATATTTGCATCATTTTTGGCAGAGGTTTTCACCTTTAACAAAAATCATGAACATTTTCAAAGGCATTTTGGGTTCTTTGAAAAGGATTTTATTTGAACCTATTTGATTTCTCTTTTCTAATTTTGCAGTTTGTTTTTGATTTAGTTTTAACACCAAATCAATTTTAAACTTCATGAAAATAATTGTGTGAACTAAATGGACTTATCCAAAGCCACACAACAATTTTCAGAATTATTGAACATATATTTATTATATAATAAATATATATCCAATTCAAATAGTTATTGAATTAATTTCAATTGCCCAAAATAAATATTTCTGAGACTCCAAAAATATTGGTTTGAATTTTACCTCTTTCCAATATTTTTATAGAATAACAGAAACATTTCCTTGGACTCATTTGAAAAGACTTTCAATGTTGATTATTTCTGAAGTGATTTCTGAGGGTTTCAGCTAACCTCAATTCAACTTTCAGAAGTTAGACATGATGCATGGATGCTCTCCTATGCAACTATTGCAAACAATTCTAGGGCTGTGACATCTTCCTTGTCCAACGTCAACTCTTTAGCATGTCATATTTTAATGAGTGCTCACAATCATAAAAGATGTCCAAGATAGTATATTTATATGTGAAGACCTCTCTTTCTTGTATTACTTCCTATTAATTGCAACGATGACCGAAACTATGTTTGTCAACTCTCAACAACTTTTATTCATCATACTTTTTCTATGTGAGCTCATTACTCTCCGTAAGATCCATATGATCTCTTTGTTTCCTTTTTTTATTTATTTCTCTTTTCTTTTATTTGCTTAGGATCATGGCAAAATAATCAAGCCCTTGACTCAACACTGATCTTTATTATATATAGCTCACGGACTCGATTACATAGAGGGATCATAAAGCAAAACTCAAAACTAGATCATGCCATAAACTTTATTCTACTAGATCAAGATATTACCAAAAGGATCAAACTAAGAAAAACGGTAAAGATAAAAGTGATGGTGATACGATATCGGGGCACTCCCCTAAGCTTGGCAGTTGCCAAGGGGACTGCCCATACCCATGTGATTATGTCTCTCTTTTCAGGGATGGTGATGTGATATTCTTGGCGATGATGCCCCTCAAGATACGATTCTCCTCCTCGAGCTTATTGACTTTCTGCTTGAGGTCCATTATTTCCGTTCGGAGTTTTCCTATAACAACCAAAGCTCCCTGCACCCAAGGGTGTTGCACAGCTGCGGGAGAACCAGTGACACTCTTTTTCATATTCTCATAAGAAAGAAATCTAACATTGGAAGGGATAACCGAGTTTGGAATAGCCGAGCTCTGCAGTTCTCCCATTGTGAATCCAACTCGAAAGCGGGAAGTGACTTCTTGATCCTCTTCTATGGCATCTATCCTCTTCAAATCAGCCTCCATCTCTTCCTCCGTTGCTGGCCCAAAGAGGTCAACATTGTTGTTTGTCATTGATCTCGGTGCCGGATGAGACACCCGGCTCTTCCCGACTGACTCTTGCGAAGACATCTTGCTCTAATCTTCAGCAGCAACAGCTCGAAACACAAACAGAGGATAATTGCGTGATACGGAGTCAAAACCCCCAGGAGATTATATAATGAATTTTTACTAACCAAAATACGCATTGTGCAAGAAAACGGAGTCCGGAAAGCGCACAAGGTGCCCATGAGGTAGGGGGGCGCGCCCAGGAGGGTAGGGCGCGCCCTCCACCCTCGTGGAGCCCTCGTGTCCTTCCAGGACTGCTTCTTATTTTTCTATTTTCTAAATATTCCAAAACGGAGAAATATTGCCTTAAAAACTGTTTTGGAGTCGGTTTACTTACCGTACCACATACCTATTCCTTTTCGGAGTCTGAAACGTTCCGGAATGTGCCCCTTATGTATTCCTCCAGGGTTACGGTTTCAATAACATTGGTTTCAACATTTATGGGATTACCTGAGATATAATGTTTGATTCTTTGACCATTCACCACCTTCGGATTTGTGCCTTCGAAGTTGTTGATTTTTATGGTACCAGAACGATAGACCTCCTCGATAACGTAAGGACCTTCCCATTTAGAGAGAAGTTTTCCTGCAAAAAATCTTAAACGAGAGTTGTATAGCAATACATAATCACCTACATTAAACTCACGCTTTTGTATCCTTTTATCATGCCATCTTTTAACTTTTTCTTAAAACAACTTGGCATTTTCGTAGGCTTGGGTTCTCCATTCATCGAGTGAGCTAATATCAAATAAACTCTTCTCACCGACAAGTTGAAAATCATAATTGAGCTCTTTAATAGCCCAATATGCCTTGTGTTCTAGTTTGAGAGGTAAGTGACATGCTTTTCCATAAACCATTTTATACGGAGACATACCCATAGGATTTTTATATGCAGTTCTATAGGCCCATAATGCATCATCAAGTTTCTTGGACCAATTCTTTCTAGACCTATTGACAGTCTTTTGCAAAATTAATTTGAGCTCTCTATTACTCAATTCTACGTGAACACTAGACTAAGGGTGATAAGGGGATGCAATTCTATGATTAACATCATACTTAGGAAGCATTTTACGGAAGGCACCATGAATAAAATGTGAACCACCATCAGTCATTAAATATCTAGGGACTCCAAATCTTGGAAAAATAACTTCTTTAAGCATTTTAATAGAAGTGTTATGATCAACACTACTAGTTGGAATAGCTTCTACCCACTTAGTAACGTAATCAACAACAACTAAAATATGTGTATATCCATTAGAGGCAGGAAAAGGTCCCATATAGTCAAAGCCCCAAACATCAAAAGGTTCAATAACGAGTGAATAGTTCATAGGAATTTCTTGACGTCTACTAATATTACCAATTCTTTGGCATTCATCACAAGATAAGACAAACTTACGGGCATCCTTGAAGAGAGTAGGCCAATAAAAACCAGATTGCGATACCTTATGTGCAGTTCTATCTCCAGCATGGTGTCCTCCATAAGCTTCGGAGAGACACTTGCGTAGGATCTATTCCTGTTCATGCTCAGGTACACAATGTCTAATAACACCATCTACTCCTTCTTTATAAAGATGTGGGTCATCCCAAAAGTAATGCCTCAAATCATAGAAGAACTTTTTCTTTTGCTGGTATGAATTTGGCAACAATGTAATTAGCATAATCAGCATACCATGGAGCAGTATGAGAAGCATTTATGACATCTAATTGCTCATCAGGAAAGCTATCATCAATAGGTAGTGGGTCATCAAGCACATTTACTAACCTAGACAAGTTGTCTGCAATGGGGTTCTCAGCTCCCTTTCTATCAACAGTATGTAAGTCAAATTCTTGTAGCAAGAAAACCCATCTAATAAGTCTAGGTTTAGCATCTTTCTTTTCCATAAGATATTTAATAGCAGCATGATTAGTGTGAATAGTTACTTTAGAATCAACAATATAAGGTCTGAACTTATCACAAGCAAATACAACTGCTAAGAATTCCTTTTCAGTAGTAGCATAATTTCTTTGAGCATTGTCTAGGGTTTTACTAGCATATTGAATAACGTTTAATTTCTTATCAACTCTTTGCCCTAGAATAGCACCTACATCATAATCACTAGCATCACACATAATTTCAAAGGGTAAATTCCAATCAGGTGGCTGAACAATAGGTGCAGAGATCAATGCTTTCTTAAGTATTTCAAATGCTTCTACACAATCAGCATCAAAGACAAATGGTATATCTTTTTGTAATAAATTAGTCAGAGGCCGAGAAATTTTTGAGAAGTCCTTAATGAACCTCCTATAAAATCCGGCGTGACCAAGGAAACTTCGTATACCTTTGATGTCCTTGGGGCATGGCATCTTTTCAATAGCATCAACCTTGGCTTTATCAACTTCAATACCTCTTTCAGAAACTTTATGCCCCAAGACAATACCTTCATTAACCATAAAGTGGCACTTTTCCCAATTCAAGACAAGATTAGTTTCTTCACATCTCTGCAAAACTTGATCAAGGTTGCTCAAGCAATCATCAAAAGAAGATCCATAGATGGAGAAATCGTCCATGAAAACCTCACAAATCTTTTCACGAAAGTCAGAGAATATAGCCATCATGCATCTTTGAAAGGTAGCAGGTGCATTACATAAACCAAAAGTCATATGTCTATAAGCAAAAGTACCAAAAGGGCAAGTAAAAGTAGTCTTCGATTGATCCTTGGCTGGCACAGGTATTTGAGACAAACCAGAATAACCATCTAGAAAGCAAAAATGTGTATGTTTGGATAATCTTTCTAGCATTTGATCGATAAAAGGTAAGGGGTAATGATCCTTTTTAGTGGCCTTATTTAATTTGCGGAAATCAATTACCATCCTATAACCTATAATAATTCTTTGAGGAATCAGTTCGTCTTTATCATTAGGAATGACAGTAATACCTCCCTTCTTAGGGACACAATGGACAAGACTTACCCACTGACTATCAGCAACAGGATAGATTATACCTGCCTCAAGGAGCTTTATTATTTCCTTTCTTACCACTTCTTTCATTTTAGGATTCAGCCGTCGTTGATGATCACGAACTGGTTTAGCATCTTCTTCCAAATTTATTTTATGTTGACATAGAGTGGGACTAATGCCCTTAAGATCATCAAGAGTATACCCAATAGCAGCACAATGCTTCTTCAGAGTTTTCAATAATCTCTCTTCCTCATGCTCTGAAAGGTTAGCACTAATAATAACAGGATATATCTTTTTCTCATCAAGATAAGCATATTTAAGAGTATCATGCAATGGTTTAAGTTCAAACATGGGATCACCCTTGGGTGGAGGAGGACCCCCTAGGATTTCAACAGGAAAATTGTGTTTCAGAATAGGTTCCTGTTTAAAGAATACTTCATCTATTCCCCTTCTTTCATTCATAAACATATCATTTTCATGGTCTAGCAAATATTGTTCTAAAGGATCACTAGGAGGCATGACAATAGTAGAAAGACCAATAATTTCATCCTTACTAGGTAATTCTTCTTCACGGTGTTGTCTACTAAATTTAGAGAAATTAAATTCATGAGACATATCATCTAAACCGATAGTAACAACATCCTTTTTGCAATCTATGTTAGCATTAACAGTGTTTAAGAAGGGTCTACCAAATATAATGGGACAAAAGCTATCTTGTGGGGAACCAAGAACAAGAAAATGAGCAGGATATTTAGTTTTCCCACATAAGACTTCAACATCTGTAACAATTCCAATTGGTGAAATAGTATCTCTATTGGCAAGTTTAATTGTGACATCAATATCTTATATCTCAGCAGGTGCAATATCATGCATAATTTCTTTGTATAAGTCATGAGGTATAGCACTAGCACTGGCACCCATATCACATAAGCCATGATAACAATGATCTCCTATTTTAACAGAAATAACAAGCATACCTACCACAGGTCTAGGTTTATCTTTAGCACAAGGTTTAGAAATTCTAGCAGTTTCATCACAGAAATAAATAACATGCCCATCAATATTATCAGCCAAAAGATCTTTAACAATAGCAATATTAGGTTCAACTTTAACTTGCTCGGGAGGTGTATATGTTCTAATATTGCTTTTACGAACCACAAGGAAAGGTGGTTTCTCAACATAAGAAGTAGGAACAATAGGATCATTATAAGTGATAGTTTTTTCTTCAACTTTAATAGGTGCAACTACTTTTACTTCTATGGGAGGATGATATTTAAACCACTTCTCCTTGGGGAGATTAACATAAGTAGCAAAAGATTCACAGAAAGAAGCTACTATCTCAGAGTCAAGTCCATATTTAGTGCTAAATTTATGGAAAACATCGTTATCCATAAAAGATTTAACACAATCAAACTTAGGTGTCATACCTGACTCCTTACCTTCGTCGAGGTCCCAATCTTCAGAGTTGCGTTTAATTCTTTCCAATAAATCCCATTTGAATTCAATAGTCTTCGTCATAAAAGAGCCAGCACAAGAAGTATCGAGTATGGTGCGATTGTTATCAGAAAGCCGAGCATATAATTTTTGAATAATCATCTCTCTTGAGAGCTCATGATTGGGGCATGAATATAACATTGATTTAAGCCTCCCCCAAGCTTGAGCGATGCTTTCTCCTTCACGAGGCCAAAAATTATATATATAATTGCGATCACGATGAACACGATGCATAGGATAAGACTTCTGATGAAATTCCAATTTCAATCGTTTGTAGTTCCATGACCCCGTATCATCACAAAGCCTATACCATGTCAATGCATCTTCCTTCAAAGATAAAGGGAAGACCTTCTTCTTAATAACATCTCCGGGTACACCTGCAAGCTTAAATAATACACAAACTTCATCCACATATATTAGGTGCTCATTAGGATGCGTTGTTCCGTCTCCTGCAAAAGGATTAGCTAGCGGTTTTTCTATCATACCCGAAGGAATTTCAAAGCAGACATTTTCATTTTCAGTAGGTTCAGTAGGTTGAGAAGCAACTCTTTGCTCTACTGGTCGGGGTGAAGATACCCCGAACAAGCCCCTCAGAGGATTACTTTCCATAGTAACAAGTACAAGTAAATTTCAGCACACTATATAAATTTTCCTTACCAAATTCCACCTACCAAAGGCGCTTCACTCCCTAGCAACATCGCCAGAAAAGAGTATTGATGACCCACAAGTATAGGGGATCTATCGTAGTCCTTTCGATAAGTAAGAGTGTCAAAACCAACGAGGAGGAGAAGGAAATGATAAGCGGTTTCCAGCAAGGTATTCTCTGCAAGTACTGAAATAAGTGGTAACAGATAGTTCTGTGATAGGATAATTTGTAACGAGCAACAAGTAACAAAAGTAAATAAAGTGCAGCAAAGTGGCCCAATCCTTTTGTAGCAAAGGACAAGCCTGGACAAACTCTTATATAGAGAAAAGCGCTCCCGAGGACACATGGGAATATCGTCAATCTAGTTTTCATCACGTTCATATGATTCACGTTTGGTACTTTGATAATTTGGTATGTGGGTGGACCGGTGCTTGGGTACTGTCCTTACTTGAACAAGTATCCCACTTATGATTAACCTCTATTGCAGGCATCCGCAACTACAACAAAAGTATTAAGGTAACCTTACCATAGCATGAAACATATGGATCCAAATCAGCCCCTTACGAAGCAACGCATAAACTAGGGTTTAAGTTTCTGTCACTCTAGCAACTCATCATCTACTTATTACTTCCCAATGCCTTCCTCTAGGCCCAAATAATGGTGAAGTGTTATGTAGTCGACGTTCACATAACACCACTAGAGGAGAGACAACATACATCTCATCAAAATATCGAACGAATACCAAATTCACATGACTACTAATAGCAAGACTTCTCCCATGTCCTCAGGAACAAATGTAACTACTCACAAAGCATAATCATGTTCATAATCAGAGGGGTATTAATATGCATATAGGATCTAAACATATGATCTTCCACCAAATAAACCAACTAGCATCAACTACAAGGAGTAATTAACACTACTAGCAACCTACTAGTACCAATCCCGGACTTGGAGACACGAATTGGATACAAGAGATGAACTAGGTTTTTGAGAGGAGATGGTGCTGGTGGAGATGTTGATGGAGATTTCCCTCTCCCGATGAGAGGAGCGTTGGTGATGACGATGGCGATGATTTCCCCCTCCCGAAGGGAAGTTCCCCGGCAAAACAGCTTTGCCGGAGCCCTAGATTAGATCCGCCAAGGTTCCGCCTCGTGGCAGCGGAGTTTCGTCCGAGGAGATGGCTTACGATTTTTTCCTCATCGAAAGACTCCATATAGCAGAAGATGGCCATCGGAGGGCCACCAGGGGGCCCAAGAGGTAGGGGGCGCGCCCAGGGGGGTAGGACGCGCCCCCCACCCTCATGGGTAGGGTGTGGCCCCTGGTGAACTTCTTGTGCTCAGTATTTTTTATATATTCTAAAAACGTCTTCTGTGAAGTTTCAGGACTTTTGGAGCTGTGCAGAATAGGTCTCTAATATTTGCTCCTTTTCCAGCCCAGAATCCCAGCTGCCGGCATTCTCCCTCTTTATGTAAACCTTGTAAAATAAGAGAGAATAGGCATATGTATTGTGACATAATGTGTAATAACAGCCCATAATGCAATAAATATCGATATAAAAGCATGATGCAAAATGGACGTATCAGTATGGTGGCTGTTTTGTGGAAGATGTAAGGAGGTTTACTTGTGATAGAGCGTATCGTATCACGGGGTTTGGATGCACCGGCGAAGTTTGCTCCAACTCTCAAGGTGAGAAAGGGCAATGCACGGTACCAAAGAGGCTAGCAATGATGGAAGGGTGAGAGTGCGTATAATCCATGGACTCAACATTAGTCATAAAGAACTCACATACTTATTACAAAAATCTACAAGTCATCAAAAACCAAGTATTATGCGCATGCTCCTAGGGGGATAGATTGGTAGGAAAAGACCATCGCTCATCCCCGACCGCCACTCATAAGGAAGACAATCAAATAACACCTCATGTTTCAAATTTGTTACACAACGTTTACCATACATGCATGCTACGGGACTTGCAAACTTCAACACAAGTATTCCTCAAATTCACAACTACTCAACTAGCACAACTTTGATATCACTATCTCCATATCTCAAAACAATCATCAAGTATCAAACTTTTCTTAGTATTCAATGCACTTCTATGAAAGTTTTTATTATGACTAAAAGAAAATTGCCATGTTGTTCTAAAGGACTCTCAAAATAATATAAGTGAAGCATGAGAGATCAATTATTTCTATAAAATAAAACCACCACCATGCTCTAAAAGATATAAGTGAAGTACTAGAGCAAAAACTATATAGCTCAAAAGATATAAGTGAAGCACATAGAGTATTCTAATAAATTCCAATTCATGTGTGTCTATCTCAAAAGGTGTGTACAACAAGGATGATTGTGGTAAACTAAAAAGCAAAGACTAAAATCATACAAGACGCTCCACACAAAACACATATCATGTGGCGAATAAAAATATAGCTCCAAGTAAAGTTACCGATGAACAAAGACGAAAGAGGGGATGCCTTCCGGGGCATCCCCAAGCTTAGGATTTTTGGTGTCCTTGTATTTTACCTTGGGGTGCCTTGGGCATCCCCAATCTTAGGCTCTTGCCACTCGTTGTTCCATAATCCATCAAATCCTGACCCAAAACTTGAAAACTTCACAACACAAAACTTAAAAGAAAATCTTCGTGAGCTCCGTTAGTAAAAGAAAACAAACCACCACTTCAAGGTACTATAAGGAACTCATTATTTATTTATATTGGTGTTAAACCTACTGTATTCCAACTTTTCTATGGTTTATAAACTCTATTACTAGCCATAGATTCATCAAAATAAGCAAACAACACACGAAAAACAGAATCTGTCAAAAACTGAACAGTCTGTAGTAATCTGTAGGTTTCGAATACTTATAGAACCCCAAAAGTTCTAAAATAAATTGCTGGAAGTGAGAATTTATCTATTAATCATCTGTAAAAAGAATTAACTAAATAACACTCTCCAATAAAAAATGGCAGCACTTCTTGTGAGCGCTAAAGTTTCTGTTTTTACAGCAAGATCAAAAAGACTTTCCCCAAGTCTTCCCAACGGTTCTACTTGGCACCAACACTAATTAAACCCAAAAACACAATAAAAACATAGGCTAGATAAATTATTTATTACTAAACAGGAACAAAAATAAAATTGGGTTGCCTCCCAACAAGCGCTATCGTTTAACGCCCCTGGCTAGGCATAAAAGCAAGGATAGATCTAGTTATTGCCATCTTTGGTATTAGGAAAGAAAAGAGAAAATTTATTTTCTATAGCATTTATCTTTCTATTTTGAGATAGCACGTGGCCATTGATAGTGGAAGAGAGATTAAGCACGTTACGGAAATTGGCATCTAAGCTAGCCCTCATTTCTTTGATAGTTTCATTTTGGTAAAAGCACAAAAGAGAGGTAGATTCAACCTTCTCACTCATGGGGTGCCCAAATATAGTTTTCATCCTTTCATAAGTATCAATGGGACCCCCTCAATAGAACCTTCTTCAAAGATAGAATCTAGAACATGCTTGAATGAAGAGGGTAAACCAATATAAAAGCTTTTCAGGCAAACCTCAATTTGATATTGGGGCACATAGCTAGCTAGAATTCTTAATAGCCTATCCCAAGCGTCCTTCAAAGATTCATCAAGTAAATAAGAAAAAATTCTGGGATCATCTTCATCAAAACTATTCAAACTCTCATTGATAACTCCGGTAGGTTTCTCCATAGCATCATTATTTATGAGCTTAGAGAGGACAGAGGGACTATCCAAGGTAAAACCCGGGAGAAAACCCTTAGCCCTTTTTGAATCGGCCATGGTACAAGATAACAGATGGGAAAGAGACGAATAAAACGGCAAGGGTGAAGTGGGGGTGAGGAAAACGAGAGGCAAATGACAAATAATGTAATGCGAAGGATAATAGTTGTGATGGGTACTTGGTATGTCTTGACTTGGCGTAGATCTCCCCGGCAACGGTGCCAGAAATCCTTCTTGCTACCTGAGGGAGTCCTGGATTAGGGAGTCTCCGGACAGTCGGACTATCTCCATTGGCCGGACTGTTAGACCATGAAGATACAAGATTGAAGACTTCGTCTCGTGTACGGATGGGACTCTACTTGGCATGGAAGGCAAGCTAGGCAATACGTATATGGATATCTCCTCCTTTGTAACCGACCTTGTGTAACCCTAACCCTCTCTGGTGTCTATATAAACCGGAGGGTTTTAGTCCGTAGGACAAAAATCACAACATACAATCATACCGTAGGCTAGCTTCTAGGGTTTAGCCTCTCTAATCTCGGGGTAGATCTACTCTTGTAATACCCATATCTTCAATATTAATAAAGCAGGACGTAGGGTTTTACCTCCATCAAGAGGGCCCGAACCTGGGTAAAACTTTGTGTCCCTTGCCTCCTATTACCATCCGGCCTAGACGCACAGTTCGGGACCCCCTACCCGAGATTCGCCGGTTTTGACACCGACATTGGTGCTTTCATTGAGAGTTCCTCTGTGTCGTCGCCGTTAGGCCTGATGGCTCCTACTATCATCGATAGCGATGCGGTCCAGGGTGAGACTTTTCTCCCCGGACAGATCTTCATATTCGGCGGCTTTGCACTGCGGGCTAATTCGCTTGGCCATCTGGAGCAGATTGAAAGCTACGCCCCTGGCCATCAGGTCAGATTTGGAAGTTTGAACTACACGACCGACATCCGCGGAGACTTGATCTTCGACGGATTCGAGCCACAGCCGGGCGCGCCGCACTGTCTCGATGGGCATGACCTAGCTCTGCCACCGGACGGTACTCCAGAGGCCGCACCCACACCAGCTCCGACCCTTAGCTCGGAGCCAACTGCGCCAATCGAGGACGGGTGGCTAAACACCGCCTGAGGGGCTGCAGTCCCAACGGCGATCGAGACGAACACCAGCATAATCCTCTGCGCAGCCCGTGACTCCAAGGTGCCGGACTCTCCTCCGGACCCCGAACCATCCACGCCCCTGCCAATCGAATCCGACTGGGCACCGATCATGGAATTCACCGCTGCGGATATCTTTCAGCACTCGCCCTTCGGTGACATTCTGAATTCACTAAGGTCTCTCTCTTTGTCAGGAGAGCCCTGGCCGGATTATGGCCAACAGGATTGGGATGCGGACGACGAAGAAATTTGACACCCAGCCACCACCCACTTTGTAGCCACTGTTGAGGATTTAACCGACATGCTCGACTTCGACTCCACAGACAACGACGGTGTCGGCGTTCTGGGAACGGGGGTGCCCACACTTGCCTGCCTGCGGCCAGCGGTGTGGCTCAAAGGGGGCTCAGCATGGCCCATCTTCATCAACACAAGACTCAAGACCCTCGCGAGAGGCCAAGCCTTGCGGGGCGGACGACACGGAGCTTCCTCAGGCACGGCCTCATCAGGCTGGCTCACGAGGAGGCGGAGAAATCAAGGCGGGGTACCTCGCGAGGTGCCCGTGACGCAAGCCATGACGACTCAGGGCGCCAGGCGGGTGCCAGCCCGCGCAACGTCCTCCTTTCCTCTTTGGTGCAAAGGGGGCAAGCACAGCTGCGGAGTACCGAGGCATCAGGCAAAGGTTGCCATTTCGGTGCAATGATACCAAGACCAGGAGGACTACAAGACGGAGGTCACCGTGGAGCCCAAGACGGCGTCATCACCAGAGCTTTGCGCATGCGAAGACTGCTTTTGTCAGGATAGTTGATACTTGCTGTCCCCCTTCAAATTAGCCCGCCATTGTTGGCTCCCTTCCCGCTCGATATTTGGGAAGAGGACCAGGGCCTCTATAAATAGGACCAGCCACCCACAGAGCAAGGGGGTTGGCCGGTAGGTGAGAGTAAGGCAGCTAGAGAGAGAGAGAGAGAGAGAGAGAGAGAGAGAGAAAGAGAAAGGTGGCTGAATTCCTCCTAGCAGTTCGTCGCCCCAGCCAAGAACAGACCCTCGCGAGGCTGTTCTTCCTTGTATTGTTCATCATCATCAGCCCCAAGAGGCAATCCACCCACCACACACTGGAGTAGGGTATTACACCACAACGGTGGCCCGAACCAGTATAAACCTTGTGTCTCTTGTGCAGTTCTTTCAGTAGTCTAGATCTTTGCAAGACGGAGAGGTAGAAGGCGTGATCTCCGCGCGCACCCTAGTGTTCGAACCTTAAGGGTCTGTCGGAACCCGAAATCCGACATTTGGCGCGCTAGGTAGGGCTGCGCCGGAATTCGTCTTCCACCGCCCCGTTCTCCTCCGACCGTCGCATCCATGTCCGGCGCTCGTCGGGCCCGCGCCGAGCGCCGGGCCGCCATCGCTTACCGCGTCGCCCAGACGGCACCCGTCAGCGAACGTCCTTGTCGTTCCCCTTCACCCGCCATCAACGCCGCCACCGGCCCGGCGGGGGGCGAGCAGCAAGCGTTGTCTCAGCATCCATCCATGCGGCAAGACGGCCGCACCGCTACTCCATCGCTCGCACCAACTGGTTCTTCGTCCCGCGCACTCCGCACCCCCTTGGAGGCTCGAGCTGTGCTCCTCACGGCAAACGAGCTCCTGAGATACCGTCCCGTCGACGACGTCTATGAAGAGTGGCTCGACCGCGTCGCCGACCTTGTTCGCGCCGCAGGGGGCTCTCTCGCGCCATCCGTTCCGCTGCGCCACACCCCGCCCCGCGCGGGCAACGAAGCTCCGGAGGCATACCAGCCGCCTCCTCTCCAAGAAGACGCCATGGCTCCAAGGCGCGTGGCCCCTGGGCGGAACCCGCTCCGTCAGGTGCCAGCGCAGCAAGAACGGAGCTGCCAAGAAGTCCCTTGCCCGCAAGGAGCTGCCCGGGCGCTCCCTGCTCCGGCACGCCGCGACCCTGCTCCAGCTCCGGCATGCCAAGACCCCGCGCTGCTCCTAGCTGCAGCGCGTGGGGACCCTCAAGACCAAGCTCTCCACCAGCCGAAGCCTTTCGTGGCCACCACAGGTTGCCGTGCCTACACCACCGAGCTGCGTAGCGTCGCGTGGCCCAGGAAGTTCAAGCCAAACCTGCCTCCTCGTTATGATGGCACGACTGACCCTGCAGAGTTCCTCTAGCTCTATGAGCTGGGCATCGAAGTTGCCAGCGGGGACGAAAAGGTCATGGCAAACTGGTTCCCCATGGCGCTCAAGGAAGGAGCTCGCACCTGGCTCCTGAATCTGGCTCCAGGCACGATCTCTTCCTGGGACCAGATGCGCACCCGCTTCATCGCTAACTTCCAAGGTACTCGCGACCAGCCACCCGCCGTGAGCGACATGCGCCGCATCAAGCAACAACCTGGAGAGACCCTGCAAAAGTACATCCAGCGCTTCAACAGCGCGCGTCTCAAGATCCCCAAGGTGTCCGAGGAGGCCATCATCTCGGCCTTCTCCGATGGTGTGCGCGACGTCAAGATGAAGGAGGAGCTGGCGATGCATGAAGACCTGTACACCTCCCTGGAGCTGTTCAACTTGGCGACCAAGTGCGCCAGGGCTGAGGAGGGACGCCTCTCCCTCCTCGAGCTGCCTGCCGCAGACCCAGAGGAGAAGAAGCCCAAGGCCAAGGACGTGAAACGCAAGGGGGCTGCCATGCTCGCAACAGAACCAGACACCAAGCGGGGCAAAGATCTGCCTGAGTCCTCCAGGGGCAGCCGGTACTGTGTGTACCACGACCTCCACACCCACAACACCAACGAATGCCAAGAACTCCGCGCCGTGCGAGAAGGAAGGATCGGCCGTCGTCCCGACCGCACCGATCGGGGCTACGACCGAGGAGGAGGAAGAAACGCATGACACTGGGAAGACCGCGGCCCGCGCCAAGGGTGGCGCGATCAACCTTGCGAGGATCGCTCGCGAGACCTGCCTCGCGAGGGGGACTGGAGGGATCAGCCTCGTGAGGATCGCCCATAGGGCAACGCAGGCCTCCCTCCACTGCCGCCTCAGCCAAGGAGGAACAAGGACCGCCATCAAGACGAAGGGGCTGGGGGCTTCTAGGAGCCGCGCGCAATCGCCTGCATCCTGGGCGGAGCTCAAGCCCCAGCCTCCCAACGCATCTTCAAGCAGTTTGCCTGCGAGGTGAATGCAGTCCTCCCCAGGCTTGAAGCAACGCGCCCTCTCAGGTGGTCGGCATGCGCCATCACATTCAGCTCAGCGGATCAACTCAAGTGCGCGGCCACATCCGGAGTCCTCCCGATGCTTTGCTCCCCAGTCATCAGCAATGTACTGGTCACCAGGACCCTCATCGATGGTGGGGCAGGGCTCAACGTCCTATCCGTGGAAACGTTCAACAATCTCCAAGTGCCCACGACCAGCTGCAGCCAACCAAGCCCTTCTCCGGAGTCACCGACGGCTCCATGGTCCCGATTGGGCAGGTCCGCCTCCCTGTCACCTTCGGGGCACGCGACAACTACCGCACCGAGCTCATCGACTTCAACGTCGTCCACATCCGCCTGCCGTACAACGCCATCCTCGGGTACCCAACGCTGGCCAAGTTCATGGCCGTAACTCACCATGGCTACAACGTCCTCAAGATGCCAGGAAGTGGCGGAGTCATCACGGTGCCCTGTGAAGAGAAGGATGCAGCGTGTTCCCTTGAGAGAGCCTTTCAGGCCGCGTCACTGGAAGACCCGGATCACGGAAGTAGGAGGCTTCCCGAGACCACCCCCAAGAAGAAGAAGACATCGTCCGGACCGGCCCCTCGGGAGGCGGGCCCCTCAGGGCCCGCATCTGCCCAGGGGGAACCTCCTTCCATCGCATAGGAAAGCGCGCCCGGCGCCCTCCTCAGGCAGGGCTCGAGGGCTCTCCCCTGGAGGGCCACCGACCTGGCCAGGGTCACGAGGGAGGCGCTTGGGCACCATATGGAGGCGTGTTTCGAAGCACGTTTCCCTCAAGAAGGAGCAAGGCAAGGAAGATCAGACCCGCAGGAGTTCGTCGACAAGGCCATTCAAGAACTGCAGGAATCAAGAATCATGAGAGATTGCCGCCGTCTACCGGCTGTGGCTCCCCATCCAGGCGAGGATGGTGGGCTGCGCGTCTGGATCGACGTACCAGGGCTCAACCAAGTCGCTACGATGGAGCGCCTTTGGCCCTCGCGAGTGGGGCGCTGCAGGGGTCTGCCCCATAGCCACGTTCGCATGCCTTACGGCTTGCCTAGCACGGGTGCTACCTGCCAGCGCCTCATGGGGGGCATCATGGAGGCTCAAGAAGACAGGCGTTCCGCAGCCTTGGCGGAGATGGAGATGATTCACGAAGAGCTACCAGTACCTCTAGAGCCTCCCGAGGCCCCTGGGCCTGGGGGCTCATGAGGATCGGCTTCCGCAGCCTACCGAGTCTGCTGCACCAACACCCCTTCGCCATCGACACCCTCAGGTGACATCTTACAAGTTTCATTTCCAGCTGGGAGCGCCCTCCTAGGGCTGCATCCTTCCCAGGCCGCGTGGGTCCGTCCCTGCGGTATGTATCCCTTTTATTTCATGTCGTTAGCTTGCCTTGTTGGGGGCGCCCCTCGGGCTGCATCATCCCCAAGTCGCTCGGGCCAGGCCCAGCGGCATGTATCTCCCTTGCCTTTATTTCCGGCTATGCATTCACCCATCATGCTTGATTACTTGATGCCTGCCCACGGCACCTCTTATTCTCCATGTCGACCACTTGCATGTTAAAGGGGGGGGGTACCTGAGCATCGCACCTCAGGGCTCTTACTGGCTCTCCAGCCCTCACCCTCTGGCCATGTCCAGGGCATCACGACCTGGCATACGAGCGATGGCTGAGACAAGCTCGAGGGCCGGGACCCGAGGACGTAGAGTGCCGGCATCTAACCAAATTTGCAGGAACACAACCCAAGATAAGGCCCAGTGGAAGGCGCAACCCGCCTAGAGGTAGGGCCTCGTGAGTCCCGCGCTGGCTCACGGGTGCCCAGATACACCTCACCTAGCCTTACCGTGCCGGCCACGTGTCAGGGCGGGGCTGTACACGCCCCGGGGGCTCCTCCCGGAGGGGAGCCCCCTCCCATGTACCAGTGGAAGCACCATGCTCCGCGCTGGCTGACGACACTACCGAGGAGCGGCTATGCCCGTACACATGCGGAAGCGCTATGCTCCGCGCTGGTGATAAAGAACTGAGGGTGGCCCCCGGGCTGCATCAACCTCAGGGAGCCCAGAGCTCAGTGTCTAGCCTCATCGCAACGCCTCCCCTCGGGAGCACCGCGCGAGGGGGCTGGGCACGAGGGCTACGCCTGGGTCACGCCCAGACGTACGCCACCCAGCCATGCCCCTCGGGCCTGGTTCGTCACGCGTCTCTCCCCGAGCGGAGCCAAGGTATGAAGGCCGTTTGAGCGTCACGGGGGACCCCTGAGCATCGCGACTCAGGGGCCTAACTGGTCCCGTAGCCCCTCACTCCTTAGTTCCGAAAGGCTAATGCTGGGTGAGGCACGCGTGGGGCCGGGCTCTGCAGACGTAGAACGGTGGTCCCACTCGCATCTCACTTCATCACTTGCTGTTTGCGCGTCAAGGGGGACTCCTGAGCATCGCGACTCAGGAGCCTAACTGGCTCCGTAGCCCCTTACTCCTTTGGTCCCGTCCTGGTTTCCGGTCGGGGCTAATGCTGGGTGAGGTACGCGCGGAGTCAGGCTCTGCAGACGTAGAACGGAAGATCCACCTACATCACACCTCCCTACTTGTTGTTCGTGCGCCAAGGGGGACTCCTGAGCATCGCGACTTAGGAGCCTAACTGGCTCCGTAGCCCCTCACTCCTTTGGTCCCGTCCTGGTTTCCGGTCAGGGCTAATGCTGGGTGAGGTACGCGCGGGGCCGGGCTCTGCCGGCGTAGAACACAAGCAAGCAGGGAAGGAAAGCATAAAATTCAAGGAACTTAAAAGCAAATATTACAGTCCATACTGTCGTCTCAATACCAAACGCGATTTTAAATGCCTCCCCGAGGCATGATGCATGTGCAAGAATTAAAAGCAGGGCAGGAGCAGTAGCGGAGTCACTTGGCGGCGGTGGAGCAGCGCGGGTGGCCCCGCCTCATGGAGCAGCAGGACCGGAAGCATCCTGCTTCGACTTGGTACTGAAGGCCCGGAACTTCCCCAGCAGAGCCTCCGCGCGACCCTTCACGGCCTCGGCAGCGGCGGCAGCACCCTCGCCGCTTACTGGCTCCAACAGGCTGTCGAGGTCGGCGCTGGGGTCGCGAAGGTAGATGTGGGTGAAGACCCGCGTCAGCGCAGCAGAAGACAGGACACGCGCCTCGGCCTCGGCCGTGGGGCCAAGGCCAAGGGTGACATCCTCAAGAGCATGAACCAGGAAGGGAAGCAGCTTGGCGGGGCCATCCTCGGCGCCGGCCAGCGGACTCTCCAGGCCAGTGGCGTAGAGCATCTTCAGCGAAGCACGAGCCTTCTTCTCCATGTCTGCGAAGGCCACACGATCCTCGGCAAGAACCTTGGCCTTGCTGTCCAACTCGACCTTCGTCGCCTCCAACTCCTTCCCCAGCGCACCTAGGCAGTCGCGGCGCTTCTTGAGCTTGGCCTCCCGGCCCTTGATGGCCGCCTCGCGAGCCTTCATGCCTTCTTCTTGCTCCTGGCAAAGACGAACCTATTTCGCGAGCCGGTCCCGCAGGCCTTGCAGCTCGTCCTCCAGCGCCTTGCAACGACCGCAGACTTCAACCACCTCCCCCAGGGCTGCGTCACGAGCAGCATTCGTCTCAAGGATGGCCTGCCTATCCTCGTCGCAGGCCATCGAGGCTTGAACCAGCGCCGCCCGGATCGAGGCATCGGAGCGAATCCATCCTGAAGCCAGCTCCAAGCGCCCGACCACCAGGCGAGGGTCGGCGCCAAGAAGATCCTGCCGCAGGCGGTCCAGTCCAGCAACAACACGCTCCAGGACGGCAGGAGGAGTTGGAGAAACAAAAGTCGGCGGAACGGGGGAAGAAGGCGGCGACGGCAAGACCACAGTGTCCTGAGGTGGAGCCTGCTGCGCCCCAACAACTGTGGTGGCGGCAGTGGGCAAAGGTACCACAGGGGTCACTTGGGCCATGGGGGCTGAGCTCGCCCCAGCCAGCTCGGTCAGGCCTCGCGAGGACGACCGGGCAGGAGAAGCCCGCGCGCCGCGGTCACCCTCCTCCACAGGCGGAGGCGCCGCCGCGGATGGAGCCTCAGGAGCCCCCTTCGGCTTCTTCGCCGTGGGCTCCAGCCTATTCAAGAGATGCGAACGTCAAGCCTCAGCAGCGGAACAAGAAATAGAGACAAGGGTCAAGCACTTACGGGTCATCGTCGGTGAGCTCGGGCCGCCTCCGGCCAAACTTGAAGCCTGACAACCGGCTGGAAGGGTCAACCTCGGAAGCAGAAGGCGTGTCTGCAGATTGCCTCGGGGCAGGGGCAGACCCGCGGGAGATCGGCCCGGTCCTGTCCTTCTTCAGGATCAGGGGCAAGCTCCCGCCGACCTTCTCGTCTCCATCCGTGTCATCATCGCTCGAAGAAAGGCGGAGATTGTGGGGCCTGTGCCGGGGGAGGGGAGCCCTCGACTCTCCGTCGGTCGCCTCGGAGTCGGGCCCCTTTTCCCGCTCCTCTTCGTCCTCCTCCTTGCTGGAGTCGCTAGAGGGCACGTCCACCAGTCCCTCGAGAGCTGCTGCGGGCACGAGCCCGTCGCCGTTAAAAACGGGCATGGACTCCACCACCTGCTCCCAGTCGCCACGAAGGAACAAGGGCTTGGGAGGGCCCTCCAACCTTGCCACCTCGCCCCCAACCAGAGATTGGAGGACCGTGGCCAAATCTTCGCCGCTCAAGGCCGCGGGGCTCGGATGAGGCCTCCACATCGGAGGTGAGTACTGCCGGAGCGGAGCCAGCTGGTGCTCCAGGAACTCCCTCAACAGCAACGCACCGGTCAACTTCGCCGCCTCCGTGCTGGCCGGCCTCTGGTCCACGTCCATCTTCTCCAACACCAATTTCGCGCGAGGGTCCGTGAGCTCCGCTCGGCACCAGTCGCTGGAGCTCGTGGGCTGCTCTGCGGGCAAGATCAGCCTAGGGTGGACGCGCCCGGCATCTACCAAGACCCACTTGCTCCTGAAGCCCTCAATCCTCTTCCCGGGATTCGATATGGCAATGGCGCCACCGTACGCGACGAAGCTCGCGCATGCGGAAGGAGAACCGCGAGAGACCCGGAGGGAGAAGTAGTGGCGCAGCAAGGCCACTGAAGGCTGCACCCCTACATGGGCCTCACAGTAATAAGCGAAGATCGTCAGAAGAAGGACGGAGTTGGGGTGAAGATGCAGAGCCTGCAAGTTGTAATGGCGGAGGACAGAGAAGAAAAACTCAGAGAAGGGAGGCACCAGGCCCGCAGCGATGGAGCTTACAAAGAGAGGACATATGGTGCTCCCTCGGCCCTCAGGGGTGGCAGAGACGGCCTTGAACACCTGCGCCCCATTGATGCCCTGTGCCGCCGCCATCTGGCGCAGCCGGGCAAGGCCCGCCTTGGACACGTTCGGCAAGTCCAGAGTAGGTGAGTACCAAGCTTCGGCCGGAGATTGACGAGGCACCATGGCTTCCTAGGTCACGCAGCCGGAGTAGATCTGGAAATTTGGAGGAAGAAAGGGGAGGCGCAAGAAAGGGGATCTGAGCAGAAACCGGAGAAAGCAAAGGCAAAGTCTGGGTGGATGCCGCTCCTTTATGAACCTGCACGGTTGCTGGAGCCCTTGCGTCCAATCAACCGCCACGCGGCGCCCAAGGCCGCAGGCTGTTAGGGCCCACGGCGCTTCGCCCTTTCCCTTTCGCCTCTCGGCACGACCAAGTCAGGGCGCGCCTTGGGCCCGGGGGCTACTGTCGGCGTTCTAGGAACGGGGGTCCCCAGACTTGCCTGCCTGCGGCCAGCGGCGTGGCTCAAAGGGGGCTCAGCACGGCCCATCTTCATCAACACAAGACTCAAGACCCTCGCGAGGGGCCAAGCCTCGCGGGGCGGACGACACGGAGCTTCCTCAGGCACGACCTCGCCAGGCTGGCTCGCGAGGAGGCGGAGAAATCAAGGCGGGGTACCTCGCGAGGTGCCCGTGACGCAAGCCATGACGACTCAGGGCGCCAGGCGGGTGCCAGCCCGCGCAGCGTCCTCCTTTCCTCTTTGGTGCAAAGGGGGCAAGCGCAGCCGTGGAGTACCGAGGCATCAGGCAAAGGTTGCCATTTCGGTGCAACAAGACCAAGACCAGGAGGACTACGAGACGGAGGTCACCGTGGAGCCCAAGACGGCGTCATCACCAGAGCTTTGCGCAGGCGAAGACTGCTTTTGTCAGGATAGTTGATACTTGTTGTCCCCTTTCTAATTAGCCCGCCATTGTTGGCTCCCTTCCCGCTCAATATTTGGGAAGAGGACCAGGGCCTCTATAAATAGGACCAGCCGCCCATAGAGCAAGGGGGTTGGCCGGTAGGTGAGAGTAAGGCAGCTAGAGAGAGAGAGAAAGAGAAAGGTGGCTGAATTCCTCCCAGCATTTCATCGCCCCAGCCAAGAACAGACCCTCGCGAGGCTGTTCTTCCTTGTATTGTTCATCATCATCAGCCCCAAGAGGTAATCCACCCACCACACACTGGAGTAGGGTATTACACCACAACGGTGGCCCGAACCAGTATAAACCTTGTGTCTCTTGTGCAGTTCTTTCAGTAGTCTAGATCTTTGCGAGACGGAGAGGTAGAAGGCGTGATCTCCGTGCGCACCCCAGTGTTCGAACCTTAAGGGTCTGCCGGAACCCGAAATCCGATAGACGGTATGGACAACGATGCGGGAGGCGAAGATGAACCACCACCCACAGGGCGCTGGACGTCCACTTCATCATATGACGTATACATGGTGGACACACCAAAAGAAAACGACGATGAGGAACGGAAGGACGCACCGAAGGCTTGTTCCTCGAGAAGCAGTCAAAGCGGCGGCGCAAGCGCCGCCCGAAATCCCGCCTCGCCAGAAATAACGACCACATAGACCCAGCGTTGGAGCAGGGTGAATCACTGCCGGACCATGGCAATATGAAAAATCAAACCGAACAAACCAATTCTGTCAAAGATAATAGTCCGGACGACACAATGCCGGACAGGCACCCAGAGCAACAGAATGCCCGTGAAAGGCTTGTTGCCACCGCGAGGAGCCTAAAAAAGCAGAAGCAAAGGCTCAAGGCTGCACAGGACACACTTCAAATCAGATGGAGTAAAATACTCAACACAGCAACGAAGTACGGCGACAATCGCCCCACCAAGAGCTACCCGAAGCGGAAGTTGCTGCCTGAATTCGATGAAGAGGCCTCAGACCCCTCACAACCAAAAATCAAAACAGCCACCTGGCCAGATAGACGACCTCACGGCCAACATAGAGCGGCAAATAATGCCACTCACAAGACAATACGCGATTCACGCGGGGCTTGCACCAAAAGGAAAGCGCAACCAGATCCATCTATGGACCACGCAAGCACGCCCCAGAATACGATATAACATCCGAACAACGCGGTACACCCAGATACAGGGGTGCCATGTTGGAAATATGCCCTAGAGGCAATAATAAATTGATTATTATTATATTTCCTTGTTCATGATAATCGTTTATTATCCATGCTAGAATTGTATTGATAGGAAACTCAGATACATGTGTGGATACATAGACAACACCATGTCCATAGTAAGCCTCTAGTTGACTAGCTCGTTGATCAATAGATGGTCACGGTTTCCTGACCATGGACATTGGATGTCGTTGATAATGGGATCACATCATTAGGAGAATGATGTGATGGACAAGACCCAATCCTAAGCCTGGCACAAAATCATGTAGTTCGTATGCTAAAGCTTTTCTAATGTCAAGTATCATTTCCTTAGACCATGAGATTGTGCAACTCCCGGATACCGTAGGAGTGCTTTGGGTGTGCCAAACGTCACAACGTAACTGGGTGGCTATAAAGGTACACTACAGGTATCTCTGAAAGTGTCTGTTGGGTTGGCACGAATCGAGACTGGGATTTGTCACTCCGTGTAAACGGAGAGGTATCTCTGGGCCCACTCGGTAGGACATCATCATAATGTGCACAATGTGATCAAGGAGTTGATCACGTGATGATGTGTTATGGAAAGAGTAAAGAAACTTGCCGGTAACGAGATTGAACAAGGTATCGGGATACCGACAATCGAATCTCGGGCAAGTATCGTACCGATAGACAAAGGGAATTGCATACGGGATTGATTAAGTCCTTGACATCGTGGTTCATCCGATGAGATCATCGTGGAACATGTGGGAACCAACATGGGTATCCAGATCCCGCTGTTGGTTATTGACCGGAGAACGTCTCGGTCATGTCTGCATGGTTCCCGAACCCGTAGGGTCTACACACTTAAGGTTCGATGACGCTAGGGTTATAGCGAATAGTTATACGTGGTTACTGAATGTTGTTCGGAGTCCCGGATGAGATCCCGGACGTCACGAGGAGTTCCGGAATGGTCCGGAGGTAAAGATTTATATATGGGAAGTCCTGTTTTGGTCACCGGAAAAGTTTCGGGTTTTATCGGTAACATACAGGGACCACCGGGAGGGTCCCAGGGGTCCACCAAGTGTAGCCACAAGCCCCGGAAGGCTGCATGGGCCAAGTGTGGGAGGGGACCAGCCCCAAGTGGGCTGGTGCGCCCCCCCCCCACCAAGGCCCAAGGTGCAAGGAAGAGGGGAAGGGGGCAAACCCTAGGGAAGATGGGCCCTAAGGCCCACCCTGGTGCGCCTCCCCCTCTCCCCTCCCCTTGGCCGCCCCTAGATGGGATCTAGGGGGCTGCCGCCACCCCTAGGGAGGGAACCCTAGGTGGGGGCGCAGCCCCTCCCCTTCCCCTATATATAGTTGAGGTATGGGCTGCCCAATACACACGAGTTCCTCTCCCTGTTGGTGCAGCCCTACTTCTCTTTCTCCTCGTCTCTCATAGTGCTTGGCGAAGCCCTGCTGGATCACCACGCTCCTCCACCACCACCACGCCGTTGTGCTGTTGCTGGATGGAGTCTTCCTCAACCTCTCCCTCTCTCCTTGCTGGATCAAGGCATGGGAGACGTCACCGGGCTGTACGTGTGTTGAACGCGGAGGTGCCGTTCGTTCGGCACTAGGATCTCCGGTGATTTGGATCACGACGAGTACGACTCCTTCAACCCCGTTCTCTTGAACGCTTCTGCTTAGCGATCTACAAGGGTATGTAGATGCACTCTCCTTCCCCTCGTTGCTGGTTTCTCCATAGATAGATCTTGGTGACACGTAGGAAAATTTTGAATTTCTGCTACGTTCCCCAACAGTGGCATCATGAGCTAGGTCTATTGCGTAGATTCTATGCACGAGTAGAACACAAAGCAGTTGTGGGCGTTGATTTTGTCAATTTACTTGCCGTTACTAGTCTTATCTTGATTCGGCGGCATCGTGGGATGAAGCGGCCCAGACCGACCTTACACGTACTCTTACGTGAGACTGGTTCCACCGACTGACATGCACTAGTTGCATAAGGTGGCTAGCGGGTGTCTGTCTCTCCCACTTTAGTCGGATCGGATTCGATGAAAAGGGTCCTTATGAAGGGTAAATAGCAATTGGCATATCACGTTGTGGTTTTTGCGTAGGTAAGAAACGTTCTTGCTAGAAACCCATAGCAGCCACGTAAAACATGCAAACAACAATTAGAGGACGTCTAACTTGTTTTTGCAGGGTATGCTATGTGATGTGATATGGCCAAGAAGAATGTGATGAATGATATGTGATGTATGAGATTGATCATGTTCTTGTAATAGGAATCACGACTTGCATGTCGATGAGTATGACAATCGGCAGGAGCCATAGGAGTTGTCTTAATTTATTTATGACCTGCGTGTCAACATAAACATCATGTAATTACTTTACTTTATTGCTAACCGTTAGCTGTAGTAGTAGAAGTAATAGTTAGCGACACAACTTCATGAAGACACGATGATGGAGATCATGGTGTCATGCCGGTGACAAGATGATCATGGAGCCCCAAGATGGAGATCAACGGAGCTATATGATATTGGCCATATCATGTCACTATTATTTGATTGCATGTGATGTTTATCATGTTTATACATCTTATTTGCTTAGAACGACGGTAGTAAATAAGATGATCCCTCATTAAAATTTCAAGAAAGTGCTCCCCCTAACTGTGCACCGTTGCGAAAGTTCGTCGTTTCGAAGCACCACATGATGATCGGGTGTGATAGATTCTTACATTCACATACAACGGGTGTAAGCCATATTTACACACGCAAAACACTTAGGTTGACTTGACGAGCCTAGCATGTAGAGACATGGCCTCGGAACACAAGAGACCGAAAGGTCGAGCATGAGTCGTATAGAAGACACGATCAACATGAAGATGTTCACTGATGTTGACTAGTCCGTCTCACGTGATGATCGGACACGGCCTAGTTGACTCGGATCATGTAATCACTTAGATGACTAGAGGGATGTCTATCTGAGTGGGAGTTCATAAGATGAACTTGTTTATCCTGAACATAGTCAAAAGGATTTTGCAAATTATGTCGTAGCTCGCGCTTTAGTTCTACTGTTTAGATATGTTCCTAGAGAAAAATTAGTTGAAAGTTGATAGTAGCAATTATGCGGACTAGGTCCGTAAACTGAGGATTGTCCTCATTGCTTCATAGAAGACTTGTGTCCTTAATGCACCGCTCAGTGCGCTGAACCTTGAACGTTGTCTGTGGATGTTGCAAACATCTGACATACACATTTTGATAACTACGTGATAGTTCAGTTAAACAGTTTAGAGTTGAGGCACCGAAGACATTTTGAAACGTCGCGAAACATATGAGATGTTTCGAGGGCTGAAATTGGGATTTCAGGCTCGTGCCCACATCAAGAGGTATAAGACCTCCGACGATTTTCTTAGCCTGCAAACTAAGGGAGAAAAGCTCAATTGTTGAGCTTGTGCTTAGATTGTCTGAGTATAACAATCGCTTGAATCAAGTGGGAGTTGATCTTCCAGATGAAATAGTGATAGTTCTCCGAAGTCATTACCACCAAGCTGCTAGAGCTTCGTGATGAACTATAATATATCAGGGACATATATGATGATCCTTGAGATATTCGCGATGTTTGACACCACAAAAGTAGAAATCAAGAAGGAGCATCAATTGTTGATGGTTGGTGAAACCACTAGTTTCAAGGAGGGCAAGGGCAAGAAGGGATACTTCATGAAACGGCAAATCAGCTGCTGCTCTAGTGAAGAAACCCAAGGCTGAACCCAAACCCGAGACTAAGTGCTTCTGTAATAAGAGGAACAGCCACTGGAGCAGAATTACCCTGGATACTTGGTAGATGAGAAGGCTGGCAAGGTAGATAGAAGTATATGGGATATACATTGTGTTAATGTGTACCTTACTAGTACTCCTAGTAGCACCATGGTATTAGATACCGGTTCGGTTGCTAAATGTTAGTAAACTCGAAATAAAAGACTGCGGAGTAAACAAAGACTAGCTAAAGGTGAGCTGGCGATATATGTTGGATGCTTTTCCCAAGCTTGATGTGATCAAGCATCGCACGCTCACTCTACCATCGAGATTGGTGTTTGCGTTGAGCATAGACATGATTGGATTATGTCTATCGCAATACGGTTATTAATTTAAGGAGAATAATGGTTACTCTGTTTATTTGAATAATACCTTCAATGGTCTTACACCTAAAAATGAATGGTTTATTGAATCTCGATCGTAGTGATACACATGTTCATGCCAAAAGATATAAGATAGTAATGATAGTACCACCTACTTGTGGCACTGCCACTTAAAGTCATATCGGTATAAAACGCATGAAGAAGCTCCATGTTGATGGATCTTTGGACTCACTCATTTTTGAAAGGATTGAGACATGCGAACCATGTTTGCTGGTAGATATGCATGAAGAAACTCTATACAGATGGATCGTTTGGACTCACTTGATTTTGAATCACTTGAGACATGCAAATCATACCACATGGGCAAGATGACTGAAAGCCTCAATTTCAGTAAAATGGAACTAGAAAGCAACTTGTTGGAAGTAATACATTTTGATGTGTGCAGTCCAATGAGTGCTGAGGCGTGTAGTGGATATCGTTATGTTCTTACTTCACAGATGATTTGAGTAGATGTTGAGTATATTTACTTGATGAATCACGAGTCTGAATTATTGAAAGGTTCAAGTAATTTCAGGGTGAAGTTGAAAGATCGTCGTGACAAGAGGATAAAAGATTATGATATGATCATAGAGATAAATATCTGAATTATGAGTTTGGCACAGAATTAAGACATTGTGGAAATTGTTTCACAACTAATACATCCTAGAACACCATAGTGTGATGGTGTGTCTGAACATCATAACTGCACCCTATTGGATATGATGCATACCATGATGTCTCTTATCGAATTACCACGATAGTTTATGGGTTAGGCATTAGAGACAACCACATTCACTTTAAATAGGGCACCACGCAATTCCGATGAGATGACACCGTATGAACTATGGTTTAGAGAAACCTAAGCTATCATTTCTTAAAAGTTTGGGGCTGCGGCGCTTATGTGAAAAAGTTTCAGGCTAATAAGCTCGAACCCAAAGCGGATAAATGCATCTTCATAGGACACCCAAAATAGTTGGGTATACCTCCTGTCTCAGATCCGAAAGCAATAAGGGATTGTTTCTAGAATCGGTCCTTTCTCGAGGAAAAGTTTCTCTTGAAAGAATTGAGTGGGAGGATGGTGGAGACTTGATGAGGTTATTGAACCGTCTCTTCAACTAGTGTGTGGCAGGGCACAGGAAGTTGTTCCTGTGGCACCTACACCAATTGAAGTGGAAGCTTATGATAGTGATCATGAAACTTCAGATCAAGTCACTGCCAAACCTCGTGGGATGACAAGGATGCGTACTACTTCAGAGTGGTACGTAATCCTGTCTTGGAAGTCATGTTGCTAGATAACAATGAACCTACGAGCTATGGAGAAGCGATGGTAGGCCTAGATTCCAAAATGGCTCGAGGCCATGTAATCCGAGAGAGGATCCATATATGAAAACAAAGTGTAGACTTTGGAAGAACTACTTGATGGTCGTAAGGCTGTTAGGTACATATGGATTTTAAAAGGAAGACGAACAATGATGGTAAGTATCACCATTAAGAAAGCTCGACTTGTCGTTAAGATGTTTTCTGACAAGTTCAAGGAGTTGACTACGATGAGACTTTCTCACTCGTAGCGATGCTAAGAGTCTGTTGGAATTATATTAGCGATTACTGCATTATTTATGAAATCTTGCAGATAGGATATCAAAACATTGTTTCCTTGACATTTTTTTGAGGAAAGGTTGTATGTGATACAACCAGAAGGTTTTGTCAATCCTGAAAGATGCTAACAAGTATGCAAAGCTCCAGCAATCCTTCTAAGGACTGGAGTAAGCATCTCGGAGTTGGAATGTATGCTTTGATGAGATGATCAAAGTTTTGGGTGTATACAAAGTTTATGAGAAACTTGTATTTCCAAAGAAGTGAGTGGGAGCACTATAGAATTTCTGATGAGTATATGTTGTTAACATATTGTTGATGGGAAATGATGTAGAATTTCTGGAAAGCATGCAGAGTTATTTGGAAAGTGTTTTTCAATGGAAAGCCTGGATTAAGCTACTTGAACATTGAGCATCAAGATCTATAAGGATAGATCAAAACACTTAATGGTACTTTCAAATGAGCACATACCTTGACATGATCTTGAAGGTGTTCAAGATGGATCAGTCAAAGAAGGAGTTCTTGCCTAAGTTGTAAGGTATGAAGTTAAGACTTAAAGCTCGACCATGACAGAAGAAAGAGGAAGGACGAAGGTCGTCCCCTATGCTTTTGTCATAGGCTCTCTACAGTATGCTATGCTGTGTGCCGCACCTGAAGTGTGCCTTGCCATGAGTCAGTCAAGGGGTACAAGAGTGATCCAAGAATGGATCACAGGACAACGGTCAAAGTTATCCTTAGTAACTAGTGGACTAAGGAATTTTCTCGATTATGGAGGTGGTAAAAGAGTTCGTCATAAAGGGTTACGCCGATGCAAACTTTGACACTAATCCAGATTATTCTGAGTAGTAAACTGGATTCGTATAGTAGAACAGTTATTTGGAATAGCTCCAAATAGAACGTGGTAGCTGCATCTAGGAGATGACATAGAGATTTGTAAAGCACACACGGATCTGAAAGATTCAGACCCGTTGACTATAACATCTCTCACAAGCATAACATGATCAAACCCAGAACTCATCGAGTGTTAATCACATGGTCATGTGAACTAGATTATTGACTCTAGTAAACTCTTTGGGTGTTAGTCACACGGGGATGTGACCTTGAGTGTTTATCACATATCGATGTGAACTGGATTATTGACTCTAGTGCAAGTGGGAGACTGTTGGAAATATGCCCTAGAGGCAATAATAAATTAATTATTATTATATTTCCTTGTTCATGATAATCGTTTATTATCCATGCTAGAATTGTATCGATAGAAAACTCAGATACATGTGTGGATACATAGACAACACCATGTCCCTAGTAAGCCTCTAGTTGACTAGCTTGTTGATCAATAGATGGTCATGGTTTCCTGACCATGGACACTGGATGTCATTGATAACAGGATCATATCATTAGGAGAATGATGTGATGGACAAGACCCAATCCTAAGCCTAGCACAAGATCATGTAGTTCGTATGCTAAAGCTTTTCTAATGTCAAGTATCATTTCCTTAGACCATGAGATTGTGAAACTCCCGGATACCGTAGGAGTGCTTTGGGTGTGCCAAATATCACAACGTAACTGGGTGGCTATAAAGGTACACTACAGGTATCTCCGAAAGTGTCTGTTGGGTTGGCACGAATCGAGACTGGGATTTGTCACTCCGTGTAAACGGAGAGGTATCTCTGGGCCCACTCGATAGGACATCATCATAATGTGCACAATGTCATCAAGGAGTTGATCACGTGATGATGTCTTACGGTACGAGTAAAGAGACTTGCCGGTAACGAGATTGAACAAGGTATCAGGATACCGACGATCGAATCTCGGGCAAGTATCGTACCGATAGACAAAGGGAATTGCATACGGGATTGATTAAGTCCTTGACATCGTGGTTCATCTGATGAGATCATCGTGGAACATGTGGGAACCAACATGGGTATCCAGATCCCGCTGTTGGTTATTGACCGGAGAACGTCTCGGTCATGTCTGCATGGTTCCCAAACCCGTAGGGTCTACACACTTAAGGTTCGATGACGCTAGGGTTATAGGGAATAGTTATACGTGGTTACCGAATGTTGTTCGGAGTCCCGGATGAGATCCCGAACGTCACGAGGAGTTCCGGAATGGTCTGGAGGTAAAGATTTATATATGGGAAGTCCTGTTTTGGTCACCAGAAAAGTTTCGAGTTTTATCGGTAACGTACCGGGACCACCGGGAGGGTCCCGGGGGTCCACCAAGTGGGGCCACAAGCCCCGGAGGGCTGCATGGGCCAAGTGTGGGAGGGGACCAGCCCCAAGTGGGCTGGTGCACCCCCCACCAAGGCCCAAGGCACAAGGAAGAGGGGAAGGGGGCAAACCCTAGGGAAGATGTTCCCTAAGGCCCACCCTGGTGCGCCTCCCCCTCTCCCCTCCCCTTGGCCGCCCCTAGATGGGATCTAGGGGGCTGCCGCCACCCCTAGGGAGGGAACCCTAGGTGGGGGCGCAGCCCCTCCCCTTCTCCTATATATAGTTGAGGTATGGGCTGCCCAATACACACGAGTTCCTCTCCCTGTTGGTGCAGCCCTACTTCTCTTTCTCCTCGTGTCTCATAGTGCTTGGCGAAGCCCTGCTGGATCACCATGCTCCTCCACCACCACCACGCCGTTGTGCTGCTGTTGGATGGAGTCTTCCTCAACCTCTCCCTCTCTCCTTGCTGGATCAAGGCACGGGAGACGTCACCGGGCTGTACGTGTGTTGAACGCGGAGGTGCCGTCCGTTCGGCACTAGGATCTCCGGTGATTTGGATCACGACGAGTACGACTCCTTCAACCCCGTTCTCTTGAACGCTTCCGCTTAGCGATCTACAAGGGTATGTAGATGCACTCTCCTTCCCCTCGTTGCTGGTTTCTCCATAGATAGATCTTGGTGACACATAGGAAAATTTTGAATTTCTGCTACGTTCCCCAACATGCCGCACACCCCCTATGTTTCACCGATGAGGTGCTGGATCATGAATTTCCAGAGGGATTCAAACCTGTAAACATAGAGGCATATGACGGAACAACAGACCCTGGGGTCTGGATCGAGGACTATATCCTCCACATCCATATGGCTCGAGGAGATTATCTCCATGCCATCAAGTACTTACCCATGAAGCTCAAAGGGCCAGCCCGCCACTGGCTTAAAGGCCTCCCCGAAAACTCCATTGGAAGTTGGGAAGAGCTTGAAGACGCTTTTCAGGCAAATTTCCAAGGAACTTATGTACGGCCTCCGGACGCGGATGATTTGAGCCATATAACTCAACAGCCCGGAGAGTCAGCCCGAAAACTTTGGAACAAGTTTCTTACTAAAAACAACCAAATTATCGACTGTCCGGATGCCGAAGCATTGGCAGCTTTTAAACATAGCATCCGTGACGAATGGCTCGCCAGGCCCTCGGCCAAGAAAAGCCGAGAACAATGGCAGCATTAACAAGCCTCATGACCCCCTTTTGCGTGGGTGAGGACAGCTGGCTAGCCAGATGCAGCACCAGCGACCCCAGTACATCCGAAGTTAGAGATGGAAACGGGAAATCACGGCGCGACAGCAATAACAAACGCCGGAACAAAGGAGATAGCACGAAGAGCACGGCAGTAAACGCCGGATTCAAAAGCTCTCGGCCAGGTCAGAAGCCGCCCTCTAAAGGCGCCAGAGACGAATTGTCCAGCCTGAATAAAATTCTGGACCAAATATGTCAGGTCCATAGCACCCCTGGCAAACCAGCTAATCATACCCATAGAGAATCTTGGGTCTTCAAGCAGTCCAGCAAGCTCAACGCCGTACACAAGGGGGGGGGGATACACCAAGCGAAGATGAGGATGAGCCTCTTAAGGGAGACACTGGGGAACAAAAGAAATTTCCACCAGAGGTCAAAAGAATAAACGTGTTGCACGTGATCAATGGAAGAAACAAAACGACACTCCCAGAAAAATACGCCTGAAGGCCTATCACCGCGGAGTCCTGCCACTTGTCGTCTCAACCGATCACTTTCGACCATCGTGATTACTCAGCAAGTATCCGGCGTGCAGGATGGGCTGCCCTGGTATTAGACCCAATAATTGACGGATACCACCTCGCACGAGTCCTGATGGACGGTGGCAGTAGTCTAAACCTGATATACCAGGATACAATCCGCGAAATAGGGATAGACCCAACAAAAATTCGCCATAACAATGTTACATTTAAAGGAGTAATGTCAGGCCCAGGGGCTCGTTGCACGGGCTCCCTGCTACTAAACGTTATATTCGGCTCCCTCGATAACTTCCGTAGCGAACATCTAACCTTCCACATCGCTCCGTTTCGAAGTGGCTATCAAGCACTACTCAGACGCGAAGCTTTCACTCGCTTTAATGCAATACCACACTACGCTTCCCTCACACTCAAGATGCCCGGTCCACGTAGCATCAGTACAGTGAACAGAAATATTAAGCGATTTCTACGCGCCGAAGAGCGTGCGGCTGCCTTAACAGCAGCACGCTAAAAACGGCCTCACCAAATAATTAGCAGGTCCCCTATTACAATATAAGGGGCTGAACGTGCGCAGACAAGTGGCAATTCTTACTCACCTTGAATTCTACATGGTTTATTTAAAAAAACTATCCTTTTGCACGACAACTTTTTTACCTAAGCTCCTCTCTTTTACAGATAATCATCGTGCTACACCCGTCCAGGATACGGCACAACGGAGACACAGGCGCAGACGTGCAGCAGGGACCCGCTCCAAGGATTCTTTTTAGATTAAGACCCTGCGTAAACCTTTTTTACTGTCTCTTGTTGATACATATCCACCGAATTCTCAGCACAATTGAGAAGGATGCTGGCGTCTTGGCATGTGGCCATGTCAGAATAACGCACGTACCTAGACACAAGGGGCTTCTTACAAGCGGCACTATTTCGGCCCGGTTTATACCATAAAGACTGAATACCTTAGGGTGTGTTTGGCGTCGCGAGTTCGGCCTTATATGCATCAGCTCCGAATCATTGTCTTTGGTCAAATGTTGGGTTTGCCCGGCTCCTGTGTTTTGGTGCCTTACATTCTGCTTTGCCGGCTAAGGTAGCACCAGGAGAACTACTGCGATTGTGCCCTGGTTCGTCCGGACGAGCGCCTCAGTAGAGAAAGCCAAAAACTGACTGTCATGATATAGCATGAGACTGGTCAACCACTCGATGACCTATCGGAATGTTAGAATTCCTCCGCCTTAACGAAGGGTCGTTTTCCGGCCAGGCATATGCGCACCCCGCGATCGGGAGAGTGCAGAGCCACCAGGGGCTATCTAGTAGCCCCACTGTCAAACTCCTATGGCTAAGTGAAAGTGTTCAAGCATTATAGTCCGGTTGCCTCGCTCGATGCGCTATCACCTCCTTATCAGGACCAAGACGTTGGGTTAAGTGTGAACACACGTTTTTTGCGAGCACCTCCGCATTATATGCGTGGGGGTTGAAGCCGACGGCTGCAATCTTTCAGGTTATACACATGTATACATAAAACAGCCGCACATGAGGCATCATACTACTTTCAGGCAAAAGTATAAACACAACCTTATAAAAACTTCATAAAAGCATTATGTTTATAATGAGAATACATATCACTCAAACATAATATTTTTCGAGCACTAGGCCTCTATCAAATGAGCACCCTCGAGAACTTCCTCGAAATAGTGTTCGACAGCCACACGGCCTATGGCCGAACCCTGCGCCGCAACAGTGGTAGCGTCCATCTCCGCCCAGTATGCTTTAACACAGGCAAGGGCCATCCGCGAGCCTTCTATGCACGCCGACCTCTTCATCGCATCAATGCGCGGCACCGCATCAAGGAGCTGCTGCACTAAGCTGAAATAGTTGTTCGGCTTAGGCACTTCCGACCATAATTGATCCACAACAAACCTCATGGCGAGTCCGGACAACCTATTCAGTTCGGCCCATTCGGCTAGCTGGTCAGTCAATGAAAGCGGACGCTCTGGAACGTGGAATTGCGTCCAGAACAGCTTGTCCACTTCACGATCTGTCTGACCTTGGAAGTACTTGGCCACATCGGCAGCGCTTGCCGCCAAATCCATATACGCATCTGCCAAGCTCCACAGCCGATCCAGAGGGGCATACCGTGGATCGCCGAACTTCCTTCGTAACTTGAAGTGTTTTCCAGCCGCAATATCCCCGGCTTCCCGCAGCTCCTCCTTCTCGCTCTCATAGCAGAACGGGTGTCTTTGTCTGCCGCCGCGGCCTTCTCAAGGTCCGTTGCCTTCGATTGGTTCTCTTTCTCAAGGACCCGGCAACGGTCGGCAGTGTCTTTCAATTCTATGGCCATCTTGGCCATCTTCTCTTGGCTCTCACAATGTGCGGCCTTCTCGGCTTTCAACTCTTCGGCCGCCTTCAAAGCAGCCACATTACTACTTCTCTCTTGTTCCTTGGCTCGGGCAAGTTCCGCCCGCAAGGCTTCCACGGTGGCAACCCCATCTGCAGTCACAACATATTAAAGATACTGGCATTATGCTGCTCTTACTATGTGGCGTTCACCGGATAATAACACTTACCCTGTGCCTCGTCAAGCCTCTTGTTAACAAGCTCGATGTCGGCGTCTGCCGCATCTAGTTGCCGTTTTAATTGGGCAAACTCCCTAGTCCGGCTAGCCACCGGAGCTCCCACCACCTGCGCATAAAAGCAGATTGGTTATTGCCTGGGAATCTGATCCTCTGTTCGCCGCCGTTCTCGACGACAACCAGAGTCTCAGGGGCTACTATAACATGTCCAGTACTATCACATATTATCTCACATACCTCAAAGCCTATCAATAGACTCATAAAGGCTTCATGTAACCCGCTTTCAGCGGGTGAGATTCTCTCCATCACTGTACCCATCAGCGTACGGTGCTCTTCTGAGATGGCCGCTCACCCCACCAGCTCCCTCAGAACGTCCGACCGCACACTAGACAGTGTCGGACTCTTTCGGATGCTCTCTTCGGGAGCTGGACACTGGGGACTTCTGGGGTCTACGGGACTATCTTCTGGCCTCACCGGATTAGGAGAGGCCCTCCACGACGACACTTCAGGGTCGCCCGCTTCTGGAGCGGAGGAGTCCGGGGGAGGCGTTTCCCTCTCCATCATCTCCGAAAGAAGATCCCCCGAAGATGAACTCATTTGAGAGGGGCTGAGGCCCGAACTGCAAGATATATGCGGTGGTTGTTTTCTCAGAGGAAAAAGATAGCATACTCTTACTATTAAAATATTTGGATCACTTATGACTCGTTGGGGGGTAGATCCCCTCGCGTACTTTGTGCGGGAAAAGCACTCCCCGAGGCAGGACCCTCTGTGGGAGACTTCTTCTCCCGTTTGGAGGCTTCGGTTTCCGGATCCTCGGAAGCAGTCCTTTTCCTCCCCCGGTCGTCCTCCTTCGTGGAAACGCTCGTTCCCTTGGTTGGAGCAGGTAGTGATGGGGGCCCGCGTTTGCCTGTATTATCCCCCTCGGTATCTTCCTTCAAGGGTTCCGGGCAAGGTGCGACCTCGAGCATGTTCTCCAATACCGGATTTTCCAAACCCTCAGGGAGGGGGGCCAAACACCGAATCATCTTCGCCTTCGTTAGCCAGTCCTAGTCAAAAGGCGAACTCTAAAAAATAACCTCGAATAAAAGACAGTGTGTTCGGCTAGAGGATTTCTTACCTGTTCGGCGACGCGATTACTGCTCAGGCCCACGTCCTTGGTGATATCCGAACACTCCACTTGGGGTCCGAAGAATGACTTGTACATCTCCTCGTGCGTCAGGCCGAGGAAACTTTGAATGGCAGGTGGTCCCTCTGGGTTGAACTCCCACAAGTGCAGGGGCCGGCGTTTGCAAGGCTGGACTTGACGAACTAGCATAACTTGTATTACCACAACTAAATTAAAATCTCCCTCGAAGAGATCAGTGATGCGGCTTTGCAGCATAGGCACGTCCTTGGCTGGACCCCAGCTCAGGCCCCTGCTAATCCATGACATCAGTTGTGGTGGGGGGCCCGGGCGGAAGGCGGGGGCAGCCGCCCACTTGGCACTTCTGGAAGCCGTGACGTAGAACCACTCCTGTTGCCATAATTCGGATACCTCTGGAAAGGAACCTTTCGGCCATGGAGCTCCTGCCATCTTGCCTATTGATGCACCTCCGCACACTGCATGCTGCCCCTCGATCACCTTCGGTTGTACTTCAAAGGTCTTGAGCCACAGGCCGAAGTGAGGGGTCACACGGAGGAAGGCCTCACACACAACAATAAAAGTCGTGATGTGGAGAAAGGAGTCCGGAGCTAGGACGTGGAAATCTAGCCCGTAATAGAACATCAAGCCCCTGACGAAGGGATCCAGAGTGAGGCCTAGACCTCGGAGGAAGTGGGAGACGAACACAACGTTCTCGTTGGGTTCGGGAGTAGGGACGACCTGCCCTCGAGCAGGCAGCCGATGCGAAACCTCGGCGGTCAGGTATCTGGCCTCCCTCAGCTTCTTAATGTCCTCTTCCGTCACGGAGGAGGGCATCCATCGGCCTTGAAGGCTGGATCCTGACATGATTGAAGATCCGGAGCACCTAACCTGGGCTTTGGGTGTTGGAACTCGAGGCGGGGGACGGGTTTGGTTGAGCACGGGAGGGAAAAAGCAAAAGCCTTGTCCCCTTATAAAGAGGGTGAATATCAACCGTCCTCTCCGTAGCCGTTTAGGACTTACCTATAATCTAGGAGTCCTAGACACGGTTGGGTTACCCACGAACCACATTAATGAGAATCCCGTAATTAGGGGAACATGATCTCCGCTTCGGCAAGACGTGTCGAAAAACTGCCTCGCGTTATGTGCGGGGCTGGTTAAAAGAAACGGTTCGAATAATCACCGGGCCATGACGTAACGTCATGTTGCCAAAACAAGCTAGCGGATTAGATCTGTGAAAGCATTATTCTCTCTACGGAGGAATGTGGAACTTATTTTGCAGGGTTGGACACTATCCTCGTATTCATTTTCTTCTGTAATGTATTCAGAGAAGGAACCCGCCTTGCAATGCCGAAGACAACTGCGCGCCGGACTCGTCGTCATTGAAGCCTGGTTCAGGGGCTACTGAGGGAGTGCTGGATTAGGGGGTCTCCGGACAGCCGGACTATCTCCATTGGCCGGACGGTCAGACTATGAAGATACAAGATTGAAGACTTCTTCTCGTGTCCGGATGGGACTCTACTTGGCATGGAAGGCAAGCTAGGCAATACGTATATGGATATCTCCTCCTTTGTAACCGACCTTGTGTAACCCTAACCCTCTCTGGTGTCTATATAAACCGGAGGGTTTTAGTCCGTAGGACAACAATCACAACATACAATCATACCATAGGCTAGCTTCTAGGGTTTAGCCTCTCTGATCTCGTGGTAGATCTACTCTTGTAATAGCCATATCTTCAATATTAATAAAGCAGGACATAGGGTTTTACCTCCATCAAGAGGGCCCGAACCTGGGTAAAACTTCGTGTCCCTTGGCTCCTGTTACCATCCGGCCTAGACGCATAGTTCAGGACCCCCTACCCGAGATCCGCCGGTTTTGACACCGACACTACCTCTTGAGCACTGCATTGGTTTTCCCTTGAAGAGGAAAGGGTGATGCAGCAAAGCAGCATAAGTATTTCCCTCAGTTTTTGAGAACCAAGGTATCAATCCAGTAGGAGACCACGCACAAGTCACCTCGTACCTACAAAAACAAATAAGAACCTCGCAACCAACGCGATAAAGGGGTTGTCAAGCCCTTCACGACCACTTGCAAGAGTGAGATCTGATAGAGATGATAATAATAAGATATATATTTTTGGTATTTTTATGATATAGATTGAAAGTAAAGATTGCAAAATAAAATAGATGGGAAACTTATATGATGGAGAATAGACCCCGGGGCCATAGGTTTCACTAGTGGCTTCTCTCAAGATAGCATAAGTATTATGGTGGATGAACAAATTACTGTCGAGCAATTGATAGAAAAGTGAATAATTATGAGAATATCTAGGTATGATCATGTATATAGGCATCACGTTCGTGACAAGTAGACCGACTCCTGCCTGCATCTACTACTATTACTCCACACATCGACCGCTATCTAGCATGCATCTAGAGTATTAAGTTCATAAGAATAGAGTAACGCCTTAAGCAAGATGACATGATGTAGAGGGATAAACTCATGCAATATGATATAAACCCCATCTTTTTATCCTCGATAGCAACAATACAATACGTGTCATTTCCCTTTCTGTCACTGGGATCGAGCAATGCAAGATTGAACCCAAAGCTAAGCACTTCTCCCATTGCAAGAAAGATCAATCTAGTAGGCCAAACCAAACTGATAATTCGAAGAGACTTGCAAAGATAAACCAATCATATGTAAAAGGATTCAGAGAAGATTCAAATATTGTTCATAGATAATCTGGATCATAAACCCACAATTCATCGGATCTCGACAAACACACCACAAAAAGAAGAGTTACATCGAATAGATCTCCAAGAGAATCGAGGAGAACATTGTATTGAGATCCAAAGAGAGAGAAGAAGCCATCTAGCTACTAGCTATGGACCCGAATGTCTCAAATAAACTACTCACACATCATCGGAGAGGCCATGGAGTTGATGTAGAGGCACTCCATGATCGATGCCCCCTCTGGCGGAGCTCTGGAAAAGGCCCCAATATGGGATATCTTGGGTACAGAAGGTTGCAGCGGTGGAAATAGGGTTTCGTGGTGCTCCTGTATGTTTGCGGGGTATCTGGATATATATAGGAGGAAGAAGTAGGTCGGTGGAGCAATGAGGGGCCCAAGAGGGTGGAGGGCGTGCCCAGGGGGTAGACGCGCCCCCTGCCTCGTGGCCTCCTTGATTGTTTCTTGACGTCCACTCCAAGTCCCCTGGATCACGTTTGTTCCAAAAATCACGCTCCCGAAGGTTTCATTCCGTTTAGACTCCGTTTGATATTCCTTTTCTGTGAAACTCTAAAATAGGCAAAAAACAGCAATTTGGGTTGGGCCTCCGGTTAATAGGTTAGTCCCAAAAATAGTATAAAAGTGTAAAATAAAGCCCATTAACATTCGAAACAGATAATATAATATCATGGAACAATCAAAAATTATAGATACGTTGGAGACGTATCAGTGATATACCTTTTGATCCACCGCTTTACCATTGGGATCAATGTCGAGCTTGCATTTGGTTCACATTGGAGTCTTGGATGGCTTGACATCATCTAGCTTGAATTTCTTGAGCATCTCTTGGGCGTATTTGGATTGGTTGACGAATGTTCCTTCTCTTCTTTTCTTGACTTCGAACCTGAGAAAGGATTTCAACTCTCCCATGATAGACATCTCAAATTTCTCGGTCATGAGTGCGGCAAACTCATCATTGAAAGCTTTGTTAGGAGAACCAAAAATAATATCATCAACATATAGTTGGCATATGAACAAGTACCCTTTAACCCTATTCGTGAAAAGAGTGGGATAAATTTGCACAATTTGAAACCCATGGTCTTGCAACAATTTGGTAGAGTGCCTTATCGAGCTTGTATACATGATTGGGGAACTTGGGATCCTCGAACCCTGGGGGTTTCTTGACATATACCAACTCATTAAGAGGACCATTAAGAAATGCACTCTTCACATCCATTTGTTGCAACTTGAAATCATGATGAGATGCATATGCAGGAAATGCGCGAACAGATTCAAGGTGAGCAACGGGCGCAAAGGTTTCACTGTAGTCTATACCCTTGACTTGGGAGTAGCCTTGTGTTACCAATCTTGCCTTGTTGTGAGTGACAACACCGTTCGCATCTTGCCTGTTCTTGAAGATCCATTTGGTTCCAATGGCATTATGGTTCTCCTTTGGTCTTGGCACCAATTTCCACACCTTGTTGCGCTCAAAGTTGTGGAGTTCATCATGCAGGGCTTCAAGCCAATCCAAATCCTCAAGCGCCTCATTTACCTTTTGGGGTTCAATACAAGAAACAAACACATGATGTTCACAAAATTTTGTTAATTGTTTGCAAGTGGTTACCCCCTTTCTCAAGTTTCCAAGTACATTCTCCCTGGCATGTTTTTGATGCTTGAGATTGGAAGCAATCTTGGCAGCTCGGCGCTCCAATAGCTCCTCAATAGGCATTTGAGGACCATCATTTTGGTCATCTTGAGCACTTTCTTCAGCTTGCTCTTGATCTTGAGCAACCCCATGATCTTGAGCTTGCTGGGAGTCATGAACTTTATCTTGGGCATCACTTGGTGTATCACCATCATCATGAGGTTGATATTGCCCTTGATCTTGTTCACTAGGTTGAGGGCCTTCACTTTGTTCTTTGAAAGTGTGTGGGTCTAGTGTTGGTGATCGTTCCACTTGCGTAGAACATTGTCCTTCTCCTTCAATCACAAGGGGTTCCTCAATGAGGAGGATTTGACCAACTCCCATTCTTCTTATGGATTGGGGAGGAATTTCATCACCTACATCACAAAGACCACTTTGCTCCACTTGGGAGCCATTATTTTCATCAAACGCCATGTTACACGTCTCCCCAATGAGCCCATTGGTCTTGTTGAGGACACAGTGAAAGCACAAGTGCTCCCTGGGTGATTTTGGTAATTAATGTCAACATATCTCTTGTTGGACTAATATTTTCATCTAGTATAATTCAGATGAGTTCAACAATGGAGTGGCTTGGACAAGAGGATGTGGAACCCCTTCAAGATGCTAAAGACAAAGATCGGCAAAAGCTCAAGACTCTTCATTTTCATTTTAGTGATCCAAGATCACATTGAGTCCATAGGAAAGCCAATACTATTAAAAGGGGAAGAGGTGTTTCTTAATGGCTTGCTTGCTCAAAATGTTTAGTAAGCCCTCAACCACTTTATCATTTCCACATATGTCCCAAACCTAAAGTCAAACTCGGCCCCACCGATTTGATTTATCCGACACCACCGAGTTCACTTGACATAGCCACTGCCAGAAACCCTAATCAATTTGGTTGCACTGATGGGATCTCGGTCTCACCGAGATGGGCTTGCAAACTCTCTGTTGCCTGTTGCAACTATTTTGGTCTCACCGAGATATGCAGTTGGTCCCACCGAGTTTGCTTGACCAACTCTCTATTTTGATTATTACCAAAATCGGTCTCACTGAGTTTGTGTAATCGGCCAAATTGAGTTGTGGTTTTACCCTAACCTTAGCACATCGGTCTCACCGAGTTGATCATATTGGTCCCACCGAAAACTCTAACGTTCACATTTTGAACCATATCGATCTGACCGAGTTTCTCGATTCGGTCCCATTGAGTTTGGTAAATTGTGTGTAACAGTTAGATTTTGTGTGGAGGCTATATATACCCCTCCACCCATCCTACATTCATGGAGAGAGCCATCAGAATGTGCCTACACTTCCATCATTCATTTTATGAGAGAGAACCACCTACTCATGTGTTGAGACCAAGATATTCCAATCCAACCACAAGAATCTTGATCTCTAGCCTTCCTCAAGTTGCTTTCCACTCAAATCATCTTTCCACCATATCCAAATCTGTGTGAGAGAGTTGAGTGTTGGGGAGACTATCATTTGAAGCACAAGAGCAAGCAGTTCATCATCAACACACCATCTATTACCTTTTGGAGAGTGGTGTCTCCTAGATTGGTTAGGTGTCACTTGGGAGACTCCATCAAGATTGTGGAGTTGAACCAAGGAGTTTGTATGGGCAAGGAGATCGCCTACTTCATGAAGATCTACCCAAGTGAGGCAAGTCCTCCGTGGGTGATGCCATGGTGGCATAGACAAGGTTGCTTCTTCATGGACCCTTCATGGGTGGAGCCCTCCGTGGACTCATGCAACCGTTAACCTTCATGGGTTGAAGTCTCCATCAACGTGGATGTATGATAGCACCACCTATCGGAACCACGCCAAAAATCTCCGTGTCTCCAATTGTGTTTGCACACTCCAATCCCATCCCTTTACTTTCTTGCAAGTTGCATGCTTTACTTTCCGCTGCTCATATACTCATGCTTGCTTGAAACGTATTGTGATTGTTTAAAACTTGTGCTAAAACTCCACCTTAACTTAAAGAACTTAAAAACTGCTACTTTTCTTTGTTGAGGGTCTAATCTCCCCCCTCTAGACACCTCTTCTCGATCCTTTCAATTGGTATTAGAGCTTTGCTCTCCATTGCTTTGGTTTAATCACCATTGGAGGAAGATGGATGAGTCTACGTTGGGGAGTCTTAGACGTAGAGTGCCTCTACTTGATGGGGAGTTCTTTCATGAATGGAAAAATGAGATGCTTGAGATTTTCAATGAATATCACTTGAACAAGTACATTGCTAGCACTTGTGCACCCCTTGTTGATCCTTTGCATCCTACCCCTGATGAGTCTATTCACATGATCCGCAACCTTAGAACTGTCAATATTATTACTAGAGGTTTGCCTAGAAATTTTTTTGGTTGCTTGCCTACTCTTGATTGTGCTTACACTATATGGAGATTTCTTGAGGAACGATTTCCAAACTATTCCTTGCAAAACTTAGATGAGATTCTTCACAAGTCTATTGCTTTGAGTAAGATGAATTCCAATGATCCTAAGGTTGGTGATTGTTTATTTGAGCTTCGTGACCTTATGCGTGCCAAAGGAGAAGTTGGAATCATTAGTAATATCATCTCCAAAGCCATTAGTATTCATAAAGATGAACATTGTGATGATCACTTATCTAATGAATCAATCTCTCTAGGAATTGATCAATCACAATACAATGTTGAACATGGATACTATGATGAGGATGTTGACAGTGACTTTGATCTCGATGAGTCTATGAGACATTTTGGTCTTATGGCTAATCTTCGCGGCTACATGGCTGGAGGAAAGGAATGGGTTCTTGATAGTGGATTGATAACCCACAAGTATAGGTGTCGGTGTCAAAACCGGCGGATCTCGGGTAGGGGGTCCCGAACTGTGCATCTAAGGCGGATGGTAATAGGAGGCAGGGGACACGATGTTTACCCAGGTTCGGGCCCTCTTGATGGAGGTAAAACCCTACGTCCTGCTTGATTATTCTTGATGATATGAGTATTACAAGAGTTGATCTACCACGAGATCAGAGAGGCTAAACCCTAGAAGCTAGCCTATGGTATGATTGTATGTTGTCCTACGGACTAAAACCCTCCAGTTTATATAGACACCGGAGGGGGCTAGGGTTACACAAGGACACGGGTTCCTCCTCCGAATACACCACGGAAGAGTTTGAATACAAGGATGAAGGAAATATACCCTAGAGGCAATAATAAAGTTATTATTTATTTCCTTATATCATGATAAATGTTTATTATTCATGCTAGAATTGTATTAACCGGAAACATAATACATGTGTGAATACATAGACAAACAGAGTGTCACTAGTATGCCTCTAATTGACTAGCTCGTTAATCGGAGATGGTTATGTTTCCTAACCATGAACAAAAGAGTTGTTATTTGATTGACGGGATCACATCATTAGAAGAATGATGTGATTGATATGACACATTCAATTAGCTTAGCACCCGATCATTTAGTATGTTGCTATTGCTTTCTTCATGACTTATACATGTTCCTATGACTATGAGATTATGCAACTCCCGTTTGCCGGAGGAACACTTTGTGTGCTACCAAACGTCACAACGTAACTGGGTGATTATAAAGGAGCTCTACAGGTGTCTCCAAAGGTACATGTTGGGTTGGCGTATTTCGAGATTAGGATTTGTCACTCCGATTGTCGGAGAGGTATCTCTGGGCCCTCTCGGTAATGCACATCACATAAGCCTTGCAAGCATTGCAACTAATGAGTTAGTTGCGAGATGATGTATTATGAAACGAGTAAAGAGACTTGCCGGTAACGAGATTGAACTAGGTATTGAGATACCGATGATCGAATCTCCGGCAAGTAACGTACCGATGACAAAGGGAACAACGTATGTTGTTATGCGGTCTGACCGATAAAGATCTTCGTAGAATATGTGGGGGCCAATATGAGCATCCATGTTCCGCTATTGGTTATTGACCAGAGACGTGTCTCGGTCATGTCTACATTGTTCTCGAACCCGTAGGGTCCGCACGCTTAAGGTTTCGATGACAGTTATATTATGAGTTTATTAGTTTTGATGTACCGAAGTTAGTTCGAAGTCCCGGATGTGATCACGGACATAACGAGGAGTCTCAAAATGGTTGAGACATACATATTGATATATTGGACGGCTATATTCGGACACTGGAAGTGTTCCGGGGAAGTTTCGGATAAAACCGGAGTATCGGGGGGTTACCGGATGTCGGTGTACTAAAGTAGGGGTACCTTAGCACCCCGAACTTGTGCATGGGCAGTCGCAGCGACCCGCAGCAAGGCTTGCCGGGCGACCGCCAAGACCCTCCGTGGTTCCTTTGGAGCCATTCAAGAACAAAGTATCCAAGAGCAAAACAAGGCCTCGGCAAGAGGAGCTTGCCGGGAAGGAGACAAGACCCCGGCAAGAGGAGCTTGCCGGGAAGGAGACAAGGCCCTGGCAAGAGGAGCTTGCCGGGAGGGAAACGAGACCCCGGCAAGAGGAGCTTGCCGGGAAGACCAACCAAAGCATTTCAAAAAGATCTCTGCGGCGCACCACGCGCCCCGACAAGACCCGGTGAGCGACAAGCTCCCGGACGCGACAAGGCAACATCCGCGGCAAGGCGTTTGCCGCGGCAAGCTACTACCCCCGCAGCCCGCGCTCCAGCTCACCCACCAACGTGTCGCCCTGGGACCATTCCTGGCGTACGTGGCGGGAGGCTGTGCAGCCAGGGGCATGCGGTGGCGAGCAAGCGCTGACAAGGAGCCACCGTGGCAAACGGTGGCGCCCCTGACAGTCCCTTTCCGCCCCGTCTAAGCGACACAGACATGCATTTAATGCCTTTGTCCCCTGCCGTCAGGGTTAGGTAGGATGCGACAGTTGTAGGCGGTGGAGCCAACTACCACCCCTTTTACGTTTTTACCCTCACCTCTGTTGCCACGTGTCGGTGACCCCTTAGACATATAAAAGGAGGCCCATGTGCAACAGAGGGGGGGGGGGAGGAGGAGAACCATTCTCACGCTCGGTCTCGCCAGCTGCTTGAGTGTACTGTAGCACTCGCCGCTCCCGAGCAAGAACTCAATACAACCACCAAAGCCGGAGTAGGGTTTTACGCATCCGTGCAGCCCGAACCTGGGTAAACCGATCGTCTCGCTCGTGTGTTTCGCCTCGATCTGCTCTTTGTGCATCCACCGCCCCCTGCCGAACCAAAAGGGGCTCGGTCCGCCGATCCCCATAGGTGTGCGAGGGATCAGACACCCCTGACATCAAGGAGCAAGCGACAAACAATACTGCAGAGTATGAAGGCTTTCTTGCCGGTCTCAGGATAGCGGCAGAACTTGGGATTAAGAAGCTCAATGTCAGGGGTGACTCACAGCTTGTCGTCCGCCAGGTGAACAAGGACTATCAGAGTCCGTTGATGGAAGCTTACGTTGATGAAGTGAGGAAGCTGGAAGAGCGCTTTGACGGCCTGCAAATGGAACATGTTCCAAGAGCTGAGAACGACATTGCCGATGGCCTGTCAAAGTGCGCAGCACTTAAGTTACCTGTGGAACCAGGGATCTTTGTGCTTAAGCTGACTCAGCCATCCGTAACACCATCAACTGGACAGAGCAAGAAGAGGAAGTTGATCTCTGGTGACTATCTTCCGGCAGAGCTCCCCGAAGCCGCCGCCAAGAAGGTCCCCAAGATCGACGCCCAGAGTGCTGGGGAGCAGTCTACTCCGACAAACCCCAGGGTTTGTTCCGTTGCAGCAGACACTCTCGGCAAGCTCTGCTCCGGCAAGCTTGTCGGGGAACGTCAAGCTCCGGCAGAGTCGCAGGCTCTTGCCGTGGAAGCGGACGTTCCCCCAGCAGCAGATGTGCCTTTAGTCCTTGTTGTCGAGCCACAAGCTCCAGCATGGGCGCAGCAGATTCTCCGTTTCCTCCAGACAGGAGAACTTCCCGAAGAGCCAGAAGAAGCGGAAAGAGTAGCCCGACAGTCTATTATGTACCAGTTTGTCGACGACACACTCTACAGAAGAAGACTCAACGGAGTAAAATTGAAGTGCATTCCCCGGGAAGACGGACAGAAGCTGTTGGCAGAGATACACGGAGGCATATGTGGTCACCACATCGGCGCAAGAGCTCTTGTCGGGAAAGCATTCCGGCAAGGCTTCTTCTGGCCGACAGCCCTCCAGGATGCAACTGCACAAGTAACCAAGTGTGAAGCGTGCCAGTTCCATTCCAAGCAGATACACCAGCCAGCTCAAGCTCTCCAGACGATCCCTTTATCCTGGCCATTTTCGGTCTGGGGGCTCGACATCCTCGGCCCCTTCCCCCGAGCTGTCGGGGGCTTTGAGTACTTGTACGTTGCAATCGACAAGTTCACAAAGTGGCCGGAAGTGGAACCAGTGAGGAAGGTGACGGCGCAGTCCGCGATCAAATTCTTCAGGTCGATTGTTTGCCGTTTCAGAATCCCTAACAGGATAATTACCGACAACGGTACACAATTTACGAGCCGCGCCTTCATGCAGTACGTCCAAGATCTTGGCGCCAAGGTCTGCTTCGCTTCTGTTGCTCATCCGAGAAGCAACGGTCAAGCGGAGAGGGCAAATGCTGAAGTGCTGCGCGGGCTCAAGACCAGAAGTTTTGACAGGCTGCACAAGCACGGACGCAACTGGATCGAGGAGCTGCCAGTGGTTCTTTGGTCGATCAGGACGACGGCAAATCGAGCCACTGGACAGACACCCTTCGCTCTAGTCTATGGAGCGGAGGCAGTTATCCCCACGGAACTCGTATATGGGTCACCTCGAGTGCTCGCTTATGATGAGCTTGAGCAAGAGCGGCTGCGGCAAGATGACGCGCTGCTCCTTGAGGAAGATCGTCTCCAGGCTGCTGTGCGAGCCGCTCGCTACCAGCAAGCTTTGCGCCGCTATCATAGCCGCAAATTTAACGCCAGGAGTCTCGAGGAAGGCGACCTTGTTCTTTGGCGCGTTCAGTCTGCCAAGAATTCCAACAAGTTGACGCCGAAGTGGGAAGGCCCTTACCGGGTGAAACGAGTCACCAGGCCTGGCGCTATCCGCCTGGAGACCAAAGATGGCGTACCAGTGAGCAACTCCTGGAATATCGAGCTTCTTCGTAAGTTTTACCCGTAAGGCGTGGCTGTCGGACCCTGCCCGGCAACCACTCTTTTGTACAAGTCTTGCCGCTGTTGCATGTAATCCTTTGTACAAAGCCAGGCGCAGACCCTGAGCACAAGATAATGAAGCGCTGGCGCCCAGAGTTACAACATGCATGCTAGGTCGAGTCGAGTCCTCGGTTAGGGTTGATAGTGCCTAACAGCAGCTAACCCCTAACTTAGAGGTCTAGTGTGTGTCCCTTTCCCTTGCTTTCGTTTCCTTTGGTTTGCAGGACTCGCATATCCTTGCCGGACCGCGTGGGGATGAAAAGGAGAAGAAGGACGTGCCGGCATCTAGGCCCCGGCAAGCCAGTGTTGCCGGGGGCTGTAAGTACCAAGGTTCACCCACGGCAAGCCAGAGTTGCCGGGGGGCTGCAATCTCAGATAAGTCTTTCATCCCTCGTCATGCATTCTCTTTTGGACTGGGAATATGAAGCCTCGTTTCTTCCCGAAAGCCACCGTGCTCCCTTAGCTCTGGTCCCTGGGGCCCCAGGGCCAAGTTTTGGTCGTAGTCGCGGCAGGAAAGGGATGGAACGAGGGGCCTCACCCGCCTCGTCCCTGCCTCCGCCAAAGGCGTGAGAAAGGTCGGGCGACGTGGGAAACCGGCAGGGCCTGTTGCCGGGGAAGGTGTGTCTATCTGAAAGATACCAAGGATTTGCTCCTTGGCGTGGGTTCTACCCGTGAGACAAATAACCCGGCAAACATCCCCTTTTCATTAAAACATTCCACGCAGGTACAGTCCATAGAGAATGAAAAACATGAAAGAGAGGATTACAAGTTTTAAATGCAACTAAGGCCCGAGGGCTTACAAATTAAAAAGATAAGATGCCCGTAATCCTTTTCATGTCCCTCTCTTCAGGAGGTAGGTCAAGGGAGCAATAAGGGCAAAAGGAGCGCCTAGGCGAACTACGGGTGCCAGAAGACACCAAAAGAACATCCCGGGGGCCGTCAAGGCTGGTCGGTGACGGCAGCGCCGGAAGCGGGGCTCGAAGACGAGGCGGCAGGACGTCAGAACACTGTCGAGGGCACCTCGCCATCGTACTCCGACCTGACGGCCTTGCCGCCGGCCCTCTTCCTCTTCTGCAGCCTCCCTACGCCAGCCGCCCAAGGAGACGACCCCGGGGAGTTCAAGGAGCCGGCGACCCGGATGATGGGGTTGCCGGTGCCGCACGGAGCGGCGCCCGACACCTAGTCGGACCCTCCATCCTGCCGCCCGCTCCCCTCATCGTCGCTGTCGCTCCCCTCCTCGTCACTCTCGCTCGAGGAGGAGCCTTCGCTGTCGGAGGAGCTCTCCACGCAGCACTAGGCCTGGACGCCGAAGCACCCGAAGACCTTGGCGGAGAGGAGATCGCCCTCCACCAACTTGAAGTGGAGGGTGAGCCCCGGCGTCAAGCTGTGGATGCGGGCGAACGTCTTCCACCCTCGGGCAAGATACATCACGCCGGGGGCTGGGAATTCGGCGCGGACCCGCGTGCCGCCGATCCCACAGCCCCTCATCTGCAGTCTCAGTGTCTCGGGCGGGTCCAACTCCACCACTTCCGCGAACGGATCCGGGAGTCGGAGGCGACGACGAGGCGCCCGGCGCAGCCTAACAAAGAACTCACAAGGGTCGTCCTCGGCATGGACCACCACGGGAGGAAGAGCCACCGGCGGAGGCGAAGCCGACACGCCGCCTCGTCCGCCTCTTCCCCAAGCGCCACGGCCTCGTCCTCGACCTCGTCCATGACCTCGCCCCCTCCCTCTTCCCCTTATGGCTAGCTCCGCCACCACGGGTGCGGGAGAGGGAGGGATGCGCTGCCTGGCGGCAACCCATGCCGCCACTGACGAAGGACCAGGGTTCCGTCTCTCCATGACGAATGGGAGGAGGGAGAGCAGAAGCCGAAGGAAGGAGAAGATGGGAGGATGCGAGCTCCCGTCCTCCCATCCCGCTCTTTATAAAGGAGCGAGGTGGGGGCTCGGCCGCCCCGCCCAGCGGATGAAGGCACGGGGAGAGCAGGGAGCTGGGGCCGACCCGCTCCCTCGACCCGTGACGGCCCGGTTTCCCGCCTCCGCCGCCCGCGACCCCAAGTGCATGGGAGCCGCGTGGCTGGCGTGCAGAACCGAGGCGACGAACAAGGCGACCCCTCCCCACCCCGTGATCGTGGGGAGTGGATGCCTCGAAAACCGCCCACGTTCTCTCCCATGATGCCGCGTTTGACGCGTGCCGTTTGGGGAGGGCGCGGTGGATGCGGAGTGGGTTATGGCATACCCTAGGCCGCGCATGCCCGTGCACTGTTTTGGGCCTGGCCCAACAACGCTCGGCACCGTGTATGGCCCAGGCCCGGGGGCTCCTGTCGGTGTACTAAAGTAGGGGTACCTTAGCACCCCGAACTTGTGCATGGGCAGTCGCAGCGACCCGCGGCAAGGCTTGCCGGGCGACCGCCAAGACCCTCCGTGGTTCCTTTGGAGCCATTCAAGAACAAAGTATCCAAGAGCAAAACAAGGCCTCGGCAAGAGGAGCTTGCCGGGAAGGAGACAAGACCCCGGCAAGAGGAGCTTGCCGGGAAGGAGACAAGGCCCTGGCAAGAGGAGCTTGCCGGGAGGGAAACGAGACCCCGGCAAGAGGAGCTTGCCGGGAAGACCAACCAAAGCATTTCAAAAAGATCTCTGCGGCGCGACAAGGCAACATCCGCGGCAAGGCGTTTGCCGCGGCAAGCTACTACCCCGCAGCCCGCGCTCCAGCTCACCCACCAACGTGTCGCCCTGGGACCATTCCTGGCATACGTGGCGGGAGGCTGTGCAGCCGGGGGCATGCGGTGGCGAGCAAGCGCTGACAAGGAGCCACCGTGGCAAATGGTGGCGCCCCTGACGGTCCCTTTCCGCCCCGTCTAAGCGACACAGACAGGCATTTAATGCCTTTGTCCTCTGCCGTCAGGGTTAGGTAGGATGCGACAGTTGTAGGCGGTGGAGCCAACTACCAGCCCTTTTACGTGTTTACCCTCACCTCTATTGCCACGTGTCGGTGACCCCTTAGACATATAAAAGGAGGCCCATGTGCAACAGAGGGGGGGGGAGGAGAACCATTCTCACGCTCGGTCTCGCCAGCTGCTTGAGTGTACTATAGCACTCGCCGCTCCCGAGCAAGAACTCAATACAACCACCAAAGCAGGAGTAGGGTTTTACGCATCCGTGCGGCCCGAACCTGGGTAAACCGATCGTCTCGCTCGTGTGCTTCGCCTCGATCTGCTCTTTGTGCATCCACCGCCCCCTGCCGAACCAAAAGGGGCTCGGTCCGCCAATCCACATAGGTGTGCGAGGGATCAGACACCCCCGACACCGGAACACCCCGGGGGGTTAATGGGCCTCATGGGCCTAAAGTGGAGAAGAGGAGGGGCGGCCAGGGCAGGCCGCACGCCCCCTAGTCCGAATTGGACAAGGAGGGAGGGGCGGCGCCCCCCTTTCCTTCCTCTCCTCTCTCCCTTCCTTCCCGCTCTCCTACTTGGACAAGGAAAAGGAGGGAGTCCTACTCCCGGTAGGAGTAGGACTCCTCCCTGGCGTGCCTCATCATGGACGGCCGCCCCTCCCCCTTGCTCCTTTATATATGGGGGCAGGGGGCACCTCTAGACACAACAATTGATCCTTGAGATCTCTTAGCCGTGTGCGGTGCCCCCTCCACTATAATCCTTGATAATATTGTAGCGGTGCTTAGGCGAAGCCCTGCGATGGTAGAACATCAAGATCGTCACCACGCTGTCGTGCTGACGGAACTCTTCCCCGACACTTTGCTGGATCGGAGTCCGGGAATCGTCATTGAGCTGAACGTGTGCTAGAACTCGGAGGTGCCGTAGTTTCGGTGCTTGATCGGTCGGGCATGCTTAAGGTTTCGATGACAGTTATATTATGAGTTTATTAATTTTGATGTACCGAAGTTAGTTCGAAGTCCCGGATGTGATCACGGACATAACGAGGAGTCTTGAAATGGTCGAGACATAAAGATTGATATATTGGACGGCTATATTCGGACACCGCAAGTGTTCCGGGGAAGTTTCGGATAAAACCGGAGTACCGGGGGGTTACCGGAACCCCCCGGGGGGTTAATGGGCCTCATGGGCCTAAAGTGGAGAAGAGGAGGGGCGGCCAGGGCAGGCCGCGCGCCCCCTCTCCCCTAGTCCGAATTGGACAAGGAGGGAGGGGCGGCGCCCCCCTTTCCTTCCTCTCCTCTCTCCCTTCCATCCCCCTCTCTTGGACAAGGAAAAGGAGGGAGTCCTACTCCCGGTAGGAGTAGGACTCCTCCCTGACGCGCCTCATCATGGCCGGCCGCCCCCCCTTGCTCCTTTATATACGGGGGCATGGGGGCACCTCTAGACACAACAATTGATCCTTGAGATCTCTTAGCCGTGTGCGGTGCCCCCTCCACCATAATCCTCGATAATATTGTAGCGGTGCTTAGGCGAAGCCCTGCGGCGGTAGAACATCAAGATCGTCACCACGCTGTCGTGCTGACGGAACTCTTCCCCGACACTTTATTGGATCGGAGTCCGGGGATCATCATCGAGCTGAACGTGTGCTAGAACTCGGAGGTGCCGTAGTTTCGGTGCTTGATCGGTCGGGCCATGAAGACGTACGACTACATCAACCGCGTTGTTATAACGCTTCCGCTTTCGGTCTACGAGGGTACATGGACAACACTCTCCCCTCTCGTTGCTATGCATCACCATGATCTTGAGTGTGCGCAGGAAATTTTTTGAAATTACTATGTTCCCCAACAGTGGCATCCGAGCCTAGGTTTTATGTGTTGATGTTATATGCACGAGTAGAACACAAGTGAGTTGTGGGCGATATAAGTCATACTGCTTACCAGCATGTCATACTTTGGTTCGTCGGTATTGTTGGATGAAGCGGCCCGGACCGACAATACGTGTACGCTTACGCGAGACTGGTTCTACCGACGTGCTTTGCACACAGGTGGCTGGCGGGTGTCAGTTTCTCCAACTTTAGTTGAACCGAGTGTGGCTACGCCCGGTCCTTGCGAAGGTTAAAATAGCACCAACTTGACAAACTATCATTGTGGTTTTTGATGCGTAGGTAAGATTGGTTCTTGCTAAAGCCCGTAGCAGCCACGTAAAACTTGCAACAACAAAGTAGAGGACGTCTAACTTGTTTTTGGAGGGCATGTTGTGATGTGATATTGTCAAGACGTGATGAGATATAAGTTGTTGTATGAGATGATCATGTTTTGTTGAAGTTATCGGCAACTGGCAAAATCCTTATGGTTTTCTCTCTATTGCATAAAGATGCAAGTGCCCAATGATTGCTTTACTTTATTGCTATGCGATAGCAATAGTTGCAAGAGAAATTGTTGGCGAGACGACCACGTGATGACACATTGATATAGATCAAGATGGTGGAGATCATGGTGTCATGCCGGTGACGGTAGAGATCATGACAGTACTTTGGAGATGGAAATCAAAGGCACAAGATGATGATGGCCATATCATGTCACATATTTTGATTGCATATGATGTTTATATTTTATACATCTTATCTTGCTTTGATTGATGGTAGCATTATAAGATGATCTCTCACTAAATTTCAAGATAAAAGTGTTCTCCTTGAGTATGCACCGTTGCCAAAGTTCGTCGTGCCCAGACACCACGTGATGATCGGGTGTGATAAGCTCTACATCCATCTACAACGGGTGCAAGCCAGTTTTGCACACGCAGAATACTCAGGTTAAACTTGACGAGCCTAGCATATGCAGATATGGCCTCGGAACACTGAGACCGAAAGGTCGAGTGTGAATCATATAGTAGATATGATCAACATAGCGATGTTCACCATTGAAAACTAGTCCATTTCACGTGATGATCGGTTATGGTTTAGTTGATTTGGATCATGTGATCACTTAGAGGATTAGAGGGATGTCTATCTAAGTGGGAGTACTTAAGTAATATGATTAATTGAACTTTAATTTATCATGAACTTAGTCCTGGTAGTATTAGCATATCTATGTTGTAGATCAATAGCTCGCGTTGTTGCTTTCATATGTTTATTCTGATATGTTCCTAGAGAAAATTGTGTTGAAAGATGTTAGTAGCAATGATGCGGATTGGCTCCGTGATCTGAGGTTTATCCTCATTGCTGCACAGAAGAATTATGTCCTTGATGCACCGCTAGGTGACAGACCTATTGCAGGACCAGATGCAGACGTTATGAACGTTTGGCTAGCTCAATATGATGACTACTTGATAGTTTAGTGCACCATGCTTAATGGCTTAGAATCGGGACTTCAAAGACGTTTTGAACGTCATGGACCATATGAGATGTTCCAGGAGTTGAAGTTAATATTTCAAGAAAATACCCGAGTCGAGAGATATGAAGTCTCCAACAAGTTCTATAGCTAAAAGATGGAGGAGAATCGCTCAACTAGTGAGCATGTGCTCAGATTGTCTGGGTACTACAATCGCTTGAATCAAGTGGGAGTTAATCTTCCAGATAAAATAGTGATTGACAGAATTCTCTAGTCACCATCACCAAGTTAGTAGAACTTCGTGATGAACTATGATATGCAAGGGATAACGGAAACGATTCCCAAGCTCTTCGTAATGCTGAAATCGACGAAGGTAGAAATCAAGAAAAACATCAAGTGTTGATGGTTGACAAGACCACTAGTTTCAAGAAAAAGGGCAAAGGGAAGAAAGGGAACTTCAAGAAGAACGGCAAGCGAGTTGCTGCTCAAGTGAAGAAGCCCAAGTCTGGACCTAAGCCTGAGACTAAGTGCTTCTACTACAAAGGAACTCGTCACTGGAAGCGGAAGTATCCCAAGTATTTGGCGGATAAGAAGGATGGCAAAGTGAACAAAGGTATATTTGATATACAGATTATTGATGTGTATTTTACTAGTGTTCATAGCAACCCCTCGGTATTTGATACTGGTTCAGTTGCTAAGAATGAAACGGGAGTTGCAGAATGAACAGAGACTAGTTAAAGGTGAAGTGACGATGTGTGTTGGAAGTGGTTCCAAGATTGATATGATCATCATCGCACACTCCCTATACTTTCGGGATTAGTGTTGAACCTAAATAAGTGTTATTTGGTGTTTGCGTTGAGCATGAATATGATCTGATCATGTTTATTGCAATACGGTTATTCATTTAAGTAAGAGAATAAATTGTTGTTTTGTTTACATGAATAGAACCTTATATGGTTACACACCCAATGAAAATGGTTTGTTGGATCTCGATCGTAGTTATACACATATTCATAATATTGAAACCAAAAGATGAAAAGTTAATAATGATAGTGCAACCTATTTGTGGCACTGCCGTTTAGGTCATATTGGTGTAAAGCGCATGAAGAAACTCCATGCTGATGGACTTTTGGAATCACTTGATTATGAATCACTTGATGCTTGCGAACCATGCCTCATGGGCAAGATGACTAAGACTCCGTTCTCCGAAACAATGGAGCGAGCAACTGACTTATTGGAAATAATACATACTGATGTATGCGGTCCGATGAGTGTTAAGGCTCACGACAAGTATCGTTATTTTCTGACCTTCACAGATGATTTGAGCAGATATGGGTATATCTACTTAATGAAACACAAGTCTGAAACATTTGACAAGTTCAAAGATTTTAGAGAGAAGTGGAGAATCATAGTATCAAGAAAATAAAAGTTTCTACGGTATGATCGCCGAGGTAAATATTTGAGTTGCGAGTTTGGCCTTCGGTTAAAACAATATGAAATAGTTTCACTACTCACGCCACCTAGAACACCACAACATAATGGTGTGTCCAAACGTCATAACCGTACTTTATTAGATATGGTGCGAACTATGATGTCTCTTACCGATCTACCACTATCGTTTTGGGGTTATGCATTAGAGACAGCTGCATTCACGTTAAATAGGGCAACATCTAAATCCGTTGAGACGACACCGTATGAACTATGGTTTGGCAAGAAACCTAAGATGTCATTTCTTAAAGTTTGAGGTTGCAATGCTTATGTGAAAAAGTTTCAACCTGATAAGCTCAAACCCAAATCGGAGAAGTGCGTCTTCATAGGATACCCAAAAGAAAATGTTGGGTACACCTTCTATCATAGATCCGAAGGCAAGATATTTGTTGCTAAGAATGGATCCTTTCTAGAGAAGGAGTTTCTCTCGAAATAAGTGAGTGGGAGGAAAGTAGAACTTGATGAGGTAACTGTACCTGTTCCCTTATTGGAAAGTAGTTCATCACAGAAATCTGTTCCTGTGACTACTACACCAATTAGTGAGGAAGTTAATGATGATGATCATGTAACTTCAGATCAAGTTGCTACCGAACCTCATAGGTAAGCCAGAGTGAGATCCGCATCAGAGTGGTACGGTAATCCTATTCTGGAGGTCATGTTACTTGACCATGACGAGCCTATGAACTATGAGGAAGCGATGATGAGCCCAGATTCCACAAAATGGCTTGAGGCCATGAAATCCGAGATGAGATCCATGTATGAGAACAAAGTATGGACTTTGATTGACTTGCCCATTGATCGGAGAGCTATTGATATTAAATGGATCTTCAAGAGGAAGACGGAGGCTAATAGTAGTGTCACTATCTACAAAAGCTAGAATTGTCGCAAAAAGGTTTTCGACAAGTTCAAGGTGTTGACTATGATGAGAGTTTCTCACTCGTATCTATGCTTAAGTCTGTCCGAATCATGTTAGCAATTACCGCATTTTATGAAATCTGGCAAGTGGATAAACAAAACTGCATTCCTTAATGGATTTATTAAAGAAGAGTTGTATATGATGCAACAAGAAAATTTTGTCAATCCTAAAGGTGCTAACAAAATATGCAAGCTCCAGTGATCCATCTATGGACTGGTGCAAAGCATCTCGGAGTTGGAATATACGCTTTGTTAAGTTGATCAAAGCATATAGTTTTATACAGACTTGCAGTGAAGCCTGTATTTACAAGAAAGTGAGTGGGAGCACTACAACATTTCTGATAAGTATATGTGAATGACATATTGTTGATCGGAAATAATGTAGAATTATTCTGCAAAGCATAAAGGAGTGTTTTGAAAGAAGTTTTCAAAGAAAGACCTCGGTGAAGCTGCTTACATATTAAGCATCAAGATCTATAGAGATAGATCAAGACGCTTGATAAGTTTTTTCAATAAGTACATACCTTGACAATATTTTGAAGTAGTTCAAAAATGGAACAGTCAAAGAAAGAGTTCTTGGCTGTGTTACAAGGTGTGAAATTTGAGTAAGATTCAAAGCCCGACCACGGCAGAAGATAGAAAGAGAATCAAAGTCATTCCCTATGCCTCTGCCATAGGTTCTATAAAGTATGCCATGTTGTGTAACAAATCTATTGTATACCCTACACTGTGTTAAGAAAGGGAGTACAATAGTGATCTAAGAGTAGATCACTGGACAACGGTCAAAATTATCCTTAGTAGAATAAGGAAATATTTCTCAATTATGGAGGTGACAAAATGTTCATCGTAAAAAGTTATGTCGATGCAAGTTTTGACACAGATCTGGATGACTCTAAGTCTCGATCTAGATACATATTGAAAGTGGGAGCAATTAGCTAGAATAGCTCCGTGCAGGGCATTGTAGACATAGAATTCGCAAAATACTTACGGATCTGTATGTGACAGACCCGTTGACTAAAATTATCTCGCAAGCAAAACATGATCACACCTTAGTACTCTTTGGGTGTTAATCACATAAACAATGTGAACTAGATTACTGACTCTAGTAAACCCTTTGGGTATAGGTCACATGACGATGTGAACTATGGGTGTTAATCACATGGTGATGTGAACTATTAGTGTTGAATCACATGACGATGTGAACTAGATTATTGACTCTAGTGCAAGTGGGAGACTAAAGGAAATATACCCTAGAGGCAATAATAAAGTTATTATTTATTTCCTTATATCATGATAAATGTTTATTATTCATGCTAGAATTGTATTAACCGGAAACATAATACATGTGTGAATACATAGACAAACTTAGTGTCACTAGTATGCCTCTACTTGACTAGCTCGTTAATCAAAGATGGTTATGTTTCCTAACCATGAACAAAGGTGTTGTTATTTGATTAACGAGGTCACATCATTAGAAGAATGATGTGATTGGCATGACCCATTCAATTAGCTTAGCACCCGATCGTTTAGTATGTTGCTATTGCTTTCTTCATGACTTATACATGTTCCTATGACTATGAGATTATGCAACTCCCGTCTGCCGGAGGAACACTTTGTGTGCTACCAAACGTCACAACGTAACTGGGTGATTATAAATGAGCTCTACAGGTGTCTCCAAAGGTACATGTTGGGTTGGCGTATTTCGAGATTAGGATTTGTCACTCTGATTGTCGGAGAGGTATCTCTGGGCCCTCTCGGTAATGCACATCACATAAGCCTTGCAAGCATTGCAACTAATGAGTTAGTTGCGAGATGATGTATTACGAAACGAGTAAAGAGACTTGCCGGTAACGAGATTGAACTAGGTATTGAGATACCGACGATCGAATCTCGGGCAAGTAACATACCGATGACAAAGGGAACAACATATGTTGTTATGCGGTCTGACCGATAAAGATCTTCGTAGAATATGTGGGAGCCAATATGAGCATCCACGTTCCGCTATTGGTTATTGACCGGAGACGTGTCTCGGTCATGTCTACATTGTTCTCGAACCCGCAGGGTCCGCATGCTTAAGGTTTCGATGACAGTTATATTATGAGTTTATTAATTTTGATGTACCGAAGTTAGTTCGAAGTCCCGGATGTGATCACGGACATAACGAGGAGTCTTGAAATGGTCGAGACATAAAGATTGATATATTGGACGGCTATATTCGGACACCGCAAGTGTTCCGGGGAAGTTTCGGATAAAACCGGAGTACCGGGGGGTTACCGGAACCCCCCGGGGGGTTAATGGGCCTCATGGGCCTAAAGTGGAGAAGAGGAGGGGCGGCCAGGGCAGGCCGCGCGCCCCCTCTCCCCTAGTCCGAATTGGACAAGGAGGGAGGGGCGGCGCCCCCCTTTCCTTCCTCTCCTCTCTCCCTTCCATCCCCCTCTCTTGGACAAGGAAAAGGAGGGAGTCCTACTCCCGGTAGGAGTAGGACTCCTCCCTGACGCGCCTCATCATGGCCGGCCGCCCCCCCTTGCTCCTTTATATACGGGGGCATGGGGGCACCTCTAGACACAACAATTGATCCTTGAGATCTCTTAGCCGTGTGCGGTGCCCCCTCCACCATAATCCTCGATAATATTGTAGCGGTGCTTAGGCGAAGCCCTGCGGCGGTAGAACATCAAGATCGTCACCACGCTGTCGTGCTGACGGAACTCTTCCCCGACACTTTATTGGATCGGAGTCCGGGGATCATCATCGAGCTGAACGTGTGCTAGAACTCGGAGGTGCCGTAGTTTCGGTGCTTGATCGGTCGGGCCGTGATGACGTACGACTACATCAACCGCATTGTTATAACTCTTCCGCTTTCGGTCTACGAGGGTACATGGACAACACTCTCCCCTCTCGTTGCTATGCATCACCATGATCTTGAGTGTGCGTAGGAATTGTTTTGAAATTACTACGTTCCCCAACAAAGGATAGTGTCCGACCCTGCAAAATAAGTTCCACATACCACTGTAGAGAGAATAATATTTCCACAAATCTAATCTACCGACATGTTTTGATAGTATGACATCACTTCATGGCCCGGTTATTATTCGAACCGCTTTTCTCAACCAGCTCCGCACATATCGCGAGGCGGTTTTCTTGATACGTCTTATCAAAGCAGAGATCGTGTTCCCCTTATCACGGGATTCTCATCAATACAGATGTGGGTAACCCAACCGCGCCATCAATTACGGCACCTGGGGAATAAGAGGTTTTGCCAGGCAAATGGGGAGACTCATCGCCTCCTCCGCCCTTATAAAGGGACAAATATTTACTTTTTCACCCCCGCCTTCTTCCTTCTCGCTTACCCATTCCCGCACACCCGAGCTCTAGCGCCCAAACTCGTGTTCTTCTTCTCGAACCACTCCAATCATCTTCGGAGCAGGAGGCAAGTGGATGGTCTCCTCCGTCACGGAGGAGAACATCAAAAAGTTACGGGAGGCCGGATACCTAGCTGCGACTATCGCGCACCGACTGCCGAATGCGGGGCAGATCGTCCCAATGCCCGAACCCCATGAGAGGGTAGTTTTTATTACCCATTTCTTCTGTGGACTGGGATTTCCTCTCCACCCGTTTGTCCGCAAGCTCATGTTCTACTACGGGCAGGATTTTCATGATCTGGCCCCCAACTTCATCCTCAACATCTCGGTGTTTATCATCATGTGCGAGGCCTTCCTCCGCATCAGGCCCCACTTCGGCCTATGGCTGAAAACCTTCAATGTCAAACCGAAGGTGGTGGGTGGGCAAGATGCCTAATGTCACCTGGCTCAAGGGTACCTACGTGGATACCATAAAGGGGTGGCAATCAGGGTGGTTCTACATCACCGAGCCGCGCGACTCCAACTGGGTGGCGGCCCCAAAATTTTGATCCGGAATCCCCATGCAGCTCACCTCCTGGAAAAAGAAGGGCCTGTCCTAGGGCTCTTCGCTAGAGCTGGCCGGACTCTAGACCAGCATCCAGAACATGACGAACAAGAAAATCAAGCTCGTCAACGTGGTCCAGGTTATGCTCTTCCGTCGGATCCTTCCGTGCCAACGACGGGCATTTGTTTTGTGGGAGTTCGACTCGGCCCAGCACCAGATGCTGTGAGAGCTCTACGACACGACGCATGATGACATCTGGAGGTTGCTGTTCAAGGGCGCCGAGATGCCTCCCTCCCTCACCGAGGACCGCGGACTCAGCGCAAAGTGTCGCGCCCATCCGGTAGGATTTTATATCTCTCATGGTATTTATGTGCCCTAGTTTGGTTATGTGCTGGATCTAAGCTTTCATGTCATTAACAGGACTGGATAAAGACAGCGAAGCAGCTTGATTGCCCAGCCCCCCTGCCCGAAGATCCTACAAACGCTCTTCTAACGAAGATGCTGACTCCGGCACCTTATGAGGTGCCGGAAAAGACGGCCAAGAAGAAGGCCGCGGGGACCCGAAAGGGTCTTCGGCGCAAGGTGGTTGTAATGCCCTCGATGCGGCTATAGCTCCCACGTGTCGAGGCACGACTTAGAGACATAACCGCATTGAAAGCAATGTCGCAAGTTAGGCAATCATCACAACATCCCATGTAATATATATAATAAAAGGGGAGATACATAGTTGGCTTACAATCGCCACGTCACATCAAAGTACATAAATAACATACATCATCCAAACACTCATGGCCCGACTACGGCGCCAAAATAAAAGACAGCCCAACAAGCGACAAAGGTCCCGATCACCCCAACTGGGCACCACTACTGATCATCAGGAAAAGACACATAGTAACGTTGAGAATCCTCGTCGTACTCCCACTTGAGCTCAAGCGCGCCATCTGGAGTTGTATCATCTGTCCCTGCATCTGGTGTAATAGTAATCTGTGAGCCACAGGGACTCAGCAATCTCGCACCCTCACGATCAAGACTATTTAAGCTTAATAGGTAGGATGGGGTAAATATATGTGGAGCTGCAGCAAGCGACTAGCATATATGGTGGCTAACTTATTCGCAAAAGAGAGCGAGAAGAGGAGGCAAGCACGAGCGAGAAACTAGAGAGCAACCTGCGCAAACATAACTCCAACACCGTGTCCACTTCCCGAACTCCGCCGAGAAGAGGCCATCACGGCAACACACTCAGTTGATTCATTTTAATTAAATTTAAGGTTCAAGTTATCTACAACCGGGCATTAACAAATTCCCATCTGCTCATAACCGCGGGCACGGCTTTCGAAAGTTCAATCCCTGCAGGGGGTCCCAACTTAGCCCATAACAAGCTCTCACGGTCAACGAAGGAATAGACCTCCACCCGAGACATTCCGATCAGACTCGGTATCCCGGTACAACAAGACATTTCGACAGGTTAAAACAAGACCAGCAACACCGCCCGAATGTGCCGACAAATCCCGATAGGAGCTGCACATATCTCGTTCTCAGGGCACACTCAGATGAGCCAGACGTCGGGTAGGCCAGCCTAGAGTTGCCCCTGGTAGCCCCGGACATCGCTCGGTTGGACCAACACTCAGAGGAGCACTGGCTCGGGGGGGGGGGGGTTAAAATAAGATGACCCTCAGGCTCCGGAAACCCAAGGGAAAAAGAGGCTAGGTGGCAAATGGTAAAACCAATGTTGGGCATTGCTGGAAAAGCTTTAATCAAGGCGAACTATCAAGGGGTTCCCATTATAGCCCAACCGCATAAGGGACGCCAAATCCGGGAACATAACACCGATATGACGGAAACTAGGATGGCAAGAGTGGAACAAAACACTAGGCGAGAGGCCGAGCCTTCCACCCTTTACCAAGTATATAGATGCATTAAGATAACATGGCAATATAATGATATCCCAACAAGTAAATAAATGTTCCAACAAGGAACGGTCTCCAATCATCACCTGCAACTAACAACGCTATAAGAGGGGCTGAGCAAAGCGGTAACATAGCCAATCAACGGTTTGCTAGGACAATGGTGGGTTAGAGGCTGAACATGGCAATTTGGGAGGCTGACAAGCAAGTGGTAGGCATCGTAGCATTGGCATAGCAGAAGAGCGAGCAAACTAGCATAGCAAAGATAGTAGTGATTTCAAGGGTTTGATCATCTTGCCTGCACAGTTGTCAGAGTTGACAGGATCCTCAAAAGCAAACTCAACGGGCTCCTCGTTAGCGAACTCGTCTCCCGGCTCTACCCAAACAAGACAAACAAACAACAAGGATACAATCAACCACGTGCAAACTCAAACAATAAGATGCAATGATGGTATGCTATGCGGGATGCGATGCGAGATGCAAAATGCAAGATGTGACAGTAAATGCATGAACCTGGCCTCAACTTGGAAAACCAAGTGTTCCACTGGAAAGATGGGATGAAATCGCTTGAAAACGATATAAAGAACGCCGGAATCGGAGTTACGGTTTGGAAATGGCAAGCGTTTTAAGAATGACACTGGTCTGCGATTTACAGCAAGTAGGCATCTAAATGCAATGCAACGAACATGCTACAGCACCCAAACATGACAACAAAATACATGGCAGGGATGCACACAAGATGCTTAACAAAACACTAGCACTGAGCCATGGCCAATTCATCCATTATGAGGGTCAAACAAGCATGGCAAAAACGCAAATGCAAAACAGATTTCAGACTTAGTGAAATTAACACTTGTCTGGAATTTCAGATCACGAAGCTCTCTTCGGAGCAGCAAAACAACATGATACATGACCTGATTATGATAAATAAGAACATGGCATGGAGCTACTCAACAAGCTTAACAAAATTCCCCAGTGACCTGGGGTCAAAAGGGAACACAAACTATACTAACAAGCACACGAACATAGCTAAAACACAATCAGTTTTCAGACAGTGAAAACTGAGACATGCTGAAATATAACTCATGAAGGCATGTAAACGAGCTCGATGCACTCACTACGGTGCAAGTCATGGAAAGGCAAGCATACATCTATTAAGAAGGCACAAAATGATAGCTAGACATGGCAATAACAATGGCATAGCATGCACGGATCAACTACAATAACTCCGGCAAAATCGCAAACGAGTTGATGATCTGGCTAGATTTACCACGAAGCAAAAGTAGAGCCCGATTGACTCAAGCTAGAGTACTCCACATGTGCAAACAAAGACATGGATGGATAGAGCATAACAAGATTAACAAAACTCCTTTACTAATCATCCTCAAAGGAGGCACGGATCACTAGGAAACAGCATGAACATATGGCATCGTGAACTAAACAATCCCAGACTTAGTGAAAACTACTAAGTCCCTGAAAACAGATTTACCAAGTGCCTCACTTTGCAAGCTTCCAGAAGTCACCACACACATCCTAAAAATGCATGGGTTGCACCTCTGGAAAGAAGACAAAATGCTTAACAAAACATATGAAGGACTCACAGGCATATCATGCACCCAATAATCATGGCAAAATGACAAAAGTCTAAGATGAACTAGCAGATCTGACAATTATCTCACGAAGCCTCCTTCTAGCAGAATTTCGGGCATCAAGATGAACTCAAATGAAAATGATGCAATGGAATGAAATGATGTACTCGTCGAGACGAACATTTTGATATACTATATGTCCAAAACGGAGCTACGGATGCGGAGATATGGCAGGTCAAAGTATGCTCAAAAAACTAGGGTCCGGGAGAGAAAGTCAACCGATATAGATCTCAGATCCAGATTTGCACGCGGAACGAGGTTCGCTGGGGAGCACTGTTCACCGCCGGACTTGGAGCTCGCCGGAGACGCGGGAGGAGGTCGCCGGACGGGGAGGAGGTCGCCGGGGCCGGAGGAGGACGGAGCGGCGTCGGCGGTGGTCGGCGCGGACTTGGGGCGGCGAGGTGCGGTCGGTGGAGGGACGGCGTCGCCGGCGCGGGGCGGTCGCCGAAGGAGCAGCGGCGGCACGGCGAGGTGGGCTCGGCCACTGGCCGCGGAAAAGACGACGCGGCGCGGGCGGCTGGATCTGGCCCGGGGCGGCAAGGAGGCGGGCTCCCCGTGGGCCGGGCGGGCCGGCGGGAGCGGCGGCGGGGAAGTGGTCCGCCCGCCACGTGGCGGCGTCTGGTAGGCTGCGGCGATGCATCCGGTCGGATCGGACGTGTCCGGCCGGCGCGGGGATCTTTTTTTAGACTAGGGTTTCGGGGGAGGAGATGATCCGAAAATGGAGGGGGCTATTTATAGGCATAAGTGGAGCTAGGAGAGTCCAAATGAGGTGCGGTTTTCGGCCACGCGATCATGATCGAACGCTCTAGATGATGGAGCAGAGTTTGGTGGGTTTTGGGCCAAATTGGAGGGGTGTTGGGCTGCAACACACACAAGGCCTTTTCGGTCCCTCGGTTAACCGTTGGAGTATCAAACGAAGTCCAAATGATACGAGACTTGTCATGCGGTCGGCGTTACAGTGGTTCTATCGGACTCATCATCCGATGAGTCTGATGCGCACTCCTCCCACGGAAATGAGGAGGAGGAGAAAAGTTCTCCCCCCCCAGCCGGGGGAGACAAGAAAAGGAATGCCGACCCATCCGGGGAGGCCGAAGGGTCCAAGAAGGGAAAGACCCTCTCTCCGGACTGTGCCACGACGGCCACCGTCAGTGGCGACGAGTGGCTACCTAGGGACAGGCCCCTAGCGAAGTCGTAAGTGTTTGGACACCATAGTACTTCATGGTATGTTTTATTGTACTTCCTTTGCTCATGCCGAACATGATTATGCAGTCCGACCCGAGCTCATCTCGACGTACCCTCGTCGAGCGGCTCTTTGGGCTCGTCACATATGAACAACGGTTCTCCTCCGACGGCTTCCACCCCTCGCCCTACAGACAACGCCGAGGTGGTGTCTCAATTGGCACCGACCGAAGGGGAGGTGATCCTGGGGGCCCCTCACGGCGACCTCCCGGACCCTGAGTACCAAGGGAGCGAGGCTCCTACGGGCTTCGAGTTTGGGCCCCAGCTGGACACTGCGCCAGAACCTTCGATGTTTCCGGACTCCGGCAGGCGGTCCCCCATTAAGGGGGGCCAACCATCCGTGTCGTGTCCTCTGTCCAACCAGAGGCACCGAACAACTTGCTAGAAGCGCTTCACAGCGCTTCCATCGATGAAGAACACCGCACTATCATGAGTGTGGTGGTCAAGAAGGTTCAGTCCGCCAAAAACGGACTGGCCGAAGCTTGCGCCAGCCTCCTAACAGGCTTTGAGGTAAGCATTCGAAATATAAAAATATTACCGCATAGATAGTAGCCCCTGATGCCCTGTTCGGCGTTCGCGAAGAAAAGCCGAATAGAGTATCAAATGATAACTCAGGTGTCTAATTAGAGTATGTCTATGTGTATATGCAGGCTTCCCTGCTGGTCGCTGCCGCACGTACTGCGGAGGTCTCTGCACTGAAGCAGGCCCTGAAGCGGTCCGAGGACGAGCTCGGCCTTACCAAGGGGCAGCTCGAAGAGAGCAAAGGTAAGATATATCCCAGTTTATATAGTTAAAAAGAAGTTCGGTGTAAAGTAATAGGACCATCATGAATTTGTCAGGGGCCATGACCGAGGTGGAGACCCTAAGGAAGGCGTTGTCCGTGGCCGAAGACAAAGCGGCTAAAGAACGCATTAAACGAGAGAAACAAGAAGCCCGAGTGGGCGAGGTGCAGCAAGAGCTCGAGGCTCTCGCAAAAAAGCACGAGTCATTGGAGCTTGACTCCAAGATGCGAGAGTCCGAGCTCGTGCAGGCGCTTGAAAGCGTTCGGAGTGCCAAGGCCGAAGCCCACAAGGCCCTCCAGGAGATTGATGTGGCGAAGAAGATAGCAGCGGGTAAGGCATTCAATATGCAAAGCAAGCATGTGAAGGACACTTTCCTTTTTCTTACCCAAGTTCGGAGCTCTCCAGGAGCATTTGCAGATCTTCCCCGCAGTGTGCTGGATGGCGCGGAGTTTTACCGGGCTGAGGAGGGGAGCTCAACAGAGAAGTTGTTCTGGTCTCAGTATACTGGGACCGAACACCCCGTGTCCTTGAGAGACCAGCTGAAGCAGTTGGTCGAACTTCACAAGGCGGCCGAATAGGCCATGAGGGGCCTTATGGTTCGGATGTGGCCTGGCGAGCCCCTGTCCGGCAGTTACTTCGGTCTGGTGAGGCGGCTGGTGGAAGCCTGCCCATGGCTTGAGGTCATCAAGCGGTCCTTCTGCATCGAAGGTGCACGCAGGGCTTTTGCCCAGGCGAAGGTGCACTGGGCGAAGCTGGATGCCGTGAAGCTTTTGAAGGAGGGGCCGCCAGACGGCAAGGAGCATCGCTGCCCCGATAATTACTATGAGAGCGTTCTGAAGGGTTCCCGCTTAGTGGCAGATGAGTGTGCCAAGGATGTAATCTTTGAATGAACATGCCCATATGATCTTCTAATATGAAACGAGTTCTTTTGCGCCATGCGACGCTTTCTTAATTTAAAATATTACCTTCTATGCGGCCGTTTATAAAATCTGAGAGTTGGCCAGCCGTCGGCTTCTGCCCCCATGTAACTAGTACTGGGGTGTTCGGGGTAAATCTGAACACTCTTTACCCCAATTTTGGGTCCTTCAAGGGAGGTGCTCAGCGCAACAAACCAGGAAATCGGACTATAATGCTTTATCACTCTCACTTAGCCATAGATGTCTATGATTTTAAATTTTTGGTGAAGCCCCTAGTATTCGGAGGGCCGAATTTGGGGCACTATACACGCCTAAGCCGGACAAGGCCGACTCCTCGCCCGAAGCGAAAAAAGTCTTTAAGGACTTTAGACCTCTCGAATAGCGACCGGTCTCTCACCTTATCATGACAGTCAGTTTTTGGCTTTCTCTACTGAGGTGCTCGTCCGGAAGAACTGGGACACAATCGCAGTAGTTCTCCCACCGCTACCTTAGCCGATATAGCGGAATGTAAGGTACCAAAGCATGGGAGCCGGGCAACCCAACATTTGACCCAAGACATGATTCAGAGCTGATGCATATAATGCTATAAGTTTGGGGTGCCACACTGTTGAAAGTGTTCGGACTTCTTGCGCCGTATTACGGGGTAAACGAGAGCCCCTGGCGTACTGACCGCCCCGAGCGTGTAGGTGCGGAATGTCGTAAATGGACATATAAGAGAAAGAGAAAAACTTAAATAATGCAATGACAGATTAATAATATGCATTGTTATTTGAATAATACGTCGAAACATATTGGTACAAGTAGTGCAATAAGCATAAAGTAGGACAATTCGAAATGTCCTATCCCAAGGCAAGCTACGCATAAATAGTGAAAAGCGGGTATATCAAGTATTATTAGAGACCACCTGGTGGTTCCCGTGTTCATCTTAGCTTCTTGCCACCTTGGTTGTTGCTTCCGAAATGTGTCTGGCAATCGGACTACCGGAAAGGGCTTCCGAAGAGTTAGGCCCTGAAAGAGAAAAGGAATGTCAAAGGTATACATCCCCTGGCGTGGTTAAGCCACAATGCGGGGCGTGTCCTGATTGTGCCCCCGCCTATGTCCATGGTATTTTCAATGCGTAGTTATGTATGTGCGGCACGAATTTCGTCGCTGCACTAGGATTGGGATGGGGGCCAGATTTCTAGGCGACCGTTGATCGCGCCAGGCAGTCCTGTTGCGGATTGTTCCGGACTCGCTTGAAGGTGTCCGGGGGCTGTAACGCCGAATGAGTGGTCTGCCTGAACAGGCTGCTTTGTGCCTCTGCTGCAAGGGCCACAGTGTGCTCTTCTGTATGGAGCGAGCGTTCTGTGTTTCCATTTACTGTTATGACCCCGCGGGGTCCTGGCATCTTGAGCTTGAGGTATGCGTAATGCGGCACTGCGTTGAATTTTGCAAATGTTGTCCATCCGAGCAGTGCATGATACCCACTGCAAAATGGGACGATGTCGAAGATTAACTCTTCGCTTCGGAAGTTATCCGGTGATCTGAAGATCACTTCCAGTGTGATTGAGCATGCGCAATGGGCTCTACACCTGGGATGACGCCTTTAAAGGTGGTTTTGCTGGGTTTGATCCTTGAGGGATCGATACCCATTTTTCGTACTGTATCCTGATAAAGCAGGTTTAGGCTGCTGCCGCCGTCCATAAGGACTCGAGTGAGGTGAAATCCGTCAATGATGGGGTCTAGGACCAGTGCAGTGGATCCTCCATGACGGATGCTAGTGGGGTGGTCCCTGCGATGGAAGGTGATCGGACAAGCGGACCATGGGTTGAACTTCGGGGCGACGGGCTCCATCACGTAGACATCCCTTCGTGCACGTTTCCACTCCCTCTTGGGAATGTGGGTTGCGCATATCATGTTCACTGTCTTCACTTGTGGGGCAAACCCCTTCTGTCCTCCTGGGTTCGGCAGCCGGGGCTCCTCCTCATCATCGCTATGCAGCCCCTTGTCCTTGTTTTCGGCATTTAACTTGCCGGCCTGCTTGAACACCCAGCATTCTCTGTTGGTGTGATTGGCTGGCTTGTCAGGGGTGCCGTGGATTTGACATGAGCAATCTAGTATGCGATCCAGACTGGACGGAGCCGGAGTATTTCTTTTAAATGGCTTTTTCCGCTAACCGGATTTAGAGCCTCTGAATCCGGCATTGACTGTCATATCTTCGGTGTTATTGCCATTATGGCAGCGCTTTGGTCTATTACGACACTGCCTACCGTTAGCGTCTTCGGTATCCGAGGTATCCGGATTCCTTGATGTGTTGTTGCTGCGAGCCAGCCAGCTGTCCTCGCCAGGGCAAAAGCGGGTCATGAGTGTTGTGAGGGCTGCCATAGATTTTGGCTTCTCCTGGCCGAGGTGGCGGGCGAGCCACTCGTCGCGGATGTTGTGCTTGAATGCCGCTAGGGCTTCTGCATCCAGACGGTCTACAATTTGATTTTTCTTAGTCAGGAACCGTGTCCAGAATTGTCTGGCCGATTCCCCTAGCTGCTGGGTTATGTGGCTCAGGTCATCAGCATCCGGTGGCCGCACATAAGTGCCCTGGAAGTTGTCAAGAAATGCATCTTCCAAATCCTCCCAACTGCCAACTGAATCTGCTGGCAAGCTATTCAGCCAATGCCGGGCTGGTCCTTTGAGTTTTAGTGGGAGGTACTTGATGGCATGTAGATCGTCACCGCGAGCCATGTGGATGTGATGGAGGAAATCCTCAATCCATACAACGGGGTCTGTTGTGCCATCGTATGATTCGATATTTATGGGTTTGAAACCCTCTAGGAATTCATGATTCATAACTTCATCAGTGAAGCATAGGGGGTGTGCGGCGCCTCTGTGTCGGGCTATATCCCGACGTAGTTCATATGAGTCTTGTCTGCTGTATTCGGCCCGTCGGATTTACTCTTGGTGTATCTGATGCAACGATCATCGTCCCGTGTGGGCGCACGTGCTCGTGTCCCGTATATTGACCTTGCGATTTTTGCCTTACTGTCCAAGAGGTCCCGCAGGTCCTCTGTGTTGCCCCAGGCCTTAGTATTTTTGACTGACTGGCGACGGGGTGCGGTCTGAACTTTAGGATGAAACGCCTCTCTGGCTCGACCATGTAGTGGCCGGTCAGCCGCATCGTACACTGGTGAATGAGGTTTCAATGCTTCCTCCTCGAGGTGAGGTAGCAACCTACGTTTTGGGTAACTCTTGGACGGGTGCTCGAGTTCATGCTCCTTGGCCGCAAGGACTTCGGTCCATCTGTCTGCTAGCAAATCTTGATCAGCTTGAAGCTGTTGCTGTTTCTTCTTTAGGCTACTTGCCGTGGCCATAAGCCGGCGCTTGAAGCGCTCTTGCTCGACGGGGTCTTCAAAGAGAGGCATGTAATTGTCCTCCTCCGGTTCTCCATCTGCTGCCTGCTGTGGGGGGCTAGCTTGTTCGTCCTCTAGCTCTGCACCATGCTGGAGGGGATTGTTGTTGTCTTCGGTGCTATCCGGAGTGTTATTATCTCCTGTGCCGGTATCACTGCTCTTGCTGTGGCAGGACTTAGAGCGGCGCCGCTGACGTCGACGCTTGGGTTGCTTCTTGAATGGGTCATCCTCCGCTTTCTCGTTGCCATTGGCTTCTTTGGGGGTGTCCACCATGTATATATCATATGAGGAGGTGGCGGTCCAGTGCCCCGAGGTCGGTGGATCCTGTTCGTCTCCGGCTTCGTCGTCCATACCGTCGAAGTCTTTGGAGCTGAAGTCGAGCATGTCGGTTAAGTCATCGACAGTGGCTACTAAGTGGGTGGTGGGTGGGCAGCAAATTTCTTCGTCGTCCGCATCCCATTCTAGCCGGACATAGTTTGGCCAAGGTTCTCCTGACAGGGAGAGAGACCTTAATGAATTTAGCACATCCCCGAAGGGTGAGTGCTGAAAGATGTCTGCGGAGGTGAACTCCATGATCGGCGCCCAGTCGGACTCGACGGGCACGGATATGAGCGGCTCGAAGTCCGTGGCCAGTGGTTTGGCGACACGGCTCTCGTAAGGGGTGAAGTCAGTATCCGGCTCTATCGCGACTGATAGTGTGGCCTCCATGGCGGGGTCCATCCCTCCGCTCTCGGATGGAGCGACTTGCTCCGGATTGATGGACGGAGTAGCTGCGGATGCGATCTCCCGAACACTGTCTGACGGCAGAGTTACGTCATGCTCGTCAAGACTGTACGGCGTGTCCGACCTGGGCTCGAATCCGTCGAAGATCAAGTCTCCGCGGATGTCATCCGTGTACTTCAAGTTTCCAAATCTGACCTGATGGCCAGGGGCGTAGCTCTCAATCTGCTCCAGATGGCCAAGCGAATTAGCCCGCAGTGCAAAGCCGCCGAATATGAAAATCTGTCCGGGGAGGAAAGCCTCACCCTGGACCGCATCGTTAGCGATGATCGAAGGAGCCATCAAGCCTTATGGTGACGACACAGTGGAACTCTCAATGAAAGCACCAATGTCAGTGTCAAAACCAGCGGATCTCAGGTAGGTGGTCCCGAACTGTGCGTCTAAGGCGGATGGTAACAGGAGGCAGGGGACACGATGTTTACCCAGGTTCGGGCCCTCTTGATGGAGATAAAACCCTACGTCCTGCTTGATTATTCTTTATGATATGAGTATTACAAGAGTTGATCTACCACGAGATCAGAGAGGCTAAACCCTAGAAGCTAGCCTATGGTATGATTGTCTGTTGTCCTACGGAGGGGGCTAGGGTTACACAAGGTCGGTTACAAAGGAGGAGATATACATATCCGTATTGCCTAGCTTGCCTCCCACACCAAGTAGAGTCCCATCCGGACACGGGACGAAGTCTTCAATCTTGTATCTTCATAGTCCAACAGTCCGGCCAAAGGATATAGTCCGGATGTCCGGAGACCCCCTAATCCAGGACTCCCTCAATAGGGGATCGCAACAGTTTTCGAGGGTAGAGTATTCAACCCAAATTTATAGATTCGACACAAGGGGAGCCAAAGAATATTTGAAGGTATTAGCAGCTGAGTTGTCAATTCAACCACACCTGGAGATTAATTATCTGCAGCAAAGTGATCAGTAGCAATGTAATATGATAGTTTTGATAATAGTAGCAACAGTAACGGCAACGGTAACAGTGATAGCAATAGTTTTGTAGCAAGTGTAACAATGATGATATCATTAGTAACTTAGCAAGAACAATATAGGATAAATTCATAGGCATTGGATCGATGACTTGTTGGATGATTTTCATCATGAGACAGTTATAACCTAGGGCGATACAACACTAGCTCTAGTTCGTCAATATAATGTAGGTATGTATTCCGTAAATAGTCATGCGTGCTTATGGAAAGAACTTCCATGACATCTTTTGTCCTACCCTCCCGTGGCAGCGGGGTCCATATTGGAAACTAAGGGATATTAAGGCCTCCTTTTAATAGAGAACCGGAACAAAGCATTAACACATAGTGAATACATGAACTCCTCAAACTACGGCCATCATCGGGAGTGGTCCCGACTATTGTCACTCCGGGGTTGCCAGATCATAACACATAGTAGGTGACTATAACTTGCAAGATCGGATCTGGAACATGGATATAATGGTGATAACATAAACGGTTCAGATCAGAAATCATGGCACCCGGGCCCAAAGTGACAAGCATTAAGCATGGCAAAGTCATAACAACATCAATCTAAGAACATAGTGGATACTAGGGATCAAGCCCTAACAAAACTAACTCGATTACATGATGAATCTCATCCAACTCTTCACCGACCAGCGAGCCTACAAAGGAATTACTCTCTCCCGGTGGGGAGCATCATGGAATTGGTGATGGAGAAGGGTAGGTGATGATGAAGAGCGAAGATCCCCGTCTCCGGAGCCCCAAACGGACTCCAGATCTGACCTCCCAATGAAGAACAGGAGGTGACGACGTCTCTGTCTCGTGGATCGCGATAATTCTTTCTTCCTAATTTTTTTCTGGAAAAATAGGATTTTATAGCGTCGGTTTCAGGGTCTACAGGGCCACCAGCTGGGGACAACCCACCTGGGCACGCCAGGAGAGGGGGGCGCGCCCTGGTGGGTTGTGCCCACCCAGGTGACCCTCTCCGGTTGGTCTTGGCTCCAGAAATTCTTATATATTGTATAAAAATTCCTCGCAAAGTTTCGTTCCATTCCGAGAACTTTTATTTCTGCACAAAAACAACACCATGGTAGTTCTGCTGAAAACATCATCAGTCTGGGGTTAGTTTCATTCAAGTCATGCAAATTAGAGTCCAAAACAAGAGGAAAAGTGTTAGGAAAAGTAGATACGTTGGAGACGTATCATGGATGTAACTATCACATGACCGGAGACAAGGATATGTTTCGTGAGCTTGCTGAAAATGATGGCCCTCGAAAGTATGTCACTTTTGGTGAAAACTCAAAGGGTAAGGTAGTTGGCCTTGGTAAGGTGTCCATCTCACATGATAGCTCCATACAAAATGTTATGCTTGTTGAATCTCTTGGCTATAATTTACTTTCCATATCTAGACTAGCTGACTTTGGCTTCAATGTCCTATTTACTGAAGTAGATTGCCAAATGTTTCAAAGAGATAATCATAATATGGTCTTTACCAGTATATGTAGAGGTGATCTATACATTGTTGATTTCACTAAAATGGCTCAACCTAGAACTTGCTTAATTGCTAAATCTTCTAAAGGTTGGTTGTGGCATAGAAGGTTAGGTCATGTGGGCATGCGAAATCTTGATAAGCTTATTAAAGGTTATCATATCCTTGGAGTAAAAGATGTTATATTTGACAAGGATAGATTGTGCAGTGCTTGTCAAGCAGGAAAACAAGTTGGAGGAAGTCACCCCGTGAAGAACATCATGACCACGAGAAGACTGCTCGAGCTACTTCATATGGATCTCTTTGGTCCCAACACTATAAAAGTCCTGGTGGAAACTCATTTGGTCTAGTCATAGTCGACGATTTTCAAGATTTACATGGGTGTTCTTTCTTGATGATAAATCACAGGTCCAAAAGATCTTCAAGAACTTCACTAGGAAGGCCCAAAATCAATTTGAGGTGAAGATCAAGAAGGTTTGCAGCGACAAGGGAACGGAGTTCATGAACGCAAATGTGGATACCTTTCTTGACGAATAAGGGATTTGACATGAGTTCTCGGCTACGTACACGCCTCAACAAAATGGAGTTGTTGAGAGGAAGAATTGGACTCTTATTGAGATGGCGAGAATGATGCTTGATGAGTACAAGATGCCAAAACACTTTTGGGTGGAAGCGGTTGAGACAGCTTGTCATGCAACAACTCGTTTATATCTTCACAAGCTACTCAGCAAGACGGCATACGAGCTTCTCACCGGTAACAAACCCCAAGTTGGATACTTTCGAGTATTTGGCTCAAAGTGTTACATTCTTGATTAGCATCACGTGCTAAATTTGCTCCTAAATCTCATGAGGTTTTCCTACTTGGTTATGTATCAAACTCTCACACCTACCATGTCTACAACAATTTCACCCGATAGGTTGAGGAGACGGTAGATCTAAAGTTTGATGAATCTAACGGCTCGCAAGTAGAGAAATTGCCAATTGATGTAGGAGACAAAGACCCTTCAGGAGCAATCTAAGACTTGTCTATTGGCAAGATTCATCCCAACGGAGGTGAAGGAGAGTACCTCGTCCGTCCAAGTGTAAGCTTCTACCTCACGACAAGGTGAACCAAGAGTTGACACAGAGGCATCCACAAGTGGGACTGTCAAGACGAAGAAAATGAGGAAGTACACCAAGATGAACCTCATTGACCTCCTTCTCCACCTCGACAAGAGAACAACAACACCAACAACGAAGAAGGCCAAGGGGAAGAACAAGATGATGAAGAAGATGTTCCACCCTGACCTAAACAAAGCTCTCACGAGTTAGAGCAAGAGTTTCATGAGACCATCCCATCAAACAAATCTTCAATGATATCCAAATCGGGAGAATCACTCTCTCTAAAACCCGTTTGCCTAATTTTTGTGAACATTATTCATTCATCTCTAGCATTGAACCTATGAAGGTTGAAGAAGCATTGGAAGATCCAGATTGGATAAATACCATGCATGAAGAGCTACACAACTTTGAGACGAACCGAGTGTGGACATTGGTTGAGAAGCCCGACAACAACCACAACATCATCGGTACCAAATGGGTGTTTTGCAACAAGCAAGACGAAGATAGACAAGTCGTTCGCAACAAAGCACGTCTCGTCACCCAAGGCTACACTCGAGTCGAAGGTATGGACTACGGTGAGACATATGCCCCCGTTGCTAGACTTGAGTCCATCCGCATCTTACTTGCCTATGCTAATCACCATGATATTACCTTGCACCAAATGGACATTAAAATTGCTTTTCTAAATGGCGAAATTGAGGAGGAAGTTTATGTTAAACAACCTCCCGGCTTTGTTAATCCTAAGAAACCCGACCATGTTTACAAACTTCACAAAGCTCTTTATGGTCTTAAACAAGCTCCTAGAGCATGGTATAAATGCTTGACTAAGTTCCTTATTGGAAAGGGCTTTGAGATGGGAAAATTTGGCTCAACACTTTTTACTAAAAGGGTTAATGGAGAATTATTTTTGTGCCAAATTTCTGTTGATGATATCATATTTGGTTCGACTAACCCTCATTTTGGTGAAAAGTTTGGAAAGCTAATGTCAGAGAAGTTTGAGATGTCTATGATGAGTGAACTCAGGTTCTTTCTTGGTTTGCAAATCAAGCAAACTAAGGAGGGTACCTTTGTTTCCCAAACAAAGTATAATAAGGACCTATTCAAGAATTTCAACATGCAAGAATGCAAAGGTATGAATACACCCATGCCTACTAGTGGACATCTTGACTTGACTAAGGATGGCAAATCGGTTAACCAAAAGGTCTATCGCTCTATGATTGGTTCATTGTTATATCTATGTGCCTCCCGTACCAATATTATGCTAAGTGTGTGCATGTGTGCACGATATCAAGTGCCCCCCAAAGAATGTCATCTTAAGGTTGTGAAAAGAATAGTGATATACTTGATTCATACACCAAATTTTGGCATTTGGTATCCTAAGAGGTCCTCTTTTGATCTTTTTGGCTACTCCGACTCGGACTATGCCGGAGACAAGGTTGATAGAAAGTCCACTTCGGGTACTTGTCAATTTCTTGGTAGATCTCTTGTGTCTTGGTCCTCCAAGAAACAAAACTCGGTATCCTTATCTACCGCTGAAGCGGAATACATTGACGCTGGTTCATGTTGTGCTCAATTACTTTGGATGACCCAAACTCTTAAAGATTATGGCATATATGTGAAACATGTTCCATTGCTTTGCGACAATGAAAGTTCTATTAAGATTGCTCATAATCCTGTGGAACATTCTTTAACTAAGCATGTTGAAGTTCGTCATCATTTCATTCGAGATCTTGTTGCTAAAGGAGATACTAATCTTAAGCATGTTCATATCGATAAGCAATTGGCGAATATATTCACCAAACCGCTTGATGTGAAAGTATTTTGCCGTTTGAGAGGTGAATTGAACATCATTGATGCTTCAAACTTGGAGTGGAAACTCCATTTGGATACATGCAAGGCATGAGCCCTTGACTAATCCTTCATATTTCTCTTATGATGATGACCATATGTCTTGGATCTACACTTGTACCCTTGCATGCTATCTAACCCTTGTAGGTACTTGGATGATCTCAAATTCATGAGATTACAACTCACTCACATCTTGAGCAATCTCTACATCACCAAGTCTCTACAATATGGTGGTTGAAGACAAGGAAGCATGAAACCTTTCAACATATCGTTTGACAACTTCTATATATCAAATTTAATTTGGTATCAAATTTCATGATTGTCACTTTGAATACACAAGTGCTCTTCCTTGCAAGACTAACCCATGTAGATAGATGAACTCAAACTACAAGTGGTGCTCCCAACTCACTGATGAGCTACATCAACATTGAGTATCCCACACAAGTTCAACTACATGACAAAGATCAACACCACCACCCAAGGTATGTTATTCCATCTTAGAGAAGCTTTACCCCAAGTCATGGGTCAAAGCAGCTCAACAAGATGTGAATACATCAAAATGCTTAAATGAAAAATGGCAACCCCATTTTGAGCTTAAACGATGAGTATGACCTACGATCAAGTGATCTCACTTGACTCCTCAGTCAATATACTCTAACATAAGTGACTTTGTAGCCGACCAATTCTAGATGAAGTTCTCTAGTGTTTTTCGTGTCCTTGCACTTGTCTTTTGCATGTTTGTTTCCCTTTTCCAAAAAAAACTTCATCTAGATTTCTTTTTGTTCAGCATTCCCAGCATCCAATTCATTGCAAATCTTTCAGTTAATTCCTTGCAAATCCTTGTGAGATCTTATTTGCCTGGTGAGCTGAGATGACAATTGTTTTCCCTTTGTGTTGAATTCAGCCTCACCGGTTAGTTTCCTTCGGCTAAACCAAACAACTTGGTGCTCCTTAAGAAAAAGGCTCGGTGTTACCGATTTCAATGGTGATAAAACACTTTGCCATTTGCATCCTGCATATTGGTTCCAACTCCACTCGATGATTCTTATCCTCTACCAGCATCTTATATTACATGTTGCTTTGCACTGTGACTCAAGGACCAAACCTAATTGACTCATGCTCCAGAAGATCCCTTCTTGGAAATTGATGTCAAAGGGGGAGAGAGAGCACATCAAAGCTTATCACATAAGAGAGAATGCACTCCTTAAGCTTCCCTAGATGCTTGTTATCCATAAAGGAGATAAGTCACATGTATTCAAGAGGGGAAAGACATGTTAGTATGTTTGTTATGATTGATTTTGCTCTGATTTTAGTTGCCTTATCTTCTCCCATTATCCAATATAATATTCAAGGGGGGCATACATCTAAGGGAAGGAAATCTTCGAATTCATTGCATATCTTTACTCTTTGGGGACATGTCTATATCCAAATAGAGTACCTAGTACTCACTCTCTACATGTCACCCCAATCTTGGTACTCTTGTGGTTTGTTAAGTTGCTTTGCCTAGTAGGTGTTCATGTGTTATCTAACCTCGTTTACTCAGGTTCATCTCTTCCAAAGCTTCCTCAAGACCACAAGGTAAGTATATGCATCACACTCATGTGCATGATGATTTCTTGCTACTGTACATATTGTTTGCAAGAAGGAATCATGAGCATGGAGGTACACTTCCTATATTCATATCATTTGCTCTAATGCATATAGCCAAGATACATGTAACTCATTGCTTGCTCTGTCATGATTATGCATTCACGATAATCCCCAAGTGCAGGGAATCATCATAGCAATTTCCAAAGGTGGAAGTGATAAGTATGGAGTGTCGAACCCACAAGGAGCTAAAGGTAAGATCAATATTCTCTCAGGCCCTATCTGCCACTGATACGACTCTATGTACACAGAACGTTTGCTTCCAACTAGCAACGAGAAATAAAACTATGTTGTGGGTATGAAGTGGATAACTTTGCATGATATCGGAGAGCTAAAATATGAAAGTAGGTGATGTTATCATAAAGTTAGAATATATTACTAAATATTATAAATAGCGAGTGTGGAATAATGGTGGATCGGCGTGCAGAATTGTCCTAGGCAATCGTTAACAAGACCAGTAATCACTATTGCAGTTTCATATGAGGGAGAGGCATAAGCTAACATACTTTCTCTACTTGGATCATATGCACTTATGATTGGAACTCTAGCAAGCATCCGCAACTACTAAAGATCATTAAGGTAAAATCCAACCATAGCATTAAAGCATCAAGTCCTCTTTATTCCCATACGCAACAACCCCCTTACTCGGGTTTGTGTTTCAGTCACTCACCAACCCACTATAAGTGAATCATGGATGTATTGCAACACCCTACATCGGGAATCCCTCACGCTTGCGCGATACGGAGGGCACCATAGGACAGCACCAAAGTAAAACATACAACTCATAACAATCTAGATCATCAATCAACCCAAAGACAAAGGATATCTACTCAAAACATCATAGGATGGAAACACATCATTGGATCATAATATGTGGCATAAAGCACCATGTTCAAGTAGGGATTAGAGTGGGGTGCGGGAGAGTGGACCGCGTAAAAGAGATGAGGGTGGTGATGATGATGGTGATGTTGATGAAGACGATCACCGCTGTGATGATTCCCCTCTCGATGGCACTCCGGTGCCACCAAGAGAGAGGAGGAGAGGTTCTTCCCTTTGTGCTTCCTCCTCCATGGCCTCCCCCCTGGATGGGAGAGGTTCCCCCTCTGGTCCTTGGCCTTCATGGTGATGATGGTCCCTCTGAGATCCTCCTCCATGCCCTCCGGTGATGATGGCCCCCTCCGGCAGGGTGCCAGAGAGGGCCTAGATTGATTTCTCGTGGCTACAGAGGCTTGCGGTGGCGGAACTTCCGATCTCGGTTATTTTCTGGAGGTTTCTGTATTTATAGGAATTTTTGGCGTCAGTCTCACGTCAAGGAGGTGCCCGAGTCGTCCACGAGGCAGGCCCACGCGTTGGGGGGGAGGGGGCGCCCCCACCCTTGTGGACGCCTCGGGACTCTTCTGGCCCAACTCTTTTACTCCGGGGTCTTCTTTTGGTCCATCAAAAATCGTCAAAAATTGGCACGTCAATTGGACTCCGTTTGATAGTCCTTTTCTGTAAAACTCAAAAACAAGGAAAAACAGAAACTGGCACTGGGCTCTAGGTTAATAGGTTAGTCCCAAAAATCATATAAAATAGCATATAAATGCATATAAAACATCCAAGGTTGATAATATAATAGCATGAATACTTCATAAATTGTAGATACGTTGGAGATGTATCAGCATCCCCAAGCTTAATTCCTACTCGTCCTCGAGTAGGTAAATGATAAAACAAAATAATTTATGAAGTGTGAATGCTAGCAAGTGCATAGGTTTCATCAATGATAGTTCCAATCACTTTTCTAGCATCATTATGTATCATAACAATAGCTCATCTTCATAAAACTTTTCATGATCAAGTAACAAGCTATTCACATGTTAAAGAATAGATCATAAACTTTCTTGAAACTAACAAACTATATTCTCAGTCATCAAACAATTGCAATTCATCTTATTTTCAGGAAGGGTTTATGTCAGAGCCTTGATTTAGCAAACTCCACATACTCAACTATCATTTAATCTTTCATAATTGCTAACACTCATGTGATATTTATGGGTTCAAAGTTTTAATTGGACACAGAGAAAGATAGGGGCTTTAGATTCGCCTCCCAACCTTTTACCTCAAGGGTAATATCAATAATAATAGTTCATGATAACTTACATCCAATAGCAGGATCTTTCCAACACAATGTGCTTGACAAAGGATAAAATGTAAAAAGGAAAGGTGAAGATCACCATGACTCCTGCATAAGGTAGAAGATAAAAGTAAAAGTAAAAGATAGGCCCTTCGCAGAGAGAAGCAGAGGTTGTCATGCGCTTTTATGGTTGGATGCACAAAATCTTAATGCAAAAGAACGTCACTTTATATTGCCACTTGTGATATGGAACTTTATTATGCAGTCCATCGCTTTTATTTCTTCCACATCACAAGATCGTATAAAGCTTATTTTCTCCACATTAATATATCATACATATTTAGAGGGCAATTTTTATTGCATGCACCGATGACAACTTACTTTAAGGATCTTACTCAATCCATAGGTAGGTATGGTGGACTCTCATGGCAAAACTGGTTTAAGGAATGTTTGGAAGCACAAGTAGTATTTCTACTTGGTGCAAAGAATTTGGCTAGCATGAGGGGTAAAAGCAAGCTCAACATGTTGGATGATCCAAGACAATATACTTTATTTCGGATATAAGAAAACATAACCCATTATGTTGTCTTCCTTGCCCGACATCAACCTTTTAGCATGTCATATTTTAATGAGTGCTCACAATTACAAAAGATGTCCAAGATAGTATATTTATATGTGAAATCTCTCTTCCTTCAATATTCTTTCATGAATTGTTCAAGTGACCAATTCTATGTTTGCTAACTTTCAATGAGTTTACTACCTATACTTATTATGTGTGAAGTCATTACTCCCCATGGTATAGGCATTTGAAAAATATATAAATTCAGATTTATGATATTCAATTATTCAACCATTTACTCATAGGATATACGTGAAGCACGTGAGTAAATGACAAACTACTCCAAAAGATAATAGTGAAGGACACTGAGTAGTCAAATAATTAACTAGCCATGGGAGGATTATTTTTCATTTAATAATTCAGATCCAATGATTTTATTCAAACTGCAAGTAAAATTTAAAATATGCTCCAAGCAAAACACATGTCATGTGATAAATAAAAATATAGCTCCTAGTAAGGTATAACGATAATTTTGAAGACGAAAGAGGGGATGCCTTCCAGGGCATCCCCAAGCTTAGGCTCTTGAGTCTTCCTTGAGTATTACCTTGGGGTGCCTTGGGAACCCCCAAGCTTAGGGTCTTTCCACTCCTTATTCACCCAAAGCTTGAAAACTTCAATCACACAAAACTTAATGGAACTTCGTGAGATAGGTTAGTATGATAAAGAGTAAACCATTCACTTTGGTACTGTCAAAGACTAGGATCATAATTGTTCTCACACAATGCATACTGCACCATGTCATTTCTAAAATTTATATTGAGAAATATAAGCCATAGAAACTTGAAAACAAGCAAACTATGCAATGAAAACAGAATATGTCAGAAACAGAACCATCTGTAATGATCTGAACACCAACCATACTTATTCTACTCAAAAAATTATGAAATAAATTGGTGGACGTGAGTAATTTGTCTATTAATCTTCTGCAAAAAGAATCAGGACCAAAGCACTCTTCTGTAAAAAATGGCAGCTAATATCATGAGCGCAAAGTTTCTGTTTTTTACAGCAAGATCACATTAACTGTCACCCAAGTCTTCCCAAAGGTCTTACTTGGCACTTTATTGAAACAAAAGCTATAAAACATGATTAATACAGTAGCTTAATCATGTAAACACACAAAAACAATAAGGGTAAATATTGGGTTGTCTCCCAACAAGCGCTTTTCTTTAATGCCTTTTAGCTAGGCATGCTGATTTCAATGATGCTCATATAAAACATAAGAATTGAAACATAAAGAGAGCATCATGAAGAATATGACTAGCACATTTAAACCTATCACACTTCCTATGCCTAGGGATTTTGTGATCACACAATTTATGGGAACAAGAATCAACTAGCATAGGAAGGCAAAACAAGTATAACTTCAAAACTTTAAGCACATAGAGAGGAAAACATGATATTATTGCACTCCTACAAGCATGTATTCCTCCCTCATAATAATTTTCAGTAGCATCATGAATGATTTCAATAATATTAACATCACATAAAGCATTCTTTTCATGATCTACGAGCATAGAAATTTTACTATTCTCCACATAAGCAAAATTCTCCTCATTCGGAATAGCGGGATCACTAGTTCCTAAAGTTGACACTCTTCCAAACCCGCTTTAGATGATAGTGTTATTCATACACCAAAAGATATAAGTGAAGTTCACGGAGCGTTCTTCAATTAATATAGACTAACCAATATCCAAGCTCAAAATATATAAGTGAAGCACATGAAGCATTATATAAAGCCATACTCAAAAGATTTAAGTGAAGCTCAAAGAGCAATTCTATAAGATCATACTTAGAAGATATAAGTGAAGAACATGAATTATTTTACAAATTTATGAAGGGACATCTCATACTAGCATGGTTCTTAAAGAAAAACACAAAGGACACAAATCATGTGAACAAGACAAAAACCGAGGTGTACCGATAATTTGTTGAAGAAGAAAGATGGGATGCCAACCAGGGCATCCCCAAGCTTAGATGCTTGAGTATCATTAGAATATTTACTTGGGGTGCCTTGGTCATCACCAAGCTTGAGATCTTGCCTCTCTTTATTCTTCTCACATCGGTAACTCCTCGTTCTTCGAACACTTCATCCACACAAAACTTTAACAAAAACTTTGTGAGATCCGTTAGTATAATAAAGCAAATGACTACCTTTAGGTACTGTTGTGAACTCATTCTAAATTCATATTGGTGTAATATATACTGTATTCCAACTCATCCATGGTTCATACCCTCCGATACTAATCATAGATTCATCAAAATAAGCAAACAACACATAGAAAACAGAATCTGTCTAAAACAGGACAGTCTGTAGTAATATGGAGGTTTAGTAAACTTCTGTAACTCCAAAAATTATGAAATAAATTTTACAATTTGAAAATTTTATACATAAGTAATGTGCAAAAAGTTTTAGACACATTTTACTTTCCAGTAAAAAATGTAAAATCACGCGCTACAGCCAAAGTTTCTGTTTTTGTTGTGCACATAGTAAACAAGCAATCTAATCATCCTAAAACCAAAACTTGGCACATTATTTTTATAATACAATGGATATATATAAGGGGATAATTTTTTACATAGAAACTTCCATGAAAAATTCTACATTGTTTCCATGAGCATGAACACAAGTTTTCAAGGTCCGCCCTCATTTCTCCAATGCATAACCTTCCAATCACTTCTCTTATTGAAAAACTTTTTAGGTATGAGAGGCAAGTAATTTTTTGTATTTTCATTCTTTTAATTTTTTTTGTATTTTTCACCCACAACTAAACATAAACAAAAAAGGAAAAACAAAATCTACTTAGTGAAGAAAGCAAACAAGCACACACGAGAATATCAACCCCACGCTATTGCTCCACGGTAACGGCACCAGAAAAGAGCTTGATAATCCCCAAGTGCAGGGAATCATCATAGCATTTCCAAAGGTGGAAGTGGTAAGTATGGAGTGTCGAACCCAGAAGGAGCTAAAGGTAAGATCAATATTCAATCAAGCCCTATCTGCCATTGATACGACTCTACGTACACCGAACGTTTGCTTCCAACTAGCAACAGAAATAAAACTATGTTGTGGGTATGAAGTGGATAACTTTGCATGATATCGGAGAGCTAAAATATGAAAGTAGGTGCTGTTATAATAAAGTTAGAATATATTACTAAATATTATAAATAGTGAGTGTGGAATAATGGTGGGTCGGTGTGCGGAATTGTCCTAGGCAATTGTTTACAAGACCGGTAATCACTATTGCAGTTTCATATGAGGGAGAGGCGTAAGCTAACATACTTTCTCTACTTGGATCATATGCACTTATGATTGGAACTCTAGCAAGCATCCGCAACTACTAAAGATCATTAAGGTAAAACCCAACCATAGCATTAAAGCATCAAGTCCTCTTTATTCCCATACGCAACAACCCCCTTACTCGGGTTTGTGCTTTAGTCACTCACCAACCCACTATAAGCGAATCATGAATGTATTGCAACACCCTAGAGTGGGAATCCCTCACGCTTGCGCGACACGGAGGGCACCATAGGACAACACCAAAGTAAAACATACAACTCATACCAATCTAGATCATCAATCAACCCAAAGACAAAGGATATCTACTCAAAACATCATAGGATGGCAACACATCATTAGATCATAATATGTGGCATAAAGCACCATGTTCAAGTAGGGATTACAGCGGGGTGCGGGAGAGTGGACCGCGTAAAAAATATGAGGGTGGTGATGTTGATGAAGACGATCACCGCGGTGATGATTCCCCTCTCGATGGCACTCCGGTACCACCAAGAGAGAGGAGGAGAGGTTCTCCCCCTTGTGCTTCCTCCTCCATGGCCTCCCCCTTGATGGGGAGAGGTTCCCCCTCTGGTCCTTGGCCTTCATGGTGATGATGGACCCTCCGGGATCCTCCTCCATGCCCTCCGGTGATGAGGGCCCCCTCCGACAGGGTGCCACAGAGGGCCTAGATTGATTTCTCGTGGCTACAGAAGCTTGCGGCGGCGGAACTTCCGATCTCGGTTATTTTCTGGAGGTTTATGCATTTATAGGAATTTTTGGCGTCGGTCTCACGTCAAGGAGGTGCCCGAGTCGTCCACAAGGTAGGCCCACGCGCCTGGGGCGGTGGGCGTGGGCGCGTCCCCCACCCTCATGGACGCCCAGGGACTCTTCTAGCCCAACTCTTTTACTCCGGGGTCTTCTTTTGGTCCATAAAAATTGGCAAAAATTGGCACGTCAATTGGACTCCGTTTGATATTCCTTTTCTGTAAAACTCAAAAACAAGGAAAAAACAAAAACTAGTACTGGGCTCTAGGTTAATAGGTTAGTGCCAAAAATCATATAAAATAGCATATAAATGCATATAAAACATCCAAGGTTGATAATATAATAGCATGAATACTTCATAAATTATAGATACGTTGGAGACGTATCAATTCACGTGCTCTTATATTCCATATTCACATGACTGCATACATGCATGGGGAGCCTATGCATGTCACATGTCCTTCCAAAGCTTTACTTATTATTCTTCATATCTTTATCTAAAGCTTTGATGTATGTTATCATCAATTACCAAAAAGGGGGAGATTGAAAGCACAAGTGCTCCCTAGGTGATTTTGGTAATTAATGTCAACATATCTATTGTTGGACTAATATTTTCATCTAGTATATTTCAGATGAGTTCAACAGTGGAGTGGCTTGGACAAGAGGATGTGGAACCCCTTCAAGATGCTAAGGACAAAGATTGGAAAAAGCTCAATACTCTTTATTTTCATTTTAGTGATCTAAGTTCACATTGAGTCCATAGGAAAGCCAATACTATTAAAAGGGTATGAGGTGTTGCTTAATGGCTTGCTTGCTCAAAGTGCTTAGTGATATGCTCCAAAGCCCTCAACCACTTTCTCATTTCCACATATGTCCCAAACCTAAAGTCAAACTCAGCCCCATCGATTTGATTTATCCGGCGCCGCTGAGTTCACTTGACATAGCCACTGCCAGAAACCCTAATCAATTCGATCTCACTGACAAGATCTCGGTCTCACTGAGATGGGCTTGCAAACTCTCTGTTGCCTGTTGCAACTATTTCGGTCTCACCGAGATATGCAGTCGGGCCCACTGAGTTTGCTTGACCAACTCTCTATTTTGCTTATTACCAAAATCGATCTCACCGAGTTTGTGTAATCGGCCAAACCGAGTTGAGGTTTTACCCTAACCCTAGCACATCGGTCTCATCGAGTTGATCATATCGGTCCCACCGAAAACTCTAACGTCCACATTTTGAACCATATCGGTCTGACTGAGTTTCTCGATTTGGTCCCACCGAGTTTGGTAAATTGTGTGTAACGGTTAGATTTTGTGTGGAGGCTATGTATACCCCTTCACCCATTCTTCATTCATGGAGAGAGCCATCAGAATGTGCCTACACTTCCAGCATTCATTTTCTGAGAGAGAACCACCTACTCATGTGTTGAGACCAATATATTCCAATCCAACCAGAAGAATCTTGATCTCTAGCCTTCCTCAAGCTGCTTTCCACTCAAATCATATTTCCACCATATCCAAATCTATGAGAGAGAGTTGAGTGTTGGGGAGACTATCATTTGAAGCACAATAGCAAGGAGTTCATCATCAACACACCATCTATTACCTTTTGGAGAGTGGTGTCTCCTAGATTGGTTAGGTGTCACTTGGGAGACTCTGTCAAGATTGTGGAGTTGAACCAAGGAGTTTGTACGGGCAAGGAGATCACCCACTTCGTGAAGATCTACCCAAGTGAGGCAAGTCCATCGTGGGCGATGGCCATGGTGGGATAGACAAGGTTGCTTCTTCGTGGACCCTTTGTGGGTGGAGCCCTCCGTGGACTCGCGGCTGGATGCTGCAGTCTAGCCACGGGAGCAGATGTCGAGGTCGTCTCCCTCGGCAAGATCTTCATGACTCACGGATGGGGCGAGGTAGACTGCGCTTGTTGCGCGGAGGGGGCCCTCGCCATCCATTTCGAGTTTGACAGCGCCTCCACACTATTCTTCAAGGTCTTCGATGAGGAAGGCCGTCGCCTGGAGTGCTGCCCCAGAGAATACCGTCAGCAGGCGAGTCAGCGGGCGCAGTGCTGGCCGTGGGTCCTGCCGGTAGCTCCTCCAGCAGCAGCGACGTCTCCTGGGAGTCCAGCGAGTCTCCGGAGTCGAGCGACGACAACGACATGCCCCCGAGCTCCCGCTGTGCCTGGAGCGCCGCAGCGGTCTCTGCTCGGTGCTGACGGTGATCAGTATAGGGTTGGCGCCAGCCTCACGTGGCCCACTGTTGATGATGGCGTCAGCGGTGGTACCCGTAGTCGGGGCTTCCTGAGGTCGTTCTTCTTTTGTTCCCTGCAAGGAATCGAAATGAACCCCGAGGGGGTATGTAAAGAACCTATAATGCTTTTGTTCCATTGCTTATTACTCTTAACATGAGATTGTGGCTACGTGTCTCGCTTAGGCATTACTCCCCCTTTTCATTCTTGCGGTAGCTTCAGCGCTCTACGCCATCAGGTCCCAGTCCCCAAGCAGGCTCCAGCCGTCGCTGGTATGCCAGGTCGCGATGCCGTGGTCAAGGCCAGGAGGTGAGCAGCCCGAGATCTGGTAAGAGCTCCCGAGGCGCGATGCTCAGGAGGTCCCCCTTGGCGTGCAAGTAGTTCCCTGGAGATCGAAAAGGAAGGCAGCTCTGCCGGAGTGAGTTTACAAGAGCGGTGGGCTTCATACAGAGAGATTCACTTCGTTTGGCATGGGAGACTTATCTTGTGGAAACTCAGTGGTGATCCCTTGCTCAACGCCTGACTTGTGTTTCTGTGGTGGTACTACTAGGCAGGGTTGCGTCGGTCGCCCCTTTCCCCGCTCATCTGTATGCTCTATGTCCTCGGGTCCCGACCCTCAAGCGAGGCTCAGCCACTGCTAGTATGCCAGGTCACGATGCCATGGTCAAGGCCAGGGGGTGAGGGCTAGAGAGTCAGTAAGAACTCCTAAGGCGTGATGCTCAGGAGTCCCCCCTTTAACGCGCAAGCGAATCGCATAGAAAAAGGGGCGGCAGGCGAGGCCGCCTGTAGTTGAGCTCTAGAGATTCCTGCGGTTTAGTTCGAGAGAAGAGCATGACTCATAATCACGCCGCTGCCCTACCACTGTCCTTTCCACAAGAAGATGGAGGCATTGAGGATGCTGATACGTCTCCGTCGTATCTATAATTTTTGATTGTTCCATGCCAATATTCTACAACTTTCATATACTTTTGGCAACTTTTTATACTATTTTTGGGACTAACATATTGATCCAGTGTCGAGTACCAGTCCCTGTTTGTTGCAAGTTTTTTTTGTTTCACAGAATATCCATATCAAACGGAGTCCAAACGGAATAAAAACTGACGGAGATTTTTTTTGGAATATATGTGATTTTTGGGAAGTGAAATCAACGCGAGACGATGCTCGAGGGGCCCATGAGGTAGGGGCGTGCACCCCTGACCCTCGTGGCCACCCCATAAGGCGGTTTATGCCCTTCTTTAGCCGCAAGAAAGCTAATATCCGGATAGATATCGTGTTAAAATTTCAGCCCAATCGGAGTTACGGATCTCCGGGAATATATAAAACGGTGAAGGGGTAGAATCTGAGAACACAGAAATAGAGAGAGACAGGGAGACAAATCCAATCTCGGACTCGCCCCTCCCACGCCATGGAGGCCATGGACCAGAGGGGAAACCCTTCTCCCATCTAGGGAGAAGGTCAAGGAAGAAGAAGAAGGAGGGGGCCTCTCTCCCCCTCGCTTTCGGTGGCACCGGAGTGCCACCGGGGGCCATCATCATCGCCGCAATCTTCACCAACAACTTCACCGCCATCATCACCAACTCTTCCCCCCTCTATGCAGCGGTATAACCTCTCTCTTACCCGCTGTAATCTCTACTTAAACATGGTGCTCCATGCTATATATTATTTCCCAATGATGTATGGCTATCCTATGATGTTTGAGTAGATCCGTTTTGTCCTATGGGCTATTTGATGATCAAGATTTGTTTGAGTTGCATGTTTTATTATTGGTGCTGTCCTATGGTGCTCTCCGTGTCGTGAAAGTGTGAGGGATCCCTGCTGTAGGGTGTTGCAATACGTTCATGATTCACTTATAGTGGGTTGCGTGAGTGGCTGAAACACAAACCCGAGTAAGGGGGTTATTGCGTATGGGATAAAGAGGACTTGATGCTTTAATGCTATGGTTGGGTTTTACCTTAATGATCTTTAGTAGTTGCGGATGCTTGCTAGAGTTCCAATCATAAGTGCATATGATCCAAGTAGAGAAAGTATGTTAGCTTATGCCTCTCCCTCATATAAAACTGCAATAATGATTACCGGTCTAGTTATCGATTGCCTAGGGACAAATAACTTTCTCGTAACAACAAGCTCTCTACTAAATCTAATTTAGTTGTGTCTTTATCTAAACATCCCCTACTTTTTATTTACATAACCTTTATTATCTTGCAAACCTATCCAACAAAACCTACAAAGTACTTCTAGTTTCATACTTGTTCTAGGTAAAGCGAACGTCAAGCGTGCGTAGAGTTGTATCAGTGGTCGATAGAACTTGAGGGAATATTTGTTCTGCCTTTAGCTCCTCGTTGGGTTCGAAACTCTTACTTATCGAAAACTGTTGCGATCCCCTATACTCGTGGGTTATCAAGACATTTTTCTGGCGCCATTTGCCGGGGAGCAATAGCGTGGGGTGAATATTCTCGTGTGTGCGTGTTTGCTTTATCACTAAGTAATTTTTATTTGCTGTTCTTAGTTGTTCTCTATCTTTAGTTATGGATATGGAACACAAAATACCAAAAAAATTAGGTGTACCTGCTACTCATGGAGATGGGGAACCTCCTAAAACCCTCGATGCTCAATATGTGAAAAATATTATGTACCACTTTGATAATCCTGAGAAAACCTCATTCAATCTGGTAATGGGAGTAACGTTGGATCAACGTGAATACTTTAGGGATTATCGCTTGACACAAAAAGGGAAACTATTATGGGATCAAATTTATATATTGTATCGGTATGCTAGGCAATTATGCTTGAGATATGATTATACTTGTTGCTCTACGATGAAGGCTCCACACCTTCCATTTTCATGTGAATTTAATGATAGTGAAACCTTAGCTTCTTATGCTAATGGTATATACGATTACTATGATGTGGAACAAATAGAAGAATTTGTTGCTTTTAAGGGTGCTTATGAAATTGAATCTTTGTTTGAAAAGTATGAATCTTTTGATGATGATGTTTATAGGCCTGAAAATTTAGCTATTCTAAAATATTGCTATGATAATTATGAATATAATTCCTATATTAATGCGCTTATTAAGAAAGTCTCCGCTATGCAAGAAGAGACTAATATTTTGCAGGAATCTATGGAATAAAAAACTGATGAAACTGTGAGCTCATTGGATGAAAAAGATGAGGAGGAGAGTGAAGAACAAAAGGAGGAAGAGTGGATTGATCACCCGTGCCCACCTTCTAATGAGAGTAACTCTTCAACTCATACATTGTTTAATTCCCCTTCATGCTTACCGAAGGATGAATACTACGATAATTGCTATGATCCCGTTGATTCTTTTGAAATATGCCTTTTTGATGATGCTTGCTATGCTTGTGGCCAATATGCCAATATGAATTATGCTTATGGAGATGAACTTGCTATAGTTCCTTATGCTAAACATGAAATTTTTGCTATTGCACCCACGCATGATAGTCCTATTATCTTTTTGAATTCTCCCGATTACACTATATCGAAGAAGTTTGCACTTATTAAGGATTATATTGATGGGTTGCCTTTTACCGTTACACATGATGATTTTGATGAATATAATATGCATGTGCTTGCTGCTCCTACTTGCAATTATTATGAGAGAGGAACTATATCTCCACCTCTCTATGTTTCCAATATGATAAAATTGCAAGAAACTGCTTATGCTATGCATTGGCCTTTACTATGTGTGCATGAATTGTTCTTTTATGACATGCCGATGCATAGGAAGAGAGTTATACTTCATAGTTACATGATATATGTTGCTTTGTGCTCACTACTAGATTACAAACAATTGTTAATTAAAATTGGCTTTGATATACCTTGGGATCCGGGTGTATTCATTACTTGAGCACTGTATGCCTAGCTTAATGGCTTTAAAGAAAGCGCTGCCAGGGAGACAACCCGGAAGTTTTAGAGAGTCATTTATTTCTGTTGAGTGCTTTCATATAGTTTTAAAACAACAAAAAATAAAGAGGGGAACCCAAAACTTTTTCAAAAAGGAAAGTGAAAGTGAGAAAGACAAGCATTGTTGAAGTGGGAGAGATCCTTGAACTTTGTTCATGCTCACGGCAACTTTGTGAATCTTTATTACAGAAAATTTTCAACAAAAATAATTATCCCCTTGTACAATTCCATTGTATTATAAAAATAATGTGCCAAGGTTTGCCTTTAGGATGTTTTGGATGCTTGTTGGTTTGTACGGTGCAGGACAGAAACTTTGTCTGTAGTGCGTGATTTTAGATTTTTAGATGCAATGTCAAATGGTTCTGATTCTTTTTGCACTGTCATTATATACAAATTTTTTATTTTTCCTAATTTTGGAAGAATTTTTCAAGTATCAGCAGTATGGTAAATGTTCAGATTATTACAGACTGTTCTGTTTTAGACAGATTCTGTTTTTGATGCATAGTTTGCTTGTTTTGATGAAACTATCGATTTATATCAGTGGATTAAGCCATGGAAATTTTATATTACAGTAGACACAATGCAAAAGAAAATATGAATTGGTTTTCAACAGTACTTAGAGTAGTGATTTGCTTTATTACACTAACGGATCTTACCGAGTTTTCTGTTGAAGTTTTGTGTGGATGAAGTGTTCGATGATCGAGAAGGTCTCGATGTGAGAAGAAGGAAGAGAGGCAAGAGCTCAAGCTTGGGGATGCCCGAGAAAACCCAAGTAAATATTCAAGGAGACTCAAGCGTCTAAGCTTGGGGATGCCCCGGAAGGCATCCCCTCTTTCTTCAACAAGTGTCGGTATGTTTTCGGATTCGTTTCGTTCATGCGATATGTGCAATCTTGGAGCGTATTTTGCATTTAGTTTTCATTTTTATTTTATGCACCATGCTGGTATGATATATTCCTTGCAATAGTTTTGCGATATAAAGATGGTGATATTAGAGTCATGCTAGTGGGTAGTTGTGGATTGTAGAAATACTTGTGTTGAGGTTTGTGATTCCCGTAGCATGCACGTATGGTGAACCGTTATGTAACAAAGTCGGAGCATGATTTATTTATTGATTGTCTTCCTTATGAGTGGCGGTCGGGGACGAGCGATGGTCTTTTCCTACCAATCTATCCCCCTAGGAGCATGCGCGTAGTACTTTGTTTCGATAGCTAATAGACTTTTGCAATAAGTATGTGAGTTCTTTATGACTAATGTTGAGTCCATGGATTATACGCACTCTCACCCTTCCACCGTTGCTAGCCTCTCTAGTATCGCGCAACTTTCGCCGGTACCATAAACCCATCATATACCTTCCTCAAAACAGCCACCATACCTACCTATCATGGCATTTCCATAGCCATTACGAAATATATTGCCATGCAACTTCCATCATCGTCATATACATGACTTGAGCATTCATTGTCATATTGCTTTGCACGATCGTAAGATAGCTAGCATGATGTTTTCATGGCTTGTTCGTTTTTTATGTCATTGCTACGCTAGATCATTGCACATCCTGGTACACTGCCGGAGGCATTCATATAGAGTCATATCTTTGTTCTAGTATCGAGTTGTAATATCGAGTTGTAAGTAAATAAATGTGTGATGATTATCATTATTAGAGCATTGCCCCAGTGAGGAAAGGATGATGGAGACTATGTGTAACATCCCAAATTTTCAATTTGGAATGTTATACATTAGATCATCATTGCATAGCATATTTTATTTGCTTTTGGTTTTGATCCTAGAAATTTTACGCAACTCAAGGACCCACGGAGAGAGTTGGGGATTTCGTTATTTTCATATTTGAGTTTTCTCAAATTTTGAGAATAGGATCATTTGATTTTTATTATTTTATCATCAATTATTTCTATTACAAAAATATGAGAGAGGGAATAAAATGACTTTACCAAAGTAAAGAAATATTGAGGATTTAATAATAAAATCAAATAAGATTTTATTTCGGAGTTTTTCATTATTTTATTTGAATTTAGGAAAAATATGCATTTTTCAAATTTGCATTTAGGCCCCAAATAAATGTTCACCTTGTGCGGCCTGATTTTAGAAGCCCGGGAAAATTTATTTTAGGATTTTTGTAGTCCGTTTAGTATTTCTTTTATCTGTATTTTTGCGCGAAATAATTTTAAAAAAACACGAAAACGACCTACGGGCCGTGTTAGGCTCGGACTCCTCCGGGGCCAGCCTCTAAAGCCGGGGCGCCCGACCCCGCAGCCCACCGAGCCGCCCCGCCGCCCCGAACCCTAGCGCCGCCGCCGCCCGCCAGCGCCGCGCCGCCCCGCCGCCCGACCACCCCGTCGCCGGAGCCCCGCCGCCGCCGCTGGAACCTCGCCGGAATTTCCGGGTAGTTTTTTTTAGACGCCAGTTTTTTTTCGAAAAACCATTCGGTTTTTCTGACGGTTTGTTCGTTTTTTTAATTTCGGTTTTTTAAAATAGATCGGCTTTTCCGATTTATTTAAATAGCGAGTGTTCGTTCATTCGTTCTAGCGAACATTCGTCGTTTTTTTATTTTTTTCGGATTAAATCCGTGATTTTTCTGATCGCGATTTCTGATCCGATTTTCATTAGTGTATAACTTTTCGCTCGTTTATCGGAATCAGGCGATTCAAACGCATGGAGTTTCGTCTCAAAACCCTCTATCCGTTTAACCAACTTGAACAAGTTTTTGCCACTGTAAAAATTTCCCTAGATCCAGAATAGTAAACAAAGCCTGTTTCTTTTGCCGTTTGACTTTCGGTTCTTCGTTTGATTTGATTCTTCTTGCCAACCGGAGTTCTTAAGTTGAACTTTCTGGTTAGATCTCTTATTTGAGTTTTAACTGGGCATTATATGAATACTTATTGTATGCTTGTTTGTTTGTCTGCGATAGAATACCCGGAGTGCGCCGCCTGTTACTTCGAATCTCTAGGTTTCGCGGATCATCAAGGAAAGTAACACTTTGATCATACCTCCTACTACCCAGTTTTATTGCATTAGATCAATCTTCAAACATTGCATGATTAGGATCTAATTAAATTGTGGGTTTGGGAAGTAGTTGAGGTAGTACCTATTACCTGTTGTATTATCAAACCTTTGGGAGTTACTTCTACGTTTGCTTACTATTGCTATGCTATGCTAGTAGACTTGGATTGGGTGAGTGATATCCATGATAGATGTGAGTTTGTTAAATTAATGGTTTATCTAAGGTGGCAACTTAAACACACATCTGGATGGAATGAGATACCTGAGTATTCCAGGATTGCCTGTTTTTCTTTATGGACCGCCACCCAGGCCCAAAGGGATCATGAGATTTTCATACTAGAAACTTCCGTGTGCAGCCACAAGCTATTATGGGCTCTAGCATAGTTGATTAAGTCGTGCGAACTCTTACAGGGTAGACTAGCATATGTAGGGGAAAGTAGGTGTAACGGTCTATCCATCGTAAGGTGCTAGCGCTTCTGAAAGACTATGTCTCGGTCATCCGTCTTCTCAAACACCATGTAGTGCGAGAAACCAAATGGAGGCGATCGAGTCTTGTGGGGAAAAGTGCGCAAACCTCTGCAGAGTGTATAAACTAATCATGGTTAGCCGTGTCCCCGGTTATGGACAACTTGAGTATCTAGTACCTAGATTATCATGTGAATCTCAGCATGTTACCCTAAGATTTAATTTTGTTGGGTTTTGTTTAATGATGATGCTTAATTGGGATTGAGGATGCTGTCAACCATTCTCAATGTTTAACAACTACCAAGATAGTTAAATAAAATTTATTCCTTTGCAGTAGGGAAAAATTGGCTTTATGCAAAACTGTAACCATAGAGCTTTCCACCAGCCAAATATGCATATAGAATAACTGTTTCATTCCATTACTCTCTATGTGTTACCTTGCCAGCATATTCCATGTGCTGACCCGTTTCGGGCTGCAACGCTAATGTTGCAGACTTTTCAGACGACGATTAAGGAGTTTTTAGGTCGTGGTTCTATACTCAGTGATGTCGTTGGAGTTGGTGGACTCACTTATCTTCCAAGTTTTCCGTTGTTATCGTTATTAGATGACCTTAAGCCATATTTATTGTAATAAGTTCTCTATTGAGATACTCGATGTAATAAGTGTGTGATTGCTACTCTGTTGTAAATCCTTCAAGTACTGTGCGGTGTCAGCATTACTGATCCAGGGATGACACCTGAGCACAGAGATCAGACTGCTTGAGGTCTGGTTGCTACAAAGATGGTACCAGAGCACACGCTGACTGTAGGACACGACCACTAAGCTAAAGACCTAGAACACTATTCACTCTTCTCTTCTGACCTCTTATCTTTTCTACTCTTTAGTATGGCGGATGCAAGGAACAAGTTCACGCAACCGGATGAAGATACACCCTTTGGACGTCACCTGAAGGAAGTCACTAGATACCTGAACATAGGAGTACCAAGCTTCACCGGAACCTACAACGCCACTTTACCTGAAGAAGAGCGCTGGATGATTCAAGTTCAAGTTCCAGGAAGGACGTTCATGCCAGTTACTGAGCCCATAGAGTTTTCTTTTGATACACCAACTTGGAGTCTAGGAAAGAGCATGGCAGCTCACATCGCCATGGGACGCATTGGAGAAGTCTACCGCAATGATCTCAAGGATACTATCTACCAGATTTATGGGCGCCGAGATGAGCACTGGGAGATGATCAACACCAGAAAGGATACATCAATTGATCCAGGAGTTAAATCAGCACATTCGACGTCAGGAGAACCAGATGTGCGCCGACATGATAGACCTGAAGAAGGCTAGGACAAGAATCAAAGAACTGGAGGAAGAACTCAAGGCTACACGTGAAAATTACGAAAAGGAAATCGAAGTATTGGTGGAGAAGAATGACGATCTGATCAAGAGGATCGGGATATTTATGGGAGGCCCTACACCAATAGATGAAGACGAAGAACCCAAGGAGATTCTCCCGGAAGACTACATCATCATCGATGACACCGACTCGGATCCAGATGATAAAGATGATGACTATGTTGATGAAGCTGGAGCAGATATCATGGAGTCTGTAACCGAAGAATATTTCTAGTAGACCACCTCATTAGTAGTAGTAGTCCACCATGTAAATACAGTAGTCCGAAGCACTTCTGCAATAGTTAGATCAATTGTATGCCCTTGTTTGATTGAATGAAGTGAATTGTTTGCTTTTGCCTCATGTGCATATGGGTAGTGTTTTCTCTTTAGACCCCCTCTATTCTTAAATCTCATCTTTTCTAAACCCTCAGATGCCTCCGAGACGTGACCCTGGATTTACCTTTCCACTGGAGCTCACCCAGTTGATCCAACAACAGAACACATTGATGTAGTTGCTAGTCTAGAATCAGAATCAGGGGAACAACAACAACAACCCACCACCACCACCACCACCTGTTGATCACTTAGCCCGTTTTCTTAGGCTAAATCCGCTGATGTTTTCTAGTAGCACCGCGCCGATAGTAGCAGATGATTGGCTCCGCAAGACAGCTAGAGAGTTGACCACAACAGGATGCACAGATGCGGAGAAGATGAAGTTTGCCCGCACATCAGCTTGAAGGACCCGCAGCATCGTGGTGGGAGAATTTCACAGCCACTTTCCCTGTTGACACTGTCACATGGGACCAGTTTCAGCAGGCTTTTTGAACTGCCCATGTTTCGGCAGGAGCTATGGCCATGAAGAAGCGTGAGTTTTGCAACTTGTGCCAAGGAGGACGGACAGTTGGCCAGTATGTGGAGGACTTTAGTAAATTAGCATGTTATGCCCCAGATGACGTTGCTACGGATGCAGCTAAGCACAAGAAGTTTTTGGAAGGACTGAATGATGAGTTGAGCATGCAGTTGATGATAGCAACCTTCAACAACTACCAGGAGTTGGTAGATCGTGCTCTTATGATTGAAGGCAAGCAGCAGCAAATTGAAAATCGCAAGAGGAAGTATGCACAAGGAAAGTACAATTCAGGAGCTCAGCAGAAGCCACGATTTACCCCTAGATCGGGAGGACATTTTCAGCATACCCATGGAGGAGGTAGCTCGCACAATCACAATGGCACCAAGAATGGTAATGGTAATGGAGGAAGCAACGGCCAGAACCGTACCAACCCATCAACCCCAGCCAAGAAAGACGTGGGCCAAGTCACTTGCTTTAAGTGTCAGAAGACCGGACATTATGCCAATGAATGTCCTGAAGGCCAGAATGGCAATGGAAGCTCTAGGAAGAAGTCGAACCCTTTCAACAGGGGACAGGTGAACCACGTTAACGTGGAGGAGGTTGAAGAGTAGCCGGATGCAGTAATCGGTAAGTTTTTGGTTAAGTCATTTACTGCACTCGTTCTTTTTGATACTGGTGCATTGCATTCATACCTATCAAGGGGATTTGTGGATAAGTATAACCTGCCCACTAAGGTTCTTAGAACACCTATGCTAGTAAGCTCACCAGGAGCGGAGTATATGGCCAGTCAAGGATGTTTTCAAGTGCGATTGAGTATAGGTAGGCAAGTGTTTCCCTCGGATTTAATCATTTTGGAATCACAAGGATTGGATGTAATTCTGGGTATGGATTGGCTATCGATGTATGGAGGAAACATCGATTGCGCCACTAAGTCGATCTTGCTTACCACCCCAGAAGGGAGAAGGATCAAGTATGTATCCCGGCATGTGCCAAAAGGGACTCAAGTAAATTGTTTATATAGGAGCTGTGCAGGAGGAAGTACCGTGGTAAGGGATTTCCCTAAAGTATTTCCAGAAAGTTGCCAGGCATGCCACCGGATAGAGATATTGAGTTTTTGATTGAGCTATTGCCAGGCACAGGGCCAATATCAAAGAGACCATACAGGATGCCCGCAAAGGATTTGGTGGAGATTAAGAAGCAGATTAAGGAGTTACTGGATAAAGGTTACATTCGCCCAAGTTCGTTGCCTTGGGGATCACCAGTACTTCTAGTGGAGAAAAAGGATGGATCATTAAGGATGGTTGTTGATTATCGTGGGTTGAATGAAGTAACGATCAAGAACAAGTACCCACTACCAATGATCAATGATCTGTTTGATTGATTGCAAGGAGCTAAAGTGTTTTCCAAGATCGATCTGCGATCAGGATACCACCAGTTGAAGATTCAAGAACAGGATATACCTAAGACAGCTTTTACTACCAGGTATGGGCTGTATGAGTATACCGTTATGTCATTTGGTCTGACTAACGCACCTGTTTATTTTATGAACATGAGGAACAAAGTATTTATGGAGTTCTTGGATAAGTTCGTCGTGGTGTTCATTGATGATATCCTGGTTTACTCGAAGAATGAACAGGAGCATAAGGAACATTTGCGTTTGGTACTTGAGAAGCTCAGAGAACATCAGTTGTATGCCAAGTTCAGCAAATGTGAGTTTTGGTTGAAGGAAGTAGGATTCTTCGGACACGTTATATCCGGAGAAGGTATATCAGTAGATCCCACTAAAATTCATACCGTTACCAATTGGGAAGCACCAACCACGGTTGGAGAGATACGGAGTTTCCTTGGACTCGCATGATAGTACCGGAGATTTATTGAGAATTTCTCCAAGATTGCAAAACCTATGACGGAGTTATTAAAGAAGGATACCAAGTTCATATGGACTGAGGAGTGTGAGGCTAGTTTCCAGGAGTTGAAGAAAGGCTTGGTTACTTCACCAATGTTGATTTTGCCAGACTAGACCAAGGATTATGAGGTGTATTGCGACGCTTCACGACGAGGACTTGGAGCAGTGCTTATGCAGGAAGGGAGAGTTGTTTCATATGCCTCACGACAACTGAAACCCCACGAATTGAATTATGCCACACATGATTTGGAGTTAGCAGCCGTAGTGCATGCATTGAAAACATGGAGACATTTCCTCATTGGAAATCATTGTGAGGTGTACACGGACCACAAGAGTTTGAAATACATTTTCATGCAGAAGGAGTTAAACCTCAGACAAAGGAGATGGTTGGAGCTCATCAAGGATTATGATATGAGATTGCATTACCATGCTGGAAAGGCTAATGTAGTAGCTGGCGCATGAGCCGTAAGAGCCATGTCAATACACTAATGATGGGCGAAATACCAAAGGAGTTAGCTAAGGACCTTCGTGAGCTATGTTTGGAAATAGTTCCGAGAGGCTATGTAGCAGCATTGGAGATTCAGTCAACTTTGATGGATAGAATCAGAGAAGCTTAGAAGACCGACAAAGAGATTGCCTCTATAAAGGAGAAAATGTGCGAAGGAAAGGCTAAAGGATTTCGTGAGGATGAGCACGACACCCTATGGTTTGAAGACCGTGTTTATGTGCCCAATGACCCGGAGATCAAGAAGTTGATTCTGCAAGAGGCACACGACTCTCCATATTCGATTCTCCCAAGAAATACCAAGATGTATTTGGATTTGAAGTATACTTTCTGGTGGACCGGAATGAAGAAAGATATTGCGGAGTATGTAGCAGTTTGTGATGTATGTCAGAGAGTAAAGGTAGAGCATCAGAAGCCAGCGGGATTGCTACAGCCATTGCCGATACCCGAATGGAAGTGGGATAAGTTAGGCATGGATTTTATCATGGGATTACCCAGGACTCATTCAGGCTATGACTCGATTTGGGTTGTAGTCGATCGGTTGACGAAGGTAGCTCATTTCATCCCGGTAAAGACCACTTACACTAGTGCTAAGTTGGCAAAGATATACATGACTAGGATTGTATGCTTACATGGAGTTCCAAGGAGTATAGTATCAAATAGAGGAACCCAGTTTACCTCAAAGTTCTGGAATCAGTTGCACGAAACTTTGGGTACCAGGCTAGAGTTCAGCACAACTTTTCATCCACGGACAAATGGACAGACCGAGAGAGTCAATCAAACTTTGGAGGACATGCTGAGAGCTTGTGCGCTAGATTATGGAGCTAGTTGGGACGACAATTTTCCATATGCAGAATTCTCTTACAACAACAACTATCAATCCAGTTTAAAGATGGCCCCCTTCGAAGCCTTGTACGGAAGGAGGTGCAGGACACCGTTGTCATGGGATGAAGTTGGAGACCGCCAGTTGTTTGGACCAGATCTGATTAAGGATTCTGAACAGAAAGTGAAATTGATTAGCGATAGGCTCAAGGTAGCCCAGTCCAGGCAGAAAAGCTACACAGATTCTAAATGCAAGGAGACAGTTTACGAAGTCGGAGACCGAGGATATCTTCGAGTATCCCCGCTTCGGGGAATAAAGCACTTTGGTGTTAAGGGAAAGTCAGCGCCACGATTTGTAGGGCCATACCGAGTATTGGAACGTATGGGAGAAGTGGCCTACAAGTTGGAATTGCCCAAAGGATTGTCATGAGTTCATGATGTGTTCCACGTTTCTCAGTTGAAGAAGTGCCACGCGGAGATGGCTGACATACCCTTGAGAGACACAGTGCCATTGGAAGCAATTCAGTTGGATAACGATTTGACCTATGAGGAGAGACCAGTTAAGATTCTAGAGTATGCCAGTCGAGTCACCCACAGCAAGGTTATCAAGTTTTGCAAGGTTCAGTGGAGCCACCACACGGAGGATGAAGCCACCTGGGAGCGAGAGGAAGATTTGCTCAAGGACCACCCTCACCTATTTTCTAGCTAACCCGAATCTCGAGGGCGAGATTCATCTTAAGGGGGGTAGGTTTGTAACATCCCAAATTTTCAATTTGGAATGTTATACATTAGATCGTCATTGCATATCATATTTTATTTGCTTTTGGTTTTCATCCTAGAAATTCTACGCAACTCAAGGACCCACGGAGAGAGTTGGGGATTTCGTTATTTTCATATTTGAGTTTTCTCAAATTTTGAGAATAGGATCATTTGATTTTAATTATTTTATCATCAATTATTTCTATTACAAAAGTATGAGAGAGGGAATAAAATGACTTTCCCAAAATAAAGAAATATTGAGGATTTAATAATAAAATCAAATAAGATTTTATTTCGGAGTTTTTCGTTATTTTAATTGAATTTAGGAAAAAATGTGCGTTTTTCAAAATTGCACTTAGGCCCCAAATAAATGTTCACTTTGTGCGGCTTGATTTTAGAAGCCCGGGAAAATTTATCTCGGGATTTTTGGAGTCCGTTTAGTATTTTTGTTATCTGTTTTTTTGCGCGAAATAATTTAAAAAAAACACGAAACCGACCTACGGGCCGTGTTAGGCCCGGACTCCTCCGGGGCCGGCCTTTAAAGCCGGGGCGCCCGACCCCGCAGCCCCGAACCCTAGCGCCGCCGCCGCCCGCGCCGCCGCCGCCCGCCCGCGCCGCGCCGCCCCGCCGCCGCCGCCGCCCACCAGCGCCGCGCCGCCCCGCCGCCCGACCACCCCATCGCCGGAGCCCCGCCGCCGCCGCTGGAACCTCGCCAGAATTGCCGGGTAGTTTTTTTAGATGCTGGTTATTTTCGAAAAACCGTTCGGTTTTTCCGACGGTTTGTTTATTTTTTTAGTTTCGGTTTTTTTAAATAGATCGGGTTTTCCGATTTATTTAAATAGCGAGCGTTCGTTCGTTCATTCGTTCTAGCAAACTTTCGTCGTTTTTTTTTCTTTTTTTGGATTAAATCCACGATTTTTCTGATCGCGATTTCTGATCCGATTTTCGTTAGTGTATAACTTTTCGCTCGTTTATCGGAATCAGGCGATTCAACCGCGTGGAGTTTCGTCTCGAAACCCTCTATTCGTTTAACTAACTTAAACAAGCTTTTGCCACTGTAAAAATTTCCCTAGATCCATAATAGTAAACGAAGCATGTTTCTTTTGCCGTTTGACTTTCTTTGCTTCATTTGATTTGATTCTTCTTGCCAACCGGAGTTCTTAAGTTGAACTTTCTGGTTAGATCTCTTAGTGAGTTTTATCTGTGCATTAGATGAATACTTATTGTATGCTTCTTTGTTTGTCTGCGATAGAATACCCGGAGTGCGCCGCCTGTTACTTCGAATCTCTAGGTTTTGCGGATCATCAGCAAGGCAAGTAACACTTTGATCATACCTCCTACTACCCAGTTTTATTGCATTAGATCAATCCTCAAACATTGCATGATTAGGATCTAATTAAATTGTGGGTTTGGGAAGTAGTTGAGGTAGTACCTATTACCTGTTGTATTATCAAACCTTTGGGAGTTACTTCTACGTTTTCTTACTATTGCTATGCTATGCTAGTAGACTTGGATTGGGTGAGTGATATCCATGACAGATGTGAGTTTGTTAAATTAATGGTTTATCTAAGGTGGCAACTTAAACACACATCTGGTTGGATTGAGGTACCTGGGTATTCCAGGATTGCCTGTTTTTCTTTATGGACCGCCACCCAGGCCCAAAGGGATCATGAGATTTTTTCATACTAGAAACTTCCGTGTGCAGCCACAAGCTATTATGGGCTCTAGCATAGTTGATTAAGTCGTGCGAACTCTTACAGGGTAGACTAGCAGATGTAGGGGAAAGTAAGTGTAACGGTCTATCCATCGTAAGGTGCTAGCGCTTCTGAAATACTATGTCTCGGTCATCCGTCTTCTCAAACACCATGTAGTGCGAGAAACCAAACGGAGGCGATCGAGTCTTGTGGGGAAAAGTGCGCAAACCTCTGCAAAGTGTATAAACTAATCATGGTTAGCCGTGTCCCGGTTATGGACAACTTGAGTATCTAGTACTTGGATTATCATGTGAATCTCAACATGTTACCCTAAGATTTAATTTTGTTGGGTTTTGTTTAATGATGATGCTTAATTGGGATTGAGGATGTTGTCAACCATTCTCAATGTTTAACAACTACCAAGATAGTTAAATAAAATTTATTCCTTTGCAGTAGGGAAAAATTGGCTTTACACAAAACTGTAACCATAGAGCTTTCCACCAGCCAAATATGCATATAGAATAGCTGTTTCATTCAATTACTCTCTATGTGTTACCTTGCCAGCATATTCCATGTGCTGACCCGTTTCGGGCTGCAACGTTAATGTTGCAGACATTTCAGATGACGATTAAGGAGTTTTTAGGTCGTGGTTCTATACTTAGTGATGCCGTTGGAGTTGATGGACTCACTTATCTTCCAAGCCTTCCGCCGTTATCGTTATTAGATGGCCTTAAGCCATATTTATTGTAATAAGTTCTCTATTGAGACACTCGATGTAATAAGTGTGTGTTTGCTACTCTGTTATAAATCCTTCAAGTACTGTGTGGTGTCAGCATTACTGATCCAGGGATTACACCTGAGCACAGAGATCAGACTGTTTGAGGTCTGGTCGCTACACTATGATTCCCCTACAAGTCGGGATGAGACTCCGGACGAAAAATAAAAAAATAAAAAAATTAAAACAAAAAGAGAAAGGCCAAAAAAAGAGAAGGCCCAAAAAATGAGAGAAAAAGAGAGAAGGGGCAATGTTACTATCCTTTTACCACACTTGTGCTTCAAAGTAGCACCATGTTCTTCATATAGAGAGTCTCTTGAGTTATCACTTTCATATACTAGTGGGAATTTTCATTACAGAACTTGGCTTGTATATTCTGACGATGGGCTTCCTCAAATGCATCCATTGCATGGCAATCCCTACTCACTCACATTGATATCTATTGATGGGCATCTCCATATCCCGTTGATACGCCTAGTTGATGTGAGACTATCTTCTCCTTTTTGTCTTCTCCACAACCACCATTCTACTCCACCTATAGTGTTTTGTCCATGGCTGATTCTCATGTATTCCGTGAAAGTTGAAAAGGTTTGAGAACGTCAAAAGTATGAAACAATTGCTTGGCTTGTCATCAGGGTTGTGCATGATGTGAATATTTTGTGTGGTGAAGATGGAGGATAGCCAGACTATATGATTTTGTAGGGATAACTTTCTTTGGCCATGTTATTTTGAAAAGACATAATTGCTTTATTAGTGGGCTTGAAGTATTATTGTTTTTATGTCAAATGATAGACTATTGCTTTGAATCACTCGTATCTTAATATTCATGCCATGATTAGATATGTGATCAAGATTCTGCTAGGTAGCATTCCACATCAAAAATTATCTTTTTTATCATTTACCTACTCAAGGACGAGCAGGAATTAAGCCTGGGGATGCTGATACGTCTCCGTCATATCTATAATTTTGTATTGTTCCATGCCAATATTCTACAACTTTCATATACTTTTGGCAACTTTTTATACTATTTTTGGGACTAACATATTGATCCAGTGCCCAGTGCCAGTTCCTGTTTGTTGCATGTTTTTTTCATGGAATATCCATATCAAACGGAGTCCAAACGGAATAAAAACTGACGGAGATTTTTTTGGAATATATGTGATTTTTAGGAAGTGAAATCAACGCGAGACAATGCTCGAGGGGCCCACGAGGCAGGGGGCGCGCCCCTGACCCTTGTGGACACCCCGTAAGGCGGTTGATGCCCTTCTTTGGCCGCAAGAAAGCTAATATCCGTATAGAGATCGTGTTAAAATTTCAGCCCAATCGGAGTTACGGATCTCCGGGAATATATAAAACGGTGAAGGGGTAGAATCTGAGAACGCAGAAACAGAGAGAGATAGAGAGACAAATCCAATCTCGGACTCGCCCCTCCCACGCCATGGAGGCCATGGACCAGAGGGGAAACCCTTCTCCCATCTAGGGAGAAGGTCAAGGAAGAAGAAGAAGGAGGGGGCCTCTCTCCCCCTCGCTTCCGGTGGCACCGGAGTGCCACCGGGGCCATCATCATCACCGCAATCTTCACCAACAACTTCACCGCCATCATCACCAACTCTTTCCCCCTCTATGCAGCGGTGTAACCTCTCTCTTACCCGCTGTAATCTCTACTTAAACATGGTGCTCAACGCTATATATTATTTCCCAATGATGTATGGCTATCCTATGATGTTTGAGTAGATCCGTTTTGTCCTATGGGCTATTTGATGATCAAGATTGGTTTGAGTTGCATGTTTTATTATTGGTGCTGTCCTATGGTGCTCTCCGTGTCGTGCAAGCATGAGGGATACCCGCTGTAGGGTGTTGCAATATGTTCATGATTCGCTTATAGTGGGTTGCGTGAGTGACTGCAACACACACCCGAGTAAGGGGGTTATTGAGTATGGGATAAGGAGGACTTGATGCTTTAATGCTATGGTTGGGTTTTACCTTAATGATCTTTAGTAGTTGCATAAGTGCATATGATCCAAGTAGAGAAAGTATGTTAGCTTATGCCTCTCCCTCATGTAAAACTGCAATAATGATTACCGGTCTAGTTATCGATTGCCTAGGGACAAATAACTTTCTCGTAACAACAAGCTCTCTACTAAATCTAATTTAGTTGTGTCTTTATCTAAACAGCCCCTACTTTTTATTTACGTAACCTTTATTATCTTGCAAACCTATCCAACAACACCTACAAAGTACTTCTAGTTTCATACTTGTTCTAGGTAAAGCGAATGTGAAGCGTTCGTAGAGTTGTATCGGTGGTTGATAGAACTTGAGGGAATATTTGTTCTGCCTTTAGCTCCTCGTTGGGTTCGACACTCTTACTTATCGAAAACTGTTGCGATCCCCTATACTTGTGGGTTATCAGGATCTGGTGAGGTGACGTGCGCGGAGTGGGCCGCGAGCTAGAGCTCAATCGGATAGGTTTATCAGCGTTGCAGCGACGGACCCGAGCACAAGCGCTGTGCCAGCATGTGTAGCCCCCATTGCGGGATGAGTAGGAGGCCGTTCAGCAACGCGGGAGGCCGCAAAGGGCAACATGTAAGCATGTGACACTTATAAAGTATTTCATGGGAGGAGGCAAGCTAGCTTGGATAAATGCACGAACGATACACGCCGTAGGGACGGACCCACGCGGACTGGGGATGATGCATCCCGAGGGGCGCCCCCAACAAATTTAAAGGCGCAAAAGGATACACGTTGTAGGGATAGGCTTGTGCTACTTGGGGATAATGCTACCCGAGGGGCGCCCCCAACTGAATGAATCATAAAGAGTCACCTGATGGTAGTTGGAACTATGTCGGTATTTCCCTGGAGAGGGAGGGATGATGTAGCACAGCGATGGTAGGTATTTCCCTCAGTTATGAAACCAAGGTATCGAACCAGTAGGAGAACCAAGCAACACAACATAACCAGCACCTGCACACAAATAACAACACCTCACAACCCGACGTGCTAAAGGGGTTGTCAATCCCTTCCGGGGTACGGCGCCTCAAGATAGGCAAACGGACGTGAGGTAAATTATAGTAGATTGATAGATCAAACGCCAAATAAAATAAATAAAAATAAAAACACACCAAGGTTTATTTTTATTTTTTGGTTTAATAGATCTAGAAAAAAATGCAAAGGAAAAGTATATCATAAGGAAAATATATGAGAAAGAAGACCTGGGGGTCGTAGGTTTTACTAGTGGCTTCTCTCGAGAAAAATATCATACGGTGGGTAAACAAATTAATGTTGGGCAATTGATAGAACTTCAAATAATTATGACAATATCCAGGCAATGATCATTACATAGGCATCACGTCCAAGATTAGTAGACCGACTCCTTCCTGCATCTACTACTATTACTCCACACATCGACAACTATCCAACATGCATCTAGTGTATTAAGTTCATGGAAAAACGGAGTAATGCAATAAGAATGATGACATGATGTAGACAAGATCCGTTTATCTATATGGCGGTAGATATAGATCTCGTCTTTTTATCCTTAGTAGCAACAATACATATGTGTCGGTCCCATTTCTGTCACTGGGATCGAGCACCGTAAGATCGAACCCACTACCAGGCACCTCTTCCCATTGCAAGATAAATAGATCAAGTTGGCCAAACAAAACCCAAATATCGGAGAAGAAATACGAGGCTATAAGAGAATATGAATATAAGATACCAAACAAACTCAAATAACTTTCATGGATATAAAAAGATACGACTAATCATAAACTCGAAGTTCATCAGATCTCAACAAACACACCACAAAAGAGTTACATCATATGGATCTCCAAGAGACCATTGTATTGAGAATTTAGTGAGAGAGAAAGCCATCTAGCTACTAACTACGGACCCGAAGGTCTACAAAGAACTACTCACGCATCATCGGAGAGGCACCAATGGAGGTGGTGAACCCCATCCGAGATGGTGTCTAGATTGGATCTGGTGGTTCTGGACTCTGCGGCGGCTGTACGAATATTTTGTCATGCCTCTAGGGTTTCTGGAATATTGTGGTATTTATAGAGCAAAGAGGCTGTCCAGGTGGCACCCGAGGTGGGCACAACCCAGCAGGGCGCGCCTGGGCCTCCTGGCGCGCCCTGGTGGGTTGTGCCCCCCTTGGGGCACCCCCAGGTGCAACCAGGGTTCATTGCCTTTCTTCTGGCCCATAAAAAATCATCGTAAAGTTTCGTGGCATTTGGACTCCGTTTGATATTGATTTTCTGTGATGAAAAAACATGAAAAAAACAGCAACTGGCACTTGGCAGTATGTCAATAGGTTAGTACCAAAAAATGATATAAAAATGACTATAAAATGATTATAAAACATCCAAGATTGATAATAAAACAGCATGGAACAATAAAAAATTATAGATATGTTGGAGACGTATCATCATCCCCAAGCTTAACTCCTACTCGTCCTCGAGTAGGTAAGTGATAAAAACAAAAAATTTGATGTGGAGTGCTGTTGATCAAGTCATATCATATTCTTTTATTTAGAGCATGGACATTTGGACTTTTATGTGATTCAAAGCAATAGTCTAGTTTTGACATAATAATTTAGATACTCAAGCATATCAACAAGCAACCATGTCTTTCAAAATATCAATGCTAAAATAAGTTATCCCTAGCCCATCATGCTCAAACATTGATCCATTCATGAAACACACTCGAATATTAACTACACTCAATACTTGAGAATGATCATATTGCCTCCTAGTTGATGCTTTTATGAGAGAAGATGGAGACTCAAATTTCAAAAAATTAAAATTGCATAAAGTAAAAGAAAGGCCCTTTCGCAGAGGGAAGTAGGGATTTGTAGAGGTGCCAGAGCTCAAAGCAAAAAATTAGAGATAAAAACATTTTGGGAGGTGTATCCATCCCACCAACGGAAATGACTTAGAGTTCCCAACACTTTCCATGCTAGATATGCCATAGGCGGTTCCCAAACAGAAAATAAAGTTTATTCCTTTTTCCACCATAACTTTCACTTTCCATGGCTATCCATATCCACGGGTGCCCTCCATACCAACACTTTTGAAGGAATTTATTATTTGACAACATAAAGTAAATTAATTTTTTTTCATTTCGGGACTGGGCATCCCTAATACCTTTGCCTTACTCTCGTGCAATGACAAGTGAATAAACACTCATCTTGAGAATAACACATCTAGCATGGAAAATTTTAGCCACCCCTCACCGCTCCGCGAGCGAAACGAACACACAAAAGAGAAGTTTATTTTGAAAATTAGAGACGGCACATGCAAATTTGCTTAGAACGGCAAAAGAATACCGCATATAGGTAGATATAGTGGACTCATGTGGCAAAACTGGGTTAAAGATTTTTGGATACACAAGTAGAGGTCATACTTAGTGCAAAATGAAGGCTAGCAAAAAGATTGAGAAGCGACCAACCAAGAAACTAATAATCTCATAAGCAAGTATTAAGTGTAATTAACACCGAATAATGCACCACAAGTAGGAAATAATTTTCATTGCATGATTATTGATTTTCGTGCATGCATAGGGAATCACAAACCTTAACACCAATATTCCTACTAAAGCATAATTACTCATCAAGATGACTCACATATCACATCATCATATCTCAAAAATATTACTGAGAATCAAGTTTATTTTGTCCAATGATCTTCATGACATTTTCTTTTTCTTTATCTTTCGTGGATATCTATCACTTTGGCACTAATTTTCATGTGTTGCTTTTCATAAGCTCGAACAAATATAAGTGAAGATCATGAGCATAACAAATTTTCTTTCTCTCAAAATAATTTAAGTGAATCAAGTGAGAATTTCTTCAAATTTTTTACTAAGATAAAGAAAAACATTACTAAGAATCAAGTTTATTTTGTCCAATGATCTTCATGACATTTTATTTTTCTTTATCTTTCTTGGATATCAATCACTTTGACACTAATTTTCATCTGTTGCTTTTCATAAGCTCGAACAAATATAAGTGAAGATCATGAGCATAACAAATTTTCTTTCTCTCAAAATAATTTAAGTGAAGCAAGTGAGAATTTCTTCAATTTTTTTACTAAGATAAAGAAAAATATTACTAAGAATCAAGTTTATTTTGTCCAATGATCTTCATGACATTTTCTTTTTCTTTATCTTTCTTGGATATCTATCACTTTGGCACTAATTTTCATGTGTTGCTTTTCATAAGCTCGAACAAATATAAGTGAAGATCATGAGCATAACAAATTTTCTTTCTCTCAAAATAATTTAAGTGAAGCAAGTGAGAATTTCTTCAAATTTTTTACTAACTCTCAAACAAATCTAAGTGAAGCAAGAGAGTATTTCTTCAAAAATAACCAAGCACACCATGCTCAAAAAGATATAAGTGAAGCACTAGAGCAAGTCCTAGCTCATAAAAGATTTAAGTGAAGCATAGAGAACAATTCTAACAAGTCATGATATAATTTTGGCTCTCTCAAATAGGTGTGTCCAGCAAGGATTAATGACTTAAAACACAAAATAAAAAAAGCAAATACACATATCATACAAGACGCTCCAAGCAAAACACATATCATGTGACGAATAAAAATATAGTCTCGAGTAAAATACCGATAGTTGTTGGAAGAAAGCGGGGATGCCAATCGGGGGCATCCCCAAGCTTAGTTGGTAGCTCATTCTTGGATAATAGCTTGGGATGCTGGGGCATCCCCAAGCTTAGGCTCTTACATCCTTCCTTCATCCATCGTAAGATAACCCAGAACTTGAAAACTTCAATCACACAAAACTCAACAAAAACCTTCATGAGATCCGTTAGTATAAGAATAATAAACAACTACTATAAGTGTTGTATCAAACCAATTCATATTTTGTTTTTGTATTATATCTACTGTATTCCAACTTTTCAATGGCAAAATACCATCAAAGAAAACCATAGAGCCATCAAAATAAGCACACAACACAAAGAAAATAGAATCTGTCAAAACAGAACAGTCTGTAGCAATCTGACTATTTCAAATACTTCTGTAGCTCCAAAAATTCTGAAAAATTAGGACGACCTGAGAAATTTGTATATTGATATACTGCAAGTGGAATGGGTATTTTATCGCTCTCTGGTAAAAAATGAAAATTAATTTCTTAAGTGTAAAATTTCCTATTTTTCAGCTAGATCAAACAACTATTGCCCAAGAAGATCCTAAAGGCTTCACTTGGCACAAACACTAATTGAAACATAAAAAACACAATTGTAACAATAGCATAATTGTGCTAACACACAAAAACAGGAAGCAAAAAGCAAAAATAAATTTTATTCATTGGGTTGCCTCCCAACAAGTGCTATAGTTTTACGCCCTTAGCCATGCATAAAGCAAGGATCTAAGTTTTGTCATCTTTGTCCAAATCTTCAATCAAACACTTAGAATCCCTTAAAGATTTAGCATAAAGATTTTCAATAACAAGACTCCTAGGAATAAATTCAAAGATTTCATTCTTGCAAAAAGGATCTCTTATCACTTCAACAAGATCAGGGTGAATACTAATCATCTTAAGATCTACTTTATTGCTATCACTAGAAGTTCCACCCTTGTTCCTAGATCTCCTACTCTTTACAGGAGTTTCCTCAATAATTTTAGCGGTAGTAAAAGTCATGCTTATATTACTAAATACTTCTTCCAATTTATCGATCCAAGACGGACTTTCTTCTATTCTTTCATGGATTAAAGTACCCCTCTCTTTTAACAACTTAAATATATCGCCCGCTTTTGACCCAAGATTAGTAGAAAAAGTATGCATCTTTTTATGTATAATTTACATATGATCTTCGGTGAGCACTTTCTTTTCAATAGTATCTGGTCATTCCATAACTTGCTCAAGAGTCAAAATTGTTTCATTAACCATAAGAGGTGGTGAGCCCACTAAATTTCCCATAGCATTAAGAGCATCAAAAGGAGGACTCATTAAGAAATTTCCACCTATAATCGTATCAAGGAAGAATCTATACCAAGTGGTGATGCCAACATAAAAACAACGCAGAAACACAACGGTAGATTGCTTACGGATAGATCTATTATGAGTATTGCAAATTCTATACCAAGCATCTTTTAAACTTTCTCCTCCCCTTTGTTTCAAGTTGAGAACCTCATTCTCGGGAGTGCAAGCAATAGAGGAGGAATTATCCATAACAACAAACAAGATCTCACACACAAAAACAGTTCTAGCAAGAAAACGACGAACGGAAAAAGAGAGGCGAATAAAACGGCAATTTTTGTGAAGTGGGGGAGAGGAAAACGAGAGGCAAATGGCAAATAATGTAAATTGCAAGGAGATGAGATTTGTGATTAGGAACCTGGTTATGTTGAAGATCCTCCCTGGCAACGGCGCCAGAAATTCTCCTTGATGGTAGCTAGAACTACGTCGGTATTTCCCTGGAGAGGGAGGGATGATGTAGCACAGCGACGGTAGGTATTTCCCTCAGTTATGAAACCAAGGTATCGAACCAATAGGAGAACCAAGGAACACAACATAACCAGCACCTACACACAAATAACAACACCTCGCACCCGACGTGCTAAAGGGGTTGTCAATCCCTTCCGGGGTACGACGCCTCAAGATAGGCAAACGGACGTGAGGTAAATTGTAGTAGATTGATAGATTGAACGCCAACTAAAATAAATAAAGATAAAAACGCAGCAAGGTATTTTTGTATTTTTTTGTTTAATAGATCTGAATAAAAATGCAAAGGAAAAGTAGATCGCAAGGCAAATATATGAGAAAGAAGATCCGGGGGCGTAGGTTTCACTAGTGTCTTCTCTCGAGAAAAATAACAAATGGTGGGTAAACAAATTACAGTGAGGAAATTGATAGAAGTTCAAATAATTATGACAATATCCAGGCAATGATCATTACATAGGCATCACATCCAAGATTAGTAGACCGACTCCTGCCTGTATCTACTACTATTACTCCACACATCAACCGCTATCTAGCATGCATCTAGTGTATTAAGTTCATGGAAAAATGGAGTAATGCAATAAGAACGATGACATGATGTAGACATGATCTGTTTATCTATATGGCGGTAGATATAGATCTCGTCTTTTTATCCTTAGTAGCAATGATACATACGTGTCGGTTCCCTTTCTGTCACTGGGATCAAGCACCATAAGATCGAACCCACTGCCAGGCACCTCTTCCCATTGCGAGATAAATAGATCAAGTTGGCCAACAAAACCGAGATATCGGAGAAGAAATATAAGTCTATAAGAGATCATGCATATAAGAGATCAAAGAAACTCAAATAACTTTCATGGATACAAAAAGATATGAATGATCATAAACTCGAAGTTCATTAGTTCCCAACAAACACACCGCAAAAAGAGTTACATCATATGGATCTCCAAGAGACCATTGTATTGAGAATTCAGCGAGAGAGAGAAAGCCATCTAGCTACTAACTACGGACCCGAAGGTCTACAAAAAACTACTCACACATCATCGGAGAGGCACCATGGAGGTGGTGAACCCCATCCGAGATGGTGTCTAGATTAGATCTGGTGGTTTTGGACTCTGCGGCGGCTGGATGAATATTTCGTCGATGCCTCTAGGGTGTAACACCACAGATGTAACTTTCCATATTTGTAACTCCGACTCTTGCCATTTTCGGCCATGTGACATGATTTTCCCTTCATGGTTGGGTTTTGTCTTTGTTTTGCATCTTGTTCTCGTCATGCATTTCATATCATGTCATCATGTGCATCTCATTTGCATTCATGTTCGTCTCATGCATCCGAGCATTTCCCCGTTGTCTGTTTCGCAATCCAACGCTCTCTCGTGCCCTATTGCACCCCTCTAATCTTGTTTCGTGAGTGGGAGAAAAACGTTCTCGTAATGGGCCGAGATTTGTCTAGTGGCCTTGGTACATCACCGGTAGACCGCCCGTCAAATTTCGTTCCATTTGGAGGTCGTTTGATGCCCCAACGATTAACCAGGTAACCGCAAAAGCCTCTTTGGTGTTGCAGCCCAACACCCATTCAAACAGACCAATAACCCATATAACCCCCCTCCATACTCTCCGTCGTTGGATCACGATCGTGTGGGCGAAAACCGCACCTCATTTGGACTCTCCAAGGTCCCTCTACCTAAATATTTGTTCACCCCTCCCAAAATTCCGTAGATGAAACCCTAGCATTTCCCCTCTCCACCGCCAGACACACCTCCTCCACCGACGGACATGTCCGCCCGCCACCCCGAGCCAACCGCGCGTTGCCACCTGTACTGCGGAGCCGCCTGCCGCCGCGGCCCGGCCAGCCCGAGGCAGGTCCGCCCGGCCCGTTCCGCCGCCGCCGCCTCCCGCGCCCTCGCACCGGCGCCTGAACCCGCTCCTCCATCGACGTGCGCCGCCGCCTCCGCCGCCCGTCCTTGCCGGCCCGAGCCGAAGCTCGCCATCGTCCGTTGCCGCGCCGAGCGGCGCCGCCCGCGCCGACCTCGTCGCTGGACGCCGCCGCCCTCGCCGGATCTCGCCGTCGGCGGCGTCCTCCTCCGACGCCTCATCGCCGGCGCGCCGCCCCTCGTCACCGTTGACCTTCTCCGGCGAGCTCGCACCTCTGCCTTGAGAACTGTGCCACCTTGAAACCCAAGATCTGGTTTTCAGAGGGTAAAATTCTTCCAAGTCCCGGAGCTCCCTATAATTTTATGTCCTATTCATCATGCTATATCTCGGTGACCGTGACTCTGATTCATGCATATGATATGTCTAAATGTTTGTCTCGTTAAGCTCTTCATGTTAGTGGCATTTGCATGCATGTTACTGTCCATTTAGATGCCATTATCATAGTTGCAAGAGTGCTATAAAATGTTGTCTGCTGGAATTTAACAGAACTTGATGAATTGTCATTTTCGTTTCGTTTTGTGTGTGCACCCTATGAGCATGATGTCTACATGTTTTCTAAGCTCCAACATGCCATCTTTACAGGGGTGCAAGTATTGTATTTTTGTGATCTTGTGGTGACTAGAACAAGCATGCAAAGTAGGCTTCATAATGTTGTTGTTTTCACACACTTAGTAGTTTTGCTAAGTCATTTTCCTGATATATTTTGATGCTATGTAAACTTGTTGCTACCATGAGATGCATGCATATTTTGAGATAGTTCGGTAAAAATGTTTTGTAGATGCGGTATTGTTGTATCCATCCATGCCTCGGGTTGCAATTATGGAGAAATATATAATGACATTTCCTTGCTCTACTTTTGCTAGATATTGTTCCTGGCAAATTGTTAACATGTTAATCAATATTGCCATGTGTTTTGCTAGTGATGAATGTACCCAATGAGCTTGATCTTGCCATGATTAGCTTCTTGGATACGTTTACTTCATGTTGGTCACCTTGTAATGCCATGAAATGTCTTGTCGTGAGTGAATTGAGCTTGCAAATTTGCTACCGTGAATCTGTTTATGCCATGCTCTATTTTTCTTCCAAGTCTGAAACGGTTAACATAACTTGCCATGTTTGCATGTGTGCTACATCAATTTCCATGCCTTTTTTGGGTTATGACCAGTACGAGAGTTTTGTTCTATGTGTTTAGGACTAGCTTGACATGCCTTTTTTGCCATGATAGGTTCCTGTAACATGTTTGCTTGCTCTAAACATTGCTTCCTCATGTCGTTTTTGACATGCTTAGTATTTTGCTAAGTCTGTGAAGCTGATATCATTTGCATTTTTTCCAGGCTATTTTGAGCTTGTTCTAGTGAGAACTAGCAGGAGCTTAGTGTTCATAATTTGTAGATCTTCATGTGTAATTTATGCTCGTATGCTTTGTTGCTATGTTGGAGTGCAGTAGCTTAGTTTCTTATTGCATTCTAAGTGCTATCATGTTGTTAATCGCACATTTGCATCATCCTTGTATTGCTTGTCATTTGCAAACCGTGCATCCGCTTCCGGTGATCCTTATATCGATTTTGACCGAAATCACCGCATCTTTCCAGTGGCATACTTGTTTTCACAAATTTATGCCTTGATCATCTTTTCCCTTCTGGAGCACCCATATGCATTGCATATCATATCTTGCATATCATGCGATCTATTGCATCAAGTTTCTTGTGCATTGCATCGTGATTGATTGTTGTTCCATTGCTTCTGTTCTTGCTTTGAGTAGAGCCGGGAGATGAGTACGTGGATGAGGAATCTGTTGAGTACGCTAGCAAGGATCAAGCTTTCAACAACTCAGAGAACTTTGCAGGCAAGATGACCATACCCTCGATATCACTTCTATGTTTGCTTGCTAGTTGTTCGTTCTATCTCTATGTCACGCTACCTACCACTTGTTTATGATGCCTCCCATATTGCCATGTCAAGCCTCTAACCCACCTTCCTAGCAAACCGTTGTTTGGCTATGTTACCGCTTTTGCTCAGCCCCTCTTATAGCGTTGTTAGTTGTAGGTGAAGTTGAAGTTTGTTCCATGTTGGAACATGGATATGTTGGGATATCACGATATCTCTTATTTTAATTAATGCATCTATATACTTGGTAAAGGGTGGAAGGCTTGGCCTTTTGCTTGGTGTTTGTTCCACTCTTGCAGCCCTAGTTTCCGTCATACCGGTATTATGCTCCTTGATTTTGTGTTCCTTACCCGGTTGGGGTTATGGGATCCCCTTGACAGTTCGCCTTGAATAAAACTCCTCAAGCAAGGCCCAACCTTGGTTTTACATTTTCCTAACAACCTAAGCCTTTTTCCCTTGGGTTCTACAGACCCAAGGGTCATCTTTATTTTACCCCCCCCCCCGGGCTAGTGCTCCTCTGAGTGTTGGTCCGAACTGGGTGATGTCCGGCGCCCCCTGGGAAACCAGGGTCTATGCCAACCCGACGTCTTGACCATTCGGTGTGCCCTGAGAACGAGATATGTGCAGCTCCTATCGTGATTTGTCGGCACATTCGGGTGGCTTTGCTGGTCTTGTTTTACCTTTGTCGAAATGTCTTGTAACCGGGATTCCGAGACTGACCGGGTCTTTTCGGGAGAAGGAATATCCTTCGTTGATCGTGAGAGCTTGTAATGGGCTAAGTTGGGACACCCCTGCAGGGTATAAACTTTCGAGAGCCGTGCCCGTGGTTATGTGGCAGATGGGAATTTGTTAATACCCGGTTGTAGAGAACTTGACACTTGACTTAATTAAAATGAGTCAACCGCATGTGTAGCCGTGATGGTCTCTTTTCGGCGGAGCCTGGGAAGTGAACACGATTTGAGTTATGTTTGAACGTAAGTAGTTTCAGGATCACTTCTTGATCACTTCTAGCTTCCCGACCATTGCGTAGCTTCTCATCTTACTCTTATTTGCGTATGTTAGCCACCATATTTGCTTAGCGCTTGCTGCAGCTCCACCTCATTACCTTATCCTACCCATAAGCTTAAATAGTCTTGATCTCGCGGGTGTGAGATTGTTGAGTCCTCGTGACTCACGGATACTTCCAAACAGTTGCAGGTGCCGATGATACCAGTGCAGGTGATGCTACCGAACTCAAGTGGGAGTTCGACGAGGACCTTGGTAGTTACTATGTGTCGTTTCCTGATGATTAGTAGAGGAGCCTAGTTGGGACGATCGGGGATCTAGCATTTGGGGTTTATCTTCCTTTCATTTGGTTGTCCGTAGTCAGACTATGAGTGTATTTTGGATGATGAATGAATTGTTTATGTATTGTGTGACGTGGCGAGTGTAAGCCAACTCTATTTAGCCATGTCTTATTCATTACATGGGATGTTTGTGAAGATGACCCTTCTTGTGACAAAACCACTATGCGGTTATGCCTCTAAGTCGTGCCTCGACACGTGGGAACTATGGTCGCATGGTGGGCGTTACAAGATGGTAATCAGAGCCATCCCTGACTTAGGAGCCCCCTGCTTGATCGAATCGTTGACGTTGTTGAGTCTAGAACAAAAATGTTGAGTCTTAGGATTATATATATCGAAGAGTAGGATTATTTTTACTCCTCAGTCCCTTCGTCGCTCTGGTGAGGTCTCCTGACGTAGATGTTTTGACTTTCCTCTACTCAAATTTCATGAAAAAAATTAGGATCACGCAGGTATCTTGGAATAATTCTGATATTCTTGTGATGAGAACATTGTTCTTAGTGCCTCCTGACATTTAGGGGAAGTGGCAGTGTCCCGGGGAGTTGAGCTCCGAGGTGTTGTCGTCACAATTTTATCGTTGCAGTTCTGGAATACATGAGTACGCCGACATCGAAAATCTCTTTTATGCAGTTCTTGGTGAGATAACCTCGACGCCACCAGTACTGGGGCGGGAGTTCGGGAGTATTGCCATAACTCGTATAACAGTTGCTTTTCGAAGGTTGAGGTACATGATTTCCGAAGGTTTTTGCTACCTCTTGAGCACTGTGTTGGTTTTCCCTTGAAGAGGAAAGGGTGATGCAGTAAAGCAACGTAAGTATTTCCATTAGTTTTTGAGAACCACGGCATCAATCCAGTAGCAGACCACGCGCGAGTCACCTCGTACCTACACAAACAAATAAGAACCTCGCAACCAACGCGATAAAAGGGGTTGTTAATCCCTTCACGGTCACTTGCAAGAGTGAGATCTGATAGAGATAATAATAATAAGATAAATATTTTTGGTATTTTTATGATATAGATTGAAAGTAAAGATTGCAAAATAAAATAGATTGGAAACTTGTATGATGGAAAATAGACCCGAGGGCACTAGTGGCTTCTCTCAAGATAGCATACGTATTACAGTGGGTGAACAAATTACTGTCGAGCAATTGATAGAAAAGCGAATAATTATGAGAATATCTAGGCATGATCATGTATATAGGCATCATGTCCGCGACAAGTAGACCGACTCCTACCTGCATCTACTACTATTACTCCACACATCGACCGCTATCCAGCATGCATCTAGAGTATTAAGTTCATAAGAACAGAGTAACGCCTTATGCAAGATGACATGATGTAGAGGGATAAACTCATGCAATATGATATAAACCCCATCTTTTTATCCTCGATGGCATCAATACAATACGTGTCGTTTCCCCTACTGTCACTGGGATCGAGCACCGCAAGATTGAACCCAAAGCTAAGCACTTCTCCCATTGCAAGAAAGATCAATCTAGTAGGCCAAACCAAACTAATAATTCGAAGAGACTTGCAAAGATAAACCAATCATACATAAAAGAATTCAGAGAAGAATCAAATATTGTTCAGAGATAATCTGGATCATAAACCCACAATTCATCGGATCTCGACAAACACACCGCAAAAGAAGATTACATCGGATAGATCTCCAAGAGAATCGAGGAGAACTTTGTATTGAGATCCAAAGAGAGAGAAGAAGCCATCTAGCTACTAGCTATGGACCCCGAAGGTCTAAAGTAAACTACTCACACATCATCGGAGAGGCCATGGAGTTGATGTAGAGGCCCTCCGTGATCAATGCCCCCTCTGGCGGAGCTCCGGAAGAGGCCCCAAGATGAGATCTCTCGGGTACACAAGGTTGCGGTGGTGGAATTAGGTTTTCGTGATGCTCCTGGATGTTTGCGGGGTACGTGGACTTATATAGGAGGAAGAAGTAGGTCGGTGGAGCAACGAGGGGGCCACGAGGGTGGAGGGCGCGCCTAGGGGGGTAGGCGCGCCGCCTGCCTTGTGGCCTCCTTGATTGTTTCTTGACACCCACTCCAAGTCTCCTGGATCACGTTTGTTGAGAAAATCACGTTCCCGAAGGTTCCATTCCGTTTGGACTCCGTTTGATATTCCTTTTCTGCGAAACACTGAAATAGGCAAAAAACAACAATTTGGGTTGGGCCTCCGGTTAATAGGTCAGTCCCAAAAATGATATAAAAGTGTAAACTAAATCCTATTAACATCCAAAACAGATAATATAATTGCATGGAGCAATCAAAAATTATATATACATTGGAGACGTATCAAGCATCCCCAAGCTTAATTCCTGCTCGTCCTCGAGTAGGTAAATGATAAAAAAAGAATTTTTGATGTGGAATGCTTTCTAACATATTTCTCAATGTAATTTTTCTTTATTGTGGCATGAATGTTCAGATCCGAAAGATTCAAGATAAAAGTTTAATATTGACATAGAAATAATAATACTTCAAGTATACTGTCGGCGTTCTGGGAACGGGGGTCCCCAGAGTTGCCTGCCTGCGGCCTGTGGTGTGGCTCAAAGGGGGCCCAGCACGGCCCATCTTCACCAACACAAGACTCAAGACCCTCGCGAGGGGCCAAGCCTCGCGGGGTGGACGACACGGAGCTTCCTCAGGCACGGCCTCGTCAGGCTGGCTCGTGAGGAGGCGGAGAGATCAAGGCAGGGTACCTCGCGAGGTGCCCGTGACGCAAGCCATGACGACTCAGGGCACCAGGCGGGTGCCAGCCCGCGCAGCGTCCTCCTTTCCTCTTTGGTGCAAAGGGGGCAAGCACAGCTGCGGAGTACCGAGGCATCAGGCAAAGGTTGCCATTTCGGTGCAACGAGACCAAGACCAGGAGGACTACGAGACGGAGGTCACCGTGGAGCCCAATAGGGCGTCATCACCAGAGCTTTGCGCAGGCGAAGACTGCTTTTGTCAGGATAGTTGATACTTGTTGTCCCGCTTCAAATTAGCCCACCATTGTTGGCTCCCTTCCCGCTCGATATTTGGGAAGAGGACCAGCGCCTCTATAAATAGGACCAGCCACCCACATAGCAAGGGGGTTGGGCGGCAAGTACGAGTAAGGCAGTGAGTGAGTGAGAGAGAGAGAGAAAGAGAAAGGTGGCTGAACTCCTCCCAGCAGTTCATCACCCCAGCCAAGAACAGACCCTCGTGAGGCTGTTCTTCCTTGTATCGTTCATCATCATCAGCCCCAAGAGGCAATCCATCCACCACACACTGGAGTAGGGTATTACACCACAACGGTGGCCCGACCAGTATAAACCTCACGTCTCTTGTGCAGTTCTTTCAGTAGTCTAGATCTTTGCGAGGCGGAGAGGTAGAAGGCGTAATCTCCGTGCGCACCCCAGTGTTCGAACCTTAAGGGTCTGCCGGAACCCGAAATCTGACATTTGGCGCGCCAGGTAGGGGTGCGCCGGAATTCGTTGTCCACCGCCCCATTCTCCTCCGACCGTCGCATCCATGTCCGACGCTCGTCGAGCCCGCACCGAGCGCCGGGCCGCCATCGCTTCCCACGTCGCCTAGACGGCGCCCGTCGGTGGATGTCCTCGTCGTTCCCCGTCGCCCGCCATCAACGCCGCCACCGGCCCGGCGGGGGGCGAGCAGCAAGCGTCGTCTCAGCATCCATCCGTGCGGCAAGACGGCCGCACCGCTACTCCATCGCTCGCACCAGCTGGTTCTTCGTCCCGCGCGCTGCGCACCCCCTTGGAGGCTCGAGCTGCGCTCCTCGCGGCAAACGAGCTCCTGCGCTACCGTCCCGTCGACGACGTCTACGAAGAGTGGCTCGACCGCGTCGCCGATCTCGTCCGCGCCGCAGGGGGCTTTCCCGCGCCATCCGTTCCGCTGCGCCACACCCCGCCCCGCACGGGCAACGAAGATCTGGAGGCGTACCAGCCGCCTCCTCTCCAAGAAGACGCCATGGCTCCAAGGCGCGTGGCCCCTGGGCGGAACCCACCCCGTCAGGTGCCAGCGCAGCAAGAACGGAGCTGCCAAGAAGTCCCTCGCCCGCCAGGAGCTGCCCGGGCGCTCCCTGCTCCCGCACGCCGCGACCCTACTCTAGCTCCGGCACGCCAAGACCCCGCGCTGCTCCTAGCTGCAGCGCATGGGGACCCTCAAGACCAAGCTCTCCACTAGCCGAAGCCTTTCGTGGCCACCGCAGGCTGCCGTGCCTACACCACCGAGCTGCGTAGCATCACGTGGCCCGGCAAGTTCAAGCCAGACCTGCCTCCTCGTTACGATGGCACGATTAACCCTGCAGAGTTCCTCCAGCTCTATGAGCTGGGCATCGAAGTTGCTAGCGGGGACGAAAAGGTCATGGCGAACTGGTTCCCCATGGCACTCAAGGAAGGAGCTCGCACCTGGCTCCTGAATCTGGCTCCAGACATGATCTCTTCCTGGGACCAGATGCGCACCCGCTTCGTCGCCAACTTCCAAGGTACTCGCGACCGGCCACCCGGCGTGAGCGACATGCGCCGCATCAAGCTACAACCTGGAGAGACCCTGCAAAAGTACATCCAGCGCTTCAACAGCACGCGCCTCAAGATCCCCAAGGTGTCCGAGGAGGCCATCATCTCGGCCTTCTCCGATGGTGTGCGCAACGTCAAGATGAAGGAGGAGCTGGCAATGCATGAAGACCTGTGCACCTCCCTGGAGCTGTTCAACTTGGCGACCAAGTGCGCCAGGGCTAAGGAGGGACGCCTCTCCCTCCACGAGCTGCCTGCCGCAGACCCAGAGGAGAAGAAGCCCAAGGCCAAGGACGTGAAGCGCAAGGGGGCTGCCGTGCTCGCGGCAGAACCAGACACCAAGCGGGGCAAAGATCTGTCTGAGTCCTCCAGGGGCAGCCGGTACTGTGTGTACCACGACCTCCACACCCACAACACCAACGAATGCCAAGAACTCCGCGCCGTGTGAGAAGGAAGGATCGGCCGTCGTCCCGACCGCGCCGATCGGGGCTACGGCCAAGGAGGAGGAAGAAACGCAGGACGCTGGGAAGACCGCGGCCCGCGCCAAGTGTGGCGCGATCAACCTCGCGAGGACCGCTGGCGAGACCTGCCTCGCGAGGGGGACTGGAGGGATCAGCCTCGTGAGGATCGCCCATAGGGCAACGCAGGCCTCCCTCCACTGCCGCCTTAGCCAAGGAGGAACGAGGACCACCATCAAGACGAAGGGGCTGGGGGCTTCCAGGAGTCACGTGCAATCGCCTGCATCCTGGGCGGAGCTCAAGCCCCAGCCTCCCAACGCATCTTCAAGCAGTTTTCCCGCTAAGTGAACGCAGTCCTCCCCAGGCTTGAAGCAACGCGCCCTCTCAGGTGGTCGGCATGCGCCATCACATTCAGCTCAGCGGATCAACTCAAGTGTGCGGCCACAGCCGGAGTCCTCCGGATGCTTTGCTCCCCAGTCATCAGCAATGTACTGGTCACCAGGACCCTCATCGATGGTGGGGCAGGGCTCAACATCCTGTTCGTGGAAACGTTCAACAATCTCCAAGTGCCCTACGACCAGCTGCAGCCAACCAAGCCCTTCTCCGGGGTCACCGACGGCTCCACGGTCCCGATTGGGCAGGTCCGCCTCCCTGTCACCTTCGGGGCACGCGACAACTACCGCACCGAGCTCATCGACTTCGACGTCGCCCACATCCGCCTCCCATACAACGCCATCCTCGGGTACCCAGCGCTGGCCAAGATCATGGCCGTAACTCACCATGGCTACAACGTCCTCAAGATGCCAGGAAGTGGCGGAGTCATCACGATGCCCTGTGAAGAGAAGGATGCAGTGTGTTCCCTGGAGAGAGCCTTTCAGGCCGCGTCACTGGAAGACCCGGATCGCGGAAGCAGGATGCTTCCCGAGACCACCCCCAAGAAGAAGAAGACATCGTCCGGACCGGCCCCTCAGGGCCCGCATCTGCCCAGGGGGAGCCTCCTTCCATCGCATAGGAATGCGCGCCCGGCGCCCTCCTCAGGCAGGGCTCGGGGGCTCTCCCCTGGAGGGCCACCGACCTGGCTAGGGTCACGAGGGAGGCGCTTGGGCACCACATGGAGGCGTGTTTTGAAGAACCTTTCCCTCAAGAAGGAGCAAGGCAAGGAAGGTCAGACCCACAGGAGTTCGTCGACAAGGCCATTCAAGAACTACAGGAATCAAGAATCATGAGAGGTTGCCGCCGTCTACCGGCTGTGGCTCCCCATCTAGGCGAGGATGGTGGGCTGCGCGTCTGCATCGACGTACCAAGGCTCAACCAAGTCGCTACGATGGAGCGCCTCTGGCCCTCGCGAGTGGGGCGCTGCGGGGGTCCGCCCCACAGCTACGTTCGCATGCCTTACGGCTTGCCGAGCGCGGTTGCTACGTGCCAGCGCCTCGTGAGGGGCATCATGGAGGCTCAAGACTCAAGACCCTCACGAGGGGCCAAGCCTTGCGGGGCGGACGACACGGAGCTTCCTCAGGCACGGCCTCGTCAGGCTGGCTCGCGAGGAGGTGGAGAGATCAAGGCGGGGTACCTCGCGAGGTGCCCGTGACGCAAGCCATGACGACTCAGGGCGCCAGGCGGGTGCCAGCCCGCGCAGCGTCCTCCTTTCCTCTTTCGTGCAAAGGGGGCAAGCGCAGCCGCGGAGTACCGAGGCATCAGGCAAAGGTTGCCATTTCGGTGCAACAAGACCAAGACCAGGAGGACTACGACACGGAGGTCACCGTGGAGCCCAAGACAGCGTCATCACCAGAGCTTTGCGCAGGCGAAGACTGCTTTTGTCAGGATAGTTGATGCTTGTTGTCCCCCTTCAAATTAGCCCGCCATTGTTGGCTCCCTTCCCGCTCAATATTTGGGAAGAGGACCAGGGCCTCTATAAATAGGACCAGCCACCCACATAGCAAGGGGGTTGGGCGGCAAGTAAGAGTAAGGTAGTGAGTGAGTGAGAGAGAGAGAGAGAGAGAGAGAAAGAGAAAGGTGGCTGAACTCCTCCCAGCAGTTCATCACCCCAGCCAAGAACAAACCCTCGCGAGGCTGTTCTTCCTTGTATCGTTCATCATCATCAGCCCCAAGAGGCAATCCATCCACCACACACTGGAGTAGGGTATTACACCACAACGGTGGCCCGAACCAGTATAAACCTCGTGTCTCTTGTGCAGTTCTTTCAGTAGTCTAGATCTTTGCGAGACGGAGAGGTAGAAGGCGTAATCTCCATGCGCACCCCAGTGTTTGAACCTTAAGGGTCTATCGGAACCCGAAATCCGACATATAATAACTAAGCAATCATGTCTTCTCAAAATAACATGGCCAAAGAAAGTTATCCCTACAAAATCATATATTCTGGCTATGCTCTATCTTCACCACACAAAGTATTTAAATCATGCACAACCCCGATGACAAGCCAAGCAATTGTTTCATACTGTTGATGTTCTCAAACTTTTCCAATCTTCACGCAATATATGAGGTGAGCCATGGATATAGCACTATTGTGGAATAGAATGGTGGTTGTGGAAGACAAAAAAAGACAAGATAGTCTCACATCAACTAGGCGTATCAACGGGCTATGGAGATGCCCATCAATAGATATCAATGTGAGTGAGTAGGGATTGCCATGCAACGGATGCACTAGAGCTATAAGTGTATGAAAGCTCAACAAAAGAACTAAGTGGGTGTGCATCCAACTTGCTTGCTCATGAAGACCTAGGCCAATTTTGAGTAAGCCCAATCATTGGAATATACAAGCCAAGTTCTATAATGTAAAATTCCCACCAGTATATAAAAGAGATAACATAGGAGACTCTCTATCATGAAGATCATGGTGCTACTTTGAAGCACAAGTGTGGAAAAAGGATAGTAACATTGTCCCTTATCTCTTTTTCTCTTATTTTTTATTTTTTATCTGGGCCTTCTTTCTTTCTTTTTTATTTTGGCCTCTTTTTTTCGTCCGGAGTCTCATCCCGGCTTGTGGGGGAATCATAGTCTCCATCATCCTTTCCTCATTGGGACAATGCTCTAATAATGATGATCATCACACTTTAATTTACTTACAACTCAAGAATTACAACTCAAAATACTTAGAACAAAATATGACTCTATGTGAATGCCTCCGGCGGTGTACCAGGATGTGCAATGATGCATGAGTGACATGTATGAAATTATGAACGGTGGCTTTGCCACAAATACGATGTCAACTACATGATCATGCAAGCAATATGACAATGATGAAGCATGTCATAATAATGGAACGGTGGAAAGTTGCATGGCACTATATCTCAGAATGGCTATGGAAATGCCATAATAGGTAGGTATGGTGGATGTTTTGAGGAAGGTATATGGTGGGTTTATGGTACCGGTGAAAGTTACGCGATACTAGAGAGGCTAGCAATGGTGGAAGGGTGGGAGTGCGTATAATCCATGGACTCAACATTAGTCATAAAGAACTCACATACTTATTGCAAAAATCTATTAGTTATCAAAACAAAGTATTATGCGCATGCTCCTAGGGGGATAGATTGGTAGGAAAATACCATCGCTCGTCCCCGACCGCACTCATAAGGAAGACAATCAATAAATAAATCATGCTCCGACTTCATCACATAACGGTTCACCATACGTGCAAGCTACGGGAATCACAAACTTCAACACAAGTATTTCTCAAATTCCCAACTACTCAACTAGCATGACTCTAATATCACCATCTCCATATCTCAAAACAATTATCAAGTATCAAACTTCTCATAGTATTCAATGCACTTCTATGAAAGTTTTTATATTATTCCTAAAAGCAATTTTCCATGTTGTTCTAAAGGACTCTCAAAATAATATAAGTGAACCATGAGAGATCAATTGTTTCTATAAAATAAAACCACCACCGTGCTCTAAAAGATATAAGTGAAGCACTAGAGCAAAAACTATATAGCTCAAAAGATATAAGTGAAGCACATAGAGTATTCTAATAAATTTCAAATCGTGTGAGTCTCTCTCAAAAGGTGTGTACAGAAAGGATGATTGTGGTAAACTAAAAATCAAAGACTCAAATCATACAAGACGCTCCAAGCAAAACACATATCATGTCGTGAATAAAAATATAGCTCCAAGTAAAGTTACCAATAGACGAAGACAAAAGAGGGGATGCCTTCCGGGGCATCCCCAAGCTTAGGCTTTTTGGTGTCCTTGAATTTTACCTTGGGGTGCCATGGGCATCCCCAAGCTTAGGATCTTGCCACTCCTTGTTCCATAATCCATCAAATCTTTACCCAAAACTTGAAAACTTCACAACACAAAACTCAAAATAGAAAATCTCGTGAGTTTCGTTAGCGAAAGAAAACAAAACACCACTTCAAGGTACTGTAATGAAATCATTATTGATTTATATTGGTGTTAAACCTACTGTATTACAACTTCTCTATGGTTTATAAACTCTTTTACTATCCATAGATTCATCAAAATAAGCAAACAACACACGAAAAACAGAATCTGTCAAAAACAGAACACTCTATAGTAATCTGTAGCTAACGCACTTCTGGAACCCCAAAAATTCTAAAATAAATTTCTGGACGTTAGGAATTTATCTATTAATCATCTACAAAAATAATTAACTAAATATCACTTTCCAAATAAAAATGGCAGCAATTCTCGTGAGCACTAAAGTTTCTGTTTTTTACAGCAAGATCAAAAAGACTTTCCCCAAGTCTTCCCAACGGTTCTACTTGGAACTAACACTAATTAAACACAAAAAACACAACCAAAAGAGAGGCTAGATAAATTATTTATTACTAAACAGGAGCAAAAATCAAAGAATAAAAATAAAATTGGGTTGCCTCCCAACAAGCGCTATCGTTTAACGCCCCTAGCTAGGCATAAATGCGAAGATAGATCTAGGTATTGCCATCTTTGGTAGGCAATCCATAAGTGGATCTCATAATAGATTAGTATGGTAATTTAACTTTATTTCTAGGGAAGTGTTCCGTGCCTATCCTTAATGGAAATTGGAATTTAATAATCCCTTCCTTCATATCAATAATTGCACCAATCGTTCTAAGGAAAGGTCTATCAAGAATAATAGGACATGAAGGATTGGAATCTATATCAAGAACAATGAAATCTACGGGCACATAATTCCTATTTGCAACAATTAGAACATCATTAATCCTTCCCATAGGTTTCTTAATGGTGGAATCCGCAAGATGCAAGTTTAAAGAACAATCATCAAAATCACAGAAACCTAGCAAATCACACAAAGTTTTTGGAATCGTGGAAACACTAGAACCCAAATCACACAAAGCAACACTCATGATCTTTAATTTATTTTATAGTAGGTTCCCACTCATCATAAAGTTTTCTAGGGATACTTCAAACTCCAGTTTTTCTTCATAAGATTGCGTCAAAGCATCAATGATATGTTTAGTAAAAGCTATATTTTGACTATAAGCATGAGGAGAATTTAGCACGGATTGCAACAAGGAAATACAATCTATCAAAGAGAAATTATAATAATTAAATTCCCTGAAATCCAAGATAGTGGGTTCATTGCTATTTAAAGTTTTAACCTCTTCAATCCCACTTTTAACAATTTTTGCATCAAGATCTAAAAACTCCAAATTTTTGGGACGCTTTCTAACTAAAGTTGACTCATCTCCAGTCCCATTATTATCAAGATTCATATTGCAAAACAAAGATTTAATAGGGGACACATCAATAACTTTTAGATCTTCATCCTTATTATCATGAAAACTAGAAGAACACGCTTTCACAAAACAATATTTTTAGCACGCATCCTAGCGGTTCTTTCTTTGCACTCATCAATGGAAATTCTCATGGCTTTGAGAGACTCATTGATATCATGATTAGGTGGAATAGATCTAAGTTTCAAAGAATCAACATCAAGAGAAATTCTATCCACGTTCCTAGACAACTCATCAATCTTTAGCAATTTTTCTTCAATCAAAGCATTGAAACTCGTTTGTGAAGTAATAAACTCTTTTATACTAGATTCAAAACTAGAGGCCGTCTTATTATAATTTCCATGGGAATTGTTGTAGGAATTACCATAATTGTTAGAGGAATTACTAGGAAATATCCTAGGATTAAAATTACCTCCATACGCGTCATTTCCAAAATTGTTCCTACCAATAAAATTCACATCCATAGATTCATTATTATTCTCAATCAAAGTAGACAATTCTTTCATGACCTCCTATGTCATATCAAGGCTTTTCTCTGAACATGGCACCACTAGGCGGCCCTTGAAGTATAAGGTGACATCATCAACAATAGTGAAGAAGGAGGGCTTGCCTTCTACGAGGTAGCGCTTAATCTTGTGGGCTTGAGAGTCATATCCCTGAATTCTCTTGATGGAGTCCAAGAGATCTGGTTCAACAGCCAGGGTATTGAGGGAACCCTGGGAAACAACACGGAGGTTCATCTTGCAAAACTCATTAGGAAGGGGAGCGAGGGCACCAGGAGGAACAATATGGAGGTTCAGCTTTCTGAATTATTCAACAAGAGAGGGCTGAACTTTGCGAACCTGGAGGTGGTTGCAGTAAGACTTGGGGCTCAAGGCATCAGCCATTACATTAGCCTTGCCTGGGGTATAGGATATACCCACGTCAAAGTCTGCAACAGTCTCCATCCATCTCTATTGACGGAGGTTCAGGTCTGGTTGAGTAAACAGATACTTCAGACTTTGGTGGTCGGTGAAGATCTCGCAACGATTACCAAGAAGGTAATGCTGCCACTGCTTCAAAGCATGAATGACAGCAACAAGCTCGAGGTCATGAACTGGGTAGTTTTCTTTGTGAGGGCGTAGTTGACAAGAGGCATAAGCAATCACTCTGCGCTCTTGCATTAGGACACAACCCAGTCCTTGACGGGAAGTGTCGCAGTAAATGACGAAGTCCTTCATAGTATCAGGTGGAGCAAGCACTCGGGCAGAAGTGAACTTGTCTTTGAGCGCCTGGAAACTTTCCTGACACTTGTCTGCCATTGGAACTTGACGCCCTTATGTAACAGGTTAGTCAGAGGCCTAGCGATCTTGGAGAAGTTCTCGACGAATCGACGACAATAGCTGGCGAGACCGAGAAAACTTCAGACTTGCTTGGCATTCTTCGGAGGAGTCCAATCGAGAATAGCCTGAACTCGTTCAGGGTTGACAGCAATACCATCCTTGGAGATGACATGCCCAAGATAGATTACTTCGGTGAGCCAGAACTCACACTTGGAATACTTAGCATATAATTGATGCTCCTGTAGCTTTTCCAGCAGAAGACGAAGATGTTCAGCATGTTCCTCCTTGTTCTTGGAAAATACAAGGATATCATCCAGATAAACCACGACGAACTTGTTGAGGTAATCCATGAATATATAGTTCATCAGACGAGAGAAGGTGGCGGGAGCATTCGTTAAGCCGAATGACATGACGGTGTACTCGTATGATCCATACTGAGTCACGAAGGCGGTCTTTGGGATATCCTCTTCACGAACACGGATCTGGTGGTAACCCAACCTCAAGTCAAGTTTGGAGAACACTGATGAACCAGCCAGTTGATCATAAAGATCATTAATCCGAGGGGAGGGATACTTGTTCTGAATAGTGGCTTGGTTAATAGGACGATAGTCTTGGACTAATCGGTTCATCCCATCCTTCTTCTTAACAAAGAGAGAAGGTGCTCCCCAAGGAGAGCAACTAGGGCGAATGAAACCTTTGCCAAGAGATTTGTCAATTTCCTCCTTAAGATCAATGAGTTCATGCGGCAGCATCTTGTAGGGTCGTTTGGCTATAGGGGTGGTGCCTGGTTTCAAGTCGATGATGAATTTGACAGCTCTAGCAGGGGGAATCCCTAGAAGTTCTTCCGTAAAGACGTCTTACAATTCGCGAACGACGGGAATGTTTTCAATGCCCTTGAGTGGTGCAGCGTTCAATGCATTCAAGGCATAAAGCCGTGCATCGGCATTTTGAACCAGATGAGCCTCGTGAGTAACTATTTCATCGGAAGGGTGTAGCAGATGGACGGTCTTAGTGGCGCAAACTATAGAAGTAGTATGCGCTTTCAACCAATCCATCCCCAGAATGAGGTCAATGTTAGACGACTTCAGGATAATGAGAGAGGCATAGAATTCCAGCCCTTCGATTTCCACGGGGACGTTGATGCCAACCAGTGAGGTTTGACATTGTCCCACGGGGTTTTTTACCAATACCGAAGTGTCCATCTCCTCACATTTAACGTTGTGCTTGTATGCCAAATCTTTGACATGAATGAATGCGATGCTCCTGAATGGAATAAAACAGATGCAGGTACTGAATTTATGAGGAGTGTACCCATCACATTAGCAGGCTGGTCTTGAGCTTCATTGAGATCAACGTGGTTGGCATGAACACGACCATAAGACCTGGCATTGGTGTTGCAGGGATGGGTTCTTCCATGGACAGCTGCAGGAAGGGCCAGTTGATTCTGGTTCTGGTTGCATTCCCTAGCACGGTTTCCTGGTTGACCACACCTGAAGTACAGACCATTATTGGGAGTGGAGACAGGAGCTCAGGGTGGTGGAGCTGGAAGTCTTGGCTGCCTAGTTGGTGGGGGAGGCAGACGCGGTGCAGCATAGGACTGCCTTGGAGCAGGTGCAGTTGGCTGGTACATGCTATTGGGAATCCATATCCTACGCTTCTCCGAGGATGGGCCCGAAGATGAGCCCGTGTCATGGTTGCGCCTGTGAGAGCTCTGGTGTTCCTGCAGACCAGTTTCGACATTGATGGCCTTGTTCACCAAGGTGGCGAAATCAGCAAAGTCATGCACTAGAAGTGCGAGCTTGATGTCAGCTTGAAGGCCATCACGGAACTTCTCCTGTCTGCGTGCATCAGTTGCAATGTCTTCTTCAACATAGCGGGACAAGTCCAGAAACTCCCGCTGATAAGCTTCCACAATTTTGTTGCCTTGGGTGAGGTTGCGAAACTCGCACTTCTTCCGGTCCATGACTCCCTGACGAATGAAGCGGGCACGGAAAGCAGCTTGGAAGTCTGGCCAGGTGATGATTGTTCCAACCGGCAGCGTACGCCTGTGGCTGTCCCACCATTGAGTAGCGGGTCCTTTCAGGAAGAAGGAAGCAAAGGTGACATAGCTGGTAGGAGCTACATTAGCAGACTCCATCTCATAGGTGATGTCATGGAGCCAGTCATTAGCATCCAGAGGCTGAGTTGAGCTGCGATACACAGTTGGGTTGAGGGGCATGAAATCCTGCAAAGTCACTTGGGCTGGCTGCTAGCTCACATTGGGGCGAGGAAACTGAGCCATAATATTCTCCATGAACTGGCGATTCAGCTCAAACTGTTGCATCATACCGGCCATGTACTCAGGCGGTGGTGGGGGATGGCCACCACGACCACGACCACTTGGTCTAACCAGCCTGCTAATATATAACAGGGGTAGTTCAGCATTGAGAATTTGCAAGGACAAGAATCATTCATGATGAAACATGCATAATGAAAGGAACACGATAGATACTACATAGTAGTTGGCATATCTTACAAAAGAGATCATGCGTGGAGTTCGGTACACAGAGTTTAGTACATAGACTAAGAACATCATAGGCGGCACGCAAGCTCGCGGCCAATGCATCTAATACTAATAAGCAAGCCTACATCAATCCTAGGAGGAACTGTGGGGGTAGGTGTAGCCTGACAGCTGGTAGTGACGCGACGAGAAGTCCTCCACATGTGCAGCTTGGGGTCTGCGGATGCTCTGGTGCGGAACCTGACGCGCAGGTGGCAGAAGAGGACCACGTGCGGGAGAGTAGCCTCCCACATCTGGCCAGCTGACACCCTGGGGCATCACGGTCCTGGCAGGGTAGATCACATAACGCGACAGATCACTAGATCGGACAGAGGGGTGCAACAGCGTCAGAGCACAGTACAGGTGCTGACGGGTGGTGTACAACTCGTGGCGGAGAGCTCGATTAGCTCTATCCAACCCATCAGCATGCAGAACCAGGTTCTGATGGTAGAAGGGCTCTCGGGTGACAGTGGAGTAGGCAGCAGTGTAGTACCCCTCCGCACCAACATCGGATGCGATAGCAATGTGGTTGAAAGGGGAGGTGTCCAACTCTCGATACTCTCCATGAAGATGTGCCAGAGCAGCATAAGCAGCATCGTGGACCGCCATGTCGATAGTCACTCCAACACCATGAGCAGTGTGCAGCACGGTAGTGGAGTCATACTCCCAAGAGTAGAGGTGGACGATGGCACGGTACTGCTCCTGGTTAAAGTCCTGGTACTCCTCGTAGACGGTGTACTCAGGGTGCCAGCAATAACCTAGATAGGTCATCGTCTCAACCAACACAATAGGTGATCCTGAGGCACTAGTGGCCGTCGTGTGGCGCATGACCTGTCTCGTGGGTTCCATCTAAAAACTAAGATGTTTCAAATGAGTTAAATCACAGTGTGGATAATGTTCAAAATACTACTCTAAAGAATAACTAGGGCTTATCCAACTTTGGGGTGAATGTGGTCGAGGGAACCTAATGTTAGAGTTAGTAAATTCGTTTGACCCAAGTAGAAGAGAGTTCAGAGTCCCAGAGTAAGGATCGAGGATTAAACGATCCTAATACCACCCAAATGGCGATGTGGGCCCGTAAGACACACAACCATGTTAGTAAAAAGTTTTGTAATGTCTAGACTCAACTTCGGCCAAGGAGTGTGGAAGGGGGATTCCTACATGCAGTTGGCTCTGATACAAACTTGTGACGCCCCCGATTCAATCGTACACTAATCATACATGCAAACGTGTACGATCAAGATCAGGGACTCACGGGAAGATATCACAACACAACTCTACAAATAAAATAAGTCATACAAGCATCATATTACAAGTCAGGGGCCTCAAGGGCTCGAATACAAGAGCTCGATCATAGACGAGTCAGCGGAAGCAACAATATCTGAGTACAGACATAAGTTAAACAAGTTTGCCTTAAGAAGGCTAGCACAAACTGGGATACATATCGAAAGAGGCGCAGGCCTCCTGCCTGGGATCCTCCTAAACTACTCCTAGTCGTCGTCAGCGGCTTGCACGTAGTAGTAGGCACCTCCAGTGTAGTAGGAGTCGTCGTCAATGGTGGCATCTTGCTCCTGGACTCCAATGTCTGGTCGCAACAATCGTGTATAGAAAGGTGGGAAAGAGGGAGCAAGGCAACCGTGAGTACGCTTCCAAAGTACTCGCAAGCAAGGAACTACACTACATATGTATGCATTGGTATCAAATGGAAAAGGGTAGCATATGTGGACTGAACTGCAGAATGCCGGAATAAGAGGGGGATAACTAGTACTATTGAAGACTGCGCTTCTGGCCGCCTCCATGTTACAGCATGAGAAGAGAGTAGATGGTAAGTTAACCAAGTATCATCGCATAGCATAAGCCTACCCGATGATCCTCTCTTCGTCGCCCTGTGAGAGAGCGATCATCGGTTGTATCTGGCACTTGGAAGGGTGTGTTTTATTAAGTATCTGGTTCTAGTTGTCATAAGGTCAAGGTACAACTCCAAGTCATCCTGTTACCGAAGATCACGGCTATTCGAATAGATTAACTTCCCTGCTGGGGTGCACCACATTTCCCAACACGCTCGATCCCCTTTGTCCGGACACATTTTTCTGGGTCATGCCCGGTCTCGGAAGATCAACACGTTGCAGCCCCACCTAGGCACAACAGAGAGGTCAGCACGCCGGTCTAAATCCTATGGTGCAGGGGTCTGGGCCCATCGCCCATTGCACACCAGCACGTTGCGTACGCGGCCGGCGAGCAGACCTAGCCTCCCTTATACAAGAGCAGGCGTTCCAGTCCAACCCGGCGTGCGCCGCTCAGTCGCTGACATCACGAAGGCTTTAGCTGATACCACGACGTCGAGTGCCCATAACTATTCCCGCGTAGTTGGTTAGTGCGTATAGGCCAGTGGCCAGACTCGGATCAAATACCCAGATCTCATTAAGCGTGTTATTTTGAAATAACCACGGACGCCGACCAGGGCCATGCCCACCTCTCTCCTAGGTGGTCTCAACCTGCCCTGTCGCTCCGCCACAAAGTAACAGTCGGGGGCCGTCGGGAACCCAGGCCCACCACTAGCTGGGTGGAACCACCTGCCCCTTCAGCCCCCAACATTAGAATCACTTGCGGGTACTCAACGAGGCGACCTGACTTTAGTCACAGCATGTATTATGTGTAATATGTATAGTATATACCCGTGATCAACACCCGACGTGATCACGGCTCGATAGTATAGCATGGCAGGCAGACAAGAATGTAGGACCACTGATGATAAACTAGCATCCTATACTAAGCATTTAGGATTGCAGGTAAGGTATCAATAACTGTAGCAACAATGATGGGCTATGCATCAGGATAGGATTAACGGAAAGCAGTAACATGCTACACTACTCTAACGCAAGCAGTAGAGAGAAGAGTAGGCGATATCTGGTGATCAAGGGGGGCTTGCCTGGTTGCTCTGGCAAGTAGGGGTCGTCAACAACGTAGTCGACCGGGGCACCAGCAGCGGCGTCAGTCTCGGTGTCTAACGAGAGAAGAGGTGGAAGAAACAATAAATACCATGCAAACAGATGCATAGCGATGCATGACATGACAAGTAGCAGTGCTAGGGGTGCCCTAACGCGGTATGAGGTGATACCGGTGAAGGGGGGAAACATCCGGGAAGATATCCCCGGTGTTTCGCGTTTTCGGATAGATGAATCGAAGGGGGAAAGTTGCATGTTCTCTATGCTAGGGATGCGTGGCGGGCGAAGAGGCTACGTATCCGGATTCGTCTCATCGTTCTGAGCAACTTTCATGTACAAAGTTTTTCCATCCGAGCTGCGGTTTATTTTATATTGATTTTAAAAGATTTAAATCATTTTTAGCATTTATTTAATTATTTTATGTCCAACATTATCCAGAACACTGCATGCTGACGTCAGCATGACGTCAGCAGTCAACAGGGGTGTTGGCTGGTCAACCTGACGTGTGGGTCCCACATGTCATTGACTGTTTAGTCTAATTAGGGTTTAACTAATCTAATTACTGTTTAGTTAATTAACACTAGTTAATTATGTTAATTAAACATTAATTAATTAACTTAATTGATTTAATTAATTATTTATTTGATATATTATTATTATTCTTTTTTACAAACGTTCTGAGGGGTGGGCCCCTGTGTCATAGGCACGGGGCTTAGCGGGCGCCGGGTTCGCGAGCGCAGGGGCGCCGGGTTCGCGAGCGCAGGGGCGCCGCGGGTTACGGGCGCAGGCATCCGGCCCGATTGGGCAGATGCCCAGATCGACAGGGGGCGCCGGCCACGGGCACGGCAAGGCCGGCAGCCTGGGGCGGCAGCAGCAACGGCGAGGCCAGTGACAAACACCGGCGAGGAGCGCGGCGTAGGCGGCGAGGGAAGCGGCGCGGCGCGCGGCCGGACGGGGAGGTGGAAGGCGGAGGCCATGGCAGAGCTGGGCGGCAGAGCAAGGTAGTGGAGGCCACAAGCAGCGAGCGGTGGCGCAGCCGGGCAAGGACAGCACCGACGCAGGGAGCAGCCGCGCGGGGAGGGATGCAGGACGGTGCGCGCGTGGTCTCGGCGAGGTGCGGGCGCGGCGGCGGTCAGCGGGGAAGGCGGGAGGAGCGCACGGGGGCTGCAGGCGAGGCCAAGGGCCATGTGGGAGCGCGGCCGCGAGGCAGTGCAGAGGAGCTCCGAGGAGCGCGATGAGGCTGGAACGGCGGAGCCGCGGTAGGCGAGCGCCAGGGCAAAGGTGGGCGGCGAGGGCAGCCAGCAGCGGTGGTTTCCGGGCGGGGAGCAAGGGCGGTTGGGGCGGCGGCGCTAGCAGCAGGAGAGGAGCAACAGAGGCAGCGGTAGAGCCGCGTGAGGGAGAGTGGAGGACGCGGGGCACTGCGCAGGGCGCGGGCGGCTTCGAGCGGCGTGGCAAGGCGGTGGCCGGAGCGGGGCGTGGGGCACGGGACAGAGGGGAGGTGGAGGCCGAGCCTCACCGCGGGTGCAGGGAACGTGGCAGTGGGGTGCGGGGAGGAGACGGAGACGGCGTGATGGAGAGGAGGCAGGCTGGCGATGGTGTCCGGCGAGGTCCAGGTGGCGGTGCGGGCTCCGGACGGCGTCGGCGTGGCGACGAGGCGATGGGGTCGGGGCGGGTCGAGCCCCCGATCCAATTGGGGGGAGAGTCGGAGGAGTGGGGGTCGTGGGGTGAAAGCACAAGTGCTCCCTGGGTGGTTTTGGTAATTAATGTTAACATATCTCTTGTTGGACTAACACTTTTACCTAGTATGTTTCAGATAAGTTCAACAATGGAGTGGCATGGACTAGAGGATGTGGAACCCCTTCAAGATCCTAAGGACGAAGGATTGGCTCAAGCTTCAAGATCAAAACTCTACATTTTATATTTTAGTGATCCAAGATCACATTGAGTCTATAGGAAAAGCCAATACTATCAAGATGGGATGAGGTGTTGCTTAATGGCTTGCTTGCTCAAAGTGCTTAGTGATATGCTCCAAAACCCTCAACTACCTTCCCACATCCACATATGACCTAAACCAATAGTCAAACTCGGCCCCACCGATTCTATCTATCCGGCGCCACCGAGTTTCAGATGTCATAGCCACTGCCACAAACCCTAGCAAATCGGTTTCACCGATAGGGATCTCGGTCTCACCGAGATGGGATTGTAATCTCTCTGTGTATGTCCATTACCAAAATCGATCTCACCGAGTTTGAGCAATCGGTACTACCGAGATTACAATGCAAACCCTCTGGTTAGCTTATTACCAAAATCGGTCCCACCCAGTTTGTGTAATTGGTCTCACCGAGTTTGCCTGACCAACTCTCTGGTTAGCTTATTACCAAAATCGGTCCCATCGAGTTTGTGTAATCGGTCACACCAAGATTACGTTATGCCCTAACCCTAACCATATCGGTCCTACCGAGTTGCATCTCAGTCCCACCGAAAATCCTAACGGTCACTAAGTTTGCTGAATTGGTCCAACCGAGTTTAACCATTCGGTCCCACCGAGTTTGGCAAATTGTGTGTGACGGTTAGATTTTGTGTGGAGGCTATATATACCCCTCCACCCACTCTTCATTCGTGGAGAGAGCCATCAGAACATACCTACACTTCCAATACACATTTTCTGAGAGAGAACCACCTACACTTGTGTTGAGGTCAAGATATTCCATTCCAACCATATGAATCTTGATCTCTAGCCTTTCCCAAGTTGCTTTCCACTCAAATCTTCTTTCCACCAAATCCAAATCCCGTGAGAGGGAGTTGAGTGTTGGGGAGACTATCATTTGAAGCACAAGAGCAAGGGGTTCATCATCAACACACCATTTGTTACCTCTTGGAGAGTGGTGTCTCCTAGATTGGCTAGGTGTCACTTGGGAGCCTCCAACAAGATTGTGGAGTAGAACCAAGGAGTTTGTAAGGGCAAGGAGATCGCCTACTTCGTGAAGATCTACCGCTAGTGAGGCAAGTCCTTCGTGGGCGACGGCCGTGATGGAATAGACAAGGTTGCTTCTTCGTGGACCCTTCGTGGGTGGATCCCTCCGTGGACTAGCGCAACCGTTACCCTCCGTGGGTTGAAGTCTCCATCAACGTGGATGTACGATAGCACCACCTATCAGAACCACGACAAAAACATATGTGTCTCCAATTGCGTTTGAATACTCCAAACCCTTCTCTTTACATTCTTGAAAGTTGCATGCTTTACTTTCCGCTGCTCATATACTCATTTCATGCTTGCTTGATATGTATTGTGTTTGTTAAACTTGTGCTTAAACTCCACTTAAACTTAAGAATATTAAAAACTACAACTTTTGGCACTTAGTGTCTCATCACCCCCCTCTAGACACCTCTTCTCGATCCTTTCAATTGGCATCAGGGCTTTGGTCTCCATTGCCTTGGTTTAAACACCATTGGAGGAAGATGGATGTGTCTACTTTGGGGAGTCTTAGACATAGAGTGCCTATTCTTGATGGAGAGTATTTTCATGAGTGGAAAAATGAAATGCTTGAGATTTTCAATGAGTATCATTTGAATAAGTACATTACTAGCCCTTGTGCACCTCATGTTGATCCTTTGCACCCTACCCTAGATGAAGATATTGACATGATTCGCCATCTTAGAACTGTTGAGCTCATCATTAGAGGCTTGCTTAGAAACTTGATTAGATGTTTGCCTACTCTCAAGTGTGCCTACACCATATGGAGATTTCTTGAGGAACGATTTCCAGATTATTCCTTGAAAAATTTAGACGAAATTCTCCATAAGTCTATTGCCTTGAGTAAGATGAACTCTAGTGATCCTAGCTTTGGTGATTGTCTATTTGAGCTTACCAATCTCATGCGTGCTAAAGGAAATGTTGGAATCATTAGCGATATCATATCCGAAGCTATTAGAATTCATAAAGGTAACCATTGTGATGATCATTTATCTAATGAATTACCCTCTCTAGGAATTGATCAATCACAAGATGATGTTGAACATGGATACTATGATGAAGATGATGATAGTGACTATGATCTTGATGACGCAATGAGGCATTTTGGTCTTATGGGAAATCTTTGCGGCTACATGGCTGGAGGAAAGGAATGGGTCCTTGATAGTGGATGTACTGATCATATGACCAGAGATAAAGATATGTTCCGTGAGCTTGCTGAAAATGACGGCCCTCGAAAATATGTCACTTTTGGTGATAATTCAAAGGGTAAGGTGGTTGGCCTTGGTAAGGTGGCCATCTCACATGATAGCTCCATACAAAATGTCATGCTCGTTGAATCCCTTGGATACAATTTACTTTCAGTTTCTAGACTTGCGGATTTCGGTTTCAATGTCTTATTCACTGAAGTAGATTGCCACGTGTTTACCGGTATCATAAAATGGTCTTTACCGGTATACGTAGAGGAGATCTTTACATTGTTGATTTCACTAAAAAGGCTCAACTTAGAACTTGCTTAATTACCAAATCTTCTAAAGGCTGGTTGTGGCATAGAAGACTAGGTCATGTTGGTATGCGAAATCTTGATAAGCTTATTAAAGGTGATCATATCCTTGGAATAAAAGATGTCATATTTGACAAGGGTAGACTTTGTAGTGCTTGTCAAGCAGGGAAACAAGTTGGAGGAAGTCACCGCGTGAAGAACATCATGACCTCAAGAAGACCACCCGAGCTACTTCACATGGATTTCTTTGGTCCAAATGCCTACAAGAGTCTCGGTGGTAACTCATTTGGTCTAGTCATAGTTGATGATTTTTCAAGATTTACGTGGGTGTTCTTTCTTGATGACAAATCGCAGGTCCAAAAGATCTTCAAAAACTTCACTAGGAAGGCCCAAAATCAGTTTGACGTGAAGATCAAGAAGGTTGGGAGTGACAACGGAACAGAGTTCAAGAATGCAAATGTGGACACCTTCCTTGACGAAGAAGGGATTTCACACGAGTTCTCGGCTACGTACACACCTCAACAAAATGGAGTTGTTGAAAGGAAGAACCAGACTCTTATCGAGATGGCAAGAACGATGCTTGATGAGTACAAAACGCCAAAGCACTTTTGGGCGGAAGCGGTTGAGACAGCTTGTCATGCAACAAATCTCTTGTATCTTCACAAGCTACTCGGCAAGATGGCATACGAGCTCCTCACCGGTAACAAACCCCAAGTTGGATACTTTCGAGTATTCGGCTCAAAGTGCTACATTCTTGATAAGCATCGTCGTTCTAAATTTGCTCCTAAATCTCATGAAGGTTTCCTACTTGGTTGTGGCTCAAACTCTCACACTTACTGTGTCTACAACTATTTCACCCGAAAGGTTGAAGAGACGGTAGATGTGAAGTTTCATGAATCTAATAGCTCGCAAGTAGAGCAATTGCCAATTGATGTAGGAGACAAAGACCCTTCGGAAGCAATTCAAGACTTGTCCATTGGCAAGATTCGTCCAATGGAAGTGAAGGAGAGTACCTCGTCCGTCCAAGTGGAAGCTTCTACCTCACGACAAGGTGAACCAAGAGTTGATACGGAAGCATCCACAAGTGGGACACGCCCAAATGAAGAAAACGAGGAAGCGCACCAAGATGAACATCAACAACCTCCTTCTCCACCATGACAATAGAACGACAACGTCAACAATGAAGAAGGCCAAGAAGAAGCACAAGATGAAGAGGATGTTCCACCCCAACCCAAGCAAAAGCTTTCACGAGTTCGAGCAAGAATTGCTAAGGATCATCCCGTCGAGCAAATCTACAATGATATCCAAACCGGGAGAATCACTCGCTCTAAAACTCGTTTAGCTAACTTTTGTGAACATTACTCATTCATCTCTAGCATTGAACCTATGAAGGTTGAAGAAGCATTGGAGGATCCAGACTGGATAAACGCTATGCATGAAGAGCTACACAACTTTGAGAGAAATCAAGAGTGGACATTGGTCGAGAAGCCCGACAACAACCACAACATCATTGGTACCAAATGGGTGTTTCGTAACAAGCAAGATGAAGATGGACAAGTGGTTCGCAACAAAGCACGTCTCGTCGCCCAAGGCTACACACAAGTTGAAGGTATGGACTATGGTGAGACATATGCTCCCGTTGCTAGACTTGAGTCCATTCACATCTTACTTGCTTATGCTAATCACCATGATATCACCTTGTACCAAATGGACATTAAAAGTGCTTTTCTAAATGGCAAAATTGAGGAGGAAGTTTATGTTAAGCAACCTCCCGGCTTCGTCAATTCTAAGAGACCTAATCATGTTTACAAACTTCACAAAGCCCTTTATGGTCTTAAACAAGCTCCTAGAGCATGGTATAAATGCTTGACCAAGTTCCTTATTGAAAAAGCCTTTGAAATTGGTAAAATTGATTCTACTCTTTTTACTAAAAGGGTTAATCGAGAACTATTTGTGTGCCAAATTTATGTTGATGATATCATATTTGGTTCAACTAACCCTCATTTTAGTGAGAAGTTTGGAAAGCTAATGTCGGAGAAGTTTGAGATGTCTATGATGAGTGAACTCAAATTCTTTCTCGGTTTGTAAATCAAGAAAACTAACGAAGGTACCTTTGTCTCTCAAACAAAGTACACTAAGGACTTATTCAAGAAGTTCAATATGCAAGAATGCAAAGGTATGACTACACCCATGCCTACTAGTGGACATCTTGATTTGTCCAAAGATGGTGAACCGGTTGATCAAAAGTTTTATCGCTCTATGATTGGTTCATTGTTATATCTATGTGCCTCTCATCCCGATATTATGCTAAGTGTGTGCATGTGTGCACGATATCAAGCTGCTCCTAAAGAGTATCATCTTAAGGCTGTGAAAAGGATAGTGAGATACCTAATCCATACACCAAATTTTGGCATTTGGTATCATAAGAGGTCCTCTTTTGATCTTGTTGGCTACTCCGATTCGGACTATGCCGGAGACAAGGTTGATAGAAAATCCACTTCGAGTACTTGTCAATTCCTTGGTAGATCTCTTGTGTCTTGGTCTTCCAAGAAACAAAACTCGGTATCCTTATCCACCGCCGAAGCGGAATACATTGCCGCTGGTTCATGTTGTGCTCAATTACTTTGGATGACCCAAACTCTTAAAGATTATGGGATACATGTGAAACATGTTCCATTGCTATGTGACAATGAAAGTGCCATTAAGATTGCTCACAATCCCGTGCAACATTCTCGAACTAAGCATATTGAAGTTCGTCATCATTTCATTCGAGATCATGTTGCAAAAGGGGACATTAACCTTAAGCATGTTCGCACCGATAAGCAATTGGCGGATATATTCACTAAACCACTTGATGAGAAAGTGTTTTGCAGGTTGAGAGGTGAATTGAACATCATTGATGCTTCAAACTTGGAGTAGGAACTCCATTTGATACATGCAGGGCATGAGCCTATGACTAATCCTCAATATTTCTCTTATGATGCTATTCATATATCTTGGATATATTTGTACCTTGCATGTTATCTAACCCGTGTAGGTACTTGGTTGAATCTAAATCTATGAGATTGCAACTCACTCACATCTTGAGCAATCTCTACATCACCAAGTCTCTACACAATGGTGGTTGAAGACAAGGAAGCGCGAAACCATTCAAACATATCCTTTGGCAAATTCTATGTTGAGTCTCATGATTGTCATTTTGGATACACAAGTGCTCTTCCTTGCAAAGCTAACCCATGTAGGTAGATGAACTCAAACTCCAAGTGGTGCTCCCAACCCTTGATGAACTACATCAACCTTGAGCAACCCACACAAGTTCAACTACATGAGCAAGATCAACACCACCACCCATGGTATGTTATTCCATCTTAGAGAAGCTTTACTCCAAGTCATGAGTCAAAGCAACTCGACAAGATGTGAATACATCAAAAGGCTTAAACGAAAAATGGTAACCCCATTTTGAGCTTAAATGATGAGTATGACCTATGATCAAGTGCTCTCACTTGACTCCTAAGTCAATATACTCTAACATAGGTGACTTTGTCGCCGACCATCTCTAGATGAAGTTCTCGTGTGTCTCTTCGTGTTTTTGTCTCTTGCATATTTGTTTCCCCTTTCAAAAAAACTTCATCTAGAACTTTTAGTTTATTTTCTTTCCTTTTTGTTCTGCATTTTCTGCATCCAATTCATTGCAAATATTTCAGTAAATTCCTTGCATATCCTTGTGAGATCTTACTTGTCTAGTGAGATGAGGTGACAAGTGGTTTCACTCTAATGAACTCGGTCACACCGGTTTGTTCTCTTCGGCCCAACCGAAATCTTTCGGTGCAACCGAAGCACACAACTCGGAGTCACCGATTCCACCACAGGAAAACCAACTTGTCACTTATTCCTGATTTCTGTTTGCTCCAGCTCCACTTAATGATTCTTGTCCTCTACCAGCATCATATTAGACATGCTCCTTTGCTCTATGACTCGAGAACCAACCCATTTGTATCACATGTCCAGAAGAGCCCTTCTTGGAAATTGATGTCAAAGGGGGAGAGAGAGATCACATCAAAGCTTAATCCTTCCTATAGGGGGAGAAAGAGAGAATACTCAGGGGGAGAGAGTTTCTCAACTAGGAGAAAGTAATATCATCAAAGACCCCAGATGCTTGGTGTCAAGAGGAGAGATGTCACATGTCTTTAAGAGGGGAAATACATGTTTGGTTGCTTGCTTTAGCTCAAGCTCTGTTGTTTCCTTTTTGTTGCTCTGATTTTCTGTTCCCTATCTTCTCCCAATATCCCATGCAGATTCAGGGGGAGCAAGACATCTAAGGGAAGGAAATCTCTGATTTTATTGCATATCTTTACCTTTGGGGACATTTCTATATCCAATGTGGTACTTAGTACTCACTCTACATGTCATCCCAGTCTTGGTTCTCTTGTGGTTTCTCTTGCTTGCTCTGGTCAGTAGGTGTATCTATGTTATTTAACCTTGTTTGTGCAGGTTCATCCCATCCTAAGCCAACTCAAGACCACAAGGTAAGTATATGCATCACAGTCATGTGAATGAGAAGTTCTTGCTGATGTACATACTGTTTGCAAGAAGGACTCATGAGCATGAAGGTACATTTCTCACATTCACATCATTTGCTCTGATGCATATAGCCAAGATACATGCAACACATTGCTTACTCTGTCATGTTTACGCATTCACATGCTCCTATATTCAATATTCACATGATTGCATACATGTAGGGGGAGCCTATGCATGTTACATGTCTTTCCAAAGCTTTACTTGCTATTCTCGATATCTTTATCTAAAGCTTTGATGTATGTTGTCATCAATTACCAAAAAGGGGGAGATTGAAAGCACAAGTGCTCCCTGGGTGGTTTTGGTAATTAATGTTAACATATCTCTTGTTGGACTAACACTTTTACCTAGTATGTTTCAGATAAGTTCAACAATGGAGTGGCATGGACTAGAGGATGTGGAACCCCTTCAAGATCCTAAGGACGAAGGATTGGCTCAAGCTTCAAGATCAAGACTCTACATTTTATATTTTAGTGATCCAAGATCACATTGAGTCTATAGGAAAAGCCAATACTATCAAGATGGGATGAGGTGTTGCTTAATGGCTTGCTTGCTCAAAGTGCTTAGTGATATGCTCCAAAACCCTCAACTACCTTCCCACATCCACATATGACTTAAACCAATAGTCAAACTCGGCCCCACCGATTCTATCTATCCGGCGCCACCGAGTTTCAGATGTCATAGCCACTGCCACAAACCCTAGCAAATCGGTTTCACCGATAAGGATCTCGGTCTCACCAAGATGGGATTGTAATCTCTCTGTGTATGTCCATTACCAAAATCGGTCTCACCGAGTTTGAGCAATCGGTACTACCGAGATTACAATGCAAACCCTCTGGTTAGCTTATTACCAAAATCGGTCCCACCGAGTTTGTGTAATCGGTCTCACCGAGTTTGCTTGACCAACTCTCTGGTTAGCTTATTACCAAAATCGGTCCCACCGAGTTTGTGTACTCGGTCACACCAAGATTACATTATGCCCTAACCCTAACCATATCGGTCCTACCGAGTTGCATCTTAGTCCCACCGAAAATCCTAACGGTCACTAAGTTTGCTGAATCGGTCCGACCGAGTTTAACCATTTGGTCTCACGGAGTTTGGCAAATTGTGTGTAACGGTTAGATTTTGTGTGGAGGCTATATATACCCCTCCACCCACTCTTCATTCATGGAGAGAGCCATCAGAACATACCTACACTTCCAATACACATTTTCTGAGAGAGAACCACCTACACTTGTGTTGAGGTTAAGATATTCCATTCCAACCATATGAATCTTGATCTCTAGCCTTTCCCAAGTTGCTTTCCACTCAAATCTTCTTTCCACCAAATCCAAATCCCATGAGAGCGAGTTCAGTGTTGGGGAGACTATCATTTGAAGCACAAGAGCAAGGGGTTCATCATCAACACACCATTTGTTACCTCTTGGAGAGTGGTGTCTCCTAGATTGGCTAGGTGTCACTTGGGAGCCTCCAACAAGATTGTGGAGTTGAACCAAGGAGTTTGCAAGGGCAAGGAGATCGCCTACTTCGTGAAGATCTACCGCTAGTGAGGCAAGTCCTTCGTGGGCGACGACCGTGATGGAATAGACAAGGTTGCTTCTTCATGTACCCTTCGTGGGTGGATCCCTCCGTGGAATCGCGCAACAATGTTACCCTCCTTGGTTTGAAGTCTCCATCAACGTGGATGTATGATGGCACCACCTATCAGAACCACGACAAAAACATCCGTGTCTCCAATTGCGTTTGAATACTCCAAACCCTTCTCTTTACATTCTTGCAAGTTGCATGCTTTACTTTCGCTGCTCATATAGTCATTGCATGCTTGCTTGATATGTATTGTGTTTGTTAAACTTGTGCTTAAACTCCACTTAAACTTAAGAATATTAAAAACTGCAACTTTTGGCACTTAGTGTCTAATCACCCCCCCTCTAGACACCTCTTCTTGATCCTTTCATGGGGTTATGGTTTGCGGGGGTTGAGGGGATAAGGGGTGGCCGGCTGGGCCTGGTAGGTTGGCCCAGTGGGGTTGATGGCCTGGTGGGCCGGAGCCCAGGGGGGTTCTTTTCCTTCTTCTTTTTTTAGTTAGTTTTATTTTCTGTTTTTGTGTTTTCTTTTATTTTCTGTTTTTAAATCATTTTAAAATATCTAGGCATTTTCTAAAAAGGAGTTCTCTTCACTATAATTACCTATGTAATATTAGGCACTACCCGAACATTTTTGTTTTAACTTTTGAAAACTTTTATTGTCGACATTAATTTGAATTTGAATTTTGAAACAGTTTCGAATCAACACAAGGTTAACAACAGTAACCGTGGTGACATGGCACCATTAGCGTGGGATTACTATAGCTTAATTACCCGGGCGTTACAAGGCCCCAGGATTCTTAGAAGATGAGCAAGGAATTGTGTGGTTTGGGAATCGCATTTGCATACCCAACAAGGTTGAGCTCAAGAGTTTGATCTTGCAAGAAGCTCATGACACCCCATATTCCATCCACCCTGGAGGAACCAAGATGTATGAAGACCTTATGGAAAGATTCTGGTGGAATGGCATGAAGAGAGAGATAGCCACTTTCGTCGCTAAGTGTGACATATGCCAGAGAGTCAAAGCTGGACATCAGCGACCTGCTGGATTGCTCCAACCACTCAAGGTCACCAAGTGGAAATGTGATAAAGTCGGAACAGATTTCATCACTGGACTCCCTAGGTCAAACAAGGGTGATGACTACATCTGGGTCATAGTCGATCATTTGACCAAAGTTGCCCACTTCATTCCTGTCAAGACGACCTACAAGGAGAACCAGTTAGCCAGTCTCTACATCAATCGAATCGTAAGCCTTCATGGTGTTCCCAAGGATATTGTGTCGGATCGAGGAACCAAGTTTATCTCAAGGTTCTGGAAGAAGTTCTAAGAGGCCATGGGGACCAAGTTGTCCTTCAGCACTGCTTTCCACCCCCAGACCGGAGGACAGACAGAACAACTAAACCAGATACTCAAAGACATGCTTCGTGCATCTGTTTTAGCATATGGAGCCCAGTGGGAAGATTTCCTACCCTTCGCCGAGTTCTCCTACAACAACAGTTACCAGTCCAGTCTTCAGATGGCACCGTTTGAAGTGCTATATGGACGAAAGTACCGCACCCCCCTCAACTAGTCTCACACCGGAGAAGGACGAGTATTTGGGCCCGATATCCTCCGTGAAGCAGAAGAGAAAGTCCAACTTGTCAGAGGGCGTTTGAAGACTGCCAAGTCAAGACAGAAGAGCTACGCTGACTCACGTCATCGAGACATGACCTTCCGAGTTGGAGACCATGTCTATCTCCGGATCACACCTCTCAAGGGAACCCAGCGCTTCCATGTCAAAGGAAAGCTCGCACCAAGATACATCGGTCCCTTCAAGATCGCTGGCCGACGAGGAGAAGTTGCGTACCAGTTGGAGCTACCACCTAAACTATCCTACGTGCACAACGTATTCCACATGTCACAACCCCGGAAGTGTCTCCAAGTTCCACACAAGCCCAATCTCTACAAGGATGTCGATCACCAAGCCATTGACCTTCAGCCTAATTTGACCTACTGTGAGAGGCCCATCTGCATTCTGGGCGAGGCAGAATGACGCACTCGATGTCGCACCATCAATTACTTCAAGGTCCAGTGGAGCAACCACACCAAAGCAGAAGCAACCTGGGAACGTGAAGACTACCTTAGATCCGAGTTTCCAGATCTCTTGAGGGCCTAGTTTAGGAATCTCGGGGAAGAGATTCTTATAAGGGGGGTAGGTCTGTCACACCTACTGTTTTCTAACATGTCACTTGCATTAATAAAGCATGAAAATTTGGACCAACAAAAACTTTTGCATCATTTGGCTTTTATTTTTGAGTTGGCTTTCTCTGTGTGGTTTTTCAAGTGCTCTATAAGGTCAACATAACTTCACCTTCTATACACCATCTCCTTGCCCCAAACGTCTGGCCAATGATCATGTCATGTGTAAAGTTCAATATAGTATTTTCTTAGAAAAATAATTTGGCCAAACCGTATTTTGAAAAATTAGTTTTCCAAAAAACCCTGAATTGAAATTTGCACTACAAGTACTTGATTCGGGGTATGAAAAATATTTCAAAGAATATTTTTGAAACCTATTAGGTATAGGACCCACACAAACCAAAAAATTATAATTTTAGAAGATATTTTGCTATTTTATTTAAAGGCTTTTTCTTAAGGCCAGAAATGAACTTTAATAGGTTAAAATTATTTAACTGTTTCAAAAATATTTGAGAAAACTTAGGGAAACACAGTGGACGTATATTTTTCATATATAAGAGTTTCAACACATGGTCATGTTCAAAATATTGGGCAAAACCCTCCAAAACCATTTTTGTCCATTTCAAGAATTTGAGATATTTCTATAAGAAATTTTTTCAAATAAATACAAGAAAATTCTAGCAAGTCACATATGCCTAATGAGATGATCTTGCAAAGTTTCGTCTCAATCAAAATTGTTTTGGTTCACAAAAGTGCCCCAAAACCCTTTCCGCCCAAAACCAAACTTGAACAACTTTACATTGCCAACTTATTCCAATTGCCCCCAAACTTTGTGGAAACTTATGCCTAATGATGACACTACACCAAGTGGTGCATCAAGGGGAATGGTTTTGCATGACTAGATCTTGGTAAATGCATTTCTGTTGATTTCTAGGGTTTACAAAAGTTGCATTGGCAACTTTGCCCAAATAAGCTCAAAATTGGTAGAAGGCCCTAATTATATATGCCATTCCATCCTGTTAAGTCTCAAGGCAAGTGTAATTCATTTTCTTGCCCAAACCAACAACAAACACCTTCTGCCACATTCCCAAAAACACCATTCTGACCCCTTCCACTAATCTCCATGGGCTCAAAGTTTTACCACAGCCCCTCCTAGTCCCCCTCTAGCACCTGTATGCTTTTCTGCCCGAGGAAGCAATGATGAAGGGGGGAGAACCCCATTTTTCTTCTCTGGACAGTGGATTCCTCTCTCTCTCTCTCTCTCAGCTTCCTTATCTCCCCTCAGCTTTCCAGAGCATCCAAGGCTCTCCCCAACTTTTGCCCAAGCCCCCTTCAGCTGCCAGATGCAAGTGGACGCGCGAAGACGCGGGAAAACCGCTGATGCCGGCCAAAGTCGCACTCTGGAGTGCCTGGCAGGGCACCCGACCATTGACGTCGCGCCCTCGACCACCTTGAGCCTCCCCCGCGCACCAGTCAATGCCCCTCGACGTCCGCTCCATGCCAGCAGGCCGCCCACTTGCTCCCGCGCCCTCCTCTCTCTCCTGCAGCTCGCGCCAGAGCGTCGCCCCGCTCGGCCAATGCTCGTGCCGCTCCTGTGGCCCGCCCGCAGCTCGTCCCGCTCCTCCTCTCTCACCCTGGCGCCCTAGACCACTCCCATGAACACCCTCGAGCCCTCCATTCCCTCTCTAACAGCCACCCGAGCTGATCCCGCGGACGCCGTAGGCCGCGCCTACGGTGGACCTCGACCAGCCTATATAAGGCGAGCCCGAGCCTCTCTCTCACTCCCTGTCGCTCCCCCACACTCCTAATCAACCTCCTGCACCACCCATTTGTCTCCAGGGCGACCCGAGCTCGACATGGAGCTCGAGCTCTGCCGCCTTGGCTCGTCAGCGTTCGCGCGGTACAGGCCTCCTCCGCCCCCCGTTCTCTCTCGATCTCGAACCGCGTGGCATCATTGACCCTTTCCCCTCTCTTCCCCGCTCTTTTTGCAGCCGGGAACCGCCGGAACCACCGACGCCGAAGCTCCTCTGCTGCGTGACCTCATCGTTGGCGAACCAGGCTGCTCCGGCGACCACCTCCACCACCACCTGAGTCCAATGGTGCCACCTGAGTCCAATGGTGCCACCTGCTCGACCTGCCGTGCCCTGTAGCGTCGTTGGCGAGGTCGCCGACCTCTGTGCCGTGAGGTTAGAGATGTCAGGTGGAGCCCACCTGTCATCCTCACCTCTCCCTCGCCCCTCACTCTCTCTCGCTGATGCCCGGGCCCCGCGCGTGCTGGCTCGCCTGTGCCTTTTCCCCTCTGGGCGTGCTGCACTGCAGATGTTCTGGCCCAGCGGGCACATTGCCCTTTCTCTTTTTCTTCTTCTGTCCCTTTTCCAAAAATTCCACAGGATTAAAAATTAATCCAAATGCAATAATTACAGTTCCTGAAATCTTGTAAAAAATTCCACCTATTTAATGGTGTAGCTTTCATACATGCCCAACCAACTTTTCTGTACTGTTCAAATTTAAATTCAAATTGAGCAATTAAATCCTTGTTTGAAAATTCATTACTCTGTCCCTTTAGCTCCAAGTCCAAAACTAAGAATTTTCCCCTTCGTAGTTTTCCTCCAAGTATTTAACAAAATTAAGTTAACATTTTTTCTGAGCACTTTGATTTTTCTGTTTTTATTATTGACTTATTTCTCCGTTGTTTCTATTGTGACAAATAGATCCTGTCAGATTTCGGGTTCCGACAAAACCCTTGAGGTTCGAACACTGGGGTGCACACGAAGTTCTCTCCCCCCTCTAGCTCGCACACACCATGCTCTCACGGCCTAGCTCGACGAACCCAAAGAACAAGAGACACAAGAGTTTATACTGGTTCGGGCCACCGATGTGGTGTAATACCCTACTCCAGTGTGGTGTGGTGGATTGCCTCTTGGGCTGTGGATGAACAGTTGCAAGGGAATAACAGCCTCCTGAGGAGAGGTGTTCTTGTGCTTGGCGAACTTGTGTGAGGCTATGGATGGAATGGTTCCGATCCAATCTGTGTCCTTCTACTATGGTGGCTAGTCCTATTTATAGAGGCCCTGGCCCTCTTCCCTAATATTGAGCGGGAAGGGATCCCACAACAGCCAAATTCGAAGGGACACTGTCGGCGTTCTGGGAACGGGGGTCCCCAGACTTGCCTTCCTGCGGCCTGCGGCGTGGCTCAAAGGGGGGCCCAGCACGTCCCATCTTCATCAACACAGACCCAAGACCCTCGCGAGGGGCCAAGCCTCGCGGGGCGGACGACATGGAGCTTCCTCAGGCACGGCCTCATCAGGCTGGCTCACGAGGAGGCGGAGAGATCAAGGCGGGGTACCTCACGAGGTGCCCATGACGCAAGCCATGACGACCAAGGGTGCCAGGCGGGCGCCAACCCGCGCAGTGTCCTCCTTTCCTCTTTAGTGCAACCGACCCAGGCCCTTGGGGGCGACCGACCCAGGCCCTGTGTTTGTGTAGCGGTGCCCGAGGGGCATGGACTGGAGGGGTGCTCCTACAAGGGCCCCAGGTCGCGAACCCTTTGAATGACTAGGATAGGAACACTCGCGAGGGCGCTCGGCTGCCCCCTCGCGAGGCCTTGCACAAGAGAAATCGAGGCAGGAGAGTGAAAAGTCGGAGAACCACAAGCCAAAGACGGCAACAACTTCAATAAAACTTCGAATGAGAAGGAACAAGCCAACTGCGGAAAGCAAATGAAAAGCCGCGTCCGGCACCTAATCTAGTCTTCGACATCTTCTCACCAGCGCGGAGCTAAGTGTTGCCACTGGGCGTGGGAGGGAGCCCCAGGGCCTGAGGCCGGCGCTCCTGAGACTGCGGGGCGTGTACAGCCCCAACTCATTATTACGTGAGAGTGTCACGGGCGGCGAGCTTCACAGGCGTTGGCCTTCTTCACAGGCTCGGGGCCTTTTCCAAAAGGCGATAGCTTCACAGGCATTCGCCTTCTTCACAGGCTCTGGGCCTTTTCCAAAACGCGATAGCTTCACAGGCATTTGCCTTCTTCACAGGCTCCGGGCCTTTTCCAAAACGCGATAGCTTCACAGGAATTTGCCTTCTTCACAGGCTCTGGTCCTTTTCCAAAACGCGATAGCTTCACAGGCATTTGCCTTCTTCACAGGCTCCGGGCCTTTTCCAAAACACGATAGCTTCACAGGCATTTGCCTTCTTCACAGGCTCTGGGCCTTTTTAGGGGTAGAACCTCCGGAGGTGCTGGATGTTCCACGCGTTCTGGACTGCTCGGTGTTCTGGGAACGGGGGTCCCCAGACTTGCCTGCCTGCGGCCTACGGCGTGGCTCAAAGGGGGGCCCAGCACGGCCCATCTTCATCAACATAGACCCAAGACCCTCGCGAGGGGCCAAGCCTCGCAGGGCGGACGACACGGAGCTTCCCCAGGCACGGCCTCATCAGGCTAGCTCGCGAGGAGGCGGAGAGATCAAGGCGAGGTACCTCACGAGGTGGCCGTGACGCAAGCCATGACGACCAAGGGTGCCAGGCGGGCGCCAGCCCACGCAGTGTCCTCCTTTCCTCTTTGGTGCAAAGGGAGCAAGCGCAAGGCGAGAGCATCAAGCAAAGGCACCCGTTTCGGTGCAACGAGACCAAGACTAGTCCAACGGCAGGGAGGAAGTCATTGTGGAGCCCAAGCCAGCGTCACTGTCGGATTTCGGGTTCCGGCAGACCCTTGAGGTTCAAACACTGGGGTGCGCACGGAGATTTCGCCTCCTACCTACCTGCACCCCTCCGCCATGCTAGGATCTAAACTATGGAAAGAACAACACAAGAGACACAGGGTTTATACTGGTTTGGGCCACCGTTGTGGTGTAATACCCTACTCCAGTGTGTGGTGTGGTGGATTGCCTCTTGGGCTGATGATGATGAACAATACAAGGACGAACAGCCTCGCGAGGGTCTGTTCTTGGCTGGGGCGATGAACTGCTGGGAGGAGTTCTATCACCTTTCTCTCTCTCTCTCTCTGATCGAGACCCTCTCTAACGAGCCTCTTCCTTCCAACCTCTGAACCCCTTGCTCTGTGGGTGGCTGGTCCTATTTATAGAGGCCCTGGACCTCTTCCCAAATATCGAGCGGGAAGGGAGCCAACAATGGCGGGCTAATTTGAAGGGGAACAACAAGTATCAGCCATCCTGACAAAAGTAGTCTTCGTCTGTGCAAAGCTCTAGTGATGACGCCGTCTTGGGCTCCACGATGACCTCTGTCTCGTAGTCCTCCTGGTCTTGGTCTCGTTGCACCGAAATGGCAACCTTTGCCTAATGCCTCGGTACTCCGCGGCTGCGCTTGCCCCCTTTGCACCAAAGAGGAAAGGAGGACGATGCGCGGACTGGCACCCGCCTGGCGCCCTGAGTCGTCATGGCTTGCGTCACGGGCACCTCGTGAGGTACCCCACCTTGATCTCTCCGCCTCCTCGTGCGCCAGCCTGATGAGGCCGTGCCTGAGGAAGCTCCGCGTCGTCCGCCCCGCGAGGCTTGGCCCCTCGCGAGGGTCTTGGGTTTGTGTTGGTGAAGATGGGCCGTGTTGGGCCCCCCTTTGAGCCACGCCGCAGGCCGCAGGCAGGCAACTCTGGGGACCCTTGTTCCCAGAACGCCGACAGTAGCCCCCGGGCCCAAGGCGCGCCCGGGCTTGGCCGTGCAGGGAGGCGAAAGGGTAAGAGCGAAGCGCCGCGGGCCCTAACAGCCTGCAGCCTTGGGCGCCGCATGGCGGTTGATTGGACGTGGGCGTCTCCACATCCCCATGGCGCCCCGACAACAGCACGGATTGGACATGTCCCTGCATGCAAAGCGGGTCATGATTACCCGCGATCGTGGGCGCCGCCGGTTGGCCCTCGCCAGCTATAAGTACTGATCGACGCGCGCCCTTCCAGTTCATCTCCCCTTGCTTCTCCTTCTTCTTCATGGCCCCGTCGAGGAGGTTCTCGGCCGCGGAGAAGGGGAAGGCTTGCCAGGTTGAGCATGCCTCTCCCCCACCCAAGCGCGGCCGAGGGCGCCCCCGCAAACATCCTGTGGCCACCACGGCAGCTCCCCGCGGCCGCGGAGACGCTTTCCAGCATGGTGGCGGGCGGATTGCTGCGGCCGGGGGGTGCGCTCCGGCTGCGCGTCCCCCTATGCCGTGCTTTCACGCTGCTGAGGTGCTGCCGGAGTTCGTCGTGTGGTCGGCGGAGCCGACTAGCACCCGGCTTCCACTTCCTCGCTTCCTTCTTGGCGAGCTCCCGGTCGGCGCCCCGGGCGGCCTCTAGCTACAGGCCGACGGCTGCTGCAGCCGGGCCTCATGGGTTTCACTGGAGGTCTCCGCAGCCGGGAGCCTGGCCCTGGCCCGCGGTTGGCAGTCGTTTGCCCGCGCGCGTGGCCTGGGCCGTCGGTGCGCCCTACACTTCAAGTTCGACGGCGATGCCACCCTCTACGTGAGGGTGTTTGGGGAAGATGGTCGCCGCGCAGGGTGTTGCCCCGAGGGCGACGACCGCGGCTGGGAACCCGGCTCCGGCGATGATGGGGAGGGCAGCGCTCGCGCGGCTGGCGGTGCTTAGGGTTCCTCAAGCTTCTCCGATTCTTCTTCAGGCGGCGACTCTTCTAGCGGTGGCCGCGGTCAGCCTCCACGCCGTCGTATCTTCTTGGGAGGTGGTAGCGTGTTCGCCCGCCGTCGCGCCCTGGTGAAGCGCGAGAGGGAGTCCGCCTGAGCTCTGGAGGCAGCTCGGGCTTCCCTGCGGGCCGGTGTGAGGCGAGCTTCACCAGATTTGTTCTTTCTTTTCCTTTTTCCTGCGTAAAAAAGACAGTAGTGTGGAGCCCCGCGGGGGCGTGTATGGGTTATTGCTGTTAATCATCGTTTTGCTTTCTTTATCGTACCTCCCGGCTACGTGCCCGCGCGTGGATAGTTCCCGGCCCCGGCCGTGGGGGCGACCGACCCAGGCCCTGTGTTTGTGTCGTGGTGCCCGAGGGGCACGGACTGGAGGGGTGCTCCTGCAAGGGGCCCAGGTCGCGAACCCTTTGAATGACTAGGATAGCAACACTCGCGAGGGTGCTCGGCTGCCCCCCTCGCGAGGCCTTGCACAAGAGAAATCGAGGCAGGAGAGTGAAAAGTCGGAGAACCACAAGCCAAAGATGGCAACAACTTCAATAAAACTTCGAATGAGAAGGAACAAGCCAACTGCGGAAAGCAAATGAAAAGCCGCGTCCGGCACCTAATCTAGTCTTCGACGTCTTCTCACCAGCGCGGAGCTAAGTGCTGCCACTGGGCGTGGGAGGGAGCCCCAGGGCCTAAGGCTGGCGCTCCTGAGACTCCGGGGCGTGTACAGCCCCAACTCATTATTACGTGAGAGTGTCACGGGCGGCGAGCTTCACAGGCGTTGGCCTTCTTCACAGGCTCCGGGCCTTTTCCAAAATGTGATAGCTTCACAGGCATTCGCCTTCTTCACAGGCTCTGGGCCTTTTCCAAAACGCGATAGCTTCACAGGCATTTGCCTTCGTCACAGGCTCCGGGCCTTTTCCAAAACGCGATAGCTTCACAAGCATTTGCCTTCTTCACAGGCTCTGGGCCTTTTCCAAAACGTGATAGCTTCACAGGCATTTGCCTTCTTCACAGGCTCCGGGCCTTTTCCAACACGCGATAGCTTCACAGGCATTTGCCTTCTTCACAGACTCTGGGCCTTTTTAGGGGTAGAACCTCCGGAGGTGCTGGATGTTCCACGCGTTCTGGACTGGCACCCCCTCCTGAGTCTCCAAGCGCATGGAGCCGGGCCTAGAAACACAAACAACTTTGAACGGGCCCTCCCACATGGGAGAGAGCTTGTGCAGCCCCTCCCTGGAGAGGACCCGCCTGAGCACGAGGTCTCCTACCTCGAGAGTTCTGGGGCGGATGTTGCGGCAGTGATATCACCGCAGTGCTTGTTGGTACCTCGCCGCTCGTAGCGCGGCTTCTCGGCGACGTTCCTCCCCCAGCACGAGGTCCATCCCCTGCATGGCGTCCTGTTGTGACTCGTCGAACGCCAGGACCCGCGCGGAGCGACGTCTGACCTCGTGAGGGAGGACTGCTTCGGCTCCGTAGACCAGGAAGAACGGGATCTCCCCTGTCGGCTTGGTTGCGGTTGTGCGGATGGACCACAACACAGACTGAAGCTCGTCGTACCAACCTCTACCGCAGGCCTCCAGCTTCTTCTTGAATGTCCTAGTCTTGAGGCCCCTCAGGACCTCTGCGTTGGCTCGCTTGGCCTGGCCGTTGCTTCGGGGGTGCGCCACTGAAGCGTAGCATATCTGCGTTCCAAGGTTAGCACAGTATGTTTTGAAGAGGTTACTGGTGAACTGCGAACCGTTGTCCGTGATTATGCGATTCGGTACCCCGAACCAGCTCATGATGCCCTTGATGAACTTGACCGCGGAACCCGCGGGAATGGTGCGGACAACCTCTACTTCAGCCCACTTGGTGAACTTGTCCACGGCAACGTAAAGGTAGCGGTAGCCCCCTGGCGCCCAAGGAAACGGGCCCAAGATGTCCAGCCCCCAGACTGCGAATGGCCACGAAAGGGGGATAGTCTGCAAGCCCCCTACTGGCTGATGGATCTTCTTGGCGTGGAACTGGCAGGCCTCACAAGATTTCACTAGTTCGACGGCGTCATTGAGCGCGGTGGGCCAATAAAACCCACTGCGGAACGCTTTGCCGACGAGGGTCCGTGATGATGAATGATGTCCACGGTCTCCGTCGTGTATATCTTCCAGTAGTTCCTTCCCTTGCTCCCTGGAGATGCAGCGCAGGGATACATCGTTTGGTCGCTTCCGGTAGAGCTCTCCATCTTTGATGCAGTATGTCGTGGCCTGGCGTGCCACTCGCTCTGCTTCCTCCTCCTTCTCCGGTAGGGTCCTTGTGTTACGTAGCTCCGGAGCTCCGCAATCCAACATCCCTCCTGAGGTTCCATCATCAGGAGCAGGCGTGCTCCCGAGGCTGGGCCACAGGCCAGAGCTCCTAAGGCAGGTGGCTGGGGGAGCTCCTCCCGAGGCTGAGCCGTGTTTGACATTGACGGCAGGGTCGAGGGCTTGAAGAGCCGCTCCTCAAAAACGCCAGGCTCCTGAGGTAACCGCCTGGACGCCCGTTTGGCGATGTCGTCGGCCTCCTGATTGGTGCCACGGGGCACATGCTGCAACTCCAACCCCCAGAACTGCTTCTCCATCCTGCGGACTTCCGCAAGGTAGGCTTCCATGTGCTCATCCTTCGGCTCGTACACGTTGTTGGAGAAATTGACAAGGAGCTGCGAATCACCCTTGATGGTGAGGCGTTTCACCCCCAGGGCAGCTGCGGCCTTCAAGCCCACTATTAAACCTTCATACTTCGCTATGTTGTTGGAGACCTTTTCACCTTGCTGGAAATAGAGCTGCACAGTGTAATAGAGCTTGTCTTGAGTGGGCGATATAAGCACCACCCCAGTCCCAGCGCCATGCCTTGAGAATGCCCCATCGAAGTGCTTGACCCAGCCTTCTGGCGCCTCGCTTCCCGGGGATAGGGATCGATCCTCGTCAGCCTTGAGGCCTGGCGCCTCCGTCCATTCTGCCACAAAATCCGCCAACGCTGCTCCCTTGATGACTCTGGTCGTGCTGAATTCGAGCTGAAACGCTTGTAGTTCTATGTTCCACTCAGCGACCCTTCCAGCTGAATTGGGGCTCCTGAGCACTCTCTCCAGGGGGTATGACGAGACGACCTTGATGGGGTGACCCTAAAATAGTGTTGCAGCTTGCGCGAGGCCACCAGTTGCACGAGGAGGAGTTTCTGAGGCATGGGGTACCGCGCCCTTGCATCCCGCAACACCGTGCTGACGAAGTACACTGGGTGCTCAACGAGGTGGAGTGCGTCAGTGCTGGTGGCTCCCTTCAGAGAGCATGGCACCTCTTGAGGCAAAGAGGCCTCCTGAGACTGGCCATCTGGGAGAGGGGCCTCTTTCGCCCCCGTTGCGCTCCTCTGTGGCGGCTGATCCTCCTCAGCTGCTGTGGCGGTTTCTGTGGGCCTTCCTCGTTCCTGTTCCGCCTTGTCTCGGGCCACTGCCACGGTTTTGATTCGACGCTCCTCTCTGACTGCCACCAAGGCTGCGCTGGCGGAGTAGGGAGTGGCGGCGAGGTAAAGCACCAGGGGCTCTTGAGGGCGCGGAGCCACCATGACCGGTGGACTGGTCAGGTATCTCTTGAGATCCTGGAACGCCTTGTCGGTCTCTTCAGTCCACTTGAAGGGCCCCTTTTTCTTCATTAGCTGGAAGAAGGGTAGTGCTCGCTCCCCCAACTTGGAGATGAAGCGCCCTACCACGGTCACGCGCCCCATGAGCTTCTGCATTTCTCTGAGGGTCTTTGGCGGGCTCATGTCTTACACTGCCTTGACCTTCTCCGGGTTAGCCTCAATGCCTCGGTAGGACACGAGGAAACCCAAGAGCTTGCCCGAGGGGACTCCGAACACACACTTCTCTGGGTTGAGCCGTAGGTTCACTGTGTTGAGGCTCGCGAAGGTTTCCTCCAGGTCTTGTATCAAGGTCCTGGCCTCCCGATACTTTACCACAATGTCATCGACGTAAGCGTCAACATTCTTCCCGAGCTGCGTGCCCAAGGTGATGTGCATCAGCCGCCGAAAGGTCGCCCCTGCGTTACGCAGCCCGAATGGCATGTTGTGTAGCAGTACACCCCACACGGGGTTAGGAAGGCTGTCTTCTCGACGTCTTCTACCGCCATCTTGATCTGGTGATACCCAGAGAAGGCATCCAGGAAGCATAACAGGTCGCATTCCGCAGTGGAATCGACGATCTGGTCGATGCGGGGGAGCGGGAACGGATCTTGCAGGCACACTTTGTTGAGGTTGGTGAAGTCGACACACATGTGTTCCTTCCCTCCCTTCGTTGGCACAACGATAGGGTTAGCCAACCAATATGGGTATAGGACCTCGCGAATGACCCCAGCGGCCTCTAATTTGCGGGTCTCTTGGATGATGAAGGCCTGCTTTTCTGTGGACTGCCGCCTGGCCTTCTGCTTCACAGGGCACACGTTGGGGCACACATGGAGGTGATGCCCGATTACACTCCTAGGGATCCCTGCCAACTGGTCTGGCTCCCAAGCGAATACCTTCTTGTTTGCGCGCAGGAACCCGACCAGGGCCTCCTCCTGCTCGGGTTTGAGGTGGGCGCCTATGGTGAAAGTGGCGTTGGTGGACCCGTCCTCATCGACGGGTATCTGCTTGGTTTCTGCCTTGTCTTGGGTGAACAACTGTTTCTTCTTGGCGGGCGCAGCTTCCTTGGGCTCGGGGGCCTCCAAGTCGGCGTACTGTGCCGACGCCGTTGTCTTGAAGACGAGCTTGAGCACCCACAGAGCGTCCCCGGTGTCCTCGTGCACGATGAGGACACCGCTGATCCCGGGCATCTTCATGAGGTTGTACGCCGGGTGCATCGCGGCCATGAACTGGGCCAGCGCTGGGTAGCCGAGGATGGCGTTGTAGGGGAGGCCAATGGGGGCGATGTCGAAGTCGACCAGCTCCGTGCGGAAGTTGCCGTAGGTGCCGAAGGTTACTGGGAGCCGGATCTGTCCCAAGGAGCTGGACGATCCGCCCCCAACGCCTGAGAAGGGCCGGCTGGGTCGCAGCCGTTCCTGGGGTATACAGAGGAGATTGAAGGCTTCGACCGAGAGCATGCTGAGGCCCGCACCGCCATCAATGAGCGTTCTGGTGACGGCCACCTGGCAGATGGTGGGGGTGCACAGCATGGGGAGCGCACCCGAGCAGGCCGAGTTGGAGAGGTGGTCCTCTGAGCTAAAGGTCAGGCCAGTCTCGGGCGCTACCCGATCCAGGGGAGCCCCCTGCCGCGTGGAAGCAGCGCTGACCTGGCGGATGAACGGCTTGATGTGGTGACTTGTAGGCGGCGCCTGCGAGCCGCCCATGAGGGCCGCGATGACCGGGGGTGTTGGTGCAGCGCGATAGGCGGGGGAGAGGTTGCGGGGCTCCATGGGCGCGCGGAGCGCGCAGGACGAAGAACCAGCTGGGGTGAGCGAGGGAGTTACGGTGCGGCCGTCTTGCCGCACGGACAGATGCTGGGACGATGCTTGCTGCTCGTCCCCTGCTGGGCCGGTGGCGGTGTTGACGGCAGGTGGCGAACGGCAAGGACGCCCGCCGGCAGGGGCCGTCTGGGCGACGCGGGAAGCGAGGGCGGCCCGGTGCTCCGCGCGGGCCCGACGAGCGTCAGACATGGGCGCGATGGTCGGAGGAGAACGGGGTGGTGGGAGACGAATTCCGGCGCACCCCTACCTGGCGCGCCAAATGTTGTATTTCGGGTTCCGGCAGACCCTTGAGGTTCGAACACTGGGGTGCGCACGGAGATTTCGCCTCCTACCTACCTGCACCCCTCCGCCATGCTAGGATCTAAACTATGGAAAGAACAACACAAGAGACACTGTGTTTATACTGGTTCGGGCCACCGTTGTGGTGTAATACCCTACTCTAGTGTGTGGTGTGGTGGATTGCCTCTTGGGCTGATGATGATGAACAATACAAGGAAGAACAGCCTCGCGAGGGTCTGTTCTTGGCTGGGGCGTTGAACTGCTGGGAGGAGTTCTGTCACCTTTCTCTCTCTCTCTCTCTCTCTCTCTGATCGAGACCCTCTCTAACGAGCCTCTTCCTTCCAACCTCCGAACCCCTTGCTCTGTGGGTGGCTGGTCCTATTTATAGAGGCCCTGGTCCTCTTCCCAAATGTCGAGCGGGAAGGGAGCCAACAATGGCGGGCTAATTTGAAGCGGGACAGCAAGTATCAGCCATCCTGACAAAAGTAGTCTTCGTCTGCGCAAAGCTCTGGTGATGACACCGTCTTGGGCTCCACGATGACCTCCGTCTCGTAGTCCTCCTGGTCTTGGTCTCGTTGCACCGAAATGGCAACCTTTGCCTGATGCCTCGGTACTCTGTGGTTGCGCTTGCCCCCTTTGCACCAAAGAGGAAAGGAGGACGCTGCGCAGGCTGGCACCCGCCTGGCGCCCTGAGTCGTCATGGCTTGCGTCACGGGCACCTCGTGAGGTACCCCGCCTTGATCTCTCCACCTCCTCGTGAGCCAGCCTGATGAGGTCGTGCCTGAGGAAGCTCCGCGTCGTCTGCCCCGCGAGGCTTGGCCCCTCGCGAGGGTCTTGGGTTTGTGTTGGTGAAGATGGGCCATGCTGGGCCCCCCTTTGAGCCACGCCGCAGGCCGCAGGCAGGCAAGTCTGGGGACCCGCGTTCCCAGAACGCCGACAGTCACCACCAGAGCCTTTGGCAGGCGAGGACCAACTTCAGTCAGGATAAGTGTACCATATGTTCCCCTTCAAAATGGCCAATTGTTGGCGCCCTTCCCGCTCAATATTTGGGAATAGGCCCAGGGCCTTTGCCTATAAATAGGACTAGCCACCCACAGGGGACGAGGACGAGGACGAAGACGAAGACGAAGAGGAAGATCGGAATCAAGAAGAGAGAGAGAGAGAGAGAGAGAGAGAAGGGTGACTGAACTCCTCTTAGCAGTTCATCCCCTCAGCCAAGTACAGACCCTCGCGAGGCTGTTCTTCCTTGTATTGCTCATCATCATCAGCCCAAGAGGCAATCCACCACACCACACACTGGAGTAGGGTATTACACCACAACGGTGGCCCGAACCAGTATAAACCCCGTGTCCCTTGTGCTATTCTTTCCATAGCTTAGATCTTAGCGAGGCGGAGGGGTGCAGGTAGGTAGTAGGCGAAATCTCCGCGCGCACCCCAGTGTTCGAACCTCAAGGGTTTGCCGGGACCCGAAATCCGACAGAGACAACTAGTACAAGTTATCCTGACAAAAGGTGGTCTTCGCCTGCCAAAGGCTCTGGTGGTGACGCCGTCTTGGGCTCCACGGTGACCTTCGTCCTACCGTCCTGCTGGTCTTGGTCTTGTTGCACCGATATGGAAACCTTTGCCTGATGCCTCGGGACTCCTCGCATGTGCTTGCCCCTTTAGCACCAAAGAGGAAACGAGGAGACTATGCTCGCTGGCGCCCACTTGGCGCCTGCCTGGCCCTGGTCGTCATGGCTTGCGTCACAGAAACCTCGCGAGGTGTCCCTTGCCTTGATCTCTCTGCCCCTCGCGAGCCTGCTTGGTGAAGCTGCCCTTGAGGAGGTCTTTTGTCATCCACCTTGCGAGGCTTGGCCCCTCGCGAGGGTCTTGAGTGTTTGCTGGTGAAGATGGGTCATACAGGGCCGCTGGTGGAGCCACACAGTGGGCCGCAGGCAGGCAAGTCTGGGGACCCCCGTTCCCAAAATGCCGACAGTAGCCCCCGGGCCCAAGGCGCGCTCGGACTTGGCTTTGAGGCAAAGCCAAAGGGAAGTGCGGAGCGCCGCGGGCCCCAACAGACTACGGCCCCGCTCGATGCATGGCGATCGATTGGACGTGAGTGGCCCCGCTTCCCCACGCAGCCTTGATATCCGCTTGGCTAAGCGGCCATGACATCCAACACAGTTATTTCCCCATTGCTGGCAACATACTCCCCAACTCCTCTTCTTCTTCGAACCGCAGCTTCCTCTCCCAATCCGACCTAAGCTCAGTCCTTCCATCGCCATGGCGTCGAACCGAAAGGAGAAAGGGAAGAAGCCCTTGTCCTCAGCCAGCATGCCGTCGGCCGCTCGCGGGTGCTCAATCGGGAGGCCATGGACATGGTCCGCCCTACGCTCGCCACCAGCTTCAATGAATGGGGAGAGACGGTGGCCTGGCCTGCGTCCTGAGCTTCTATCGATAGAACAGCTACCGAGGTCCTATTCTTCATCGGCGCCCTGTGGGCCAACCTTGTCCCTCCCTTCTCTGCCTTCTTCAATGTCGTGCTTTCGCATTACTAGATTCATATGCTTCACCTAGATCCCCAATCTGTCGCTCTTCTCGCCGTCTTTGCCTTTGTCTGTGAGGCCATGGTGGGCATCACCCCCTTCGTGGCCCTTCTGTGGCATTTCTTCTTGCTGCACCTGACCGACCCCCGACAATGCTCGGGGTGCCTGAGCTTCCAGGCCATGGCGGCGACGGCCGGCTTAGGGATTGACTTCGAAATCCCATCGTCTGCAAGCGGGTTCTGGACGCGGTGGGTGTATGTGGATGTCGGAGTGGTCAACCCTTTGCTCTCGCCTCCGTCGGCGCCCGCCATCCCCAGCTCCGGCTGGGCTCATGAGAAGCTTGCGAGCCCCCGCCTCGCCTTCGTCTGGCTCCGGTTGAAGAGATTGAAAGATCTTGGCTTGACTATGCCCATGGTGATGAAGGAGTTCCTCCGACGCTGCATCACCCCACTCCAGCGCCATTCCCAGTCGATGTGGGCCCTGTCTATCGGCCAGGATTGCATGAGGCTTCAGGAGTCAGGGCTTCCACTCGAGGCACGAAGAACGGTGCTCGAGGTCCTGGTGGGTGACCCCTCGCCAGCCGATATGCCACTGGAGGGCTGTCTCTTGTCTTGTTGCTCAAACAGGGTGGAGTTCGCGGGGCAGATGCCCCCTTTGACGAATGGAGGCTGTGTCCAGTCGGCCTTGAGGGGTCCTGCGAAAAACCCGTCACCGTGGTTCCCCTCCTTGTCGCTGGCGCCGAACGTGCCCCAAGAGTGGACGCAGGGGGCAAGCACCACTGGAGGCCGGAGGCGCGGGTGCCGAGATGTCGGCGCCGCCCGTGGCTCCTGAGGCGCCATCTTCGGGAGCCCGTGACTCTCGCTCTGGGGTGGCAGTTGAGGGAGCGATGCAATCCGCTGCTCCTGAGGCCGAAGCTCCCGAGGCCTCAATGGGTCATCACAAGGCGGAACCTAATGGCTCTCCCCAGCTTGGCGCTCCTGAGGTCGCCTCCTCGGGCGCTTCACCAGCCGAGCCCCGCGCTAGTCGCCACGTCCAATGCTTTGACCAGCTCCGTGTAGACTTCGATGTGCTCCGCAAAAGGAAGGGGTCCCCAAGCTACAGCAACGGCGCCTTCTGGCCGTTGAAACAGAGGAAGTACATCGCCATAGATGAGTAAGTACCTTATCTTTGTAATTCCTCGAGTGCTGCTTCCCTTCCTGAAGGTGGCTCTTCAGGATCCCTTCTGCTAAGGTCGTGAACCCTCCCGAGAAGCATCCTCCTCCTGCCTCGAATCTCCCACTGGCCTCGAGCGTCCCAAGCCAGCATGTCGCCCCCAGCGTGAGGTCGGCTAGAGAGGCAAACACGCTAGCTTGGCGCCTCGAGCCCGTGCTCCTACCGTCTCTTCTTCGTGGCCTCGCCAGGGGTGCGGTGAGCGTGCCAAGGGCTCCTCCTCTGGTTGTAGATGGCGGCTAGATGGCTTCGGTCATGGTTTCTTCTTTGAGTAGCGAGCCTCAACTCAACGGGGCTCTCGTCGAGGCCCAGTGGGCGACCCGGGGGGAGCCAGCCCCCAGCCTCCTACAGAAAGGGGCCGAGCCGCTTCGGATCCCGTCAGCGACCCCCGCTGCGGAGGATGGAATTGGCCGCGCACTCAAGTTTGCACGCGAACGGAGTGTCGTCCGCCACGAGCTCTTTCGGGAGGCGATGAGCCGGCTTGGCGGAGAACTCGTGGATGTATATGCGTGCCTCTAGGCCGAGGGTCTTCGGCTGACGGAGGAGCGGCATAAATTGAAGGTGGCCATCAAGCTCGGGCGCAATCAGCGCGAGCTTGATAATGCGAAGGCCAAGGCATCTCTTGCAACCTCGTGTGAGGCCTGCGCCTGAGCCCTGTAAGAAGCCCGGGAAGCTGATCATCGCCGCAAGATCGCAGAGAAACGTGTGTGGGAGCTCTAGGCTTGGAGCGCCTCCTTGGACCAGCAAGTGGAGGCACACAAGGACGCCCTAGCGTTGATGAAGGGGACGCCTGCCGAGGAGGAAGAGATCCTGAAGCGCGAGGAAGCGCTGGAAGCCACAGAGCGCAGCCTTGATCTTGAGTGGTTGGAGAAGAGGGAGCTCCAAGTCGCCTAAGCGGAGGATGCTGTCGGCGCGCGAGGACAAGGCCCAGGAGGAGGTTGATCGCCGGGTGGCCGAGGCTCGCGCGGATCTTGTGGGCAGGTACGACCTGAAGCTGAAGCTCGTGGAAGCCGAAGATGTGGGCAGGACTACTGCCCTAAAGTCAGGGTTGGCTGAGGCGGGACAGCGTAAGGAAGCCGCCGTAGCCATGCTGATCTCAGTGCAAGCTGAGCTGGCTTGTGCCCGTGCCGAGCTGCTTTCTCTTCAGCAGCGGGTCGCCAGCGTCGAGTCCTCCGCGCAGCAGAGCAGGGAGGAAGCGCTCCGGCAGCGGACGCTGGAGCGCGAGCACACCCCCATGCTCCAAAGCCTCAGGATCAGAGCCAATGCGGCGCTGGGCACAATCTACGACGAAGGTGCCCCTCATCCCCACTCGAACGATTACTCCAGTCACCTCCTCTTCTTCACCGATGTGGTGACATGCCTAGAGAATCGATCCAAGAGGGTTCGCGGGCTTGTTGAAGAGAGGAGCCGCGGCGTGCTCAGGCGCGCGTTCTCCTGCGTCTTCAGCCACCTCCAGAACACCTACCCCAACTTCGATTTTGACGCTGCCATTGCCCCTGTGCCCGAGGCGATCCAGGGCGACCTGGCGCACTGGGTAGAAGACAGTGTGGATGCTCTAGTCAGTGCCTTCACCTCCGAGGACGACGCGGTGGTGGTCATGGTGGATGAAGGTGACGTGGTCGACAATGGTGTGGGCGACGCCGGCAATGGTGATGGTGATGCCGGCGATTATGATGGTGATGCCAGCGATGGTGACGGCGACACCAGCGACGCGTCTGAGGGCGACCTGGAGGACATGGTGAGCGATATGTAGGATTGAGCTCATGCTTCCTTGTCGTTGACCCTGCATGTGAAAGCTCGGGCACGGCCCTGAAAGTTGTAAGAGCATTTTGGGAGAGGGGTCCCCTCATGTAAACAGATTACTGCCTCTATTCCTTAGGCCAAGCTGGAGATGTGTTTTTATGAGCCCACGAGTCCCGCCGCGAGCTTACTATTGCAATTTACCTTAGTCAGGGCCAGTTCCCGACCGGCTCATGAGGTCGTGAGCTTTTGAGGGGCCTGCTGATCCGTCTGAGAGGGCCTCACGAGAAGCAAGCGCCAGCCATGGAAGGACATGCGTCCAGTGTGCGTGCGCCGCGCCCAGCCCCCGCTCGCGAGGAGCTCGCGAGGGGGGAGGCAGCAGGTGCGAACTCCGAATCAAGGCAAGGAACCAGATTGCAAGAAATCGTATGAACGAGAAAAGGCACCCCCCGCGCACACCAATGAAAATTCAACTTCAAAATTAAATCCAAAGCCAGAAAACAGGGCTACAAAAAAGAGATTAAAAGCAAATGGCCGCGTCCGGCGCCTAGTCTAGTCTTGTCTTCTCACCAGCATGGAGCTAAGTGATGCCACTAGGACGTGGGAGGGAGCCCCCGAGGCCCGAGGGAGGCACTCCTGAGACTCCGAGGCATGTACAGCCCCACTAATTATTACGTGAGAGTGTCACGAGCGGAGATCTTCATAGGCGCGAGCCTTACTTCATATCGTCGGACGAGGGCCCCGCCTTGCGCCACCCTTGACCACCATTGGTGCGTCCGGAAACCAGGATGAAGCCAAGGGGGAAAGGGGATGCTAGTGGCGCCCTCGGCGACCACGGGTCCTCTGCCGGGGGAAGGCTCACCAGCACCTCCCCGGCAGAGGGCCTACCTCCGGGGGACGCCCTATTCTGTGTGATGCGGGGAGGGGCCTTGCTCCCGGCTCCTTACCTGCAGCCCCCTGTGCGCTCCTCCTGGTGGAAGGGAGGCCGTCGAGCTGGGGCCGCCGTCCGCTGCTGCGACCTGATCCTCCTGCGACCCATGGTTAGCATAAGCTTGCTCCTGAGTGATTAGTGGTACCCAGTAGCTGTTGTCACCGGCATGGTTGGCGAGGCTCCCGAGAGGCTCCTGGAAGGCCTCAGCTTCTAGCGCCTCCTCCTCCCAGCCTGGCTCGAGGAACGTGCCAGGGTCGTCTTCCAGCGCATACTCCTGGTCCATCATGCGGGGCACGTAGTCCTCCGAGGACGTCGCCCCGAAGACCTTGCCGAAGTGCCCCATGCTACACGTTGCCAGGCCCAGTGCGCCGCCCTGAGGATGGTAGGGCGGCACTCCGCTGGGGCCGCGGGTGGCAACGCTCATGCCCGCGCTCATCGGAGGTGGCGCGGGTGCGATTGGGCGTCCGATGCTGCTGGTCGCGCCGGTGTCGACGAAACATCCGGGCGTGCTCGGGGGCACGCGAGCGCGGCGAGGCCCACCATGCGATCCGGCCGTGGCCTGAGGCGTAAGCAGGGAGCATAAGGGCGGTGCTCCCGAGGCTGCAGCTCCAGTAGCTCAGTGACGCGCTCCAGCAATGCATCCCGACCGCTCTCCATCAGCCGACACCACAGCAGTTCCCGAGCCACCGTGAGTGCTGCCCTCATGTTTGCTTGTTCCCGTCGGGGGATGCGGCGTCGTGGCCGCAACGTAGCTTGAGGCTCTTGCGGCCGCCCGCGCTTGTCGTGGAGTAAGGGTGGATGGCGTTTGACCGCGCCGCCCGCGCCCCGCAGAGTTTGGCGATGCGTGTGCCGCCTGGGGCGCAGGGTTGAGGTCTTCTTTGGAGGACGGCACCGCCCGGGCCGGCCAAGCTGCCCAGCGGTCGTCGTTGGTCCTTGGGTTGCCGGACATCAGAACCACGGAGTGTCGACGGATCAACTGGCAGAAGAGAAGCTCCGACGCACCCCTACCTAGCACGCCAAATGTCGGATTTCGGGTTCCGGCAAAACCCTTGAGGTTCAAACACTCGGGTGCGCACGAAGATCTCTCCCCCCTTTAGCTCGCACACACCATGCTCTCACGGCCTAGCTCGACGAACCCAAATAACAAGAGACACAAGAGTTTATACTGGTTCGGGCCACCGATGTGGTGTAATACCCTACTCTAGTGTGGTGTGGTGGATTGCCTCTTGGGCTGTGGATGAACAGTTACAAGGGAAGAACAGCCTCCTGAGGAGAGGTGTTCTTGTGCTTGGTGAATTTGTGTGAGGCTATGGATGGAATGGCTCCAATCCAATCTGTCCTTCTACTGTGGTGGCTAGTCCTATTTATAGAGGCCCTGGTCCTCTTCCCTAATATTGAGCGGGAAGGGATCCCACAATGGGAAAATTTGAAGGGATACAACTAGTACAAGTTATCCTGACAAAAGGTGGTATTCGCCTGCCAAAGGCTCTGGTGGTGACGCCGTCTTGGGCTCCATGGTGACCTACGTCCTACCGTCATGCTGGTCTTGGTCTCGTTGCACCGATATGGAAACCTTTGCATGATGCCTCGGGACTCCTCGCCTGCACTTGCCCCTTTAGAACCAAGGAGGAAACATGGACACTGTGCTCGCTGGCGCCCGCCTGGCCTTGATCATCATGGCTTGCGTCACAGAAACCTCGCGAGGTGTCCCGTGCCTTGATCTCTTCGCCCCTCGCAAGCCTGCCTGGTGAAGCTGCCCCCAAGGAGGTCTTGTTTTGTCCACCTCGCGTTGGTATTGAATGTTTGCTGGTGAAGATGGGTCATACAGGTCGCTGGTGGAGCCACGCCACGGGCCACAGGCAGGCAAGTCTGGGGACCCCCATTCCCAAAACGCTGACAGATCCTGTGTTTGACGAAGTAGTTGGAGAAGAAGAAGGAGAAGGACTTGAAGATGAAGACAAAGCCAACCAAGGCAAGCAGCCCTTTGACCATGTCTATGAAACCCTTTTTATGCATGTCATATAACACTTTTATTGCTTGCATTGGAGTCATGATTATGAGGTGACCACTTGGGGTGGTTTGCCTCTGTTATTTCCTTGTTGATACTTGCATTGTGCATGACCCTACCTTTTTATGAGGGTTTGCCGGTGGGAGTAGATAGGATGCTAAAGTAATGGCTACACAAAAAGAGGACGGGAATATGCATGGTGATGGAGACAAAGTATTTCCAAAAGACTTTTGAAAAACCCCGTCGGGTGCCACTTATGCTAGAGGGAGATGATGAGTTGGGTAGCCACTTGATGACTAAGTGGTGTACTGAGGCAAGTGTGTGTGCTTTTTTTCTAAACGGATTGGTTTAAGTTGCGACCGTTATTCCAACCTTACATGCGCAACCTCTCTACCCTTATATGGGAAAGGGCATTATTGATTACCTAGGTCGATGCTAGCATGGTGCCCGCATTACTAGTGACGGGGGTGACATGAGGTCACTCTCGGGACGGGGTCGTGCTTGGATAGGTGGCCATGATTGTTTTCACAGGGCAGTGGACACACCGTTGGTACCCCGTGCCAGTGGTATGCGATGAGTATGGGAGCGAGGCTCCACAATTTTAATATGTGAAATGTTTGGCACAGGGGTTACTACCAATCGAGTGGACTCTATGTTAGTGTTCGTCTAGGGAAAGATAGTGATCGGGTGCTTACCCCGGGTACTTGAGGTACCACGGGTCGTGGATGACACGGAAGTTCCCCGGATCTTGTGGGTAAAGTGTGCAACCTCTGCAGAGTGTAAAACTATTCGAATAGCCATGTCCACAGTCAGGGACAGTTGGGTAACTGCTCTTGGGCTACGTCCACTTGTTTACAAACATGTGTGTGTGCTTGGATAAGTGGGAAGAACCACTTGGGTCAAGTCAAAGGACTTGACATAATTGAAGTTGGGTTGAAGCCCACTCCATTTATGTTGATATATGTAACCAGTCCCTATGGTTACTTGAATTCATATGATGCGTGTTTTTACCAGTTGTTGAACATGTCATAGCACAATAAAATTAGCTTTCTGCAAAAATTTGCCTATGTCATGCATTGTTGTATCTTAAGCCAAAACATGGGTTGCTTGCGAGTACATTCAAAGTACTCATTGGCTTGCCGCTGGTTATCTAATTGGCCAGGCATAGAAGAGCAAGAGTTCGATGAAGAGTTCCTTGGTGACGAACATGCGAACTAGGACGTTTTCCAGTCAGAATGCATGTAGGGTTAAGGCAGATGGCATGGGTTCTACTTATTGACGAAGATTTCTGAAGTTTAAGTTTATTTGGTATTCAGCCCTTGTGGCCTTATCTATGTAGGACTTGACAATAACGGTCATAATTTGTGTAAGATGATATGTATGGATGTAAGACTCTTGTTATTCAGCTTTTGTGTGTTCAGTGAGCATTGATCTCTGGGATCATTGTACACGTGCATTCGGTGATCACGACTTATGAGTCGGGGTCCCCACATGTACCAAGGAGAAGACCACGATGAAAATGTTGAGTGACTCTCATATGAATAATTGTTGAACTAATAAAGAGCCCATTTTACCTTGTCTTCTCCTGTTGAATAAAATGTTTTGCAGATTCCAGCTTAGTCCATGGCACTCTTGCACTCTTATTGTTTTCATATCGTTCGGTCGTGCAAGTGAAAGGCAATAATGATGATATTCGATGAACTGGTCGTGGCAGAGAGAAACCGGTATGAACTCGACTAGTTCTGTTTGTGCAAATATGTTTAACCTAGTATCCATGATTCAGCCCATTATGATTAAACATGTTTGCAATGACAATTAGAGATTATAGTTTCTCATGCCATGTATAAGTAGTTGGGAGTGGATAATGATTTATCTTGGATATCAACATTGTGTTAAAATGATTGTGATGTAGTATGATGATATGGTATCCTCCTCTGAATGTTCGAGTGGCTTGACTTAGCACATGTTCATGCATGTAGTTGAATCAAAACCAACATAGCCTCTATGATATTTATGTTCATGGTGTTCATATCCTACTCATGCTAGTGTCCAATGTTACTTATGCATAATGCATGATCATGATCGTTGTTGCTCTCTAGCTGGCTGCTTCTCAATCTAATTGCTAGCCTTCGCCTATACTAAGTGGGGATTCTACTTGTACATCAAAAACCCTGAACCCAAAGTTATTCCAGATAAGTCCACTATATCTACCTATATGCGGTATTACCCTGCCGTCCTAAGTAAATTTGCATGTGTCACCTCTAAAAACTTCTAAAAAATATCCGTTTTGTGTGCCTGGATCGTTCATGGAACGACAGGAGGTAGTCGGTATCTTCCATGCTAAGCGGGTTATTCTCAGGTCGAGTGTTTATTCACTCTCCATCGCACGAGAAAAGGGTGGTAATAGGGATGCCCAGTCCCAAACTGCAAAATACAAAAAGAGTTAATCGCTCGAATAATCAAACAAAAACTCCCAATGGATTCAAAACCTTTACTTTTATCGCTTGGGAATCGCCACTAGCTTGTTTAGCATGGGAGATATTGATTACTGATAGCCGTGAAGTAAATGAGAAGGGTGCATGTCTCAAAATTATCATTTATCTCTGTTTTAAAACTTGAGCTCTGGCACCTCTGCAAATCACTGCTTCCCTCTGTGAAGGGACTATCTATTTACTTTTATGTTGTGTCATCACCTTCTAAATCAAGCGCCAGAACCTGAGAGCACAACTGTCATGACTTATGTATTGTGTGTAGCTAATGTTGGGTGCATCCTGACTGGATCTTTTCTTCCATGAATTACAATGTTTAGTCGCTGCTTGGACTTTGGAGGTGCTCTGCATTTATGTTTTGCAGTCTCAGAAAGGGCTAGCGAGATACCACTATTGTCATGTTATATCATGGTTGTTTTGACAACGTGTTGCCGTTTGAGATGTCTTATTATTGCTCGCTAGCTGATTATGTCATTGATATGAGTTAATATAATCTTTAAGAGTTATTGTCGGCATGGTTAGTTATAATGTTGGCTGAAAACCCGGGTGTTGTTTAAGCTTATTTATGCAAACAAGAGCAAAAGAGTTTGTAAAAGTTTTTCTTTTTCACTTTCAGTTTACCAACTGAATTGCTTGAGGACAAGCAAAGGTTTAAGCTTGGGGGAGTTGATATGTCTCTAACGTATCTACTTTTCCTAACACTTTTCCTCTTGTTATGGACTCTAATTTGCATGATTTGAATGAAACTAACCCCGGACTGATGCTATTTTCAGCAAAACTACCATGGCGTTGTTTTTTGTGCAGAACTAAAAGTTCTCGAAATGGAACGAAACTTTGCGGGGAATTTTTATATAATATATAAGAATTTCTGGAGCCAAGACCTACCAAAGGGGGGCACCTGGGTGGGCACAACCCACCAGGGCGCGCCCCCCTCACCAGGCGCGCCCAGGTGGGTTGTCCCCACCTGGTGGCCCTGTAGACCCTGATTCCAACTCCATAAATACCTATTTTTCTAGAGAAAAATGAGGGAGAAAGAATTGTCACGATCCATGAGACAGAGCCGCCACCAAGCCTTGTTCTTCCTCGGGAGGGCAGATCGGGAGTCCCTTTGGGGCTCCGGAGAGGGGGGTCTTCGTTCTTCATCATCACCAACCCTTCTCCATCGCCAATTCCATGATGCCCCCCACTAGGAGTGAGTAATTCGTTCATAGGCTCTCTGTTCGGTGAGGAGTTGGATAAGATTTATGATGTAATCGAGTTAGTTTTGTTAGGGTCTGATCCTTATTATCCACTATGTTCTTATATTGATGTTGCTATGAATTTGCCATGCTTAATGCTTGTCACTTTGGGCTCGGGTGCCATGATTTCCGATCTGAACCATTTATGTTATCACCATTATATCCATGTTCTAGATCCGATCTTGCAAGTTATAGTCACCTACTACGTGTTATGATCCGGCAACCCCGGAGTGACAATAGCCGAGCCCACTCCCGGTGAAGACCATAGTTTGAGGAGTTCATGTATTCACTATGTGTTAACGCTTTGTTCCAGTTCTCTATTAAAAGGAGGCCTTAATATCCCTTAGTTTCCAATATGGACCCCGCTGCCACGAGTGGGTAGGACAAAAGATGGCATGCAAGTTCTTTCCATAAGCACGTATGACTATTTACGGAATATATGCCTATGTTATATCGATGAACTGGAGCTAGTATCGTATTGCCCTAGGTGATAACTATCTCATGATGAATATCATCCAACAAGTCACCGATCCAATGCCTACGAATTTATCCTATATTGTTCTTGCTAAGTTACTACTGCTATCATCACTGTTGCACTTGTTACAAAACTATTGCTATCACTGTTATTGTTACCATTGCTACTGTCACTACTATCAAAACTATCCTATTACTTTGCTCCTGATCACGTTGCTGCAGATAATTAATCTCTAGGTGTGGTTGAATTGACAACTCAGCTGCTAATACCTTCAAATATTCTTTGGCTCCCCTTGTGTCGAATCTATAAATTTGGGTTGAATACTCTACCCTCGAAAACAGTTGCGATCCCCTATACTTGTGAGTTATCAAACTCCTAGAGTTTCAATAGTTAAATTGTGTTTAAGAAGAGGACGTTGGTCAAAGAAAATTTTATCTATTTCATTTCTTTCATGCATATGAAAATCATTTTCATGGTCTAGCAAATATTGTTCTAAAGTATCAGTAGGTGGTACAACAATAGAAGAAAGACCAATTAATTCATCCTTACTAGGAAATTCTTTTTCATGAAGATTTCTACTAAACTTGGAAAAATTAAACTCATTACCAAAGCTAACACCAACAGTTTGTTTCTCACAATCTATTCTAGCATTGACAGTGTTCAAGAAAGGTCTACCAAAGATAATGGGACAAAACTCATCTTGTGGGGAACCAAGAACAAGAAAATCAGTAGGGTATTTTATTTTCCCACACAAGACTTCAACATCTCTAACAATCCCAATTGGTGATATAGTCTCTCTATTAGCAAGTTTAATAGTAACATCTATGTCTTCTATCTCTGCGCGCACTATGCCATTCATAATTTCTTGATATAAGGAATAAGGAATCGCACTCACACTAGCACCTATGTCACATAAACCGTGATAACAGTGATCTCCTATTTTAACGGAGACAACAGGCATGCCAACAACAGGTCTATGTTTATTCTTTTTATCAGGTTTGGCAATTCTAGCAGCTTCTTCGCAGAAGTAAATAACATGCCCATCTACATTTTATTCCAAGAGATCCTTAACCATAGCAATACTAGGTTCTACTTTAATTTGTTCATTAGGTTTAGGTGTTCTAATGTAACTTTTGTTAACCACAGTTGGAACTCTAACATGTTCCTTTATCCTAACAGGGAAAGGTGGTTTCTCAATGTAAGCAGTAGGAACAACTGGATCAACATTATAAAGTATAGTTTCTTCTTTAACTGGTACTGGTTCTTTAATTTCTTCTTTAATAGGTGGGTGATATTTAAACCACTTCTCTTTAGGGAGATCAACATGAGTAGCAAATTATTTACAAAAGGAGGCTACTATCTCAGAGTGAAGTCCATATTTTGTGCTAAATTTTTGAAAAGCATCGGTATTGATAAAAGATTTAACACAATCATACTTAAGTTTAATAGCTGACTCTTTACCTTCATCGAGTTTCCAATCTTCAAAGTTGCCTTTAATTCTTTCCAAAAGATCCCACCAGAATTCAATAGTCTTCTCCATAGAAGAACCAGCACAAGAAGCACGCTGAACAAACCTCAACTTGCCTATTTTGTGTAACTGGTTGAAACTACTAATTTCCAGTTCATCTTACGATGGTATACGGTGACAGGCCAACCTTCTATACTAGTGCATTCATAGGAGGACGAAGCAGGAATTAGGAAGCCCTACACTTCAACCGGAGCGAACTTCACACTCGAACTTGGATATAGCAAATAGATCAAATAGGCTCAGAAGAAGAATTGTGCTATGCCCCCCCCCCAATATCCCTATAGAGCGAAAGAGTTGCCTAGTGATCCCTAGGTTGCAGCACGTCCGGTCGTTAACTCCTCGCTAGCTGCCGCCGTTTCTAGGACCGACTGACGCCTCACCAGCATGCACAGGTACCTACGTAGTGTAGTGTCGGTCGCCCTGTAGGAGCTCCCTAAGGACTCTAGCTAAGACCTTTTTGAGACCCTGGGTGACTCACGTGGACTTATCCCCTCTCGGTAAGCCGAAGACCATATCGTCTGCGTAGCGTGCGTAATAGAAGACTACGTATCAAGCACGGTTTGATCATTACGAGAAAGCCGAGCATAAAATTTTTGGATGATAATTTCCCTTGAGAGATCATTATTGGGGCATGAATATAACATTGACTTGAGCCTCCCCAAGCTAGAGCGATACTTTCTCCTTCACGAGGCCAAAAATTATATATGTAATTCTGATCACGATGAACTAGATGCATAGGATAATTTTTTTGGTGGAACTTCAATTTCAAATGATTCCAATTCCATGATCCAATATCATCGCATAGTCTATACCATGCCAATGCTTTTCCCTTCAAAGATATAGGGAAAACCCTTTTCATAACTTTAAATCCGGGTAAACCTACAAGCTTAAACAATCCACAAATTTGTTCTACATATATCAAGTGCATATTAGGATGTTCGGTTCCATCACCTGCATAAGGATTAGCTAGCAGTTGTTCTATCACACCCGAAGGAATTTCATATTCAATATTTTCAGTAGGTGCTGTAGGTTGAGGGGTAATTAATTGTGGTTCCGGAAAAGGTGAAGATACCCCGAACAAACCCCTCAAATTATTGTTTTCCATAGTAACAAGTGACAATAAATTTCAGCACACTATATAAATGTTTCCTTACAAAATTCCACTTACCAAAGTCGCTTCACTCCCCGACAACGGCGCCAGAAAATAGCCTTGATGACCCACGAGTATAGGGGATCAATTGTTGCTCTTTTTGATAAGTAAGAGTGTCGAACCCAATGATAACCCACAAGTATAGGGGATCGCAACAGTTTTCAAGGGTAGAGTATTCAACCCAAATTTATTGATTCGACACAAGGGGAGACAAAGAATATTCTCAAGTATTAGCAGCTGAGTTGTCAATTCAACCACACCTAGAAAACTTAATATCTGCAACAAAGTGTTTAGTAGCAAAGTAGTATGGAAGGAACGGTAATGGTGACAAAAGTAACAGTATTGGTTTTGTAGTGATTGTAACAATGGCAACAAAAAAGTAATTAAGCAAAGATCAATATGTGAAAAGCTCGTAGGCATTGGATAAGTGATGGATAATTATGTCGGATGCAATTCCTCATGCAATGGTCATAACATAGGGTGACACAGAACTAGCTCCAGTTCATCAATGTAATGTAGGCATGTATTCTGAATATAGTCATACGTGCTTATGGAAAAGAACTTGCATGACATCTTTTTCCCTACCCTCCCATGGCAGCGGGGTCCTATTGGAAACCAAGGGATATTGTGGCCTCCTTTTAATAGAGTACCAGACCAAAGCATTAACACTTAGTGAATACATGAACTCCTCAAACTACGGCCATCACCTGTAAGTATCCCGATTATTGTCACTTCGGGGTTAACGGATCATAACACATAATAGGTGACTATAGACTTGCAAGATAGGATCAAGAACTCACATATATTCATGAAAACATAATAGGTTCAGATCTGAAATCATGGCAATCGGTCCCTAGTGACAAGCATTAAGCATAGAAAAGTCATAGCAACATCAATCTCAGAACATAATGGATACTAGGGATCAAACCCTAACAAAACTAACTCGATTACATGATAAATCTCATCCAACCCATCACCGTCCAGCAAGCCTACGATGGAATTACTCACGCACGGCGGTGAGCATCATGAAATTGGTGATGGAGGAAGGTTGATGATGACGATGGCGATGGATTCCCCTCTCCGGAGCCCCGAACGGACTCCAGATCAGCCCTCCCGAGAGAGATTACGGCTTGGCGGCGGCTCCATATCGTAAAACGTGATGAATCCTTCTCTCTGTTTTTTTCTCCCCGAACATGAATATATAGAGTTGGAGTTGAGGTCAGTGGAGCACCAGGGGGGCCCACGAGGCAGGGGGTGCACCCAGGGGGTAGGCACGCCCCCCACCCTCATGGACAGGGTGTGGGCCCCCTAGCCTTGATTCTTTTGCTAGTATTTTTTATATATTCCAAAAATATTCTTCCTGGATTTTTAGGTCATTCCAAGAACTTTTATTTCTACACAAAAATAACACCATGGCAATTCCGCTGAAAACGGCGTCAGTCCGGGTTAGTTCCATTGAAATCATGCAAGTTAGAGTCCAAAACAAGGGCAAACGTGTTTGGAAAACTAGATACGATGGAGACGTATCAAATCCCCCAAGCTTAAACCTTTTCTTGTCCTCAAGAAATTCAGTTGACAAACTGAAAGTGATAAAGAAAAACTTTTACAAACTCTGTTTGCTCTTGTTGTTGTAAATATGTAAAGCCAGCATTCAAGTTTTCAGCAAAGATTATGAACTAACCATATTCACAATAACACTTAGGTCTCATGTTTACTCATATCAATGGCATAATCAACTAGCGAGCAATAATAGTGAATCTCGGGAGACAACACTTTCTCAAAACAATCATAATATGTTATAACAAGATGGTATCTCGCTAGCCCTTTCTGAGACCGCAAAACATAAATGCAGAGCACCTCTGAAGATCAAGGGCTGACTGGAAATTGTAATTCATGGTAAAAGAGATCCAGTCACAGTCATACTCAATATAAACTAATAGTAATGCATGCAAATGACATCGGTGCTCTCCAACTAGTGCTTTTTAATAAGAGGATAATGACTCGACATAAAAGTAAATAGATAGGCCCTTCGTAGAGGGAAGCAGGGATTTGTAGAGGTGCCAGAGCTCGATTTTGAAATAGAGATGAATAATATTTTGAGCGGTATACTTTCATTGTCAACATAACAACCGAGAGATCTCGATATCTTCCATGCTACACACATTATAGGCGGTTCCCAAGCAAATGGTAAAGTTTATACTCCCCCTACCACCAACAAACATCAATCCATGGCTTGTCCGAAACAACGGGTGCCTCGAACTAACAACAATCCTGGGGGAGTTTTGTGTGCAATTATTTTGATTTGAGTTGAGCATGGGACTGGGCATCTTGGTTACTGGCCACTTTCTCGTGAGTGAGGAGCGAAGTCCACTCCTCTTGAGAATAACCCGCCTAGCATGGAAGATATAGACAGCCCTAGTTGATACATGAGCTATTCGAGCATACAAAATAGAATTTCATTTGAAGGTTTGGAGTTTGGCACATACAAATTTACTTGGAACGGCAGGTAGATACCTCATATAGGAAGGTATGGTGGACTCATATGGAATAACTTTTGGGGTTTATGGAGTTGGATGCACAATCAGTATTCCCGCTTAGTACAAGTGAAGGCTAGAAAGAGACTGGGAAGCGACCAGCTAGAGAGCGACAATAGTCATGAACATGCATTAAAATTAATCAACACTGAATGCAAACATGAGTGGGATATAATTCACCATGAACATAAATATCGTGGAGGCTATGTTGATTTTGTTTCAACTACATGCGTGAACATGTGCCAAGTCAAGCCGCTCGAATCGTTCGAAGGAGGATACCACCCTATCATACCACATCATAAACATTTTAACAGCATGTTGGCACGCAAGGTAAACCATTATAAACTCCTAGCAAATTAAGCATGGCATGAGCAACTATAATTTCTAATTGTCATTGCAAACATGTTTCATTCATAATAGGCTGAATCGGGAACGATGAACTAATCATATTTACAAAAACAAGAGAGGTCGAGTTCATACCAGCTTCTCTCATCTCAATCAGTCCATCATATATCGTCATTATGGCCTTTCACTTGCACAACCGAATAGTGTGGATAATAATAATAGTGCACATGCATTGGACTAAGCTGGAATCTACAAGCATTCAATTCAAGGGAGAAGACAAGGTAATATGGGCCCTTTATTAGATCAACAATAATTCAAATGAGAGCCACTTAACATTTTCATTATGGTCTTCTCCTCTCAACCCCCAAAGAAAATAAAGGAAATAAAACTATTTACACGGGAAAGCTCACAACAAGCAAAAGAAGAACGGGAAATCTTTTTGGGTTTTCTTTTTAATTATTACTACTACAGGCATGGAAAATAAACTAGCTAAAAGCTACAACTAATTTTTTTTGTTTTTCTTAAGCTTTTTCAAACACACAAGAAGAAAGCTTAAAAACAAATTAAACTAGCATGGATGATACAATGAAAAAGTATGAGAACTATTAAAGATAAATGGACCCAAAAGTTGTAGCTTGGACGAATTGTTGTGGTATTATTGTGGAATTTTGTTGCAAGCACATGTCTGAAGTATGGACCTTGGTTTCTGTCTATGGGCCGTGTCTGGGAAAGGCCATGGATGATTTTGTGCAATGGCTATATGACCTGAACATTAACGCCGATGATAAATGGCTGCTTCTTAGCGATTTTAATTTTATGAGGACTTGAGAACCGTAATCTTCCTGGTGGCAATGTTAATGACATGTTTCCGTTTAATGAAATAATTGCTCACCTTGGTATTATTGAGTTACCAATCAAAGGTCGTCAATATACTTGGTCTAATATGCAAACTAACCCGTTGATCGAGCAAATTGATTGGTTTTTTACGTAGGTCGCATGGACCACCGATCACCCCAATACCCTAGTAATGCCTCCTGGACGTACCACCTCGGATCACGTGCCATGTGCTGTAACCGTTGCTACTAGCATTCCCAAGGCAAAGGTGTTTCGCTTCGAAAACTATTGGGTGAACCTTCCTGGCTTTATTGACTGTGTTTCTGAAGTTTGGAACAGGCAAATGAGTAAAGCTAATATTGCTCCCACGATCTCGGCCAAGTTTAAAGCTTTACTCTACGCTCTCAAAAAGTGGCATTTAAATCTGTCCGAGGTTAAAGCTCTCATTGCGGATTGTAACAAGGTGATTTTATATCATGATGAACTGGAGGAACTCAGGCATTTGAGCTGGCCCAAGATAAATTTCTGGAGAATTGTTAAGTTTCATCTCGAGGAAATTCTTTGCATGCAATTCATTTATTGGAAGCAACATTGCATGATCAGGTCTATCAAGATTGGTGAAGGGAATACCAATTTTTTTCACGCCATGGCCACTGAGAGGTATAGAAAGAACACAATTACTTTGATAAGAAATGCAGCTAGTGATGTGATCTCTAATCAACAACAATTGGCGGGAATGTTCTGGGTTGATTTTAAACAGCGGATGGGCCATGCCAAGGGCATCCAAATGGGCTTCGATTTAGATTCTCTAATCCACAAAGTTGATGGGCTAGAAGATCTGTCTAGGCCTTTCACTGATGCTGAGGTGGAGGAGGTAATCAAATATATGCCCATCGATCGTGCCCCTGGTCCTGACGGCTTCACTGGTCTCTTTTTAAAGAAATGCTGGCCCATTTTGAAACCTTATTTTATGCAATTAGTCAAGGATTTTTATGATGGTAATTGTGATCTGAAGTGCCTAAACACCTCTTAATTATGCTCATTCCTAAGAAGCTTAGCCCTGAGGTGGTGGGTGATTTTTGGCCAATATCTTTGACCAACACATGTTTGAAATTTTTTACGAAGCTCTTAGCCAATCGCCTGCAAAAAGTGATCCTCCAGTGCATGCACAAGAACCAGTATGGTTTCCTTCATTGCCGATCAATCCAAGATTGCATGGCTTGGTGTTTCGAATATCTACATCAATGTAAAGCTTCCAAGAGACCCATCATCTTGCTCATGCTAGACTTCACCAAGGCTTTCGACACAATTGAGCATGAAGCTATCCTCAGGATGTTACAATGTAAGGGTTTTGATGATCGCTGGACTGGCTGGGTTAATGGGCTGTTATCCTCTGGATATTCTTCGGTTTTACTTAATGGTGTACCGGGTCAACATTTTATGTGCCGTACTGGAGTGCGGCAAGGTGACCCACTATCTCCACTTCTCTTTGTAATCACGGTTGACCTTCTTCAATCTGTGGTGAACGAGATGTGCACTAGAAACATCCTAACAATGCCCATCCCAACGAGTTCCATTGATTACCCGATTGTGTAATGCGTTGACGACACACTCATTGTCTTGCCAGCGGTGGATGACCAGATCTTGGCCTTCAAAGAGATGCTTGACAAGTTTGCACTGTCCACGGGTTTGAAAGTTAATTTCAGCAAATCCTCTTTGATACCTATGAACATGAATGATGATGAGGGTTTATGGGTTGCTGGCTTGCTTGGTTGTGAAGTTGGCTCAATGCTGTTTACTTATCTTGGACTCCCGATGGGCACTTCGAGGCCAACTATATATGATCTTTTGCCTCTTGTTGACCGCATTGAGAGGCGATTATCGGCATCCTCATGCTTGTTAAACCAAGGTAGTAGACTTCGGCCCCTGCAATCTGTCCTTGCTTCCATGCTGATATATTTTTTGTGCTCCTTGTCTTTTCCCCAAGGTATCCTCAAGAAGATTGAGCGGATCATGAGACAATGTCTTTGGCGAGGCAATACTGACACCCCACACCAGTCCTTGGCTGCTTGGGATTTAGTTTGCAGGCCCAAGAAATATGGTGGTCTCGGGGTCACTCATCTTGGTTTTCAAAATGAAGCATTGCTAATAAAACACCTATTCAAGTTCCTCAAGAAATTGGATATACCCTGGGTCACCCTAATCTGGGACACATACTATGGATCCTCGGCTCCACAAGCAACCCAATCATGTGGATCTTTCTGGTGCTGTGATGTTCTCTGCCTATATGATAAATTTTGCAAACTTGCTACTCCTCATGTGCATGCTGGTGACTTGGTGGTCTTCTGGTTAGACCGCTGGAAAATTGACAGCAGAGCCGTCTCGTTGAAGGAAAGATTTCCACGTCTCCACTCATTAGTCATTGATGACCTGATCACGATTAGAGTTTTTTTACCATGACAACTGAGATGGATAATTTACACCTGCCCTTGTCTGTGGAAGCATATGATGAGCTTCAACAGCTCCCTTATTTACTGGCTCCCATAAATCTGGACCCTGAGGGTAAGGACATGTGGACATGGCCTTCAAAGTCTAGAGATTTTCAATCAAGACTGTTTTATGAGCTCAATTTTTATCATTTGGTAGTTGACCCCATTCTTAAGTGGATTTGGAAATGCTCATGTACCCTCAAGATCAAAGTGTTTGGATGGCTCCTTCTAATGGACAGATTAAATACCAGAGACATGATGCAACACAGGCATTGGAACGTTCAGGATGACATGTGTGTTTTGTGTCATATGGCCAGTCATGAGGATCGTGTACATCTCTTCTTCACTTGCAACTTCAGCCAACGTGTTTGGAATTATCTTGGTATTTCTTGGATTTCCCACCCTAATCATTCCACATACATGATGGCATCTTCTGCCCGAAAGGAGTTTGGCTACCCATTTTTTCTGAGGTGGTTTTCACTTCCACTTGGAACATTTGGACTCAGAGGAATGGCAAGATCTTTAGAAATGAGACACCCAGCTTCAGAGCTTGGAGAAGAAACTTTGTACATGATATCTCTTTGTTAGCCCATAGGATTAAATGTAAATATAAAGATAGCTTCCTATCTTGGATAGCTTCCCTTCCTTAGGCTTTGTAAGTAGTCCTTCCCCTCTAACCCACCACCCCCTCCCTCTGATTTGTAAAGTGTAACTTTGTTTTACCTTGAAATTGATAAAGGACTATGAGGATGTTGCCTTGCAGTATATAGTCAAAAAAAGTATGAGCACTGACAACTAGCATGAGTGTGTGAACATGAATGTAATGTCGGTGAGAAATACGTACTCCCCCAACCTTAGGCTTTTGGCCTAAGTTGGTCTGTGCCCATGGATGGCCTAGTGGATATCCAAAGTTGAAGCTGGGATCGTACTAAGATGTAGCAGCTACTACCTCAAGAGCTGCAACCTGGAGGTGAGCTGCTTCTGTCCTCCTCTCGTACTCATTCGCCTCCTCCCTAGTTATAACATATCTCCTTTTTGCCTGAAAGTCAAAGAAAGCAGGAGCAGGGAGAGCAACATGGACGGTGCGCCGTCTGTCAAAGATTAGTCGGTACTAGAGGAACTGATCGTTCCTCTCAACAAACTAATCGCGAACCATAGCATTATAATCTAGATAAGTAGGAGGCAATTCAATATCATTCTTATGTATGGGTATCTCAAGAAAATTAGCTACACGAGTTGCATAAATTCCACCAAACAAGTCTCCAGTTAAACTATTAAGATGCAACCTACGTGCAACAATAGCCCCCAAGTTGTATTGTTTATCACCCAATACCGCACTCTTGAGGACACTAAGATATGGAACGCACATGTGGCAAGCCTCATCTTTACCGTTAATGCATCTACCTATAAAGAGAGCAAAATAATGTATGGCGGGAAAATGAATGCTCCCTATGGTAGCTTGTGTAATCTCCCAAGATTCCCCCACAGTAACTAGCAAGAAAGTCTTTATATTCGGATTTGCGAGGTTCACTAACATTACCCCACTGCGGGAGTTTACAAGCAGTATTAAAATCTTCTAAGTCCATGGTATAAGATTTATCATAGAGATCAAATAGGACAGTGTGAGAATTGCGTGATGATGTAAATTTGAACCTTCTCACAAAGGAATCAGTTAGGTGATAATATTGGGGGCACTTATCTGACACAAAGCCCTCAAGTTCAGCATTACGCACATACGCGTCAAATTCCTCCTTAATTCCTGCTTGGACTATAAAATCTTCTGACGGCCATTCACAAGGACGCACTTGAGCTTCTCTTGGTAGTTCATAGTCCGGCTCACGTATCGCGGGCCTGGGTCCTTGCTTCCTTGAGGAACCACCTTGGTACATTTTCCTAAACATATTTCTTCCTCTGAAAAATTTCTGAAACTTTTAGTAACTCAAAATAAAAGTGAACCAAACTCAACAAAATTGATAGCAACTACTCCTACAAGTGCCTAGAGGCTATATCATGCATTAAAACTACTTTTGACCACATAAATTTGACATGCAAGCTCAAGAACAGGGTCAGCTAAGCAGCAAAAATTTGCAATAAATAAAGCACTAGAACAAAAACTAATTGGACCATTGGAGGAGTCACATACCGAAGAACAATCCCCCAAAGCAGTTTTGTCAATGGAGCTTTGACCAAGGAGATTGGAAATGGCAGCAAGATGAGCTAGAACTCGGGTTTGAGCTAGTGGACGATTTTTTCTAGAGGAAGACGAAGTGTGTCGGTGCAAGAATAAGTAGAGGGGGCCCACGTGGGGTCCACGAGGCAGGGGCGCGCCCTCCACCCTCGTGGGCACATGGTGAGGCCCCCTCATGTGTTCTCAGTGCCAATAATTCTTAAATATTCTAGAAAAATAATCATATTAAATTTTCAGGGCATTTGGAGAAATTCTATTTCCGAGGTATTTTTTATTGCAAGGATAATTCAGAAAATAGATAGAAAATACTATTTTTACTTTATTCAATCTAAATAACAGAATGTAAAAAGAGGGTACAAAAAGTTGTGCTTTCTAACTTCATCCATCTCATGCTCATCAAAAGGAATCAACTAACAAGGTTGATCAAGTCTTGTTAACAAACTCATTCTGAATCATATGAAACCGGAGAAATTTTGAATAACACTAGGTTGCCTCAACTGGGATATGCACATCCCCAACAATAAGAATATCATATTTCTTCTTGACAGTAGGAAGAGGAGATTCAAAACCTCCAATAGTAATCATTGAAATTTTTCCAATAGAATTGATATTGTGGACTTGAGGTTGTTTCCTCGGAAAGTGTATCGTATGCTCATTACCATTAACATGAAAAGTGACATTGCCTTTGTTGCAATCACTAACAGCCCCTACAGTGTTCAAAAAGGGTCTTCCAAGAATAATGGACATACTATCATCGTCGGGAATATCAAGAATAACAAAGTCTGTTAAAATAGTAATGTTTGCAACCACAACAGGCACATCCTCGCAAATACCGACAGGTATAGCAGTTGATTTATCAGCCGTTTGCAAAGATATTTCAGTAGGTGTCAACTTATTCAAATCAAGTCTACGATATAAAGAGTGAGGCATAACACTAACACCAGCTCCAAGATCACATAAAGCAGTTTTAACATAGTTTCTTTTAATGGAGCATGGTATAGTTGGTACTCCGGGATCTCCTAGTTTCTTTGGTATTCCACCTTTAAAAGTGTAATTAGCAAGCATGGTGGAAACTTCAGCTTCCAGTATCTTTCTTTTATTAGTAACAATATATTTCATGTACTTAGCATAAGGATTCATTTTAAGCATATCAGTCAAACGCATACGCAAAAAGATAGGTCTAATCATTTCAGCAAAGCGCTCAAAATCCTCAGCATCCTTTTTATTGGATGGTTTAGGAGGAAAATGCATGGGTTTCTAAACCCATGGTTCTCTTACTTTACCATGCTTCCTAGCAAGAAAGTCTCTCTTATCATAATGTTGATTCTTTGATTGTGGGTTATCAAGATCAATAGCAGGTTCAATCTCTACATCATTGTTATTACTAGGTTGAGCATCAACATGAACATCATCATTAATATTATCACTAGGTTCATGTTCATTACCAGATTGTGTTTCAGCATCAGAAATAGAAATATCATTGGGATTCTCAGGTGTGTCAACAACAGGTTCACTAGAAGCATGCAAAGTCCTATCATTTTTCTTTTTCCTCTTCTTAGAAGAACTAGGTGCATCAACATTAGTTCTCTGAGAATCTTGCTCAATTCTCTTAGGGTGGCCCTTAGGATACAAAAGGTTCCTGAGTCATTTTACCCCCTCTAGTCATAACTCTAACAGCATTATCATTTTTCTTATTATTTAATTCATTAAGCAAATCATTCTGAGCTTTGAGTACTTGTTGTACTTGAGTGGTAACCATAGAAGCATGTTTACTAATAAGTTTAAGTTCACCTTTAACTCTAGACATATAATCACTCAAGTGTTCAATCATATAAGCATTGCGCTTCAATTGTCTACCAACATAAGCATTGAAATTTTCTTTTTAACAATAAAATTATCAAACTCATCTAAGCATTGGCTAGCAGACTTATAACGAGGAATATCACCTTCATCAAATCTATAGAGATAATTTACCTTTACTACCTGTGTCGGTTTATCAAGACCATGTATTTCTTCAATAGGTGGTAAATTCTTAACATCTTCAGCTTTAATACCTTTTTCTTTCATACATTTCTTTTGCCTCTTGCATATCTTCAGGACTGAGAAATAGAATACCTCTTTTCTTCGAAGTTGGCTTAGGAGTTGGTTCAGGAAGTGTACAATCATTTTCATTACTCAACATATTATTCAATAGCAATTCAACTTGATCAACGGTTCTTTCCCTGAAAACACAACCAGGACAACTATTCAGGTGGTCTCTGGAAGCATCGGTTAGTCCATTATGAAAGATATCAAGTATTTCATTTTTCTTGAGAGGATGATCAGGCAAAGCATTAAGTAATTGGAGAAGCCTCCTCCAAGCTTGTGGGAGACTCTCTTCTTCAATTTGCACAAAATTATATATTTCCCTTAAGGCAGCTTGTTTCTTATGAGCGGTGAAATATTTAGCAGAGAAGTAATAAATAATATCCTAGGGACTACGCACACAACCAGGATCAAGAGAATTAAACCATGTTTTAGCATCACCCTTTAATGAGAACGGAAACAACTTAAGGATAAAGTAATAGCAAGTTTTCTCATCATTACTGAACAGGGTGGCTATATCATTTAATTTAGTAAGATGTGCCACAGCAGTTTCAGATTCATAGCCATAAAAGGATTAGATTCAACCAAAGTAATTAACTCAGGGTCGACAGAGAAATCATAATCCTTATTGGAGATACAGATAGGTGAAGTAGCAAAAGCAGGGTCATATTTCATTCTAGCATTCAAAGATTTTTCTTTAAGCTTAGCTAATAATTTCTTAAGATCATATCTATCATTGCAAGCTAAAAAGTCTCTAGCAGTTTCTTCATCCATAACATAACCCTCAGGCAGAACAAGCAATTCATATCTAGGGGGAGAATCTTCATCATCACTTTCATCAATATTATCAGCTTCAATAATTTCATTCTCTCTAACCCTAGCAAGTTGTTCATCAAGAAATTCACTTAGTGGCACAGTATTATCAACCATAGAAGTAGTTTCATCATAAGTATCATGCAAAGCAGAAGTGGCATCATCAATAACATGCAACATATCAGAATGAATAGCAGGTGTAGGTGTCGCAAGTTTACTCAAAACAGAGGGTGAATCAAGTGCAGAGCTAGATTGCAGTTCCTTGCATCCCCTCGTAGTTGAGGGAAAAATCTTGGTTATTTTATCTTTCAAGTTCTTCATAGTGATCAGCAGATATAAATCCCAAGTGACTCAAAGAATAGACTATGCTCCCCGGCAACGGTGCTAGAAAATAGTCTTGATAACCCACAAGTATAGGGGGTCGCAACAGTTTTCGAGGGTAGAGTATTCAACCCAAATTTATTGATTCAACACAAGGGGAGCCAAAGAATATTCTCAAGTATTAGCAGCTGAGTTGTCAATTCAACCACACCTGGAAAACTTAATATCTGCAGCAAAGTGTTTAGTAGCAAAGTAGTATGGAAGTAATGGTAACGGTGGCAAAAGTAACAGTATTGGTTTTGTAGTGATTGTAACAGTGGCAACGGAAGAGTAACTAAGCAAAGATCAATATGTGAAAAGCTCGTAGGCATTGGATAAGTGATGGATAATTATGTCGGATGCGATTCCTCATGCAATGGTTATAACATAGGGTGACACAGAAGTAGCTCTAGTTCATCAATGTAATGTAGGCATGTATTCCGAATATAGTCATACATGCTTATGGAAAAGAACTTGCATGACATCTTTTGTCCTACCCTCCCATGGCAGCGGGGTCCTATTGGAAACTAAGGGATATTGAGGCCTCCTTTTAATAGAGTACTAGACCAAAGCATTAACACTTAGTGAATACATGAACTCCTCAAACTACGGCCATCACCGGTAAGTATCCCGATTATTGTCACTTCGGGGTTAACGGATCATAACACATAATAGGTGACTATAGACTTGCAAGATAGGATCAAGAACTCACATATATTCATGAAAACATAATAGGTTCAGATCTGAAATCATGCCAATCGGTCCCTAGTTTCAAGCATTAAGCATAGCAAAGTCATAGCAACATCAATCTCAGAACATAATGGATACTAGGGATCAAACCCTAACAAAACTAACTCTTTTACATGATAAATCTCATCCAACCCATCACCTTCCAGCAAGCCTACGATGGAATTACTCATGCACGGCGGTGAGCATCATGAAATTGGTGATGGAGGAAGGTTGATGATGACGATGGCAACGGATTCCCCTCTCCGGAGCCCCGAACGGACTCCAGATCAGCCCTCCCGAGAGAGATTAGGGCTTGGCGGCGGCTCCATGTCATAAAACGCGATGAATCCTTCTCTCTGATTTTTTTCTCCCCGAACGTGAATATATAGAGTTGGAGTTGAGGTCAGTGGAGCACCAGGGGGGCCACGAGGCAGGGGGCGCGCCCAGGGGGTAGGCGCGCCCCCCGCCCTTGTGGACAGGGTGTGGGCCCCCTGGCATTGATTATTTCGCCAGTATTTTTTATATATTCCAAAAATATTCTAGGTTGATTTTCAGGTTATTTCGAGAACTTTTATTTTTGCACAAAAATAACACCATGGCAATTCTGCTGAAAACAGCGTCAGTCCGGGTTAGTTCCATTCAAATCATGCAAGTTAGAGTCCAAAACAAGGGCAAAAGTGTTTGGTAAAGTAGATACGATGGAGACGTATCACCCAACAAGGAGCAGAAGGAAATGACAAATAATTTTCAGTAAGGTAATGTCTGCAAGTGCTGAAATTGTAGGTAGCAGAGTAGTTTGATAGCAAGATAAATTGTAACGAGCAAGTAACGATAGTCGTAACAAAAGTGCAGAAAGGTAGCCCAATCCTTTTGAGGCAAAGGACAGGCCAAAAGGGTCTCTTATGATAAGCAAAGCATTCTTGAGGGTACTCGGGAATTTCATCTAGTCACTTTCATCATGTTGGTTTAATTCGTGTTCGGTACTTTGATAATTTGATATGTGGGTGGACCGGTGCGTAGGTGCTATTCTTACTTGAACAAGCCTCCTACTTATGATTAACCCTCCCGCAAGCATCCGCAACTACGATAAAAGTATTAAGAATAAGTTCTAACCATAGCATTAAACTTTTGGATCCAATCGGTCCCTTACAGAATAGCGCATACACTGGGGTTTAAGTTTCTGTCACTCTGGCAACCCATCATCTAATTGCTACTCCATAATGCATTCCCTTAGGATCAAATACGTTGAAGTGTCATGTAGTCGACGTTCTCATGACACCACTAAGGGAATCACAACATACATGCTATCAAAATATCGAACACATATCAAATTCACATGATTACTTGCAACATGATTTCTCCCGTGACCTCAAGCACAAAGGTAACTACTCACAAATGATAAACATGCTCATAATCAGGGGGTACTAAATAGCATATTGGATCTGAACAAATAATCTTCCACCAAATAAACCATATAGTAATCAACTACAAGATGTAATCAACACTACTAGTCACCCACAAGTACCAATCTATAGTTCCGGTAACAAGATTGAAAACAAGAGATGAACTAGGGTTTGAGAGAAGATGGTGTTGTTGAAGATGTTGATGGAGATTGCCCTCCCCAAGATGGGAGAGTTGTTGGTGATGATGATGATGATTTCCCCCTCCGGGGGGAAAGTTCCCCCGACGGAATCGCTCCACCGGAGGGCGAAAGTGCTCCTGCCCAAGTTCCGCCTCGAGGCAGCGACGCTTCATCCCGAAAGTCCTCCCCTTATTTTTTTTCTAGGTCAAAATGACTTATATACCAAAAGATGGGCACCGGAGGTGGGCCGAGGAGGGCACAACCCACCAGGGCGCACCTGGGCTCCCTAGCATGCCAGGTGGGTTGTGCCCACCTGGTGGGCCCCCTCTGGTAGTTATTTGCTCCAATAATTCTTAAATAATCCTTAAAAAATCCCCGTGAAGTTTCAGCTTGTTTAGAGTTGTGTAGAATAGGTGGTCTGACGTAGCTTTTCCAGTTGCCGGAATTCTCCCTCCTTGTGCATACCTTGCATATTATGAAAGAAAAGGCATTAGAATTAATCTAAAAAGCATTATTATGGATGAAAACATTGTAAATAACAGTAAGAAAACATGATGCAAAATGGACGTATCAGTATCCAACTTGGGGTTTGTTATCGGTGAGAAGCTTGTATACCGTCTTGCCGAGTAGCTTGTGAAGATATAAATGATTTGTTGCATGACAAGCTGTCTCAACCGCTTCCGCCCAAAAGTGTTTTGGCGTCTTGTACTCATCAAGCCTCGTTCTCGCCATCAAAATAAGAGTCCGGTTCTTCCTCTCAACAACTCCATTTTGTTGAGGCGTGTACGTAGCCGGGAACTCGTGTGAAATCCCTTCTTCATCAAGAAAGGTATCCACATTTGCGTTCTTGAACCCCGTTCCGTTGGCGCTGTGAACCTTCTTGATATTCACTTCAAATTGATTTTGGGCCTTCCTAGCAAAGTTCTGGAAGATCTTTTGGACTTGCGATTTATCATCAAGAAAGAACACCCACGTAAATCTTGAAAAATCATCGACTATGACTAGACCAAAAGAGTTTCCACCGAGACTTTTATAGGCGTTGGGACCAAAGAGATCCATATGAAGTAGCTCGAGCGGCCTTCTCGTGGTCATGATGTTCTTCATGGAGTATCTTCCTCCAACTTGTTTTCCTTCTTGACAAGCACTACACAATCTATCCTTGTCAAATATAACATCTTTTACTCCAAGGATATGATCACCTTTAATAAGCTTATCAAGATTTCGCATGCCCACATGACCTAACCTTCTATGCCACAACCAACATTTAGAGGATTTAGCAATTAAGCAAGTTCTAGGTTGAGCCTTTTTAGTGAAATCAACAATGTATAGATCACCTCTACGTATACCGGTAAAGACCATTTTATGATTATCTCTATGAAACACTTGGCAATCTACTTCAGTAAATAGGACATTGAAGCCAAGTCAGCTAGTCTAGATACGGAAAGTAAATTATAGCCAAGAGATTCAACGAGCACAACATTTTGTATGGAGTTATCATGTGAGATGGCCACCTTACCAAGTCCAACCACCTTACCCTTTGAGTTGTCACCAGAAGTGACATACTTTCGAGGGTCGTCGTTTTCAGCAAGCTCACGAAAGCAATGGAGACCAATGCTCTGATACCAATTATAGGATCGAGAAGAGGTGTCTAGAGGGGGTGATTAGACCCTCAACAATGAAAAGTAGCAGTTTTTAATTTCTTTAAGTTAAGGTGGAGTTTTAGCACAAGTTTAAACATTCACAATACATTTCAAGCAAGCATGGCAAGAGTATATGAGCAGCAGAAAATTAAGCATGCAAGTTGCAAGGAAGTATAGGGATGGGATTGGAGTGTGCAAACGCAATTGGAGACACGGAGATTTTTGGCGTGCTTCCGATAAGTGGTGCTATCGTACATCCACGTTGATGGAGACTTCAACCCACGAAGGGTAACGGTTGCGCGAGTCCACGGAGGGCTCCACCCATGAAGGGTCCACTAAGAAGCAACCTTGTCTATCCCACCACGGCCATCGACCATGAAGGACTTGCCTCACTTGAGTAGATCTTCACGAAGTAGGTGATCTCCTTGCCCTTACAAACTCCTTGGTTCAACTCCACAATCTTGACGGAGGCTCCCAAGTGACACCTAACCAATCTAGGAGACACCACTCTCCAAAAGGTAATAGATGGTGTGTTGATGATGAACTCCTTGCTCTTGTGCTTCAAATGGTAGTCTCCCCAACACTCAACTCTCTCTCACAAATTTGGATATGGTGGAAAGATGATTTGAGTGGAAAGCAACTTGAGGAAGGCTAGAGATCAAGATTCTTGTGGTTGGATTGGAATATCTTGGTCTCAACACATGAGTAGGTGATTCTCTCTCAGGAAATGAATGGTAGAGGTGTAGGCACGCTCTGATGGCTCTCTCCGCGAATGGAGGATGGGTGGAGTGGTATATATAGCCTCCACACAAAAACTAGCCATTACACACAATTCACCAAACTCGGTGGGACCGAATCGAGAAACTCGGTCAGTCTGATATGGTTCAAAATGTGAAAGTTAGAGTTTTTGGTGGGACCGATATGATCAACTCGGTGGGACCAATGTGCTAGGGTTAGGGTAAAACCTCAACTTGGTTTGACCGATTACACAAACTCGGTGGGACCGATTTTGGTAATAAGCAAAACAGAAAGTTGGTCAAGCAAACTTGGTGGGACCGATTGCATATCTCGGTGTGACCGAAATAATTGCAGTAGACAACAGAGAGTTTGCAAGCCCATCTCAGTGAGACCGAGATCCCATCGGTGAGACCGAATTGATTAGGGTTTCTGGCAGTGGCTATGTCAAATGAACTCGGTGGCGCCTGATAGATCAAATCGGTGGGGCCGAGTTTAACTTTTGGTTTGGGACATATGTGGAAATGAGAAAGTGGTTGAGGGCTTTGGATCATATCACTAAGCACTTTGAGCAAGCAAGCCATTAAGCAACACCTCATCCCCTTTTAATAGTATTGGCTTTCCTATGGACTCAATGTGATCTTGGATCACTATAATGAAAATGAAGAGTCTTGAGCTTTTGCCAATCCTTGTCCTTAGTTTCTTGAAGGGGTTCCACATCCTCTTGTCCAAGCCACTCCACTGTTGAACTCATATGAAATATACTAGGTAGAAGTATTACTACAACAAGAGATATGTCGACATTAATTACCAAAATCACCCAGGGAACACTTGTGCTTTCACCCGACACAGTACTACCGTGGCTAGAGCGGATGTAAAATTTTACTTCCGTAGGCTGGCACCGTACTACCATTGAGTCATTGACTTAAAAACTACTTTGTTTTGACCACTCAATCTCATTTCTATGTGTTTCATTTGGTTGTTGCCTTGGTATTTGCAATAATACTTCTCGCTTTTCTCATGTGTCTGTGTTTGTGTCTCATAGGTGGTGGCTCTAGTTCCAATGCCAGGCGCTCGAATCCCAACCGTGACACGAGCTTGAAGCGCCTTTGCAACCAAGAGGCTCCTGAGGGGTCCAATGCCCCACAACGCCACGTCAAGACCACAGCTAGCAAGTTCAAGGCGCCAAATGTTGGCATGGATGAGATGCCTCAAGGGGAGTTTCTGATTCGAAGGAACCTTAATCCATACGTCAACCCTAGAGATATCACAAGGGGAAATGACTTGTTCTGGACCAAGCAATAAAACATTATCTTCTTGGATGTGATCAAGGCCAAGCAGAACACCTATGTGCCAGTACAATGGATTGATATGAATCATACGAAGAAGGACAACAGCTAGGCATATTTTGGTGAGCCTCTGGATATGGTGGAGCAGTTTGGCATTGAGAAGTTACTCACATTCCACATGGACTTTGACCCGAAGATTGTGGCTCAGTTCTTTGCTTCTGTCCACTTCCACACAAATGAGGAGCGGACCATGACTTGGATGACTAATGGGAGGAGGATGTCTGCTAAGTGGAAGGAGTTCATGGACATGTTGCACGTTCGTCATGAGGGGCTAAATGTGCCCGTTGGTGTCCGCCTACATGCCAACCCCGAGTCAGCCAACAAGAACAAGCTTCTACCCTACCTTGTTGAGAAGAAGTTAGCCAATGAAAAGAAGACTTGGGTGCTGAACCCGTTCCTTGACATCATGCACCGGATCTTCCGCAACTCACTTTTTCCTCGCATAGGCGACAAGGACAAGGTGCATGCCTAACTTGTGGATATGATGCTCATTTGTGAGCAAGCACATCTCCAGCAGACTCAACCACTTGATGTCTCACATATCATGTGGTGTGAGCTGCAGTTTGTTGTGTTCAATCGTAAAGTGCCCATCTATGGACCCTACCTGTTTCTCTTGATCTCGAAGACTTGGGAGAAGCTCTTTCTGGGTGAAGAGTTTTGTGCTCCCAACTGGGTTCGCCATGAGCCCATCAAGCTTTGCATCAACAGCAAGTGGGATAACACCACTACCCGAGCTGAGGCTGAGGCTGCTAGGATGGATGTTGATGAGGATGAGTTGGAGGAGGAGGCGGCTGAGGACAGTTCTGGGGGATATGCTCCTCCCTCTACTGAGCCAACTTGGGCTAAGAAGCTCAAGGCCAAGATGAAGGCTCTTTTCTACATGCACGCCAAGGGACAGTACCAGGCTCATGTGAATGCCAAGATGGCTCATCGTCGCGACAAGGCTATTATGAGGCAGGTTGGCCATGAGGTACAGGATGGCTCTGAGGAGAGGATCACAGATGAGGAACAATGGACCGGTGGAGTGAGTCTGAGGAGGATACTGGAGTTCGCTCTTCATCCTGTGCTGCTGAGGAGTTTGGGGAGGAGGAATATGACTGGTGATGCCTTGGAGTTCGACCACCACATGTGTCATAGGTTTCATCTCCGCCTTTTTGGTGTCTCGATGCCAAAGGGGGAGAGAGTGTAGGATTTGCGAGTCTCGTGTTGAGTCTTGGGTTGCTTTGCTTTCGTTCTGTTTCGTTCTGTTGAGCCTTTGTTGCTTTGGTTTGTGGTTGTGTTTGTGTGAGACCAGAAGACTATCATATAGTGTAAGACATATGTCCTCAAGCTTATCTTATTGTCTAGTATGTTTAGTAGATTGTGAGCTTATGTTATCTTGTGCCCTTTACTTCTTGCTCACGTACTTTACCTTGCCTCCATGCTTAGTGTCATTTATATTGTTGCAAGGATTGCCTTGTCTATAAAATATAGGGGGAGTGTTGATCCTAGTATGTGTGTCATGGAGTCGAAAGCATATCTATAGAGTGCACACATCGAGGGGGAGCATGTCTATATTTTATAAATGATTGGGTTTGCTTATGTTCATTTTATATCCTCATGTGCAAATCATGTATTGTCATCAGTCCACCAAAAAGGGGGAGATTGTAAGGGCATATTTCTCCCTATGTGGTTTTGGTGATTGATGACAATGCATTTGCGTACTAATCGTGTGCATTGAGCATTTCAGATATCTCATGTCTAGGCACAAGATGATTCGGTGCTCCTCGGAGCCTATCGAAGACGGCGTTTCTCTATGTTTCTTTTCGGTGGATTTGAGTCGTAGGAAAGCCATACTATTAAGAGGGGGTCCACTTCGGAAAGGTTAGGGTGGAATCAACACGTACACATCTATTACTTTGCACCACCTTTCCTTCGCTTCATTGGAGCACCGGTCGTTTTCCCTTGTCTATGCGAAGATGAAGGCCTCCAAGTGCTATAGTTTCTGTGGCGCACAGTAGTACTGCTCATGGGAGCAGTAGTACCGCAGTGGTCCACGGTAGTACCGCCCAGGTAGCGGTAGTACCGCATCAAGCGGTAGTACTAGTCCTCGCCAGCGGTAGTACCATGGTCTCTAGCCCAGAACGCTGGCACGCACGGAAGTAGGTGCGGAAGTACTTTTTTACTTCCGCACCCTATGCAGTAGTACCGCTCCCTGCGAGCAATAGTACCGTGCCGGATTTTCGCACAAACCGAAACTCAAAGAAAGTAGCCACGGATGTAATTTTATTAGTCTATGCCTTCCCAGCCCAGTTGAACCCTGCCTTGCGGTAGTACCGCAAGGGCGCGCGGTAGTACCGCTCCGGCGGTTCTACCGCTCGTTGCTATACGCAACAGGGCTTCGTATGGTCTCTGTCGCGCAGGCGGTAGTACCGCACCGTCTAGTAGTAGTACCGCAAGCCCTTGCGGTAGTACTACGTGTCTATGCGGTAGTACCGCCTGTCGCGGTCTGAGTAAGTGGGTAACGGTTGGATCTTTGCCCCCACTATATAAAGGGGGTCTTCTTCCCCAAGTTGACGGGCTCTTCCCTCCCTAAGATCCATTGTTGCTCAAAGCTCCATTTTCGCCTGATCTCTCTCCCTAGCCAATCAAACTTGTTGATTTTCTAGGGATTGGTTGAGAAGGCCCCGATCTACACTTCCACCAAGAGAAATTTGATTCCCCCCACCAATCCCTTGCGGATCTTGTTACTCTTGGGTGTTTGAGCACCCTAGATGGTTGAGGTCATCGCGAAGCCATATTCCATTTTGGTGAAGCTTCGTGGTGTCCTTGGGAGCCTTCGATTAAGTTGTGGAGATTGCCCCAACCTTGTTTGTAAAGGTTCGGTCGCCGCCTCCAAGGGCACTGTGGGAGTCCTGGATTAGGGGGTCTCCGGACAGCCGGACTATCTCCATTGGCCGGACTGTTAGACTATGAAGATACAAGATTGAAGACTTCGTCTCGTGTCCGGATGGGACTCTACTTGGCGTGGAAGGCAAGCTAGGCAATACGTATATGGATATCTCCTCCTTTGTAACCGACCTTGTGTAACCCTAACCCTCTCCGTTGTCTATATAAACCGGAGGGTTTTAGTCCGTAGGACAACAATCACAACATACAATCATACCGTAGGCTAGCTTCTAGGGTTTAGCCTCTCTGATCTCGTGGTAGATCTACTCTTGTAACACCCATATCATCAATATCAATCAAGCAGGACGTAGGGTTTTACCTCCATCAAGAGGGCCCGAACCTGGGTAAAACTTCGTGTCCCTTGCCTCCTGTTACCATCCGGCCTAGACGCGCAGTTCAGGACCCCCTACCCGAGATCCGCCGGTTTTGACACCGACATTGGTGCTTTCATTGAGAGTTCCTCTGTGTCGTCGCTGTTAGGCTTGATGGCTCCTAGTATCATCGGTAGCGATGCGGTCCAGGGTGAGACTTTTCTCCCCGGACAGATCTTCGTATTTGGCGGCTTTGCACTGCGGGCTAATTCGCTTGGCCATCTGGAGCAGATTGAAAGCTACGCCCCCAGCCATCAGGTCAGATTTGGAACTTTGAACTACACGGCCGACATCCGTGGAGACTTGATCTTCGACAGATTCGAGCCACAGCCGGGCGCGCCGCACTGTCTCGATGGGCATGACCTAGCTCTGTCACCGGACGGTACTCCAGAGGTCGCGCCCACACCAGCTCCAACCCTTAGCTCGGAGCCAACTGCGCCAATCGAGGACGGGTGGCTAGACACCGCCTCAGGGGCTGCAGTCTCGACGGCGATCGAGCCAAACACCAGCATAATCCTCTGTGCAACCCGTGACTCCAAGGTGTCGGACTCTCTTCCGAACCACGAACCATCCGCGCCCCTGCCAATCGAATCTGAGTGGGCGCCGATCATGGAATTCACCGCCGCGGATATCTTTCAGCACTCGCCCTTCGGCGACATTCTGAATTCACTAAGGTCTCTCTGTTCGTCAGGAGAGCCCTGGCCGGATTATGGCCAATAGGACTGGGATGCGGACGACGAAGAGATTCAACGCCCACCCACCACCCACTTTGTAGCCACTGTCGATGATTTAACCGACATGCTCGACTTCGACTCTGAAGACATCGACGGTATGGACGACGATGTAGGAGACGAACATGAACCAGCACCTATAGGGCACTGGAAAGCCACCTCGTCGTATGACATATACATGGTGGATACACCCAATGAAGGCAACGGCGACGGGATAGCTGAGGATGACCCCTCCAAGAAGCAACCCAAGCGCCGACGTCAGCGGCGCCGCTCTAAGTCCCACCAAAGCAAAAGTGTTGATACCGGCACAGGAGATAATAACACTCCGGATAGCGCCGAAGACAACGAAAACCCCCTCCAGCAAGAGTTAGATCAGGAGGATGAAGGAGCCAGCTCTCCTGAGAGAGCGGCTGGCAGAGAGGAGGAGGATGACAATTACATGCCCCCTCCAAAGACGAGGCAAGCCTCGGCGACGATGAATTCGCCGTACCAGAGGATCCCGTCGAACAAGAGCGCTTCAAGCGCAGGCTTATGGCCACGGCAAATAGCCTGAAGAAAAAGAAGCAACAACTTCAAGCTGATCAAGATCTGCTAGCTGGCAAATGGACTGAAGTCCTCGCAGCCGAGGAATATAAACTCGAGCGTCCCTCCAAGAGTTACCCAAGGCGCAGGTTACTACCCCGGCTGGAGGAAGAAGCGTATGATACGGCTGACCGGCCACCTCGTGTCCGCGATAGAGAGGCATTCCTGCCGAAATCTCAGCCTCCACCCCAATGCCATCCAAATAAAAAGGCATGGGGAGATACGCCAGACCTACGAGACATATTGGAGGACAAAGCAAAGCACTCAAGATCGATCTATGGATCACGAGGGCGCACCACTCTACGAGATGGTAAACGTCACACCGGATACAGTAAAAGCAAATCCGGACGGGCCGAACACAGCAGCCAGGACCCATATGAGCTGCATCGCGATATAGCCCAATACAGAGGCGCCGCACACCCTTTATGCTTCACAGACGAAGTAATGGAACATCAATTCCCAGAAGGTTTCAAACCTGTAAACATTGAATCATACGACGGCACAACAGATCCCGCGGTATGGATTGAGGACTTCCTCCTCCACATCCACATGGCCCGTGGTGATGACTTACATGCCATCAAGTACCTCCCACTAAAACTCAAAGGACCAGCACGGCATTGGCTTAATAGCTTGCCAGCGGACTCCATTAGCTGTTGGGAAGATCTGGAAGCCGCATTCCTCGACAACTTTCAGGGCACTTATGTGTGACCACCAGACGTCGATGACTTGAGCCACATAATTCAGCAGCCAGAAGAGTCGGCCAGGCAATTCTGGACTCGATTCCTTACAAAGAAAAACCAAATCGTCGATTGTCCGGATGCGGAGGCCTTAGCGGCTTTCAAGCACAACATCCGAGACGAGTGGCTAGCCCGGCACCTTGGTCAGGAAAAGCCGAAATCTGTGGCAGCCCTCACAACGCTCATGACCCGCTTTTGTGCGGGAGAAGACAGCTGGTTGGCTCGCAGTAACAACATATCAAAGAACCATGGTACCTCAGATACCAAGGACAGCAACAGTAGGTCATGTCACAACAAGCATAAGCGCCGCATTAACGGCGAAAGTACTGAGGATACGGCAGTCAATGCCGGATGCAAAGGCTCTAAACCCGGTCAGCGGAAAAAGGCATTCAAACAAAGTACGCCGGGTCCGTCCAGCTTGGACCGTATACTCGATCGCTTGTATCAAATACACGGCACCCCAGACAAGCCAGCCAATCACACCAATAGGGATTGTTGGGTGTTCAAGCAGGCCGGCAAGTTAATTGCCGAAAACAAGGACAAGGGGCCGCATAGCGATGTCAAGGAGGGGCCCCGGCAGCTGCACACTGGAGGACAAAAGAGGTTTTCCCCGCATGTGCGGACGGTGAACATGATATACGCAACCCACATCCCCAAGAGGGAGCGGAAGCGTGCGCTCAGGGACGTATATGCGCTGGAGCCAGTCGCCCTGAAGTTCAACCCTTGGTCCTCCTGTCCGATCACCTTCGATCGCAGGGACCACCCCACTAGTATCCGTCACGGCGGATTCGCCGCACTGGTCCTAGACCCAATCATTGACGGATTTCACCTCACTCGAGTCCTCATGGATGGCGGCAGCAGCCTGAACCCGCCTTATCAGGACACAGTGCGCAAAATGGGTATAGACCCCTCAAGGATCAAACCCACAAAGACGACCTATAAAGGCGTCATTCCAGGCATAGAGGCCCACTGCACAGGCCCAATTACAATGGAAGTGGTCTTCGGATCCCTGGATAACTTCCGAAGCGAAGAGTTAATCTTCGATATAGTCCCGTTCCGCAGTGGTTATCACGCACTGCTCGGACGAACCGCATTCGCTAGATTCAATGCGGTACCACATTATGCATACCTTAAGCTCAAGATGCCAGGACCTCGCGGAGTTATTACAGTTAATGGAAACACAGAGCACTCTCTCCAAACAGAGGAGCACACCGAGGCCATCACAGTAGAAGCGCAAAGCAGCCTCTCAAGGCAATCTACTAGTTCGGCGTTTCAAAGCCCGGACACCTTCAAGCGCGCTCGGGGCAATCGGCAAATAGATTGCCTGGCGCGATCTGAGCTCGCGTAGCAATACGACGGCCACCCCAATCCCAGCCCAACAACATTGTTCGTGTCGCGCGTACATCATTACGCATTAAATATACCATGGGCACAGATGGGGAGGGGAGGCACAACTACAGCACGTCCCAAAACGCGGCCTAAACCGCACCAGGGGCTTCTCGTTTGGTTATTTTTCTTTTTCTTTCAGGACTTCAATCTCTAGAAACACTGTCCGGCAACTCTATTGCCGAACACATGATACAGCAACCAAGGAGGCCGACGACTACGGAATTCCCAGGTGGATTACAGATTTCACATAATTCCTCAGCTCGCCCTTGGAAGGGACATAGTCCTACTCTTTTGCTCATTACACTATATGTATCACTCTGCTTTAATGCAATTTTTATATATATAATGCATGACATTACGATTGTTATCGCATTTTTGTTATATGTATACATATCTATGTGTTCATTAATGACGCCTAGCAACCATACACTCTGGTACGGCCAATGCACCAGGGGCTTACGTACCCACAATATGGTGTGAAAAGTCCGAACACTTTCACAAGTGTGGCACCCCGAACTTATAGCATTATATGCATCAGCTCCGAATCATGTCTTTGGTCAAATGTTGGGTTTGCCCGGCTCCTATGTTTTGGTACCTTACATTCCGCTCTATTGGCTAAGGTAGAGCTAGGAGAACTACTGCGATTGTGCCCCGGTTCTGCCGGGCCGAGCACCTCAGTAGAGAAAGCTAAAACTGACTGTCATGATAAGGCAAAAGACTGGTCGCTGTTCGGCGAGGTTTTTCGAGTTCCTAAAGACTTATGCCGCTTAGGGCGAGGGGCCGGCTCCGTCCAGCTTACAGGCGTGTATCGCGCCCCGAATTCGGCCTTCCGAATACCAGGGGCTTCGCCGAAATTTAAAATTATAGAATTCTATGGCTAAGTGAGAGTGATAAAGCATTATTAGTCCGGTTGCCTTGTTCGTTGTGCTGAGCACCTCCCTCAAAGGACCCAAGCATGGGAACAAGAGTGCTCAGGTTTATCCCGAACACCCCAGCACTCGTGGCATGGGGCAGAAGCCGAGGACTACCCATCTCTCAGATTGGATAAACAGCCAAACAGAAGGTAATATTTTAAATTCACACAAGCGTTGCATAGCGCATATGAAACAAGTTTTCATTACACAGGATAAAAAACGAGAAAGTCTCATTCAAATATTACATTTTGTGAACACTCATCCGCGATAAGACGGGCGCCCGGCAGAACACCCTCGTAGTACATCTCGGGGTGGCGGTGCTCCTTGCCCTCCGGCGGCCCCTCCTTGATAAGATTCACTGTGTCTAGCTTGACCCACTGCGTTTTCACATGGGCGAAGGCCCGGCGTGCACCCTAAATGCAGACGGATCACTTGACGACCTCCAGCCGTGGGCAGGCATCCACAAGCCGCCTCACCAGGACGAAGAAGCTGTTCGGAAGGGCGTCGCCAGGCCACAACCGGACTATGAAGCCCTTCATGGCCTGATCGGCCGCCTTATGTAGCTCGGCCATCTACTTCAGCTGGTCGCTCATTGGCACCGGATGTTCGGCCTCAGCATATTAAGACCAGAACAGCTTCTCCGTCGAGCTTCCATCCTCGGCCTGGTAGAATAGTGCGGCATCGGACACACTGCGGGGCAAATCTGCAAATGCTCCTGAAGAGCTCCAGATTCGGGTAGGTAATCGGTAATTCACCGTTGCATGCTTGCTTTGCATGTAGAAAGCCTTACCCGCAGCTATCTTCTTCATCGTGTTGATCTCCTGAAGGGCCTTCTGGGCCTCGGCCTTAGCACTCTTCGCGCTCTCACGGGCCGCGGCAAGCTCGGACTCTCGCGTCTTCAAGTCAAGCTCCAACGCCTCGTGCTTCGTCACGAGAGCCTGGAGCTCTTGCTGCACCTCGCCCACCCGAGCCTCGTGCCTCTCTCGCTCGGTGCACTCCTGGGCTGCCTTTTCTTTGGCCTGGGACGGCACTTGCTTCAGGGTCACTACCTCGGTCATGGCCCCTGGCAAACATATAATGATCCTGTCATTTAGCAATCGCGTAATTTTTATCATCTATAGACGGGGTTTCACTTACCCTTGTTCTCCTCGAGCTGCCTCTTAGCAAGGCCGAGCTCTTTTCGGGACCCCTCGAGGGCCTCCTTCAGTACAGCGACCTCCGCAGTCAGTGCGGCGGACGCCAGCAGCGAAGCCTGCATATGCATATTGACATACTTATATTAGACTCCTGTGATATTATTTGATCCTCTGCTCGGCTTTTTTTCACGAACACCGAACAAAGCATCAGGGGCTACTGTCTATGCGGTAACACTTCTACTACATTTTAAAATACTTACCTCGAAGCCTGTTAGAAGGGTAATATAGGCTTCAGTCAATCCACTCTTGGCGGACTGAACCTTCTGGATCACCGCACTCATGATAGTGCGGTGCTCCTCCTCGATGGAAGCGTTGCGAAGTGCTTCCAACATAGTGTCCGGCGCCTTTGGGTGGACAGAGGTCACCGGCACTGGCGTCTCACCCTCCTTAGAAGGGGACCACCTGCCCGAGCTTGGATCCGTTGGAGGGTCCGGCGTGGTGTTCGGCTGAGGGCCGAACACGGAGCTCTCGAGGACCCCGTCCCCTCGGCTCCCGGAGTCCGGAAGGTCGCCTTGAGGCGCTTCCAGGACTGTCCCCCCTCGATCCGGTGCCTCTTGAGACAGCACCTCGGCGTCGTTGGCCAGATGAGGGGAGGTGGCGGTCGGGACTAGATCGCTATCCATGTCTGATGAAGCCAGGGAGCCGTCCGAGGATACCTCGATATTGGCTCCGGGCGTCCTGTACAATTGAGTTCGACGTTAGGGAAAGCAATGCGACAAAGGAATCCTATGGGTTACTTTGGTATCCGAACACTTACGATCTCCCCTCGGGCTTGCCCCTGGGCAACCACTTGTCTTCACTTTCATCGGCGGCGGTAGAGCTGTCCGGAAGGAGCGTCCTTCCCTTCTTGGACCCTTCGGCCTCCCCAGTTGGGGCGGCCTTCCTTTTCTTGTCTCCCCCAGTCGGTGGGGGAGCCTCTTCTTCCTCTTCCTCGTCTTCGGGGGAAGAGTGCGCCACAGAGCCATCGGACGGTGAGTCTGACTACGCCTGGCGTCGGGAACTCTTTTGAGCCCCCTTGGCCTTCTTGGTCTTCTCCGGCACCTTATAAGGGGCCGGAGTCAGCATCTTCATCAGAAGAGCGTCTGCGGGGCCTTCGGGCAAGGGAGTCGGACAGTCGATCTGTCCGGCCATCTTCTGCCAGTCCTGTCAAAATTATGGGAGTTTAGATCCCGCATAGAGCCAATATATATATATATATATATATATAACAAATATCCTGTAAGAGGTAAAACAACTTACCGCACTGGCATGGTGCTTCGCGCTGAATCCGCGATCCTCGATAATGGCGGGAGGGACCACGGCGCCCTTGAACAGCACCCTCCAGGCATCTTCATGAGTCGTGTCGAAGAGCCTGTTCAGAGTTCGGTGTTGCGCCAGATTGAACTCCCACAAGGTAAACTTCCGTTGTTGGCACGGGAGTATCCGGCGAACGAGCATGACCTGGACTATGTTGACAAGCTTGAGCTTCTTATCCACCATGTTCTGAATACATGACTGGAGTCCGATCAGCTCTTTTGAATTACCCCAGGATAGGCCCTTCTCTTTCCAGGAGTTGAGCCGCATGGGGATGCCAGATCGGAACTCGGGGCCGCTACCCATGTGGGGTCGCGCGGCTCGGTGATATATAACCACCCCGATTGCCACCCCTTTGTGGTGTCCACGAAGGTGCCCTCGAGCCATGTGATGTTGGGCATCTTGCCCACCATGGCGCCTCCGCAGTCCGCCTGGCGGCCGCTCACTACCTTCGGCTTGACATTGAAGGTCTTCAGCCATAAGCCGAAGTGGGGCTTGATGCGGAGGAAGGCCTCGCACACGACGATAAACGCCGAGATGTTGAGGCTGAAGTTTGGGGCTAGATCATGGAAATCCAGTCCGTAATAAAACATGAGCCCTGGACGAAGGGATGGAGAGGGAATCCTAGTCCGTGGAGGAAATGGGTGAGGAATACCACCCTCTCATGGGGCTCGGGGGTGGGGATGATCTGTCCCTCATCTGGGAGCCGGTGCGCGATGTCGTCGTGCAGGTATCCGGCTCTCCCCAGTTTCTTGATGTCTCCCTCCGTGACGGAGGAGACCATCCACTTGCCTCCCGCTCCGTACATGGTTGGAGAAGGTTGAGATGGAAGTGAGGACTTGCGCGCTAGAGCTCGAGTATGCGGGAGCGGATGAGCAGAGGAGGAAGAAGGCGTGGATAGAAAGGTGAATCCTTATCCCTTTATATGGGCGGACAAAATTAAATGTCCCCACTTGCCTAGTAAAACTCGCTTATCCCCCAAGCGCCGCAATTGATGGCGCGGTTGGGTTACCCACGCCCGCATTAATGAGAATCCCGTAATTAGGGGAACACGATCTCCGCTTCGGCAAGACGTGTCAAGAAACCGCCTCGTGTTATGTGCGGAGCTGGTTAAGAGAAACGGTTCGAATAATCACCGGGCCATGACATAACGTCATGTTGCCAAAACAAGCTAGCGGATTAGATCTGTGAAAACGTTATTCTCCCTGCGGTGGAATGTGGAATTTATCTTGCAGGGTCGGACACTATCCTCGTATTCAACTTCTTCTGTAATGTATTCGGAGTAGGAACCCGCCTTGCAATGCCGAAGACAACTGCGCGCCGGACTCATCGTCATTGAAGCCTGGTTCAGGGGCTACTGTGGGAGTCCTGGATTAGGGGGTCTCCGGACAGCCGGACTATCTCCATTGGCCAGACTGTTAGACTATGAAGATACAAGATTGAAGACTTCGTCTCGTGTCCGGATGGGACTCTACTTGGCGTGGAAGGCAACCTAGGCAATACGTATATGGATATCTCCTCCTTTGTAACCGACCTTGTGTAACCCTAACCCTCTCCGGTGTCTATATAAACCGGAGGGTTTTAGTCCGTAGGACAACAATTACAACATACAATCATACCGTAGGCTAGCTTCTAGGGTTTGGCCTCTCTGATCTCGTGGTAGATCTACTCTTGTAACACCCATATCATCAATATCAATCAAGCAGGACTTAGGGTTTTACCTCCATCAAGAGGGCCCGAACCTGGGTAAAACTTCGTGTCCCTTGCCTCCTGTTACCATCCAGCCTAGATGCACAGTTCGGGACCCCCTACCCGAGATCCGCCGGTTTTGACACCGATAGGCACCAATAGTGGAATAACGACATCTCGCATTGTGTGAGGGCGTGAGGAGAATAATGTGGCCCTAGTGGCTTCTTGGGGAGCATTGTGCCTCCACACCGCTCCAATGGAGACGTACTTCCTCTCAAAGGGAAGGAACTTCGGTAACACACCCTCGTCTCCACCGGCTCCACTCTTGGTTATCTCTTACCTTTACTTGTGCAAGCTTGTATTGTGTTGTATCCCTTGCTTTCTTGAGTGCTTGTTGTTTTTGCATCATATAGGTTGCTCACCTTTTTGCATATCTAGACAACCTACTTTAATGCAAAGTTTAATTTGGTAAAGAAAAGTTAAAAATTGTTAGTTGCCTATTCACCCCCCCCCCCCTCTAGTCAACTATATCGATCCTTTCAGTTGACATCGTATTTGTGGCAAATCCACCTTTCATCATTTTTGATACATGTCGCTCTTGAGTCGTTGCACATCCCAGTACACCCTCGGAGTTATTCATATAGAGTCATATTTTGTTCTAGTATCGAGTTGTAATTTTTGAGTTGTAAGTAAATAAAAGTGTGATGATCTTCATTATTAGAGCATTGTCCCATGTGAGGAGAAAAAAATAAAAGGGAGGCCAAAGAAGCCAAAAAAAGAGAGAGAATGGGCAATGCTACTATCCTTTTTCCACACTTGTGCTTCAAAGTAGCACCATGATCTTTATGATAGAGAGTCTCCTATGTTGTCACTTTCATATACTAGTGAGAATTTTTCATTATAGAACTTGGCTTGTATATTCCAATGATGGGCTTACTCAAATTACCCTAGGTCTTCATGAGCAAGCAAGTTGGATGCACACCCACTTAGTTTCTTTTTGAGCTTTCATACACTTATAGTTCTAGTGCATCTGTTGCATGGCAATCCCTACTCACTCACAATGATATCTATTGATGGGCATCTCCATAGTCCGTTGGTACGCCTAGTTGATGTGAGACTATCTCCTTCTTTTTGTCTTCTCCACAACCACCATATTCTATTCCACCTATAGTGCTATGTGAAGGAAATATGCCCTAGAGGCAATAATAAAGTTGTTATTTATATTTCCTTATATCATGATAAATGTTTATTATTCATGCTAGAATTGTATTAATCGGAAACTTAGTACATGTGTGAATACATAGACAAACAAAGTGTCACTAGTATGCCTCTACTTGACTAGCTCGTTGAATTAGTGATGGTTATGTTTCCTAACCATAGACATGAGTTGTCATTTGATTAACGGGATCACATCATTAGAGAATGATGTGATTGACTTGACCCATCCGTTAGCTTAGCACGATGATCATTTAGTTTGTTGCTATTGCTTTCTCCATAACTTATACATGTTCTTATGACTATGAGATCATGCAACTCCGAATACCGGAGGAACACTTAGTGTGCTATCAAACGTCACAACGTAACTGGGTGACTATAAATATGCTCTACAGGTGTCTCCGATGGTGTTTGTTGAGTTGGCATATATCGAGATTAGGATTTGTCACTCCGAGTATCGGAGAGGTATCTCTAGGCCCTCTCGGTAATGCACATCACTATAAGCCTTGCAAGCAATGTGAGTAATTAGTTAGTTATGGGATGATGCATTATGGAACAAGTAAAGAGACTTGCCGGTAACGAGATTGAACTAGGAATTGAGATACCGACGATCGAATCTTGGCCAAGTAACATACCGATGACAAAGGGAACAACGTATACCGTTATGCAGTTTGACCGATAAAGATCTTTGTACAATATGTGGGAGCCAATATGAACATCCAGGTTCCGCTATTGGCTATTTACTGGAGACATGTCTTGGTCATGTCTACATAGTTCTCGAACCCGTAGGGTCCACACGCTTAACGTTCGGTGACGATCGGTATTATGAGTTTATGTGTTTTGATGTACAGAAGATAGTTCAGACTCCCAGATGTGATCACAGACATGACGAGGAGTCTCAAAATGGTTGAGACATAAAGATTTATATATTGTATGACTATATTCGGACACCAGATGAGTTTCGGGGGTCACCGGATAATTATCGGAGTGCCGGGGGGTTATCGGAACCCCCAGGGGGACTAATGGGCCAACAAGGGCCTTAGTGGAGAGAGAGAGGGTTAGCCAAGTCAGGGCCGCGTGCCCCTCCCCCTCTAGTCCGAATTGGACTAGGGAAGGGGGGGCGGCGCCCCCCTTTCCTTCTCTTCTCTCCCTCTCCTTCCTTCCCCCCTTCCTCCTCCTAGTAGGACTAGGAAAGGGGAGTCCTACTCCTACTAGGAGGACTCCTCCTCTCCTGGTGCGCCTCAAGGGCCGCCCGGCCTCCCCCCCTTGCTCCTTTATATATAGGGGTAGGGGCACCCTAGGGCACACAAGTTTATCGTTGATCCCTTAGCCGTGTGCGGTGCCCCCTTCCACCATAATCCACCTCGATCATATCGTCGTAGTGCTTAGGCGAAGCCCTGCGCTGTTAGCTTCATCATCACACCATCATGCTAACAAAGCTCTCCCTCGACACTCAACTGGATCTAGAGTTCGTGCGACGTCACCGAGCCAAAAGTGTGCAGATCGGGGAGGTGTCGTGCTTTCGGTACTAGGATTGGTCAGATCGTGAAGACGTACGACTACATCAACCACATTGTCATAACGCTTCTACTTACATTCTACGAGGGTACTTGGACAACACTCTTCCCACTTGTTGCTATGCATTACCATGATAGATCTTGCGTGTACGTAGGAATTTTTTGAAATTACCGTGTTCCCCAATAGTGGCATCCAAGCCAGGTCTATGCGTAGATGTTATATGCACGAGTAGAACACAAAGGAGTTGTGGGCGTGGGTATATACATATTGGTTGCCATCACTAGTTGATTCTTGATTCAGCGGTATTGTTGGATGAAGTGGCCCAGACCGACATTACGCATACGCTTACGCGAGACTGGTTCTACCGACGTGCTTCGCACACAGGTGGCTGGTGGGTGTCAGTTTCTCCAACTTTAGCTGAATCAGATTCAATGAACAGGGTTCTTTCTGAAGATCAGAAAGAAATCACTATACCACGTTGTGGTTTTTATGCCGTAGGTAAGAACAGTTCTTGCTAAGCCCATAGCAGCCACGTAAAACTTGCAACAACAAAGTAGAGGGCGTCTAACTTGTTTTTGCGGGGCATGTTGTGATGTGATATGGTCAAGACGCGATGAGATATAAATTGTTGTATGAGATGATCATGTTTCGTTAAAGTTATCGGCAACTGGTAGAAGCCTTATGGTTGTCTCTTTATTGCATAAGATGCAAGCGCCATATAATTGCTTTACTTTATCACTATGCAATAGTAATAGTTGGAAAGAGATAGTTGGCGAGATGACCATGTGACAACACGTTGATAAAGATCAAGATGATGGCGATCATGGCACTACAAAAAAATACACTTCCGTGATGATACGTGTTTGTCATAGCAGGTCGCTTTTTTGTCATGCATGTACATCCATGACAAATTTATGACAGAATCAAGATAGTCATACCTGTGCTGTCGTAGAAGTGTTCCATGACATTACCAAAATTATCATCATGGAAGTGTCCACTTCCATGACGATAAATCGCGCATCACAAAAGTGCTTTCGTCAAGGGTGACCGACACGTGGCATCCACCATAACAGAACGCCATTAAGCTATCGGGTCGGGTTTTGGATCCGATAACCCGTTAACAGCCCCGACCAATGGGGATTTTCCACGTGTAAAATCATCATTGGCTGGAGGAAACACGTGTCGGCTCATCGTTGGGACAGATGTCAACCACTCATTGGACGGAAGGCACCTATGATACATCGACACGTGGCACGGCCCAACAGAGGCCCATTCCTGTGAAAAGGCCGGCCCGTTTGACTTGGTCAAAAGCTGGCAGGCCGGCCCATGGAAAGCCTGTTAACGTCCTATTCGAATATAGCCCATTTACAGCCCGCTAACCCAAGGCCCGTTATGCCCTATCCGAATTAGGCCCAGTAGCATCATCTGGGCCATCCAATATGATTCCAGCCCGTTTTCACTTCTGGCCCATGTATGGCCCATGACCTCTTTCGGCCCATATGAGGCCCTATGTAACTCTTGGCCTACTAACGGCCCGTGGTGAAACTGGCCCATAATGAACAGTGTATCACTTTACACCCATTAACGGCCCGTGGTGAAACTGGCCCGTAATGAACAGTGTATCACTTTATACGCATTAACGGCCCGTTATTCCGTTGGGCCGTTTCCAGCCCATGTTATCTTTCGGCCTTCTCAGAGCCCATTTATTCTTGGGCTCATTTCCAGCATTCGTTTACTTACGGCCCGTTACTGTCATTTTCTGCTTGTGGGCCAAATTCAGCTCGTGGTTACAGTCGGCCCATTTGTGGTCCGTTAATACGTTGGGCCGTTTTCATAGCGTCATCAAATACGACCTATTAACGATGGCCCGTTATGGTCGGCCCATGAACGGACGATTCCAACTCTAGCCCGTTTACGACCATAATGCGGCCTGTTATTGGCCCATGTTTGGCCATCGATCATACTACCCGTAGAAGGCCCACTGTTTCTACGGCCCATAGGAGGCCCAGTGTCACTACAGTAAATATTAGCCCATGGTTATTGTGGCCTAGTTTTAAAAAATAGGTTATTGCAGCCACTAGCAAACCACGGAAAAAGAACTGCAATGACTAGAAGAAAACAAATAAACAAGACAACAAGGAAATAAATAAGCAAGCAACTTATGTTGGGCTATCATGGCTATCACACATATTACATCCACTGGGCATCAAAGTTCGCCACCAGTGCAAATAAACGCGCCGACAAAAGAATATACAGAACTGAGTGCACTTCAGAAGGCACTAGGCCTGGCCAGGTCGGGGCCCCCCAAACAGCTGAAGAAGCTGAGTAGACCTCAGTTGTGTCAACGATAGATGCATCAACACTAGATTTAAGGCATGATGGTGCGCACAGCAGTCCTCTGACATCTTCATTGCATCTTTGACTTCAAGTCGGAGCTGAGCTGAAGCAAGCCTTTCCGCTTTAAGTCGAGACTAAAGAAGTCGAACTGATTGAGGCAGCGACTGCACAGAGGTTGTCTCACACCTGCTGGTGAGTAGCTTCAACTCACTGTCTTCATCAAGACAGGACCTTGGGGTCATCTCGCTGTCCTCAAGATGGTTTGGCTCACTATCTTCCCTAAAGTTCTGCCTAGCGTAAGAGATACGAATCTGAAAGAGAAACAAGGAGACATGTAACAAGTTTCACAATTATATAAGCAAATAAATGGATCTGTTCTGCATAAGGAACATGTTTTTACAACTACAATTTGAAACTGCTAGTTGTTGCAAACATCCAATCAGATGTAAACAGCAAAGCAAACAACAGTGGAGGAAATGATGCCTACCCAAATCTATACTAGAACAAAGTTTGAAGGCTTGAGAAAGATGAACTTACATTACATGTTAACACGGGTTGGACAAAGCCCTTCTCCATGTTGATGGAAGGATAATTCAATAGATTCCCCAAAGAAAAGTCTTTATAAGCGTTGCCATTATTCTACATTTTGCAAAGAGTAAATATAGATCAAATAATATTGGAAGAAATAGAGGATAATGAAGCTCGGGTGCAGACTGATGATACATAATCAAATAGCAATTAATTAAGTACAGCGTTACAAGGCAAAAGGGAGAGAGGTACTGACAAGAGCAATGCAGAGCCCATTATTGTTTTGAGATCGTATGATCCTTTGAGCAAGGAGATTCATCTGAAATTAGTTTTCATACAAGAGAGAAGGTAAGGCACAAGTAGAAATTTATGAGTTCAAATTTTGAATTGATATCATAGACAGTACCTGACGCTGGGCTCCCAGCAGTTCTAATAGGGGTTTGGCCACTTGAGTAGGGGTAAAGTGTGGTACAGTTGGGCCTGTGTTTTCTGTGGCTGCTGATCTATCTGATTTAACAGGTATCACTACCTTTTCCAAATACCTAGTTTGTACTCCTTGACGACCTGCACTCACCCTCTTCCTTTTGGACACCTATTACGAAAGAACAACATTTGACTGGAAAAACATAGTGTGACGACACATGGAATAGGTACAGAAAATGGATAGGTATGGCATATACTCATATATGATGCTTAAACTAAGCAGATGGTGTAACAAAGTAGAAGTAATAAAAGAGGTCAGAAGCAAAATATGTGCGACCATTACAACTTTGCAAAGTTAGAGCAAGCACCTTGATGGGTGAATAAGATAGGCCATCCTCCACCATGCCAAGTTTGTTAGGTAGTGGATCATTCCACAATATTCCTCTCGTGCGCCCATTCTCATATTCATTTTGATAATGTTCAATATCTGACATGCATGAAAACATAAAAACAAGTGAGATTTTCTTTGTAATGCAGAAGTGATTCTAATCCAATACTGCCTCCCTGTAAACCCCTTTGTGCTATCTCTGCAATTCTTTTAAAAGATGCCATGCATGCTGTAATTTGTTGTGTGCATTAATATAATGTGGCCTACTACTCAAAATATGAGAGCTCTAGAAGTGATGACACTTCGCAGATGATAGCTTCAACATATAGTAAAGAAGAACAAGTCGACCTGACCTAATAGATTCAAAATATACTAAGGGAGAACAACTCGACCTGACCAGTCGACCGCAAGATAAGAGTATCATCTTAAAGAAGAGCAGAAGAGCAAGCAAATTGAAGATATTACAAGTCTTTTAATACAATGTCGGTTGGCCACCCATGATGAACCAGAGCGCACGGAGAAATACTATTCTTTCCGGTCTCTCCATATGTGGATCACATGCATTTCGAAACTAAAGTAGGAACATTTAGCTAACCAATTAAACATCTCTCAGTTTTACTAATATCAGCAATAATATCAGATATGAATTTGTACAACTAAGCTTGTTTAGCTCGATGGGTGGAGCAGTGCTATTACGACACGAACCACGTAGGCTGATTGTGGTCATCTCTCTCTTGTGTTCTTGAGATGATACGATCTAGATGTATCGCGAGCTTTGCTATTATAGTTGGGTCCTATGTTTCTCCTCCCCCTCTTCTCTCTTGTAATGAATTGAGTTTTCCCTTTGGAGTTATCTTATCGGATTGAGTCTTTAAAGATTTGAGAACACTTGATGTATGTCTTGGTGATCAACTTGCGGGTTTTGTGACATTGGGAACCTATGCATAGGGGTTGGCACACGTTCTCGTCGTGATTCTCCGGTAGAAACTTTGGGGCACTCTTTGAGGTTCTATGTGTTGGTTGAGTAGATGAATTGAGATTGTGTGAGGCATATCGTATAATCATACCCACAGATACTTGAGGTGACAATGGAGTATCTAGGTGACATTAGGGTTTTGGTTGATTTGTATCTTAAGGTGTTAATCTAGTACGAACTCTAGGGCTATTTGTGACACCTATAGGAATAGCCCAACGGATTGATTGGAAAGAATAACTTTGAGGTGGTTTCGTACCCTACCATAATCTCTTCGTTCGTTCTCCGCTATTAGTGACTTTGGAGTAACTCTTTGTTGCATGTTGAGGGATAGTTATGTGATCCAATTATGTTAGTATTATTGAGGGAACTTACACTAGTGAAAGTATGAACCCTAGGCCTTATTTACCATCATTGCAATACCGTTTACGCTCACTTTTATCACTTGTTACCTTGTTGTTTTTATAATTTCAGATTACAAAAACTATTATCTACTATCCATATTGCACTTGTATCACCATCTCTTCGCCGAACTAGTGCACCTATACAATTTACCATTGTATTGGGTTTGTTGGGGACACAAGAGACTCTTTGTTATTTGGTTGCAGGGTAGCTTGAGAGAGACCATCTTCATCCTACGCCTCCCATGGATTGATAAACCTTAGGTCATCCACTTGAGGGAAATTTGCTACTGTCCTACAAACCTGTGCACTTGCAGGCCCAACAACGTCTACAAGAAGAAGGTTGTGTAGTAGACATCAAGATCTTTTATGGCGCCGTTGCCGGGGAGGTGAGTGCTTGAAGGTATATCTTTAGATCTTGCAATCGAGTCTTTTAGTTTCTTGTTTTATCACTAGTTTAGTTTATAAAAAATGGAATTGAGTTTGTCTCATACGCTTCACCTTTTTAATATCTTTCGTGAGTATGATGGAAAGGATAATTGTGCTCAAGTGCTAGAAGAAGAAATCTATAAAATGTTTGGCACTAAATATTTGAATGATGAGCATGATTGCAATGTTGTTAGTATGAATTCCTTGAATATCCATGATGCTAATGATATGCAAAGCCACAAGCTTGGGGAAGCTACGTTTGATGAAGATGATAACTTTTGTCCCCCAAGTTTTGATGAGAAAATTTGTTATGATGAAAGCATGCCTCCTATCTATGATGATTGTTGTGATGACACGTATGCTTTAAAGAATAATAATAATAACAATGAAACTTGTCATCTTGATCTTAATTTTCAATCACATGATATTTATTTTGTTGAGTTTGCTCCCACTATTATTCATGAGAAGAATTTTGCTTGTGTGGAGAGTAGTAAATTTTCTATGCTTGTAGATCATGAAAAGAATTCTTTAGGTGCTGGTTATATTTTTGAATTCATTCACGATGCTACTGAAAATTATTATGAGGGAGCAACATATGCTTGTAGGAATAGCAATAATATCAAGTTTCCTCTCCATGTGCTTAAAATCTTAAAATTATGCTTGTTTTGCTCTCCTATGCTAGTTGATTATTGTTCCCACAAGTTGTTTGCTCACAAAATTCCTATGCATAGGAAGTATGTTAGACTTAAATATGCTAGTCATATTCTTCATGATGCTCTCTTTATGTTTCAATTCTTATCTTTTATGTGAGCATCATTGAAATCATCATGCCTAGCTAGGGGCGTTAAACGATAGCGCTTGTTGGGAGGCAACCCAACTTTATTTTTGTTCCTTGCTTTTTATTCCTGTTTAGTAATAAATAATTCATCTAGACTCTGCTTATATGTGGTTTTATGCTTTTAATTAGTGTTTGTGCCAAGTAGAACCTTTGGGAAGACTTGGGGAAAGTCTTGTTGATCATGCTGTAAAAAACAGAAACTTTAGCGCTCACGAGAATTGCTGCCATTTTTATTTGGAGAGTGATATTTAGTTAATTCTTTTTGAAGATGATTAATAGATAAATTCCACAGGTCCAGAAATTTATTTGAGAATTTTATGAGTTTCATAAGTATACGTTTGATCCATATTACTACAGACTGTTCTGTTTTTGACAGATTCTGTTTTTCATGTGTTGTTTACTTATTTTGATGAATCTATGGCTAGTAAAATAGTTTATAAACCATAGAGAAGTTGTAATACATTAGGTTTAACACCAATATAAATAAATAATGAGTTCATTACAGTACCTTGAAGTGGTGATTTATTTTCTTATACTAACGGAGCTTACGAGTTTTCTGTTAAGTTTTGTGTTGTGAAGTTTTCAAGTTTTGGGTAAGGATTCAATGGACCATGGAATAAGGAGTGGAAAGAGCCTAAGCTTGGGGATGCCCAAGGCACCCCAAGGTAATATTCAAGGATAGCCAAGAGCCTAAGCTTGGGGATGCCCCGGAAGGCATCCCCTCTTTCGTCTTCGTTCATCGGTAACTTTACTTGGAGCTATATTTTTATTCGCCACATGATATATGTTTTGCTTGGAGCGTCAATTTATTTTTTTAGGATTTGCTTTCTGTTATTTAGAACAATGTTTTTCATCTTTTATTTCAATAAAATTGGCATTGATAGCCTTTACTATGCCTATGTTACAAGTATACATGTTGCTGTTTGAAAACAGAAAGTTTACCGCTGTTGCAATAATTCCCTAGAAACGTCAGAATGTGATAAAATGTTGAAAACTTTTGCATATTAAGCTCTGATAAATTTACTACAGTGGGAATTTTCTTTCATAATTTTTTGAGTTAGGGAAGTATGGATGTTGCAGCATTCTTTACATACTATCCTGTTTAGGCAGATTGTTGTTATGTTTGCATTGTTTGCATATGTTTGCTTCTTTAATGATTCTATTTGAGGATAGGACTATTAAATATGCAGAGGCATTTAGTATTGAATGTTGAATAATAATTTTAGTGATTTGATACAGTAGAGTATGATAAGGTTTTTGCAATGGTTTATACTAACTTATCTCACGAGTCCTTGTTAAGTTTTGTGTGGATGAAGCTTTTGAGATTTAGGGAGACCGTGATATGAGAGGAATTAAGGAAAGACAAAAGCTCAAGCTTGGGGATGCCCAAGGCACCCCAAGATAATATTTCAAGAAGTCTCAAGCATCTAAGCTTGGGGATGCCCCGGTTGGCATCCCACCTTTCTTCTTCAACAACTATCGGTTAGTATCGGTTGATCCTAAGTTTTTGCTTCTTCACATGATGTTTGCTATTCTTAGATGTCATTTTATTTTGCTTTTCTTGCTGTTTTAATAAAGTACCAAGATCTGAAATTATTAAATGTTAGAGAGTCTTCACATAGTTGCATAATTATTCGACTACTCATTGATCTTCACTTATATCTTTTGGAGTAGTTTGTTGTTGCTCTAGTGCTTCACTTATATCCTTTTAGAGCATGGTGGTAGTTTTATTTTGAAGAAATAGATGAACTCTCATGCTTCACTTAGATTATTTTTAGAGTCTTGAATAGCATGGTAATTTGCTTAAAATCCTAATATGCTAGGTATTCAAGAATAATAAAAATTCTCTTATGAGTGTGTTGAATACTAAGAGAAGTTTGATGCTTGATGATTGTTTTGAGATATAGAGGTAATAATATCAAAGTCGTGCTAGTTGAGTAGTTGTGAATTTGAGAGATACTTGTGTTGAAGTTTGTGATTCCCGTAGCATGCACGTATGGTGAACCATTATGTAACGAAGTCGGAGCATGAGGTGTTTATTAATTGTCTTCCTTATGAGTGGCGGTCGGGGACGAGCGATGGTATTTTCCTACCAATCTATCCCCCTAGGAGCATGCGCGTAGTACTTTGTTTCGATAACTAATAGATTTTTGCAATAAGTATGTGAGTTCTTTATGACTAATGTTGAGTCCATGGATTATACGCACTCTCACCCTTCCACCTTTGCTAGCCTCTCTAATACCGCGCACTTTTCGCCGGTATCATACACCTACCATATACCTTCCTCAAAACAGCCACCATACCTACCTATTATGGCATTTCCATAGCCATTCCGAGATATATTTCCATGCAACTTTCCACAGTTCCGTTTATGACACGCTTCATCATTGTCATATTGCTTTACATGATCATGTAGTTGACATTGTATTTGTGGCAAAGCCACCATTCATAATTCTTTCATACATGTCACTCTTGATTCATTGCATATCCCGGTACACCGCCAGAGGCATTCATATAGAGTCATCTTTGTTCTAGTATCGAGTTGTAATTCTTGAGTTGTAAATAAATACAAGTGTGATGATCACCATTCAATAGAGCATTGCCCCCAAAAAAAGAAAGGCCAAATAAAAAAAGGCCAAAAAAAGGAAAGGCCAAATAAAAAAAGAAAATAAATAAAAAGGGGCAATGCTACTATCCTTTTTTCCACACTTGTGCTTCAAAGTAGCACCATGATATAGCGAGTCTCATATATTGTGCTTCAAAGTAGCACCACGTTCTTCATATAGAGAGTCTCATATGTTGTCACTTTCATATACTAGTGGGAATTTTACATTATAGAACTTGGCTTGTATATTCCGATGATGGGCTTCCTCAAATTTCCCTAGGTCTTCGTGAGCAAGCAAGTTGGATGCACACCCACTAGTTTCTTTTGTTGAGCTTTCATACATTAACAGCTCTAGTGCATCCGTTGCATGGCAATCCCTACTCACTCACATTGATATCTATTGATGGGCATCTCCATAGCCCGTTGATACGCCTAGTTGATGTGAGACTATCTTCTCCCTTTTTGTCTTCTCCACAACCACCATTCTATTCCACATATAGTGCTATATCCATGGCTCACGCTCATGTATTGCGTGAAGATTGAAAAAGTTTGAGAACATCAGAAGTATGAAACAATTGCTTGGCTTGTCGTCGGGGTTGTGCATGATTTAAATATTATGTGTGGTGAAGATGGAGCATAGCCAGACTATATGATTCTGTAGGGATAGCTCTCTTTGGCCATGTTATTTTGAGAGGACATGATTGCTTTGTTAGTATGCTTGAAGTATTATTATTATGTCAATACTAAACTTTTGTCTTGAATCTTATGGATCTGAATATTCATGCCACAATTAAGAAGAATTACATTGAAATTATGCCAACTAGAATTCCACATCAAAAATTATCTTTTTATCATTTACCTACTCGAGGACGAGTAGGAATTCAGCTTGGGGATGCCTGATACGTCTCCAACGTATCTATAATTTTTGATTGATCCATGCTATATTATATACTGTTTTGGACTATATTGAGCTTTATTTTCCACTTTTATATTATTTTTGGGACTAACCTATTAACCGGAGGCCCAGCCCAGATTTGCTGTTTTATGCCTATTTCAGTGTTTCGAAGAAAAGGAATATCAGACGGAGTCGAAACGGAACGAAATCAACTGGAGAAGTTATTTTTGGAAGGAAACACACCTGATGAACTTGGACCCCACATCAGGGGAGACACGAGGTGCTCACGAGGGTGGGGGTGCCCCCCCTAGGGCGTGCCCCCTGTCTCGTGGGACCCCCGTGGCTCCTCCGACGTCCTCCCTGCACCCATATATACCCACGTGACCTAAAACTTCCAGAACGCAACATAGATCGGGAGTTCCGCCGCCAGAAGCCTCCGTAGCCACCAAAAGTCAATCGGGACCCTGTTCCGGCACCCTGCCGGAGGGGGGGATCCCTCACCGGTGGCCATCTTCATCATCCCGGCGCTCCCCATGACGAGGAGGGAGTAGTTCTCCCTCAGGGCTGAGGGTATGTACCAGTAGCTATGTGTTTGATCTCTCTCTCTCTCTCGTGTTCTTGAGATGATACGATCTTGATGTATCGCGAGCTTTGCTATTATAGTTGGATCCTATGTTTCTCCTCCCCCTCTTCTCTCTTGTAATGAATTGAGTTTTCCCTTTGGAGTTATCTTATCAGATTGAGTCTTTAAAGATTTGAGAACACTTGATGTATGTCTTGGTGATCAACTTGCGGGTTTCGTGACATTGGGAACCTATGCATAGGGGTTGGCACACGTTCTCATCGTAATTCTCCGGTAGAAACTTTGGGGCACTATTTGAGGTTCTATGTGTTGGTTGAGTAGATGAATTGAGATTGTGTGATGCATATCGTATAATCATACCCACGGATACTTGAGGTGACAATGGAGTATCTAGGTGAAATTAGGGTTTTGGTTGATTTGTATCTTAAGGTGTTATTCTAATACAAACTCTAGGGCTGTTTGTGACACCTATAGGAATAGCCCAACAGATTGATTGGAAAGAATAACTTTGAGGTGGTTTCGTACCCTACCATAATCTCTTCGTTCGTTCTCCGCTATTAGTGACTTTGGAGTGACTCTTTGTTGCATGTTGAGGGATAGTTATGTGATCCAATTATGTTAGTATTGTTGAGGGAACTTACACTCGTGAAAGTATGAACCCTAGGCCTTGTTTACCATCATTGCAATACCGTTTACGCTCACTTTTATCACTTTTTACCTTGCTGTTTTTATAATTTCAGATTACAAAAACTATTATCTACTATCCATATTGCACTTGTATCACCATCTCTTCGCCGAACTAGTGCACCTATACAATTTACCATTGTATTGGGTGTGTTGGGGACACAAGAGACTCTTTGTTATTTGGTTGAAGGGTTGCTTGAGAGAGACCATCTTCATCCTACACCTCCTACGGATTGATAAACCTTAGGTCATCCACTTGAGGGAAATTTGCTACTGTCCTACAAACCTGTGCACTTGCAGGCCCAACAACGTCTACAAGAAGAAGGTTGTGTAGTAGACATCAAGAGGGTGTTTTTCCGCCCACGGTTGGCGCCCGTGGTGTATGAACGGAGCTGACAGGTAGGGCGGTTGTGTCACGTCTGATGAAAGTTACACATCTGCCCCTATTTAAAATATAAGCCTACATCGATTTCGGATGAGGAGAGTTTGTTCTGCCGCCCGCCGTGTATGAATGGGGAAATGGAGGAACAGACACATGTCTTTCGAACGAGCTTGAATCAAATGTGTTTTTCTGTCCACGTTTGGCGCCCACCGTGTATGAATGGGCTCAGAGGCCGTCGTGTCACGTCTGATTGAAGTTACTAGTCTACCCCTATCGACAGCAGTGTAAATCCTATCGATAAGGATGTCAAGTGTCAGGGGTAGACAGTAATTTCCATCTCGCAAACACTTTCTTCGAGCAGCCCACAAATTATAGTGGGTGTTTAGCCGCTTCTTTCAAAACTTGGGAGAATTAGCATTCACGTTTGCCCTGGGACCTGGCAAACTAAGTTCAAATCCAATTTGTATTCGATTATGAATATCCACAGATAATTATACGTTTTGTTATTTATTTCTTCAAAACCACAACAAAGATTTATTCCACCTTTATATATGATTATGATTTAGAAATGCCGTGATCTTCGAATTCAGTAGGTTGGATACACTCTGAGTCAAACAGTTATTTCATCCAATACAATATGCTCACATGACAAACAGTTCACCTTATGTCAATCATACAAGTTCTGAGGATTACCTCGCCTAAAAAATTCAGATCATTACAACACATGGACAACATAGGGGGTCTTGCAACATAATCCATTCAGAGACATGACACAACATGCAAGTACAATAATCTAATGAAAATTTGAACTGGTATCTAAAGAAGAACCGGGATTATCTTGGGCTTCAGATAGCAGAAACAGCAGGACCTCCTCCGTCTTCAAATGCAACATTCTTACTTCCTCCAATTCTTGGGTTGCTTGCATAATGTGTGCCGCTAATTCTGTAATTTCTAGCCTCAAGATAAATATTACCTCATTCATGGCAGCCACACCATCTCTTTCTGCCTCTAGTAGAGCCTCAAGCACTATAATATCTGTGCTCAGACTGCTCTCCGGCGGTGTTGCCTCTGAACTGCTGCCATCTGGTAACATGGATGGCGCACTGCTTCCACAAATAGATTCTAGGGTTGTACATTATGTCCTAGTGTGAACGGCATCCTGAAAGGTTTTCGCTGGACATCAGTAAGAGATAGTTATCGTATGATCCAGGCAGTAAGCTTACATGGTAAACGACGGACGAATTATTGCCGAGCATGGCAAACTATATTTAAATGGTTCGAAGCAGCATCAGCCGAAAAGAAATTAAAATGGTAAGATGAAACTAGGGATGTAAGTGGCAAATAAACGAAAATCCACCAGTCCCATCTAGTTAGTTTTTGCTACCTCCCTAGTTCATTTTCCTCAAAAAAACAAAAACTCTTTTGAACTATCATACCACTAGTGGACTTTAGTCAGGATTAAACCGGACCCAGTTGACATCCCTAATTGAAAGGGAGTGTACAACCGCTATATTTAAGTTGCCAAGGCATCTAAGCAATTGAAATAATCTGAGAAAGCACTTAACAGTGTGGCCTCATATAAACTATGAAGACAGTCATGTGATGAAGTTGAGAGGAAAAGTTAAGGACTCAAATGAAATAGGCATGCATTTCTTTACGACAGTACACCAGGCACTGCTGACATATTGGCCAACTCAGGTATAGCGTAACAACAAATAAGCATTCGAATGAAGCAATACAGCTAAGCAGACAACTGAATTATTTGTAATTCGGTAGGATTATACGTTGAGGGCACAAGCCAAGAAAGCAGCCCACTTGCATTACATTTCACATGTACTAAAACACACTGGCTTACCATATGTTGTTGTGAAGCCTAGCTGCTGTTGCAATGTTCTTTGAAGATATCGTCAGGATCCCGTGGTTGCAAATCTAGTTGTTGTAGTTTATTCTGCACCATCTATTTAGGTAAAATTAATTTTAATCGCATGCACTGGTCTGAATTGATCATCAATGGTTCATCTAAACTAATGAAAGAAGGGTGTGTGCATACACGACAATACTCCCTCCGATTCTTTTTACTTTGCATATAACTTTTTCTCAGTTTTCTCGTATTAGTCTGCACGTTGCCGATTCCTAGTGCTGGTTTCCTTTTGTGCCCCGCCCCATCCGCCTCTGCCCTAATTAATTGGCAAATTAGTCCAGAAAAATTAAACCGGTGCCCTCCTTGGTATGCGGGTCAAGAGTTATGGGCAGAGTAGATAGAATCGGAGGGAGTATATATGCTTCCCTCTATTTTTATGCTTGTTAGAGGTGTCAACCCCAAAAGAACAAATATTTTGCTTGATGGGGTTGGCAGCTCCATAATTAATAGAAGCATCAAATTAGTCATGCAACTTGGGAAGATCAAGAACACACAAACAAGTAATGAACAGAGGCTCGTAGCAGTGATGTAATAGCTAGCATCAGAAAATGTAGGGTAAAACGAACAAAAAGCAGCGGAACCACATGCTAGTTTGCTAATGTGTAATTAAGCATAGAGAACATTAAGCAGTCTGATGGAACCAACAGGTGGCATCAGAACAAAACTAAAGCATATTAACTATATGTGCACTGGTATGTAATTTAGCACATGTAACATGTTCACTGCCAGAAGTATGGCCCTACAGGTGCAAGCAGAATAACGCGTCTCATGGAAAACTGAATGATGCCCTGAAGAAATTCAAAGGTGCGGTGCTTATGCTAGGAAAGTGAACGTAGGCACCGGTCGTTGGATAATAGTACCTGATTCTCGGCGGCGTATGGGTATCGTTGTCATACTTGATAGCTAAGGATCGTCGATGGTGCTCGTGTTGCGGTTGAGTTTGGGCCGGTTGTCGCCGTCGCTGAAGCGGCTCCGGTGCTACGGTTGCGGTGCCTGTCGACATACAAGAAAGCTCATCTGTGGTAAGTGAACAGTTGCACGATAAAGAGAAAAATTGAAGGAGTACAAATCGAAATAACGCGGCGTCGGTAAAGCAAGGCCGATGGAGTTGAATATGGCGTCCGTGGAGCGGGTCCGGTGCAGTGGACGAAGGCTTCGGCGGGCGCGTTGTACAGTGCTTTCGGTGAGGCGGATCTGTTGCGGCGGACGAGGGCTTGTATGAAGGGCCAGCGAAGGAGCGGACGAGGGAGTCAGTGAAGGGCCTACGCTGTGGTGGACGAGGGCGCCAGTTAAGCAGATCCGGTGTGGTAGACCATGATGGCGGTCAAGGAGATCTAGAGCGGTGGACAAGCCAGTCGCTGAAGCGGCTCCGGTGAAGTGGTGAGTTGGCAGTTGGGGGTTCCAAGGTGCGGAAGGTAGATCCGGCAGGGTGTGAGGTCCACCGCTGCGGTGGAGGACTAGATTCGGCGGCTTGCCGTGGTTGGGGGGTCGGGGAGGGGAAGGGGAGGGGCTTTGGGGAAGAATGTTGGGGGCAAAGAGGGGAAAACAATGGAGTTACCAAAGCAGCCCTTTTCCGTTCATGTGGCAGGGGTAAAACAGGAATATCGCAGGGCTAAATTTTCGGGCGCGTGATACTTCGATGTGAGCGGGAAGTTTGAAAGCTTTTGGCACCTAAAATTATAAGTATCCTGCTCTCATACGGCCGACTATGATATCATGGCCGACAATTTGTTTGTTTTGCACGCAAAAAAAAAGTGCAAGTTCTGAAAATCAATGTCTCCAACTCGAAACTTAGATTGTCCATTCAATTCAAATATGGATCATTGAGCTACTACAAGCAAATACCATCATACGGTCCAATTAAAATGAAATTCCAAATGTGTTTATCCTAAATATAATGACAAAAGAAAAAATGTGTATGTGTATGAATAAAGTGGATGATTATAAAGTTTGAACATGCCCGTATGTGTATATCTCTAGGTTTGATATATGAATTTGAAATCACAAAATCCCAACTTAAAAAATGTACCTCCATTTAAATGAATTACAAAAGCTAATGATGGAGTCGAATTCCAAAATTCCAATCTTAGGTTTGTAATTCTGGTACATCAAGGTATATCACGCATGTTCAAAAGTATCGTTATCTCATAGTACAAACTGTGAAACAAATTGATCAACCATGAGTGCACAATATCTCAATTACGCTAAAGTCCCTCAAATATAGACACCTCACTCTTTATCTGAAGTCAACCCCCCCCCACCACACACACACAAAGAGAGAGAGAGAGAGAGAGAGAGAGAGAGAGAAGTCGTTCTCTCCCCCAAACACCAACACATGAGCACATTAACACCCCTCTCTCTTGTAAAGTCCAGACCCCAACATAGGTCTCTATCACTTTGTCTCTCGGGCATGCACACATCTCTTCCCTCACTCTCTAGGTCTCCCGCTATCTCTCTTACCCAAGCACACGCGCTATGTAGAGTGTATATTTCCCATACACACAAAATGTCGCCCCCAAACGTCTATCTCCCTAGTTATGTGGTTCTCGCGCACTCACCTCACACACCACCCCCACTGCAAACAAGCACACTTTGTCTCCTTGTGCACCACTCTCCTCTTTCTATCTCTCCCACATGCGGACCCGCCCTAGCTCCTTCCCTGTATACATATATGTCGTGACTCTTTGCATAGCTCCCTAATGTATAATCGTTCTTGATTTCGCACATTGTTCTCTACACCATCTATTCTAGCTCTCTCATGAAGTCCCTATCACACACACGATGACTCGCTTCCCTTGCGTCTCCGTTCATAGGCCAATTTCGGACAACATCAACATTGTCTCCCTATCTATACGCCATTTATGGACACAAACGACCCCTCTCGCCCCCTCTCTTCCTCTCTCTCTCTCTCTCCGGCGCTAGCTCTCTCTTTCTCTCACTCTCACACCCCTCTCCCCCACACACACTCGATGTCTCTTCCAAATAGTCCGCTCCCCCCGCCCGCACCCTTGCTATCTCGCTACTACACATGTCACACCATTCCCCCTTCCCTTATACTAGGTTTACATCATCAGTGGTCTCTCTACTCCACATACACTCGCTCCCTCTCACACACAAACGCGTGCACAAACACACAGACACGCACAAACACCCATTTACCTGGATCCTCATCTCTCCTCATGTCTGCATGTGTATCTCACACACTCACTCTCTAATTATGTATATGTGTCTCCACGTTACACAACATAAAGCCCCATGTACATGTCTCTCTCTATCCTCCACACACATAGACACAAAGAATATGTTATCATTGCCTCAGTCTCTAACATATCACTCACGCTCTCTCTCTCTCTCTCGCAAACATGCTTAACAAGGGTTTCCCCGTGAATAACTTACAGTCTATTCATGAACAGTCGTGGCAGTACGGCGAACACGAGACGTGAAAAAGAATAAATCTACACGTGCTTATACCACCTAGTATGACTACTAGGACTAGAACAAGCCAAAAAGCGCGCCGCCGTCACCCCCTCCTTGTCGGCGACGGGAAAATCTTCGTTTTACACAGTCGAGAAGTCATTGTGCTAAGGGCCCACATGCCGAGGCATTGAATAGAATGTAGATGCTAGTTTACAGAAGCAAGTATCGATAATACGTTTGTATCTCCATACTTATATTTCTTCTCTTATAAAAACCGAGTTGGTGATGATGCTACGTGTGCCATCTTGCCATATAGACCGTTTGATCTATATCTGATGGATGGAAATTAAACTAAAAGATACCTGCACCCCTCTCCACATTTGTATACAAGGCCTTCCCTCGTTCATCCTTATCTCCAACAAACCTCATTGTTGAGCAATTAAGAAAGGAAGCCTCTCGAACAAACTGGCCTGGTGGCCGCTGCCGGCGTCGTCAATCCCCATGCCTCCGCTCAGTTCGACCACCAACCACCACCACACCCCACTCCTCTTCACCTTATCTCATATTTCTCGAGATATCATTAGTTATTACACATGGGATTACTCCCGCAAGGGTCAATCACAACAAGTGTTTTATAAAAAATGCATCTTGATGTTCCGTGCAATGCACGAATCTTGCTAGTACTCCTACACAAGACTAAGTTGGTGATGTTGGTGTGTCTACCATCCGTTGTTTCTGACCATTAGATCTACATCTAACGATTGTGAGGTAAGTTGTTGCCTTTTCTCACCAACATCCCACTTGTCTACCAATCTGCAGAAAAACTCATAATTAGTATCTTAAAACCAACCACATCCCTCCCTGACCTCACCAAAACAGCCCAAGGAATATATTCTAATTGAAACATAATATATCTCTAGTGACATATGTATATCAAAATTAGAGTGTTTTGTACCAAGTTTGTGAATAAGTATTATTCTAATTATGATTCGTTGCAACGGACATGAACATTGCTAGTATTTCCAACCATGCATTTCTTTTCCTAGTATTCCATAGTTTCGAGTTTTCCATCAAGATATTAGTCACTCATGGTTGTATTTACTTTCAATCATGTACACATATGCACTATGTAACTAGCCTTGCTTATTGGCTTCCAAAGCTTAACTTTCACTCCTACTTACAATATGTAGAGTATTTAACAAAAAACTACCACTTTCAACCAGCCTTAGGAGGAATCTATTGTACAAAAAATAGCAAAAACATACCCAAAATTTCTTAATCCACGCCAAAAACTACCTAGTACTCCTACCGATTAGGTTCGTTTAAATCCATTTATGACAGGGTTGGCCCACATGTCTGTGCTGACGAGGCAGCTTAAACCAACACATTTTGTTTGACCGTTGACACAAGGGACCCACATCTGACCTTCTATCCTATTATTCCCCCTCAAATCATTATTTTTCCTGAACATTACTTCAAACAGTACGGATGCGTGTTTGTCAGTGGCGCCGGTGATGAGCGAGTTGGCCGCCGCTCCGCCGGACGGGCCGGATGCCGCGCTGGCCTCCGCACGGGTTGGCAGGCTGGCCCAAGCGTGACTCATGAGCGAGCAAGCCGCCGCGCTGGCCTTCGCTCGAGCCAGATGAGCATGACCCATATCATCAATATTAATCAATATTAATCAAGAAGGACGTAGGGTTTTACCTCCATCAAGAGGGCCCGAACCTGGGTAAAACATCGTGTCCCCTGCCTCATGTTACCATCCGGCCTAGACGCACAGTTCGGGACCCCCTACCCGAGATCCGCCGGTTTTGACACTGACATTGGTGCTTTCATTGAGAGTCCCGCTGTGTGATTGACAAAAGGATCGATGGCTCACCTGCAGATCAACTGCGACTTCGGCATTTTCGTCACCAGCTCGACTGGTCACCTTGATTCGACCAAGAACTATGCCCCGTGTTCGGATCACCATGTTCGGACGACGGCCTTCATCAACACCAACTCCGATCTCTATCAAGATCATGGAGGAATCGTCCATGGAGCTCGGGGGCTCAACGTCAACATTGCCCTCGGGCGACCGTGCTGTTTTTCCGGACAGCGAACGCGTATCCGCCACCACCGCCTCCTCAAGTGTCGCTTTAACGATCGCTTTGGTGGAATTGTGCGGAATCGAGTCTACAATAACCCTGGAAAATTTCGTCGAGTTCCGATGGAGGAATCTCTGGCAATCTATGATATACCGGAGCCCTGTCAAATCTGGACGGGAATCTGGACAAGTTTAGGGCGTGGTGTCCAGCTTCTAGCTCGGACGTCCTTTGAAAGATCCAACCGTTGATCGGCTGCGGAATTCCTATATCTACCACCTCTCAAATTTCAGCTCGATCCGACCATCCAAACTCCGAGAACCTTCCGATTAGTGCATCACTTTTCGGATCTGTTTTCTGCGCGAAAACGAATCCGACCCGAGTTCGTCTTTTTTAAGAACAGGATTTCGGACATCCCTTTTGAAGGAAGTTTTGTATGGGGTATTGTGATTTGTTCCCGAACATATCCCACTAACTTTAAGATCTTTTGAACATGATCTTCAACATCATGCTGGTGTCAAACCAGTCCGGCAATATTGCTCCACGGCTGTCGACCTGCGCTAGGCACATCATCACTTTGTTGAGCCGAGCTCAGCTTCTTCGGATCATCATCTCGGCAAGCCGAACAAGAGTCCGGCATCGTGAAGGATAAATCATCACCAACATCGCCGCCCCACGGATTACACGGAGCAGGCATACCGGCATCGCCGCACGGTCGCTTCATCAAGCCGGCATCGACCACGTCACGACCTGCATCGGCAGGGCCGCACTATTGCTTCTTCAAGCTGGTGTCCATCACGCCGACCTACTTCAACTCATCGGCTGACATCGAGGCATCGACATCTCGGCTGGACCGGGGGCTTCGCCGTCTCTTCATCAACCTACTCCGGACACTTCGGCGTCACTAGCCGACCAGCTCCGTCATGTTAGCTGGGCCGAGGGCTTTGCCTCGGCGAGCCAACCTTTGCTAGCATTGCCATGCTGTCGTTTTATCGCCCATCAGGCAATGGGTGTGTGGATCGAGTCCCAATTTTGGGAATCACCTTCCTTCAGATTGATACAACAAATAAACCAGGTGCTATTAATCCCAGTATTTTTTGCTTGTTTGGGTTCATTTTCCCCAAGGAATCATTACTCTAGTGGCCGCATTGACGACAGTCGCATGGTGGTTCGGTCAATTTTCGTACATAGTCCGGCGAACGCCGCATCCGGAGCTCGGAACGACCTGCGAATTCAGGCTTTGCCACGCCTTTATCGCATCACACCGACGCCCTACATCGACATTGACTTCGGCGCCAGGCCATATTTCTTTTATTATTCACTTTGCATAAATTATTTATTATGCAACAATTTTTTTTAATTATCATTATTACTATTATCTCCGATTTGCACTATTTTTTGTGCACAGGAAAATGATCTGGGGACTTCGGCATCACTCTGTCGGTTTGCATTGAACGTGCTATGTCACCACTTCGCCGTGTCGAGCTCTCCGCTCCGCCACCTCGAGACCGGCTTGGGGGATGGAACCTTGCCCCACATCAAGCTCGGACCGCGTCATCAATACCGAACACATTAACCAGCTAAGTCGCTTTCATGCTCAAAGCTTTAATTTCTAACTTGTGTTCGGTTCGACCAAGCATTATACTTTTTTGGAAAAAAGTTGCTTGTAAAAAATTTCCTTGTCCAAACTTTCTCTATGACGCATAAATTCAAATACCCAATTCATTTGGGGGCTTCCTTCATGAAGCTTTTCCTCTTGCATATGATTATATTTGTACGGCTTCATTCCTTGTTCGTGTATTACGCCACAATATGCACCATATTGACTTAAGCGATTTGCAAGCTGGGTTGCCTCTCTCCTATCTTTACCCCTACGTTCATGATTGTTTGGCTAGGAAGTAAAGGGAGCACCTCTGCGATTGTCACGATCGGGTCACCCGAGCCGGACCTCAGACTGGGTGAAGCCGAAAGCTAGCGCTCTTATAGTTTTCAATGATGGTCGGCACACAACGGAACTCATGAGTACAAAAAAATCTATTACACAAGTCTCATAATAAAAATGAGAACCGAATAAAGGTATCGGTGGGGGTACTATTTTCTTCGAAGATGCTTCTTACACTTCGCAGTAATATAGCATAAGTTCCCTGAGCGTGCTTTGTCTATTACAGCCTTATGGCCTGATTGCCTGGTTATTGGAAACACCATCGATATTCTCGCCAGATGGAGTACATAACACTTTTCGGTCCTTGACCAAAGAGGGAGAAGCCGACGGTCGGTTAAGACGCGTTTAAAGTTTGGTTGAACATAGATATGATATAAGTACTTCGGTACATGCAATCATTCTTTTACCCAAGTCACTTGGGGGCTCTTAAATTTATATGAGCCATTTTATGGTAAGTGTTCTTCTTCTTAGTCATTGAAAAGTTTTATTATTATTATTATTATTATTATTATTATTATTATTATCTATCACTCCTTTCTTTGACACGAGCGTGTGGTCACTAGCCGGGGAGCCTATTTTCTCTCTCAAAGCCGCTAGAGTTTAGTTTGCTAAACTGGCCTAATGAGAAGTACTCCGCCCTCGGGATAGGAGGTTGAAGCCGTAGGCTGACCCGCTTGAAGTCTTGAGATAGGATGTATCATGTTAAAGCACGACATAAGCACTTCTTTTGCTAAGGCCAATTATCGGATTGGCACCGAACACTTGATCTTGTTCGGACGTCAAGTTTTTACTGATCTTTTTTGGTTTTCCAAGCTTATGGCACTTTAAAACCATTTGTGTGTTTTCAGCACAAGTCTCGCAGTGCAACGCCGGACACCTTTAGAGATTCGGCAAAAACATTCTCGGATATTGCTAAATATGCATCAGTTTCGAATTGTGTCTTCGGTCATTAGTTGGGTTGCCCGGCTCCTGCGCTTGCCTCCTACGTTCCGCTTTGTCCGGATAGGTGTGCAAAGGGAGAACCACTGCGATTGTGCTTCTAGCTCACATGGTTAAGCACCTCAGTGGAGAAAGCCGAAAACTGACTGTCACAATAAGCGTAAACTGGTCAGTGATCCGATGACGGTGTTTAATGACGGGCCATTCATAACAATGGCCGAAGTGTTTACAGCTTGACCTTGACTGTCGCCGAACACTACCGGGGGCTATTAACTGGACTCCCAAACTAAATCCTTGATATTTTGCTCTTACATTGGAGCTGAGGTTTCATGATCATGCTTAGCATGACAACCCAAAGAAAGGAACCGATAGCGGGACTATTTTCTTTGGAAGACATTTCTTCTGTTAAACAGTAATATGACTTATCTCTCTGCGTACCTTTGTTTATACCAAAGGAATAATTTAATTTAAGAGAAGCTTTAATGATAAGATCTTCATCGTGTCCATGGGCATGAACACAAAGTTCAAGGTTGACTCCCACTTCTCCAATGCATAACCTTTCATTCACTTCTCACTTTCGAAGAAGTTGTAGTGTTGAAATTTTATTTGGCAAAATACCAGAAGTGTATGACTCGTGAAAACTTTCGAGTTCACACAGTTTAGAGAAGGCATAGGTTCAACCCATCAGGGCATCTTAGGAGTATATATCACAAATTTCAAGAATAAATAAAAACAAGCTCGATAGTAGAGCATGTTTGAGAAAGCAGAGGATACAATTTACCAAAGGTATTATGTATCCGAGGAAAGGCTCACAGACTTATTGAATATGAAGGACGCTGTCGGATAAAATCCAGCAAATGATCTGGTGGTCCTCAAGGGATCTGGTGCGAGCATCGGTACTCAACCAGAGGGAGAAACAATGCAAGGAGATCAGACTTTAGAAACAACTGACTAATTCAAGGCTCAAATGCAAAGGAATTATCAATTCCAAGACAAGGGATCAGAAACAATGCTCTGATCAGGGATGGATAAGTTGAATAGCCTTAAGGGTACAATCGACAGCAATTTGATTGGTCGAGATCCAGCTCATGTTTTAAAATAACGTCTGAGCTGGAAAGATAATTTAAAAAGGATCAACTGATGATTGCGTGCATTCGCACTCATGTTGAATCAAAGGGATCAAAATGACGGTGCCTAAGGATACTAACGAATATTGCCAGACATATGGAAAGCATCCATCATGCAAGCAGACAAGTATTGGAGAGCAATAAGCTACTAAGGATTTTTGGAGGATCGAATAGTATTTCGATGACCATTGTGAAACACATGAACAACTAGGAGATGAGCGGATACTCGATAAGTGCGAGAATTATCCGTAGGGGTATTCAGGTGACAAAGAACAGCAAGGTAGTAAGCTCAAAGGATTACCGAAACAACGACAAGTATTTCAGGGTATCTTGTAATAACAAGACCAACTGGGAATAAAAGTAAGAACGACAGGTGTAAGTATTTATCCATAGGGATTTTTCGGTGGTAGGGAATTGCAAAAGCAACAGCCACAAGGTATCGAGAAAATATCGGAGAGTATTGTCAGAATCTTCTGTTGAAGCAGTCGACCATCCGTAATGAAAGGGTTCTCCGGCAGGAAGTGGTAACGAGAACCTAGAGTTAGATTTTAGCAAAATCATTTAACCCGAATAGAAGAGAGATCAGAGTCCTAGAGTAAGGATCGAGGAGTAAAAGATCCTAATACCACCCAAATGGCGACGTGGGCCCGTAAGCCGCACAGCCATGTTAGTAAAAGTTTTGTAATGTCCAGACTCGACTTCGGCCAAGGAGATGGAAAGGGGGATTCCTACAGGTAGTCGGCTCTGATACCAACTTGTGACGCCCCCGATTCGACCGTACACTAATCATACACGCAAATGTGTACGATCAAGATCAAGGACTCACGGGTAGATATCACAACACAACTCTACAAATAAAATACGTCATACAAGCATCATATTACAAGCCAGGGGCCTCGAGGGCTCGAATACAAGAGCTCGATCATAGACGAGTCAGCGGAAGCAACAATATCTGAGTACAGACATAAGTTAAACAAGTTGCCATAAGATGGCTAGCACAAACTGGGATACAGATCGAAAGAGGCTCAGGCCTCCTGCCTGGGATCCTCCTAAACTACTCCTGGTCGTCGTCAGCGGGCAGCACGTAGCAGCAGGCACCTCCGGTGTAGTAGGAATCGTCGTCGAAGGTGGCGTCTGGCTCCTGGGCTCCAACATCTGGTTGCGACAACCAGGTAGAAGGGATAGGGGAAAAGAAGGAGAAAGCAACCGTGAGTACTCATCCAAAGTACTCGCAAGCAAGGAGCTACACTACATATGTATGCATTGGTATCAACTGGGATAAGGCTATTATAAGTGGACTGAACCGCAGAAAGCCGGAATAAGAGGGGGATAGCTAGTCCTTTCGAAGACTACGCTTCTGGCAGCCTCCGTCTTGCAACATGTAGAAGAGAGTAGACTGAAGTCCTCCAAGTAGCATCGTATAGCATAAACCTACCCGATGATCCTCTCCTCGTTGCCCTGTGAGAGAGCGATCACCGGTTGTATCTGGTACTTGGAAGGGTGTGTTTTATTAAGTATCCGGTTCTAGTTGTCATAAGGTCAAGATACAACTCCGGGTTGTCCTTTTACCGAGGGACACGGCTATTCGAATAGATAAACTTCCCTGCAGGGGTGCACCACATACCCCAACACACTCGATCCCATTTGGCCGGAAACACTTTTCTGGGTCATGCCCGGCCTCAGAAGATCAACACGTCGCAGCCCTACCTAGGCACAACAGAGAGGTCAGCACGCCGGTCTAAATCCTATGGCGCAGGGGTCTGGGCCCATCGCCCTTTGCACACCTGCACGTTGCGTACGCGGCCGGAAGCAGACCTAGCCTAGTGGCTTTCCAGTCCAATCCGGCACGCGCCACTCAGTTGCTGATGTCACGAAGGCTTCGGCTGATACCACGACGCCGGGATACCCATAACTGCTCCCACGTAGATGGTTAGTGTGTATAGACCAAATGGCCAGACTCAGATCAAATACCCAGATCTCATTAAGCGTGTTAAGTATCCGCGAACACCGACCAGGGCCAGGCCCACCTCTCTCCTAGGTGGTCGGAACCTGCCCTGTCGCTCCGCCTCAAAGATCCACTCGCGGGTGCTCCCACGAGCCGTCCTGTCTTTAGTCACCACATGTGTCATGTATAAAGTATATAGTATATACCCGTGATCACCTCCCGAGTGATCACGGCCCGATAGTATAGCATGGCAGGCGGACAAGAATGTAGGGCCACTGATGATAAGCTAGCATCCTATACTAAGCATTAGGTTTGCAGGTAAAGGTAACAACAGTAGTAGCAAGGACAGGCTATGCATCAGTATAGGATTAACGGGAAGCAGTAACATGCTACACTACTCTAATGCAAGCAGTATAGAGAAGAGTAGGCGATATCTGGTGATCAAAGGGGGGGGCTTGCCTGGTTGCTCTGGCAAGAGAGAGGGGTCGTCAACTCCGTAGTCGTACTGGGTAGCAGCGGCGTCGGTCTCGGTGTCTATCGAGAGAAGAGGGGGGAGAAACAATAAATATTTAAGCAAGCATATGCATAGTGATGCATGATATGACAAGTAACGGCGTTAGAGGTGCCCTAACGCGGTAGTAGGCGATACCGGTGAAGGGGGGAAACATCCGGGAAAGTATCCCGGTGTTTCGCGTTTTCGGGCAGCGGAGCCAGAGGGGGAAAGTTGCGTGTTCGCTATGCTAGGGATGCGTGGCGGATAAACGGGCTGCGTATTCAAATTCGTCTCGTCGTTCTAAGCAACTTTCATGTATAAAGTACTTTCATCCGAATTACGAATTAAAAGATATGATTTTTTTAAAGATTATATTAATTTCTAGAATTTAATTAATTAATTAATTAATTCGAAGATGAATTAATGACATCAGCATGATGTCATGCTGGCATCAGCAGTCAACAGAGTTGACTTGGTCAACCTGACCAGTGGGTCCCACTGGTCAGTGACACATTTTAATTAAACAGTTTAATTAATCTAATCAAAATTAATTAGTGGGTGGGCCCCACTGTCATACTAATTAATTAGCTAATTAACAGCAGTTAATTAGGTTAACTAATCATTAGGTTAATTAATCTTATTTGGTTAATTTAATCAGAATTAATTAGGTTAATTAATTAATTAATTATTTTCATTATTTATCTACTTATTTATTTATTTATTTATTTCTTTTTTTTCTTTTTTTAACAGAAACGTTCTGGGGGGTGTGCCCCACCTGTCATAGGGCCAAGGCCCTTAACGGGCATACGGGCAGGCTGGGGCGGGTGAAGCCGCACCCCTGCCCGATAGCGAGGCGAGGCCGGTTCGGGGCCGGAGCGGGCGCGACCAGCGCGGGCCATAGCCGGCGGCGACGGCCGCGGTAGGTGGGGGCAGCAACGCAGGCGGCCACCGCAGCAGAGAGGAGTCCTAGGGCGGAGCGCGCGAGAGCGGGCACCGGCGAGCGTGGCCGCGGCCAACGGGGACAGAGGCGGGGCGCGTGTGCCGGTGCGCCAGCGAGTGCCTCCGGCGGCGGTTCGGCGGACGAGCAGCAGAAGTGGGGCGGGGCGCGGGCGTGCGGTCGTGGGCGCGGGCAGTGGGCACCCCGCGGGTGCTGGCGGGGCGAAGCAGAGCTCGCGCGGCGTCGGGCGCGTGTTGCGGTGGGAGAAGGCGTGGCCGAACGGGCGAGCGGGCGCGCAGCGGGATGTGGGTGGCGTGCGCGCGATGTGGCCGTGGCCAGGAGTGCGTGCTCGAGGGAGACGGGAGGGGGGGTTGCTCACGGCGGGGAGTAGGGTCCGGGCAACGGGGCGCGGGGAGCGACTCGGGGAGGAGGACGAGGAGGTCCGGCGAGGACGACGAGGCGACGGCGATTCGGGGAAGACAGTGAGGGGCTCCGGCGGCGCGGTCCCCGTGCCAGCATGGTCGTGGACGGCAGCGGGGCGCCGGTGTGGTGGCGACAGGAACCGGTGGCGGCGTCGGGGGCGACCGGTGGGGTAGCGGGACGGCGAGACGGCAGGGCGATGGGGGGTGGTGCTCCGGTGGGGGGGGCGCCGAGGACGGCGACGTGCGTCGGGGTCGGGGGCGTGGTCGCCTCGATCCCGATTTGGATTGAGGGAGTGAGGGGAGAGTGGGGATCGGGTGAGGGTTAGGGTTCGGGGGAGTGGATAAGGAGGGGGTAGTGGGGGCGGCCTGGGCCTATGGCCGAGTGGGCCGGCCGGCAGCTGGGCCGGAGCCCAGTGGGGGGGGGTTCTTTTATATTTTTTTTGTTAGTTTTGTTTTCTATTATTATTTAATTTAATTTTCTATTTTTAGTTTTACAAAGTTACCACTAGTGCCCAAATTTGTATTAATCAACAAACTACTGTAAGATTAATTCTTAACCCATAATAAAATAGTTTTAGAATTTTATAAATTCGATAGGCATTTGTTTAATTGTTCTCATTATTGTTTTAATTGTTTTAGAGCCTTTAAACATTTTATCGAAGTTTGGTTTCTCCGCCATAATTACTTACGATTTATTTGACACAACCCGAACATTTTAGTTTTGATATTTGAAAATTTTACTGTTTGCCTATATTTTAATTTTTAAATTTGAATCGTTTTTGAACTAACTCGAGTTTATCAACAGTAACCGAGGTGACGTGGCACCATTAGCAGAGGTTTACTGTAGCTCGATTATCCGGGCGTCACAGGCCTAAAGCTCGGGCGCTAGTGGCTGGCTCCATAGAGGGCATTTCTGGCATTAAGCTCAGCTAAACTCCTTCAAACTTCTTTGAACCAAGGTGATTTACGACACCTCGGATACAGTCCAGTGTTGGAGCTCGGATACATAGTCCGGCGTTGGAGCTCGGATACAGTCCGGCGTTGGAGCTCGGATACATAGTCCGGCGTTGGAGCTCGGATACATTCCGGCATTAGAGCTGGGAAGCGGTCCGGTGTTGGTGCTCGGCTGCAAAAGATACCTCGAATGCAGTCTGGCGTTGGAGCTCGGACGCAAGAGGACGCTGCCGCCTGGGAACAACTTCAAACCCGAGGTGTGGCATAAAAATAACAAGGCATTGATAAAGGCCGGAAACTTAAAGGGGCTCCTCGGATACCCGACGTGTAAACTCGTCGAATGCATTTCGGCGATCCTCAAGATCGAAGATGAGAAGATTTGTTGAACCAGTTTTCAAGACCCACGACCGAAGATGAAGAACAATTCGGAAGAATCGAGGAGCGTCCCTAACTTGAAGACCGGTTCGGGGGGCTACTGACGGTGTCCTGGACTAGGGGGTACTCACCACGTCATCTCCCGATCTGTTAGATTGGGCCGAGGACCCCCATGGCCGTATACTCATGGGCCAGTTCGGACAGCTGCCGCATACAAGGAAGATTCCACAAGACTTGGCGATCAAGACAAGGACTCCTCCCCTGTAACACCCTCGATGCGACTATATCTCCCACGTGTCGAGGCACGACTTAGAGGCATAATCGCATTGAAGGCATATGTCGCAAGTCAGGCAATCATCACAAACATCCCATGTAATATAATTAATAAAAGGGGGGATAACATAGTTGGCTTACACTCGCCACGTCAATCAAGTACATAAATAGCATTACATCATTCAAACACTCATGGCCCGACTATGGCGCCAAAATAAAAGACAACCCAACATGCGACACGGTCCCGATCACCCCAACTGGGCACCACTACTGATCATCAGGAAAAGAAACATAGTAACGCTGAGAGTCCTTGTCGAACTCCCACTTGAGCTCAAGCGCGCCATCTGGAGCTGTATCATCAGGCCCTGCATCTGGTGTAATAGTAATCTGTGAGCCACAGGGACTCAGCAATCTCGCACCCTCGCGATTAAGACTATTTAAGCTTAATAGGTAAGGCAGGGTAAATATATGTGGAGCTGCAGCAAGCGACTAGCATATATGTGGCTATCCTATTCGCAAAAGAGAGCGAGAAGAGAAGGCAAAGCGCGAACGCATAACTAAAGAGGGCAACCCTGCGGCAAACATTACTCCAACACCGTGTCCACTTCTCGGACTCCGCCGAGAAGAGGCCATCACGGTAACTCACACAGTTGTTTCATTTTAATTAAGTTAATGTTTAAGTTATCTACAACCGGACATTAACAAATTCCCATCTACCCATAACCGCGGGCACGGCTTTCGAAAGTTCAAATCCCTGCAGGGGAGTCCCAACTTAGCCCATGACAAGCTCTCACGGCCAACGAAGGAATAAACCTCCTCCCGAGACGTTCCAATCGGACTCGGTACCTCGGTTCTTCAAGACATTTTGACAGGTTAAAACTAGACCAGCAACACCGCACAATGTGCTGACAAATCCTGATAGGAGCTGCACATATCTCGTTCTTAGGGCACACTCAGATAAGCAATCCGTACAACTAAAACCAGCCCTCGAGTTTCCCCGAGGTGGCGCTACAAGGGGCTCTAGGTTGGACCAACACTCAAAGGAGCACTGGCCCGGGGGGGTTTAAAATAAGATGACCCTCGGGCTCCGGAAACCCAAGGGAAAAAGAGGCTAGGTGGAAAATGGTAAAACCAAGGTTGGGCATTGCTGGAAAAGCTTTAATCAAGGCGAACTATCAAGGGGTTCCCATTATAACCCAACCGCGTAAGGAACGCAAAATCCGGGAACATAACACCGATATGACGGAAACTAGGGCAGCAAGAGTGGAACAAAACACTAGGCGAGAGGCCGAGCCTTCCACCCTTTACCAAGTATATAGATGCATTAAAATAACATGGCAATATAATGATATCCCAACAAGTAAATAATGTTCCAACAAGGAACGGTCTCCAATCTTCACCTGCAACTAGCAACGCTATAAGAGGGGCTGAGCAAAGCGGTAACATAGCCAATCAACGGTTTGCTAGGACATGGTGGGTTAGAGGTTTGACATGGCAATTTGGGAGGCTTGAAAGCAAGTGGTAGGCATCGTAGCATGGCATAGCAAAAGAGCGAGCATCTAGCAAAGCAAAGATAGTAGTGATTTCGAGGGTATGATCATCTTGCCTGCAAAGTTGTCAGAGTTGACTGGATCCTCGAAAGCAAACTCAACGGGCTCCTCATTAGCGAACTCGTCTCCCGGCTCTACCCAAACAAGACAACAAACAAACAGAACACAATCAACCACGTGCAAGGATCAAGCAATATGATGCAAACATGGTATGCTATGCGGGATGCAATGCGGGATGCATATGCAAGATTTGACAAGGAAAGCGTGACCCTGGCCTCAACTTGGAAAACCAAGTGTGCCACTGGAAAGGAGAGATGAAATCGCTTGAAAACGATATAAAGAACGCCGGAATCGGAGTTACGGATTGGAAATGGCAAGCAATTCAAATATGACCACGATCTGCGATTTACAGCAAGTAGCCATCTAAATGCAATGAGATGAACAAGCTACAGCACCCAAACATGGCAATAAAATACATGGCAGGGATGCATTCAAGATGCTTAACAAAAGTCTAGAACTGAGCTACGGCCAATTCATCCATTAACAGGTTCAAACAAGCATGGCAAAAATGCATATGGTAAACAGATCTCAGACTTAGTGAAATTAACACTTGTCTGGAATTTCAGATCAGATAGCACTCTTCGGAGCAACAAAACTATATGCTACAGGACCTGAACAAGACAAAGTAAAGCATGGCATGGAGCTACTCAAAGAGCTTAACAAAAGTCCCTTAGTGACCTTGAGCCAAAAGGGATCACAAAATACATTTGCAAGCATGTGAACATAGCAAAAACATAATCAGTTTCACACTTAGTGAAAACTGGCACATGCTGAAACATAACTCCGGTAGGCATGTTTACGAGCTCGATGCACACACTACGGAGCAAGTCATGATAAACTAAGCATACATCCATCAAGAATACACAAAATGCAAGCTAGACATGGCAAGAACAATAGCATAGCATGCATGGATCAACTATAACATCATCGGCAAAATTGCAAACAAGTTGACAATCTGCCCAGATTCACAAAGTAGCAAAAGTAGAGCTCAATTGACTCAAGCTAGGGTGTTCCATAATTGCAAACAAAGACATGGATGGATAGAGCACTACAAGATTAACAAAACATCCTTACTGATCATCCTCAAAAGAGGCACGGATTACTAGGAAACAACATGAACATATGGCATCATGAACTAAACAGCTCAAGGACTTAGTGGAAATGCTAAGTCCCTGAAAACAGAATTACCAAGTGCCTCACTTTGCAAGCTTGTGCTAGTCACCACACACATCACAAAAATACATGGGTTGTACCTCTGGAAAGATGACAAAACCCTTAACAAAACATATGTAGAGCAACAGGGCATATCATGCACACAATAATCATGGCAAAAATGATAAATGTCTAAATGGAGTAGCAGATCTGACAAATATCTCAAGTAGCCCTCTTCTAACAGCATTTCGGGCATCAAGATGAACTCAAATGAAAATGATGCAATGGAATGAAATGATGTACTCTCTGAGACGAACGTTTTGATATGCTATATGTCCAAATCGGAGCTACAGATGCAAAGTTACGGCAGGTCAAAGTATGCAACATCAATCTGAGAGAGGGGAAGAAAGTCAACCCTTGGGTTAGGGTTTTCAGATCGGATATAGATCGGGGCACGCGGATCGAGGTTCGTCGCCGGGGCTCGCCGGAGTTCGTCGCGGCTCACCGGAGGAAGAGGACGTCGGGGCTTCGGGCGCCGGTGACCGGGGCGACGAGGGGCAGAGGCGGCGGCGGCGGTTGCCGGCCAGGGCGGCAGGGCACCGGGTGGCGGGGCCGGTGCGGCGGCGGGGCGAGGTGGTGGCCGGCGCGGCGGACCGGGTCGCCGGCCTCGGGGAAGGAGGCGGCGGGAGGCGAGGCGCCTCGGCGGCGGAGGAACGGGCCGCGGGGGCCCGGATCGGGCTCCGCGGGCCTCGGCGCGGGGACGGCCGGCGGCGGCCACGTGGCGCGACGGGAGAGGACGAGGGGACGGCGGCGGACGTGTCCGGCCCGGACGGACAATGTCCAGCGCGGCGCGAGGGGTGGATCTAGGGTTTCCGGGGGAAGGAGAAGGAGAAATTCGGGGGTGACTTTAAATAGGCATAGAGGGAGCTAGGAGAGTCCAAATGAGGTGCGGTTTTCGGCCACGCGATCATGATCGAACGCTCTAGATGATGGAGCAGGTTAAGTGGGTTTTTGGGCCAAATTGGAGGGGTGTTGGGCTGCAACACACACGAGGCCTTTTCGGTCCCTCGGCTAACCGTTGGAGCATCAAACGAAGTCCAAATGGTACGGAACTTGACAGGCGGTCTACCGGTAGTAAACCAAGGCCGCTTGGCAAGTCTCGGTCCAAACCGGAAATGTTTAATCCCCACACACGAAAGAAAGGTAGAAATGACCACCGGAGGAGAACGAAGCGCCGGAATGCAAAACGGACAACGGAGAAAAAATGCTCGAATGCATGAGATGAACACGTATGCAAATGCAATGCACATGATGACATGATATGAGATGCATGACAACGATAACAACACACGGAGACAAAAACCCGAAACCGAGAAAATAAAATAACTTAAGGCCGGAAATGGCAAGAGTTTGGGTACAAATTGGGTAAGTTACATCCGGGGTGTTACATCCCCACCGGTGTATTCGGCTAGGACTCTTGTTATCCTAGGCCTCTGGTGCATTATATAAACCGAGGCCATGCTAGTCGATAGATATATACATACAATCATACCATAGGCTAGCTTCTAGGGTTTAGCCTCTCCGATCTCGTGGTAGATCTAGTCTTGTACTACCCATATCATCAATATTAATCAAGCGGGATGTAGGGTTTTACCTCCATCAAGAGGGCCTGAACCTGGGTAAAACTTCGTGTCCCCTGCCTCATGTTACCATCCGGCCTAGACGCACAGTTCGGGACCCCCTACCCGAGATCCGCCGGTTTTGACACCGACAGCGGCCTTTTTTAAAAATATAGTACTACTACACTTCGCTGCGAGCCAATATTTTACACAGGTAGTTTGAGTTTTGAAGTCAAACGGACGTGCGGCCCCACAATCTGGGTGCACTGGATAGCCTAGCCACGTGAACGGGTTTTCCTTCCCAACATCCCGTGGCTCGCGTGCTCGCCCTAGCCGCACCTCGCTTGCAGCTTCCAGCTAGTAGCATATTTAAACTAGCGCCTCCCAATTAAGCCCGAGGAGCCAGAAAAGCCTGGCGGGGCATTGGGAACTATGCAATATGGCTCTGTACGTAAAGTGCTCTACTACTACTCTGTAGCTTGTGGCGTTGCATGCATGGACTTCACTCCATTATCGGCTCTACTATAAAAGAAATTCCTCTTGCCGTGTTTTTTTTGAAACGGAGGCAAAAGCTTTGCTTCATCTCATTCATAAAGAAGGAACTACTAACAAAGTTCGACGAGATCCATTACACCTCCACAAATGGAAGCGAAAAGCCTAGTCTCGCTGTATCAAATAACTCAAATGTTTTGCCCCCGCAGTAACCGTCGCTGATAAACAGGCTGCTAGTGTGTGCATGAGAGGAGCGGCTGAGTAGGCCAGCTACGTGAGAGGAGCGGCTGAATAAAGCACCTAGAGTACCCACTAGGCCACTACGCAGGTGTACTTCCCCTGCATTGATAGTACAGCAATGGTTCTAGAGAACAGTAGTACCCTCCACTTCCAACTGTATCTCCTTGGCCCTGAGATTCAAGGGTTCAAAATTGGTGCACTATACTAGACTAGACTAGAAGTACAGTACATCGCACTACTAGTTGACAAAAGTAGTACTAGTACTGCTACAGTACAAGTACGTACTCCTCCGTCACATAATGTTAGACGTTTTTGACACTAGTTGGCGTGTACAAAAAATGGAAAAAACATACCCAAAATTTCTTAATCCACGCCAAAAACTACTACCTAGTGCCAAAAATTTCTTACTAGTGCTATTATTTACAGTATAATGCAATCCCATAACGTTCCATAATCCCTTTCTTTCAAAAAAATCACTTCTGGAGAGAAGATTGCTATCTCCACGCGAGCTTCTCATAGGCCAGCGCCATCGCATGCAGTCATGTGAGAGAGAGGGAGACATCCATGCAGCATGCAGAGAGAGGAGAACGCGGGCGGACAGCCAATGGGCTGCATGGGGCATTTATAGCTGCTAACTCCTCCCATCCATGTGCCAGGGGTATTTCCGTCCAGAAAGCATGCAGCGAGCCCCTGCCTTGGTATCCGGGTCTGCTCTTATGCGCAGATTAAAAAGAATCGGAGGGAGTACTAGTAGATAATAGCCTCACCCCTTCACTGAGGAACGATCTACAGTTGGAAGGGACGAGGCCGTGCGGTTACTACGCTCTTATCTCCTCCTCGCCAGTTCCCCTCCCCCCTCGTCGGGGCTAGGAGACCTTGGACGACGATCTTGTGGGAGAAATCGCACGCCGCTCCGACGTCCTCACCGCCGCAAGACTCGGTGCTTCCTGGACCAACTTTTTCAAGACGCTGCTTAAACAGGCCATGCTTGTTGGTCTTCCATGCATCCTCGAGGAGAAGGTTCTTCTATGGGACAATCCTTCGAACAGTCCATCACTCCCTGGCCATGGTTGCATGTTGACTCCGCTAGAGTTGCCGACGTTGAGAGGTAGTCGGATTTTGTCCGATGAGCAGGTCGGTAATGGAGTTTGATCATGTAGTACATAGTTATTCCATTTCCATCCTATAATTTCTCCGCTGCCCACCGTCTTATATATAGATCTGGGTTGGTGCCAACGAAGATTGGCTTGCATACCTCCGGCTGGATACCACCATCATTTTGCACAACATCCACAGCAGTGCGGCCGTTCTGGTAGACCCCTTCTCCACCATTGGGATCGGCCTTCTGGACTGGCTGGGCAAGGATACGTATGATGATGCCTACATGAGATTGAAGAAGATAGCAATTGCGGACCTGCCGACAAAGCGACGCGGCTACGACGATTACTATCTCATCGCGGTGTTCGACATAAGGATTGCCATCAATGCAGGAGGCAGTAACGGCAGAGGCTGACGCATGTTGGCGGCGGCAGATTTGTACCCCTACACGTTCAAAGACGTTGTGCGCCATCTAGGCCGCATCTTCGTGGTGACAAGCCAGGGGACTTGTTTCATCTGGTTGACATCCTACGATACGGGAGATTACAAACGGAATGCACAAACTATCATTTGCATCCCTAACGGTACTCCATTATTTTGCAGGGACCGGTCATCCCCCGATCAAAATAAGATCACTGATCCTGGATGTGCATTTGCATCCGCGATTCGGTCTAACCTGGAACCTTGTAGCTGACTTTGGCATATTGGGATCAACTATCTTAGCAGTCGTTACCCATGGTACCACTGATGTGCAACATGGTCACATAATCTACCACGATCGAACCGTCACCATCTACTCAGGTATTCCATTTTTTAACCCTCTCGCCTTCTCTTTCATTGTTGTACTAGTAGTATACTTTGTAGTACTAGTAGGAGTACTTTTTACCTTGGAGGACGTGTATAGCTAGCTAGGCCATTGAAGACTTGAACCCACTAGCTGCCACCATTTTTGTTTTTCCATGTCTTACTATCTCATCCATGTAGCCAAGAGTGGCTATATATAATAAGCCGGTTATTTTACTTCCTCTATACCGGAGTAGTACTATTTGCTGCACAATATTACTGACCGCCACATTTGAGCACAACATTATTATGCATGGACCTTGACTATGTACGTCACCATGTGTCCAGATCTGGGATGCCGCGTGTACCAGATGAACGGCGCTGAGTTCGACCCCTGTGATGCTACGTGGGTGCCGAGGAACACTCTTGGAGAGTACTCGCTTTTCATCGGGGACAACTACCCCATTGTGAAGCGGATGCCACCTTCCGTGCATGACACGGAAGGCTTGACGTTCATGAAGCATGGTTGTGTCTTCAGTGCGCACCGCCGGATGAACGACATGCTGGGACACGCTATCCCTGATTCATGCCGCTTCAGCTTGGATGAGTCTCCATCGTGTGGAACCGGACTAGAAAGCTGCGACAATGATTCCCGTTGCCCACCGCTATGGATCGCGCCATCCATGAAGAACACCTGGGACTGGAACCTGGAGGAGGACATGTAGCCCATCTATAACGTGTATGTGGAGTACGGTAATTGTGAACGGTAGCGCTGTGAATATATGTAGACTAGTCATGCACAAATTTATCACATGAGTTGGAGATGAACTTGTGTGGCATACTGACATTTGTCCTTTATAATTTATTACTAGTAAATGTGTTATGTGTACGTGCAACTTGTGTGGTTGTTGCATGGGCTCCAACACGCTCTTTGAGAAAAAAAGGTGGCACAGCTTTGGATATACGTGACGTGGCGGGATCATACAGTAGCATCGTTTGCTATAGTTGTACTAGTACACTCCTACTAGGACGACAACTCCTATAAAACCTTGAACTTGGCTCTTTGCCTCTTCGGGAGGTTCAACAGTTCGTACTCGTGTGAACCTTGCACTTGGCTCTTCGCCTCTTCGGAAGGTCCAACAATGATGATACTACAGTACAATATGCTTCTGGAAATCTGACACCAATTGAACTGCTGCACGTCCACCGCGAGGGCGAGGGAGAGTGAGAGGGCGATGTAGTCAAAACCCTCTCCTCGTCCTGCGAACCACCACTCGCGTGGGCGAGGGAGAAGCGTAGTAAGCAAGCTTCTCCTCGTTCGGCGAGTTGACGGGACACATCAAAGCAGTACTAGTACTAGTAGTAGTAGTCCATACTGCGCCCTTTCCAATTAATATGGCTTAATTTGAAATGAGAAAAATACACTGGCAGTCAACGTATGTAATAGTACGCCCTTTGCGGTCACTACATATAGTTTTGCGGCGATTATGCGATCACTAGCTCATCGTAGAGCACCGTATTCCACCCTACTGACTGGCCACATAGTCGACGTGGCACTTTGTTGACTGGTTAAATTGACACCTGGTTTCTGGGTCCCACCTGTCAGTTGGCAGAGCAAAGAAATCAGTTAAACAAAACTTCACGCAGGCGCGACACGAGTCCAACCCTTGCGCGTGAACCGCCCTGGCTGTGTATGTGAGTGCATGCATGTGTCCTCCCTCGGTCTTCCAACAAAGAGTGTACTACATGATGTACATCTACACTTCTAATGTGTTTAGCCCTTAATCTAAATCGATATTGATTGACTAATGCACCAACTTGTGTTGTAGGTATAGGCTACATGTCTATCCTTAATTACAGCATGCAACGGCCTTCATTTAATCTTCTTATCTCAATGGTCGCATGCACACATAAGTCTGCTACTTTTGGGCGTTAATTATGCCCTAGTCAATGTGTAAATCTCTAAATGTACAGTCTTTCACGAACGTAGGGAGTAGGTTGAGCACTTGAGCATGAGCATGTGTGTTGCGTCGTGTGCTGTGTGCCGCATGGGTGCGTGAGTGTTGTGTGCGTCCATGTGTACGTGTGAGTGTTGCATGTTGCATGCATGCATGCATGGGGCTTACTCCCTCCCATTGACATGTCCATTTGGCTATAGATTTCAACAAGTGACTAGGTACGGAGCAAAATGAGTGAAGTGAGCATAGAGGCATAGGTATACTGTAGAAAGGAAGTCCTCGCGATCCATTTATTCCCCATCTCGGTCAAAGAGAACTATTCAACTAGTCTTCACAGTGAAGTGACAATACACACTGCAGCAGATGGGACACATAATTAATAAGCTGAACCAACGTGTTGGTGTTACTAAATTAGTCGGTTATGTTTGGTAGTCTCAAGTCATTGAAAGCATGCACAGCCCACATATCTTATTGGTTGATATGCCACAAAATAAAAAACGAGAAGGGAGTTAATGTACGGTGCCTAAGTGTTTTGGGATTATTTGGTTTTCGTAAGGTGACTTACACACCTAGACGGAGGGAGTAGTAGAATTGAGATTGAATGCACTTTCTTCTACGTCTTCCACTCTTCCTCCTCCTCTCTTCTTCTTCCTCCTCTCTTCTTCTTCCTCCTCTCTTCCCCATCGTCGGCCGCACACCATTTACCCCCGCTCACTGCTCGCCCGCCCGCGCCATCTTCCTTGGTAGCTCGCGCGTACCATATCCCCCGCTCACTGCTCGGCCACATGAGGAGAAGCTTCTTCGCTTGCCCACCCGAATCCACTTCCCCGCTGGCTCGCACGCACCAAAAACCCCAATGGCAGAACCGACTGACACGCAGAGCCGCGATTGGAATTCCCTCCCCGATGTTCTTTTGAAGCAGATCTGTAGTCGTATGGACCTACTCAGCACCGTCCGTCTGGTCGCATGCTCGGTGTCTTTGTACCGTCTACTCGTCTGCAACTGGACGGCTCTTTTCAAGACACCCTACTTGCTGATGCCCAATCCACGCAAGTGGCCCAGACACCGACTTGACGATCCTACGGAGGTTGCCGTGGTGCCCCTCGACATGCTACCACTACCCGTCCACCTGTCCTTCATGCGCGGCCACTACTGGGTGGGCATGAAGGCCAACTGGATCGTCCTCATCCACCACACCGATAGTCCGTGGCGTCTTGTTGATATCTACACCCAGCAAGAGATCACCCTTCCATCGTTGGATACCGCCGCCATCAAGCCTCGCGGCCCGCCGGACACTCCTGCCTACTACGCACGAGACGCGTCAAGCTTTTGGCTCGACCTCTGTTTGCAAAAAGTTGTAATCTGCAAAGTGCCCACACAATCAGAAGACTACATGGATTACAAGCTCATTGCCTTGTTCAACAAGGGATTAGTCTATCTGGAATCCGGTCGCCATACATGGTTATGGCTCATCATCAATCCTATTGAGGAAACATTTCTGTCTGATGCTATAGTGCACGATGGCATCGTTTACGTGGTCAACGCACAGATTGGCTACCTATATTGGTGGAATCTATCCCCGTGTAATTGTTCTATCTCATCTCATCTTTACCTTATGAATACGACTGCCTGTTCATTTGTTACAAATTTAGAATGCATAGCATGTCTATAACCACATCATTGCTATATGTTCCTCTCATTTCCTAGATTTTTATGACCACACATGTTATTGTTAGAGTTGATATGAGAACAATTGGCATCTCATGATTGTTAGAATACATATTATGAGCATAACATCATGATTGCTATATGTTACTCTCGTTTACAAGATTTTTATAACAACGCATGTTATTGCTTAGAGTTGATATGAGAACAGTAGTAGTAAGTGCTATGGTAGAATATGAGTAGGCGCTGTCATAGTTGTTTTCCTCTCATTGTTACATGATGTTTGAACCATGACATATTGCTAGAATATGAAAGCCATTGGCTTATTTTTTTTTAACTTGGGGTATGATTATGACCACGGCATTGCAATTCTCTGTCTATGATACGTGTCACTGTTATAATAATCTTAATTCCACACATACTCTGAACATGATTGTTTATTTTTGTCCTTTTGGTCTCCAATTTGAATTGTTGCAGCAGACGCAAATGCGCTGGCTTCATGATTCCAGGACCTGGAATCATACCAGCCAATGGGTGGTGGTTTATCGCTCGTTCAGCTGACGGCGGTCATTTGATGCTCATTCACACGTACCAAATTGACCAAACCATTACATCAAACCACATGCGGTACAATGCATGGGGCGTTTGTGACATTGATGGCTATGGCTGCTTCGTGTTCAAGAAAGATCCCAGCTCCGTTGGGCCAGGCGTATTCAACTGGAGGCGGGTTTACAGCCTCGGCAACCACTCCTTGTTCCTCGGGCTCAATTATCTGATCATCCAACCAATCATCGATCATATCACCGGCGATGATTATTGTGCTATGCAACTTCCATTCGCGAGGGGGGCTGTGTTTACACATCATACCATGGGTTTCATGAATCACCATATCCAGAGATTCGTCGACACAGCTTGTTGCCAGATAATCTTCAGTGTGTGAAAGGCATCAAGCTTCCATGCGATGGATGGCTTTTGCAAACCCGACATGCGGCGATGTGGTTCATGCCAACAGCAAATATGCACAACTTGATTCGTGCTGATATCTAGACTGAGCCATGTATTCTGCTGCTGTAGCACGACCCTCTTTTGTTGGATATTATGTATTGTTGTTAGTTTGAAGCACTCCTCTGGTTTGAAGGATAGATACCTTCCTGGGATCAAGTGCATCCTAACTCACCTGTGTAGGATGTACTGATAATGATGATGGAGATGCTGTGTAGAAGCCATATATATATCAGTTAGGCTTCAAGTGCGTACTTGTTAGTTAAACCTATGTATAAATCATGACACTAAATACGACTAGTAAGTAGTACAGTAGCAGTACTAGTATACGTCGGTCAAATTATTCATCATGTCCACACATTGAATTGACGTGACAACATGCTGCGCGTGAGGTGACACAAGAATCCCGGCGGCGTGTTCGGGTATTCTGGACTTCAGATTTGGAGTACCACTTATCTGTCGAAATCTTTCATCATTCACTTAAAACAGTCGATTGATCATACATTGAGTACCATATAACTGGAGTTACCGATGCAACTCGAAGAAGGATTGGCCTGTGCTGCCGGCTGGCGTCAAATTCGATCCCACGGATCAGGAGCTGATCAAGCACCTTGAGGCCAAAGTGAGTGCTGACAGCGCGAGATTTTAGTCTCTCATCGATTTGTTCATACCAACCATCGACATCGAGCACGACATATGTTACACCCAACATGTGAAACTTCCAGGTAAGACACCAATCGGCCGTCTACTTGCACAAACATATTCCTTTGTTTATAGCTCTATTTTTCTTTTTAGACGCAGACCTCGTGAAGCAATTACAATTTGACAGTTAATAAAAAGTGAAACAAGTGACTGCAACATGCCAAAGATGTTATGAAAATGCCAACTAGGTACACTAAAACCTGTATTCCACAATACTGCAGGTATCACACTGAGTGGCCTAAGGAAGCATTTCTTCCAGTGCAATTCCAGGGTGTTTAAAAGGGGCGCGTGGACGCGTCGCAAGATACAGTCGGAGTGCGGCATGCATGCGATGTGGCACAAGACCGGCAATACCTTGCCGGTGATGGTCAACGGCCGGCAGACGGGCAGCAAAAAAGGTTCTGGTGCTGCACACCAACAAGAACTTCGACCAGCAGAGGACCAACTGGGTGATGCACCAGTACCACCTCGGGGACCTGGAGCAAGAGAAGGAGTGGGAGCTGGTCCTCTGCAAGATTTTCTACCAGACGAACACTAGGGCCAGGAGTAAAAAGATTATAAGTTAGATTGGTATTGGTCGTTGTACTACCTTGTCGTCCGCAAGTTGGTATTGTTGTTAACGATCTTTTGGTATGAACTTGCATTTGCTTCCAACCATCATGCCGAGGGTCGACGTGGATATAAAGCTGAATCATTTGTTTCGAAACGAATTTTCAGGCACCTGATTTTTATTTGATGGGTAGCATAAGCACCCGCCGTTCGAATTCCCAGTTCTCCAATTTTTTTCGAAACAAGTGCATGCACTTATTATCACGATAAAAAACAATATCCATGCTGCATCCCAGTTATCAGTCTGTACTTGCAGAATTCTCTCACTTATTGAGCACGTATATTGTTTTTTCAGGTCGAGCAAGTTTCAACTGGGCTGTAGATTGCCAAGGGTTGTTTTGTTTTTAACAGGCCCAGCCCATGACGACAACGGGGCACAAAGATCCATCAGGTATCTACTGGCCTCTGGCCTGCCAGCGTTAGTTATATTTTGTCTTACAACATCCGCAGGCAGTTTTTTTACTGAATCAAACACACAACCCAGTTCTATTTTCCTCTTGAAACACATGTCCTACATCCGTTTTCTAATCTCTACCTATATTTTTACTAGTTCATATACACATATCATTATATTGAAAACACATAAAATTCCCTTTTCATGCTTACATCCTTATTTTTGTTGTTTTTCCCACCCAGCGCTGATTTTTTTACCACTGGTTTTCCCTTAAACCAACTAAATTGTTCCACGTCTTATTTGCTTACAAAAACAAAACGATTTTTTGGCAAATCAATAAGTCTTAAAAAAATGTTTATCATTTCGGGATTACAACAGTTCGGACTCCACCGAAATATGCAAAATAAGGTTGGACTTTTTGACCATGGTCCTAGGCAGAAAATGGGTTGTAATAAATTACTTAAGAATTAGCAAATGGGCTGCAAATTATAAAAAATAGCAAATGGGATTTATGTTGTCTGCCACAGATTTGGAGGCTGACTTGTGGGCCTACTAAGTTCATGCGTACACAAGGTTTCTCAAAAAAGAAACTTAGTCAACAATCGACTCTACCAGTGTCAGACCGTTAGATGTCAATCTAACGGCAATCGTGCTTCTTCAGTCTCTGATCTTCCTGCCCCAGCCGCCCAAACCAGCACCATCAGAACCGCCTACTCCCGCCTCCCGTGGCCGGCAGTGCTGCCGGGAAGGCCTCACGGCCCCATCATAATCGCATCCCTGGCCTGTCTATAACTCTAATCACCCACACCTCATGTTATTTTCCGTCGACGACAGCCGAACCAGTCAACCCTCGTACTCTCCACCGCGTGGGCAGCCACTGCCGTGTCTTCCCTGGCTCCGTGTCGTTCCCTTCGTAGGCCTCGCTGTCGTCCACCGCCATGGTGCTCTCGGCGCGGCGTGGTCAACGATGTCCATCCAATGGCCGTAGTGCTTCTTCAACCTCTGGTCTTCTTGCGCCAGCCACCCAAAGCAGCGTCGGTCGTGCCGCATGCTCCTAACTCCCGTGGCCGGCTGTGCTGCCGCGGAGGCCTCACCGTCCCCATACTACTCCCACCGTTGGCCAGGCCATCCCTCCACTCACCCACTCCCCCTGTTATTCTGCGGCAATGACAGCCTCACACCGCAGCCAAACCAGTGAACCCTCGTACTCTTCTCCGCGTGGGCATCCACTGCCGCGTCTTCCCCGGCTCCGCGTCGTCCCCTTCCTAGGCCTCGCCGTCGTCCACCACCGTGGTGCTCTCGGCGCGGCATGGTCAATGTGGTCAACGACCGACTTCCATCAGAAGAGTACTGTACGTGGAGAGGCTGCAGCTGGGTCCACGGCAGCCGCAAGGAAGTGCCTCCTTATTACGCGCAAAATAATTATTCCTCCACCTGACAGCAGGGACCCACCGGACGGGCCACCAGTATTTCACGGAAAAAACGTTTCCCCCCTGACTGCTGGGACCCACCGGACGGGCCACCGTATTTCACGAAAAAACGTTTGCCCCTGACTTTTGGGACCCACCGGACGGACCACAGTATTTCGCGAAAAAAACACCCCCCCCCCCCCGCTGTCAGCTCAGACCCACCGGAAGTGCCTCCTTATTACGCACAGAAAAATGAATACTCCCCCTGCTAGCTGGGGCCCAACCTGGTGGGAGGCTGACTTGTGGGCCTACTAAGTTGACGAGGATGGAGGGCTTTGTCAACTTAGTCAATATGAACAATTCTAGCTCCAGTGACCGTACGATGTCCATCCAACGGCCGTAGTGATTCTTCAACCTCTGGTCTTCTTGCTCCAGCCGCCCAAAGCTGCGCCGGTCGTGCCGGGTGCTCCTGCCTCTCGTGGCCGGTTGTGATGCCGCGGAGGCCTCACCGCCCCCTACTACTCCCATCGCTGGCCCATGCTATCCCTCTACTCACCCACACCCCCTGTTATTCTGCGGCGACGACAGCCTCACGCCGCAGCCGAACCAGTGAACCCTCGTACTCCTCTCCGCGTGGGCATCCACTGCCGCGTCTTCCCCGGCTCCGCATCGTCCCCTTCCTAGGCCTCGCCGTCGTCCACCGCCTTGGTGCTCTCAGCGCGGTGTGGTCAATGTGGTCAACGACCGACTTCCATCGGAAGAGTACTGTACGTGGAGAGGCTGACAGCTGGGTCCACGGCCACAGCCCAGTTTTTTTGTGATTTGCCAAGTAAGTCGCTTTGTCAGGCATGTTGGGCTGCAAATCTTTCAAGACGAGGAGAGCTTCATTCGGCTGGTCGAGAAAATGGCCCATCAGTAATGAGAAATGGGTTGTACAATGAGAAATGGGCTGTACATTTTTAAAACACATCAAACCGGCAATTAGTTTAAAATATCTTTTTTTCATTTCGAGATTTTAAATTACATTAATTTTTATACATGGAGAATTTGTTGGATTTTATATTGATATACATTTATTTTTAAAATCAGTTTGAATGTGAGTCGAAATTTCGGGATTAAAAACAGTTTGGACCGCACCGAAATATGCAAAACTTTGTTAATTTTTTAACCATGGCCACAATATGGGCTGTAATGCTAACAAAAAGAATATGGGCTCCAAGAAAACCTTAAGAATTAGCAAATGGGCTGTAAATTATTAGAAATAATGGCAGATGGGATGTATGATGTTTTCCACAGATCTGAGGCTTTCCTAAAAAAAGGTTGACGCACAAGCACTGACTATTGGATGTCCATCCAACGGCCGCCGTGCTTCTTCAATCTCTGCTCTTCCTGCTCCAGCCGCTCAAACAAGCGCCGGCGGGACTGCCTGCTCCCTCCTCCTCGCGGCCGGCTGTGCTGCCGCACAGGCCTCACCGTCCGACCGTACTCCTATCGCTGGCCTAGCCATCCCTCTACACACCCACACCTGATGTTATTCTTCGGCGATGGCAGACGAACCAGTAAACCCTCGTACAGTCATACTCCCCTCCGCGTGGGAAACAACTGCCGAGTCTTCCCTACCTCCATGTCGTCCCCTTCCTAGGCCTTGCCATCGTCCACCACCCTGGTGCTCTTGGCGCGGTGTGGTCAACATGGTCAATGACCGACATGCATCTGAAGTGGACTGTACGTGGAGAGGCCGACAACTGGGTCCACGGCCGCACGCAAGGAAATGCCTCCTTATTACGCGCAAAATAATGATTCCTCCCCTGACATCAGGGACCCACCGAAAGGGCCTCTGTATTTCGCGAAAAAAATGTTGCCGCCGCTGACAGCTCGGACCCGTCAGCTATATCTTCGCACGCAAGGAAGTGCCTCCTTATTACGCTCAAAAAAATGAATACCCCCTGCTAGCTGGGAATCACCTTGGTGGGAGGCTGACTTGTGGGCCTACTAAGTTGACGGGGATGGAGGGCTTTGTCAACTTAGTCAATATGCACGATTCTAGCTCCAGTGACCGTACGATGTCCATCCAACGGCCGTAGTGCTTCTTCAACCGCTGGTCGTCTTGCTCCAGCCGCCCAAACCAGCGCCGGTCGAGCCTCGTGCTCCTGCCTCCCATGGCCGGCTATGATGCGGCGGAGGCCTCACCGCCCCCTACTACTCCCACCGATGGCCAGGCCATCCCTCTACTCACCCACACCCCCTGTTATTCTACGGCGACGACAGCCTCACACCGCAGCGAACCAGTGAACCCTCGTACTCCTCTACGCGTGGGCATCCACTGTCGCGTCTTCCCCGGCTCCGCGTCGTCCCCTTCCTAGGCCTCGCCATCGTCCACCGCCCTGGTGCTCTCGGCGCGGCGTGGTCAACATGGTCAAGGAACGACTTCCATCAGACGTGGACTGTACGTGGAGAGGCTGACAGCTGGGTCCACGGCCGCAGCAAGGAAGTGCCTCCTTATTACGTGCAAAATAATTATTCCTCCACCTGACAGGGGGACCCACCGGACGGGCCACCGTATTTCGCAAAAAAAACGTTTCCCCTGACTGCTGGGACCCACCAGCTACATCTTCGCATGCAAGGAAGTGCGTTCGGGCAAAAAAACGATTCACCCCCTGACTGCTGGGACCGACCAGCTACATCTTCGCAGACAAGGAAGTGCCTGATAGTCGGGACCCACCTGGTCGAAGCGTATGTAGCATTGTCATTCTGGTCGCGAACATGTACGTACATATTGCTCGATGTAGAGGGCGCACGTGTCGTAGTAGAGGCGCGCACGTGTCGTAGTAGAGGCGCGCATGTAGCATTTACATGTACGTACATCGGCCAGGGTGCAAGAAAGAAAATACAGCCACGTATGTGTACATACGGGCGGGGTCTCGAACGCCTACTCACGCATATGTACGGCGACGGCTCGTGTACATGGCCGGGTCGGAACGGAGAAACAGTGTCGTCGTCGTGTATATGGGGAGGCAACAGAATGCGTCGTGTTCATGGGGAGGCAATGGAATGCGTCGTGTTCATGGGGAGGCAACGGAATGCGTCGTGTTCATCGGGAGGGCTTCGACAGAACAAGCGATGGAAACGAGGCCTGGCGTACCGCGGAACGGATGAAACGGCCTTGTGTTCGACCGGCCACGTTCGAAACGGGATCCTGTTCATCGGGAGGGGTCTGGTGTACCGCAAAACAGAGGAAACGGACCTCCTACGGTCGAAATGGGGGTCCTATTGATCGGGAGGGGTGTGGCGTACCGCAAAACAGACGAAGCGGACTTGTGTTGGAGCGCTACGGTCGAAACGGGGGTCCTGTTCATCGGGAGGGGTGTGGCGTACCGCAAAACGGGACTCCACGGGATACTCTTCATCCACCGTCGACCTCCTCCAGCCTCCACCTGCGACTGTTCATCCACGGGCTCCTGTTCATCCAGCCTCCACCGCGTGCTACTCCACCGGTTACTGTTCAACCACCCCTCCACCGTCTACTATTCATCCAGCCCTCCACACCACGGGGTCCTGTTCAACCACCCCTCCACGGGCACCCCTCCACCGTCTACTGTTCATCCAGCCCTCCACACCACGGGGTCCTGTTCAACCACCCCTCCACCGTCTACTGTTCATCCAGCCCTCCACACCACGGGGTCCTGTTCATCCAACCCTCCACGGGTACCCCTCCACCGTCTACTGTTCATCCAGCCCTCCACCACACCACGGGGTCCTGTTCATCCAGAGGCAACGCCACCGCTCACTGTTCATCCAACCCCCCCCCCCCCGCAACGCTCATTGTTCATCCCATCGATCGGCTTCATTTAGCAGCAGTAGCGAAGGAATCGCTCGATCGGGTTTAGTTAACGGCCATCAATCGATCGCTCGGGTTCAGTAACGCGTAGCCTGCAGTGCAATCGCTCGGGTTCAGTTAGAGCCCAACGCCTCGCTCGGGTTCAGTTAGAGCCAACGCCTCGCACACACGCGCGTACGTGTACGAGAGAAACGCGCACCGCTCGGCCCCCGACCTCCCACCGTAACCGGGAACTCCCCGAAATTTTCCTCCCCCTCGCTTCTACCACGGTTTTTTCCGTCATGGACGGCCCAAAGAATGTCATGCAGCTGCATCTCCGGCCCGCCCAGGACGAAAAGCCCATTTTCTGTCATGATTTTTTGTCATAGAAGTAGGAGCCCACCACATCTATGATGATACTGGGTTTTGTCACAATTATCGTCATAGAAGTGTCATATGTATGACAGAAAAAAAATTGTTCGGCCCAAAATGTCACGGATGTGTCTTTTTTTGTAGTGTGGTGTCATGCCGGTGACAATGGAGATCATGACGGTACTTTGGAGATGGAGATCAAAGGCACAAGATGATGATGGCCATATCATTTCACATATTTTGATTGCATGTGATGTTTATCTTTTATGCATCTTATTTTGCTTAGTTCGACGGTAGCATTATAAGATGGTCTCTCACTAAATTTCAAGGTATAAGTGTTCTCCCTAAGTATGCACCGTTGCTACAGTTCATCGTATCGAGACACCACGTGATGATCGGGTGTGATAAGCTCTACGTTCACATACAACGGGTGCAAGCCAGTTTTGCACACGCAGAATACTCGGGTTAAACTTGAGGAGCCTAGCATATGCAGATATGGCCTCGGAACACTAAGACCGAAAGGTCGAGCGTGAATCATATAGTAGATATGATCAACATAGTGATGTTCACCATTGAAAACTACTCCATCTCACGTGATGATAGGACATGGTTTAGTTGATATGGATCACGTGATCACTTAGATGATTAGAGGGATGTCTATCTAAGTGGGAGTTCTTAAGTAATATGATTAATTGAACTTAAATTTATCATGAACTTAGTCCTGATAGTATTTGCATATCTATGTTGTAGATCAATTGCTCGCGTATAGCTTCCCCGTTTTATTTATGATATGTTCCTACAGAAAACTATGTTGAAAGATGTTAGTAGCAATGATGTGGACTAGCTCCGAGATCTAAGGATTATCCTCATTGCTGCACAGAATAATTATGTCCTTGATGCACCGCTAGGTGACGGACCTATTGCAGGAGTAGATGCAGACATTATGAACATTTGGCAAAGCTCGGTATGATGACTACTTGATAGTTTAGTGCACCATGCTTTACGGCTTAGAACCGGGACTTCAAAAACATTTTGAACGCCACGGAGCATATAAGATGTTTCAAGAGCTGAAATTGGTATTTCAGACTCATGCCCGAGTCGACAGGTATGAGACCTCTGACAAGTACTTTTCCTACAAGATGGAGGAGAATAACTCAACCAGTGAGCATGTGCTCAGAATGTCTGAGTACTACAATCACTTGAATCAAGTGGGAGTTAATCTTCCAGATAAGACAGTGATTGACAGAGTTCTCTAGTCACTATCGCCAAGTTACTGGAACTTCGTGAAGAACTATAATATGTAAGGGATGACGAAAATGATTCCCAAGCTCTTCGCGATGTTGAAATCAGCGAAGGTAGAAATCAAGAAAAGCATCAAGTGTTGATGGTTGATAAGACCACTAGTTTCAGGTAAAAGGGCAAGGGAAAGAAAGGTAACTTCAAGAAGAATGGCAAGCAAGTTGCCACTCCCATGAAGAATCCCAAAGCTAGACCCAAGCCTGAAATTGAGTGCTTTTACTGCAAAGGAAATGGTCACTGGAAGTGGAACTGCCCCAAATACTTGGCGGATAAGAAGGATGGCAAAGTGAACAAAGGTATATTTGATATACAGATTATTGATGTGTACTTTATTAGTGTTCATAATAGCCCCTGGGTATATGATACTGGTTCAGTTGCTATGATTAGTAACTTGAAACAGGAGTTACAAAATGAACAGAAACTAGTTGAGGGCAAGGTGACGATGTGTGTTGGAAGTGATTCCAAGGTTGATAAGATCACCATCGCACACTCCCTTTACCTTCGGGATTAGTGTTGAACCTAAAATAAATGTTATTTGGTGTTTGCGTTGAGCATAAATATGATTGGATCATGTTTATTGCAATACGATTATTCATTTAAGTCAAAGAATAATTGTTGTTCTATTTACATGAACAAAACCTTCTATGGTCATACACTCAATATAAATGGTTTATTGAATCTCGATCGTAGTGGTACACATATTCATAATATTGAAGCCAAAAGATGCAAAGTTAATAATGATAGTGCAACTTATATGAGGCACTGCCATTTAGGTCATATTGGTGTAAAGCGCATGAAGAAACTCCATGCTGATGGACTTTTGGAATCACGTGAGTATGAATCACTTGGTGCTTGCGAACCATGCCTCATAGGCAAGATGACTAAGACTCTGTTCTCCGAAACAATGGAGCAAGCAACTGACTTATTGGAAATAATACATAGTGATGTATGCGATCTGATGAGTGTTGAGGCTCGCGGCGGGTATCGTTATTTTCTGACCTTCACAAATGATTTGAGCATATATGGGTATATCTACTCGATGAAACATAAATCGGAAACATTTGAAAAGTTCAAAGAATTTCGGAGTGAAGTGGAAAATCATCATAACAAGAAAATAAAGTTTTTGCAATCTGATCGTGGAAGAGAATATTTGAGTTACGAGTTTGGTCTTCATTTGAAACAACGTGGAATAGTTTCACAACTCATGCCACCTGGAACACCACAACATAATGGTGTGTCCGAACGTCATAACCGTACTTTATTGGATATGGTGCGATCTATGATGTTTCTTACCAATTTAAATAGGGAACCATCTAAATCCGTTGAAACGACACCATATGAATTGTGGTTTAGCAAGAAACCTAAGCTGTCATTTCTTAAAGTTTGGGGTTGCGATGCTTATGTGAAAAAAATTCAACCTGATAAGCTCAAACCCAAATCGGAGAAATGTGTCTTCATAGGATACCCAAAGGAAATTGTTGGGTACACCTTCTATCACAGATCCGAAGGCAAGATATTCGTTGCTAAGAATGGATCCTTTCTAGAGAAGAAGTTTTTCTCAAAAGAAGTGAGTGGGGGGAATGTAGAACTTGATGAAGTAATTGTACCTTCTCCCAAATTGGAAAGTAGTTCATCACAAAAATTAGTTCTAGTGATTCCTACACCAATTAGTGAGGAAATAATGATGGTGATCATGAAACTTCAGATCAAGTTACTACCGAACCTCGTAGGTCAACCAGAATACATTCCGCACCAGAGTAGTACAATAATCCTGTTTTGGAGGTCATGTTACTTGACCATGACGAACCTACGAACTATGAGGAAGCGATGATGAGCCCAGATTCCATGAAATAGCTTGAAGCCATGAAATCTGAGATGGGATCCATGTACTAGAACAAAGTATGCACTTTGATTGACTTGCCCGATGATCGGTGAGCCATTAAGAATAAATGGATTTTCAAGAGGAAGACGGATGCTGATAGTAGTGTTACTATCTACAAAGCTCAAATTGTCGCAAAAGGTTTTCGATAAGTTCAAGATGTTGACTACGATGAGATTTTCTCACTCATAGCGATGCTTAACTCTGTCTGAATCATGTTAGCAATTGCCACATTTTATGAAATCTGGCAAATGGATGTCAAAAGTGCATTCCTTAATGGATATCTTAAAGAAGAGTTGTATATGATGCAAGCAATAGGTTTTGTCGATCCAAAAGGTGCTAACAAAGTGTGCAAGCTCCAGCGATCCATCTATGGACTGGTTCAAGCATCTCGGAGTTGGAATATATGCTTTGATAAAGTGATCAAAGCATATGGTTTTATACAGACCTGCGGTGAAGCCTGTATTTACAAGAAAGTGAGTGGAAGCACTACAACCTTTCAAATAAGTATATGTGAATGACATATTGTTGATCGGAAATGATGTAGAATTTTTTGGAAAGCATAAAGGAGTGTTTGAAAGGAGTTTTTCAAAGAAAGACCTCGTTGAAGCTACTTACATATTGAGCATCAAGATCTGTAGAGATAGATCAAGACGCTTGATATATTTTTCAATGAGTACATACCTTCACAAGATTTTGAAGTAATTCAAAATGGAACAGTCAAAGGAGTTCTTGCCTGTGTTGCAAGGTGCGAAGTTGAGTAACGACTCAAAACCCGACCACGGCAGAAAATAGAAACAGAATGAAAAGTCATTCCCTATGCCTCAACCATAGGTTCTATAAAGTATGCTATGCTGTGTACCAGACCTATTGTGTACCTCACCAAGAGTTTGGCAAGAGGGTACAATAGTGATCCAGGAGATCACTAGACAGCGATCAAAATTATCCTTAGAGGACTAAGGAAATGTTTCTCGGTTATGGAGGTGATAAAAGAGTTTGTCGTAAAGAGTTACATCGATGCAAGCTTTTTACACCAATCTGGATGACTCTAAGTCTCGATCTAGGTACATATTGAAAGTGGGAGCAATTAGCTAGAGTAGCTCCGTGCAGAGTATTGTAGACATAGAAATTTGCAAAATACATACGAATCTGGATGTTGCAGACCCGTAGACTAAACTTCTCTCACAAGCAAAACACGATCACTCTTTGGGTGTTAATCACATAGCGATGTGAACTAGATTATTGACTCTAGTAAACCCTTGGGGTATTAGTCACATGAAGATGTGAACTAATCACATAAAGATGTGAACTATTGGTGTGAAATCACATGAGGATGTGAACTAGATTATTGACTCTAGTGCAAGCGGGAGACTGAAGGAAATATGCCCTAGAGGCAATAATAAAGTTGTTATTTATATTTCCTTATATCATGATAAATGTTTATTATTCATGCTAGAATTGTATTAACCGGAAACTTAGTACATGTGTGAATACATAGACAAACAAAGTGTCACTAGTATGCCTCTACTTAACTAGCTCATTGAATCAGTGATGGTTATGTTTCCTAACCATAGACATGAGTTGTCATTTGATTAATGGGATCACATCATTAGAGAATGATGTGATTGACTTGACCCATCCATTAGCTTAGCGCGACGATCGTTTAGTTTGTTGCTATTACTTTCTCCATAACTTATACATGCTCCTATGACTATGAGATCATGCAACTCCGAATACCGGAGGAACACTTAGTGTGCTATCAAACTTCACAAGGTAACTGGGTGACTATACAGATGCTCTATAGGTGTCTCCGATGGTGTTTGTTGAGTTTCCATAAATCGAGATTAGGATTTGTCACTCCGAGTATCAAAGAGGTATCTCTGGGCCCTCTCAGTAATGCACATCACTATAAGCCTTGCAAGCAATGTGACTAATGAGTTAGTTATGGGATGATGCATTACGAAACGAGTAAAGAGACTTGCCGGTAATGAGATTGAACTAGGTATTGAGATACCGACGATCGAATCTCGGGCAAGTAACATACCGATGACAAAGGGAACAATGTATATCGTTATGCGGTTTGACCGATAAAGATCTTCGTAGAATATGTGGGAGCCAATATGAACATCCATGTTCCGTTATTGGCTATTGACCGGAGACGTGCCTCGGTCATGTCTACATAGTTCTCGAACCCGTAGGGTCCGCACGCTTAACGTTCAGTGACGATCGGTATTATGAGTTCATGTGTTTTTATGTACCGAAGATAGTTCGGAGTCCCGAATGTGATCATGAACATGACGAGGAGTCTCTAAATGGTCGAGACATAAAGATTGATATATTGGATGACTATATTCGGACACCGGATGAGTTTCGGGGGTCACCGAATAATTATCAGAGTGTCGGGGGGTTATCGGAACCCCCGGGGGGACTAATGGGCCAACATGGGCCTTAGTGGAGAGAGAGAGGGCCGGCCAAGGCAGAGTCGCGTGACCCTCCCCTCTAGTCCGAATTGGACTAGGGAAGGGGGCGACACCCCCCTTTCCTTCTCTTCTCTCCCTCTCCTTCCTCCTCCTAGTAGGACTATGAAATGGGAGTCCTACTCCTACTAGGAGGAGGACTCCTCCTCTCCGGGCATGCCTCAAGGGCCGGCCGGCCTCCCCCCTTGCTCCTTTATATACGGGGCAGGGGGCATCCTAGGACACACAAGTTGATCATTGATCCCTTAACCGTGTGCGGTTCCCCCTTCCACCATAATCCACCTCGGTCATACCGTCGTAGTGCTTAGGCGAAGCCCTGCGCCGGTAGATTCATCATCACCATCATCACGCCATCGTGCTGACGAAGCTCTCCCTCGACACTCAGCTGGATTGAGAGTCCGTGGGACGTCACCGAGCCGAACGTGTGCAAATCGCGGAGGTATCGTACTTTCGGTACTATGATTTGTCGGATCATGAAGACGTACGACTACATCAACCGCGTTGTGATAACGCTTCCGCTTACGATCTACGTGGGTACATGTACAACACTCTTCCCTCTCGTTGCTATGCATCACCATGATAGATCTTCCGTGCGCGTGGGAATTTTTTTGAAATTACTGTGTTCCCCAACACTATGTGCATGGCTCACGCTCAGGTATTGTGTGAAAAGTTGAAAAGGTTTTAGAACACCAAAAGTATGAAACAATTGCTTGGCTTGTCATCGGGGTTGTGCATGATTTGAATATTTTGTGTGATGAAGATGGAGCATAGCCAGACTATATGATTTTGTAGGGATAACTTTCTTTGGCCATGTTATTTTGAGAAGACATAATTGCCTTATTAGTATGCTTGAAGTATTATTGTTTTATGTCAATATTAAACTTTTGCTTTGAATCTTATGGATCTGAACATTCATGCCACAATAAAGAAAATTACATGGATAAATATGTTAGGTAGCATTCCACATCAAAAATTCTGTTTTTATCATTTACCTACTCAAGGATGAGCAGGAATTAAGCTTGGGGATGCTTGATACGTCTCCAACGTATATATAATTTTTTATTGTTCCATGCTATTATATTATATGTTTTGGATATTTTATATGCATTAATATGCTATTTTATATTATTTTTGGGACTAACCTATTAACCTAGAGCCCAATGCTAGTTTCTGTTTTTTCCTTATTTTTTAGCTTCGCGGAAAAGGAATACCAAACAGAGTCCAAACGGAATAAAACCTTCTTGATGATTTTTCTTGGACCAGAAGACGCCCAGGAGACTTGGAGATCAAGCCAGAAGAGCCACGAGGCGGCCACAAGGGTGGAGGGCGCGCCCAGGGGGGTAGGGCGTGCCCCCTACCTTGTGGGCCCCTTGGTGACTCCCTGACCTAGCTCTGCCTCCTATATATTTTTATATATATATATATATATTCCCAAACCACCAGAGGCATCCACAAAAATACTTTTCCACCACCGCAACCTTCTATTCCCGTGAGATCCCATCTTCGGGCCTTTTCCGGCATCCTACCGGAGGGGGATTTGATCACGGAGGGCATCTACATCAACCCTATTACCCTTCCGATGAAGCATGAGTAGTTTACCTCAGACCTACGGGTCCATAGCTAGTAGCTAGATGGCTTATTCTCTATCTTTGATTCTCAATACCACGTTCTCCTCCATGTTCTTGGTGATCTATCCGATGGAATCTTCTTTTGCGGTGTGTTTGTCGAGATCCGACGAATTGTGGATTTATGATCAACTTATCTATGAATATTATTTGAATCTTCTGTGAATTCTTGTACGCATGATTTGATCTTTGTAATTCTCTTCAAACTATCAGTTTAGTTTGGCCAACTTGATTGGTTTTTCTTGCAATGGGAGAAGTGCTTAGCTTTGGGTTCAATCTTGCGGTGTCCTCTCCAAGTGACAGTAGGGGCAGAGAGGCACGTATTGTATTATTGCCATCGAGGATAAAAAGATGGGGTTTACATCATATTGCTTGAGTTTTTTCCTCTACATCATGTCATCTTACTTAAAGCGTTACTCTGTTCTTCATGAACTTAATACTCTAGATGCAGGCAGGAGTCGGTCGACATGTGGAGTAATAGTAGTAGATGCAGGCAGGAGTCGGTCTACTTGACACGGACGTGATGCATATATTTCATAATCATTGCCTTGGATATCATCATAGCTTTGCGTTGTTCTATCAATTGCTCAACAGTAATTTGTTCACCCACTGTATTATTTGCCTTCAAGAGAGAAGCCTCTAGTGAAACCTATGGCCCCCGAGTCTATTTTTCATCATATTAGTTTCTGATCTACTATTTTGCAATCTTTACTTCCAGATCTATACAACAAAAAAACCCAAAAATATTTTATCTTTTGTTTAGTTTTATTTATCTATCTCTATCAGATCTCACTTTTGCAGGTGACTGTGAAGGGATTGACAACCCCTTTATCACGTTGGGTGCAAGTGTTTGATTGTTTGTGCGGGTATTGGTGATTTGTGCGTTCTTCTCCTACTGGATTGATACCTTGGTTCTCTAATTGAGGGAAATACTTATCTCTACTTTGTTGCATCACCCTTTCCTCTTCAAGGGAAAAACCAACGCAAGCTCAAGAAGTAGCAGCAACGCGCTTAACACGCTCCCAGGAGCCAAGCATACCCACCAGCCCCTCCACGCATACACCTTAGCGCCGAACCCGACATAGCTGAACCTGGGCCGCCGCAAGATCTCACCACCGGGCTTGATTCCGTCCACCCCACAGACCCCCGAGACCACCCAGGGATGCGCACGAGCGCAAGCTCCGTGTAGAACCCCTCCGCACATCGAATGGGCGCCGGAGCAGTCGTCCTGGCGTGCCTCCGCCGTCGGCTAAGGTCACCGTCGGTTAATCTCCGGCCAGCTGACGTGTCCAATTAGTTTAGGGCTAATTATCCACTAATTACCCTCCCTAAGACACTGAGAGTGGGTCCTGCAAGTTTAATAACTTGGCTAAACAAATAGTTAGGCTTAATTAAACCCTATCAAATGACTGAGTAGATGACATGTGGGTCCTAGGTGCCAGGTTGACCTTGGACGGACTTCGTTGACTGGTGACATCACTCTGACGCACACCTGATGCAAAAAATGATTTTTGGATTTTTAAATAATTCAGAAATGATATATTAATTCTAGAAAATAGTCGAAACTTCTAAAAATGATAGAAAAATTCAACCATAACTCCAAATGAATTAATATATATATGAAAATTATTAGAAAAATATGAAGAATCTGTTCATGGCATTTCATGCATGTTAAAGCAACTTATACATGCTCATCATGTCAAATCAATTAAAGGGCATTCTAATTGCTTCTTTTGGAGTTTGAATTTGAATCTTTTATTCAAATGAACTTCAACTAACATGGTAGCATTTTGCACTAGCTCAAACACCAGCATACTGCCATGTCATGATCATCCATCATATCATTACATTGCATTGATCGTGTTCCTTCTCTGCTTGTCGGTGTTTGTTCCTTCTTGGTAGAAGACTATTACGAGTCAGGATCGTTGACACGGATGAAGAGCTATACTATCTTCAGAAAGTGCCAGGCAAGCAACCCCCATTGATCACTCCGATACAATCCCACTCTCTTGCTCCTCCTCTCTTTTACCGCATTAGGATAAAAACAATTCAACATTTACATGTTGCGATAGCTGAACCCATTTGTCTTCATGACCTGTCTTTGCCACAGTAAATAGTAAAATTCACTAGCATGAGTAGGAGTTGTTTGAGCCATGATGTGCCTACTCATTCATGCCCGTTTGCTATGCCGGCTATGCTTAGAGTTGTGTCAGGTCTGGTTCATCTGGGATGGATTGGAATGGTGGTGTTCATGTCCTAGTGTGTGAGAGCTAAGGGCCTGTTCGGGTCAAAGGAAAAAAATCATAGGATGGGAGGGAATCACTGGAAATGGTGAGGAATGCAGTTGCAGAACATATGATAGAAAACTACAGCACATGCATGCACAGTTGGCGTTCGGGAGAGAGGAAAAGTGACCATATGAAATCATCCCATGTGGGTCCTGGCCAGTTTATTTTAAATGTTGAAAAGGATAGGCACTACCTTCAATTCCTGTGCGTGCAGGACCAAATCTTACACGGATCAACCCATGGTGTGGGCCGGTTGCATGGTTTGCGGCAGCTTTTCTCTTCCATTCCTCGGGCCTACGCAAAAACAAGCGCTGTCAGTGTCAAAACTAGCGGATCTCGGGTAGGGGGCCCGAACTGTGCGTCTAGGCTGGATGGTAACAGGAGGCGAGGGACACGAAGTTTTACCCAGGTTTGGGCCCTCTCGATGGAGGTAAAACTCTACATCCTGCTTGATTAATATTGATGATATGGGTAGTACAAGAGTAGATCTACCACGAGATTGGAGAGGCTAAACCCTAGAAGCTAGCCTATGGTATGATTGTTGTTGTGTATGTTGTCCTATGGACTAAAACCCTCCGGTTTATATAGACACCGGAGAGGGTTAGGGTTACACAAAGTCGGTTACAATGGTAGGAGATCTACATATCAGTATCGCCAAGCTTGCCTTCCATGCCAAGGAAAGTCCCTTCCGGACACGGGACGAAGTCTTCAATCTTGTATCTTCATAGTCCAGGAGTCCGGCCGAAGGTATAGTCCGGCTATCCGAACACCCCCTAATCCAGGACTCCCTCAGTAGCCCCTGAACCAGGCTTCAATGACGAAGAGTCCGGCGCGCAGATTGTCTTCGGCATTGCAAGGTGGGTTCCTCCTCCAAGTACTTCATAGAAGATTTTGAACACAAAGATAGTGTCCGGCTCTGCAAAATAAGTTTCCACATATTGCCATAGAGAGAATAATATTTACACAAATCTAATCTGCTGACGTATTCCGTAGTGTGACACACCACGGCCAAGCCTTTATCCGAGCCGTTTTATTATCCCACCTCAGCGCGTCATGCGAGGCGGTTTCCTTGGCACGTCTTGTTAAAGCAGAGATCGTGTCCCCTTATTCCGGGATTCTCATCAATACGGGAGTGGGTAACCCAACCGCTTCTAGGACTCCTATATTATAGGCAAGTCCAAACGGACACGGAGAGGACGCTTGATATTCACCCTCTTTATAAAGGGACAAGGCTTTTATTTTTCCCTCCCGTGCTCAATCGAGTCCTTCCCCCACCTCAAGCTCAAACGCCCAAAGTTCAAGTCAGTGCTCCGAACCTTCAGTCATGTCCGGATCTAGCCTTCAAGGCCGATGGGTGCCTTCCTCCGTCACGGAGGAAGACATCAAAATGTTGAGGGAGGCCAGATATCTGACCGCCAAGATCTTGCATCGGCTGCCTCCAGAGGGCAGGCCGTCCCCACCCCCGAACCCAACAAAAATGTCGTGTTCGTTTCCCACTTCCTCCGAGGTCTAGGCCTTGCTCTGGATCCTTTTGTCAGGGTTTTGATGTTTTATTACGGGCTAGACTTCCATGATCTAGCTCCGGACTCCTTTCTTCATATCACGACATTCATTGTCGTGTGGGAGGCCTTCCTCCGGGTTACCCCTCACTTTGGCCTATGGCTCAAGACCTTTGAAGTAAAGCCGAAGATGATCGAGGGGCAACATGCAGCGTGTGGAGGTGCCTCAATACGCAAGATGACAGGAGTTCCGTGGCCCAAAGGTTCCATCCCAGAGGTGTCTGAATTGTGGCAACAGGAGTGGTTCTACATCACGGCTCCTAGAAGTGCCAAGTGGGCGGCCGCCCCTGTTTTCTGCTCGGGCCCTCCACCACAACTGATGTCATGGATCAGCAGAGCTATGAGCTGGGGTCCAGCCAAGGACGTGCCTATACTGCAAAGCCGCATTCGAGATCTCTTCAATGGAGATTTCAGTTTGGTTGCGGTAATACAAGTTATGCTAGTTCGTCAAGTCCAGCCTTGCAAACGCCGGCCTCTTCGCCTATGGGAGTTCAATCCCAAGGGACCGCGTGTCATTCAAAATTTTCTCGGCCTGACGCACGAGGAGATGTACAAGTCATTCTTCGGACCTCAGGTGGAGTGTCCGGAAATCACCGAGGACGTGGGCCTGAGTAGTAACCACGCCGCCGAACAGGTAAGGCATCTTTCGGCTGAACATACTATGTCTCCTCTATTATGAAGTTATTTCTGAGGGTTCGCTTTTTGACCAGGACTGGCTAACAAAGGCGAAGTTGATTCGGTGTTCGGCCCCCCTCCCTGAGGGTTTGGAAAATCCGGTATTGGAAAAGATGATCCAGACCGCACCTTGCCCGGAGCCCTTGGAGGAAGATACTGTGGAGGATAATACGGGCGAACGCAGGCCCCCAACGCTGCCCATTCTAACCGAGGGAGCGAGCGTCTCCATGAAGGAAGACGACCAGAAGAGGAAAAGGACTGCGCTCAGGGATTCGGAAGCTGAAGCTTCCAAACGGGAGAAGAAGTCTCCCATAGAGGGTCCTACCTTGGGGGGCGCTGTTGCCGCACAAAGTCCGCGGGGGGATCAATTCTCCCGCGAGTCGTAAGTGACCCGAAATACTTTAATAGTACAGATATGCCATCTTTTTCTTCTGAGAAAATAACCACCGCATATGTCTTTGTAGTTCGGGCCTTAGCCCCTCTCAAATGAGCTTGTCTTCGGGGGATCTTCTTCCAGAGATGATGGAGAGCGAAACGCCTCCTCCGGACTCCTCCGCTCCGGAAGCGGGCGACCCTGAAGTGTCATCGCGGAGGGCCTCTCCGAGTCTGGTGAGGCCAGAAGATAATCCCATTGACCCCCGAAGCTCCCAGTGTCCGGCTCCCAAAGAGAGCAGACAAAAGAGTCCGGCACCGTCTAGTGTGTGATCGGATGTTCTGAGGGAGTTGGTGGGGCGAGCAGCCATCTCAGATGAACACCATGTGCTGATGAATACGGTGATGGAGAGAATATCGTCCACCGAAAGAGGATTGCATGAAGCTTTTATGAGTCTACTGACAGGCTTTGAGGTACGTAAAAGAATGTATGATAGTCCTGACATGCTAGGTGTGCCCTGTGTAGATAGTCGCCCCTGAGACTCTGGTTGTCATCGGAAACAAAGACGAACAGAGGATCATATTCCCAGGTAATAACCATACCGCCTCTATGTGCAGGTGATGGAAGCTCCAGTGGCTAGCCGGACTAGCGAGTTTGCCCATTTAGAACGCCAGTTGGATGCGGCAGACGCCGACATCAAGCTTGTTAACAAAAGGCTTGACAAGGCACGGGGTAAGTGTCATTATCTGGTAAACACCACATAGGAAGAGCAGCATGATGCCAGTATCTTTAATATGTTGTGACTGCAGATGGAGCTGCCACTGTTGAAGCCTTACGGGCAGAACTTGCCCGAGCCAAGGAACAAGCGAGGTTGGGTAATGCGTCTGCTTCGAAGGCGGTCGAAGAGTTGCAAGCCGAGAAGGCCGCGCATGGCGAGAGCCGAGACAAGATGGCCAAGATGGCCATAGAATTAAAAGCCGCCGCCGACAGTTGCCGGGTTCTTGAAAAGGAATACCAAGCGAAGGCATCGGACCTTGAGAAGGCTGTTGCGACGAAAAAGGACCTCCGCTCTGCTATGAGGGCAAAGAAGGAGGAGCTGCGGGAAGCCGGGGATATTGTAGCTGGGAAATCCTTTATGTTGTGGAGGAATTCAGAGATCCACGGTATGCCCCTCTGGATCGGCTGTGGAGTTCGGAGGATGTATATATGGATTTGGCGGCGAGCACTGCCGATGCGGCCAAGTATTTCCAGGGTCAGACGGACCATGAAGTAGACCAGCTGTTTTGGAGACAATTCCATTCTCCCGAGCGTCCGCTTTCATTGACTGACCAATTAGCCGAATGGGCCGAACTAAATAGGTTGTCCGGACTCTCCATGAGGTCTGTTGTGGATCAGCTATCGCCGGAAAGGTCAAAACCGAACAGCTATTTCAGCTTGGTGCAGCAGTTCCTTGACGTGGTGCCGCGCATTAATGCAATGAAGAGGTCGGCGTGCATAGAGGGCGCACGGATGGCCTTTGCCCGTGTTAAAGCATACTAGGCGGAGATGGATGCTACCATTGTTGCAGCGCGAGATTCGGCCATAGGTCGAAGGGCTAGTGAGCACTACTTTGAAGAAGTTCTTGAGGGTGCTCGTTTGATAGAGACCCAGTGCTCAAAAAATATTATGTTTGAGTGATATGTAATCTCATTGTAAGCGAAATTCTTTTATAAATTTTTATAAGGCTATTTTTATACTTTTGCCGGAAAGTAATATGATGCCTCATGGGCGGCCGTTTATGTATACATGTGTATAACCTGAAAGATTGCATCCGTCGGCTTCAACCCTCACGCATATAATGCGGAGGTGCTCGCAAAAACACGCGTTCACACTTAACCCAACATCTTGGTCCTATTAAGGAGGTGATAGCGGAGCGAGTGAGGCAACTAGACTATAATGCTTTAGCACTTTCACTTAGCCATAGGAGTTTGACAGTGGGGCTACTAAATAGCCCCTGGTGGCTCCGCACTTTCCCGATCCCGGGGTGCGTACATGCCTGGCCGAAAAACGGCCCTTCATTAAGGCGGAGGAATTCTAACATTCCAACAAGTCATCGAGTGGTTGACCAGTCTCACGCTATATCATGACAGTCAGTTTTCGGCTTTCTCTACTGAGGTGCTCGTCCGGATGAACCAGGGCACAATCACAGTAGTTCTCCTAGTGCTACCTTAGCCGGTAAAGCGGAACATAAGGCACCAAAACACAAGAGCCGGGCAATCCCAACATTTGACCAAAGACAATGATTCAAAGTTGATGCATATAGGGCCAAACTCGCGACGCCGAACACTCCCTAAGGTATTCGGTCTTTGTGGTATAAACCGAGCCTAAATAATGGCCTTTGTAAGAAGCCCCTTGTGTCCAGGTACATGCATTGTTCTGGCATGGCCACATGCCAAGACGTCAGCATCCTTCTCAACGGTGGATATGTATCAACAAGAGACAGTAAAAAAGGTTTACGCAGGGTCTTAATCTAAAAACAATCCTTGGAGCGGGTCCCTGCTGCACGTCTGCGCCTGTGTCTCCGTTGTGTCGTATCCTGGACGGGTGTGGCACGATGATCGTCTTGCTGCAGTGTTGAGTATTTTACTCCATCTGATTTGGAGTGTGTCTTGCGCGGCCTTGAGCCTTTGCTTCTGCTTTTTCAGACTCCTCGCGGTGGCAATAAGCCTTTTACGGGCAGTCTGCTGCTCCGGGTGTCTGTCCGGCGTTATGTCATCCGGACCATTATCCTTGATAGGATTTGTTTGTTCGGTTTGATTATCCAGATTGCCGTTGTCCGGCAGCGGTTCGCCCTACTCCAGCGCTGGGTCTGTGTGATCGCTATTACTGTCGAGGCGGGATTTGGGGTGGCGCTTGTGTCGCCGCTTTGACTGCTTTTCGAGGGAACAAGCCTTCGGTGCCTCCTTCCGCTCCTCGTCGTCATCTTTTGGTGCGTCCACCATGTATACGTCATATGACGAGGTGGCGTTCCGGGGCCCAATAGGCGCTGGTTCTTCATCGTCTCCTTCATCGGCATCCATACCGTCGATGTCTTCGGAGCCGAAGTTGAGCATGTCGGTTAAATCGTCGACAGTGGCTACAAAGTGGGTGGTGGGTGGGCTTTGAATTTCTTCATCGTCCGCATCCCAATCTCGCTGACCGTAGTCCGGCCAGGGCTCTCCTGATAAAGAGAGAGACTTTAGTGATTTTATAAGATCACCAAAGGGCGCGTGCTGAAAGATGTCCGCGGCAGTAAACTCCATGATCGGCACCCAATCGGATTCGATCGGCAGAGGCGCGAATGGTTCGGAGTCCGGAGAGGAGTCCGGCTCCTTGGAATCATGAGTCTCGCGGAGTGCGGGGCTGGTGTTCGGCTCGATCACCGTTAGGATCGCAGCTCCCGAGGCGGCGTCCAACCACCCATCCTCGATCGGCGTGGTTGGCTCCGAATTAAGGGTTGAAGCCGATGTGGGTGCGGCCTTCAGGCACTGTTACACGGCAGAGCTAGATCATGCTCGTCGTGGCAGTGCGGCGCGCTCGGCAGTGGCTCGAATCCGTCGAAGATCAAGTCCCCGCGGATGTCAGCCGTGTAGTTTAAACTTCCAAATCTGACCTGACGGACAGGGGCATAGCTTTCGACCTGCTCCAGATGGCCAAGTGAATTGGCCTGCAGTGCAAAGCCACCGAAGACAGAGATCTGTCCGGGGAGACAAGTTTCACCTTGGACTGCATCACTATCGATGATCGTAGGAGCCATCAAGCCTGACGGCGACGACACAGAGGAACTCTCAATGAAAGCACCAATGTCGGTGTCAAAACCGGCGGATCTCAGGTAGGGGGTCCCGAACTGTGCGTCTAGGCTGGATGGTAACAGGAGGTGAGGGACACGAAGTTTTACCCAGGTTCGGGCCCTCTCGATGGAGGTAAAACCATACGTCCTGCTTGATTAATATTGATGATATGGGTAGTACAAGAGTAGATCTACCACGAGATCGGAGAGGCTAAACCCTAGAAGCTAGCCTATGGTATGATTGTTGTTGTGTATGTTGTCCTACGGACTAAAACCCTCTGGTTTATATAGACACCGGAGAGGGTTAGGGTTACACAAAGTCGGTTACAATGGTAGGAGATCTACATATTCGTATCGCCAATCTTGCCTTCCACGCCAAGGAAAGTCCCTTCCGGACACGGGACGAAGTCTTCAATCTTGTATCTTCATAGTCCAGGAGTCTGGCCGAAGGTATAGTCCGGCTATCCGAACACCCCCTAATCCAGGACTCCCTCAAGCGCTTTGGGCAAAATTTTCTTTTCCCATGAAAACGTAGGTGCACGAGACTTTTCATCGGGTTGGGAAGGACGCATTCCATCGTATCGAACGGTGTTTCCTGCGGCAATTCCATAGGAACGAGTTTCCAGTGCTTTTCCTTCAGTTTTCCAACGTACCAAACAGGGCCTAAGTGTGAGAACATGATTTGGTAAAGGTGGCGATGAGAGGCCATGTAGGAGTACATGGTGGGTTGTCTCATTGAAACCGTCCTCAGGATCTAAGTTCTGTGTTTGTGATCCAAGACATTTACTACCACACATTGGGCTCCGGACGCCCCAAGCTCTCTCGACTTATTAATCGCCTTGCTCTCTATCCAGGAGTCGCAACTATTTTCTGGCGTTTGTAGGATATGTGTTGGAGGTCATGCATAGCGCTGACCTTAGGGTGGGATACGATGCAGTATAGACATCGTGGCACGGTGTGCCAAGGCACCCGTCTGGTGGGCCTGGGGACCTGATGCGGCCTGAAGCTACATCGGTATTTCCCCAAAGAGGAATGGATGATGTAGCACAGCGACGGTAGGTATTTCCCTCAGTGATGAGACCAAGGTTATCGAACCAGTAGGAGAACCAAGCAACAACACGTAAGCGGCGCCTGCACATAAATAGCAACTACTCGCAACCCGACGTATTAAATGTTGGGGAACGTAGTAATTTCAAAAAATTTCCTACGCACACACAAGATCATGGTGATGCATAGCAACGAGAGGGGAGAGTGTGATCTACGTACCCTTGTAGACCGACAGCGGAAGCGTTATGACAACGCGGTTGATGTAGTCATATGTCTTCACAGCCCGATCGATCAAGCACCGAAACTACGGCACCTCCGAGTTCGAGCACACGTTCAGCTCGATGACGATCCCCGGACTCCGATCCAGCAAAGTGTCGGGCAAGAGTTTCGTCAGCACGACGGCATGGTGACGATCTTGATGTTCAACTGTCGCAGGGCTTCGCCTGAGAACCACCACAATATTATCAAGGAATATAGTGGAAGGGGGCGCCGCACACGGCTAAGAAAACGATCACGAGGATCAACTTGTGTGTCTAGGGGTGCCCCCTACCCCCGTATATAAAGGAGCAAGGGGAGGAGGCCGGCCAGCCCTATTGGCGCGCCAAGGAGGAGTCCTCCTCCTAGTAGGAGTAGGACTCCTACTAGGACTAGGAGGGGAAAAGGAAGTGGGGAGGGAGAAGGAAAGGGGGCCGCCGCCCCCCCTCTCCTAGTCCAATTCGGACCAGGGGGAGGAGGCGCGCGGCCCACCATGGCTGCCCCTCTCTCTCCACTAAGGCCCATATGGCCCATTACTTCTCCCGGGGGGTTCCGGCAACCCTCCGGCTCTCCGGTTTTCTCCGAAATCACTCGGAACACTTCCGGTGTCCGAATATAGCCGTTCAATATATCAATCTTTATGTCTCGACCATTTTGAGACTCCTCGTCATGTCCGTGATCACATCCGGGACTCCGAACTAACTTCGGTACATCAAAAACTCATAAACTCATATAACTGTCATCGCAACCTTAAGCGTGCAGACCCTACGGATTCGAGAACAATGTAGACATGACCGAGACACGTCTCCGGTCAATAACCAATAGCGGAACCTGGATGCTCATATTGGCTCCCACATATTCTACGAAGATCTTTATCGGTCAGACCGCATAACAACATACGTTGTTCCCTTTGTCATCGGTATGTTACTTGCCCGAGATTCGATCATCGGTATCTCAATACCTAGTTCAATCTCATTACCGGCAAGTCTCTTTACTCGTTCCATAGTACATCATCTCGCAACTAACTCATTAGTTGCAATGCTTGCAAGGCTTATGTGATGTGCATTACCGAGAGGGCCCAGAGATACCTCTCCGACAATCGGAGTGACAAATCCTAATCTCGAAATACGCCAACCCAACATGTACCTTTGGAGACACCTGTAGAGCTCCTTTATAATCACCCAGTTACGTTTTGACATTTGGTAGCACACAAAGTGTTCCTCCGGCAAACGGGAGTTGCATAATCTCATAGTCATAGAAACGTGTATAAGTCATGAAGAAAGCAATAGCAACATACTAAATGATCGAGTGCTAAGCTAACGGAATGGGTCAAGTCAATCACATCATTCTCCTAATGATGTGATCCCGTTAATCAAATAATAACTATGGTTAGGAAACATAACCATCTTTGATTAACGAGCTAGTCAAGTAGAGGCATACTAGTGACACTCTGTTTGTCTATGTATTCACACATGTATTATGTTTCCGGTTAATACAATTCTAGCATGAATAATAAACATTTATCATGAAATAAGGAAATAAACAATAACTTTATTATTGCATCTAGGGCATATTTCCTTCAGTCTCCCACTTGCACTAGAGTCAATAATCTAGTTCACATTGCCATGTGATTTAAAACCAATAGTTCACATCATCATGTGATTAACACCCATAGTTCACATCGTTATGTGATCAACACTCAAAGGGTTTACTAGAGTCAATAATCTAGTTCACATTGCTATGTGATTAACACCCAAAGAGTACTAAGGTGTGATCATGTTTTGCTTGTGAGAGAAGTTTAGTCAACGGGTCTGTCACATACAGATCCGTAAGTATTCTGCGAATTCTATGTTTACAATGCTCTGCACAGAGCTACTCTAGCTAATTGCTCCCACTTTCAATATGTATCTAGATCGAGACTTAGAGTCATCCAGATCTGTGTTAAAACTTGCATCGACGTAATTTTTTTTACGACGAACCTTTTGTCACCTCCATAATCGAGAAATATTTCCTTATTCCACTAAGGATAATTTTGACCGCTGTCTAGTGATCTACTCTTAAATCACTATTGTACTCCCTTGCTTAACATAGTATAGGGTATACAATAGATCTAGTACACAGCATGGCATATTTTATAGAACCTATGGCTGAGGCATAGGGAATGACTTTCATTCTCTTTCTATCTTCTGCCGTGGTCGGGCTTTGAGTCTTACTCAACTTCACACCTTTGTAACACAGGCAAGAACTCCTTCTTTGACTGTTCCATTTTGAACTACTTCAAAATCTTGTCAAGGTATGTACTCATTGAAAAACTTATCAAGCGTCTTGATCTATCTCTATAGATCTTGATGCTCAATATGTAAGCAGCTTCACCGAGGTCTTTCTTTGAAAAACTCCTTTCAAACATTCCTTTATGCTTTGCAGAATAATTCTACATTATCTCCGATCAACAATATATCATTCACATATACTTATCAGAAATGCTGTAATGCTCCCACTCACTTTCTTGTAAATACAGGCTTCACCGCAAGTCTGTATTAAACTATATGCTTTGATCAACTTATCAAAGCGTATATTCCAACTCCGAGATGCTTGCACCAGTCCATAGATGGATCGCTGGAGCTTGCATATTTTGTTAGTACCTTTAGGATTGACAAAAACCTTCTGGTTGCATCATATACAACTCTTCTTTAATAAATCTATTAAGGAATGCAGTTTTGTTTATCCATTTGCCAGATTTCATAAAATGCGGCAATTGCTAACATGATTCAGACAGACTTAAGCATAGATACGAGTGAGAAATTCTCATCGTAGTCAACACCTTGAACTTGTCGAAAACCTTTTTGCGACAATTCTAGCTTTGTAGATAGTAACACTACTATCAGCGTCCGTCTTCCTCTTGAAGATCCATTTAATCTCAATGGCTCACCGATCATTGGGCAAGTCAATCAAAGTCCATACTTTGTTCTCATACATGGATCTCATCTCAGATTTCATGGCCTTAAGCCATTTCACGGAATCTGGGCTCATCATCGCTTCCTCATAGTTCGTAGGTTCATCATGATCTAGTAGCATGATTTCCAAAACAGGATTACCGTACCACTCTGGTGCGGATCTTACTCTGGTTGATCTACGAGGTTCAGTAATAACTTGATCTGAAGTTTCATGATCATCATCATTAACTTCCTCACTAATTGGTGTAGGTGTCACAAAAGCCGTTTTTGTGATGAACTACTTTCCAATAAGGGAGCAGGTACAGTTACCTCATCAAGTTCTACTTTCCTCCCACTCACTTCTTTCGAGAGAAACTCCTTCTCTAGAAAGGATCCATTCTCAGCAATGAATAACTTGCCTTCGGATCTGTGATAGAAGGTGTACCCAACATTTTCTTTTGGGTATCCTATGAAGATTTACTTCTCCGATTTGGGTTCGAGCTTATCATGTTGAAACTTTTTCACATAAGCATCGCAGTCCCAAACTTTAAGAAACGACAGCTTAGGTTTCTTGCCAAACCATAGTTCATACGGTGTTATCTCAACGGATTTAGATGGTGCCCTATTTAACGTGAATGTAACTGTCTCTAATGCATAACCCCAAAACGATAGCGGTAAATCTGTAAGAGACATCATAGATCGCACCATATCAAGTAAAGTACGATTACGACGTTCGGACACACCATTACACTATGGTGTTCCAGGTGGCGTGAGTAGTGAAACTATTTCACATTGTTTTAACTGAAGGCCAAACTCGTAACTCAAATATTTTACTTCTGCGATCATATCATAGAAACTTTTATTTTTGTTACGATGATTCTCCACTTCACTCTAAAATTCTTTGAACTTTTCAAATATTTCAGACTTGTGTTTCATCAAGTAGATATACTCATATCTGCTCAAATCATCTGTGAAGATCAGAAAATAATGATACCTGCTGCGAGCTTCAATATTCATCGGTCCACATACATCAGTATGCATGATTTCCAACAAATCTATTGCTTGCTGCATTGTTCCGGAGAACGGAGTCTTAGTCATCTTGCCCATGAGGCATGGTTCATAAGCATCAACTGATTCATAATCAAGTTATTTCAAAAGTCCATCAGCATGGAGTTTCTTCATGCGCTTTACACCAATATGACCTAAACGGCAGTGCCACAATAAGTTGCACTATCATTATTAACTTTGCATCTTTTGGTTTCAATATTATGAATATGTGTATCACTACGATCGAGATCCAATGAACCATTTTCATTGGGTGTGTAACCATATATGTAAACAGAACAACAATTTATTCTCTTACTTAAATGAATAACCGTATTGCAATAAACATGATCAAATCATATTCATGCTCAACGCAAACACCAAATAACACTTATTTAGGTTCAACACTAATCCCGAAAGTATAGGGAGTGTGCGATGATGATCATATCAATCTTGGAACCACTTCCAACACACATCGTCACTTCACCCTTAACTAGTCTCTGTTCATTCTGCAACTCCCGTTTCGAGTTACTACTCTTAGCAACTGAACTAGTATCAAATACTGAGGGGTTGCTATAAACACTAGTAAAGTACACATCAATAACATGTATATCAAATATACCTATGTTCACTTTGCCATCCTTCTTATCCGCCAAATACTTGGGGTAGTTCCGCTTCCAATGACCATTTCCTTTGTAGTAGAAGCACTTAGTCTCAGGCTTAGGACCAGATTTGGGCTTCTTCACTTGAGCAGCAACTCGCATGCCGTTCTTCTTGAAGTTCCCTTTCTTCCCTTTGCCCTTTTCTTGAAACCAGTGGTCTTGTCAACCATCAACACTTGATGTTTTTCTTGATTTCTACCTTCGTCGATTTCAGCATTACGAAGAGCTTGGGAATCATTTCCGTTATCCCTTGCATATCATAGTTCATCACGAAGTTCTACTAACTTGGTGATGGTGACTAGAGAATTCTGTCAATCACTATTTTATCTGGAAGATTAACTCCCACTTGATTCAAGTGATTGTAGTACCCAGACAATCTGAGCACATGCTCACTAGTTGAGCAATTCTCCTCCATCTTTTAGCTATAGAACTTGGAGACTTCATATCTCTCAACTCGGGTATTTGCTTGAAATATTAACTTCAACTCCTGGAACATCTCATATGTTCCATGACGTTCAAAACGTCTTTGAAGTCTCGATTCTAAGCCGTTAAGCATGGTGCACTAAACTATCAAGTAGTCATCATATTGAGCTAGCCAAACATTCATAACATCTGCATCTGCTCCTGCAATAGGTCTGTCGCCTAGCGGTGCATCAAGGACATAATTCTTCTATGCAGCAATGAGGATAAACCTCAGATCACGGATCCAATCCGCTCATTGCTACTAATATCTTTCAACACAATTTTCTCTAGGAACATATCAAAATAAACATTTGAAAGCAACAACGCGAGCTATTGATCTACAACATAATTTGCAAAATACTACCAGGACTAAGTTCATAATAAATTTAAGTTCAATTAATCATATTACTTAAGAACTCCCACTTAGAAAGACATCTCTCTAGTCATCTAAGTGATCACGTGATCCAAATCAACTAAACCATGTCCGATCATCACGTGAGATGGAGTAGTTTTCAATGGTGAACATCACTATGTTGATCATATCTACTATATGATTCACGCTCGACCTTTCGGTCTCCGTGTTTCGAGGCCATATCTGTATATGCTTGGCTCGTCAAGTATAACCTGAGTATTCCGCGTGTGCAACTGTTTTCCACCCGTTGTATTTGAACATAGAGCCTATCACACCCGATCATCACGTGGTGTCTCAGCACGAAGAAATTTCGCAACGGTGCATACTCAAGGAGAACACTTCTTGATAATTAGTGAGAGATCATCTTAAAATGCTACCATCAAACTAAGCAAAATAAGATGTATAAAAGATAAACATCATATGCAATCAAAATATGTGACATGATATGGCCATCATCATCTTGCGCCTTTGATTTCCATCTCCAAAGTACTGTCATGATCTCTATCATCACCGGCATGACACCATGATCTCCATCATCTTGATCTATATCAATGTGTCGTTACATGGTCGTCTCGCCAACAATTGCTCTTGCAACTATTGCTATCGCATAGCGATAAAGTAAAGCAATTATTGGGCACTTGCATCTTATGCAATAAAGAGACAAACATAAGGATTTTGCCAGTTGCCGATAACTTCAACAAAACATTATCATTTCATACAACAACTTATATCTCATCACGTCTTGACCATATCACATCATAACATGCCCTGCAAAAACAAGTTAGATGTCCTCTACTTTGTTGTTGCAAGTTTTACATGGCTGCTACGGGCTTAGCAAGAACCAATCTTACCTACGCATCAAAACAACAATGATAGTTTGTCAAGTTGGTGTTGTTTTAACCTTTGCAAGGACCGGGCGTAGCCACACTCGGTTCAACTAAATTTGGAGAAACTGACACCCGCTAGCCACCTTTGTGCAAAGCACGTCGGGAGAACCGGTCTCGCGTAAGCGTACGCGTAATGTCGGTCCGGGCCGCTTCGTCCAACAATACCGCCGAACCAAAGTATGACATGCTGGTAAGCAGTATGACTTATATCTCCCACAACTCACTTGTGTTCTACTCGTGCATATAACATCAACACATAAAACCTAGGCTCGGATGCCACTGTTGGGGAACGTAGTAATTTCAAAAAAATCCCACGCACACACAAGATCATGGTGATGCATAGCAACGAGAGGGGAGAGTGTGATCTACGTACCCTTGTAGACCGACAGCGGAAGCGTTATGACAACGCGGTTGATGTAGTCGTATGTCTTCACAGCCCGATCGATCAAGCACCGAAACTATGGCACCTCCGAGTTCTAGCACACGTTCAACTCGATGACGATCCCCATACTCCGATCCAGCAAAGTGTCAGGGAAGAGTTTTGTCAGCACGACGGTGTGGTGACGATCTTGATGTTCAACTGTCGCAGGGCTTCGCCTAAGCACCACTACAATATTATCGAGGAATATGGTGGAAGGGGGCACCGCACACGGCTAAGAAAATGATCACGAGGATCAACTTGTGTGTCTAGGGGTGCCCCCTGCCCCCATATATAAAGGAGCAAGGGGAGGAGGCCGGCCGGCCCTATTGGCGCGCCAAGGAGGAGTCCTCCTCCTAGTAGGAGTGACTCCTACTAGGAGGGGAAAAGGAAGTGGGGAGGGAGAAGGAAAGGGGGGCGCCGGCCCCCCTCTCCTAGTCCAATTCGGACCAGGGGGAGGAGGCGCGCGGCCCACCCTGGCTGCCCCTCTCTCTCTCCACTAAGGCCCATATGGCCCATTACTTCTCCCGGGGGGTTCCGGTAACCCTCCGGCTCTCCGGTTTTCTCCGATATCACCCGGAACACTTTCGGTGTCCGAATATAGCCATTCAATATATCAATCTTTATGTCTCGACCATTTCGAGACTCCTCGTCATGTCCGTGATCACATCCGGGACTCCGAACTAACTTCGGTACATCAAAAACTCATAAACTCATATAACTGTCATCGCAACCTTAAGCGTGCGGACCCTACGGGTTCGAGAACAATGTAGACATGACCGAGACACGTCTCCGGTCAATAACCAATAGCGGAACCTGGATGCTCATATTGGCTCCCACATATTCTACGAAGATCTTTATCGGTCAGACCGCATAACAACATACGTTGTTCCCTTTGTCATCGGTATGTTACTTGCCTGAGATTCGATCATCGGTATCTCAATACCTAGTTCAATCTCGTTACCGGCAAGTATCTTTACTCGTTCCATAATACATCATCTCGCAACTAACTCATTAGTTGCAATGCTTGCAAGGCTTATGTGATGTGCATTATCGAGAGGGCCTAGAGATACCTCTCCGACAATCGGAGTGACAAATCCTAATCTCGAAATACGCCAACCCAACATGTACCTTTGGAGACACCTGTAGAGCTCCTTTATAATCACCCAGTTACATTGTGACGTTTGGTAGCACACAAAGTGTTCCTCCGGCAAACGGAGTTGCATAATCTCATAGTCATAGGAACATGTATAAGTCATGAAGAAAGCAATAGCAACATACTAAATGATCGAGTGCTAAGCTAACGGAATGGGTCAAGTCAATCACATCATTCTCCTAATGATGTGATCCCGTTAATCAAATAACAACTATGGTTAGGAAACATAACCATCTTTGATTAACGAGCTAGTCAAGTAGAGGCATACTAGTGACACTCTGTTTGTCTATGTATTCACACATGTATTATGTTTCCGGTTAATACAATTCTAGCATGAATAATAAACATTTATCATGAAATAAGGAAATAAACAATAACTTTATTATTGCCTCTAGGGCATATTTCCTTCATTAAAGGGGTTGTCAATCCCTTTCGGGTAACGGTGCTAGAAATTGGCAAAATGGACGTGAATGAATTGTAGTAGATTGATAGATCGAACGCCAAATAAAATAAATAAGAATAAATTGCAGCAAGGTATTTTTGTAGTTTTGGTTTAATAGATCTGAAAATAAAAGGCAAATAAAATAGATCGCAAAGGCAAATAATATGAGAAAGAGACCCGGGGGCCGTAGGTTTCACTAGTGGCTTCTCTCGAGAAAAATAGCAAACGGTGGGTAAACAAATTACTGTTGGGCAATTGATAGAACTTCAAATAAGCATGATGATATCCAGGCAATGATCATTATATAGGCATCATGTCCAAGATTAGTAGACCGACTCCTGCCTGCATCTACTACTATTACTCCACACATCGGCCACTATCCAACATGCATCTAGTGTATTAAGTTCATGGAGAAACAGAGTAGTGCAATAAGAAAGATGACATGATGTATACAAGATCTATCTATGTAGAGATATACCCCATCGTTTTATCCTTAGTAGCAACAATAGATACGTGTCGGTTCCCCTTCTGTCACTAGGATCAAGCACCGTAAGATCGAACCCACTACAAAGCACCTCTTCCCATTGCAAGATAAATAGATCAAGTTTGCCAAACAAAACCCAAATATCAGAGAAGAAATACGAGGCTATAAGCAATCATGCATATAAGAGATCAAAGCAGATTCAATAACTTTCATGGATAAAAAGATATATCTAATCATAAACTCAAAGTTCATCCGATCCTAACAAACACACCGCAAAAAGAGTTACATCATATGGATCTTCAAGAGACCATTGTATTGAGAATCAAACGAGAGAGAGGAAGCCATCTAGCTACTAACTATGGACCCGAAGGTCTACAAAGAACTACTCACGCATCATCGGATAGGCACCAATGGAAGTGGTGAACCCCTCCGTGATGGTGTCTAGATTGGATCTGGTGGTTCTGGACTCTACGGCGGCTGGAATTGATTTTCGTCGACTCCCCTAGGGTTTCTGCAATATTGGGGTATTTATAGAGCAAAGAGGCGGTCCGGGGGGCACCCGAGGTGGGCACAACCCACCAGGGCGCGCTTGGGCCTCCTGGCGTGCCCTGGTGGGTTGTGCTCCCCTCGGAGCATCCCCCGGGCGCTGCCTTGGCCCATTGGGTGTCTTATGGTCCATAAAAAATCTCCGTGAAGTTTCGTTGCATTTGGACTCCATTTGGTATTGATTTCCCGCGATGTAAAAAACATGCAAAAAACAGCAACTGGCACTTGACACTATGTCAATAGGCTAGTATCAAAAAATGACATAAAATGACTATAAAATGATTATAAAACATCCAAGATTGATAATATGACAACATGGAACAATAAAAAATTATAGATACGTTGGAGACGTATCAGAACCCTGCACACATCGTTTGAGGCCGTGAATGAAACCTCGGCCAGACTTTCTTTACGGGTACAACCTCAAATAGGAGATACACCTCGACTAGTGTCTTGTGTGGTCAGTCAGGTTGTGGCCGACACCCTCGCCAGGCTTCCTCTTGAAGGTTGCCGAGATACATGGTGGTAAATGGTGAGAGCGTGTGTGACCTTGCAGGGTTATCAAACTATTTGAATAGTCGTGTCCTCGGATATGGACTACTTAGAAAACTTATATTGTTCATAGACAACTTGAAGTGGATACTCTAAATTGCGCAAGATAAGCGTGGTGCCATGAATGGCCTTCTCGTAGAGAGACGGGAGCGGATCTATAGTGGTGTATTGATATGGTGAATATGTGGATTCATGTGCGCTTTCCCACCCCAAAGTAAATACTGGTAGTCGTAGTATAAGATAGCCATTGAGTCAAAACTGGCTTACTGCAGTTAAACCCAACAACCCTCATTGTTGATACTGATGCATAAGTAGATAGTTCTGATTGAAGTCTTGTTGAGTACATTTGTACTCACGTTTGCTTAATTTATATTTTTGCAGAGGAGACTTCAGTCTCACTAGTGGTTTCTACGATGAGTTCGACGTTCATCGATTAGTTTGGGAATCCTAAACAGATGTCTGGTTCCCATGGAGGGTCTTGTAGATAGTCAGGCTTATCAGTCTTTTCCTTTTGTAGTTGTCTGTATTCAGACATGTTATGCTTCCGTTGCTTGTATTACCTTGTATGTTGGGTCTTAAAGAAATACTTTGAGTTGTACATTTATGTTGTGATGTCATGTGTATCTACATATATCGAACATATTGTGTGTATGTTATTGAAATGCTTTGGTATGTGTGAGATTCAACACCTAGTTATTTATTCTTGATAGCAGTCCTTATGGGGAAATGCCTCTTAGTGCTTCCATCCTGAACACATGGATTGACCGACATGTATCCTTTTTTGCTCCTATGTATGTCCCTATGGGGAAATATCACGTGATTTTTACTGGAGTCCTTTGTAGCCTCGCTACGACTCGGTTACACTCGCTGCTGACCGACACGTGCATTACTGGGTCATGTATGCCTGTCCCTTTAAGTTTGTGCCACCTTGGTTTATGACTAGTCACATCGACCCGGGTTCTCTGTCATATGGATGCTAGCATCACAATCATATACATGAGCCAAACGACGCAAACGGTCCCGGCCAAGGTAAAGGCGGCAACCATGAGTTACCGTACGTGAGGCCGCAAAGTGATATGATGTGTCTTATGCTAGATCAGTGTGTCTTAGGACCGGGGTCCTGACAGAAGTGTAAAGGATGGTCAATATTGAGGCAATTTCACTTTTTTGGGACCATGGCAAATTTTCATTGCTTTTCAACCATGGCCATTTTTTTTCTCATGGCAAATTTACCTTTATTTTGGCATGGCAATTTTAATGTAATACACACAACAAATTTTATTTTAAGCGCTAATGACAAATTTCAGACATAGTTAATTTGCCGTGGCAAATTTTCATTATAAAGCCAAAATTTTGTTTTTTTTGCTGTGATTACTATAAGCCCAATTTGTGTTTTATGAACAATGGCAAATGTAGTAAAAATTTGGGCTTTCTTTTGTGTCGTTACTGGGATTTGTTTTCCTTTTTCATTTTTTACATGAAAAGGGCATGTATGGGGCGGTTTGTGTGTGCATTCGGGCTATAGGGTTTCTTCCATCAAACGAAACCGTTCGGTGGGATCGATCGCTCGTACCGAACGTCTCGTTCGATCTGGGGGATCTCCAGAACGAACGTGTGGACATTAATGGCGTCCAAACATTTTTACTCCCTTCGTTTTGTTTAGTCCCCACATTACTTTTGACTAATTTATTTTATAAAGTTTGACTAAGTTTATAGAAATAGTATGAAAATTACAATAAAATATCTATATAATGTGAAAATACATCCAATAATGAATCTAGTGAAATTGATCTGGTACTGTATATGTTAATATTTTTCTCCATAAATTTGGTCAAAATTTATAAAGTTTAATTTCAGAGAAAAGCTAATACGAGGAAGCTGAAGAGCCGAAATCGTCGCCTCAATACACGGCGGCCCCACCTCTACGTCCATGACCATCCATCCCCGAAGTCTCCGAACCCACGTCGCCACCCCGCCTCTGTCGCTCGCTCGCTCGGACTGTTTCTCTCTCCTTTTCGGCGCCCGAAAACCAAAGAGACGCAGCGCGCGCACGCCGACCGAACGTCGGCCAGCCGAGCCGTCCCGTACGTATGGAGTCCCCCCTGGGCACGGCATCCGTCCCGCACCGCGACGTGCCGCGCCGGCCAACCGTGCCTTCCGATTTTAATTCGGCTCCACCCCCGACGGCCGGTCAGTCAAACCCGCGCCCCCACCCATCCAACGGCGGCCGTTCCCCACTGCCTCCGCCCGCTCCCCTCCCATCCACGTGCCCACCGCGTCCGCCTCCCTCACGGTCACGGCCCACGGGCCGCCGCTCCCCACCTCGCCGCCCGTCCGCTCCCCTCTTTTATTCCCCTCCCCCCTCGTCGCCAGCCGCCCCCGACTCGCATCCATCCGTCTCCAGCCACCGAGAGGGGAAATTAGTCCAGACTTTTAGGGTTTCCTGAGAGAGAGATCTGGGAGGGCGCCATGGACGGGAAGCTGCCGCCGCCCAACCCCAACCTCCCGTACCGGGAGGACTGCTGGAGCGAGGGCGAGACGGCCGCCCTCGTCGACGCCTGGGGGTCGCGGTACATCGACCTCAACCGCGGCAGCCTCCGCCAGCCGCAGTGGCGCGAGGTCGCCGACGCCGTCAACACCCGCCCGGGGGCCTCCGCGCGCCGCCGGCCCCCGCGCACCGACATCCAGTGCAAGAACCGGGTCGATACCCTCAAGAAGAAGTACAAGGCCGAGCGGGCGCGTGGCGGGCCCTCCCCCTGGCCCTTCTACCGCCAGCTCGACGTCCTCGTCGGCCCGACCCTCTCGGCCGCCGCCGCCAAGAAGCCCTCCCCGCCCCGCGCGCTTCCCATGCTGCGGAGGCGCATGTCGCCCTCTCGCTCCCCGTCGCCGCCCTCGCCGGCGCCGCCGATGGCGCTCCCCCTGCCCAACTACCGCCGCGGGTCCAACCTCCCGGCCGCTGACCTCTTCCATAAGGCCGCCGCAGCTGCGGCCGCTGCGGATTCTGACTCGGACGATGGCTACAATAACAACAACAACTATGGCGACGACGAGGGCTCGCAGCAATCGGCCTCGCGCTCAGTGTCGTCTCACTCTGGTGGTAACGGTCCTCCTGTTCTTGGCAGTGGTGGGGGCGGCGGTGGCGGCAACAAAAGGAAGAGGGGCGGGGCTGGAGGTTTTGGGGAGCTAGCGATGGCAATGGAGACATTCGCTGAGATGTATGAGCGCATGGAGGCTGCCAAGCAGAGGCATGCAGAGGAGATGGAGAAGCAGCGGATCAAGTTCCTCAAGGATCTGGAGCTCAAGCGGATGCAGGCTTTCGTGGACATGCAGCTTCAACTTTCGAGGGTAAAGCAAGCCAAGAACGGTACCTTGGAGATGCTCATGTCTCTTGCTGCACTGCCGTTCCTCAGCAACCCTGCTTACCTCTGATATAAGAGTTTAGGTAAGGAATTTGGCCTCTTAAAGTCAGATTTTAGGTTACTGTAATAGACTTAGGGGATTGATGATGTGTCTTTGTATGCTATATTGCCTTATGTGGAACCAATGCAGATGTTCTGATATGCTTAGGTGTTCACCCATGTTGAACATATGTAACCAGAGATCTAGGCTACCTTTTATTTGTGCAAAGCAATGCTCAAGTAATTGTATGTTTGGCGATTTTGCATTATGAGAGACCAAGGCCTGACTAGCGATCTAGGAGATATTAGTCAGTTGATGATACACCCCCTGGAAATCCTAGATAATGAATGTTTTGCGTGTAGTCTCCCAGTGTGTTGCTGCATCTGCGTCGTCTGGTCGGCTCGCCGCCACGCACACGCGATTGCTCTGCGTATAGGCGAATTGTTTAATTTGTTGATGATGCATCTCATCTTCTGTTCGGTCAAATTCTTAGTTATCAGGTCCTCTTTGATCTGATCTGATAAATTCTAATGGTTGACTCTTGTGTATGCCAGTTTAGAATTCGTGGTTATATGCTTATATTAGATACATTGGTTTCTGATTCATAGTTTTCTGTTGTGAGTAGGAAATGCTGAAAATCTTTTCTCTAGTTTTATGCTGATTTGATGTTAAGTTTTTGTTTTGTTTTATATTGGAAGCATTTGAAGATCTTCTTTTGTACTGGGGTTTCATGCTTAGATTAGTTAAGCTGGTGATGAATGAGTATTGTTGCTTGGTAGATTATGGAGTGGGCTGTGAGATAGTTTCCCATTAGATCCTGGTCGCCGCCTTCCTTCTTCTTTCGCCAATAGGCTGAAGTACAATTGCCAATATTTCCTAAATTCTGAGAGGAATTTGTTTCAAATATGTTAAAATTTGGTCTCTAATTATCACATATTCTTGTTTGTCAGCTTTGATCATGTGGTGCACATGTTGATCATCTATTCTTGTGATACTGGCCTTTATTAGGTGTTGATACTATGATGTTATTTGTTTATTAACTGTTACAGTCCGTTAGGGATGTGTTACCAACTTGTCGTACCCCCATCATGAGAGCCATTGACTTGACAATCAGTGTCCAGGCCTCAGAGTCCAGACTTTGAGGTTTGAGCATCAGTTGTCTTGGTAAAGCTGACTTGTATGTAAAAACGGACGTTATGGATTTATGGTTATTGAATTCTACTCCCTCCGTTCCTAAATATAAGCCTTTTTAGAGATTCCAATACAAACTACATACGCAGCAAAATGAGTGAATCTACACTCTAAAATATGTCTATATACATTCATATGTAGTCCGCATTGAAATCTCTATAAAGTCTTGTATTTAGAAACAGAGGGAGTACATAAGAATAGCAGGAAGTTCTTGTGTCAGTTGTTCCGGTGATGATAGAATTATATGACCAGTTGGTTTTTGGTTTTGTGAAGCTCTCTTGAACCACATCACATATAAGTTGGAAAATACATGAGGGCTTATGGTGTTTGCATGTTAAGCAGTTGTGAAAAACTCACCAGAAAAGTGAATCGTGTATAGGTTTATCCCCAAATTTGCTGTTGATTGTGCTTCATTCTCGTTACATTTCCTTGTGTTACTAGCATTCTTATGTACCTATATATTTGTTTCTGTTTTCCAGATTACTTGGAGTCAAGCATGGTATGGTGCTGCTCTTTGATGAAGATCAATCTAGGTTCATTGGTAGTTTGGTGTATAGGCTCTGGAGTCCGGATGTGTAAAACAGATGCTTCTGCTCCAGCCAAGAGCTTTGGTGTCGCCTGCGTTTTCTGGACTATAGCCGTTGGCGTTTTGTCTCTTTTCTTCTGCTGGGATGTTAACAGACAATTTCGTTGTTTAGTTTTTGTTTCAGTTAACATGATTTACAAGGTCTGTAACAGAAAATACTGAATATGAATCAACTCAAGCCAGCTGCTTTGAAATGTACATTCGAGCTGGTTGGGGCTTTCTCAGTTTGCAAGGCGCTGACTGGAAAACGGAACGGTGGCATATGAATGAAACTCTCAGATTGAGGTATCCAATTTTGGATTTGGCTCACAGTTTTGGATGGGTCATGACCCTTGTGGGTCCTTTCGATCAGCATAGCACGCCTATGGTTTCGAGATGGTAAGAGATGTTGTGCATGGAGGTGGCTTAAGGACGACTGTTGGGAGAGACATCTGTCTCGGCCGGGTGCTCAGCGGCTGCGAGGAGGCGGCTTAAGGGGCGTCCGGCGGTTGCGGCCTCAGTGGCTGGGAGCGACGTCTTTCCCTGTTGGGGTTTGATGGTTGCATCCTCGCGGGCTCGGAGTGGCGTCTTTTCTTCGCTGCCTTCCTCTTGCATTTGATTGCATATCTGTTATGCTGGTAAATTAGAATGGCTTGTTGTTCACATGCTTGACGAGTTTTTTGATTCTATTCTGATGCTGTGGGGTAATGTCTGCGTGTTATTTTCTTGCCGCTGCTAGATGAACAATGTTGTTGTGGACGTCTTAAGGGAAAATATAGGGAAAATACGGTTGGTTGTGTGTTTCTCTCCAGTTTTCCTCTGTTTGGATTTGTTGGGTTTTCAGGTTTACACTTAGCCTGAGATTATTAGGTCGGCGGTTTTGTCTAAAGAAATTGTATTTGTATGTTATGTGAAAGGTGGCTAGCTGTCTTGTTTTTGTCTTTGGGTTGTTAGTTTTCTCTGTTGTGTTTCCCCTTTTTGTGGTCTAATTTCTCCCTTTTTTGGGTGCGCTATCTTGGTACGTTGAGAGGTGTCTTTCTGAAAATGATGTCATGAAGGGGTTGAAGAGGTTCAAGATTGGCCCTCACTGCTCCTTGGCAATGCCTTTGTCCTTGTTGTGATTAATTAGCACATATTAATTAGAGGGAAATCTCCCTTTGTCCTGCGGCATGCAGGCGTCTTGTAGCAACCGACACATCTCTTTTCCCCTCTCCTCTAACCGTAGCATCGGTTCCAACCATCGCGTCTTGTACGATGCGTCTCTTCCAAATATATATAAGCTGTACTATTTCTATCAATCAATACAAGTTGATCTTTTCATTCAAACACGTTATCACGCACGCTCTGCCGAGAGCACACGAAGGCCTCGCCGACGTTCCCTACGGTGACAATCCGATGGAAGAGGAATTATGCCTTGTGGATAGTGCAACCACAAACTCCATACCGAGGGAGATGAAATATTTTCAAACTCTGAAAAAGATGAATGGAGATATTCTAACTATCGCTGGACGCGATACGGTAATCGTTGGCACTGGACGTGCCATATTTACACTCCCAGGCGGTACACAAGTGACAATTGAGGATGCTTTGTTGTATCCCGACTCATCACGTACGCTGATCAGTTATAGAGATATCTGTAAAAATGGTTTTCACATTGAAACCCATGAAGATAACAAAGAGGAGTATCTACTCTTCACCAAAGATCATGGATATGGCAAGAAGGTACATGAAAAAAAATTCCTTCTCTATCGTCTGGTTTGTACTATACGTACATCAAACCCGTAGAACATGTTGCATACAAAGTAATTTTTTAAAATGTTGACGCATTTTAAACATGGCATGATCGCCTAGGCCATCCCGGGATCGGGATGATGAGAAAAATTACTAGCAATTCCATTGGTCATAATTTTCTTGAGTCAAAATTTCCTCAATCTTCAGACTTTGTGTGCACATCTTGTGCCACGGGAAAGCTAATTTTGGGACCCTCTCATCTCAAAATACTGTTGGGGAACGTAGCAGAAATTCAAAATTTTTCTACGTGTCACCAAGATCTATCTATGGAGAGACCAGCAACGAGGGGAAGGAGAGTGCATCTACATACCCTTGTAGATCGCTAAGCGGAAGCGTTCAAGAGAACGGGGTTGAAGGAGTCGTACTCGTCGTGATCCAAATCACCGGAGATCCTAGTGCCGAACGGACGGCACCTCCGCGTTCAACACACGTACAGCCCGATGACGTCTCCCATGCCTTGATCCAGCAAGGAGAGAGGGAAAGGTTGAGGAAGACTCCATCCAGCAGCAGCACAACGGCGTGGTGATGGTGGAGGAGCGTGGCAATCCTGCAGGGCTTCGCCAAGCACCACGGGAGAGGAGAAGAACTTGGGAGAGAGGAAGAGGGCTGCACCAAAGGCAAAAGGTGTATTTTGAGAGGCCCTCCTTTCCCACTATATATAGGGAGCCCAAGGAGGGGGGGGGGGCGCCGGCCCTAGGAGATCCAATCTCCTAGGGGGGCGGCGGCCAAGGGAGGTTTCCCTCCCCCCAAGGCACCTAGGAGGTGCCTTACCCCCTTGGGACTCTTCCTTAGGGTTCCCCCACACCCTAGGCGCATGGGCCCTAGGGGGAAGTGGCGCCCAGCCCACTTTGGGCTGGATCCCTTCCCACTTCAGCCCATGGGACCCTCCGGGATAGGTGGCCCCACCCGGTGGGCCCCCGGGACCCTTCCGGTGGTCCCGGTACAATACCGATGACCCCGAAACTTGTCCCGATGGCCGAAATAGGACTTCCTATATATAAATCTTTACCTCCGGACCATTCCGGAACTCCTCGTGACGTCCGAGATCTCATCCGGGACTCTGAACAACATTCGGTAACCACATACAAACTTCCTTTATAACCCTAGCGTCATCGAACCTTAAGTGTGTAGACCCTACGGGTTCGGGAGACATGCAGACATGACCGAGACGTTCTCCGGTCAATAACCAACAGTGGGATCTGGATACCCATGTTGGCTCCCACATGTTCCACGATGATCTCATCGGATGAACCATGATGTCAAGGACTTAATCAATCCCGTATACAATTCCCTTTGTCTATCGGTACGATACTTGCCCGAGATTCGATCATCGGTATCCCGATACCTTGTTCAATCTCGTTACTGGCAATTCTCTTTACTCGTTCCGTAACACATCATCCCGTGATCAACTCCTTGATCACATTGTGCACATTATGATGATGTCCTACCGAGTGGGCCCAGAGATACCTCTCCGTCACACGGAATGACAAATCCCAGTCTCGATTCGTGCCAACCCAACAAACACTTTCGGAGATACCTGTAATGTACCTTTATAGCCACCCAGTTACGTTGTGACGTTTGGCACACCCAAAGCACTCCCACGGTATCCGGGAGTTGCACAATCTCATGGTCTAAGGAAATGATACTTGACATTAGAAAAGCTTTAGCATACGAACTACACGATCTTGTGCTATGCTTAGGATTGGGTCTTGTCCATCACATCATTCTCCTAATGATGTGATCCCATTATCAACGACATCCAATGTCCATGGTCAGGAAACCGTAACCATCTATTGATCAACGAGCTAGTCAACTAGAGGCTTACTAGGGACATGGTGTTGTCTATGTATCCACACACATGTATCTGAGTTTCCTATCAATACAATTATAGCATGGATAATAAACTATTATCATGAATAAGGAAATATAATAATAATCAATTTATTATTGCCTCTAGGGCATATTTCCAACAGTCTCCCACTTGCACTAGAGTCAATAATCTAGTTCACATCGCCATGTGATTAACACTCAAAGGTCACATCGCCATGTAACCAACATCCAAAGAGTTTACTAGAGTCAATAATCTAGTTCACATTACTATGTGATCAGCACTCAATGAGTTCTGGGTTTCATCATGTTGCTTGTGAGAGAGGTTTTAGTCAACGGGTCTGAACCTTTCAGATCCGTGTGTGCTTTACAAATCTCTATGTCATCTCCTAGATGTAGCTACCTGTAAGTGCATCTAGTGCCACCCCTAGTTGGTTTTGGAGTATTGACGACAAACCTAGTTGAGGGACTAATGTGTTTGTGAGAATTGCAGGATAACACAGGTAGAAGTCCCTCATTGATTCGGTTTAGTTACCAGAGATGACCCCTAAAAATATACGAAGACATTGAAGACAATGGTGGTTCATGAAGACATTCATGTCGAAGAGAATGACATATGAAGACTCCCCATGAAGCCTATGGAACTCGAAGACTTAGATCCTTCGTAGTTTTACTTTATTCATGTTGTGTCATAGGAACCACCGTACTGTTAAGTGGGGTCCAAGAGAACCAGTCAGGATGACTGAAGTGATGCCTAATTCAAATCCTATGTCTTCGAGTGAAGACAATGAGAGAAAATCTTGTCCAGAGTCAGACAAGTCAGCTTTACTTGCAGCCCAAGTAAAAGTTGCCGCGAGAGTTTGAAATCCGACCGTTAGTACACATGTCAGTTCCTTAGTGACCCAGGGTCATTTCGGACAAATCAGGTCAGGGTTGCCAAGTGGCTATAAATAGTCCACCCCTACAACCATAAACGGTTGGCTGCTCAGATTTCAGTGCACGGCTTTTGTCGTTTGAGAGCAACCCACCTCGAAGCCTTTGAGAGAAAATCCTTAGTGAGGAGAAAAGCCCTAACCTCCCAGAGCCAGAGTAATTGGGCATCACTTAAGTCTTCTTGTCTGAGTGATCTGAAGACTTATTACACTTGAGGACTGTGCATCCTCCAGACGGTTAGGCGTCGCGTTCTGAGCATCCAAGAGGAATTGTGGATTGCCGGTGAACGAAGTCTGTGAAGGTTTGGGAGTCTACCTTGAAGACTTACCAGAGTGATTGGGCGGGGTCTGTGTGACCTTAGCTCAAGGAGAAAACGGTGAGGACTGGGTGTCCTGAGCTGCGTGTTCAGGACTGGGTGTCCGGGACTGTGTGTCCTTTGGTTTAAATACCTAGCCGCTCCAACCAGACGTACGGTTGTCACAGCAACTGGAATTGGTCCAACATATCATTGTCTTCAACGTGTCACTGGTTTCATCTTCGCCTCCCTTTACTTACCAGTACACATTGTGAAGCTATTGCATGCTTGCTTTATCTTCTGTCTTCACAACTTGACTGTATGATCTGTTTGGCTTCATAACTTCTTCCAACCTGATCCTCATTACACTGAAGCTGTTTGTCACTGTGCTTTCACTATATTGTATACTTGACCATGGCTTGCGTTGTGTAATCTAACTTCCGCTGCATAGTGATAGGCTTGTTCACTCTGTTTGTCTTCATAACTTCCACGTTTTGAAGACTTTCATAAAAATCGCCTATTCACCCCCCCTCTAGTCGATATAACGCACTTTCACTACCACGTTCTATTTGGAGCTATTCCAAATAAATGTTCTACTTGGAGCTATTCTAAATTGTTGCTCCATTATACGTGTGAAGCCTTGAAGACATCCAAGCTGGTTTGGGACTGGCTCTCCAAGGTCAATGAAGGCATCTCAACCCAGAGAGATCAGAGAATCAGTGTTCTTCGCAATCTCTTCAACCGCTTCAAGCGAAATGACAATGAGAATGTCCAGCACACATTTGACCGGCTCACTGACATCACAAATGAGCTTCAAGCCCTCGGCGCCACTGAGATCACCAAACATGAAATCGTCAAGACGTTGCTAAGATCACTTGACAGTTCATTTGACATCCTAGCCCTGATGATTCAAGAACGTCCAGACTTCAAGACACTCGATCCGTCTGACATACTTGAGAGGCTCAACACACATGAGTTTCAGCTTTTTGAGAAAAGAGATATCTACGGTCCAAACTATGGGCGAACTCGTGCCTTGAAGGCAAAAGCTGTGTCCTCATCTGAAGAAGAATCTGATAGCAGTTCTGATGATCCTGAAGACATTGGAAGGGAACTTGCAATGCTAGTGAAGAAGTTCCAGAAATTCACCAAGAAGAAAGGCTTCAGAAAGTCTTCACGATCAAGCTCAAGGAATGATGAAGCTTATGCACATGACTACAAGAAGAAAACATGTCACAAGTGCAAGAAAACTGGACACTTCATCTCTGAGTGTCCACAGTGGGACAATGAGAACAGAAAGAAGAAGAAGAGCAAGGAATATGACTCTGACGATAAGAAGACGAAGAAATACTCAAAGTCTTCGTCCAAGTCTTCCTCAAAGTCTTCATCACACAAGAAGAGTTCATCTGGCAAGGCTCGTGCGTTTGTTGGCAAGGAAATGGATTCAGAGGAGGAGTCCGCTTCTGAGGAGGCAGAGGTGGAGTCTGAGGAGGAGTCTGATTCAGGCATTGCGAGTCTGGCTACAGCCTACGTCGCCAAGTCCATCTTCAACACTGAAGACAATGACTCCATCACCAACACCGATGCAAATGACAAGGACGACTCTACTCCTACCTACTGTTTCATGGCACGTGGTGCCAAGGTAAACACACGCACTACTCACTATCAAACATCCAGTGACGATGACTCTGATTGTGATTCAAAACCCAGTTACAAAACACTTGCTAAAATTGCAACTGAACAACAAAAGGCCATGGAACATATTCAAAAACTGTTAGACAGAAGCGATGATCTGTTGGGTGCTGAAATGACTCGTTCTGAATCCTTAATTGAAGACATAAAAAATCTTCATGTTAAGTATCAGGAACTCGAAGATCGTCTTGAGACTCTCTCAACTACTCATGAAAAGCTTTCCTATGATTATCTTCAAAAGAAGCAAGATCTTGAGAAGTTGAGAGCGGATCATGAGGATCTTCAAAAGGAAAACGAGTCACTTCGAGCCGAACAGATCAGTTCTGCTCAGGAAGGATTTGAACCACCATGCCTTAAATGCATTGAGCGTGATAATGCTATTTCTGTTGCTGAATGTTTCACTGCTACTGCTGTTGCAATATCTTCAACTGTTAAAGTGGTAACTAACCCCTCTGCCGAGGATACCACTGCTATTGCTGATGAAAATGCTAGGTTGAAGACATTGCTTGAAACAGGGATGTACAAAAGTCTCAAAGGACATCAGACATTATGTGATGTCCTCAAGAAGCAGATTCTGAACCGAAACCCTAGGAAAGAGGGTGTTGGGTTCGTGAGGAAAATTAATGCAGATGGCTCTTACTGGAAACCTGAGCAGTACCCCAAAACCACATGGGTTGCTGCAAAGGAATCCTCAGCAGATCCATCCAATCTATCTGGCTTCACTTGTGCTAATCCAATTATCATTGATGAATCCTTTGATGCAAACTATAAAATGTTTAGGAATCAGAATGGTGAAGTATTTGCCAGGTACATTGGTACTAACTGCAAGAATGGACCGCCTATGAAGAAGATCTGGGTTCCAAAAACGTGTCTTGAGAATCTTCCTGTGAATGTCCTCATGACACCTCACATGAAGAAGACAAACCTCAGACCAAAGGCTTCATATGGTCCAAAGGCTTCATACAGGCAGAGGACTCATTTGAGTCGCACTAACACAAATATTTTGCAGGGAAACCATGCTTAGGCATATGAGAGCGGTTCTTCAAACCGTCATTCTCATATGACCAAAAACTATTCTGCCTATTCTTATGAGTACTATTGCCCACCTGCTAGACTGTTTGCTAGGGCTCCAAAGCCAAAATTTTCAGATGCTGCACTTAGACTTATTGCTTCTAAGCCACCCTTGAAGATGTGGGTGGTTAAGAAAGCTTAACTCTCTTTTGCAGGGAAAGGTCTCCAGCACAAAACCAAAATCTTCTGACGCTATTGCTGGGGACCTTAAAAATCTTGTGGGGCGCAAGATCAAATGCCCGAATGGCATCACTATGTATTTCATACCTGAATCACATGCTACTCTCCCTACTTGTCCTAACCTGGATCTAAGTTTTCATAATCCACTGGTTCGTCAAATGTTTTTGCTTCACAACACTCTTCGTGAAGCCTATCCCCCTAACTGCACTGTAGGGTACGACACCAGTGACTTCAGAGTCTTCAGAATGGATTATTGACAGTGGGTGTACAAATCACATGACTGGCAAAAGAAGTCTCTTTATGGACTCAACCTTACGTCCATCTGACAAGAGCCACATCACATTCGCTGACACTGGTAAAAGTAAGGTACTGGGTCTAGGTAGAGTTGCAATCTCAAAGGATCAACACATGGATAAAGTCATGTTTGTTGAATCCCCTGGCTTCAACTTAATGTTTGTCTCAATGCTTTGCGATTTGAACATGATTGTAATCTTTGGAAAATATCGTTGTCTGGTACTAATGGAATCTGACAAGTCTCTAGTGTTTGAAGGGTATCGAAAAGATGATTTGTACGTGGTAGATTTCTCAGCAGGGCCACAGCTTGCAGTTTGTCTTCTCGCAAAGGCTTCAGAATGCTGGCTTTGGCATCGAAGACTTGGGCATGCTGGCATGAGGAACCTCCACACCCTTGCGAAGAAGAAGCATGTTATAGGCATCGAGGGCGTCAAGTTCAAGAAAGATCACTTATGCGGTGCCTGTGAAGCTGGGAAGATGACAAGGGCAAAACATCCTTCGAAGACAATCATGACCACTACTCAACCCTTCGAACTGCTTCACATGGATCTCTTCGGTCCCACTCACTACTCAACTTTTTCCACTACTGCTTGCCTCTATGGCTTTGTCATTGTTGATGATTACTCTAGATATACTTGGGTGCACATAATCCTTTACAAGACTGAAGTGCAGGATGTCTTCAGACGCTTCGCAAATCGGGCTATGAACAATTATGGCGCCAAGATAAAGCACATCAGAAGTGACAATGGCACAGAATTCAAGAACACTGGCCTTGACACATATCTTGATACATTGGGCATCACTCATGAATTCTCAGCTCCATACACGCCACAACAGAATGGCATCGTCGAACGCAAGAACAGAACACTCATTGAGATGGCCAGAACAATGTTAGATGAGTACAAGACACCAAGAAAATTCTGGACTGAAGCCATTGACACTGCATGCCATACTATCAACCGTGTATATCTTCACAAGCTGCTGAACAAGACATCTTATGAACTTCTGACTGGCAAAAAGCCAAATGTCAGTTACTTCAGAGTATTTGGATCAAGATGCTGGATCAAGGACCCTCACCACACCTCAAAATTTGCTCCAAAAGCACATGAGGGCTTCATGCTTGGATATGGAAAGGATTCGCACTCCTACAGAGTCTTCAATCTCTTTCACTACAAAGTGGTTGAAACAGTGGATGTGCGGTTCGATGAGACCAATGGGTCACAAAGAGAGCAACTACCAAATGTGCTAGATGAAGTTCCAGCCAGTGAATCAATCAAGCTAATGGGAACTGGAGAAATTATACCTTCTGAAGCTCGTCCTGAAGAACTTATCATCTCAGCACCTGATCCACATGAAGACAATGCTCAGCCTGAAGACATTCCTCCCCATGACAACGTAGATCAACAAGAGCAAAGTCTTCGACCCCTACATCCTCGTGTTGCCAATGAAGTGCAGATTGACAGAATAATTGATAGCATCAATGCACCTGGTCCACTGACTCGTTCAAGGGCAACTCAACTGGCAAACTTCTGCGGACACTTCGCATTCGTTTCAATCATAGAACCCAAGAAAATTGATGAAGCCTTTATGGAACCTGAATGGATTCAAGCTATGCAAGAAGAGCTTCAACAATTTGAGCTGAACAATGTATGGGAGTTGGTTAAGCGTCCTGATCCACGGAAGCATAACATAATAGGCACCAAATGGATATACCGCAACAAGCAAGATGAGCATGGCCAAGTCGTCAGAAACAAGGCTCGTCTCGTTGCTCAAGGATATACTCAAGTGGAAGGCATTGACTTCGATGAAACATTTGCTCCTGTTGCCAGACTTGAAGCCATCCGTATACTGCTGGCCTATGCAAATCATCACAACATAATTCTGTATCAAATGGATGTAAAAAGTGCCTTCCTCAATGGCAAAATTGAAGAAGAAGTGTATGTTGCACAACCACCTGGGTTTGAAGATCCAAAACATCCTAACATGGTTTAGAAGCTCAAAAAGGCACTATATGGCCTCAAACAAGCCCCTCGGGCCTGGTATGATACACTCAAATACTTCCTGAAGAGCAAAGGCTTCATACCTGGTTCCCTGGATCCCACTCTCTTCACAAAGACATATGCTGGTGAACTGTTTGTGTGCCAAATATATGTGGATGACATTATCTTCGGCTGCACCAATCAGAAGTACAGTGAGGAGTTTGGATATATGATGCAAGAGCAATATCAGATGTCTATGATGGGGGAGCTGAAATTCTTCCTCGGTCTTCAGATACGGCAACAACGCAATGGCATCTTCATATCTCAAGAGAAATATCTCAAAGATTGCCTGAAGAAGTTCGGTATGCAAGACTGCAAAGGCTTCACAACACCAATGCCAGCCAAACATCATCTGGGTCCTGACGACAATGGTAAAGAGTTCGATCAAAAGGTATACCGCTCCATGATTGGTTCTTTGCTTTATTTATGTGCATCTAGGCCAGATATTATGCTTAGTGTTTGCATGTGTGCTCGGTTCCAAGCGGCACCAAAGGAGTCGCATCACTTAGCTGTGAAGCGAATTCTTCGATATTTGGCTCACACCCCAACTCTAGGGTTATGGTATCCAAAGGGCTCAGAGTTTGATCTGGTTGGATTTTCGGATGCTGATTACGCTGGTGACAAGGTTGATCGGAAGTCCACATCAGGCACATGTCACTTTCTGGGCCGATCACTTGTCTGTTGGTCTTCAAAGAAGCAGAACTGTGTATCTCTCTCCACTGCTGAATCTGAATACATTGCTGCTGGATCCTGCTGCGCTCAGCTTCTATGGATGAAGCAAACCCTCAAGGATTATGACATTCATCTGAAGCAAGTGCCACTTTACTGCGACAACGAAAGCGCCATCAAGATCGCCAACAACCCAGTTCAGCACTCGAAGACAAAGCACATTGAAATTCGTCATCATTTTCTCAGAGATCATGTTGCAAAGGAAGACATTGATATCATACACGTCAACACTGAAGAGCAATTGGCAGATATCTTCACCAAGCCCTTGGATGAGAAGAGATTTTGCAAGTTACGGTGTGAGCTAAATATCTTGGAATCCTCAAATGTCCTGTGATCAGGCACACATCCTAACACTTATGCATGATGATGACTTAGATGTGCAACACACGAAGTAACGTATATCTTCAATCAATGAAGACATACATTCTAAGTGTGAATACATTAACGTGGAATTTGACTTCGGAGCGCCACGATAATTGTGCGCCGTGTCTGGGTCTAATACTTCCTATACGGTGGGTAGCGCCACCACCAAATTTTTCTGCTTGAAGTGTTTCACTCATGGCATTACATTTGCTATGTCTTCACATTTGGTTTGGCTTCAATCTCAACATGTCTTCATGATTATCTTCACTATGTTGATTATATATGTACTGGTGTTCTGTCCTCTACAACATTCACTTATAGCTATGTCTTCCTGTTTGAATCTTTTGAACTAAGTGAATGTGATCGGACCCTAACCTCTCCATGCTTCCTACCTCAAACTCTATCTCTCCAAGTCATATGCATTCTATTGAAACTGTCGAATGTCTTCACTGCATCCTTGTCAGAAGAAGACACAGAGACGAACCTTAAAACAGCTTTCAATGTTTTTCCATCAACAAGAAATCCGGAGAAGTAGGAACGGCTCCCGACAAACAAGGCGTGCGTGGGGTGAAACTGCCCCCACAATTCCGCATGCTGGCCACGTACTGATCAGATGCGAATCGCCAGGGGCACCTGAGTAATAGCGCAGTGCCGCCCATATCCCTATAAATACACGTTTCACTGCGGTCATTATCTCTTCTTCCACCCTCGCACGAACCCTAGCGCCACCGCTAACTCTCAACGACGCCGGCGACGAAGTGCTTCACTGCCGCAACTTCTCCGACGCCATTCTCACGCTGACAGCGGACATCAGTCTCTCCGCCGTCGCCGTAGGTGTCTTCCATCGCCAAGTTAGGGCACGGAGGATCGAACTGCTCGGCCTCAACTCTCACCTCGTCTAGCAGTTCCAAGTCTGGTAAATAACAAGTCTTTTTACAGCCTCTTTTGATCCTATAGCTCCATCACTTTCTGCCAAAAGAGGTTTCCATTCACACAAGTTTCATCCCTCTCATCTGCATCTCATAACTTGCCTAGTATATTCACTTGTTCTTCATGAAGTAGTTAGATTCCTCACTTGTACTGATCTATGGGTTCGTACAAATCTGGAACCAACTTCTTTTCTATAAAGTGAATGTCTTCGCATGATGAGGTCAATATCTTCTAAACTGATTTATCTTCAAAATCTCATGAGAATGCATATGACCTCTTCCCCTTCCCTCGCACCTTAATGCTGTCACAGGTACATGTCCGTGGGAGAATCTTTTGGTTCTCATAGTCTGCATTCATTTGCAGAGTTCCTACAGCGTCACATCAATTCACCCGAAGCAAGTTCCTGTTGGTCAAGCAAAAGGAAGCCTTTGAAGACTTTGAATCTCTTGAAGCCTTCCAAGTTAAGCTTCATGGCAACAGAAAAACCAGCAAGGAAGGGAGGCAGACAGAGACGTGGTGAAACGTCTAAAGATCTGCCTGAAGATTTGGCAGAAATGTACCAAACTGATCCTGAAGAGAGCTATGGTCAGCGCAAGACACGAATCCAATGGATTCGAAGATATTGGGCAGAGCAGTGGTTCCAATACCGCTTCGTCACCAAGGAATATGCAGAGAAGTGCGCCATCACGAGGCCATGGGGAGATGTCTTGTACAAAAATCTCGTACCCCGAACCAGAGACGAAGCCATTGCTCAAGGCTTCTTTCCATGCATGGTCAGGGGACAACAGCCAGCTGACGCACATCCATCATCCCTTCTCTGGTGTCGCGATGACACTCTGTTCAAGCGCAACTTCCAATTTGCTCAGAACTCTGCGAAGCAAAACAAGAAGGAGTTTGGGTTGGACTTCAACCCTGGTCCCTCCAAACCAAGGGCAGATGGCACACGCGACGCAAATCCCAATATCATCGGGCCGTATGCCAATCTCGAAGGCCTCATCACTCGCATTCTAGTCCAAGGGGCTGCTGTGAATGACCCTCCAACAGACACTGAGTCTGATGACGCTCCTGCGCCGGAGCCGAAGCAGATGAAGAAGAAGCCAAAAGCTTCCAAGCCAGCCGCTTCTCCCAAGATCTCCAGAGCGAAGCCATTGGCCACTGCACCTCATGAAGCAAGTGTGCAGTCTGAAGACTTATCACGAGTCTCCAAGCCCCAAGAAGCCAAGAAGCCTCAGCCACACACTAGCAAAGAACTCACTGCCGCTGCCGTTCTTCACTGCGAGGCCATTGATCTGTCAAGTGACGAAGATCTTGCCGATGACGCTCTTGAGCAGCTCATCAAGAGCAAGGAGGAGGCTGACATCTTCAACAATCTGCCTCTGTTCAATGCAGCAATCATCCACAACTTCATTGATGAGTGGTTTGATACACCCAACATCAGCTTCGATGATCTGCAGCTGCCCATTGGCCTCAGCGTAGCCTTCCAAGGAGCTATTGCTTCAGAACTCGCAATTGCCCAGCGCATAGTGGAACTGAAGCAGAAGATAGATTTTGAAAAGGCCCAGTTCAAGCAGAACATGGCCACGCTCAGCGTCCAAGAAGTCAAAGACTTCAAAGTCATGCTGCACGAGTTGAAGGAAAACTTTATGTAGAAACGTGCAGAGGCTTAGGGGTCACGTGAGCGCATGAAGAATTTGGCTGATCTCTGTGTGCAGGCCTACAATGAGGCCGAGAAGCGAAAGGCACTTGGGTGTCCCGGCATCGACCCCAGGGTGGCCGCTAAGAAAAAGAAGAAGCCCACTGTGGCTGAACAAGAGGCCCCACGACAAGAAGCTGTTCTGATTGTCTTCCCCACTGCCAAGCCTGGCTCGAAGCCAAAGCACCGCTCAACCGCTTCAGAGCTTAAGAAGACAAGGACAGCCGAAGCTGAAGCAAGGAAGAGGAAACACCCTGAAGCCTCTCCTTCAGACCCCACCATCAAGAAACGCAAGACCAAGAAGTCTCGGGCTGCTCCCACAGAGCCCCTGATAGTCGAACCCCTCTCCGTCCGCTTTCCGAACGAAGATCGTCAGCTGACCGTGCATGAGCCTGCTTTCACAGAGGCTCCGCACGCTGAAGACATTCCAGCAGCCGGCCCCAACGCTGCTGAAGACATTGGTCTCCAAGACAATGTGCAAGGTGATGCAATCCTTCCTCAGCTCGAAACGAGCGAAATGATCAGCATTGGTCGTCCCTTGACGCCAATCACCCAAGATGCATCGTGGGCAGATCGCCCGCAGGAGGAAGAGAATGAGCCCCAGCCCACTGCAACTCCACCAGCGTCGCCTGCATTCCGTAGGCTTCACAAAGGGCCAAGGGCTTAGACTGCTGACGACATTCCGGCTGCATCAGCCGAAGAACATGAAGAAGAGCACGAAGAACCTCAAGCTCCATCTCCCCCACACCAACAAGAAGAAGTTCTCAAGGAGAACGTACCTGAATCCATCCCTCTCACTACACGTGATGAGGCTGACACCTTTGTGGCTGCCACACCCAATACTGAAGCATTTGTGGAGACCGACCAGCCAACAGCTTCAAGAGATACTGAAGCTACTGCCTCTGACCCTTCTGTGCCTGAGTCTGCTGCCGGTCCACAGTTCAACTATCATGTTGCGCACATGCCCCAGGTCCAGAAGCCAATCCCACGACTGCCAAGGTTCCCAGGTCCTGCAACAGCTCCTGGCACCTTCAATGTCAATAGCTTCAAGGCAGACAACACTTTCTTCAACCGCTCCAAGAACCCTTATTCAAGGGAACGGATCGTATCAGATAGGTTCTGGAGCTACCCACAGCGCAGCTACTACTCCTGCGTCCTCTACAACCAAGGCAGTATCTTTCCACACCAGCGCCTTGAGGTTGAAGCTATTGCTGGTCTGCCTGGTCTGGAAGAAGCACTGGACTGCTTCAAGCAAGTTGGCCTGCTGCCATTTGTCACAGATGAAGAGCACTGGAATGAAGAGCTTCTGCTCCAGTTCTATGCCACACTGCACATCAAAGGCTACAACAGAGATCCGAAGACTTGGGTCCTGGAGTGGATGACTGGCAATGTCCATCATGAAGCCAATGCATTTGATATCATTGAGCTCACCGGCCTACCCACTCCTGGCGAACTCTTCGAAGAAGGCTGCCAACTCCATGCTGAAGCAGTTGAGAGCATATTTCAGCGACCTGAGCCAAATATGAGTCAGATGCTCTCAATGATGAAGCCATTGCTTCCTGACGCACCTTACCCAACCGAGTTCTTCGTTGAAGACTTAGAGTACCTGCCCAGAACTATCTATCACATCGTCAGGCGGACTCTATGGCCCATTAAGGGGCACTCTCGATATGCCAAGGTTGAAGGTGCCATGAAGACTCTCATCTTCTGCATCCTGCATGGCAAATGCTTCAATGCCTAGGATCTCTTTATACGTCAACTTGCAGCGTCTGGCTCAGATCTCTTTGGTCTGAAGATTTATGCTCCATGGGTTATGAGGCTCATCAAGCTCCACTCTGCAATATCCTATCAACCCTCTGCCCGCAACCACAGAATCTTCTTACCTGATGTGGACACCTCTGCTGAAGCGATTTATCCTGAGCCTGCCAAGCAGCCATTAAGTCTTCAGAATGCAGAACACCAGAGCTTCACTCAGCATGATGAAGGTGTTGAAGCCATTTCCAGAGTCTATCCAATGGCTGGCACCACACGTGCCCCTGCATCGACTGAAGCCACTGACAGCACAGCTGCACAGAGACCCAAGAAACGCGCTCGTACACTCACTGACCGTGAACTTCTTGTGGCTCTGCACCAAAAGCAAGATAGGCATCACGACTGGCTCAAAAGGCATATGCGCAGTATCATGCAAGACGTCAATCGCATCAGGAATCTGGCCACCAAGAATGCCTTTGTCGCACATGAAACGTGTCGCCGCACTTGGAAAGGCCTCACAATGATGTGCACTGAAGCTGAATTGCGAGAGGATGGCTTCAAAGAGAGATTCAAGTTTGACTCCACACCCCCCAGAAGAGCTGTGTTGCGTGGAACTCCGTCGCTTGAAGAATCAGAGTTCTCTTCCTCTGCTGCCACAGTGACTGGAAAAATCATTGAGGAAGAAGACGACGCTACATCACCACCACCTTCTTCAGCGCGCGTCGTCACTGCACCAAGCTCGCCAGCTCCACCAAATGCCTCCACCGACCCTGCTGCGTCTGGGAACGCGTAGAAAACTCTATGTCTTCAAACCTTCTTGGTCATCACTTACAAAAGGGGGAGAAGCATATGATGTTTATAGTCTTCAAGCGGGTCAATAATATGGGCGGGTGCTTTATATTTTGCATTTTGCTTCGTGCTTACAACTCTCGTCTTGCTACATTTGGTTCTTTGAGTTGTAACACTTAAACTTGATGGTCGTCTGCTACTATGTTTGCCACTGTGTTTTTGCGAAGATAAATTCCGCATGTACGACGATAATTTCCGCACTTATATCATTTCGCAGACGTCCATTTTTCATTATGCATATCATTATCCTCATATATCTTTACATACATGATGGATTTTCATCATAAGTTGAAGTGGATTCCCACAAATACAACCTGCTATGTGCATTTGCGTTCCAGAAGCAAATCACTTATATGCACATCTTCAGGGGGAGCCCTTGCAGCTTATGAAGACAATTCCTTTACAATTTCACAAATTATATTCCCCGTTGAAAACTTCAACTAGTTTGTCATCAATCACCAAAAAGGGGGAGATTGTAAGTGCATCTAGTGCCACCCCTAGTTGGTTTTGGAGTATTGACGACAAACCTAGTTGAGGGACTAATGTGTTTGTGAGAATTGCAGGATAACACAGGTAGAAGTCCCTCATTGATTCGGTTTAGTTACCAGAGATGACCCCTAAAAATGTACGAAGACATTGAAGACAATGGTGGTTCATGAAGACATTCATGTCGAAGAGAATGACATATGAAGACTCCCCATGAAGCCTATGGAACTCGAAGACTTAGATCCTTCGTAGTTTTACTTTATTCATGTTGTGTCATAGGAACCACCGTACTGTTAAGTGGGGTCCAAGAGAACCAGTCAGGATGACTGAAGTGATGCCTAATTCAAATCCTATGTCTTCGAGTGAAGACAATGAGAGAAAATCTTGTCCAGAGTCAGACAAGTCAGCTTTACTTGCAGCCCAAGTAAAAGTTGCCGCGAGAGTTTGAAATCCGACCGTTAGTACACATGTCAGTTCCTTAGTGACCCAGGGTCATTTCGGACAAATCAGGTCAGGGTTGCCAAGTGGCTATAAATAGTCCACCCCTACAACCATAAACGGTTGGCTGCTCAGATTTTAGTGCACGGCTTTTGTCGTTTGAGAGCAACCCACCTCGAAGCCTTTGAGAGAAAATCCTTAGTGAGGAGAAAAGCCCTAACCACCCAGAGCCAGAGTAATTGGGCATCACTTAAGTCTTCTTGTCTGAGTGATCTGAAGACTTATTACACTTGAGGACTGTGCATCCTCCAGACGGTTAGGCGTCGCGTTCTGAGCATCCAAGAGGAATTGTGGATTGCCGGTGAACGAAGTCTGTGAAGGTTTGGGAGTCTACCTTGAAGACTTACCAGAGTGATTGGGCGGGGTCTGTGTGACCTTAGCTCAAGGAGAAAACGGTGAGGACTGGGTGTCCTGAGCTGCGTGTTCAGGACTGGGTGTCCGGGACTGTGTGTCCTTTGGTTTAAATACCTAGCCGCTCCAACCAGACGTACAGTTGTCACAGCAACTGGAATTGGTCCAACATATCATTGTCTTCAACGTGTCACTGGTTTCATCTTCGCCTCCCTTTACTTACCAGTACACATTGTGAAGCTATTGCATGCTTGCTTTATCTTCTGTCTTCACAACTTGACTGTATGATCTGTTTGGCTTCATAACTTCTTCCAACCTGATCCTCATTACACTGAAGCTGTTTGTCACTGTGCTTTCACTATATTGTATACTTGACCATGGCTTGCGTTGTGTAATCTAACTTCCGCTGCATAGTGATAGGCTTGTTCACTCTGTTTGTCTTCATAACTTCCACGTTTTGAAGACTTTCATAAAAATCGCCTATTCACCCCCCCTCTAGTCGATATAACACACTTTCACTACCACGTTCTATTTGGAGCTATTCCAAATAACTGTTCTACTTGGAGCTATTCTAAATTGTTGCTCCATTATACGTATCCAGTATCTCTACTCAGAGCCATCCGGATAGGTGTTAAGCTTGCATCGATGTAACTCTTTACGTCGAACTCTTTATCACCTCCATAATCGAGAAAATTCCTTAGTCCACTAGTTACTAAGGATAACTTTGACCGCTGTCTTGTGATCCATTCTTGGATCACTCTTGTACCCCTTGACTGACTCATGGCAAGGCACACTTCAGGTGCGGTACACAGCCTAGCATACTATAGAGCCTACGTCTTAAGCATAGGGGATGACCTTCGTCCTTTCTCTCTATTCTGCCGTGGTCGAGCTTTAAGTCTTAACTTCATACCTTACAACTCAGGCAAGAACTCCTTCTTTGACTGATCCATCTTGAACACCTTCAAGATCATGTCAAGGAATGTGCTCATTTGAAAGTACTATTAAGCGTTTTGATCTATCCTTATAGATCTTGATGCTCAATGTTCAAGTAGCTTAATCCAGGCTTTCCATTGAAAAACATTTTTCAAATAACCCTATATGCTTTCCAGAAATTCTACGTCATTTCTGATCAACAATATGTCAACAACATATACTCATCAGAAATTCTACAGTGCTCCCACTTACTTCTTTGGAAATACAAGTTTCTCATAAACTTTGTATAAACCCAAAATCTTTGATCATCATCAAAGCATACATTCCAACTCCGAGATGCTTACTCCAGTCCTCAGAAGGATTGCTGGAGCTTTGCATACTTATTAGCATCTTTCAGGAAAAACCTTCCGGTTGTATCATATACAACCTTTCCTCAAGAAAATCGTCGAGGAAACAATGTTTTGACATCCTATCTGCAAGATTTCATAAATAATGCAGTAATCGCCAATATAATTCCAACAGACTCTTAGCATCACTACGAGTGAGAAAGTCTCATCATAGTCAACTCCTTGAACTTGTCGAAAAACATCTTAACGATAAGTCGAGCTTTCTTAATGGTGATACTTACCATCATTGTCCGTCTTCCTTTTAAAATCCATCTATACTCAATAGCCTTACGACCATCGAGCCGTTCTGCCAAAGTCTACACTTTGTTTTCATACATGGATCCTCTCTCAGATTTTATGGCCTCGAGCCATTTATCGGAATCCGGGCCCACCATCGCTTCTCCATAACTCGTAGGCTCATTGTTGTCTAGCAACATGACTTCCAAGACAGGATTACGTACCACTCTGAAGTAGTACGCATCCTTGTCATCCCACGAGGTTTGGGAGTGACTTGATCCGAAGTCTCATGATCAATATCATAAGCTTCCACTTCAATTGGTGTAGGTGCCACAGGAACAATTCTTTGTGCCCTACTATACACTAGTTGAAGTAATGATTCAATAACCTCATCAAGTCTCCACCATCCTCCCACTCAATTCTTTCGAGAGAAACTTTTCCTCGAGAAAGGACCCGATTCTAGAAACAATCCCTTATTGCTTTCGGATCTGAGACAGGAGGTATACCCAATGTTTTGGGTGTCCTATGAAGATGCATTTATCCGCTTTGGGTTTGAGCTTATCAGCCTGAAACTTTTTCACATAAGCATCGTAGCCCCAAACTTTTAAGAAATGACAGCTTAGGTTTCTCTAAACCATAGTTCATCCGATGTCATCTCATCGGAATTACGTGGTGCCCTATTTAAAGTGAATGTGGTTGTCTCTAATGCCTAACCCATAAACCATTGTGGTAATTCGATAAGAGACATCATGGTATGCATCATATCCAATAGGGTGCAGTTATGATGTTCGGACACACCATCACACTATGGTGTTCCAGGCTGTATCAGTTGTGAAACAATTTCCACAATGTCTTAATTTTGTGCCAAACTCGTAATTCAGATATTCATCTCTATGATCATATCATAGATCTTTTATCCTCTTGTCACGACGATCTTTCAACTTCACCCTGAAATTACTTGAACCTTTCAATAATTTAGACTCGTGATTCATCAAGTAAATATACTCAACATCTACTCAAATCATCTGTGAAGTAAGAACATAACGATATACACTACACGCCTCAGCACTCATTGGACTGCACACATCAAAATGTATTACTTCCAGCAAGTTGCTTTCTGGTTCCATTTTACTGAAAACGAGGCTTTCAGTCATCTTGCCCATGTGGTATGATTTGCATGTCTCAAGTGATTCAAAATCAAGTGAGTACAAAACGGTCCATTTGCATGGAGTTTCTTCATGCATATATACCAATAGACATGGTTTGCATGTCTCAAACTTTTCAATACGAGTGAGCCCAAAGATCCATCAACATGGAGCTTCTTCATGCGTTTTATACCGATATGACTTACGTGGCAGTGCCACAAGTAGGTGGTACTATCATTACTATCTTATATCTTTTGGCATGAACATGTGTATCACTATGATCGAGATTCAATAAACCATTCATTTTAGGCGTAAGACCATTGAAGGTATTATTCAAATAAACAGAGTAACCATTATTCTCCTTAAATGAATAACCGTATTGCGATAGACATAATCCAATCACGTCTATGCTCAACGCAAACACCAAATAACAATTATTTAGGTTTAACACCAATCTCGATGGTAGAGGGAGCGTGCGATGCTTGATCATATCAACATTGGAAACACTTCCAACACATATCGTCAGCTCACCTTTAGCTAGTCTCCGTTTATTCCGTAGTTTTTATTTCGAGTTACTAACACTTAGCAACCGAACCGGTATCTAATACCCTGGTGCTACTAGGAGTACTAGTAAAGTACACATTAACACTATGTATATCCAATATACTTCTATCGACCTTGCCAGCCTTCTAATCTACCAAGTATCTAGGGTAATTCTGCTCTAGTGGCTGTTCCCCTTATTACAGAGGCACTTTGTCTCGGGTTTGGGTTCAACCTTGGGTCTCTTCACTAGAGCAGCAGCTGAATTGCCGTTTCATGAAGTATCCCTTCTTGCCCTTGCCCTTCTTGAAACTAGTGGTTTCACCAACCATCAACAATTGATGCTCCTTCTTGATTTCTACTTTGGTGTCAAACATCGCGAATATCTCAAGGATCATCATATATGTCCCTGATATATTATAGTTCATCACGAAGCTCTAGCAGCTTGGTGGTAATGACTTCGGAGAACCATCATTGTCTCATCTGGAAGATCAACTCCCACTCGATTCAAATGATTGTTGTACTCAGACAATCTGAGCACAAGCTCAACAATTGAGCTTTTCTCCCTTAGTTTGCAGGTTAAGAAAATCATCGGAGGTCTTATACCTTTTGACGTGGGCACGAACCTGAAATCCCAATTTCAGCCCTCGAAACATCTCATATGTTTCGTGACGTTTCAAAAACGTCTTCGGTGCCTCAACTCTAAGCCGTTTAACTGAACTATCACGTAGTTATCAAAATGTGTATGTCAGATGTTCGCAACATCCACAGACGATGTTCGAGGTTCAGCACACTGAGCGGTGCATTAAGGACATAAGCCTTCTATGAAGCAATGAGGACAATCCTCATTTTACGGACCTAGTCCGCATAATTGCTACTATCAACTTTCAACTAAATTTTCTCTAGGAACATATCTGAACAGTAGAACTAACGCGCGAGCTACGACATAATTTGCAAAATCCTTTTTGACTATGTTCAGGATAAACAAGTTCATCTTATGAACTCCCACTCAGATAGACATCCCTCCAGTCATCTAAGTGATTACATGATCCGAGTCAACTAGGCCGTGTCCGATCATCACGTGAGACGGACTAGTCAACGTCGGTGAACATCTTCATGTTGATCGTATCTTCTATACGACTCATGCTCGACCTTTCGGTCTTCTGTGTTCCGAGGCCATGTCTATACACATGCTAGGCTCGTCAAGTTAATCCTAAGTGTTCTGCATGTGTAAAACTGTCTTACACCCGTTGTAAGTGAACGTAAGGATCTATCACACCCGATCATCACGTGGTGCTTCGAAACGACGAACTTTAGCAACGGTGCACAGTTAGGGGAGAACACTTCTTGAAATTTTAATGAGGGATCATCTTATTTACTACCGTTGTTCTAAGCAAATAAGATGCAAAAACATGATAAACATCACATGCAATCAAATAGTGACATGATATGGCCGTCATCACTTTGCTCCTTTTGATCTCCATCTTCGGGGCTCCATGATCATCGTTGTCACCGGCATGACACCATGATCTCCATCATCATGATCTCCACCATCGTGTCTTCATGAAGTTGTCTCGTCATCTATTACTTCTACTACTATGGCTAACGTTTTAGCAATAAAGTAAAGTAATTACATGACGTTTAAGTTGACTCGCAGGTCATAAATAAATTAAGACAACTCCTATGGCTCCGGCCGGTTGTCATATTCATCGACATGCAAGTCGTGATTCCTATTACAAGAACATGATCAATCTCATACATCACATATATCATTCATCACATCCTTTTGGCCATATCACATCACATAGCATACCCCGCAAAAACAAGTTAGATGTCCTCTAATTGTTGTTTGCATGTTTTACGTGGCTGCTATGGGTTTCTAGCAAGAACGTTTCTTACCTATGCAAAACCACAACGTGATATGCCAATTGCTATTTACCCTTCATAAGGACCCTGTTCATCGAATCCGATCCGACTAAAGTGGGAGAGACAGACACCCGCCAGCCACCTTATGCAACTAGTGCATGTTTGTCGGTGGAACCGGTCTCACGTAAGCGTACGTGTAAGGTTGGTCCGGGCCACTTCATCCCACGATGCCGTCGAATCAAGATTGGACTAGTAACGGTAAGCATATTGAACAAAATCAACGCCCACAACTACTTTGTGTTCTACTCGTGCATAGAATCTATGCAATAGACCTAGCTCATGATGCCATTGTTGGGGAACGTAGCAGAAATTCAAAATTTTTCTACGTGTCACCAAGATCTATCTATGGAGAGACCAGCAATGAGGGGAAGGAGAGTGCATCAACATACCCTTGTAGATCGCTAAGCGGAAGCGTTCAAGAGAACGGGGTTGAAGGAGTCGTACTCGTCGTGATCCAAATCACCGGAGATCCTAGTGCCGAACGGACGGCACCTCCGCGTTCAACACACGTACAGCCCGATGACGTCTCCCATGCCTTGATCCAGCAAGGAGAGAGGGAGAGGTTGAGGAAGACTCCATCCAGCAGCAGCACAACGGTGTGGTGGTGGTGGAGGAGCGTGGCAATCCTGCAGGGCTTCGCCAAGCACCACGGGAGAGGAGAAGAACTTGGGAGAGAGGAAGAGGGCTGCACCAAAGGCAAAAGGTGTATTTTGAGAGGCCCTCCTTCCCCACTATATATAGGGAGCCCAAGGGGGGGGGGCACCGGCCCTAGGAGATCCAATCTCCTAGGGGGGCGGCGGCCAAGGGAGGTTTCCCTCCCCCCCAAGGCACCTAGCAGGTGCCTTACCCCCTTGGGACTCTTCCTTAGGGTTCCCCCACACCCTAGGCGCATGGGCCCTAGGGGGAAGTGGTGCCCCAGCCCACTTTGGGCTGGATCCCTTCCCACTTCAGCCCATGGGACCCTCCGGGATAGGTGGCCCCACCCGGTGGGCCCCCGGGACCCTTCCGGTGGTCCCGGTACAATACCGATGACCCCGAAACTTGTCCCGATGGCCGAAATAGGACTTCCTATATATAAATCTTTACCTCCGGACCATTCCGGAACTCCTCGTGACGTCCAGGATCTCATCCGGGACTCCGAACAACATTCGGTAACCACATACAAACTTCCTTTATAACCCTAGCGTCATCGAACCTTAAGTGTGTAGACCCTACGGGTTCGGGAGACATGCAGACATGACCGAGACGTTCTCCGGTCAATAACCAACAGCGGGATCTGGATACCCATGTTGGCTCCCACATGTTCCACGATGATCTCATCAGATGAACCACGATGTCAAGGACTTAATCAATCCCGTATACAATTCCCTTTGTCTATCGGTACGATACTTGCCCGAGATTCGATCGTCGGTATCCCGATACCTTGTTCAATCTCGTTACCAGCAAGTCTCTTTACTCGTTCCGTAACACATCATCCCGTGATCAACTCCTTGATCACATTGTGCACATTATGATGATGTCCTACCGAGTGGGCCCAGAGATACCTCTCCGTCACACGGAGTGACAAATCCCAGTCTCGATTTGTGCCAACCCAACAGACACTTTCGGAGATACCTGTAATGTACCTTTATAGCCACCCAGTTACGTTGTGACGTTTGGCACACCCAAAGGACTCCTACGGTATCCGGGAGTTGCACAATCTCATGGTCTAAGGAAATGATACTTGACATTAGAAAAGCTTTAGCATACGAACTACACGATCTTGTGCTATGCTTAGGATTGGGTCTTGTCCATCACATCATTCTCCTAATGATGTGATCCCGTTATCAACGACATCCAATGTCCATGGTCAGGAAACTGTAACCATCTATTGATCAACGAGCTAGTCAACTAGAGGCTTACTAGGGACATGGTGTTGTCTATGTATCCACACACATGTATCTGAGTTTCCTATCAATACAATTATAGCATGGATAATAAACTATTATCATGAACAAGGAAATATAATAATAATCAATTTATTATTGCCTCTAGGGCATATTTCCAACAAATACAAGCTGAACCACTTCAGTTTCTTGAACGTATTCAAGGAGACATTTGTGGTCCCATCCAACCATTATCTGGACCTTTCCGGTACTTCATGGTTCTAATTGATGCATCTACACGATGGTCACATGTGTGTCTTCTGTCCACACGAAACCATGCATTTGCCAAGATAATGAGGCAAGTCATTAAGTTACAAGCCCATTATCCAGAAAGTCGAATTAAGACAATTCGCATGGACAACGCTGCAGAATTCTCCTCACGTGCTTTCAATGATTATTGCATGGCCCTGGGGATTGAAGTTCAGCATTCTGTTCCATATGTCCATACACAAAATGGTTTGGCTGAATCATTGATTAAAAGGATCAAACTCATTGCAAGACCTTTGTTAATGAATTGCAACTTGCCAACCTCTTGTTGGGGTCATGCGTTTCTACACGCTGCTGACTTGATACAATTGAGGCCTACTGCATATCACAGTACTTCCCCTCTGCAATTGGTACGTGGAAATCCTCCTAGCATTTCCCATCTGCGTAAGTTCGGATGTGCTGCATACATCCCGATCTCACCACCACATCGGACATCCATGGGCCCACATAGGAAACTGGGGATCTATGTGGGGTACAAATCGCCGTCGATTATTAAGTATCTGGAACCCCTTACTGGGGACCTATTCACAGCTCGTCACGCTGATTGTATATTTAATGAGGAACACTTTCCGGCATTAGGGGGCGACTTCAAGTACCAGAAAGAATGCCCGGAAATTGATTGGAATGCTCAAGCCATTTCGTCCTCTGATCCACGTACACAAGAGACCGAACTCCAAGTTCGGAAAATCATTAATTTGCAACATCTTGCAAATAACCTGCCAGATTCATTTACTGATATAAAAGGTGTTACAAAGTCCTTAAATCCGGCCAAAAATGCGCCCGAAAGAGTGGAGGTACCAATAAAAACCACTCAACTCCCTGTTTCTAAAAAGAGGGGGAGTAGTACGGCCTCTGACCTGGAACAAGCTTCCAGCAAGCAACAAAGGAAACCGAGGAGAAAAACCTCTGAGTCAGTAAATGCAAGTCAGCTCAACACTGACAAACACCTTATGGGTAGTATACACCTAGTGGAAGGGCAACCTCCACAACCCAGCTTCAGTTTGCACACACTGGCTGGGCCATCGGAACACCCAGACTCACGCGTATTGGGAAATCATGAAGAGTCACTAGGAGTGCAGGAAATTTCCATCAACTATATCGATTCTAGAGAATCTTTTGATCGTAAGTCTACGACTGTCGACATTTATTTTGCTGAAAAAATTGCAGATATCCTTCTCACTGATCATGATCCAAAGACCATCGTTGAGTGCCAAAAGCGCTCTGACTGGCCTAAATGGAAGGACGCAATACAAGCAGAAATTGCCTCGCTTAACAAAAGAAAGGTATTCACTGAAGCAATACCGACACCTCCCAATGTTTTCCCCGTCGGATACAAATGGGTTTTTCTCCGAAAACGGAATGAGAACAATGAAGTGGTGAGATACAAAGCAAGGCTCGTAGCACAAGGGTTCACGCAGAGACCCGGCATTGATTTCAATGAGACATATTCTCCTGTAATGAGTGGAACCACTTTCCGATACCTTATATCTTTGGCAACGCAAAACCGTCTATCTATGCAGTTGATGGATGTCGTGACCGCATATCTTTACGGGTCACTAGATTCGGACATGTATATGAAGGTTCCTGACGGAATTTCTATCCCGAATACAAGCGCAAAACACAACATGTATTGTGTAAAACTTAATAAGTCAATATATGGCTTAAGACAGTCGGGACGGATGTGGTACAACCGACTTAGTGAGTTCCTTCTACAAAAAGGCTACTCCAATAGTAGTGATTGCCCATGTGTCTTTATCAAAAAGTCCTCTACAGGATTTTGCATCATTTCAGTGTATGTTGATGACCTCAACATCATTGGCAACATACATGACATTGATGAAGCACGCAATCACCTAAAGATGGAATTTGAGATGAAGGATTTGGGTAAAACCAAATTTTGCTTAGGTATTCAATTTGAGCACCTTCCCTCAGGAATCATGGTATACCAAGCTGCTTATATCCAGAAAATATTGGAGAAATTCAATATTGACAAATCCTACCCATCTAAAACTCCCATGGTGGTTCGCTCTCTAGACGTAGAGAAAGATCCGTTCAGGCCAAGGGACGATGGAGAAGAAATATTGGGACCTGAGGTTCCATATCTTAGTGCCGTTGGAGCGCTCACGTATCTTGCAAATTGCACGAGACCTGACCTCGCATTTGCAATGAATCTACTTGCTAGACATAGCGCAGCTCCCACCAAACGCCATTGGTCCGGAGTTAAGAATATCTTTCGATATCTCCAAGGCACAAAGGATCTTGGCCTATTCTTTCAGTTCCGGAGAAATCAGGACTCTGATATGATTGGATACGCCGATGCTGGCTATTTATCTGATCCCCATAATGCCAGATCGCAGTCCGGATTTGTGTTCCTACATGGTGGAACTGCCATATCATGGAAGTCTTCTAAACAGACTCTGGTGGCAACATCTACCAATCATTCTGAAATAATTTCATTATTTGAGGCATCACGCGAATGTGTGTGGCTTCGCAGAATGATAAACCACATACAGAAGTCATGTGGAATTGGTTCTATAGAATCACCTACCATTATCTACGAAGATAATGCGGCTTGTGTTGCACAGATGCAAACAGGATACATCAAGAGTAATATCACTAAGCATATTTCGCCTAAGTGGTTTTCCCCCCATGTTCTTCATAAAAAGGGAGAAATAAACATCTTGCAAATTAAATCATGTGAAAATCTTGCTGATTTATTTACCAAGTCTCTACCAAATTCTACATTTCAGAAATATGTTCATGGAATTGGTATGCGACGACTTCGGGACTTGCAAGAATCAGGGGGAGTGTCTCCCTGAACTGTACCTGTTTGAAGTATCATATTACTTTTCTTTCTCTCTGTGAGTTTTATGTTTCAGGTTCTCATCAAGTATATTAATGAAGAATCACCGGAGAAGAATCCTTTTGAGATGATGATGCAACCTGGACAATCTTTCAAGATGACGATTCTACCTGATGATTATATGATGATTCTATATGGACAAATGTAGATTAGGGGGAGTGTTGTGATTAATTAGCACATATTAATTAGAGGGAAATCTCCCCTTGTCCGCGGCATGCAGGCGTCTTGTAGCAACCGACACATCTCTTTTCCCCTCTCCTCTAACCGTTGCATCGGTTCCAACCATCGCGTCTTGTGCGATGCGTCTCTTCCAAACATATATAAGCTGTACTATTTCTATCAATCAATACAAGTTGATCTTTTCATTCAAACAGTCCTGTCATTTTATATGTTTGATTTGTCTTTTTTCTTTCACCTCCCTTGGCATATACAACAACATAAATACTAGTAATTTTTTGCAAGGAATTTAGAGCTTTTATTCAAACGAAAGCATTCTCTGAACAGTCAGCAATAAGGCTGCTGATCAGGAAGCTGGGAGTCTCTATAAGCCAGCTTTCGGTGCCAGTCACCGTGCAAGCACGCTTTGCACAAAGATGAGCTGGACCATTGGCTGATCTACTTACATGTTCGATTACAAAAGAATGAAAACTATCAGAAAGCTCTTCAATTTCTAAGATAACTGGTGCCACAACTGAATGACTGCTGCGGCAAGTGTTCCAGAGGTTGACCACCTCCAGGCTATCAGTCTCGACCACCACATGCGTAAACCCTCTAAGATTTGCAAAAATTACTCCATCCCGAACTGCAAGGGCCTCCGCTATCATGGGGTCAGTAACTCCAGGGTGTGGTTTACACCAAGCACCTAACAGGGCTGTGGATGATCTTGCAACATCACTAGCTCCACTTTTGCCTTCGTCATGAACGACTGCTGCATTGGTGTTTATCTTAACTTGATCTAATTCCGGAGGCCGCCACCCATGCCCTGGCAAAATTTTTGTGTGCTGTACGGGAATATCAAGTAGGGCCAGAGCTTCTCGGGTAAGTCTCATCGAGTTGGCCGGGTCGAGTTTATCCCCATCATGCATCCATCTGTTCCGGGAAGTCCAAATAGACCACATCACAGTGATTATCGTTGCTCGGTCTTTCTGTGAGAACCTTGGTTCACATAAAATATCAGCTGCCCAAGTTGTTATGGTCCTTATGTTTTCTGAGTGAATGGTTTGTTTGCTCATCTCATGGATTCCTTCACTAGTGCAGAATGGGCCTAAGGCAACACATCTATCGTTGGACTGAACTATGTGCGACGCATGCATCACAAATGGTAGAAAAATAAACTTGTGTGCCAGAAAACAAAACGCGTGCGATGGATGCATCACAAATGGTAGAAAAATAAACTTGTGTGCTAGAAAACAAAACACGTGCGATGACCCATCCATCGGGCACGATTTTCGTATGAAGACAGTGTGTGATAAGGGGCACATATCAAAGTGTAGAGTTGCGTGTGTAATATGTCGTTATAACGCGCACGATCGAAATGTTGGCAATGTGTACGCTCATTGGTAAATGCTTTACAAAAATGAAATGTTTGTGATGGTTTGAAGCATCGTGCACTGTGCGTGGTATGAATACTGGCGTGTAAAAATTTGGAAGTTACACACATGGTTTTTTAAAGGCCACTCGTGTGTGTTAACTTGTGACAACGCAGAAGATTCCGTGCTAGCTCGCTCTTCCTTCTTCCCTAAGTTTTCCATTAATGGCGTTATTCAAAGATGCCACCATTTCCTACTAGTCCCTCGTCGGTTTTTGCTTGCTCCCGCATGAGTTGTTGGATTCCCCTAAGCGTAAGGATGAAGAAGAACGGTAGTAAGTATTTTCCTCGGTTTAAAGAACCAAGATTGTTAATCCAGTAGGAGTCTCCCAAGATAAACAAGTGAACAACACCTGCACATGCGACACAAAGAACTTGTCTGCAACATGGCAAGAGGGCTATCAATCCCTTGTCTTGCTAGTTACTCCCTTAGTCCCAAAATAAATGTCTCAAGCTTGGTACAACTTTGGGACGGAGGGAGTACACGATTAAACTGCAAATGATAGACATAGTAGATAGCAATATAACACGGCAAAATAAAAGTGTCAATGGTGTTGAAGAATTCAATAATGGACATAGACCCAGTGGGTCCATAGGTTCACTAGTGACATCTCTCTCAAAAATAGGCAAATGGCATGGTAAACAAATTAGAGTTGGGCAGCAATTAACATGCAATATTTATGACTATGATCATTTATGATATAATCTCATATAAGCATTACTTCCTTGATAAGTAAACTGTTAACCTAGATGCATCTACTACTAATACTTCACCCCCAAAATCGCTATCCAGTATGCATCTCAAGGTATTAAGTTTGCAACATAATGTAGAGAGAAACACATCAACCAATATGAAAAAGGGTTGTTTTATCCTTAGTGGCAACAATACAATACTTGTCTTCGCCCTTATTGTCATTGGGTTAGAACACCACAAGATTGAACCCACCACAAAGCACGACTCCCTTTGAAGAAAAATCCATCGAACTTGGCCAAGGAAGATAGATACTCTCTTCGTCCCATAATATAAGAGCATTTTTGACACTAATGTAGTGTCAAAAACGTTCTTATATTATGGGACAGAGGAAGTAGATTGGAAAACATGAAAAGCTATTTAATTATACAACAACAAAACCTCAAAAGATGTAACTGAATTTAATGAACAATCTGATCTGTAAAGTGAAAATTCAGCGTATCTCAACAAACACACCATCGATTACATCGAATTGATCATGATCAGCTCACAGGAACATGATATTGAAGAGAGAGAGAGAGAGAGATCTAGCTACTACTATGGACCCTAAGGTCCTAATGGAACTACTCACACATCATGGAGGTAGCAAGGTTGATGAAAAGAAGACTCCAACAATGGCGAACAAGCCTCCAGATTGGATCTTCGCGAAACAGGAACTTGCGACGGCGATAAATTTCTTCTAAAAATACATCGAAGGGTTTTAGTATTTATAGGGATTATGGTGGTGGAATTGAGGTAAGGCAGTTCTCGTGGGCCCCACATGCCCTGGTGGCGTGCCCTAGGGCATGGCCGCACCACGTGGCCGTGTGGACCCATGGTTGCTCCTCTCGTGCATCCCCGAAGCTTCTAGGGTCCTTTGTCGTCTAGATTTTTTCAAAAAAAATTGGCGTCGTATTTTGACCTTCCTAGATGTTGATTTCCTACGAAATAAAAAACATGCAGAAAACAGGAGTTGGCACTGGGCACTAAGTTAATAGGTTAGTGTACAAAAATAATATAATTTTCTATAAAAAGGTATCTGAAAGTGATAATATAATAGCATGAAACAATCAAAATTTACAGATACGTTCCTGATGTACCAGTTTCCCGCAAGAGTGGTGATAATTAAAAGCTAGGCGGCGGCACAACATAGTGCACACAAACGGAGCTAGCGCAACCTATAGCCCCTCTACCATTCCAAGCATGTAACCCCGGCGAAGCGCTCCTCCGTCATGAACCTCTAGTTCGAGCAGGATGAAGAGCAAGAGCCAGTGCAGGCTCCACGACCTGTTGAGGCCGAGGGCGTCCCGTTCAATGCGTCAGACAACGTTGTGCTACGCGTAATCACTAGGATGCAACAGACCCTTAGCGCATGGCGCGGAGAGGCGGTGGCACTCCACACAACAAGAGAGGTGGCGCGCCGTAGAGACAGAGCAATGGCGCATCATAGTACAAGAGCGGATCCATCGCTACTTGGATGTCTCATTTGACATACCATTGTAGCTGGGTCCATGGCCCATCAGGAGCTCGATTCCCCGTCAGGAATGTGAAGTGGTCATCTGTGTCGTACTTGTTGGGAATATAAATTCGAGATGTGACCCGCCGAGGAGGGGCCGGGTTACACATTGGCGGCTTAACATGAAGAAAGCCCAAGGAGGCCCAGGGAAAAGGTATGAAGACGACGGCTCTTAGAGGCAGGCCTGCTAAGGGCCCAGGACCGGAGCTGTGAACCACCATAGGAGGACTTGCTTTGTAAGGCAAGATTAGTTAGAAACCGAGCCCGTCACGTTGTGTAAACCGATCGGGACTCTGTAAGCCTCCGGGTCTCTACATGTGTATATAAAGGTGAGACCCGGCGGCGGATTAACTCAAGAAACAAGGAATCGAGAACTAGGTCAAGCGTATTCTCTCTCTTGTAATCGAAACTCAAGCAATACAACTAGAAGCATGACATAGGCTTTTATTCGTTGAGAGGGGCCAAACCTGGGTAAACTCTTTGTGTCCTTTGTCCCGTTCAACCCCTTTAAGCTAACCTAGTGCGATGGCTCCACACCTAAGTCCTTTCACTAGGGCATCTACCGTGACAAATCCACGATAGTTGGCGCCCACCGTGGGGCCAGAGCACGATGGTTTCGAGTTCTTGAAGGGCGGCTACTCAGGGATCAAGGGATATGCCGTGGGCAGAATGACCAAGAGTCGCCGCGGTAAGCTTTACATCGACGACGCTGGCCGGGGTCCTGAGGCTGACTCAATCGAGTACAAGTACCGGGTCCCCTTCGGTGGAATTCACGTCTTCATTGGCAAGATTGGAGAGTTGGAGCCTGAGCCGGACATCTGCACTGACACGATCGAGACGGCCCAGCGCGCACGACCCACCAAGATCCAACCCGTCGGGAAGCCTGCCTTCGTTAGCTTTGTTCATGGGGCAGATCTCGAAGAAGGTTCTATGTCAGGTGGAGAGACAGCCATCTACTCAGGTGATGAGTCCTCAACCGGCGAAACTGAGTCGATCTACCAATTGCAGGATGGCGGGTTTGCGGGCTGTTCCAATGGCGACAATATTCCAGATTCCTATGAGCCGCCGAGCAGGGATGCTATTTTCATGGACGGAACACAACATATGTTGAATTCATTAACTGCGGCGGCTATGACCTCTAGTCCAATAGCTGCCACGATGGCCGGGGCCAGCGGCTCTGTGCGCCCGCCGATTTAGGTTTTATATGAACTCCTGGATGCTCTGGCGACTCTCTTAGCTACAGAGGTGACTCTGGCGACTCAAGCACATCATAAGGTGGAAGTTGCGAAGCTACGGGATGAGACAACTCAGGCTAAGGAGGAACTTAATGCTGAGAATGTTAGGATGGCAACAGGGCGAGCTGCGTTGGAAGATGAGTCCCAACGAATTCAAGCAGAAACTTGTAACGCCCTCGATGCGGCTATAGCTCCCACGGGTCGAGGCACGACTTAGAGACATAACCGCATTGAAAGCAATGTCGCAAGTTAGGCAATCATCACAACATCCCATGTAATGTATAGAATAAAAGGGGAGATACATAGTTGGCTTACACTCGCCACGTCACATCAAAGAACATAAATAACATACATCATCCAAGCACTCATGGCCCAACTACGGCGCCAAAATAGAAGAAAACCCAACATGCGACACGGTCCCGATCAAACCCCAACTGGGCACCTCTACTGATCATCAGGAAAAGAGGCATAGTAACACTGAGAGTCCTCGTCGAACTCCCACTTGAGCTCGTATGCGTCACCTGGAGCGGAATCACCTGGACCTGCATCTGGAGTTATAGTATCTGTGAGTCACGGGGACTCAGCAATCTCGCACCCTCGCGATCAAAACTATTTAAGCTTATAGGAAGGGGTAAGGCAAATATGTGTGGAGTTGCAGCAAGCGACTAGCATATATGGTGGCTAACTTATACACAAAAGAGAGCGAGAAGAGGAGGCAAAGCGCGAGAGAGAATCTAGAAGAACAACCTGCGCAAGCATTACTCCAACACCGTGTCCACTTCCCGGACTCCGCCGAGAAGGGGCCATCACGGTAACACACACAGTTGATTCATTTTAATTAAGTTTATGTTCAAGTTATCTACAATCGGACATTAACAAATTCCCATCTGCCCATAACTGCGGGCACGGCTTTCGAAAGTTCAATCCCTGCAGGGGAGTCCCAACATAGCCCATGACAAGCTCTCACGGTCAACGAAGGAATAGACCTCCACCCGAGACGTTCCGATCAGACTCGGTATCCCGGTACAACAAGACATTTCGACAGGTTAAAACAAGACCAGCAACACCGCCCGAATGTGCCGAAAAATCCCGATAGGAGCTGCACATATCTCGTTCTCAGGGCACACTCAGATGAGCAATCTGTACAACTAAAACCAAACCTCGAGTTTCCCCGAGGGGGCGCTGCATAGGGCTCTAGTTCGGACCAACACTCAGAGGAGCACTGGCCCGTGGGGGGCTAAAATAAAGATGACCCTTGGGCTCCAGAAACCCAAGGAAAAAAGAGGCTAGGTGGCAAATGGTAAAACCAATGTTGGGCATTGCTGGAAAAGCTTTAATCAAGGCGAACTATCAGGGGGTTCCCATTATAGCCCAACCGTGTAAGGAACGCAAAAATCCGGGAACATAACACCGATATGACGGAAACTAGGGCGGCAAGAGTGGAACAAAACACTAGGCGAGAGGCCGAGCCTTCCACCCTTTACCAAGTATATAGATGCATTAAGATAACATAGCAATATAATGATATCCCAACAAGTAAGTAAATGTTCCAACAAGGAACAGCTCCAATCTACACCTGCAACTAGCAACGCTATAAGAGGGGCTGAGCAAAGCGGTAACATAGCCAATCAACGGTTTGCTAGGACATGGTGGGTTAGAGGTTCAACATTGCAATTGGGAGGCTGACAAGCAAAAGGTAGGCATCGTAGCATTGGCATAGCAAAAGAGCGAGCAAACTAGCATAGCAAAGATAGTAGTGATTTCGAGGGTATGATCATCTTGCCTGCAAAGCTGTCAGAGTTGACTGGATCGTCAAAAGAAACTCAACGGGCTCCTCATTAGCGAACTCGTCTCCCGGCTCTACCCAAACAAGACAAACAAGCAACAAGGATACAATCAACCACGTGCAAACTCAAACAATAAGATGCAATGATGGTATGCTATGCGGGATGCGATGCGGGATGCAAAATGCAAGATATGACAGGAAATGCATGAACCTGGCATCAACTTGGAAAAACCAAGTGTGCCACTAGAAAGATGGGATGAAATCACTTGAAAACGATATAAAGAACGCCGGAATCGGAGTTACGGTTTGGAAATGGCAAGCGATTTAAGAATGACACCGGTCTGCGATTAACAGCAAGTAGGCATCTAAATGCAATGAGATGAACATGCTACAACACCCAAACATGACAACAAAATACATGGCAGGGAAGCATTCAAGATGCTTAACAAAAGACTAGCACTGAGCCACGGCCAATTCATCCATTATGAGGTTCAAACAAGCATGGCAAAAACGCAAATGCAAAACAGATTTCAGACTTAGTGAAATTAACACTTGTCTAAAGTTTCAGATCATGAAGCCCTCTTCGGAGCAGCAAAGCAACATGCTACAGGACCTGATTAAGACAAATAAGAACATGGCATGGAGCTACTCAACAAGCTTAACAAAAGACCCTAAGTGACCTGGGGCCAAAAGGGATCAAAAAATATACTAACGAGCACACGAACATAGCTAAAACATAATCAGTTTTCAGACTTAGTGAAAACTGAGACATGCTGAAATATAACTCACGAAGGCATGTAAACGAGCTCGATGCACTCACCACGGTGCAAGTCATGGCAAGATAAGCATACATCCATTAAGAAGGCACAAAATTCTAGCTATACATGGCAAGAACAATGGCATAGCATGCACGGATCAACTACAATAGCATCGGCAAAATCACAAACGAGTTGACGATCTGCCCAGATTCACAACGAAGCAAAAGTAGAGCTCGATTGACTCAAGCTAGGGTGCTCCGTAATTGCAAGTAAAGACATGTATGGATAGAGCATAACAAGATTAACAAAACTCCTTTACTGATTATCCTCAAAAGAGGCACGGATCACTAGGAAACAACATGAACATATGGCATCATGAACTAAATAATCCCAGACTTAGTGAAATTACTAAGTCCCTGAAAACAGATTTACCGGGTGCCTCACTTTGCAAGCTTGCACAAGTCACCACACACATCCTAAAAATGCATGGGTTGCACCTCTGGAAAGATAACAAGATGCTTAACAAAACATATGAAGGACTCACAAGCATATCATGCACACAACAATCATGGCAAAAATGACAAAAGTCTAAGATGAACTAGCAGATCTGACAATTAACCCACGAAGCCTCCTTCTAACAGCATTTCGGGCATCAAGATGAACTCAAATGAAAATGATGCAATGGAATGAAATGATGTACTCGTTGAGACAAACATTTTGATATACTATATGTACAAAACGGAGCTACGGATGCGGAGATATGGCAGGTCAAAGTTTGCACAAAAATTAGGGTTAGAGAGACAAAAGTCAACCGAAAAAAAAACAGATCTCAGATCTGCACGCTTTACGGGGATCGCCGGGGTCCCTGTTCACCGGAGTCGAAGCGCTCGCCGGAGATGCGAGGAAGAGGCGGCCGGCAGCGGTGGTCGTGGCCGGAGCGGTGGGGCGGCCGGAGGCGGGCGGTGGAGCGGAAGCCGAGGCGGCGGGCGGCGGAGGCGTGCGGCTGGCGGGGCCATCGAGGCGAGGCGCGGCGGATCCGGCCGGCGGCCGACGCCGAAGGAGGCGCGCGGTGGTCGGCGCGGGCTCTTGGAGCCAAGGGGCGGCGCGGGAGAGAGGAAGCGGGCGGCGGCGACCCGGGCTGGGAGGGCCGGATCTGGGCCTCCCAGGCCCGCGCGGGAGAGGCGGCGGGGCAGACCAGGTGGCGGCGCGCGGCTGGTGGAGGGCGGCGGCCGGCTGACGTGGCGAAGCCCGATTGGCCCGAGCGAGGTGGCAGCGGCGGCTGGACACGTCCGGCGCGGCGTGGACGCGTCCGGCGGCGCGAGAGGAGTTTTAGGGTCTCGGGGAGACGGAGAGATTCGAAATTCAGAGGGTCCTATTTATAGGCATAAGTGGAGCTAGGAGAGTCCAAATGAGGAGCGGTTTTCGGCCATGCGATCGTAATCGAACGATCTAGATGATGGAGCAGAGTTTGGTGGGTTTTGGGCCAAATTGGAGGGGTGTTGGGCTGCAACACACACGAGGCCTTTTCGGTCCCTCGGTTAACCGTTGGAGTATCAAACAAAGTCCAAATGATACGAAACTTGACAGGCGGTCTACCGGTAGTAAACCAAGGCCGCTTGGCAAGTCTCGGTCCAATCCGGAAATGTTTAATCCCCACACACGAAAGAAAGGTAGAAATGACCACCGGAGGAGAACGAAGCGCCGGAATGCAAAACGGACAACGGGGAAAATGCTCGGATGCATGAGATGAACACGTATGCAAATGCAATGCACATGATGACATGATATGAGATGCATGACAACGAAAACAACACACGGAGACAAAGACCCGAACCTGAGAAATAAATATAACTTAACGCCGGAAACGGCAAGAGTTGGAGTACAAATTGGGAAAGTTATATCTGGGGCGTTACAACACTCCACCACTACGAAAGGATCTTGTCCCGAGATCTAGGACTGAAAGAACGCCGGGTACTCAGAACGGAGGTGATCCTCGCGTTCCCAGGTAGCTTCACGGTTGGAATGGTGTGACCACTTGACTTTGAGAAATTTGATTGATTTGTTGCGAGTCTTGCATTCAGTCTCTTCAAGAATAGCAACTGGGTGCTCACGATAAGAGAGATCTTCTTGGATCTCAATGTCCTCGAAGTTGACTGTGCGGTCAGGAGTCTTGAAGCACTTTCGAAGCTGAGAGACATGTAACACATCATGAACATTTGCAAAGTTTGAAGGAAACTCGAGTTGATAGGCGAGGTCGCCTCTCTTGCTGACAATCTTGAAAGGTCCCACGTATCTGGGGGCAAGCTTCCCTTTGATACCGAAGCGACGAGTACCTTTCATAGGAGAGACGCGGAGGTAAACATGATCTCCGATCTCGAAGGCCAAATCACGGTGCTTACTATCATAGTAGCTCTTCTGGCGGGATTGGGCTGCTTTGAGGTTATCACGAATGACTTTCCACATTTCTTCTGCCTCTGTGATTAAGTCATTACCCAGCAGCTGACGTTCACCGGTTTCAGACCAGTTGAGAGGGGTACGACACTTCCTGCCATATAGAATTTCAAATGGGGCCTTGCCCGAACTTGCTTGAAAACTGTTGTTGTAGGAGAATTCAGCATAAGGAAGACAATCCTCCCACTTCATGCTGAAGGAGATCACACAAGCCCTGAGCATATCTTCAAGAATCTGGTTGACACGCTCGAATTAACCGCTTGTTTGAGGATGGAAAGCAGTGCTGAAACGGATGTTGGTGCCCATGGCCTTCTGAAATGAATCCCAAAACTTGGAGGTAAAGATGCTGCCACGGTCCGAAGATATCACTTGAGGGATACCGTGCAGAGAGACAATTCGAGAGGTATAGAGTTCCGCCAATTGAGCTGCAGTGATCGACTCTTTGATAGGCAGAAAGTGAGCCACTTTGGTGAGTTTGTCGACGACAACGAATATAGCATCATTGCCATGCTTGGACTTTGGAAACCCAGTCACTGTTGGAAATATGCCCTAGAGGCAATAATAAATTGATTATTATTTTATTTCCTTGTTCATGATAATCGTTTATTATCCATGCTAGAATTGTATTGATAGGAAACTCAGATACATGTGTGGATACATAGACAACACCATGTCCCTAGTAAGCCTCTAGTTGACTAGCTCGTTGATCAATAGATGGTTACGGTTTCCTGACCATGGACATTGGATGTCGTTGATAACGGGATCACATCATTAGGAGAATGATGTGATGGACAAGACCCAATCCTAAGCGTAGCACAAGATCGTGTAGTTCGTATGCTAAAGCTTTTCTAATGTCAAGTATCATTTCCTTAGACCATGAGATTGTGCAACTCCCGGATACCGTAGGAATACTTTGGGTGTGCCAAACATCACAATGTAACTGGGTGGCTATAAAGGTACACTACAGGTATCTCCGAAAGTGTCTGTTGGGTTGGCACGAATCGAGATTGGGATTTGTCACTCCGTGTGACGGAGAGGTATCTCTGGGCCCACTCGATAGGACATCATCATAATGTGCACAATGTGATCAAGGAGTTGATCACGGGATGATGTGTTACGGAACAAGTAAAGAGACTTGCCGGTAACGAGATTGAACAAGGTATCGGGATACCGACGATCGAATCTCGGGCAAGTATCGTACCGATAGACAAAGGGAATTGTATACGGGATTGATTAAGTCCTTGACATCGTGGTTCATCCGATGAGATCATCGTGGAACATGTGGGAGCCAACATGGGTATCCAAATCCCGCTGTTGGTTATTGACCGGAGAACGTCTCGGTCATGTCTGCATGTCTCCCGAACCCGTAGGGTCTACACACTTAAGGTTCGATGACGCTAGGGTTATAAAGGAAGTTTGTATGTGGTTACCGAATGTTGTTCGGAGTCCCGGATGAGATCCCGGACGTCATGAGGAGTTCCGGAATGGTTCGGAGGTAAAGATTTATATATGGGAAGTCCTGTTTTGGTCACCGGAATAGTTTCGGGGTTTATCGGTAACGTACCGGGACCACCGGGAGGGTCCCGGGGGTCCACCAAGTGGGGCCACCAGCCCCAGAAGGTTGAGTGGGCCAAGTGTGGGAGGGGACCAGCCCCAGGTGGGCTGGTGCGCCCCCCCACCAAGGCCCAAGGCCCAGGGAGAGTGGGAGGGGGCAAACCCTAGGTCCAGATGGGCCTTAAGGCCCACCCTAGGGGCGCCTCCCCCTCTCCCCTCTTGGCCGCCACCCCAAAAACCATCTAGGGCTGCCGCCCCTCTAGGGGTGGGAACCCTAGAGGGGGCGCACCCTCCTCCCCTTCCCCTATATATATGAGGCCTAGGGGTTGCCCAAAAGACGCGATCTAATCTCTGCCTGTTGGTGCAGCCCTCCCTCTCTTTCTCCTCATATCTCGCGGTGCTTGGCGAAGCCCTGCAGGATTGCCACGCTCCTCCATCACCACCACGCCGTTGTGCTGCTGCTGGATGGAGTCTTCCTCAACCTCTCCCTCTCTCCTTGCTGGATCAAGGCGTGGGAGACGTCATCGGGCTGTACGTGTGTTGAACGCGGAGGTGCCGTCCGTTCGGCACTTGGTCATCAGTGATTTGGATCACGACGAGTACGACTCCATCAACCCCGTTCTCTTGAACGCTTCCGCTTAGCAATCTACAAGGGTATGTAGATGCACTCTCCTTCCCCTCGTTGCTGGTCTCTCCATAGATAGATCTTGGTGACACGTAGGAAAATTTTGAATTTCTGCTACGTTCCCCAACAGTGGCATCATGAGCTAGGTCTATTCCGTAGATTCTATGCATGAGTAGAACACAAAGTAGTTGTGGGTGTTGATTTTGTTCAATATGTTTGCCGTTACTAGTCTTATCTTGATTCGGCGGCATCGTGGGATGAAGCGGCCCGGACCAACCTTACACGTACGCTTACGTGAGACCGGTTCCACCGACAAACATGCACTAGTTGCATAAGGTGGCTGGCGGGTGTCTGTCTCTCCCACTTTAGTCAGATCGGATTCGATGAAAAGGGTCCTTATGAGGGGTAAATAGCAATTGGCATATCACATTGTGGTTTTGCGTAGGTAAGAAACGTTCTTGCTAGAAACCCATAGCAGCCACGTAAAACATGCAAACAACAATTAGAGGACGTCTAACTTGTTTTTGCAGGGTATGCTATGTGATGTGATATGGCCAAAGGATGTGATGAATAATATATGTGATGTATGAGATTGATCATGTTCTTGTAATAGGAATCACGACTTGCATGTCGATGAGTATGACAACCGGCAGGAGCCATAGGAGTTGTCTTAATTTATTTATGACCTGCGTGTCAACATAAACGTCATGTAATTACTTTACTTTATTGCTAACCGTTAGCTGTAGTAGTAGAAGTAATAGTTGGCGAGACAACTTCAAGAAGACACGATGATGGAGATCATGATGATGGATATCATGGTGTCATGCCGGTGACAAGATGATCATGGAGCCCCAAGATGGAGATCAAAGGAGCTATATGATATTGGCCATATCATGTCACTACTATTTGATTGCATGTGATGTTTATCATGTTTATACATCTTATTTGCTTAGAACGACGGTAGTAAATAAGATGATCCCTCATTAAAATTTCAAGAAGTGTTCTCCCCTAACGGTGCACCGTTGCTAAAGTTCGTCGTTTCGAAGCACCACGTGATGATAGGGTGTGATAGATCCTTACGTTCACATACAATGGGTGTAAGACAGTTTTACACATGCAAAACACTTAGGGTTAACTTGACGAGCCTAGCATGTACATACATGGCCTCAGAACACAGAAGACCGAAAGGTCGAGCATGAGTCGTATGGTAGATACGATCAACATGAAGATGTTCACCGATGATGACTAGTCTGTCTCACGTGATGATCGGACACGACCTAGTTGACTCGGATCATGTAATCACTTGGATGACTAGAGGGATGTCTATCTGAGTGGGAGTTCATAAGATGAACTTAATTATCCTGAACATAGTCAAAAAGGATTTTGCAAATTATGTCGTAGCTCGCGCCTTAGTTCTACTGTTTAGATATGTTCCTAGAGAAAAATTAGTTGAAAGTTGATAGTAGCAATTATGCGGACTAGGTCCGTAAACTAAGGATTCTCCTCATTGCTTCATAGAAGGCCTATGTCCTTAATGCACCGCTCAATGTGCTGAACCTCGAACGTTGTCTGTGGATGTTGCGAACATCTGACATACACGTTTTGATAACTACATGATAGTTCAGTTAAACGGTTTAGAGTTGAGGCACCAAAGACGTTTTTCGAAACGTCGCGGAACATATGAGATGTTTCGAGGGCTGAAATTGGGATTTCAGGCTCGTGCCCACGTCGACCTCCGATGATTTTCTTAGCCTACAAACTAAGGGAGAAAAGCTCAATTGTTGAGCTTGTGCTCAGATTGTCTGAGTACAACAATCATTTGAATCGAGTGGGAGTTGATCTTCCAGATGAGATAGTGATGTTTCTCCGAAGTCATTACCACCAAGCTCCTAGAGCTTCGTGATGAACTATAACATATCAAGGACATATATGATGATCTTTGAGATATTCGCGATGTTTGACACCACAAAAGTAGAAATCAAGAAGGAGCATCAATTGTTGATGGTTGGTGAAACCACTAGTTTCAGGAAGGGCAAGGGCAAGAAGGGATACTTCATGAAACGGCAATTCAGCTGCTGCTCTAGTGAAGAAACCCAAGGTTGAACCCAAACCCGAGACTAAGTGCTTCTGTAATAAGGGGAACAGCCACTGAAGCAGAACCACCCTAGATACTTGGTAGATTAGAAGGCTGGCAAGGTCGATAGAAGTATATTGGATATACATTATGTTGATGTGTACTTTACTAGTACTCCTAGTAGCACCAGGGTATTAGATACCGGTTCGGTTGCTAAGTGTTAGTAACTCGAAATAAAAGCTACAGAATAAACGGAGACTACCTAAAGGAGAGCTAACGATATGTGTTGGAAGTGTTTCCAATGTTGATATGATCAAGCATCACACGCTCCCTCTACCATCGAGATTGGTGTTAAACCTAAATAATTGTTATTTGGTGTTTGCGCTGAGCATAGACATGATTGGATTATGACTATCGCAATACAGTTATTCATTTAAGGAGAATAATAGTTACTCTATTTATTTGAATAATACCTTCAATGGTCTTACACCTAAAATGAATGGTTTATTGAATCTCGATCATACTGATACACATGTTCATGCCAAAAAAGATAGTAATGATAGTACCACCTACTTGTGGCACTACCACGTAAGTCATATCGGTATAAAACGCATGAAGAAGCTCCATGTTGATGGATCTTTGCGCTCACTCATTTTTGAAAAGTTTGAGACATGCGAACCATGTCTATTGGTGTATATGCATGAAGAAACTCCATGCAAATGGATCGTTTGGACTCACTTGATTTTGAATCACTTGAGACATGCAAATCATACCACATGGGCAAGATGACTGAAAGCCTCGGTTTCAGTAAAATGGAACTAGAAAGCAACTTGTTGAAAGTAATACATTTTGATGTGTACAGTCCAATGAGTGCTGAGGCGTGTAGTGGATATCGTTATGGTCTTATTTCATAGATGATTTGAGTAGATGTTGAGTATATTTACTTGATGAATCACGAGTCTGAATTATTGAAAGGTTCAAGTAATTTCAGGGTGAAGTTGAAAGATCGTCGTGACAAGAGGATAAAAGATCTATTATATGATCATAGAGATGAATATCCGAATTACGAGTTTGGCACAGAATTAAGACATTGTGGAAATTGTTTCACAACTGATACAGCCTAGAACACCATAGTGTGATGGTGTGTCCGAACATCATAACTGCACCCTATTGGATATGATGCATACCATGATGTCTCTTATCGAATTACCACGATAGTTTATGGGTTAGGCATTAGAGACAACCGCATTCACTTTAAATAGGGCACCACGTAATTCCGATGAGATGACACCATATGAACTATGGTTTAGAGAAACCTAAGCTGTCATTTCTTAAAAGTTTGGGGCTGCGGCGCTTATGTGAAAAAGTTTCAGGCTGATAAGCTCGAACCCAAAGCGGATAAATGCATCTTCATAGGACACCCAAAACAATTGGGTATACCTCCTATCTCAGATCCGAAAGCAATAAGGGATTGTTTCTAGAATCGGGTCCTTTCTCAAGGAAAAGTTTCTCTCGTAAGAATTGAGTGGGAGGATGGTGGAGACTTGATGAGGTTATTGAACTGTCTCTTCAACTAGTGTGTGTCAGGGCACAGGAAGTTGTTCCTGTGGCACCTTCACCAATTGAAGTGGAAGCTTATGATAGTGATCATGAAACTTCAGATCAAGTCACTACCAAACCTCGTGGGATGACAAGGATGCGTACTACTTTAGAGTGGTACGTAATCCTGTCTTGGAAGTCATGTTGCTAGACAACAATGAACCTACGAGCTATGGAGAAGCGATGGTGGGCCCGGATTCCGATAAATGGCTCGAGGCCATATAATCCGAGAGAGGATCCATATATGAAAACAAAGTGTAGACTTTGGCAGAACGGCTCGATGGTCGTAAGGCTATTGAGTACAGATGGATTTTAAAAGGAAGACAGACAATGATGGTAAATGTCACCATTAAGAAAGCTCGACTTGTCATTAACATGTTTTCCGACAAGTTCAAGGAGTTGACTACGATGAGGCTTTCTCACTCGTAGCGATGCTAAGAGTCTGTTGGAATTATATTAGCAATTACTGCATCATTTATGAAATCTTGCAGATAGGATGTCAAAACATTGTTTCCTCGACGATTTTGAGGAAAGGTTGTATGTGATACAACCGGAAGGTTTTGTCAATCCTGAAATATGCTAATAACTATGCAAAGCTCCAGCAATCCTTCTAAGGACTGGAGTAAGCATCTCGGAGTTGGAATGTATGCTTTGATGAGATGATCAAAGATTTTGGTTTATACAAAGTTTATGAGAAACTTGTATTTCCAAAGAAGTGAGTGGGAGCACTATAGAATTTCTGATGAGTATATATTGTTGACATATTGTGGATCAGCAATGATGTAGAATTTTTGGAAAGCATATAGGGTTATTTGAAAAGTGTTTTTTTAATAGAAAACCTGGATTAAGCTACTTGAACATTGAGCATCAAGATCTATAAGGATATATCAAAACGCTTAAAAGTACTTTCAAATGAGCACATACCTTGATATGATCTTGAAGGTGTTCAAGATGGATCCGTCAAAGAAGGAGTTCTTGCCTGAGTTGTAAGGTATGAAGTTAAGACTTAAAGCTCGACCACGGCAGAACAGAGAGAAAGGACGAAGGTCGTACCCTATGGTTAGACATAGGCTCCATAGTATGCTATGCTGTGTACCGCACCTGTAGTGTGCCTTGCCATGAGTCAGTCAAGGGGTACAAGAGTGATCCAAGAATGGATCACAGGTCAACGGTCAAAGTTATCCTTAGTAACTAGTGGACTAAGGAATTTTCTCGATTATGGAGGTGGTAAAAGAGTTCGTCGTAAAGGGTTACATTGATGCAAGCTTAACACCTATCCGGATAGCTCTGAGTAGAGATACCGGATACGTATAATGGAGAAACAATTTAGAATAGCTCCAAGTAGAACAGTTATTTGGAATAGCTCCAAATAGAACGTGGTAGCTACATCTAGGAGATGACATAGAGATTTGTAAAGCACACACGATCTGAAAGGTTCAGACCCGTTGACTAAAACCTCTCTCACAAGCAACATGATCAAACCCAGAACTCATTGAGTGTTAATCACATAGTGATGTGAACTAGATTATTGACTCTAGTAAACTCTTTGGATGTTGGTCACATGGCGATGTGACCTGTGAGTGTTAATCACATGGTGATGTGAACTAGATTATTGACTCTAGTGCAAGTGGGAGACTGTTGGAAATATGCCCTAGAGGCAATAATAAATTGATTATTATTATATTTCCTTGTTCATGATAATCGTTTATTATCCATGCTAGAATTGTATTGATAGGAAACTCAGATACATGTGTGGATACATAGACAACACCATGTCCCTAGTAAGCCTCTAGTTGACTAGCTCGTTGATCAATAGATGGTTACGGTTTCCTGACCATGGACATTGGATGTCGTTGATAACGGGATCACATCATTAGGAGAATGATGTGATGGATAAGACCCAATCCTAAGCGTAGCACAAGATCGTGTAGTTCGTATGCTAAAGCTTTTCTAATGTCAAGTATCATTTCCTTAGACCATGAGATTGTGCAACTCCCGGATACCGTAGGAATACTTTGGGTGTGCCAAACGTCACAATGTAACTGGGTGGCTATAAAGGTACACTACAGGTATCTCCGAAAGTGTCTGTTGGGTTGGCACGAATCGAGACTGGGATTTGTCACTCCGTGTGACGGAGAGGTATCTCTGGGCCCACTCGGTAGGACATCATCATAATGTGCACAATTTGATCAAGGAGTTGATCATGGGATGATGTGTTATGGAACGAGTAAAGAGACTTGCCGGTAACGAGATTAAACAAGGTATCGGGATACCGACGATCGAATCGCGGGCAAGTATCGTACCGATAGAAAAAGGGAATTGTATACGGGATTGATTAAGTCCTTGACATCGTGGTTCATCCGATGAGATCATCGTGGAACATGTGGGAGCCAACATGGGTATCCAGATCCCGCTGTTGGTTATTGACCGGAGAACGTCTCGGTCATGTCTGCATGTCTCCCGAACCCGTAGGGTCTACACACTTAAGGTTCGATGACGCTAGGGTTATAAAGGAAGTTTGTATGTGGTTACCGAATGTTGTTCGGAGTCCCGGATGAGATCCCGGATGTCACAAGGAGTTCCGGAATGGTCCAGAGGTAAAGATTTATATATGGGAAGTCCTGTTTTGGTCACCGGAAGAGTTTCGGGGTTTATCGGTAACGTACCGGGACCACCGGGAGGGTCCCGGGGGTCCACCAAGTGGGGCCACCAGCCCCAAAAGGTTGCGTGGGCCAAGTGTGGGAGGGGACCAGCCCTAGGTGGGCTGGTGCGCCCCCCCCCCCACCAAGGCCCAAGGCGCAGGGAGAGTGGGAGGGGGCAAACCCTAGGTCCAGATGGGCCTTAAGGCCCACCCTAGGGGCGCCTCCCCCTCTCCCCTCTTGGCCGCCACCCCAAAACCCATCTAGGGCTGCCGCCCCTCTAGGGGTGGGAACCCTAGAGGGGGCACACCCTCCTCCCCTTCCCCTATATATATGAGGCCTAGGGGCTTCCCAAAAGACGCGATCTAATCTCTGCCTGTTGGTGCAGCCCTCCCTCTCTTTCTCCTCATATCTCGCGGTGCTTGGCGAAGCCCTGCAGGATTGCCACGCTCCTCCATCACCACCACGCCGTTGTGCTGCTGCTGGATGGAGTCTTCCTCAACCTCTCCCTCTCTCCTTGCTGGATCAAGGCGTGGGAGACGTCACCGGGCTGTACGTGTGTTGAACGCGGAGGTGCCGTCCGTTCGGCACTTGGTCATCGGTGATTTGGATCACGACGAGTACGACTCCATCAACCCCGTTCTCTTGAACGCTTCCGCTTAGCGATCTATAAGGGTATGTAGATGCACTCTCCTTCCCCTCGTTGCTGGTCTCTCCATAGATAGATCTTGGTGACACGTAGGAAAATTTTGAATTTCTGCTACGTTCCCCAACAGTCACGAAGTCCATTTCAATGTGATCAAACTTCCATTTTGGAATAGCAAGAGGTTGGAAGAGACCTTCTGGCCTTTGGTGCTCTGCCTTCACTCTTCTGCAGACATCACATTCATTAACGAATTGAGCGATCTCGCGCTTCATTCGAGTCCACCAATAAGCTTGCTTGAGGTCCTGATACATCCTCGTACTCCCAGGGTGGATGGAGAGGAGAGAATTGTGAGCCTCGTTCATGATCACTTTACGAAGTTCACCTTTGGGTACAACAATTCGATCCTCGAAGAAGAGAGTGTCCTTGTCATCAAGGCGGTAGCACTTGTACTTGGAATGACTCTTAGCAATCCTAATCTTCACCTTTTTCACCATAGCATCAAGAAGCTGGTCTTGGCGAATCTGGTCTTCTAAGGTAGGAGAGACTTGAAGGTTGGCGAGGAAACCTTGAGGAACAACTTGCATATTCAGTTTGCGGAAAGCTTCACAAAGCTCGGGTTGATAAGGTTTAAGAATCAGACTGTTGCAATACGCTTTCCTGCTCAAAGCGTCAGCGATCACATTGGCCTTGCCTGGAGTATACTCGATACTCGGATTATACTCTTGAATCATTTCGACCCATCGAGTTTACCCGAGGTTGAGATTAGGCTGAGTGAATATGTACTTGAGACTCTTGTGATCAGTGAAAATATCCACTTTTCTTCCCAATAGAAGATGTCTCCAAGTCAAAAGAGCATGCACAACTGCCGCCAACTCGAGATCATGAGTGGGGTAGTTCTTCTCATTAGGCTTCAGCTGGCGAGAGGTATAAGCAACAACTTTCTTCTCTTGCATCAAAACTGCGCCAAGACCTTGGAGAGAGGCATCACAAAAGACCTCGTACGGCTTGGATTCATCAGGCGGAGTCAAAACTGGAGCAGTGATCAACTTCTCTTTCAAAGTGTTGAAAGCAATATCACACTCCGGAGACCAAACGTACTTGACGTGCTTCTGAAGAAGATTTGAGAGAGGCTTTGTGATCTTAGAAAAGTTTTCAATGAATCTTCGGCAATAGCTTGCGAGACCGAGGAAACTGCAGAGTTGCTTCACGTTCTGAGGAGGTTCCCAATTCACAATTGCAGACACCTTCTCAGGATTCACGGCAATGCCCTTGGCAGAGATGATATGACCAAGGTAAAGAACCTCATCGAGCCAAAATTCACACTTGGAGAACTTGGCGTAGAACTGATGTTCCCTAAGCTTATCAAGCACCAAACGCAAGTGCTTGGCATGATCTTCCTTATTCTTGGAGAAAACCAGAGTGTCGTCGAGATAGACCAAAACGAAGTCATTGGTGTAGGCGTTGAAGATGAAGTTCATCATGCGAGAGAACGTCGGAGGAGCGTTGACGAGGCCAAAAGACATGACAGTGTATTCATATGAACCAAAGCTTGTCCTGAAAGCCGTCTTGGGAATATCTTGCTCACGGATACGAATCTGGTGATAACCCATACGGAGATCAAGCTTGGAGAATACTTGAGCACCTTTGAGTTGTTCGAACAACTCATTGATGTTGGGAAGTGGGTATTTGTTCTTGATGGTCTTCTTGTTCAATGGACGGTAATCAACACAAAGTCGGTCCGATCCATCCTTCTTCACAAAAAGAACACCACAACCCCACGGAGAAGAACTAGGCCGGATGAGACCCATTCTTTCTTGCTCATCGAGTTGTTTCTTCAGCTCCTTCAACTCTTCAGGTCCGAGCTTGTAAGGACGTTTGCACACAGGTTCCGTGCCAGGCTCAAGATCAATAACGAATTCAACTGGCCGGTGCGGAGGCATTCCTGGAAGCTCTTCTGGAAAGACGTCTTGATATTCGCAAACGACTGGAATTTGCGAGATAGCATCCAGTTCACCCTTCTCATTGAGAGAAAACAGACGGATGGTATTATCCCGAGCGGCAAAGACAATAACTTCCTCAGACGAATGAGTCAATTGAATCTGCCTGGATGCACAATCGAGCTGAGCCTTGTGCTTAGAAAGCCAATCCATTCCGAGAATAAGATCAATATTCGAATCACCAAGAACATTTGGAGAGGACAAGAACTTATAGTCACCCAAAGTGATAGTAACATCCGGAACACATACTCGAGATGTCATTTGACGGGCCGTAGAAACAATAGCCAACGGTTTCGACAACACTTGAGTAACAAAATCATGCTTAGATGCAAAAGGTCTCGACATGAAACAATGCGATGCACCAGTATCAAAAAGTAATTTTGCAGGAATATCATTAACAGGAAGGTTACGCATGATGACATCTGAAGAATCCTCTGCCTGAGCTGCGTTCATCAAATTGACCTTGGCATGCTTGGGATTATGCTTGACCACTGCTGTACTTGCCGATCTCACAGGAGGAGGAGGAAGACGCCTCTGGTTGAAACACTTGTTGGCATAGTGACCCTTTTCCTGGCCCTTGTTGCACGTGACCTCTGAAAGCAGATGGTGGTACGGAGCACTCGATCTTGGAGGTTGAGACGAAGACTTGTTCTGAAAGCCAGGGTTGGATGGGTGGGAAGAACCACTGCCACCTTTGCTCTTCTGCTGATACGGCTGATGGAACAGAGGAGGAGGAAGCCAATACTTCTGCTGCTTGGCCACTAGAGTAGAGGAAGAAGGAGTAGCATCTCTGACTCGCTTCCTGGAAGCATCACACCTCAACTGAGCAGCCTCTTGCTTCAGTGCCATGTTGTAGAACTCATCGTATCTCAACGGCTCAAAGAGGACAAGAGCGAGCTGAATTTCTTCTCTGAGACCACCCCTGAACTGGTATATCATGCTCTTCTCATCTGGGACGTCCTGCTTGGCAAAGCGGGCGAGCTTCTGGAATAGCTTGTTGTAGTCATAGACAGACAAAGAGCCTTGCTTCAGATTGCGGAATTCCTGACGCTTACTTTCAACCACACTTTGAGGGATGTGATGAGCTCGGAAATCTTGACGGAAATCATCCCAAGTGATCAGACGTCCACCTCTGGAATCCTTGTACTGTTGGAACCATTCTGCAGCTTGATCTTTGAGTTGGAAGGAAGCGAACTTGACGAAATCTTCAGGCCTGACGTTGCTGCACTCAAAATGCTTACCCAGATCCACAAGCCAATCGTCAGCATCGGAAGCCTCAACACAATTGCTGAACGTCTTTGGACCATTAGCAAGGAACTGGTTCAGTGTAGCAAAATGATTCTGATTGTTGCCTTGATTCCCTTGCCTGCCTTGATTGTGCTCTTGGAGGATTTGCATGATCAACTGTGTGTCTGCATTGGTTGCGGCCATCACAGCTTGCCATGCCTCCGGAGGAGGTGGAGGTGGTGGCGGATCTTGATTCTGGTTCTGACTGGTGCTCTTAGCGGGAGCCATCCTGAAGAGGTTGACCACTGTTAGCACATAGACAGATAAATGAAGCTGAAACCAACGGAATGAAAATTGCAGCATAAAGTCTTCACATCCGAACAAAATGAATGAATGCATTTCTCTTGAAGTGGTCACATATCCCTAAATTGCGAAACCACGTAGACTTAAGGTAGAAGACGCAAATCAGCAAGGTACGGCTCAAGAACGAATAATCGGTAAGAAATCCCAATCTCAAACCAATATCCATGGAAGAAGAACTAGAGCTACGAGAATTCCCACCTATGAAACTCCCGAAACTTTCCGGTTATGCAATCAGGTGTTGGGGATACAGGGGAAGCATAATATCTCACCCAAATCTAGCAAATCCTACATCCAGCTGTATCCATCCTTTAACACATAACCAAGAAACATTCGGAAACCATCTACCTCAACCTTCGAAAAGCATCCATTATACAAGTTATGGCGATACTCCCGAACTCCCGCCCCAGTACTGGGTGGCGTCGAGGTTATCTCACCAACGAACTGCATAAAAGAGATTTTCGATGTCGGCGAACATATCTCAAGTATTCCAGAATTGCAACGATAAAATTATGATGACAACACCTCAGAGCTCAACTCCCCGGGACACTTCCACTAAACCCCTGACAGGAGGCACCAAGACAATGTTCTCGTCATAAGCCATCGGAACGATTCCAAGATACTCGCATGATCCTAAATTTTTTTTAGTGAAATTTGCGAAGAGAAGAGTCAAAACTCTACGTCAGGATGCCTTACCAGAGCGATGAGGAGACTGGGAAGTAAAAAGAATTCCTAAGCTCTCCGATATATAATTCCTAAATGACTCAAAACATTTTTCTAGACACAACTCGGCTGCTAAAAACGATCAAGCAATGGGGCTCCTAAGGTCGGGCAAGGCTCTGATTACCAACTTGTAACGCCCTCGATGCGGCTATAGCTCCCACGTGTCGAGGCACGACTTAGAGACATAACCGCATTGAAAGCAATGTCGCAAGTTAGGCAATCATCACAACATCCCATGTAATATATAGAATAAAAGGGGAGATACATAGTTGGCTTACACTCGCCATGTCACATCAAAGAACATAAATAACATACATCATCCAAGCACTCATGGCCCGACTACGGCGCCAAAATAGAAGAAAACCCAACATGCGACACGGTCCCGATCAAACCCCAACTGGGCACCACTACTGATCATCAGGAAAAGAGACATAGTAACGCTGAGAGTCCTTGTCGAACTCCCACTTGAGATCGTATGCGTCACCTGGAGCGGAATCACCTGGACCTGCATCTGGAATTATAGTATCTGTGAGCCACGAGGACTCAGCAATCTCGCACCCTCGCGATCAAAACTATTTAAGCTTATAGGAAGGGGTAAGGCAAATATGTGTGGAGCTGCAGCAAGCAACTATCATATATGGTGGCTAACTTATACGCAAAAGAAAGCGAGAAGAGGAGGCAAAGCGCGAGCGAGAATCTAGAAGAACAACCTGCGCAAGCATTACTCCAACACCGTGTCCACTTCCCGGACTCCGCCGAGAAGGGGCCATCACGGTAACACACACGGTTGATTCATTTTAATTAAGTTTATGTTCAAGTTATCTACAACCGGACATTAACAAATTCCCATCTGCCCATAACCGCAGGCACGGCTTTCGAAAGTTCAATCCCTGCAGGGGAGTCCCAACTTAGCCCATGACAAGCTCTCACGGTCAACGAAGGAATAGACATCCACCCGAGACGTTCCAATCAGACTCGGTATCTCGGTACAACAAGACATTTCGACAGGTTAAAACAAGGCCAGCAACACCACCCGAATGTGCCGACAAATCCCGATAGGAGCTGCACATATGTCGTTCTCAGGGCACACTCATATGAGCAATCCGTACAACTAAAACCAAACCTCGAGTTTCCCCTAGGGGGCGCTGCACAGGGCTCTAGTTTGGACCAACACTCATAGGAGCACTGGCCCGTTGGGGGCTAAAATAAAGATGACCCTCGGGCTCCGGAAACCCAAGGAAAAAATAGGCTAGGTGGCAAATGGTAAAACCAATGTTGGGCATTGCTGGAAAAGCTTTAATCAAGGCGAACTATCAAGGGGTTCCCATTATAGCCCAACCGTGTAAGGAACACAAAAATCCGGGAACATAACACCGATATGACGGAAACTAGGGCGGCAAGAGTGGAACAAAACACTAGGCGAGAGGCCGAGCCTTCCACCCTTTACCAAGTATATAGATGCATTAAGATAACATAGCAATATAATGATATCCCAACAAGTAAGTAAATGTTCCAACAAGGAACGGCTCCAATCTACACCTGCAACTAGCAACGCTATAAGAGGGGCTGAGCAAAGCGGTAACATAGCCAATCAACGGTTTGCTAGGACATGGTGGGTTAGAGGTTCAACATGGCAATTGGGAGGCTAACAAGCAAAAGGTTGGCATCATAGCATTGGCATAGCAAAAGAGCGAGCAAACTAGCATAGCAAAGATAGTAGTGATTTCGAGGGTATGATCATCTTGCCTGCAAAGCTGTCAGAGTTGACTGGATCCTCAAAAGCAAACTCAATGGGCTCCTCGTTAGCGAACTCGTCTCCCGGCTCTACTCAAACAAGACAAACAAGCAACAAGGATACAATTAACCACGTGCAAACTCAGACAATAAGATGCAATGATGGTATGCTATGCGGGATGCGATGCGGGATGCAGAATGCAATATATGACAGGAAATGCATGAACCTGGCCTCAACTTGGAAAAACCAAGTGTGCCACTGGAAAGATGGGATGAAATCGCTTGAAAACGATATAAAGAACGTTAGAATCGGAGTTACGGTTTGGAAATGGCAAGCGATTTAAGAATGACACCGGTCTGCGATTTACAGCAAGTAGGCATCTAAATGCAATGAGATGAACATGCTACAGCACCCAAACATGACAACAAAATACATGGCAGGGAAGCATTCAAAATGCTTAACAAAAGACTAGCACTGAGCCACGGCCAATTCATCCATTATGAGGTTCAAACAAGCATGGCAAAAACGCAAATGCAAAACAGATTTCAGACTTAGTGAAATTAACACTTGTCTGAAGTTTCAGATCATGAAGCCCTCTTCGGAGCAGCAAAGCAACATGCTACAGGACCTGATTAAGACAAATAAGAACATGGCATGGAGCTACTCAACAAGCTTAACAAAAGACCCTAAGTGACCTGGGGCCAAAAGGGATCAAAAAATATACTAACGAGCACACGAACATAGCTAAAACATAATCAGTTTTCAGACTTAGTGAAAACTGAGACATGCTGAAATATAACTCACGAAGGCATGTAAACGAGCTCGATGCACTCACCACGGTGCAAGTCATGGCAAGACAAGCATACATCCATTAAGAGGGCACAAAATTCTAGCTATACATGGCAAGAACAATGGCATAGCATGCACGGATCAACTACAATAGCATCGGCAAAATCGCAGACGAGTTGATGATCTGCCCAGATTCACAATGAAGCAAAAGTAGAGCTCGATTGACTCAAGCTAGGGTGCTCCATAATTGCAAGTAAAGACATGGATGGATAGAGCATAACAAGATTAACAAAACTCCTTTACTAATCATCCTCAAAAGAGGCACGGATCACTAGGAAACAGCATGAACATATGGCATCATGAACTAAATAATCCCAGACTTAGTGAAATTACTAAGTCCCTGAAAACAGATTTACCGGGTGCCTCACTTTGCAAGCTTGCACAAGTCACCACACACATCCTAAAAATGCATGGGTTGCACCTATGGAAAGATAACAAGATTCTTAACAAAACATATGAAGGACTCACAGGCATGTCATGCACACAACAATCATGGCAAAAATGACAAAAGTCTAAGATGAACTAGCAGATCTGACAATTAACTCATGAAGCCTCCTTCTAACAGCATTTCGGGCATCAAGATGAACTCAAATGAAAATGATGCAATGGAATGAAATGATGTACTCATCGAGGCGAACATTTTGACATACTATATGTCCAAAACAGAGCTACGGATGCGGAGATATGGCAGGTCAAAGTTTGCACAAAAATTAGGGTTAGAGAGACAAAAGTCAACCGAAAAAAACAGATCTCAGATCTGCATGCTTTACGAGGATCGCCGAGGTCCCTGTTGACCGGTGTCGAAGCGCTCGCCGGAGATGGGAGGAAGAGGCGGCAGGCAGCGGTGGTCGTGGCCGGAGCGGTGAGGCGGCCGGAGGCGGGCGGCGGAGGCGTGCGGCTGGCGGGGCCACCCAGGCGAGGCGCGGCGGATCCGGCCGGCGGCCGACGCCGGCGGAGGCGCGGGCTCCTGGAGCCAAGGGGCGGCGCGGGAGAAAGGAAGCGGGCGGCGACGACCCGGGCTGGGAGGGCCGGATCTGGGCCTCCCAGGCCCGCACGGGAGAGGCGGCGGGGTAGACCAGGTGGCGGCGCGCGGCTGGTGGAGGGCGGCAGCCGGCTGACGTGGCGAAGCCCGATTGGCCCGAGCGAGGTGGCAGCGGCGGCTGGACACGTCCGGCGCGGCGTGGACGCGTCCGGCGGCGCGAGAGGAGGAGTTTTAGGGTCTCGGGGAGAGGGAGAGATTCGAAATTCGGAGGGTCCTATTTATAGGCATAAGTGGAGCTAGGAGAGTCCAAATGAGGAGCGGTTTTCAGCCACGCGATCGTGATCGAATGCTCTAGATGATGGAGCAGAGTTTGGTGGGTTTTGGGCCAAATTGTAGGGGTGTTGGGCTGCAACACACAAGAGGCCTTTTCGGTCCCTCGGTTAACCGTTGGAGTATCGAACGAAGTCCAAATGATACGAAACTTGACAGGCGGTCTACCGGTAGTAAACCAAGGCCGCTTGGCAAGTCTCGGTCCAATCCGGAAATGTTTAATCCCCACACACGAAAGAAAGGTAGAAATGACCACCGGAGGAGAACGAAGCGCCGGAATGCAAAACGGACAACGGGGAAAATGCTCGGATGCATGAGATGAACACGTATGCAAATGCAATGCACATGATGACATGATATGAGATGCCTGACAACGAAAACAACACACGGAGACAAAGACCCGAACTCGAGAAATAAATATAACTTAACGCCGGAAACAGCAAGAGTTGGAGTACAAATTGGGAAAGTTATATCTGGGGCGTTACAAAACTTCCCGGTTAAATCTCGACCAGAACGGCTCAAACACCGTTATGAGAAGAAGGCACCAAAGCCGGCTACCCCCGGTGTTTGAGGCAAGGAATCTTGTCAATACACCTGGGGCAGGAACAAGCAACCCTGCCGGCATGACCCAGGTCGCTGAGGCGCCCGTGGCCAGGGCGGCGGCTCGACTGCGTGTAACAGACCCGCCTCATTTGAACTTAAACCCGCCTTAGCAGGTGTCAACACCGCCGGGTCATTTTTCCAGCCCCCTGGATAATATGATTGTCGCGGCTTCGCAGTTGGCGGCTCTTCGAGTAGAAGGCGAGTCTCCTGCGGTGGTTGAAGCCCGGAAGGCTATGGAGCTTCTCCAGACAGCGACGACTCAGCAGGCGACTTACTCATACAGCCGTGATCAAATTCATTCAACTCCTCGTCAGAGTCAGAGTTATAGCTGGTGTATTGAATCGTTGGCAGTTTCCAGAAGTGAGCGGCACCGTAACCTGCCCCATGGGCATAACCTGCCGCGTGATGATAACAATGTTCAGGCCTTATTGGATCAGGCCAGGGCACGTCAAGAGGCGGAGTTGGCGGCTTAGTTAGCGGCTCATCAACAGCTCCAGCGTAACCCTTTAGCGTCTGTAGAAGCCGGGATGACTTCTAGGACAGTGGGTGTGCCATGCTTAGCACCGGCTGTTCGCAATGAGCGGTTGCCTAAGAATTTCAAAGGTCCCCAAAAGGTGGCCAATTACACAGCTGATCAACCTCCTGAAGCCTGGATTGAGAGCTACGAGTTGGCTATCGAGATGTTAGATGTCAATGACGTTGTGTGCGCCAAGTACTTCACCATGATGTTGGATGGGCCGTCTCGAACCTGGTTGAAGGGATTGCCCCTTAATTCTATCAATTCACGGGCAGAGTTGAAAGCATGTTTTATTCAGAATTTCAAAGACATGTGCAAACAACCTCTATTGATTATCGACTTAGACGCCTGTGTCCAGCGCGAGGATGAGACGGCCCACCATTGGGTCTGACGGGTTTATGCCATTATCCACTCATCGGATAGCATCAACACCGGCTATGTTGTCTTAATTCTGGAGAAGAATTGTCGTTTCACCCCTCTCAAGCAAAAATTAGGGCGGCTCAAACGTCACTGCAATGACATGGGGGAGCTCATGGCAGCTCTCATCAAATACGCCGATTCTGACAATACTAAGGACCCTGAGTCTGATGAGGAGAAGTCTAACAAGGGGAAGAAAAATGGCAATGGAAAAGGGCAACAGTCAAACATGACAGGCAGGGCCGGCCCTGAGGGGGGCAAGGGGCGGCCGCCCCGGGCCCCCATGGTCCAGGGGCCCCCAGGTCGCACATATCCCATGGGCCTGAGAAGAAGGGACGCTAAACAGTCAAGTATTAGACCCGATTGATTAGTACGCAGCCGCAAGGGCCTAGCAGTGTAGCGAATCCACGATTATCGCAAGAAGTTTGCTGTAATTGCCAGTTTCCTTATGAGGCTGGGCCGTAATGACGCCTATCCCAGGCTCCAGGTAGCAAGATGAGTTGCTGGCACACTGGACGAACCGCCGCCAGGGTGCAGTACTGCGACAAACTCGGCTCCGCTCTCTGGTTTCCACTCGATGCCCATGGACGTCGTCGAGCGCCTCCGGCCGGAGCCAGATGCAAATTCAGATCGTGTATCATTGAGATAAGATCTGACCGATCTGAGGTACTCGTATATCATATCTTTAATTTATCACTTCCTATGTTCTATCTACATATCTATCTATCAATAGATTCAAGTTCGCTCATCTGTTGCATTGTGTTGTTTGATGTGATTTGCTCCATCAGTAGATCGTGACGCATCTCATAAGATTCACAAAGATAGGACTAGAAGAGTACCATAATTCCTGCACTGACCTAAACTGTTATGAGCACAGCATGGACCGCAGGCCGTCCTGCTATATTAGCGTTCTATGTGTATGGTATAGATTTTTTCAATCTTGATCTATTCTAATTAAGTAATTTATCTCTGTATACGTCATGCATATATATATAGCTTGCACTGTTCAATCTTTGATGCAAATTTTTAGCGCTTTGTGTTACCATGAAGATTAAAAAGTAGTATGTGTGTAGATTCCAACAGCGACACACTATTTGTATTTTTTCTCCCTCTTAATATATAGGCAGCTCAGCTGCAATTATATAAAAAAAGTATTGCAAAGAAGTTTTTGACCATAAATTAGAACAACCAAATGTGGATTATATGTAATAAAAAACAAACCATTGAATTTGTATTGGAAAGAAGTTTTTGATGATAAGAAATTCAGTGATATAAATTAATTGCAATGGGGGGAATATATGAAGGGGCCTTGAGATAAAAAAATTCACTAGTAAAAATTCGTTGCAATGGGGGGAGTATATGAAAGGGCCCTAAGTTTTAGGTTTGCCCCGGGCCCCCAAAATCTCAGGACCGGCCCTGATGACAGGTCATAACCAAGGTAGTAATGGTAAGCGCAAGCAGCCTGACGGCGAGTCAGATTTTGTGGCTAATACTAATGCACAGAATAACGATCGACGTTGGAAGGGTAAGCCATTTCCTCGGACGGGAGGATCAAGGTTCAACCTTGAAGCGATGTTGAACCAGCCCTGCCCAAAGCACAGCTACCAAGATAGACCGTCGACTCACCTGTGGGAAGATTGTTTTATCATGAAGGAATATAAGAATTTTGTCTCTCACCAGGACCACAATAATAATAAAGGCCCGCATGATAGGTCAAGATCCGGCTCACACAGGCCCGGCTTTGGAGGTGGCGGCTTAAATTCTAGTTTTCAAGGCCAGTGCAATCAGGGTAATTATAATCAGCAACCCAATCAGGGGAATCAACAACAACAGTTAGGGTATCAGAGTAATCCAAAGTAGCTGAATAGTGGCCAATATTATGTTTTCACCACAAGCCTTTGCAAGCGAGATTATAAGGTTCATAAACGAGCGGTGAGCACGGTTGAGCCGACGATCCCTCGATACTTACAATGGTCAGAGCAGCCAATTGTATGGAGCTATGAGGATCACCCGCCCCGGATTGACAACCCGAGTCAGCTGGCTTTGGTGGTAGCTCCTCAGGTTGGAGGTTACTGTTGGGGAATGTTGCAGAAAACAAAAATTTTCCTACGGTTTCACCAAGATCCATCTATGAGTTCATGTAGCAACGAGTGATCGGATTGCATCTACATACCTTTGTAGATCACGCGCGGAAGTGTTCAAAGAATGGGGATGAGGAAGTCGTACTCGACGTGATCCAAATCACCGGAGATCCTAGCACCGAACGGACGGCACCTCCGCGTTCAACACACGTATGGTCAGCGTGACGTCTCCTCCTTCTTGATCCAGCAAGGGGGAAGGTGAGGTGAGGAAGATCCAGCAGCACGACGGCGTGGTGGTGGATGCAGGGGTCACCGCAGCAGGGCTTCGCCAAGCTCTATGTAGGAGGAGGAGGTGTTGGAGAGGGAGAGGGAGGCACCAAAGGCATGGGTGTGAAGCCCTTCCTCCCCCCAATATATATAGGGGGCCTAGGGGGGGCGGCGACCAAGGGGGGTAGAGTGCCCCCCAAGGCAAGTGGGGACCCCCCCACCCTAGGGTTTCAACCCTAGGCGCAAGGGGTGGGCCTTGGGGGGTGCACCAGCCCACTATGGGCTGGTTCCCCTCCCCACTGCAGCCCATGGGGCCCTCCGGGATAGGTGGCCCCACCCGGTGGACCCCCGGGACCCTTCCGGTGGTCCCGGTACAATACCGGTGACCCCGAAACTTGTCCCGATGGCCGAAATAGGACTTCCTATATATAATTCTTTACCTCCAGACCATTCCGGAACTCCTCGTGATGTCCGGGATCTCATCCGAGACTCCGAAAAACTTTCGGGTTACTGCATATTATATCTCTACAACCCTAGCGTCACCGAACCTTAAGTGTGTAGACCCTACGGGTTCAGGAGACATGTAGACATGACCGAGATGGCTCTCCGGTCAATAACCAATAGTGGGATCTGGATACCCATGTTGGCTCCCACATGCTCCTCGATGATCTCATCGGATGAACCACGATGTCGAGGATTCAAGCAACCCAGTATGTAATTCCCTTTGTCAATCGGTACGTTACTTGCCCGAGATTCGATCGTCGGTATCCCAATACCTCGTTCAATCTCGTTACCGGCAAGTCACTTTACTCGTACCGTAATGCATGATCCCGTGACCAGACACTTGGTCACTTTGAGCTCATTATGATGATGCATTACCGAGTGGGCCCAGAGATACCTCTCCGTCATACGGAGTGACAAATCCCAGTCTTGATCCATGTCAACCCAACAGTCACTTTCGGAGATACCCATAGTATACCTTTATAGTCACCCAGTTACGTTGTGATGTTTGGTACACCCAAAGCACTCCTACGGTATCCAGGAGTTACACGATCTCATGGTCTAAGAAAAAGATACTTGACATTAGGAAAACTCTAGCAAACGAACTATACGATCTTGTGCTATGTTTAGGATTGGGTCTTGTCCATTACATCATTATCCTAATGATGTGATCTCGTTATCAATGACATCCAATGTCCATAGTCAGGAAACCATGACTATCTGTTGATCAACGAGCTAGTCAACTAGAGGCTTACTAGGGACAGGTTGGTGTCTGTGTATTCACACATGTATTACGATTTCCAGATAACACAATTATAGCATGAATAAAAGACAATTATCATGAACAAGGAAATACAATAATAATCCTTTTATTATTGCCCCTAGGGCATATTTCCAAAGTCTCCCACTTGCACTAGAGTCAATAATCTAGTTACATTGTGATGAATCGAACACCCATGGAATTCTGGTGTTGATCATGTTTTGCTCTAGGGAGAGGTTTAGTCAACGGATCTGCTACATTCAGGTTCGTATGTACTTTACAAATATCCATGTCTCCATCTTGAACATTTTCGTGAATGGAGTTGAAGCGACGCTTGATGTGCCTGGTCTTCTTGTGAAACCTGGGCTCCTTGGCAAGTGCAATAGCTCCAGTGTTGTCACAGAAGAGTTTGATCAGCCCCGACGCATTGGGTATGACTCCTAGGTCGGTGATGAACTCCTTCACCCAAATTGCTTCATGTGCTGCCTCCGAGGCTGCCATGTACTCTGCTTCACAGGTAGATCCCACCACGACGCTCTGCTTGCAACTGCACCAGCTTACTGCCCCACCATTCAAAATATACACGTATCTGGTTTGTGAATTAGAGTCATCCAGATCTGTGTTGAAGCTAGCGTCGACGTAACCCTTTACGACGAGCTCTTCGTCACCTCCATAAACGAGAAACATTTCCTTAGTCCTTTTCAGGTACTTCAGGATATTTTTGACCGCTGTCGAGTGTTCCTTGCCAGGATTACTTTGGTACCTACCTACCAAACTTACGGCAAGGTTTACATCAAGTCTGGTACACAGCATGGCATACATAATAGAACCTATGGCTGAGGCATAGGGGATGACACTCATCTCTTCTATATCTTCTGCTGTGGTCGGACATTGAGCTGAGCTCAATTTCACACCTTGCAACACAGGCAAGAACCCCTTCTTAGACTGATCCATATTGAACCTCTTCAATATCTTATCAAGGTATGTGCTTTGTGAAAGACCTATGAGGCGTCTTGATCTATCTCTATAGATCTTGATGCCTAATATATAAGCAGCTTCTCCAAGGTCCTTCATTGAAAAACTCTTATTCAAGTAGGCCTTAATGCTGTTGAAAAGCTCTATATCATTTCCCATCAAAAGTATGTCATCCACATATAATATGAGAAATGCTACAGAGCTCCCACTCACTTTCTTGTAAACGCAGGCTTCTCCATAAGTCTGCATAAACCCAAACGCTTTGATCATCTCATCAAAGCGAATGTTCCAACTCCGAGATGCTTGCACCAGCCCATAAATCGAGCGTTGGAGCTTGCACACCTTGTCAGCATTCTTAGGATCGACAAAACCTTCCGGCTGCATCATATACAATTCTTCCTTAAGGAAACCATTAAGGAATGCCGTTTTGACGTCCATTTGCCATATCTCATAATCATAGAATGCGGCAATTGCTAACATGATTCGGACGGACTTCAGCTTCGCTACCGGTGAGAAAGTCTCATCGTAGTCAACCCCTTGAACTTGTCGATAACCCTTAGCGACAAGCCGAGCTTTATAGATGGTCACATTACCATCCGCGTCTGTCTTCTTCTTAAAGATCCATTTATTTTCTATGGCTCGCCGCTCAACGGGCAAGTCAGTCAAAGTCCATACTTCGTTTTCATACATGGATCCTATCTCGGATTTCATGGCTTCCAGCCATTTGTCGGAATCCGGGCCCGCCATCGCTTCTTCATAGTTCGAAGGTTCACCGTTGTCTAACAACATGATTTCCAAGACAGGGTTGCCGTACCACTCTGGTGCGGAACGTGTCCTTGTGGACCTACGAAGTTCAGTAGCAACTTGATCTAAAGTTTCATGATCATCATCATTAACTTCCTCTCTAGTCGGCGCAGGCACCTCAGGAACATTTTCTTGAGTTGCGCCATTTTCCGGTTCAAGAGGTAATACTTCATCAAGTTCTACTTTCCTCCCACTTACTTCTTTCGAGAGAAACTCCTTCTCTAGAAAGGATCCATTCTTGGCAACAAAGATCTTGCCTTCGGATCTGAGGTAGAAGGTATACCCAATAGTTTCTTTAGGGTATCCTATGAAGACACATTTTTCCGATTTGGGTTCGAGCTTTTCCGGTTGAAGTTTCTTGACATAAGCATCGCATCCCCAAACTTTTAGAAATGACAGCTTAGGTTTCTTCCCAAACCATAACTCATACAGTGTCGTCTCAACGGATTTTGACAGAGCCCTATTTAAAGTGAATGCGGCTGTCTCTAAAGCATAGCCCCAAAATGATACCGGTAAATCGGTAAGAGACATCATAGATCGCACCATATTCAATAGAGTGCGATTACGATGTTCGGACACACCATTACGCTGAGGTGTTCTAGGCGGCATGAGTTGTGAAACTATTCCACATTTTCTTAAGTGTGTGCCAAATTCGTGACTCAAGTATTCTTCTCCACGAAATGATCGCATGAACTTGATTTTCCTGTCACGTTGATTCTCAACCTCACTTTGAAATTCATTGAACCTTTCAAAGGTCTCAGACTTGTGTTTCATTAAGTAGACATACCCATATCTACTCAAGTCATCAGTGAGGGTGAGAACATAACGATAACCACCGCGAGCCTCAACACTCATTGGACCGCACACATCAGTATGTATGATTTCCAATAAGTTGGTTGCTCGCTCCATTGTTCCTGAGAACGGAGTCTTGGTCATTTTACCCATGAGGCATGGTTCGCATGTGTCAAATGATTCGTAATCAAGTGACTCTAAAAGTCCATCTGCATGGAGCTTCTTCATGCGTTTGACACCTATGTGACCAAGGCGGCGGTGCCACAAGTATGTGGGACTATCATCATTAACCTTACATCTTTTGGTACTCACACTATGAATATGTGTAGCATTACGCTCAAGATTCATTAAGAATAAACCATTCACCATCGGAGCATGACCATAAAACATATCTCTCACATAAATAGAACAACCATTATTCTCGGATTTAAATGAGTAGCCATCTCGAATTAAATGAGATCCTGATACAATGTTCATGCTCAAAGCTGGCACTAAATAACAATTATTGAGGTTTAAAACTAATCCCGTAGGTAAATGTAGAGGTAGCGTGCCGACGGCGATCACATTGACCTTGGAACCATTCCCGACGTGCATCGTCACCTCGTCCTTCGCCAGTCTCCGCTTATTCCGCAGCTCCTGTTTTGAGTTACAAATGTGAGCAACCACACCGGTATCAAATACCCAGGAGCTACTGCGAGTACTGGTAAGGTACACATCAATTACATGTATATCACATATGCCTTTCGTTTTGCCGGCCTTCTTGTCCGCTAAGTATTTGGGGTAGTTCCTCTTCCAGTGACCACTTTCCTTGCAATAAAAGCACTTAGTCTCGGGCTTAGGTCCATTCTTTGGCTTCTTCCCGACAGCTTGCTTGCCGGGCGCGGCAACTCCCTTGCCGTCTTTCTTGAAGATTTTCTTACCCTTGCCTTTCTTGAACTTAGTGGTTTTATTCACCATCACACTTGATGTTCCTTTTTGACTTCTACCTCTGCTGATTTCAGCATTGCAAATACTTCAGGAATGGTCTTTTCCATCCCTTGCATATTGAAGTTCATCACAAAGCTCTTGTAGCTCGGTGGAAGCGACTGAAGGATTCTGTCAATGACCGCGTCATCCGGGAGATTAACTCCCAGCTGAGTTAAGCGGTTATGTAACCCAAACATAGTGAGTATGTGCTCATTGACAGAACTATTTTCCTCCATCTTACAGCTGAAGAACTTGTCGGAGACTTCATATCTCTCGACCCGGGCATGAGCTTGAAAAACCATTTTCAGCTCTTCGAACATCTCATATGCTCCGTGTCTCTCAAAACGCTTTTGGAGCCCCGGTTCTAAGCTGTAAAGCATGCCGCACTGAACAAGGGAGTAATCATCGGTACGTGTCCGCCAAGCGTTCATAACGTCTTGTTCTGCAGGGAGAACAGGTGCGTCACCTAGCGGTGCCTGTAGGACATAATCTTTCTTGCCAGCTATGAGGATGATCCTTAGGTTCCGGACCCAGTCCGTATTGTTGCTGCCATCGTCTTTCAGCTTGGTTTTCTCTAGGAACGCGTTGAAGTTGAGGACAACGTTGGCCATTTGATCTACAATACATGTTGTAAAGATTTTAGACTAAGTTCATGATAATTAAGTTCATCCAAAAAAAATTATTCAATAAACTCCCACTCAGATAGACATCCCTCCAGTCATCTAAGTATAACATGATCCGAGTTAACTAGGCCATGTCCGATCATCACGTGAGACGGACTAGCCAACATCGTGAACATCTTCATGTTGATCGTATCTTCTATACGACTCATGCTCGACCTTTTGGTCTTCTGTGTTCCGAGGCCATGTCTGTACATGCTAGGCTCGTCAAGTCAACCTAAGTGTTTGCATGTGTAAATCTGTCTTACACCCGTTGTATGTGAACGTCGGAATCTAACACACCCGATCATCACGTGGTGCTTCGAAACAACGAACTGTCGCAACGGTGCACAGTTAGGGGAACACTTTCTTGAAATTATTATGAGGGATCATCTTATTTACTACCGTCGTTCTAAGTAAACAAGATGCAAAAACATGATAAACATCACATGCAATCAAATAATAATAGTGACATGATATGGCCAATATCACATAGCTCCTTTGATCTCCATCTTGGGGCTCCATGATCATCTTGTCACCGGCATGACACCATGATCTCCATCATCGTGTCTCCATGAAGTTGCTCGCCAACTATTACTTCTACTACTATGGCTAACATGTTTAGCAATAAAGTAAAGTAATTTACATGGCGTTTCTCAATGACACGCATGTCATACAAAAAATAAAGACAACTCCTATGGCTCCTGCCGGTTGTCATACTCATCGACATGCAAGTCGTGATTCCTATTACAATAGCATGAACATCTCATACATCACATATATATCATTCATCATTCATCACAACTTTGGCCATATCACATCACAAAACACTTGCTGCAAAAACAAGTTAGACGTCCTCTAATTGTTGTTGCAAGTTTTACATGGCTGTAATAGGGTTCTAGCAAGAACGTTTTCTTACCTACGTGAAAGCCAGAACGTGATTTGTCAACTTCTATTTACCCTTCATAAGGACCCTTTTCATCGAATCTGCTCCAACTAAAGTGGGAGAGACAGACACCCGCCAGCCACCTTATGCAACTAGTGCATGTGAGTCGGTGGAACCGGTCTCACGTAAGCGTACGTGTAAGGTTGGTCCGGGCCGCTTCATCCCACAATAACGTTGAAGCAAGATAATACTAGTAGCGGCAAGAAAGTTGACAACATCTACGCCCACAACAAATTGTGTTCTACTCGTGCAAAGAGAACTACGCATAGACCTAGCTCATGATGCCACTGTTGGGGAACGTTGCAGAAAACAAAAATTTTCCTACGGTTTCACCAAGATCCATCTATGAGTTCATCTAGAAACGAGTGATCGGATTGCATCTACATACCTTTGTAGATCACGCGCGGAAGCGTTCAAAGAACGGGGATGAGGAAGTCATACTCGACGTGATCCAAATCACCGGAGATCCTAGCGCCGAACGGATGGCACCTCCGCGTTCAACACACGTACGGTCAGCGTGACGTCACCTCCTTCTTGATCCAGCAAGGGGGAAGGAGAGGTTGAGGAGGATCCAGCAGCACGATGGCGTGGTGGTGGATGCAGGGGTCACCGCAGCAGGCTTCGCCAAGCTCTATGAAGGAGGAGAAGGTGTTGGAGAGGGAGAGGGAGGCACCAAAGGCATGGGTGTGAAGCCCTTCCTCCCCTCCAATATATATAGGGGGCCTAGGGGGGGCGCCGGCCCTAGGAGATGCAATCTCCTAGGGGGGGCAGCGGCCAAGGGGGGTAGAGTGCCCCCCAAGGCAAGTGGGGAGCCCCCCCACCCTAGGGTTTCAACCCTAGGCGCAAGGGGTGGGCCTTGAGGGGCGCACCAGCCCACTATGGGCTGGTTCCCCTCCCCACTTCAGCCCATGGGGCCCTCCGGGATAGGTGGCCCCACCCGGTGGACCCCCGGGACCCTTCCGGTGGTCCCGGTACAATACCGGTGACCCCGAAACTTGTCCTGATGGCCGAAATAGCACTTCCTATATATAATTCTTTACCTCCGGACCATTCCGGAACTCCTCGTGATGTCCGAGATCTCATCCGGGACTCCGAACAACTTTTGGGTTACTGCATATTATATCTCTACAACCCTAGCGTCACCGAACCTTAAGTGTGTAGACCCTACGGGTTCGGGAGACATGTAGACATGACCGAGATGGCTCTCCGGTCAATAACCAACAGCGGGATCTGGATACCCATGTTGGCTCCCACATGCTCCTCGATGATCTCATTGAATGAACCACGATGTCGAGGATTCAAGCAACCCCGTATGCAATTCCCTTTGTCAATCGGTATGTTACTTGCCCGAGATTCGATCGTCGGTATCCCAATACCTCGTTCAATCTCGTTACCGGCAAGTCACTTTACTCGTACTGTAATGCATGATCCCGTGACCAGACACTTGGTCACTTTGAGCTCATTATGATGATGCATTACCGAGTGGGCCCAGAGATACCTCTCCGTCATACGGAGTGACAAATCCCAGTCTTGATCCATGTCAACCCAACAGTCACTTTCGGAGATACCCGTAGTATACCTTTTGTCACACCCTAGCTAGGTTATGCATTAGAGTGTGCATCATGTCTACTTTCATCAGAAATGGAAATGGGGAAAGCAGAACCCCCAGCACCCCCCCTTAAATCAACTAGGGTTTACTAAAAATAAATTCAATGAACCTGAAATGCCCTTGAGATATGTTCACCCTCTTTGCCTTGGGTTAGAACCCTTGGGAAAAATGGTGCATATATTTTTAGGTCAACAAAAGGGGCATTGACTTAATTCATAAATATTTGAATTGGGCATTTAAATACTAATAAATAATTCAAATGCTCAAATAATGTTGGAATTATTTTTGGGCCACTGAAATATTTCAGAAAGTGTCCATAAATATTTTCAGGATTTTATAAAATGATTTAGTATTTAAACTAAATCAAAACAGAATAGCAAAAATAGAAAACAGAATAAAAATTAGAGAGAGAAAGAGTAGGCCAGTGGGCCACTTACCTGGCGCCACCGACCGGCCCAGCACTGTAGCTGGACGGCCCAGCCCACCAGCGCCGACGCCAGTCGTCCCCTAGCTCCTGCCAGGAGGACGCCGGGCGTGTGCCCGCGGTGCGCCGGCACACGCGCGGCCACCGACGGCCACCTCCTGCTTCGGCCGCCTCCCCGACGACGCTATGGACGCCACGCACCCCCCTGGCCCTCTCATTCACTCTCCCTCGCCCTCATCTCCTCCCCTGTTTCTCTCCCGCGCGACCACCCGAACGCGCCGTCGCCGCCGTTCGCTGCTGCCGCGGCCACCGGCCACCCCTCGCCGTGCCACTGCACCCAAAAGCTCCGCCTCGACCCACCCTTCCTCCTCACCGCTCCAAGCGACGCCGGGAGCCCTGCAGTGACGCAATTGCCGTCGTCTTCACCGACGGGCACCGAAGGTCGCCGGCTCCGATTCTCCGTCTCCAGGTCGTCCCCGAGCCCACCGAGCTGCTCTACGTGCCCCCAGTGAGCTCCTGCTCCGAATCCCCCTCTTCCCCGCTCCATTTGCTCGCCATAGCCGTTACCCCCATGATGACCGAAGTGCGCCGCCGCCCGAGCTCGCCGTCGACGATGCTCCGGTGACCAAATGGTCACCCTGGAGTGTCGAACTTACTCCCCGCGATGCGTAGCACCCTCCTAGCCCCCTAGCCCCGCTCTTCTACGCACCGAAACGCGACCCCGCGCGCAACCGAACTCCGGCGGCCGCCAAAGAGCTCGCCGCCGTCAACTCCGGCCATCCTAGCTGCTGTTGCTGCCGCCACTAGATCCGCGAGAGCGCCAGCAAGCCGTAGCAACAAACCACGCTCAAAATGGAGCCCTATAGCGCATTCCCGAGCCGCTCCGCCGTCTCTGTCGTCGCCGGCGACGAGCCGTGGACCAAGTCCGGCAGGTTTGACCCGCTGACTGCTGACTGGGTGGGCCCAGTTGACCCCCTGGGTCACTGACGCGTGGGCCCCAGGCCACTAATGAACCAGGATTAGGATTAACTTAAATTAGTTAAATTAATGACCCTGACAGGCGGGACCCACTAGTCAGCCTCTCTCCCTGCCCTGTTCCACTGACGTGTGGACCCCACACGTCAGGTTTGACTGGGTCAGCCGCCTTTGACCTGCTGACGCAATGCTGTTGTCATGCTGACGCAATATATCTTTTCTGGAATTAAAATAATTCAGGGAATTCCAGAAAATACCCAAAACTTTGAAAATTCATAGAAATTCAACCATAACTCCAAATGAGACAAATTATATATGTAAAATTATCAGAAAAATTCAAGGAATCCATCTGTACCATTTTCATGCATGTTTTAACAATGTTTGTCCCCTGTTTTGGACAAAACAAATAAATGGCATTTAAATAATCATATATGGGGTTGGAAATTGAATCTTGTACTCAAACCAACTCCATTTAAACCATAGCTAGTTGCATTAGCTCAAGACACATCCATATTGCCATGTCATAGCATGCATCATATTGTTGCATATCGTCATGTGTTGATTGTGTTCGGTTGTGTTCTTCGTGGTAGGTTCTGCCTCCGAGGATATTCACGAGTATCCAACTGAAGGGCAGTATCCCGTCACCACTCCATCAGGCAAGCAACCATTGATCATTCCGATACAACCCATGTTCCCGCTCCTGCTCTTGTTTACTGCATTAAGACAACACGATTCAAACTGCTGTGTGCTACGGTAGTTGAACCCTTATCCTCTGCATGACCTGTCATTGCCACAGTAACTAGATGAAACCCTCTAGCATGTGTAGGAGTTGATTGAGCCATGTTTTGTGATTCCTACCTTGCTATGCCTGCTATGCTTAGAGTTGTGTCAGGTCTGGTTCATCTGGGTGATGGGCTAGAGTGAAATGCTTGTGCCAGTATTATGTGGGATATGTTGAACATGTTTTGGTAAAGGTATCGATGAGAGGCCATGTAGGAGTACATGGTGGGTTGTTTCATTGAAGCCGTCCCTAAGAACTGAGTTCTGTATGCGTGAATTAAGATTCAGCTACTACCACACATTGGGCCCTGAAATATGACCCCGCTCGACTTACTGACCCCTCTCGCCTCAGTCCAGGAGTTGCAACTAGTTTCTGGTGTTTGTAGGACATGTGTTGGCGGCCGTGCGTAGCGCTGACCCTAGGGGTGGGCTATGTTGCGGTAGATACACCGTGGCACGGTGTACCGAGTCACCCGTTTGGTGTCTCGGGAACCCTGTTCACATCGTTCGGGGCCGTTGAGGACACCCCGGCCGGATTTCCTTGCGGATGGAACCTGAATAGGCGATGACCCTGGACCAGAGACTTGTGAGGTTAGTCAGGTCGTGGTCTACACCCACGTTGGTTTTCGCTTGAAGTCTGCCGAGCACATTTCGTGTGCAGACGCTAAGTGGTGGAAACATGTGTGACGAATTACACCCCTGCAGGGTATAAAACTATTCGAATAGCCGCGTCCGCGGTAAAGGACTACTTGATTGCATATACAGTTCATAGACAAGTTAATGGATACTACTAAAAGACTCAAGATAAGTGTGAGTACCGAGGATGGCCCCTCGCAGGTTACGAGGGAGGATCCACGGTGGAGTATTGTGATGGTGAGTAGTGGACTCGTGTGCGAAAACTATTTTGCTAAAAGATTCCGTAGGATAGCTTAGCCAAGAGTCAAAGCTGGCTTGCTGCATAAACCCCCACCACCTTCTTGAGAATGAGCATGTACAGTAGGTTCTGATGTAAGACTTGCTGAGTACCTTTGTACTCATGTTTGCTTATTTATTGTTTTCAGACGACAACACTGCCCCCTCCGATGGGTTTTACGTAGATCTTGACGTCGACGAGTGACTAGACACCCAGGTGGTGATCCAGGCCATGGAGGGCCCTATGTAGATAGACAGGCTTCGAGAAGCCTTCTTTCCTTTTAGAGTCTGTACTCAGACTAGTTGCTTCCGCATGTGCTTGTATGACTGTATGACTTGAGTGTCGGGTCATGTGACCCCTACCTGTATGGATATGTTATGTATGGCTCCCTGGAGCCTTTAAATAAAGTACTTGAGTTGTAGAGTTTTGTTGTGATGCCATGTTGTATGTACCCATATCGAGCATATTGTATGTATGTTTGAAATGCTTGGTATGAGTGGGATCCGACAATCTAGTTGTTTGCCCTTCGCAGCCTTTCTTATGGGGAAATGTAGTCTAGTGCTCCTCGAGCCATAGTAGTCCGCTACAGCCCGGTTCACCGGAGTCCTGCTAGCCCAGCACTACTGTTCAGGACACTTGACTGGCCGGCATGTGTTTCACTTCGTCCCTATGTCTGTCCCTTCGGGGAAATGTCACGCGGTGATCTCCGGAGTCCTGTCTAGCCTGCTACAGCCCGGGATCCCCGGAGTCCTGTTAGCCCAGTGCTACAGCCCGGAATCACTCGTTGATGACCGACATGTTCGATGTGATTCATGTATGCCTGTCTCCATAGGTCTGTGCCGCTTTGGGTTCACGACTAGCCATGTCGGCCCGGGTTCTCGGTCATATGGATGCTAGCGACACTGTCATATACGCGAGCCAAAAGGCGCAAACGGTCCCGGGCCATGGTAAGGCGACACCCGTGGGATACCGTGCGTGAGGCCGCAAAGCGATATGAGGTGTTACCGGCTAGATCGATGTGGCTTAGAATCGGGGTCCTGACAGCGTTGGTATCAGAGCCGGACTGCCTGTAGGTTCGTTCAGCCAAACTGGTCGATGTCGAGTCTAGAAATGCTTTAGTTATATGTAAGGGAATTGATTGTGGGAGGGAACGTAAGGTTCTTTTTACTCCTTTACCCTATGCTTCTGATCTGAGTCATTCTCTTCTCATTCAACGTGGGTTAAGGACTAGGCTCTCTTCTTCTATCAGGTTCACGTGTTACTAATCCGTAGTAGCTCATAGGATTTTTGCTACGAGTTTTAGTCCAGTTTCTACTATTTTAGTACGTGGCTATTGAATCAGAACCTTGATATGATGCTATTGAGCGGTATTGTGAACTGTTGTGGATGTCTCAAATCTTTTTCTGAGCATTTACACCCGTTATGCTGCCCAATTTTCCCTAGGAATTCTGATGTCTTTGTCTTGTGGCTGTGCTTTCAGATGGCCAACCAGTCTCAAAACCAAGTGGTTCGCCTGACCAGGTGCCTCGACGTGCCCGGTCATACTGCTATGTTGGTCCGGGTCATGATCGAGACAGGATACCGTTGGTATCCCGAATACACTGTTGAAGAGCAGTTCCGCGACTTTTATCAAAGCCAGTATTTATGCACCGTCAGGATATTTCCTTCCTATCCTGGATCTACCGAGCCCCTTCACTGTTCCTATGGACTCGGAGTTACCATTGAGATGGCTGTGCAGGATGCTGCCTATTCCATGATGACCATCTTGCGAGTCCGGACTGGCCTGCTTCGGAACACTGACTTCCGTTACATGCCAGCTTCACTTCCGGGAGCGCAGGGGTATCTTCAGGCTATCTATGCTGACTCCACTCAGGAGGACTCATTAACTCGTACCACCGCTGAGATGCTCGAAGATAAGGACCGAGAGAATCGGGCCTTGAGGCTGGAGCTCTTCAATACCCGTGCTGATCATTGGGCCACATTGACTCGGTTTGCACCCGCGGTGCAAGCTGGATGTATGGATACCAGGGATCTGTATCCTGTGAGAGCAGCTCTGCCAGACATGGTGGATTGGCGTGATGTGGGAGGCATCACCCCACCCCTTGGTCCCCGCAGGCCACCGTTTGTTGGTCCAAGACCTTATCCTAGCCCCTATGGTCCACAGGCTCCTCAGGACCGTCTGTTTCCGGATGATCACGTTGAACTTCCAGGCTATGGAGGTGACTTCTATGAGGACTACTACGGAGCTATCTGAGTTAGTAGTAGTACCACTAGTATTGTAGTAGTTGTATCTCCACTGTCCTGTGTGACTTGTGGAATACGACTTGGTGGTGTAATCGATTCCGGAGGTGTAGACAAATAATGTATAGGGACTCGGAATGCCTCCGATGAGATGTAACGTCTACTTTCATAGTTGTACTGTAGCATGGGCTTGTACTAAACTATGTATGACGAGTATGACCGTTGGTGTATATATGGCAGTTTTATATTACCATGGCATACGAATGAGCATCTCTGCATTCCGCGTTATCCTTTACATTCTGCACTTCCCTGTTAAGTTTGAGCCATCCTTATCTAAACCGTTGTCTTGTTTTCCCTCCTAGGATGGTCAACACCCGCGGAAACCCTGCTGCCCCGGAGCAGGGGGAAGCCAATGCAGCTAGAGGTGAAAACCTGCCTCACCCGCCTTCCCTGGCCGAAGTGATGCTGGAGGCGGAAAGGAACAAGCGTGAGACCAACCGCCTGCTGGAGCGGATTGAGCAGAACACTGCACGCCACCCACGAAATGCCTTGGTGTCAATCAACGACTTCATCAAGCTGTACCCACCAAAGTTTAACCATTCCGTCGAGCCCCTCGACGCGGATGATTGGCTTCGCAGCATCACCCACAAGCTACGTTCTGCCAACGTAGCTGAAGCCGACAAGGTTACCTATGCTGCTTATCATCTCGAGGGCCCCGCTAGCCATTGGTGGGAAAACTACGAAGCTATGCGCCCGGTCGGCCAAATCACTACCTGGGCTGAGTTCAGCGAGGCTTTCCGTGAGCATCACATTCTGGAAGGTCTCATGGATCGCAAGAGGGAGGAGTTCTGCAACTTCACCCAAGGAAGGCTGACTGTGGATGCATATAGCCGAGAATTTGGGAACCTGGCACGCTATGCTCCTGAAGAGGTTTCTACTGACGCCAAGAAGCAAGCAAGGTTCCGTAAGGGACTTAGCCCTGAGCTTCGCCGCGATCTCCGTCTGCACGAGTGCACATCCTTCCAGAAGTTGGTCAATAAAGCTATCAGTGCTGAGACAGGCCAGACTGATTATGACGCTTCACGCAAGCATTCTCGTGATTTTGGGTCTTCATCCGGCTCTGGAGCTCAGAAGCGCCGGGTGTGGATTCCAAGCACCGCACTGCCACCCAGATTCACCCCGAGGCCATCCTTTGAGGCGCCTCGTCCCAACCAGCAAATTGCACCATCCAAGCCCTATGGTGGCCCCGCTGCTAATGTTGCTCCACGCCCCACTGTGGTAACATGCTTCAAGTGTGGAGAACCGGGTCACTATAGTCGAGAGTGTCCCCAGAACAACCCCCATCAAGCTGGAAAGTCCGTTGGCCGTGGTAAGCCCGCGGGAAAGACTTTCTACGCCAAGCCGGCCACTACTGCACGTGGCCATGTCAACTACGTCTCAGCCGAAGAGGCTCATGAGGATCCCAACGTCGTCCTTGGTACGCTCCTTGTTAACTGCCATCCGGCATCTGTTCTTTTCGATACTGGAGCATCTCATTCATTCATATCCGAGAATTATGCTCGGTTGCATAACACGACATTCTGTGACATGCCCACTTCCATGGTAATTCAAACTCCGGGTTCCAAATGGCAAACTTCTAGGGTAAGCCATGGGAACGAAATTCTTGTCGATAGGCTTGTCTTCCTTGCATATTTAATAGCTCTCAAGTCCTCCGACATAAACATCATCTTGGGTATGGACTGGATGTTGGCTCATTACGCCAAGATCGATTGTGCCACTAGAACCGTTCAACTTACTCATCCCTCGGGCAAGACAGTTAATGTCTTAACTCGAGTGGCCAAGCGCCAACTTTACTCTCTCAATGCCAACCCTCTTCCAGACCTTGAGGACGTTCCGGTAGTCCGAGACTTCCCGGATGTGTTTCCGGAAGAACTGCCAGGTGTTCCACCTGACCGGGATGTCGAGTTTGTGATAGACCTTGTTCCAGGAACCGTTCCAATTGCTAGAAGACCCTACAAGATGGCACCCTTAGAACTAGCCGAGCTTAAGAACCAACTCGATGAGTCCTTGAACAAAGGGTTCATCCGTCCTAGCTCCTCTCCTTGGGCTTGCCCCGTCCTCTTCGTCAAGAAGAAGGATGGAACGGATCGAATGGTTGTGGATTACCGACCTGTCAATCTGGTCACCATCAAGAACAAATACCCGCTTCCCAGGATCAACGACCTGTACGATCAGCTCGCTGGATCCTCAGTCTTCTCCAAGATGGATTTGAGGTTGGGCTACCATCAAATCAAAATCAGAAACGGGGACATTCCCAAAACGGCTTTTGTCACTCGTTATGGCCAATACGAATACACCGTCATTTCCTTCGGTTTAACCAATGCCCCGGCCACTTTCTCCCGGTTAATGAACTCGGTTTTCATGGAGTACTTGGACAAATTCGTCGTAGTATACCTCGATGACATACTCATCTACTCCAAAAATGAAGAGGAACATGCCGAACATCTAAGACTGGTATTGATGAAACTTCGAGAGCATCGCCTTTATGCCAAATTCTCCAAGTGTGAATTTTGGTTGTCAGAAGTGACCTATCTAGGCCATGTAATCTCTGGTAAGGGTATTGCTGTCAATCCCGAGCGAGTTCAAGCCGTCCTTGATTGGACTCCACCTGTTTCGGTCAAGCAAGTTCGGAGTTTCCTTGGCCTAGCGAGCTATTGCCGCCGCTTCGTCGAGAATTTCTCCAAGGTTGCTAAACCTCTAACTGAACTCCTCAAGAAAGATAAAAAGTTCGAGTGGACTCCACAGTGCGAGTTCAGTTTTCAGGAACTAAAAAGACGCTTGACATCTGCTCCCGTACTGGTACCACCAGATTTCTCCAAGGACTTTATTATCTATTGCGACGCCTCGCGACAAGGACTAGGTTGCATACTCATGCAGGATCGTCAGGTAATTGCCTATGCCTCACGGCAATTACACCCACATGAGGAAAATTATCCCACACATGATCTAGAGCTTGCAGCTGTAGTCCATGCACTCAAAACCTGGCGACATTACCTTCTCGGTAATCGTTGCGAGATCTTCACCGATCACCAAAGCTTGAAATATATCTTCACCCAACCAGATTTGAATCTCAGGCAAAGACGTTGGGTCGAATTGATCTCGGATTACGACTTAGGAATAACTTACACCCCTGGCAAAGCCAATGTCATGGCTGATGCACTAAGTCGTAAGTCCTACTGTAACAACCTGACGTTACAACAAAGTCAACCACTTCTCCATGAGGAATTTCGTAAGCTTAATCTTCACATTGTTCCTCAAGGATTCCTGTCTACCCTGGTGGCAAAACCTACCCTTATGGATCAAATCATAGCTGCCCAAAAGCGTGATAAGGGCATATCCCAGATTAAGGAAAACATTGCTAGCGGAGTAGCTAAATGTTTTTCCATGGATGAGCAAGGTGCTGTCTTCTTTGAGAACCGCCTGGTGGTTCCCAAGAACCAACATCTACGCCAGATGATCCTTAAGGAAGCTCATGAATCCCCTCTCACCATTCATCCCGGTAGTACTAAAATGTATCAAGACCTACGCCAGAGGTTTTGGTGGACTAGGATGAAGAGAGAAATTGCTCAATACATTGCTAATTGCGACGTTTGTCGTCGTGTTAAAGCAGAGCATCAACGGCCTGCTGGCACCCTTCAACCTTTGGCTATTCCTGAATGGAAATGGGACAAAATCAGTATGGATTTCATCACTGGGTTTCCCAGGACCAAGAGGGGGAATAATGCCATCTTCGTCGTGATCGACCGTCTTTCCAAAGTAGCCCATTTTCTACCTGTTCGAGAGAGTATCACCGCTAGCCAGCTAGCTGACTTATACATCTCCCGAATAGTGTCTCTTCATGGTGTCCCATTGGAAATTAACTCAGACCGTGGAAGTCTCTTCACCTCTCGATTTTGGGAAAGTTTCCAAAATGCTATGGGAACTCATCTCTCCTTTAGCACCGCCTTCCATCCTCAATCAAGTGGTCAAGTAGAGCGAGTAAATCAAATTCTGGAGGATATGCTCCGAGCTTCTGTTATCTCGTTCGGAATGAGTTGGGAGAAATGCCTTCCATTCGCGGAGTTTGCCTATAACAATAGCTATCAAGCTAGTTTGGGAAAGGCTCCCTTTGAAGTTCTCTATGGACGAAAATGTCGAACGCCTCTTAACTGGTCAGAAACCGGGGAAAGACAACTCTTTGGCCCGGATATGATTCAGGAAGCAGAAGAGCAGGTTCGCGTTATTCGTGAGAAATTGAAAACGGCCCAATCTCGCCAAAAGAGTCAATATGATCGTAAGCATAAGCCTATGACATTTGAAATTGACGAGAAAGCTTACCTTCGGGTTACCCCGTTAAAAGGAACCCATCGCTTCGGTATCAAAGGCAAATTGGCTCCTCGTTACATTGGACCTTTTCGCATTCTTGCCAAACGAGGAGAAGTTGCCTACCAATTGGAACTACCTCCGCATCTTTCCAGAGTTCACGACGTCTTCCACGTTTCGCAACTCAGGCGTTGCTTCGCGGATCCTATCCGTGGAGTGGACCACGAAACGCTTGATTTACAAGATAACCTTTCTTATCGGGAATACCCCGTTCGTATCCTTGATCAAGCCGAGCGTACCACTCGACGTCATAATATCAAGTTTCTCAAGGTTCAATGGTCACACCATTCCGAGGAAGAAGCCACTTGGGAAAGGGAGGATCGTCTTCGACTCGAGTACCCCGCCTTCTTCCCAGATGATCCTAAATCTCGGGACGAGATTCTATTGAGTGGGGGTGAGTTGTCACACCCTAGCTAGGTTATGCATTAGAGTGTGCATCATGTCTACTTTCATCAGAAATGGAAATGGGGAAAGCAGAACCCCCAGCACCCCCCCTTAAATCAACTAGGGTTTACTAAAAATAAATTCAATGAACCTGAAATGCCCTTCAGATATGTTCACCCTCTTTGCCTTGGGTTAGAACCCTTGGGAAAAATGGTGCATATATTTTTAGGTCAACAAAAGGGGCATTGACTTAATTCATAAATATTTGAATTGGGCATTTAAATACTAATAAATAATTCAAATGCTCAAATAATGTTGGAATTATTTTTGGGCCACTGAAATATTTCAGAAAGTGTCCATAAATATTTTCAGGATTTTATAAAATGATTTAGTATTTAAACTAAATCAAAACAGAATAGCAAAAATAGAAAACAGAATAAAAATTAGAGAGAGAAAGAGTAGGCCAGTGGGCCACTTACCTGGCGCCACCGACCGGCCCAGCACTGTAGCTGGACGGCCCAGCCCACCAGCGCCGACGCCAGTCGTCCCCTAGCTCCTGCCAGGAGGACGCCGGGCGTGTGCCCGCGGTGCGCCGGCACGCGCGCGGCCACCGACGGCCACCTCCTGCTTCGGCCGCCTCCCCGACGACGCTATGGACGCCACGCACCCCCCTGGCCCTCTCATTCACTCTCCCTCGCCCTCATCTCCTCCCCTGTTTCTCTCCCGCGCGACCACCCGAACGCGCCGTCGCCGCCGTTCGCTGCTGCCGCGGCCACCGGCCACCCCTCGCCGTGCCACTGCACCCAAAAGCTCCGCCTCGACCCACCCTTCCTCCTCACCGCTCCAAGCGACGCCGGGAGCCCTGCAGTGACGCAATTGCCGTCGTCTTCACCGACGGGCACCGAAGGTCGCCGGCTCCGATTCTCCGTCTCCAGGTCGTCCCCGAGCCCACCGAGCTGCTCTACGTGCCCCCAGTGAGCTCCTGCTCCGAATCCCCCTCTTCCCCGCTCCATTTGCTCGCCATAGCCGTTACCCCCATGATGAACGAAGTGCGCCGCCGCCCGAGCTCGCCGTCGACGATGCTCCGGTGACCAAATGGTCACCCTGGAGTGTCGAACTTACTCCCCGCGATGCGTAGCACCCTCCTAGCCCCCTAGCCCCGCTCTTCTACGCACCGAAACGCGACCCCGCGCGCAACCGAACTCCGGCGGCCGCCAAAGAGCTCGCCGCCGTCAACTCCGGCCATCCTAGCTGCTGCTGCTGCCGCCACTAGATCCGCGAGAGCGCCAGCAAGCCGTAGCAACAAACCATGCTCAAAATGGAGCCCTATAGCGCATTCCCGAGCCGCTCCGCCATCTCTGTCGTCGCCGGCGACGAGCCGTGGACCAAGTCCGGCAGGTTTGACCCGCTGACTGCTGACTGGGTGGGCCCAGTTGACCCCCTGGGTCACTGACGCGTGGGCCCCAGGCCACTAATGAACCAGGATTAGGATTAACTTAAATTAGTTAAATTAATGACCCTGACAGGCGGGACCCACTAGTCAGCCTCTCTCCCTGCCTTGTTCCACTGACGTGTGGACCCCACACGTCAGGTTTGACTGGGTCAGCCGCCTTTGACCTGCTGACGCAATGCTGTTGTCATGCTGACGCAATATATCTTTTCTGGAATTAAAATAATTCAGGGAATTCCAGAAAATACCCAAAACTTTGAAAATTCATAGAAATTCAACCATAACTCCAAATGAGACAAATTATATATGTAAAATTATCAGAAAAATTCAAGGAATCAATCTGTACCATTTTCATGCATGTTTTAACAATGTTTGTCCCCTGTTTTGGACAAAACAAATAAATGGCATTTAAATAATCATATATGGGGTTGGAAATTGAATCTTGTACTCAAACCAACTCCATTTAAACCATAGCTAGTTGCATTAGCTCAAGACACATCCATATTGCCATGTCATAGCATGCATCATATTGTTGCATATCGTCATGTGTTGATTGTGTTCGGTTGTGTTCTTCGTGGTAGGTTCTGCCTCCGAGGATATTCACGAGTATCCAACTGAAGGGCAGTATCCCGTCACCACTCCATCAGGCAAGCAACCATTGATCATTCCGATACAACCCATGTTCCCGCTCCTGCTCTTGTTTACTGCATTAAGACAACACGATTCAAACTGCTGTGTGCTACGGTAGTTGAACCCTTATCCTCTGCATGACCTGTCATTGCCACAGTAACTAGATGAAACCCTCTAGCATGTGTAGGAGTTGATTGAGCCATGTTTTGTGATTCCTACCTTGCTATGCCTGCTATGCTTAGAGTTGTGTCAGGTCTGGTTCATCTGGGTGATGGGCTAGAGTGAAATGCTTGTGCCAGTATTATGTGGGATATGTTGAACATGTTTTGGTAAAGGTATCGATGAGAGGCCATGTAGGAGTACATGGTGGGTTGTTTCATTGAAGCCGTCCCTAAGAACTGAGTTCTGTATGCGTGAATTAAGATTCAGCTACTACCACACATTGGGCCCTGAAATATGACCCCGCTCGACTTACTGACCCCTCTCGCCTCAGTCCAGGAGTTGCAACTAGTTTCTGGTGTTTGTAGGACATGTGTTGGCGGCCGTGCGTAGCGCTGACCCTAGGGGTGGGCTATGTTGCGGTAGATACACCGTGGCACGGTGTACCGAGTCACCCGTTTGGTGTCTCGGGAACCCTGTTCACATCGTTCGGGGCCGTTGAGGACACCCCGGCCGGATTTCCTTGCGGATGGAACCTGAATAGGCGATGACCCTGGACTAGAGACTTGTGAGGTTAGTCAGGTCGTGGTCTACACCCACGTCGGTTTTCGCTTGAAGTCTGCCGAGCACATTTCGTGTGCAGACGCGAAGTGGTGGAAACATGTGTGACGAAGTACACCCCTGCAGGGTATAAAACTATTCGAATAGCCGCGTCCGCGGTAAAGGACTACTTGATTGCATATACAGTTCATAGACAAGTTAATGGATACTACTAAAAGACTCAAGATAAGTGTGAGTACCGAGGATGGCCCCTCGCAGGTTACGAGGGAGGATCCACGGTGGAGTATTGTGATGGTGAGTAGTGGACTCGTGTGCGAAAACTATTTTGCTAAAAGATTCCGTAGGATAGCTTAGCCAAGAGTCAAAGCTGGCTTGCTGCATAAACCCCCACCACCTTCTTGAGAATGAGCATGTACAGTAGGTTCTGATGTAAGACTTGCTGAGTACCTTTGTACTCATGTTTGCTTATTTATTGTTTTCAGACGACAACACTGCCCCATCCGATGGGTTTTACGTAGATCTTGACGTCGACGAGTGACTAGACACCCAGGTGGTGATCCAGGCCATGGAGGGCCCTATGTAGATAGACAGGCTTCGAGAAGCCTTCTTTCCTTTTAGAGTCTGTACTCAGACTAGTTGCTTCCGCATGTGCTTGTATGACTGTATGACTTGAGTGTCGGGTCATGTGACCCCTACCTGTATGGATATGTTATGTATGGCTCCCTGGAGCCTTTAAATAAAGTACTTGAGTTGTAGAGTTTTGTTGTGATGCCATGTTGTATGTACCCATATCGAGCATATTGTATGTATGTTTGAAATGCTTGGTATGAGTGGGATCCGACAATCTAGTTGTTTGCCCTTCGCAGCCTTTCTTATGGGGAAATGTAGTCTAGTGCTCCTCGAGCCATAGTAGTCCGCTACAGCCCGGTTCACCGGAGTCCTGCTAGCCCAGCACTACTGTTCAGGACACTTGACTGGCCGGCATGTGTTTCACTTCGTCCCTATGTCTGTCCCTTCGGGGAAATGTCACGCGGTGATCTCCGGAGTCCTGTCTAGCCTGTTACAGCCCGGGATCCCCGGAGTCCTGTTAGCCCAGTGCTACAGCCCGGAATCACTCGTTGATGACCGACATGTTCGATGTGATTCATGTATGCCTGTCTCCATAGGTCTGTGCCGCTTTGGGTTCACGACTAGCCATGTCGGCCCGGGTTCTCGGTCATATGGATGCTAGCGACACTGTCATATACGTGAGCCAAAAGGCGCAAACGGTCCCGGGCCATGGTAAGGCGACACCCGTGGGATACCGTGCGTGAGGCCGCAAAGCGATATGAGGTGTTACCGGCTAGATCGATGTGGCTTAGAATCGGGGTCCTGACAAAACTTGTCATCATGATTTTAGTTTTCAATTGTATTATGCCTCACATGGTAATTATTATGCTGAGTTTTCTCCCACTATTACTCATGAGAAGAAATTCGCTTATGTGGAGAGTAGTAAATTTTCTATGCTTGTAGATCATGAAAATAATGCTTTAGGTGCTGGTTATATTGTTGAATTCATTCATGATGCTACTGAAAATTATTATGAGGGAGGAATATATGCTTGTAGGAATTGCAATAATACCAAGTTTCCTCTCTATGTGCTTAAAGTTTTGAAGTTATGCTTGTTTTACCTTCCTATGCTAGTTGATTATTGTTCCCACAAGTTGTTTGATCACAAAACCCCTATGCATAGGAAGTGGGTTAGACTTAAATGTGCTAGTCATATTCTTCATGATGCTCTCGTTATGTTACAATTCTTATCCTTTATGTGAGCATCATTGAAATCATGATGCCTAGCTAGGGGCGTTAAACGATAGCGCTTGTTGGGAGGCAACCCAATATTATTCTTGTTCCTTGATTTTAGTTCAGGTTTAGTAATGAATAATTCATCTAGACTCTGTTTAGATGTGATTTATGCTTTTAGTTAGTGTTTTTGCCAAGTAGAAGCTTTGGGAAGACTTGGGGAAAGTCTTGTTGATCTTGCTGTAAAAAACAGAAACTTTAGCGCTCACGAGAATTGCTGCCATTTTTTATTGGAGAGTGATATTTAGTTAATTCCTTTTTCAGATGATTAATAGATAAATCCCGCAAGTACAGAAATTTATATTAGAATTTTTGGTGTTCCAGAAGTTTGCGTTAGTTACAGATTACTACAGATTGTTCTGTTTTTGACAGATTCTATTTTGTGTGTGTTGTTTGCTTATTTTAATGAATCTATGGCTAGTAAAAGAGTTTATAAACCATATAGAAGTTGGAATGCAGTAGGTTTAACACCAATATAAATAAAGAATGAGTTCATTACAGTACCTTGAAGTGGTATTTTGTTTTCTTATACTAACAGAGCTTACGAGTTTTCTGTTAAGTTTTGTGTTGTGAAGTTTTCTAGTTTTGGGTAAAGATTCGATGGACTATGGAATAAGAAGTGGCAAGAGCCTAAGCTTGGGGATTCCCAAGGCACCCCAAGGTAATATTCAAGGACAACCAATAGCCTAAGCTTGGGGATGCCCCGGATGGCATCCCCTCTTTTGGCTTCGTTCATTGGTAACTTTACTTGGAGCTATATTTTTATTCGCCATATGATATGTGTTTTGCTTGGAGCGTCATTTTATTTTATTTTGTTTTTCTTGATATTTGAATAAAGTATAAAGATCTGAAATTATTAAATGTTAGAGAGTCTTCACATAGTTGCATAATTATTCGACTACTCATTGATCTTCACTTATATCTTTCGGAGTAGTTTGTCGTTGCTCTAGTGCTTCACTTATATCTTTCTAGAGCACGATGCTGGTTTTATATTGAAGAAATTAATGAACTCTCATGCTTCACTTATATCATTTTGAGAGTCTATAGAGAAGCATGGTAGTTTGCTTTGGTTATGAAACTAGGCCTAATATGATGGGCATCCAAGAGGGATATAATAAAAACTTTCATATAGAGTGCATTGAATACTAAGAGAAATTTGATACTTGATGATTGTTTTGAGATATGAAGATGGTTATATTAGAGTCATGCTAGTTGAGTAGTTGTGAATTTGAGAGATACTTGTGTTAAAGTTTGTGATTCCCGTAGCATGCATGTATGGTGAACAGTTATGTGAGGAAGTCGGAGCGTGATTTATTTATTGATTGTGTTCCTTATGAGTGGCGGTCAAGGACGAGCGATGGTCTTTTCCTACCAATCTATCCCCCTAGGAGCATGCACATAGTACTTTGTTTCGATAACTAATAGATTTTTACAATAAGTATGTGAGTTCTTTATGACTAATGTTGAGTCCATGGATTATATGCACTCTCACCCTTCCACCATTGCTAGCCTCTCTTATACCGCGCACTTTTCACCGGTATCATACACCCACCTTCATCAAAACAGCCACCATATCTACCTATCATGGCATTTCCATAGCCATTCCAGGATATATTGCCATGCAACTTTCCACCGTTCCGTTTACTATGACATGCTCCATCATTGTCATATTGCTTTGCATGATCATGAAGTTGACATTGTATTTGTGGCAAAGCCACCGTTCATAATTCTTTCATACATGTCACTCATGCATCACTGCACATCCTGGTACACCGCCGGAGGCATTCATATAGAGTCATACTTTGTTCTAAGTATTGAGTTGTAATTCTTGAGTTGTAAGTTAATAAACGTGTGATGATCATCGTTATTAGAGCATTCTCCCAGTGAGAAAAGGATGATGGAGACCATGATTCCCCCATAAGCCGGGATGAGACTCCGGATGAAAAAAAGAGAAAAAAAAGAGGCCATAAAAAGGGAGAAAAGGCCCAAATAAAATTAAAAAAATATAAAAATATAAAAAATGAGAGAAAAGAGAGAGAAGGGGCAATGCTACTATCCTTTTACCACACTTGTGCTTCAAAGTAGCACCATGATCTTCATGATAGAGAGTCTCCTATGTTTTCACTTTCATATACTAGTGGGAATCTTTCATTATAGAACTTGTCTTGAATGTTCCAATGATGGGCTTCCTCAAAATGCCCTAGGTTTTCGTGAGCAAGCGAGTTGGATGCACACCCGCTAGTTTCTTTTGTTGAGCTTTCATACATTTATAGCTCTAGTGCATCCGTTGCATGGCAATCCCTACTCACTCACATTGATATCTATCGATGGGCATCTCCATAGCCCATTGATACGCCTAGTTGGTGTGAGACTATCTTCTCCCTTTTTGTCTTCTCCACAACCACCATTCTATTCAACCTATATTGCTATGTCCATGGCTCACGCTCATGTATTGCGTGAAGATTGAAAAAGTTTGAGAACATGAAAAGTATGAAACAATTGCTTGGCTTGTCATCGGGGTTGTGCATGATTTAAATATTTTGTGTGGTGAAGATAGAGCATAGCCAGACTATATGATTTTGTAGGGATAGCTTTCTTTGGCCATGTTATTTTGAGAAGACATGATTACTTGGTTAGCATGCTTGAAGTATTATTATTTTTATGTCAATATTAAACTTTTGTATTGAATCTTATGGATCTGAATATTCTTGCCACAATAAAGAGACCTACATGGATAAATATGTTAGGTAGCATTCCACATCAAAAATTCTGTTTTTATCATTTACCTACTCGAGGACGAGCAGGAATTAAGCTTGGGGATGCTGATACGTCTCCAACGTATCTATAATTTTTTATTGTTCCATGTTATTATATTATCAACCTTTGATGTTTTACATGCATTTATATGCTATTTTATATGACTTTTGGGACTAACCTATTAACGTAGAGCCCAGTGCTAGTTTCTGTTTTTTCCTTGTTTTAGAGTATCGCAGAAAAGGAAAATCAAACGGAGTCTAATTGACCTGAAACTTCACGAAACTTATTTTTGGACCAGAAGAAGCCCATGGAGTATCGGAGTTGGACCAGGAGAGTATCGGGCTGCCCACGAGGGTGTGGGCAGCCCACCCCCTGGGCGCGCCCCCCTGCCTCGTGGACAGCCCGGAGATCCACCGACGTACTTCTTCCTCCTATACATACCCATATACCCTAAAAACTATGGGGAACACAATAGATTGGGAGTTCCGCCGCCAGAAGCCTCCGTAGCCACCAAAAACCAATCTAAACCCGTTCTAGCACCCTGCTGGAGGTGAAATCCTTCTCCGGTGGCCATCTTCATCATCCCGGTGCTCTCCATGATGACGAGGGAGTAGTTCTCCCTAAGGGCTGAGGGTATGTGCCAGCAGCTATGTGTTTGATCTCTCTCTCTCTCTCTCGTGTTCTTGAGGTGGTACGATCTTGATGTATCGCGAGCTTTGCTCTTATAGTTGGATCTTATGATGTTTCTCCCCCTCTACTCTCTTGTAATGGATTGAGTTTTCCCTTTGAAGTTATCTTATCGGATTGAGTCTTTAAGGATTTGAGAACACTTGATGTATGTCTTGCGTGGGATACCCGTGGTGACAATGGGGTATTCTATGATCCACTTCATGTATGTTTTGGTGATCAACTTGCGGGTTCCGCCCATGAACCTATGCGTAGGGGTTGGCACACGTTTTCGTCTTGACTCTCCGGTAGAAACTTTGGGGCACTCTTTGAGGTTCTATGTGTTGGTTGAATAGATGAATATGAGATTGTGTGATGCATATCGTATAATCATACCCACGGATACTTGAGGTGACATTGGAGTATCTAGGTGACATTAGGGTTTTGGTTGATTTGTGTCTTAAGGTGTTATTCTAGTACGAACTCTAGGGCTGTTTGTGACACTTATAGATATAGCCCAACGGATTGATTGGAAAGAATAACTTTGAGGTGGTTTCGTACCCTACCATAATCTCTTCGTTTGTTCTCCGATATTAGTGGCTTTGGAGTGACTCTTTGTTGCATGTTGAGGGATAGTTATGTGATCCAATTATGTTATTATTGATGAGAGAACTTGCACTAGTGAAAGTATGAACCCTAGGCCTTATTTCAACGCATTGCAATACCGTTTGTGCTCACTTTTATCATTAGTTACATTGCTGCTTTATATTTTCAGATTACAAAAACCATTATCTACTATCCATATACCACTTGTATCACCATCTCTTCGCCGAACTAGTGCACCTATACAATTTACCATTCTATTGGGTGTGTTGGGGACACAAGATACTCTTTGTTATTTGGTTGCAGGGTTGTTTGAGAGAGACCATCTTCATCCTACGCCTCCTGTGGATCGATAAACCTTAGGTCATCCACTTGAGGGAAATTTGCTACTGTCCTACAAACCTCTGCCCTTGGCGGCCCAACAACGTCTACAAGAAGAAGGTTGTGTAGTAGACATCACCGCATCGAGGGGTGCAGCGAGGATGCTTGCTACTCGTTCCCCGCCGGGCCGGTGGCGGCGTTGACGGTAGGCGACAGAGAACAACGAGGTGGCCTACCAACGGGAGCCGTCTGAGCAACACGGGTGGCGAGGGCAGCCCTGCGCTCAGCGCGAGCGCGGCGAGCGTCCGACATGGAGACGATGGAGCAACGGGACGCGGAGCAACGGAAAAGCTTTAGCGCACCCCTACCTGGCGCGCGAAATGTCGAACCACGGGTTGCGGCAAACCCTCAAGGTTCGAACACTGGGGTGCACGCGAAGATCTCCTCCCTACCGATCCACGTCCTAGCCTTGCCAAATCTCAAGGACTAGCTCGACGAACTTGCAACATGAAAGACACAAGATGTATACTGGTTCGGGCTACCGTTGTGGTGTAATACCCTACTCTAATGTGGTGGTGGTGGATTGCCTCTTGGGCTAAGGATGAACAGTACAAGGGGAAGAACAGCCTCCTGAGGAGAGGTGTTCTTGTGCTTGGTGGATGTGTGGATGAGCTAGGTCTAGACTAGTTGCCTCTTTGCAAGATCTTCTCTCTTGGCGAGATCTTTCCTCTTGGGAAGATCTTCTCTTCTTGGCGAGATCTTGTCTCCCTTAGCTATGGTGGTGGCTAGCCCTATTTATAAAGGCCCTAGTCCTCTCCCCAAATATTGAGTGGGAAGGGAGCCAACAATGGCCAATTCGAAAGGGGGCATCTAGTACAGCTTATCCTAACAAAAGCTGTCTTCGCTTGCCAAAGGCTCTCGTGGTGATTGTCGGTGTCAAAGCCGGCGGATCTCATGTAGGAGGTCCCGAACAGTGCGTCTAGGATCGATGGTAACAGGAGGCAGGGGGCACAATGTTTACCCAGGTTCGGGCCCTCTCTATGGAGGTAATACCCTACGTCCTGCTTGATTGATATTGATGAATATGGGTGTTACAAGAGTTGATCTACCACGAGATCGTGATGGCTAAACCCTAGCAGCCTAGCCTATATGACTATGGTAGTGAATGTGTCCTTTCCGGACTATCCCTTTCAGTTTATATAGACACCGAGGGGATCTAGGGTTTAAATAGAGTCGGTTACATAAGAAGGAATCTTCATAGTCGGTCGCCAAGCTTGCCTTCCATGCCAAGGAGAGTCCAATCCGGACTCAGGTGTAGTCGGCGGCCTTCATGTCTTCACAGCCCATCAGTCCAGCCCAATAGATAGCAGGCCGGACGCCCGAGGGCCCCTTAGTCTGGGACTCCCTCAGTAGCCCATGAACCTGGCTTAAATGACGAGGAGTGCGGCGCGCAGATTGTCTTCGGCATTGCAAGGCGGGTTCCCTTTTATCCGATCTTCAAAATTGTCTTCGGATGCGATGATAGTATCCGGACCTGTATGCATAACCGTAGGGGATACAATATTTCATGGGTTCAACCCACTGACTGCTTTTTGGTAATATAACACCCCGTCTGGCCTTTACTTGCGAACCGTTTTAGCCGGCCCATCGCCCCACGTCCTAGGACGTGCCATTATTGGCATATTTATCCAAACGGAGATCGTGCCTCCCTTTTTAAGGGATTCCTGTCGACCCAAACATGGGTAACCTAAACATTTCTTGGGCACAACTCCTTGGAAACAAGGAAGTTCTTGAGGCCCGAGGGGAGACGTTTGATATTTGCAGCCTTTATATAGGGGTACAGACCCGTCTTTTTCTTACATGCTTGCCTCTTCCTCAACTCCTGCTACCCGAGCTTCAACTCTCGGGCTTCCATCGCCACCAGCCCCAACCATGTCCGGATCGAGCCATGAAGGTCGGTGGGTAGCCTCTTCTGTCACGGAGGAAGACATTGCAAAGCTTCGGGCAGCGCGGTACCTGACTGCTGGAATCCATCATCGGCTTCCTGCCGAGGGGCAGGTCATTCCCACCGCCAGATCCGGCGAGAGGGTCGTGTTCGTGTCCCACTTCCTAAACGGGTTGGGATTTCCACATAACCCCTTCGTCCGAGGGCTCATGTATTATTACGGGCTAGACTTCCACGATTTGGCCCCGGGCTCTTTTCTTCTCATATCGATGTTTATCATCACGTGTGAAGCCCTCCTCCGAACTCCTCCGCACTTCGGCTTGTGGCTCAAGACCTTCAATGTGAAGCCGCAAGTGGTAGAGGGCGAGCAGGCCGAGTGCGGCGGCGCTGCAGTAAGCAAGCTTGCTAGCATCGTTTGACTGAAAGGATCCTTCGCCAAATCTTCCGATCTGTGGCAGCAGGGGTGGTTCTATATCTCCGAGCCCCGCAGCTCCAAGTGGGCGACCACGGCCGTATTTTGACCCAGCCCTCCAACTCAACTTGCGTCGTGGATTAATAAGGGGCTAGATTGGGGATCAACGAATGATGTGCAAACTCTGCAAAGTCGCATTCGGAACCTCATTGAGAGGGACATCAACATAGCCAATGTCGTTGAGCGAGTCCTGGATTAGGGGGTCTCCGGACAGCCGGACTATATCCTTTGGCCGGACTGTTGGACTATGAAGATACAAGATTGAAGACTTTGTCCCGTGTCCGGATGGGACTCTCCTTGGCGTGGAAGGCAAGCTAGGCAATACGGATGTGTAGATCTCCTCCCTTGTAACCGACTTGGTGTAACCCTAGCCCCCTCCGGTGTCTATATAAACCGGAGGGTTTAGTCCGTAGGACAACATACAATCATACCATAGGCTAGCTTCTAGGGTTTAGCCTCTACGATCTTGTGGTAGATCAACTCTTGTAATACTCATATCATCAAGAACAATCAAGCAGTACATAGGGTATTACCTCCTTCAAGAGAGCCCGAACCTGGGTAAACATCGTGTCCCCTACCTTCTGTTACCATCTGCCTTAGACGCACAGTTTGGGACACCCTACCCGAGATCCGCCGGTTTTGACACCGACATTGGTGCTTTCATTGAGAGCTCCACTGTTCTGTCGCCGTAAGGCTCGATGGCTCCTTCGATCATCGGTAATGATGCGGTCCGGGGTAAGGTTTTCCTCCCCGGACAGATCTTCGTATTTGGCGGCTTCGCACTGCGGGCCAATTCGCTTGGCCATCTGGAGTAGATCGAGAGCTACGCCCCTGGCCATCAGGTCAGGTTCGGAAACTTAAACTACACTGCCGACATCCGCGGAGACTTGATCTTCGACGGATTTGAGCCCACGTTAGGTGCGCCGCACAGTCACGACGAGCATGACGTAACTCTGGCGCCGGACAGTGTTTGGGAGATCACATCTGCAACTACTCTGGCCGTCAATTCAGAGCAAATTGCTCCATCCGAGAGTGGAGGGATAGACCCCGCCATGGAGGCTGCACTCTCAATGGCGATACATCCGGATACTGACTTCACCCCTTACAAAAGTCGTGTTGCCGAACCACTGGATTCATCTCCGTCCACGGACTCCAAGCCGCCTGCATCCGTGCCTATCAAATCCATCTGGGCGCCGATCATGGAGTTCACCTCCGCGGATATCTTTCAGCACTCGCCTTTCGGCGATGTGCTAAATTCATTAAGGTCTCTCTCCCTGTCAGGAGAACCTTGGCCGAACTATGTCCGGCTAGAATGGGATGCGGACGACGAAGAAATTCGTTGCGCACCCACCACCCACTTAGTAGCCACTGTCGACGATTTAACCAACATGCTCGACTTCGACTCCGAAGACATCGACGGTATGGACGACGATGCAGGAGACGAATAGGAACCACTGCCCATAGGGCGCTAGAACGCCACCTCATCACATGACATATACATGGTGGATACACCCAAAGAAGGCAGTGGTGAAGAGACAGTAGAGGATGGCCCCTCCAAGAAGCATTCCAAGCACCGACGTCAGCAGCGCCGCCCTAAGTCCCGCCATAGCAAAAACAGCGATAACAGCGCAAGAGAAAATAACACTCCAGTAGACTCCAGAGGAAACGACGACCACATCGCCCCGGCAGCAGAGCATGACGAAGCTGCAAGCGGCAAACATAGTACGGATCCGATGTCCGAACACGGCGACACCAAGGATAAACCTCATCAAACCCCCTCTGGGGAGGAAAACAGTCTGGACGAAGATGCACACATCATCCCGGAAACGCACTTGGAGCAAGACAACCTCCGTAGATGGCTTATTGCCACAGCGAGGAGTCTGAAGAAGTAGAAGCAAAGGCTTAAGACTGCACAAAATACGCTCAACAGCAGGTGGAACAAAGTGCTCGACAACGCAGAAAAGTATAGTGGAATTTACAACACAAAGAGCTATCCAAAGCACAAGCTACTACCTAAATTCGACGATGAGGCCTTAGAGCCCACACAGCCGAAAAATGAAACGGCCAACCGACCGGATCAACCACCTTGTGACCGTGATAGGGCGGCTAACAAGGTCACACATAAGTCAACACACGATCTACATGAGGACTTGCGCCAAAAATCCGGTACGACCAGATCCATCTATGGATCTAGGAAGCGCGCTCCGGTACAAAATCAAAACCAAATACTACAACCGTCCGAACACCATGGTACATCCAAATACAGGGGTGCCGCACACCCCCTTTGTTTCACCGATGAGGTGCTGGATCACGAATTCCCAGAAGGATTCAAACCAGTGAACATACAGGCGTACGACGGGACCACAGACCTTGGGGTCTGGATTGAGGACTTTATCCTCCATATCCATATGGCTTGCGGAGATGATCTCCATGCCATCAAATACCTACCCCTCAAGCTTAAACGGCCAGCTTGGCACTAGCTAAAAAGCCTCCCAGAAAACGCAATTGGAAGTTGGGAGGAGCTCGAGGATGCTTTTCGGGCTAATTTTCAAGGGACCTATGTCCGACCTCCGGATGCAGACGATTTAAGTCATATAATTCAATAGCCCGGAGAGTCAGCCCGAAAGCTTTGGAACAGGTTTCTCACTAAGAAGAACCAAATCATAGATTGTCCGGACGCCGAAGCCTTAGCAGCTTTCAAACACAGCGTCGGAGATGAATGGCTCACCAGACACCTCGGCCAAGAAAAATCGAGAACAATGGCAGCCCTGACAAGCCTCATGACCCGCTTTTGCGCGGGCGAAGATAGCTGGTTAGCCCGTAGTAGCACCAGCGACCCAAGCACATCCGAAGTAAGGGATGGCAATGGAAAACGACGATGCAATAAAAACAAGCGTCGAGATAAAGAAGATAGCCCAGATAATATGGCGGTAAACGTCGGATTCAGGGGCTCTCGACCTGGTCAGCGGAAAAAACCTTTCAAAGGCAGCAGAGAGGGACCGTCTGGCCTAAACAGGATTCTTGACAAACTATGTCAGATTCATGGCACCCCAGATAAACCTGCAAATCACACCCACAGAGAATGCTGGGTCTTCAAGCAGGCCGGTAAGCTAAATGCCAAACACAAAGGGGTGAGGCACCAAGCGAAGACGAGGATGAACCTCACCAGCAAAGCACTGGAGGACAGAAAAAATTCCCACGAGAGGTTAAAACAGTAAACATGATCCATGTGACGAAGAGGAGAAGCAAATATGCACTCGAGAGACACGGGCTATATAGCCCGTCACCCCTGGGTCCAACCCCTGGTTGGCCTACCCGATCACTTTTGATCGCAGGGATCATGCAAGAAGCATCCGACATGAAGGATTGGCTGCCTTGGTGTTAGACCCAATAATACATGGATACCATCTCACACGAGTCCTTATGGACCGCGGCAGTAGTCTAAATCTATTATATCAGGACACAGTCCGCAAAATGGGGATAGACCCGACACAAATAAGCCACAGTAATACTGCCTTCAAGGGAGTAATACCAGGCCTAGAGGCCCGCTGTACGGGCTCTCTATTACTAGAGGTTGTATTCGGCTCTCCCGACAACTCCTGGAGCGAAAGGTTAACTTTCTACATCGCTCCATTCCGAAGTGGCTATCAAGCACTACTCAGAACAGCGGCTTTCGCTCGTTTTAATGCAATACCGCACTACGCTTCTCTCAAGCTTAATATGCCTGGTCCACGGAGCACCATCACAGTTAGTGGAAACACTGACCGTTCTCTAAGTGCGGAAGAATGTGCGGCGGCTTTAACAGCCGAACACTAGACGGTCTTGTGACGCCCCCGATTCAATCGTACACTAATCATACACGCAAACGTGTACGATCAAGATCAGGGACTCATGGGAAGATATCACAACACAACTCTACAAATAAAATAAGTCATACAAGCATCATATTACAAGCTAGGGGCCTCGAGGGCTCGAATACAAGAGCTCGATCATAGACGAGTCAGCGGAAGCAACAATATCTGAGTACAGACATAAGTTAAACAAGTTTTCCTTAAGAAGGCTAGCACAAACTGGGATACAGTTCAAAAGAGGCGCAGGCCTCCTGCCTGGGATCCTCCTAACTACTCCTGGTCGTCTTCAGCGGGCATCACGTAGTAATAGGCACCTCCGGTGTAGTAGGAGTCGTCGTCGACGGTGGCGTCTGGCTCCTAGGCTCCAACATCTGGTTGCGACAACCAGGTAGAAGGGATAGAGGGAAAAGAAGGAGAAAGAAACCGTGAGTACTCATCCAAAGTACTCGCAAGCAAGGAGCTACACTACATATGTATGCATTGGTATCAACTGGAATAAGGCTATTATATGTGGACTGAACTGCAGAAAGCCAGAATAAGAGGGGGATAGCTAGTCCTTTCGAAGACTACGCTTCTGGCAGCCTCCGTCTTGGTGCATGTAGAAGGGAGTAGACTGAAGTCCTCCAAGTATCATCACATAGCATAATCCTAACCGATGATCCTCCCCTCGTCTCCCTATGAGAGAGCGATCACCGGTTGTATCTGGCACTTGGAAGAGTGTGTTTTATTAAGTATCCGGTTCTAGTTGTCATAAGGTCAAGGTACAACTCCAAGTCGTCCTGTTACCGAAGATCACGGCTATTCGAATAGATTAACTTCCCTGCAGGGGTGCACCACATTCCCCAACACGCTTGATCCCATTTGGCCGGACACACTTTCCTGGGTCATGCCCGGCCGCGGAAGATCAACATGTCGCAGCCCCACCTAGGCACAACAGAGAGGTTAGCACGCCGGTCTAAACCTAAGCGCACAGGGGTCTGGGCCCATCGCCCATAGCACACCTGCACGTTGCGAACGCGGCCGGAAGCAGATCTAGCCCCCTTAATACAAGCGCGAGCTTACGATCCAATGCGGCGTGCGCCACTCAGTCGCTGACGTCACGAAGGCTTCGGCTGATACCACGACGCCGGGATACCCATAACTACTCCCGCATAGATGGTTAGTGCATATAGACCAAATGGCAAGACTCAGATCAAATACCCAGATCTCGTTAAACGTGTTAAGTATCCGCGAACGCCGACCAGGGCCAGGCCCACCTCTCTCCTAGGTGGTCTCAACCTGCCCTGTCACTCCGCCACAAGTAACAGTCGAGGGCCGTCAGGAACCCAGGCCCATCTCTACCGGGATGGAGCCACCTGCCCCTTCAGCCCCCAACTCCAAACAGTACCACATGTAATGTAACAGTGTAAAGTATATAGTATATGCCCGTGATCACCTCCCGAAGTGATCACGACCCAGTAGTATAGCATGGCAGACGGACAAGAGTGTAGGGCCACTGATGGAACACTAGCATCCTATACTAAGCAGTAGGATAGCAGGTAAAGGTAACAACAGTAGTAGCAAGGACAGGCTATGCAATAGGATAGGATTAACGGAAAGCAGTAACATGCTACACTACTCTAATGCAAGCAGTAGAGAGAAGAGTAGGCGATATCTGGTGATCAAAAGGGGGGGCTTGCCTGGTTGCTCTGGCAAGAGAGAGGGGTCATCAACTCCGTACTCGTACTGGGGGTCGCCGGCAGTCTCGGGGTCTACCGGAAAGAAGTAGTGGAGGGGGAACATAGTAAATAACAGAGCAATCAAAGCATCACAAAGCGTAACATGGCAATACGCGGTGCTAGGTGTGCCCTAACGCCGCAGTACGTGGTATCGGCGAAAGGGGGAAACATCCGGGGAAATAACCCTGGTGTTTCGCGTTTTCGGACAAATGAATCGGAGGGGAAAAGTTGCGAGTTCACTATGCTAGGGATGCGTGGAGGACGAACAGGTCGCGTATTCGGGTTCATCTCGTCGTTCTGAGCAACTTTCATGTACAAAGTTTTTTCATCCGAGCTACGGATTATTTTATATTAATTTATAAAGATTTAATCATTATTGGAATTATCTTATTAATTTAATTAGAAAAGCTATTATGATGTCAGCGTGATGTCATCATGAAGTCAGCAGGGTCAAAGGTGGACTAGGTCAAATTGACGTGTGGGTCCCATTCGTCATAGGCCCACACTAACTAATCAGTGTTAATTAGCTTAATTACTAGATTAGGTTGACCCATTTAATTAGTTTAGTTAAACAGGATTAATTAACTTAATTAATTTAGTTAATTAATTAATTAATTAATTAGTTAACATTCTTATTCACTTATTATTTATCTATTTATATTTATTTTAACTTCTTTTTTTATCGTTCTGGGCAGGCCCCGTTCGTCATAGGCCCCAGGGGGCCATCGCGGTTCGGGCTAACGGGCGAAGCGGCGTGGGGAGACCGGTTGGGCATCTGCCCGGAAGGGGACGAGGCCATGGCCATCGCCGATGGCAGCCTCAGGGCGAGTGGCCGCCGGCAACTGCGGGCAGGGGAACAGGCGGTGCAGGGCAGGGCGGCAGGGAAGCGGAGCGGCAGGTGGGCGCGACGCGGCGAGCAGAAGGCTGGCCGGGGCGCAGCACAGGGAGTCGGGCAGCGCACGGCGGAGGGAGGCCGCGACGGAGCGGGGGTGGCGCGGGGCGGCGCATGAGCGAGCGCGTGCAGGTGGTCGTGGACGCGAGGTGTGGGAGGCGGTGGCGCCGTGACCGTGAGGCGACGGGTACGGCCGGACGGTGCCGCGCGTGGGCAGGGCGTGGCCCGACCATGGTGACTGCAGGGCCGGAGCGCGCGAGGCGTGGTCGCGGCCGGAGCGGAGCAACGGTGGGTGGGTCGGGAGTGCGGCAGGCAAGCGCCACCGCGCGGCGATGGTCGCGGGGCGAGGGAGAGAGGAGGACCGGGGTCCTCACCGAGGTTCGTAGGGACGGGGCAGCGGTGCGTGAGGAGGAGGACGGAGACGGCGCGTCGTGGAGGAGGCGCTGTCCGGCGGGGTGGCTTCCGGCATCGGGAATCGGCGGCGGCGCAGTTCATTCCCCTTCCCGATCCAGATCTGGATCGGGGGAAGGAGGAGAGAGCGACATGGGGAGGGGAGTGGGAGCGGTCGTGGGTTAGGGTTTCGGGTGTGGGGGAATAAGGGAGTGAGGGGGCGGCCGGTTGGGCCTGGCCTGGCTAATAGCTTGGCCGGCTGGCCCAGTGGGGGGGTCTGCTTTTCCCTTTTTTGTTAGTTTTGTTTTCTGTTTTGTATTTTCTTTTCTTTTATTTATTTTCCTTTTCTGTTTTAATTCGTTCCTCATTGTATTTTAGTTTTGTAAAGTACAAAAATGATCCCTAAATTGGTAATAGGAATTATACCACTGCCACAATTAACTTGGCAACTAAATATATTAATTTGTAATAGTTTATCATTTTAAAAGCATTTATATAATTGTTTTTGCTACTGTTTAAATCGTTTTAGAGTATTTGAACATTTTATAAAAGTGTAGTTCCACTGCCATAATTACTTATGCATTATTTGGCTCACTCTGAACATTATAGTTTTAATTTTTGAAAACTTTTGTTGTTTGCCTGATTTTTAAATCGAATTCAAATCGGTTTCGAACTAATGCGAGATTAGCCACCATAATCAAGGTGACGCGGCATCATTAGCGGAGGATTACTGCAGCGTAACTATCCGGGCGTCACAATTCTCCTCCACTACAAGAAATCTCGTCCCGAGATTTAAGAGGTGGATGACGGGGAAAGGTCTGTTTACGAAATTCTAATGAATCTTCTCGGTCTTGGTTGCTCTTCTCGAAGTGGTCGATCCATTTTATTGACGTCTTCATTTTTCTGTTTCAAGTCATCAAGATGAAGTCGGTATCCTTTCTTCGGGATCTTCATCGTACTTACGAAAAGGTAAGGGGTAGCTCGGCTACGACAGAATGCTTAAGGGGTAATCATCTGGGGTTTTCCCATGAATGAACAGATGAGTATCTCTCGAGTTGAACAAATCGAGAGTAAGGTAAGAAGGTACAATAAGGAGTTTGAAGCGGATAGACAATCGTCGTTCCCTGAAACGATGTGTTGAAGGGGTTTAGAGCAATGTGAACAAGCATTGCATCTGATACCAGAATAGATCAACAGACAGGTGGCACGTGAATTACGTACAAAGTCAAGTGTGAGGAATAACTTTGACAACAGGGTGTACAGGAGAGTCAGGTTTCGATCCTGTGGAACTGCGGGTTATGGGCCCACCATGTGGGTTAAAAATAGGAGTGGTGACATCTTGCACGGTCATGATAGCAAGGTATGCCAGAAAATAGCCTATCAGTTATGTCGCCAACAACGCTGGCATCAAGGGCGAGGGACGAAGAGAACCATTTTCCTGCTCGTTGAACGAGGCGGACCAATAGGCAAGGTTCTCGTCCATCGGTGGTTACCAGAATGTCATCAACAATAGTAACAGAGTCTTACTGACAGAGTTGTACACCAAGGTGTTTAAATAAGCAGTGAATTATTACTGCTTAGATCATATAGATCTTAGGAAAGATTAACAAAACAAAAGGAAATGAAAAGGTGATCATCAGATTAAAAAGAACAATGTAAAGGAAAATGTGTTTAAACACATATTTCAGGGGTATATCCTTCCCAAGGGCAAGCAGAGCATGATATCCATGACGGGATATAACGTAGAAAACCCTTTAGGAAAAGGGAGAGAAATTTCATGCCATTACCCATACAACGGTGTTGGGATAATTGAGCAAGAAACATTTGGCATTGGGCTTCAAATGTTCTTGATGAAAATCGGAGTACCACAGACAATCTTCGAGATATCATTGACAGGATACACAAGTCTTACAAATTACTCATGGAAGAATGACTAACCTTGCTAGTAAGGAAACTATAACAATAGGCCCTCCGGGAAGGTGTGTTAGGATGAAATCACCTTATCGGGTTAAAGACCAATGTTATAACTCTTGGAAATTTGTTCCAACCATCATACCTGACTGAGATTCAGATCTGATTGGTGTCAGGATACATCAGACTCAGAATGTCTGAGAAGAAAAGGTGCAACACAAATTGACGAGAAGACATCGTAAGATTCTCGGGAAATGAACAATGGAATCAGGTTCTGAAACAAGAGTTCATCAGTAAACGAAGGAGAGGATGAGGAGGTGGCTGATAGGCTCAGCAACAAATCATTGAGATTTCCAAAGGATTGATTTCCACAATTATGTGAACAAGGAAATATCATTTGTCGGATCAAATGATATAATGATGTATGCTCGAGGGGAACATACACAACTGAACAATGATAGAAGGGTGCACCCAGGAATCTGGACTAGGTAGCACGATCAATGTTCAAATGATGATTCAATAAGCAATAGACTTAGAATGAAACTGTAAACCAATAACTTCAAAGCAATAGGGTTGCTAGAAGTTTAGAATTTGCACATCACAGACCATTTGTCGGTATTCCGGTTAGAAACAACACGGAGACCAAGAATTGAATGCAAAAGGCGAGAGATATTACTATATCAAGAATTCTCAAGAGGTGGTAAAATTACCACGACATTCTTGACATAAAAGGTGGTAACATTCCAAGGTAAAGAAGAACAAATGTTGGATAGCAAGGATCTCAAGGTATAACAAAACACGAATAAGTTTATGTTGAACGGAAGGCAATAAAGTGGTCGGTGTTAACACCAACCATTGAGGGGCGAGGATGGTATTTCTCATCAAGAATTCGATATATATCTTGGAAGAGCTCAGGATGTTGATGATGACCACGACACATTTGTCGAGAAATTTCATGAAGATGTAATCGGTTGGCGATGACATTAAGTCAAATGATGATGCAGTGAAAGTCAAATAATACTTGAAGAAGAACTCATAAGAAGTTATGCAGTTCCGTGATAATCTCGAGATACCAGAGGGGGTAATACTCGATGACAGGTCAAAGTAGAGGTTGGACTGGGGTATTGCTCTACAAAAGACAAGCGCTTAAACTTGCACGCGAAATGGTATTCAAAGGAGAACATGGTCGGAACCACGATTGCAAAAGGTCAGATCCCAGATATAAGATGAACTTATACCAAAGGAATAATTTAATTTAAGAGAAGCTTTAACGATCAGATCTACATCGTGTCCATGGGCATGAACACAAAGTTCAAGGTCGACTCCCACTTCTCCAATGCATAACCTTTCATTCACTTCTCACTTTTGAAGAAGTTGTATTGTTGAAATTTCGTCTGGCAAAATACCAGAGGTGTATGACTCATGAAGACTTTCGAGTTCACACGGTTTTAGAGAAGGTTGTATAGGTTCAACCCATCGGGGTTTCATAGAAACATATACCACAAGTTTCAAGAGTAAATATCACAAGCTCGAAAGTAGAGCATGGTTAGCAAAACAGATGATACAATTTACCAAAGGTATCATATACCCATGGAAAGACTCACAAGATTATTGAATAGGAAGGACACTGCCGGATAATAATTCAACAAGGGATCCTACGGTCTATAATGGAGCTGATGCGAGTATCGATACTCTATCTGAGGAAGATGGAATGAAAGGGCATCAGATTATATAAACAACTGAGTATTTCAAATCTTAAATACAAAGGAATTATCATTTCCAAATCAAGGGATTGAAAGCCAACGCTCTCATTAAGAATGGATCAGTCGAATAGACTTAGGGGTACAATCGACGACAATTTGATTGGTCGATAACCAGCTCATGTTCAAAATGACGTGTGAGCCGGAAGGATGAATCATTGGATCTGATTGAGGATGGCGAGCATTCACAACATTTTGAATCAACGGACTCAAGATGATAATGATAAGGGATGCCAATAAAATTATAGACTTATGCGATTAACCATAATGCAAGCAAGTAAGAACTTCAAGAGTAATAGGCTACTCAAGATTTTCGGAAGTTCAAATAGCATTTTGAAGACTATTGTGAAATACATGAACCAACTTGGGATCAGCAAATATCCGGTGAGTGCTAGAAATTTACCCATAGTGGTATTCATGTGGCAAATAAATGCAAGGCAGTAGACACAAAGTATTCTCGGAACAATAGAGAGAATTTTGGGGCATCTTGTAATAACAAGATCAATGAGGAATGATTATATGAATGGCACATGTACGTGGTTATCCATAGAGGTTTATCGATAGAATGGAATTGCAAAAGCAACAGGTACAAGGTCTCGACAGAATATCGGAGAGTATCTTCGAAATCCTCTAGTGCAGCCGGCAATCATCTGGACTGAAGGGGGTTCTCTGGGAGAAAGTATTTTCGAGAACCTAAGTTAGATTTTTAGTAAATTTATTAAACCCGAATAGGAGAGAGTTCAGAGTCCCAAAGCATAGACGAGAAATAAAAGATCCTAATACCCCCCAATGGCGACGTGGGCCCATAGGCCACACAGCCATGTTAGTAAAGGTTTTGCAATGACTAGACTCTTCTTCGGCCAAGGAGTTGGAAAGGGGGATTCCTACAGGCAGTCGGCTCTGATACCAACTTGTGACGCCCCCGATTCAATCATACACTAATCATACACGCAAACGTGTACGATCAAGATCAGGGACTCACGGGAAGATATCACAACACAACTCTACAAATAAAATAAGTCATACAAGCATCATATTACAAGCCAGGGGCCTCGAGGGCTCGAATACAAGAGCTCAATCATAGACGAGTTAGCGGAAGCAACAATATCTGAGTACAGACATAAGTTAAACAAGTTTGCCTTAAGAAGGCTAGCACAAACTGGGATACAGATCGAAAGAGGCGCAGGCCTCCTGCCTGGGATCCTCCTAACTACTCCTGGTCGTCGTCAGCGGGCATCACGTAGTAATAGGCACCTCCAGTGTAGTAGGAGTCATCGTCGACGGTGGCGTCTGGCACCTGGGCTCCAACATCTGGTTGCGACAACCAGGTAGAAGGGATAGAGGGAAAAGAAGGAGAAAGCAACTGTGAGTACTCATCCAAAGTACTCGCAAGCAAGGAGCTACACTACATATGTATGCATTGGTATCAACTGGAATAAGGCTATTATATGTGTACTGAACTACAGAAAGCCGGAATAAGAGGGGGATAGCTAGTCCTTTCGAAGACTATGCTTCTGGCAGCCTCCGTATTGCAGCATGTAGAAGGGAGTAGACTGAAGTCCTCCAAGTATCATCACATAGCATAATCCTAACCGATGATCCTCCCCTCGTCGCCTTGTGAGAGAGCGATCACCGGTTGTATTTGGCACTTGGAAGGGTGTGTTTTATTAAGTATCTGGTTCTAGTTGTCATAAGGTCAAGGTAGAACTCCAAGTCGTCATGTTACCGAAGATCATGGCTATTCGAATAGATTAACTTCGCTGCAGGGGTGCACCACATTCCCCAACACGCTTGATCCCATTTGGCCGGACACACTTTCCTGGGTCATGCCCGGCCGCGGAAGATCAACACGTCGCAGCCCCACCTAGGCACAACAGAGAGGTCAGCACGCCGGTCTAAACCTAAGCGCACAGGGGTTTGGGCCCATCGCCCATAGCACACCTGCATGTTGCGAACGCGGCCGGAAGCAGATCTAGCCCCCTTAATACAAGCGTGAGCTTACGATCCAATGCGGCGCGCGCCACTCGGTCGCTGACATCACGAAGGCTTTGGCTGATACCACGACGCCAGGATACCCATAACTACTCCCGCGTAGATGGTTAGTGCGTATAGACCAAATGGCCAGACTCAGATCAAATACCCAGATCTCGTTAAACGTGTTAAGTATCCGCGAACGCCGACCAGGGCCAGGCCCACCTCTCTCCTAGGTGGTCTCAACCTGCCCTGTCGCTTCGCCACAAGTAACAGTCGAGGGCCGTCGGGAACCCAGGCCCGCCTCTATCGGGATGGAGCCACCTGCCCCTTCAGCCCCCAACTCCAAACAGTACCACATGTAATGTAACAGTGTAAAGTATATAGTATATGCCCGTGATCACCTCCCGAAGTGATCACGGCCCAGTAGTATAGCATGGCAGACGGACAAGAGTGTAGGGCCACTGATGGAACACTAGCATCCTATACTAAGCAGTAGGATAGCAGGTAAAGGTAACAACAGTAGTAGCAAGGACAGGCTATGCAACAGGATAGGATTAACGGAAAGCAGTAACATGCTACACTACTCTAGTGCAAGCAGTAGAGAGAAGAGTAGGCGATATCTGGTGATCAAAAGGGGGGGCTTGCCTGGTTGCTTTGGCAAGAGAGAGGGGTCGTCAACTCCGTAGTCGTACTGGGGGTCGCCGGCAGTCTCGGGGTCTACCGGAAAGAAGTAGTGGAGGGGGAACATAATAAATAACAGAGCAATCAAAGCATCACAAAGCATAACATGGCAATACGCGGTGCTAGGTGTGCCCTAACGCCACAGTACGTGGTACCGGCGAAAGGGGGAAACATCCGGGGAAGTAACCCCGGTGTTTCGCGTTTTCGGACAGATGAATCGGAGGGGAAAAGTTGCGAGTTCGCTATGCTAGGGATGCGTGGCGGACGAACAGGTTGCATATCCGGGTTCGTCTCGTCATTCTGAGCAACTTTCATGTACAAAGTTTTTTCATCCGAGCTACGGATTATTTTATATTAATTTATAAAGATTTAATCATTATTGGAATTATCTTATTAATTTAATTAGAAAAGCTATTATCATGTCAGCATGATGTCATCATGAAGTCAGCAGGGTCAAAGGTGGACTAGGTCAAATTGACGTGTGGGTCCCATTCGTCATAGGCCCACACTAACTAATCAGTGTTAATTAGCTTAATTACTAGATTAGTTTGACCCATTTAATTAGTTTAGTTAAACAGGATTAATTAACTTAATTAATTTAGTTAATTAATTAATTAGTTAACATTCTTATTTACTTATTATTTATCTATTTATATTTATTTTTAACTTCTTTTTTTATCGTTCTGGGGCAGGCCCCATTCGTCATAGGCCCCAGGGGGCCATCGCGGTTCGGGCTAACGGGGGAAGCGGCTTGGGGAGACCGGTTGGGCATCTGCCCGGAAGGGGACGAGGCCACGGCCATCGCCGATGGCAGCCTCAGGGCGAGTGGCCGCCGGCAACTGCGGGCAGGGGAACGGGCGGTGCAGGGCAGGGCGGCAGGGAAGCGGAGCGGCAGGTGGGCACGACGCGGCGAGCAGAAGGCGGGCCGGGGGCATAGCACAGGGAGTCGGGCAGCGCACGGCGGAGGGAGGCCGCGACGGAGCGGGGGTGGCGCGGGGCGGCGCATGAGCGAGCGCGTGCAGGTGGTCGTGGACGCGAGGTGTGGGAGGCGGTGGCGCGGTGACCGCGAGGCGACGGGTACGGCCGGACGGCGCCGCGCGTGGGCAGAGCGTGGCCCGACCGTGGTGACTGCAGGGCCGGAGCGCGCGAGGCGTGGTCGCGGCCGGAGCGGAGCAACGGTGGGCGGGGCGGGAGCGCGGCAGGCGAGCGCCACCGCGCGGCGATGGTCGCGGGGCGAGGGAGAGAGGAGGACCGGGGTCCTCACCGAGGTTCGTAGGGACGGGGCAGCGGTGCGTGAGGAGGAGGACGGAGACGACGCGTCGTGGAGGAGGCAGACCGTCGAGGAGGAGGAGGCAGGCCGGCGAGGTTGCGGTCCGGCGGGGTGGCTTCTGGCATCGGGAATCGGCGGCGGCGCAGTTCATTCCCCTTCCCGATCCAGATCAGGATCGGGGGAAGGAGGAGAGAGCGACGTGGGGAGGGGAGTGGGAGCGGTCGTGGGTTAGGGTTTCGGGTGTGGGGGAATAAGGGAGTGAGGGGGCGACCGGTTGGGCCTGGCCTAGCTAATAGCTGGGCCGGCTGGCCTAGTGGGGGGGGTCTGCTTTTCCCTTTTTTTGTTAGTTTTGTTTTTTGTTTTGTATTTTCTTTTCTTTTATTTATTATCCTTTTCTGTTTTAATTCGTTCCTCATTGTATTTTAGTTTTGTAAAGTACAAAAATGATCCCTAAATTGGTAATAGGAATTATACCACTGCCACAATTAACTTGGCAACTAAATATATTAGTTTGTAATAGTTTATCATTTTGAAAGCATTTAAATAATTGTTTTTGCTACTGTTTAAATCATTTTAGAGTATTTGAACATTTTATAAAAGTGTAGTTCCACTGCCATAATTACTTATGCATTATTTGGCTCACCCTGAACATTATAGTTTTAATTTTTGAAAACTTTTGTTGTTTGCCTGATTTTTAAATTGAATTCAAATCGGTTTCGAACTAATGCGAGATTAGCCACCGTAATCGAGGTGACGCGGCATCATTAGCGGAGGATTACTGCAGCGTAACTATCCGGGCGTCACAGGCCTCACCAACTAGAAAAAGTGACAGGTCGTCAAGACCACAGACACGGTTAGACGAGTCCGGCGCATCACCACATACACATGAGATTGGTTTGATGGCAAAACCCTCATAAGATGGTACCAGGGGCTTCCCGCGTGTAATCAGGGCTAGCCCAGCTCAAACTTGACTTATCTTGAATTTTCATAACCAATTTTCTTGCACGGCAACTTTCACGTAAGTTCTTCTCTTTTACAGATGATAATCGTGCTACACCCGTCCAGGACACGGCACAACGGAGACACAGGTGTAGACGTGCAGCAGGGACCCGCTCAAAGGTTTCTTTTCAGATTAAGACCCTGTGTAAACCTTTTTTACTGTATCTTGTTGTTCACATCCTCCGGATACTCAATACAACCGAGAAGGATGCTGACATCATTGGCATGTGGCCACGTCAGGATATTGCACGTACCTGGACACTCGGGGTTTTATTAAGGGCATTGTTCAGCCCGACATATGTTATAAAGACCGAATACCTTAGGGAGTGTTCGGCGTCGCGAGTTTGGCCCTATATGCATCAGCTCCGAATCATGTCTTTGGTCAAATGTTGGGTTTGCACGGCTCCCATGTTTTGGTACCATATGTTCCGCTATATTGGCTAAGGTAGCACTGGGAGAACTACTGTGATTGTGCCCTGGTTCATCCGGATGAGCACCTCAATAAAGAAAGCCGAAAACTGACTGTCATGATGTAGCGCGAGACTGGTCAACCACTCGATGACTCAGCGGAATCTTCGGGATTCCTCCGCATTAACGAAGGGCCATTTCCCGGTCATGTACGTACGCGCCCTGTGTTTGGACGAGCGCAGAAGTACCATGGGCTATATAGTAGCCCCACCATCAAACTCCTATGGGTAAGTGAAAGTTTTAAAGCAATATAGTCTGATTGCCTCGTTCGCTGCGCTACCACCTCCTCCATGGACCAAGACGTTGGATCAAGTGTGAATACACGTTCTCTACGAACACCCCCGCATTATATGCGTGGAGGCGGAAGCCGACGACTGCAAACTTTCAGGTTATATACATATATACATAAACGGCCGCACAGGAGGCATCATAATACTTTCAGGCAAAAGTATAAACACAGCCTTTACAATTCAATAAAACATTGTTTTTACAATGGGAATACATGTCACTAGAACATAATATTCTTTGAGCACCGAGCCTCTATCGAACGAGCGCCTTCAAGGACTTCTTCAAAGTAGTGCTCGGCTGCCACTCGGCCCACGGCCGAACCCTGTGTTGCAACAGTGGTGGCCTCCATCTCTGCCCAGTATGTCTTGACATGGGCAAAGGCCATCCGCGCACCCTCTATACATGCCAACCTCTTCATAGCGTCGATGTGCGGCACAACACCAAGGAATTGTTGCACTAAACTAAAGTAGCTATCCGACTTTGGCCCTCCCGGCCATAGATGATCCACAACAGACCTCATAGCAAGTCCGGACAACCTGTGGAGCTCGGCCCTCTCGTCGATTCACTCATTCAGCAGCAGCGGACGCATTGGAGCATGGAATTGTGACCAGAACAACTTTTCCACTTCACAATTTTTTTTATCCTTGAAGTATTCGGCTGCATCAGCAGTACTTGCTGCCAAATCCATGTAGGCGTTCACAGAACTCCATAGTTGATCAAGAGGAGCATACTTCAGATCTCCGAACTTAGTCCGCAACAAGAAGGGCTTCCCAGCGACGATATCTGCAACAAGAAGGGCAGCTCCCCCTTCGTCGCTCTGATTTTGGAGCGGGCTTCCTTGGCTGCTACCATGGCCTTCTCTAGGTCCGTCGTCTTCGCTCGGATTTCCTTTTCAAGAAGCTGGTAACAGTCAGCAGCATCCTTCAAATCAACGGCCATCTTGGCCATTCTTTCCTTGCTATGGCAATGTGCGGCCTGTTCGGCCCTCGGCTCTTCGACCGCCTTTAGGGCGGCTGCATCGCTATTCCTTGCTTGTTCCTTGGCTCGGGCAAGCTCCGCGCGAAGGGACTCCACGGTGGCAGCTCCATCTGCAGTCACAACATATTAAAGATATTGGCATCATGCTCCTCTTACTATGTGTTGATCACCAGAGAAATCACTTACCCTGTGCCTCGTCAAGCCGCTTGTTGACAAGCACGATGTCGGCATCTGCTGCATCAAGTTGCCGCTTTAGCTTGGCAAACCCATCAGTCCGGCCGGCCACCGGAGCTTCAGCCACCTGCACAAAAAGGCGGTCCGGTTATTACCTGGGACTATGATCCTCTGTTTGCCGCCTTTTTCGACGGCAACCAGAGTCTCAGGGGCTACTATCTGCATAGGGCACACCTAACGTGTGTGGTACTATCAAAAACACACACTATTTCACGTACCTCAAAGCCTCGCAGCAGACTCATAAAAGCTTCATGCAATCATCTTTCAGCGGATGAAATCCTTTCATATACCATACCCATTAGCGTACGATGTGCTTCTGAGATGGCCGCTTGCTCTAGAAGATCCTTCAGTGCGTCCGACCGCATACTGTACGGTTCCGGACTCTTTCTGTTGCTCTCTTTAGGAGCCGAATACTGAGGACTCCGGGTGACCAAGGGATTACCCTCTGGCCTTGAAGGATCAGGAGAAACCCTCTACGACGACACTTCAGGGTTTCCCGCCTCATGAGGCGGGGTGGCAGGGGGAGGTGTTTTGCTCTCCATCATCTCCGAAAGAAGATCCCCCGAAGACGAAATCTGTCGAGAAGGGCTACGATCCGAACTACAAGATATACGCTTCGGTTATTTTCTACAAAAGTAAGGTAGGATATTTTCACTACTAATTACTTTTTGATTACTTACAGCACGGTAGAGGGCTGATTCCCTTGCGGACACTGTGCGGCAAGAGTACCTCCCAAGGCAGGACCCTCTGGCGAAGATTTCTTCCCCCGTTTGGAAACCTTTGTTTCCGGATCTTCAGAGGTGGTCCTCTTCCTTCCTCGGGAGAGGGAATGTCAGATTCTTCTCCCTGGTTATCCTCCTTCACGGAGGCGCTCATTCCCCCGGTTGGGGCGAGTAGCGAGTGAGGCTCGCTATCGGCCTCTCTATTCCCCCCTTTATCTTCCTTCAAGGGCACCTGATAAGACGCCGGCTCCAGCATTCTGTCTAGTACTGGATTGGCCAAGCCCTCGAGAAGGGGGGCCGAACACCTGATCATCTTCGCCTTTGTTATCCAGTCCTGGTCAAAGATCGACTTTTCAGAATGATGTTATGATAAATAAGAGAAATAGTGTGTTTGTCCATGGGATTACTTACTTGGGTATCCGGGCGATTACAGCTCAGACCCGCATCCTCGGTTGTGTCCGGACACTTTATTTGTGGTCCGAAGAACAACTTGTACATCTCCTCAAGTGCCATGTCGAAGAAGTGATGAATGATTCGCGGTCCCTCCGGGTTGAACTCGCACAAATGGAGAGGTCTACGTTTGCAAGGCGGGACCTGGCGAACTAGCATGGCCTGCATCACCATGGCCAGGTTGACGTCTCTCTCAATGAGATCTCGGATGGGACTCTGCAATATCGGAACATCCTTTACTGGACCCCAGTTTAGCCCCTCGCTGATCCATGTCATCAGTTGTGGTGGGGGCCTGAGTGAAAGGCAGGGGCGGCTACCCACTTCGAACTCTGGGGGGCTGTGATATAAAACCACTCCCGCTGCCACAAACTGGACACCTCTGGGAAGGAACCCTCTGGCCATGGAGCATCAGCGCTTTTGCTTATTATGACACCTCTGCACTCTGCGTGCCGCCCTTCGATCATCTTCGGCTTCACAGTGAAGGTCTTGAGCCACAGGCCGAAGTGAGGGGTAATGCAGAGGAAGGCCTCACATACGACGATGAACGACGAGATGTGAAGGAGGGAATCCCGGGCCAGATCATGGAAATCCAGCCCATAATAGAACATGAGCCCCCTAACAAAGGGGTCCAGAGCGAGGCCTAGCCCTCGGAGGAAGTGAGAGACGAACACAACACTCTCATTGGATTTAGGAGTGGGGATGACCTGCCCTCGGGCGGGCAGCCTGTGCGAGATTTCTGCGGTCAGATACCTGGCCTCTCTCAGCTTCTTGATTCCCTCCTCTGTGATAGAGGAAGGCATCCACCGACCCTGGAGGTTGGATCCGGACATGGTTGAAGGTCCGAAGCGCCTGACCTAAGCCTTGGGTGTTGGAACTCGAGGCGGGGGAAGGATTCGATTAAGCACGAGAGGAAGAAAGGACAGGCCTTGGCCTCTTTATAAAGAGGGTGAATATCAAGCGTCCTCCTCGCGGCCGTTTTAGACTTGCCTAAAATCGAGGAGTCATACCAACGGGTACAAGTGGGTTACCCACGTCCGTATTGATGAGAATCCCGTAATAAGGGGGACACGATCTCTGCTTCGGCAAGACGTGTCGAGAAAACCGCCTCGCAATATGTGTAGTGCTGGTTGGGAAAAACAGCTTGGATAATGACCGGGCCATGATGTGACATCGTGCTGTCAGAACACGTGAGCAAATTAGATTTGTGGAAATATTATTCTCTCTATGGTGGTATGTGGAAATTATTTTGCAGAGCCGGACACTATCCTTCTGTTCAGAATCTTCTATGGAGTATTCGGAGGAGGAACCCGCCTTGCAATGCCGAAGACAAAACTACGTGCCGGACTCATCGTCATTGAAGCCTGGTTCAGGGGCTACTGAGGGAGTCCTGGATTAGGGGGTCTCCAGACAGCCGGACTATATCCTTTGGCCGGACTGTTGGACTATGAAGATACAAGATTGAAGACTTCGTACCGTGTCCGGATGGGACTGTCCTTGGCGTGGAAGGCAAGCTAGGCAATACGGATGTGTAGATCTCCTCCCTTGTAACCGACTCTGTGTAACCCTAGCCCCCTCCGGTGTCTATATAAGCCGGAGGGTTTAGTCTGTAGCACAACATACAATCGTACCATAGGCTAGCTTCTAGGGTTTAGCCTCTACGATCTCGTGCTAGATCAACTCTTGTAATACTCATATCATCAAGAACAAACAAGCAGGATGTAGGGTATTACCTCCTTCAAGAGGGCCCGAACCTGGGTAAACATCGTGTCCCCTGCCTCCTGTTACCATCCACCTTAGACGCACAGTTCAGGACCCCCTACCCGAGATCCGCCGATTTGACACCTACAGTCGTTCATATAATGCTAGTTCATCGGACCCTGCCGTGCCAGCGACGGCCTCTCCGCCTATGGGAGTTCAATCCAGAAGGGCCGCGGACTCTTCAGAACTTCTTCGGCACAATGCACAAAGGAATGTGGAGATTAGTTTTCGGAAAACGAAGGCAATGGCCGGACACCGCCAGAGATGTCGGCGTAGACTGCAACCATACGGACACCCCGGTAAGTACATGTTTGCCGAATTCCTTACTGTCAGATATCCAGTAGCAAGAAACCAACGGTATCATCCTTTTTCAGGGCTGGATAAAGAAGGTGTAATTGATTAGGTGTCCGGCTCCCCTTCCCGAAGACCCAGCTACTCCTATGTTGACAAGGATGCTGGCCTCGGCGCCATACCAGGCATCAGCAGGGGAGGGCGAGAAGACCCAAGATGACCTTGGTTCTGGAGGCAAGTCAGACACTGAGTCCGGAGAAATCGACCTTTCCTCGTCCGAAGATGGAGGCAGGAAAGGACCCATTATTCCTTCTCCAAACAAGAGTAAAAGGGTTGCCTCCGAAGATGAGGAGGGGCGATCTTTCGAGAAGGGCAATATGCCACCGTCGACCAGCTTGGGCTTGGAAGACGATGTCGTTGAGTGGCTCCAACAAGGGAAGAAACCCTTGGCCGAACCGTAAGAGAGTCCGGAGTGCCTTGATAGCGTCCTGCTCCATTGATATCACCGTAACGTATTCATGCATTTTTACAGGTCGACACCGAGTTTTTCTAGGCAATCCTCCTCTTCGGGAAGTCTTCCAGAGATGATTGAGAGCGAGATGCCTCCTCCAACCTCCCTGCCCATCAAGGCAGATGACTCTGAAGTGTCATCGCGGAGGGTCCCTGTAGACCAGGGGACAGAAGAGGCAGTGCCCCAAGGTGGACCTCCGACCATCCAGGGTTCCGAAGCTGGTGGTAATGAGAGCCCTGGATTGTCCAGTTCACAGCCGACATCGATTTTGGAGGCAGGCGAGCAGATTCCTTCAAAGGATGATTGTGCTGTTGGAGCAGTTTCCAGAAACCCAAAGACTCCGGAAATGTTGCGAGACATGTTGCAAAAAGCATCCGTCTTGTGGGAACAACATACCTTGATGGGTACTGTGATTGAGAAGATTTCGTCCGTGAAGAGCGGATTAAATGAAGCCTTCATGAGCCTTCTGAAGGGCTTCGAGGCTTGTAACATAACGTTTTCAGCTATGTGTTATTTATGAAAATATACGTGTGTATAGGTAGTAGCCCCTGATACTCGGGTTGGCTTCCGTTGGGAAGCAAAACGGAGGATCGAAAAAGGATCGTTTGAGGACTAACCTGATAAACCTTGAAAACAGGATGCTTCCCCTCTGGCCACCTCCTGGACTATGGAGATTGTCGATTTGCAGCGGAAGCTTGATGTGGCAGGGGATGATCTTGCTTTAATGAATATGCGTCTTGACGAGTCGCAAGGTATGTATTCGGTGCGATCCTCATACATTTTTGTAGTGTAAGCATAACGCTGAACTTTGGCTGCAGATAGTGTTGCCGCCATTGAAGTAATTCAAACGGAGCTGGCCCGGGCCAAGGAGCAGGCCCGACGTAGCGATGCTGGTACCGAAAAGGCATCGGCTGAATTAGAAGCCAAATGAGCAGCACGGCACCAAGATGACGAAAAGATATCCAAGGTGACGCTCGAGCTGGAGAATGCTACCGGCTGCTGTGAATTTCTGGAGAAGAAGAATGAAGCCTTAACGGCTGATTTAGAGAAGGCCTTACAAGCGGCAAGAGGGGCGTGGTCGAATTGCAAAGCAGCCCGTGAGGAGGTTCGACAGACGAGGGAGATTGCGGCTGGAAAGCCCTTTCTGCTACAAACCAAGTTTGTCGACCCGAACTATGCCCAACTCAACCAAGTATGGAGTTCTTCGGAGGAGTTCTTGGATTTGCCAAGGAGTTCTGCCGATGCGGTGCAATATTACCAAGTGCGGGATGGATATGCAATCGAGAAGCTTTTTTGGTCACAGTTTGGCACATCAAAGCGCCCTTTGTTGCTTAACGAACAGATGTCCCAGTGGGCTGAACTTCATAGGATGTCCGGCGCAGCTATGAAGGGCATCGTAGTCCGGTTGTGGCCAACCGAGCTTGTTCCGAATAGCTATTTCGGTTTAGTGCAAAAGCTTGTTGACGTGGTGCCGCGTATCGATGCTGTAAACCGGTCTGCGTGCATTGAGGGTGCACGGATGGCTTTTTCCCGAGTCAAGACGTTCTGGGGGAAGATGAAGGCCATCGATGTTGCGACGAAGGGTCCACCCCAAGGCAAGGACCCTTCCGGAACCGGAGCATTATTTTGAAGACATCCTAGGGGCCGCCCGCTTTGTAGAGGGTTAGTGCTCAAAAGACATAATGTTCGAGTGATTTGTATGAAAATGGTAAAAACAATTTTATAGTTAATCTACTTATGTTTTGCTTGAAAGCTTGAATTCCTTCCGTGCGGCCGTTTTGATATAATCTAAAAGTTTTCCAGTCGTCGGCTTCAGCCCCCTCGTAGGAAGTACGGGGGTGTTCGGAAAAGCATTTAATCACTCTTTATCCAACATCTTGGTCCATGAAGGAGGTGATAATGTGGCAAACCAGGCAATTGGACCATAAGGCGTTAACGCTTTCACTTAGCCATAGGAGTTTTATGGCGGAGCTACGACATAGCCCCTTGTATGTATGCGGCGTATGGTACCTTACATATTTGACCTAAAAAAGATCCCTCGTGTGACATGGAGAATCGCTAAAGATTCTAATAAGTCGTCAAGTGGTTGACCGGCTCACGCCGCATCATGACAGTCAATTTTTTGATTTCTCTACTGAGGTGCTCATCCGGTTTAGACCAGGGCACAATCAAAGTAGTTCTCCCTTTACTACCCTAGCCGATAGAGCGGAATGTAGGGTAGCAAGCACAGGAGCCATTCAACCCAACTATTGACGCAAGACACTGATTCGGAGCTGATACATATAAGGCCAAACTTGTGACGCCGAAGTGTGCTATAGAGTTGTTCGGACTTTTACTGGCCACTCATTTGTTCCCACACTGACCCCTGGCAAGTTAGGCCAAGGTATTTTTGTAAAATAACCGTAGGAGCCATATTTGTCGGGAAGACCATATGGATGACTAACTCGGGTATTGTTTACTGGTAAATGAGCGATATGCCGATAATTACTTATGATATATGTATATAAAAGCCATCCCCCCGGCTATTTGACATGCTCAGGGTTGGAGGCGGAGGAACAGGCATAGTACAGGCTCGAAAAATAGAGAGTGCGGTCTACAAAAAGTTTTTTTGGACCTCCTGTCGCACGTCTGTGTCGCCCGTCCTAGGTTGGGGGAGTCCTTGATGGACATAGCCCCTTAGGTGAGTATGCGGATCTGGACTCCGATAGAGCCGGTTTCTGATTTTTATCCTGTTCGTCACCTATTTTTTTAAGGATATCAAAAGAGAAAATAAAAAAAGAAAGTAAATAGTTATACATAGAAAAAGGTTACTGGAGTGCTTATGTCGATGCCCATGGTATTTTGAGTGTGTAGTGATGTACATGTGGTACAAACTTTGTAAGTGTACGGAGTGGGCGGCGCAAGCCGGGTTGCTATCGCTGTTCTAGGTGTAGTCGATCCTCGGGTGGAGACTACTTCAGACCCCCGGTGCTTCTTTGGTGAACCTTTCCGTCGTCCCTGTCGCTTGGCGGCTTCCTTCCCCTAGGTCCAGCGTTGAGCTTGCCGGCCTGTTTAAAGACCCAAGAGTTTCTGTTGGTGTGATTGGCTGGCTTATTAGGGTGGCCATGAATCTTGCAGGGTCGGTCCAAAATCCTATCCAGGTTGGATGGTTCATCTCGGTTTGCCTTGGATGGCTTCTTCCGCTGACCGGGCTTGGGATTGCGGAATCCGGCATTGACCGCTGTGTTGCCTGATCTTTCATTGTCGGTGTGACTGTTGTTTGTGGCTTGCCGTTGGCGTCTCAAATTTCGGAGGTGCCCTGGTTGCTGGCGCTATTGCTTCTACGAGCGAGCCAGCTATCTTCTCCCGCGAAAAAGTGAGTCATCAGAGCAGTGAGAGCTGCCATGGATTTAGGTCCTTCTTGGCCGAGGTAGCATGCAAGCCATTCATCCCGGACGCTGTGTCTGAAAGCCGCGAGGGCTTCCGCGTCCGGACAATCGACGATTTGGTTCTTTTTAACTAAGAACCGGGTCTAGAGCTCCCTGGATGATTCATCGGGCTGTCGGACATGTGTTCCTTGGAAGTTGTCGAGGAAGGCCTCTTCCAAGTCCTTCCAGCTGCCTATGGAACTTTCAGGCAAGTTTTTTAACCAGTACTGAGCTGGTCCTTTTAGTTTTAGTGGGAGGTATTTAATGGCGTGGAGGTCGTCTCCATGGGCCATATGGATGTGGAGGATGAAATCTTCTATCCATACTGCCGGATTGGTCGTTCCATCGTATGATTCGATATTGACAGGTTTGAATCCTTTGGGGAATTCATGATCCATTACCTCATCGGTGAAGCAAAGTGGGTGTGCGGCGCCTCTACGTTGGGCCACACTGCGGTGGAACTCCGACGGAGTCCCTTTGCGGTTTTCGGCCTGGTCGCGGCGAGGTGTGACACGTCTGAATAGGTAGTCGTGTGTCGAAGCGTGTTTTTGTGATCCGTAGATCGGTCTTGCGCTTCCTACTCCGTTGTCCCAGTCCCTCTGCAGGTTGTCTGGGTAATCATGGCCTGCGTTGTGCTTGCCTTTATGGTGAGGTGGGGCGGTCTTGTGTTCGGCTTGAGTTGCCTTTTTATCCAGACGGAGTTGCCGGTGACCTGCCGTGTTATGTGATGATGGTACGGGCCCCAACGCCCCGTCATCGGACTGGTAGAGCGATCTGTGCTTTGGGTAGCTTTGGGCTGGGCCACTGAGGCCGTATTCTTCGGCGACCAGGACTTCGATCCATCTGTCATTGAGTAGGTCTTGGTCAGCTTGAAGCTGCTGCTGCTTCTTCTTCAGGCTCCTTGCTGTAGCTACCAGCCTTCACTTAAAGCGCTCTTGTTCGAGGGGCTCTTCGGGTACGATGAAGTCTTCGTCGCCAAGGCTTTCCTCATCTTCGGAGAGCAGACGGTAGTTGTCGTCTTCTGACCCGTCGCTGTGCAGGGCCTGTTTGTCGGGGCTGGCTTGCCCGTTTTTCTGTTCTTCCTGCTCGAATATTACTCCCACAGGGTCTTCATTGCTTTCGGCACTGTCCGGAGTACTATTTTCTCCAGTCCCATTGTTGATGCGATATGACTTGGGGCGCTGGGACTTAGACTGTGACTCATGAGCTTTAACTGGGTCTCCCTTGTCTCTGCCGCGAGGTTTTTTGAGCGTATCGATTATGTATATGTCATGTGAAGGGGTGGTCGTCTTGCGCCTGATGACTGGTGAATCTTGGCCTTGCTCCTTATCTGCACCGTCGTCTGGACCGTCAATGTCTGCGGAGCCAGGAGTGGGCATGTCAGTTAAGTCCTCGACAGTGGCTATGAAGTGGGTGGCGGGCGAGAAGCAAAATTCTCCGTCGTCAGCCCCTAGTTCGAACCGGACATAGTTCAGCTAGGAGCCTCCCGTGAATGATAGGTTCCATAAAGAGTTTAGCACATCGCCCGAAGGTGAGTGTTGAAAGACGTCTGCAGCACTGAATTCAAAGATCAGTAACCGATCTAGCTCAGTGTCCGCGGGCATATATGGCCTGGGATTTATAGACGGAGACGAATCCAGAGTTCCACTAACGCAGATATCATGGAGTGTCAAGTCCATGTGCGGCTCCAACGTTCTGCAGGTTGCGCTGGAAGGTGGCAGCCACGCTCGGCAGGCCGAACGGCATGAAAACGTAGTTGTGAGGTGGACCTTCGCAGCGTCCAACCCGCAAAGGCCAGAAGTGCTCCTAAGATGCTGCTCGGTTGAGCCCTAGTATGTCGATGCAGACACGCAGCTCACCACCCTCGCCTGGGTGGGGAGCAGCACCAGGTGGGCGGTGGTTGCCGCGTATTGCTCTTGCTTCCTGAAGCTCCTGAGATACCTTGGTGATGAACTCCTGAGCACCGAGCGCTCCTTGCCCAGTGTCCTCCTGAGGGAGACATGCTGCAAAACATGCCTCCTAGTGGTGCCCGAGTGCCTCCCTTGTGATGTTGGCAACGTTTGAGGCCCTCCAGAAAAGAGCCCCCGAGACCTGCCCGGGGAGGGCGCCGGGCGCGCCTTCCTATGCGACAGAGGGACGTGCCCTAGGTGCAGGCGCTAATCCCGACGAGGTGCCACCCGCGGCGCTGCCCTCCTGAGGTCCAGCACGGAGTAGCTGCTTCTTATTCTTGGGGACGACCTCAGGGGGGTATCGAGCTGCATTGTTACCGGGGTCTTCGATTGAGGCTGCTTGGAAGGCGCGCTCGAGGGAGCACACCGCATCTCTTTCTTCGTAGGGGACTGTGATGATCCCGCTGCTTCCTGGCATCTTAAGGACGTTGTAGCCATGGTGCGTCACGGCCATGAACTTGGCCAGGGCCAAATACCCGAGGATGGCATTGTATGGCAGACGGATCTGGGCGACGTCGAAATCGATGAGCTCGGTGCGGTAGTTGTCGCGTTGTCCGAAGGTGACAGGGAGGCGGACCTGCCCGATCGGAGTGGTGGAGCCATCGGTCACTCCTGAGAATGGCTTGGTAGGCTGAAGCTGGTCATATGGCACTTGGAGATTGTCGAACATGTCGACAGATAGGACGTTGAGCCCTGCGCCGCCATCGATGAGAGTCTTGGTAACTTACACGTTGCTAATGACTGGCGAACAGAGCATCGGGAGGACTTCGGCGGTTGTCGCGCACTTGAGCTGATCTGCTGAGCTGAACATGATAGCGTACTTGGACCACCTAAGTGGGCGCGTGGCCTCAAGCTTGGGGAGGACTGCATTCACCTCGCGAGCGAACTGCTTGAAGATACGCTGCATGGCTGGAGCTTGAGCTCTGCCCAAGATACAGGCGATGGCACACGGCTCCTGGAAACCCCAGCTCCCTCGCCGTGATGGTGGTCATCGTTCCTTCTTGGTGGTGGCGGAAGTGGAGGGAGACCGGTGTTGCCCCGAGGGCGATCCTCACAAGGCCGATCTCTCCAGGTGCCCTCGCGAGGCTGATCCTGCCAGCGATCCTCACGGGGCCGGTCGCGCCACTCCTGGAGCGGGCCACGGTCGTCCCAATGTCCGCCACCATGTCCTCCTCCTCGGTCGTATCCCTGGTTGTTGCGCTCGGGGCGTCGACCGAAGCGTCCTTCACAAATGGCCCTGAGCTCTTGACAGTCACTGGTGTTGTGGCTATTCAGGTTGTGGAAGGCGCAGAACGGCCGGCTGCTCTTGGATGACTCGGGCTGGTCCCTGCCACGCATTGTGTCCGGCTCCGCCGCGAGCACGGATGCTCCCTTGCGCTTCACGTACTTGGCCTTGGCTTTATTCTCCTCCAGGTCTACAGCCGGGAGCTCGAGGAGGGAGAGGCGCCCCTCCATGGCTCTTGCGCACTTGGTCGCCAGGTTGAACAACTCCAGATATGTGCACAACTCCTCGTGGATGGTGAGTTCCTCCTTCATCTTGACGTTGCGGACACCATCGGAGAATGCGGAGATGATGGCCTCATCCATCACCTTGGGGATCTTCAAGCGAACGTTGTTGTAGCGCTGGATGTTCTTCTGGAGGGTTTCACCTGGTTGTTGCTTGACGCGGCGTAGGTCACCCGCAGCCGGTGGGCGGTCACGAGTGCCCTGGAAGTTGGCAACGAAATGGTCGCGCATCTCGTTCCAGGAGGACATCGAGCCTAGAGGCAGGTTCAGGAACCAAGATAAGGCTCCATCCTTGAGAGCCATGGGGAACCAATTTGCCATGACTTTCTCATCGCCGTTGGCCGCCTCGATGCTCAGCTCGTAGAGCTGCAAGAACTCCGCAGGGTCGGGGGTGCCGTCGTAGCGAGGAGGTAGGTCCGGCTTGAACTTGCCTGGCCGAGCGACGCTGCGCAGCTCAGGGGTGAAGGCGTGATAGCCTACCGTGGTTGCTGGGACTCTGCGCTAGTGGAGAACTTGTCCTTGAAGGGGTCTGCACACCGCCGCCACAGGCGGCACGCGGGCATGGCATGGTGGTGTAGGAAGCGCAGGGGCGTTCTCCTGTGACCGAGGGACTTCTTGGCAGCTTCTTTCTTCTTGTGCTGGCGCCGGACGTGGCAGGTTGCGCCGTGGGGCTGCGCGTCTAGGCGCCAAGACTCCGTTTTGGGGCAGAAGTGGTGGAGGCGCTTCATGGGCTATGCCGCCCGCGGCCGGCGGAGGGCGAGGCAGCGAGGGGGACGGCGCGGGGGAACACCCTGCGGCACTGACAAGCTCGGAGATGCGGTCGAGCCAGTCCTCGTAGAGGTCGTCGATGGGGCGGTAGCGCAGGAGCTCGCACGCCATGCACAGAGCGGCCTACGCGTCCACGGGAGCGCGGCGAGCGTGGGATGGCGAGCCAGCCGGGGTCAGCAATGGAGTGGCGGTGCGGCCATCTCGCCGCATGATACGTCTCCAACGTATCTATCATTTTTTATTGTTCCATGCTATTATATTATGAACCTTGGATGTTTTATATGCATCTATATGCTATTTTATATGATTTTTGGGACTAACCTATTAACCTAGAGCCTAGTGCCAGTTTCTGTTTTTTCCTTGTTTTAGAGTATCGCAGAAATGGAAAATCAAACGAAGCCCAATTGACCTGAAACTTCACGGAACTTATTTTTGGACCAGAAGAAGCCCACAGAGTATCGGACTTGGACCAGGAGAGTCCCGGGCTGCCCACGAGGGTGGGGGCGGCCCACCCCCTGGGCGCGCACCCTGCCTCGTGCACAGCCCCGAGATCCACCGACGTACTTCTTCCTCCTATATATACCCATATACCCTACAAACTTCGAGGAACACAACAGATCGGGAGTTCCGCCACCAGAAGCCTCTGTAGCCACCAAAAACCAATCTAAACCCGTTCCGGCACCCTGCCGAGGGGAAATCCTTCTCCGGTGGCCATCTTCATCATCCCGGTGCTCTCCATGACGAGGAGGGAGTAGTTCTCCCTAAGGCTGAGGGTATGTGCCAGTAGCTATGTGTTTGATCTCTCTCTCGTGTTCTTGAGGTGGTACGATCTTGATGTATCCCGAGCTTTGCTATTATAATTGGATCTTATGATGTTTCTCCCCCTCTACTCTCTTGTAATGGATTGAGTTTTCCCTTTGAAGTTATCTTATCGAATTGAGTCTTTAAGGCTTTGAGAACACTTGATGTATGTCTTGCGTGGGATACCCGTGGTGACAATGGGGTATTCTATTGATCCACTTGATGTATGTTTTGGTGATCAACTTGCGGGTTCCGCCCATGAACCTATGCATAGGGGTTGGCACACGTTTTTGTCTTGACTCTCCGGTAGAAACTTTGGGGCACTCTTTGAGGTTCTATGTGTTGGTTGAATAGATGAATCTGAGATTTCGTGATGCATATCGTATAATAATACCCAGGGATACTTGAGGTGACATTGGAGTATCTAGGTGACATTAGGGTTTTGGTTGGTTTGTGTCTTAAGGTGTTATTCTAGTACGAACTCTAGGGTTGTTTGTGACACTTATATGAATAGCCCAACAGATTGATTGGAAAGAATAACTTTGAGGTGGTTTTGTACCCTACCATAATCTCTTCGTTTGTTCTCCGCTATTAGTGGCTTTGGAGTGACTCTTCGTTGCATGTTGTGGGATAGTTATGTGATACAATTATGTTATTATTGTTGAGAGAACTTGCACTAGTGAAAGTATGAACCCTAGGCCTTGTTTCAATGCATTGCAATACCGTTTGTGCTCACTTTTATCATTAGTTACCTTGCTGTTTTTATATTTTCAGATTACAAAAACAATTATCTACTATCCATATACCACTTGTATCACCATCTCTTCGCCGAACTAGTGCACCTATACAATTTACCATTGTATTGGGTGTGTTGGGGACACAAGAGACTCTTTGTTATTTGGTTGCATGGTTATTTGAGAGAGACCATATTCATCCTACGCCTCTTGCGGGTTGACAAACCTTAGGTCATCCACTTGAGGGAAATTTGCTACTGTCCTACAAACCTCTGCACTTGGAGGCCCAACAACGTCTACAAGAAGAAGGTTGCGTAGTAGACATCAAGCTCTTTTCTGGTGCCGTTGCCGGGAGGTTAGCACTTGAAGGTATATCTTTAGATCTTGCAATCGAATCTTTTTGTTTCTTGTTTTATCACTAGTTTAGTCTATAAAAGAAAACTACAAAAAAATGGAATTACGGGTACCTCATATGCTTCATCTTTTTAATATCTATCATGAAAATAAGGATTCCGATAGTTGTGCTCAAGTGCTAGAAGAAGAAATCTATAAAATGTTTGGCACTAAATCTTTGAATGATGAGAATTATTGCAATGTTGTTAGTATGAATTCTTTGAGTATCCATGGTGCTAATGATATGCAAAGCCACAAGCTTGGGGATGCTAGGTTTGATGAAAATGATATTTTTAGTCCCCCAAGTTTTGATGCGCAAATTTATTATGATGAGAGCATGCCCGCTATCTATGATGATTATTGTGATGACTTGTATGCTATTAAGAATAATGATATCCATGAAACTTGTCATCATGATTTTAGTTTTCAATTGTATTATGCCTCACATGGTAATTATTATGTTGAGTTTTCTCCCACTATTACTCATGAGAAGAAATTCGCTTATGTGGAGAGTAGTAAATTTTCTATGCTTGTAGATCATGAAAAGAATGCTTTAGGTGCTGGTTATATTGTTGAATTCATTCATGATGCTACTAAAAATTATTATGAGGGAGGAATATATGCTTGTAGGAATTGCAATAATATCAAGTTTCCTCTCTATGTGCTTAAAGTTTTGAAGTTATGCTTGTTTTACCTTCCTATGCTAGTTGATTATTGTTCCCACAAGTTGTTTGATCACAAAACCCCTATGCATAGGAAGTGGGTTAGACTTAAATGTGCTAGTCATATTCTTCATGATGCTCTCGTTATGTTACAATTCTTATCCTTTATGTGAGCATCATTGAAATCATGATGCCTAGCTAGGGGCGTTAAACGATAGCGCTTGTTGGGAGGCAACCCAATATTATTCTTGTTACTTGATTTTAGTTCAGGTTTAGTAATAAATAATTCATCTAGACTCTGTTTAGATGTGCTTTATGCTTGTAGTTAGTGTTTTTGCCAAGTAGAAGCTTTGGGAAGACTTGGGGAAAGTCTTGTTGATCTTGCTGTAAAAAACAGAAACTTTAGCGCTCACGAGAATTGCTGCCATTTTTTATTGGAGAGTGATATTTAGTTAATTCCTTTTTCAGATGATTAATAGATAAATCCCGCAAGTACAGCAATTTATATTAGAATTTTTGGTGTTCCAGAAGTTTGCGTTAGTTACAGATTACTACAGACTGTTCTGTTTTTGACAGATTCTATTTTTGTGTGTGTTGTTTGCTTATTTTAATGAATCTATGGCTAGTAAAAGAGTTTATAAACCATATAGAAGTTGGAATGCAGTAGGTTTAACACCAATATAAATAAAGAATGAGTTCATTACAGTACCTTGAAGTGGTATTTTGTTTTCTTATACTAACAGAGCTTACGAGTTTTCTGTTAAGTTTTGTGTTGTGAAGTTTTCTAGTTTTGGGTAAAGATTCGATGGACTATGGAATAAGAAGTGGAAAGAGCCTAAGCTTGGGGATTCCCAAGGCACCCCAAGGTAATATTCAAGGACAACCAATAGCCTAAGCTTGGGGATGCCCCGGATGGCATCCCCTCTTTCGGCTTCGTTCATTGGTAACTTTACTTGGAGCTATATATTTATTCGCCATATGATATGTGTTTTGCTTGGAGCATCATTTTATTTTATTTTATTTTTCTTGATATTTGAATAAAGTATCAAGATCTGAAATTATTAAATGTTAGAGAGTCTTCACATAGTTGCATAATTATTCGACTACTCATTGATCTTCACTTATATCTTTCGGAGTAGTTTGTCGTTGCTCTAGTGCTTCACTTATATCTTTCTAGAGCACGGTGCTGGTTTTATATTGAAGAAATTAATGAACTCTCATGCTTCACTTATATCATTTTGAGAGTCTTTAGAGAAGCATGGTAGTTTGCTTTGGTTATGAAACTAGGCCTAATATGATGGGCATCCAAGAGGGATATAATAAAAACTTTCATATAGAGTGCATTGAATACTAAGAGAAATTTGATACTTGATGATTGTTTTGAGATATGAAGATGGTTATATTAGATTCATGCTAGTTGAGTAGTTGTGAATTTGAGAGATACTTGTGTTAAAGTTTGTGATTCCCGTAGCATGCATGTATGGTGAACCGTTATGTGAGGAAGTCGGAGCGTGATTTATTTATTGATTGTGTTCCTTATGAGTGGCGGTCAAGGACGAGCGATGGTCTTTTCCTACCAATCTATCCCCCTAGGAGCATGCACATAGTACTTTGTTTCGATAACTAATAGATTTTTACAATAAGTATGTGAGTTCTTTATGACTAATGTTGAGTCCATGGATTATACGCACTCTCACCCTTCCACCATTGCTAGCCTCTCTTATACCGCGCACTTTTCGCCGGTATCATACACCCACCTTCCTCAAAACAGCCACCATATCTACCTATCATGGCATTTCCATAGCCATTCCAAGATATATTGCCATGCAACTTTCCACCGTTCTGTTTACTATGACATGCTCCATCATTGTCATATTGCTTTGCATGATCATGAAGTTGACATTGTATTTGTGGCAAAGCCACCGTTCATAATTCTTTCATACATGTCACTCATGCATCATTGCACATCCCGGTACACCGCCGGAGGCATTCATATAGAGTCATACTTTCTTCTAAGTATTGAGTTGTAATTCTTGAGTTGTAAGTTAATAAACGTGTGATGATCATCGTTATTAGAGCATTCTCCCAGTGAGGAAAGGATGATGGAGACCATGATTAACCCCATAAGCCGGGATGAGACTCCGGATGAAAAAAGAGAAAAAAAGAGGCCATAAAAAGGGAGAAAAGGCCCAAATAAAATAAAAAAATATAAAAATATAAAAAATGAGAGAAAAGAGAGAGAAGGGGCAATGCTACTATCCTTTTACCACACTTGTGCTTCAAAGTAGCACCATGATCTTCATGATAGAGAGTCTCCTATGTTTTCACTTTCATATACTAGTGGGAATCTTTCATTATAGAACTTGTCTTGAATGTTCCAATGATGGGCTTCCTCAAAATGCCCTGGGTCTTCGTGAGCAAGCGAGTTGGATGCACACCCGCTAGTTTCTTTTGTTGAGCTTTCATACATTTATAGCTCTAGTGCATCCGTTGCATGGCAATCTCTACTCACTCACATTGATATCTATTGATGGGCATCTCCATAGCCCATTGATATGCCTAGTTGGTGTGAGACTATCTTCTCCCTTTTTGTCTTCTCCACAACCACCATTCTATTCCACCTATATTGCTATGTCCATGGCTCACGCTCATGTATTGCGTGAAGATTGAAAAAGTTTGAGAACATGAAAAGTATGAAACAATTGCTTGGCTTGTCATCGGGGTTGTGCATGATTTAAATATTTTGTGTGGTGAAGATAGAGCATAGCCAGACTATACGATTTTGTAGGGATAGCTTTCTTTGGCCATGTTATTTTGAGAAGACATGATTACTTGGTTAGCATGCTTGAAGTATTATTATTTTTATGTCAATATTAAACTTTTGTATTGAATCTTATGGATCTGAATATTCTTGCCACAATAAAGAGAACTACATGGATAAATATGTTAGGTAGCATTCCACATCAAAAATTCTGTTTTTCATTTACCTACTCGAGGACAAGCAGGAATTAAGCTTGGGGATGCGGATACGTCTCCAACGTATATATAATTTTTTATTGTTCCATGTTATTATATTATCAACCTTTGCTGTTTTATATGCATTTATATGCTATTTTATCTAACTTTTGGGACTAACCTATTAACCTAGAGCCCAGTGCTAGTTTCTGTTTTTTCCTTGTTTTAGAGTATCGCAGAAAAGGAAAATCAAACGGAGTCTAATTGACCTAAAACTTCACGAAACTTATTTTTGTTCCAGAAGAAGCCCACGGAGTATCGGAGTTGGACCAGGAGAGTATCGGGCTGCCCACGAGGGTGTGGGCAGCCCACCCCCTGGGCACGCCCCCCTGCCTCGTGGACAGCCTGGAGATCCACCGACGTACTTCTTCCTCCTATACATACCCATATACCCTAAAAACTATGGGGAACACAATAGATCGGGAGTTCCGCCGCCAGAAGCCTCCGTAGCCACCAAAAACCAATCTAAACCCGTTCTGGCACCCTGCTGGAGGTGAAATCCTTCTCCGGTGGCCATCTTCATCATCCCGGTGCTCTCCATGATGACGAGGGAGTAGTTCTCCCTAAGGGCTGAGGGTATGTGCCAGCAGCTATGTGTTTGATCTCTCTCTCTCTCTCGTGTTTTTGAGGTGGTACGATCTTGATGTATCGCGAGCTTTGCTATTATAGTTGGATCTTATGATGTTTCTCCCCCTCTACTCTCTTGTAATGGATTGAGTTTTCCCTTTGTAGTTATCTTATCGGATTGAGTCTTTAAGGATTTGAGAACACTTGATGTATGTCTTGCGTGGGATACCCGTGGTGACAATGGGGTATTCTATGATCCACTTCATGTATGTTTTGGTGATCAACTTGCGGGTTCCGCCCATGAACCTATGCGTAGGGGTTGGCACACGTTTTCGTCTTGACTCTCCGGTAGAAACTTTGGGGCACTCTTTGAGGTTCTATGTGTTGGTTGAATAGACGAATCTGAGATTGTGTGATGCATATCGTATAATCATACCCACGGATACTTGAGGTGACATTAGAGTATCTAGGTGACATTAGGGTTTTGGTTGATTTGTGTCTTAAGGTGTTATTCTAGTACGAACTCTAGGGCTGTTTGTGACACTTATAGGAATAGCCCAACGGATTGATTGGAAAGAATAACTTTGAGGTGGTTTCGTACCCTACCATAATCTCTTCGTTTGTTCTCCGCTATTAGTGGCTTTGGAGTGACTCTTCGTTGCATGTTGAGGGATAGTTATGTGATCCAATTATGTTATTATTGATGAGAGAACTTGCACTAGTGAAAGTATGAACCCTAGGCCTTGTTTCAACGCATTGCAATACCGTTTGTGCTCACTTTTATCATTAGTTACATTGCTGCTTTATATTTTCAGATTACAAAAACCATTATCTACTATCCATATACCACTTGTATCACCATCTCTTCGCCGAACTAGTGCACCTATACAATTTACCATTCTATTGGGTGTGTTGGGGACACAAGATACTCTTTGTTATTTGGTTGCAGGGTTGTTTGAGAGAGACCATCTTCATCCTACGCCTCCTGTGGATCGATAAACCTTAGGTCATCCACTTGAGGGAAATTTGCTACTGTCCTACAAACCTCTGCCCTTGGCGGGCCAACAACGTCTACAAGAAGAAGGTTGTGTAGTAGACATCACCGCACCGAGGGGTGCAGCGAGGATGCTTGCTACTCGTTCCCCGCCGGGCCGGTGGCGGCATTGACGGTAGGCGACAGAGAACAACGAGGTGGCCTACCGACGGGAGCCGTCTGAGCAACACGGGCGGCGAGGGCAGCCCTGCGCTCAGCGCGAGCGCGGCGAGCGTCCGACATGGAGACGATGGAGCAACGGGACGCGGAGCAACGGAAAAGCTTCAACGCACCCCTACCTGGCGCGCCAAATGTCGAACCACGGGTTGCGGCAAACCCTCAAGGTTCGAACACTGGAGTGCACGCGAAGATCTCCTCCCTACCGATCCACGTCCTAGCCTTACCAAATCTCAAGGACTAGCTCGACGAACTCACAACATGAAAGACACAAGATGTATACTGGTTCGGGCCACCGTTGTGGTGTAATACCCTACTCCAATGTGGTGGTGGTGGATTGCCTCTTGGGCTAAGGATGAACAGTACAAGGGGAAGAACAGCCTCCTGAGGAGAGGTGTTCTTGTGCTTGGTGGATGTGTGGATGAGCTAGGTCTAGACTAGTTGCCTCTTTGCGAGATCTTCTCTCTTGGCGAGATCTTTCCTCTTGGGAAGATCTTCTCTTCTTGGCGAGATCTCGTCTCCCTTAGCTATGGTGGTGGCTAGCCCTATTTATAAAGGCCCTGGTCCTCTCCCCAAATATTGAGTGGGAAGGGAGCCAACAATGGCCAATTCGAAAGGGGGCATCTAGTACAGCTTATCCTAACAAAAGTTGTCTTCGCTTGCCAAAGGCTCTCATGGTGATTGTCGGTGTCAAAGCCGGCGGATCTCATGTAGGAGGTCCCGAACAGTGCGTCTAGGATCGATGGTAACAGGAGGCAGGGGACACAATGTTTACCCAGGTTCGGGCCCTCTCTATGGAGGTAATACCCTACGCCCTGCTTGATTGATATTGATGAATATGGGTGTTACAAGAGTTGATCTACCACGAGATCGTGATGGCTAAACCCTAGAAGCCTAGCCTATATGACTATGGTAGTGAATGTGTCCTTTCCGGACTATCCCTTTCAGTTTATATAGACACCGAGGGGATCTAGGGTTTAAATAGAGTCGGTTACATAAGAAGGAATCTTCATAGTCGGTCGCCAAGCTTGCCTTCCATGCCAAGGAGAGTCCAATCCGAACTCAGGTGTAGTCGGCGGCCTTCATGTCTTCACAGCCCATCAGTCCAGCCCAATAGATAACAGGCCGGACGCCCGAGGACCCCTTAGTCTGGGACTCCCTCAGTAGCCCATGAACCTGGCTTAAATGACGAGGAGTGCGGCGCGCAGATTGTCTTCGGCATTGCAAGGCGGGTTCCCTTTTATCCGATCTTCAAAATTGTCTTCGGATGCGATGATAGTATCCAGACCTATATGCATAACCGTAGGGGATACAATATTTCATGGGTTCAACCCACTAACTCTAACTGCTTTTTGGTAATATAACACCACGTCTAGCCTTTACTTGCGAACCGTTTTAGCCGGCCCATCGCCCCACGTCCCAGGACGTGCCATTATTGGCATATTTATCCAAACGGAGATCGTGCCTCCCTTTTTAAGGGATTCCTGTCGACCCAAACATGGGTAACCTAACCATTTCTTGGGCACAACTCCTTGGAAACAAGGAAGTTCTTGAGGCCCGAGGGGAGACGTTTGATATTTGCAGCCTTTATATAGGGGTACAGACCCGTCTTTTGCTTACATGCTTGCCTCTTCCTCAACTCCTGCTACCCCGAGCTCCAACTCTCGGGCTTCCATCGCCACCAGCCCCAACCATGTCCGGATCTAGCCACGAAGGTCGGTGGGTAGCCTCTTCTGTCACGGAGGAAGACATTGCAAAGCTTCGGGCAGCGCGGTACCTGACTCCTGAAATCCATCATCGGCTTCCCGCCGAGGGGCAGGTCATTCCCACCCCCAGATCCGGCGAGAGGGTCGTGTTCGTGTCCCACTTCCTCCACGGGTTGGGATTTGCACATAACCCCTTCGTCCGAGGGCTCATGTATTATTACGGGCTAGACTTCCACGATTTGGCCCCGGACTCTTTTCTTCTCATATCAATGTTTATCATCACGTGTGAAGCCCTCCTCCGAACTCCTCCGCACTTCGGCTAGTGGCTCAAGACCTTCAGTGTGAAGCCGCAAGTGGTAGAGGGCGAGCAGGCCGAGTGCGGCGGCGCTGCAGTAAGCAAGCTTTCTAGCGTCGTTTGACTGAAAGGATCCTTCGCCAAATCTTCCGATCTGTGGCAGCAAGGGTGGTTCTATATCTCCGAGCCCCGCAGCTCCAAGTGGGCGACCACGGCCGTATTTTGACCCAGCCCTCCAACTCAACTTCCGTCGTGGATTAATAAGGGGCTAGATTGGGGATCAACGAATGATGTGCAAACTCTGCAAAGTCGCATTCGGAAACTCATTGAGAGGGACATCAACATAGCCAATGTCGTTGAGGGAGTCCTGGATTAGGGGGTCTCCGGACAGCCGGACTATATCCTTTGGCCGGACTGTTGGACTATGAAGATACAAGATTGAAGACTTTGTCCCGTGTCCGGATGGGACTCTCCTTGGCGTGGAAGGCAAGCTAGGCAATACGAGTGTGTAGATCTACTCCCTTGTAACCGACTTGGTGTAACCCTAGCCCCCTCCGGTGTCTATATAAACCGGAGGCTTTAGTCCATAGGACAACATACAATCATACCATAGGCTAGCTTCTAGGGTTTAGCCTCTACGATCTTGTGGTAGATCAACTCTTGTAATACTCATATCATCAAGAACAATCAAGCAGTACATAGGGTATTACCTCCTTCAAGAGAGCCCGAACCTGGGTAAACATCGTGTCCCCTACCTTCTGTTACCATCTGCCTTAGACGCACAGTTCGGGACTCCCTACCCGGGATCCGCCGGTTTTGACACTGACATTGGTGCTTTCATTGAGAGCTCCACTGTTCTATCGCCGTAAGGCTCGATGGCTCCTTCGATCATCGGTAATGATGCGGTCCGGGGTAAGGTTTTCCTCCCCGGACAGATCTTCGTGTTCGGCGGCTTCGCACTGCGGGCCAATTCGCTTGGCCATCTGGAGTAGATCGAGAGCTACGCCCCTGGCCATCAGGTCAGGTTCGGAAACTTAAACTACACTGCCGACATCCGCGGAGACTTGATCTTCGACGGATTCGAGCCCAAGTCAGGTGCGCCGCACAGTCACGACGAGCATGACGTAACTCTGGCACCAGACAGTGTTCGGGAGATCGCATCTGCAACTACTCCGGCCGTCAATTCGGAGCAAATTGCTCCATCCGAGAGTGGAGGGATAGACCCCGCCATGGAGGCTGCACTCTCAGTGGCGATAGATCCGGATACTGACTTCACCCCTTACGAAAGTCGTGTTGCCGAACCACTGGATTCATCTCCGTCCACAGACTCCAAGCCGCCTGCATCCGTGCCTATCAAATCCAACTGGGCGCCGATCATGGAGTTCACCTCCGCGGATATCTTTCAGCACTCGCCTTTCGGCGATGTGCTAAATTCATTAAGGTCTCTCTCCCTGTCAGGAGAACCTTAGCCGAACTATGTCCGGCTAGAATGGGATGCGGACGACGAAGAAATTCGTTGCACACCCACCACCCACTTAGTAGCCACTATCGACAATTTAACCAACATGCTCGACTTCGACTCTGAAGACATCGACGGTATGGACGACGATGCAGGAGACGAACAGGAACCACCGCCCATAGGGCGCTGGAACGCCACCTCATCACATGACATATACATGGTGGATACACCCAAAGAAGGCAGTGGCGAAGAGACAGCAGAGGATGGCCCCTCCAAGAAGCATTCCAAGCACCGACGTCAGCGGCGCCGCCCTAAGTCCTGCCATAGCAAAAACAGCGATAACAGCGCAAGAGAAAATAACGCTCCAGTCGACTCCAGAGGAAACGACGACCACATCGCCCCGGCAGCAGAGCATGACGAAGCTACAAGCGGCAAACATAGTACGAATCTGATGTCCGAACACGGCGACACCAAGGATAAACCTCATCAAACCCCCTCTGGGGAGGAAAACAGTCTGGACGAAGATGCACACATCATCCCGGAAACGCACTTGGAGCAAGACAACCTTCGTAGAAGGCTTATTGCCACAGCGAGGATTCTGAAGAAGTAGAAGCAAAGGCTTAAGGCCCCACAAAATACGCTCAACAGCAGGTGGAACAAAGTGCTTGACAACGCAGAAAAGTATAGTGGAATTTACAACACAAAGAGCTATCCAAAGCACAAGCTACTACCTGAATTCGACGATGAGGCCTTAGAGCCCACACAGCCGAAAAATGAAACGACCAACCGACCGGATCAACCACCTTGTGACCGTGATAGAGCGGCTAACAAGGTCACACATAAGTCAACACACGATATACATGAGGACTTGTGCCAAAAATCCGGTACGACCAGATCCATCTATGGATCTAGGAAGCGCGCTCCGGTACAAAATCAAAACCAAATACTACAACTATTCGAACACCATGGTACATCCAAATACAGGGGTGCCGCACACCCCCTTTGTTTCACCGATGAGGTGCTGGATCATGAATTCCCAGAAGGATTCAAACCAGTGAACATACAGGCGTACGACGGGACCACAGACCCTGGGGTCTGGATTGAGGACTTTATCCTCCATATCCATATGGCTCGCGGAGACGATCTCCATGCCATCAAATACCTACCCCTCAAGCTTAAACGGCCAGCTCGGCACTAGCTAAAAAGCCTCCCCGAAAACGCAATTGGAAGTTGGGAGGAGCTCGAGGATGCTTTTCGGGCTAATTTTCAAGGGACCTATGTCCGACCTCCGGATGCAGACGATTTAAGTCATATAATTCAACAGCCCGGAGAGTCAGCCCGAAAGCTTTGGAACAGGTTTCTCACTAAGAAGAACCAAATCGTAGATTGTCCGGACGCCGAAGCCTTAGCAGCTTTCAAACACAGCGTCGGAGATGAATGGCTCGCCAGACACCTCGGCCAAGAAAAATCGAGAACAATGGCAGCCCTGACAAGTCTCATGACCCGCTTTTCCGCGGGCGAAGATAGCTGGTTAGCCCGTAGTAGCACCAGCGACCCAAGCACATCCGAAGTAAGGGATGGCAATGGAAAACGACGATGCAATAAAAACAAGCATCGAAATAAAGAAGATAGCCCAGATAATACGGCGGTAAACGTTGGATTCAGGGGCTCTCGACCTGGTCAGCGGAAAAAACCTTTCAAAGGCAGCAGAGAGGGACCGTCTGGCCTAAACAGGATTCTTGACAAACTATGTCAGATTCATGGCACCCTTGATAAACCTGCAAACCACACCCACAGAGAATGCTGGGTCTTCAAGCAGGCCGGTAAGCTAAAAGCCAAACACAAAGGGGGGAGGCACCAAGCGAAGACGAGGATGAACCTCACCAGCAAAGCACTGGAGGACAGAAAAAATTCCCACGAGAGGTTAAAACAGTAAAAATGATCCATGTGACGAAGAGGAGAAGCAAATATGCACTCGAGAGACACGGGCTATATAGCCCGTCACCCCTGGGTCCAACCCCTGGTTGGCCTACCCGATCACTTTTGATCGCAGGGATCATGCAAGAAGCATCCGGCATGAAGGATTGGCTGCCTTAGTGTTAGACCCAATAATACATGGATACCATCTCACACGAGTCCTTATGGACGGCGGCAGTAGTCTAAATCTATTATATCAGGACACAGTCCGCAAAATGGGGATAGACCCGACACAAATAAGCCATAGTAATACTGCCTTCAAGGGAGTAATACCAGGCCTAGAGGCCCGCTGTACGGGCTCTCTATTACTAGAGGTTGTATTCGGCTCTCCCGACAACTCCTGGAGCGAAAGGTTAACTTTCTACATCGCTCCATTCCGAAGTGGCTATCAAGCACTACTCAGAACAACGGCTTTCGCTCGTTTTAATGCAATACCGCACTACGCTTCTCTCAAGCTTAATATGCCTGGTCCACGGAGCACCATCACAGTTAGTGGAAACACTGAGTGTTCTCTAAGTGCGGAAGAATGTGCGGCGGCTTTAACAGCCGAACACTAGACGGCCTTGTGATGCCCCCGATTCAATCGTACACTAATCATACACGCAAACGTGTACGATCAAGATCAGGGACTCACGGGAAGATATCACAACACAACTCTACAAATAAAATAAGTCATACAAGCATCATATTACAAGCCAGGGGCCTCGAGGGCTCGAATACAAGAGCTCGATCATAGACGAGTCAGCGGAAGCAACAATATCTGAGTACAAACATAAGTTAAACAAGTTTTCCTTAAGAAGGCTAGCACAAACTGGGATACAGTTCAAAAGAGGCGCAGGCCTCCTGCCTGGGATCCTCCTAACTACTCCTGGTCGTCTTCAGCGGGCATCACGTAGTAATAGGCACCTCCGGTGTAGTAGGAGTCGTCATCGACGGTGGCGTCTGGCTCCTGGGCTCCAACATCTGGTTGCGACAACCAGGTAGAAGGGATAGAGGGAAAAGAAGGAGAAAGCAACCGTGAGTACTCATCCAAAGTACTCGCAAGCAAGGAGCTACACTACAAATGTATGCATTGGTATCAACTGGAATAAGGCTATTATATGTGGACTGAACTGCAGAAAGCCAGAATAAGAGGGGGATAGCTAGTCCTTTCGAAGACTACGCTTCTGGCAGCCTCCGTCTTGGTGCATGTAGAAGGGAGTAGATTGAAGTCCTCCAAGTATCATCACATAGCATAATCCTAACCGATGATCCTCCCCTCGTCGCCCTGTGAGAGAGCGATCACCGATTGTATCTGGCACTTGGAAGAGTGTGTTTTATTAAGTATCCGGTTCTAGTTGTCATAAGGTCAAGGTACAACTCCAAGTTGTCCTGTTACCGAAGATCACGGCTATTCGAATAGATTAACTTCCCTGCAGGGGTGCACCACATTCCCCAACACGCTTGATCCCATTTGGCCGGACACACTTTCCTGGGTCATGCCCGGCCGCGGAAGATCAACACGTCGCAGCCCCACCTAGGCACAACAGAGAGGTCAGCATGCCGGTCTAAACCTAAGCGCACAGGGGTCTGGGCCCATCGCCCATAGCACACCTGCACGTTGCGAACGCGGCCGGAAGCAGATCTAGCCCCCTTAATACAAGCGCGAGCTTACGATCCAATGCGGCGCGCGCCACTCAGTCGCTGACATCACGAAGGCTTTGGCTGATACCACGACGCCGGGATACCCATAACTACTCCCGCGTAGATGGTTAGTGCGAATAGACCAAATGGCCAGACTCAGATAAATACCCAGATCTCGTTAAACGTGTTAAGTATCCGCGAACGCCGACCAGGGCCAGGCCCACCTCTCTCCTAGGTGGTCTCAACCTGCCCTGTCACTCCGCCACAAGTAACAGTCGAGGGCCGTCAGGAACCCAGGCCCATCTCTACCGGGATGGAGCCACCTGCCCCTTCAGCCCCCAACTCCAAACAGTACCACATGTAATGTAACAGTGTAAAGTATATAGTATATGCCCGTGATCACCTCCCGAAGTGATCACGGCCCACTAGTATAGCATGGCAGACGGACAAGAGTGTAGGGCCACTGATGGAACACTAGCATCCTATACTAAGCAGTAGGATAGCAGGTAAAGGTAACAAACAGTAGTAGCAAGGACAGGCTATGCAACAGGATAGGATTAACGGAAAGCAGTAACATGCTACACTACTCTAATGCAAGCAGTAGAGAGAAGAGTAGGCGATATCTGGTGATCAAAAGGGGGGGCTTGCCTGGTTGCTCTGGCAAGAGAGAGGGGTCATGAACTCCGTAGTCGTACTGGGGGTCGCCGGCAGTCTCGGGGTCTACCGGAAAGAAGTAGTGGAGGGGGAACATAATAAATAATAGAGCAATAAAAGCATCACAAAGCGTAACATGGCAATACGCGGTGCTAGGTGTGCCCTAATGCCGCAGTACGTGGTACCGGCGAAAGGGGGAAACATCCGGGGAAATAACCCCGGTGTTTCGCGTTTTTGGACAAATGAATCGGAGGGTAAAAGTTGCGAGTTCGCTATGCTAGGGATGCGTGGCGGACGAACAGGTCACGTATTCGGGTTTGTCTCGTCGTTCTGAGCAACTTTCATGTACAAAGTTTTTTCATCCGAGCTACGGATTATTTTATATTAATTTATAAAGATTTAATCATTATTGGAATTATCTTATTAATTTAATTAGAAAAGCTATTATGATGTCAGCGTGATGTCATCATGAAGTCAGCAGGGTCAAAGGTGGACTAGGTAAAATTGACGTGTGGGTCCCATTCGTCATAGGCCCACACTAACTAATCAGTGTTAATTAGCTTAATTACTAGATTAGGTTGACCCATTTAATTAGTTTAGTTAAACAGGATTAATTAACTTAATTAATTAATTAATTAATTAATTAGTTAACATTCTTATTTACTTATTATTTATCTATTTATATTTATTTTTAACTTCTGTTTTTATCGTTCTGGGGCAGGCCCCGTTCGTCATAGGCCCCAGGGGGCCATCGCGGTCCGGGCTAACGGGCGAAGCGGCGTGGGGAGACCGGTTGGGCATCTGCCCGGAAGGGGACGAGGCCACGGCCATCGCCGATGGCAGCTTCAGGGCGAGTGGCCGCCGGCAACTACGGGCAGGGGAACGGGCGATGCAGGGCAGGGCGGCAGGTGGGCGCGACGCGGCGAGCAGAAGGCGGGCCGGGGCGCAGCACAGGGAGTCGGGCAACGCACGGCGGAGGGAGGCCGCGACGGAGCGAGGGTGGCGCGGGGCGGCGCATGAGCGAGCGCATGCAGGTGGTCGTGGACGCGAGGTGTGGGAGGCGGTGGCGCGGTGACCGCGAGGCGACGGGTACGGCCGGACGGCGCCGCGCGTGGGCAGGGCATGGCCCGACCGTGGTGACTGCGGGGCCGGAGCGCGCGAGGCGTGGTCGCGGCCGGAGCGGAGCAACGGTGGGCGGGGCGGGAGCGCGGCAAGCGAGCGCCACCGCGCGGCGATGGTCGCGGGGCGGGGGAGAGAGGAGGACCGGGGTCCTCACCGAGGTTCGTTGGGACGGGGCAGCGGTGCATGAGTAGGAGGACGGAGACGATGTGTCATGGAGGAGGCAGACCGTCGAGGAGGAGGAGGCGGGCCGGCGAGGTTGCGGTCCGGCGGGGTGGCTTCCGGCATCGGGAATCGGCGGCGGCGCAGTTCATTCCCCTTCCCGATCCAGATCTGGATCGGGGGAAGGAGGAGAGAGCGACATGGGGAGGGGAGTGGGAGCGGTCGTGGGTTAGGGTTTCGGGTGTGGGGGAATAAGGGAGTGAGGGGGCGGCCTGTTGGGCCTGGCCTGGCTAATAGCTGGGCCGGCTGGCCCAGTGGGGGGGGTCTGCTTTTCCCTTTTTTTGTTAGTTTTGTTTTCTGTTTTGTATTTTCTTTTCTTTTATTTATTATCCTTTTCTGTTTTAATTCCTTCCTCATTGTATTTTAGTTTTGTAGGGTACAAAAATGATCCCTAAATTGGTAATAGGAATTATACCACTGCCACAATTAACTTGGCAACTAAATATATTAGTTAGTAATAGTTTATCATTTTAAAAGCATTTAAATAATTGTTTTCGCTACTGTTTAAATCGTTTTAGAGTATTTGAACATTTTATAAAAGTGTAGTTCCACTGCCATAATTACTTATGCATTATTTGGCTCACCCTGAACATTATAGTTTTAATTTTTGAAAACTTTTGTTGTTTGCCTGATTTTTAAATCGAATTCAAATCGGTTTCGAACTAATGCGAGATTAGCCACCATAATCAAGGTGACGTGGCATCATTAGCGGAGGATTACTGCAGCGTAACTATCCGGGCGTCACAATTCTCCTCCACTACAAGAAATCTCGTCCTGAGATTTAAGAGGTGGATGACGGGGAAAGGTCTGTTTACGAAATTCTAACGAATCTTCTCGGTCTTGGTTGCTCTTCTCGAAGTGGTCGATCCATTTTATTGACGTCTTCATTTTTCTGTTTCAAGTCATCAAGATGAAGTCGGTATCCTTTCTTCGGGATCTTCATCGTACTTACGAAAAGGTAAGGGGTAGCTCGGCTATGACAGAATGCTTAAGGGGTAATCGTCTGGGGTTTTCCCATGAATGAACAGATGAGTATCTCTCGAGTTGAACAAATCGAGAGTAAGGTAAGAAGGTACAATAAGGAGTTTGAAGCGGATAGACAATCGTCATTCCCTGAAACGATGTGTTGAAGGGGTTTAGAGCAATGTGAATAAGCATTGCATCTGATACCAGAATAGATCAACAGACAGGTGGCACGTGAATTACGTACAAAGTCAAGTGCGAGGAATAACTTTGACAACAGGGTGTACAGGAGAGTCAGGTTTCGATCCTATGGAACTGCGGGTTATGGGCCCACCATGTGGGTTAAAAATAGGAGCGGTGACATCTTGCATGGTCATGATAGCAAGGTATGCCAGAAAATAGCCTATCAGTTATGTCGCCAACAACGCTGGCATCAAGGGCGAGGGACGAAGAGAACCATTTTCCTGCTCGTTGAACGAGGCGGACCAATAGGCAAGGTTCTCGTCCATCGGTGGTTACCAGAATGTCATCAACAATAGTAACAGAGTCTTACTGACAGAGTTGTACACCGAGGTGTTTACATAAGCAGTGAATTATTACTGCTTAGATCATATAGATCTCAAGAAAGATTAACAAAACAAAAGGAAAGGAAAAGGTGATCATCAGATTAAACAGAACAATGTAAAGGAAAATGTGTTTAAACACATATTTCAGGGGTATATCCTTCCCAAGGGCAAGCAGAGCATGATATCCATGACGGGATATAACGTAGAAAACCCTTTAGGAAAAGGGAGAGAAATTTCATGCCATTACCCATACAACAGTGTTTGGATAATTGAGCAAGAAACATTTGGCATTGGGCTTCAAATGTTCTTGTTGAAAATCGGAGTACCACAGACAATCTTGGAGATATCATTGACAGGATACACAAGTCTTACAAATTACTCATGGAAGAATGACTAACCTTGCTAGTAAGGAAACTATAACAATAGGCCCTCCGGGAAGGTGTGTTAGGATGAATTCACCTTATCGCGTTAAAGACCAATGTTATAACTCTTGGAAATTCGTTCCAACCATCATACCTGACCGAGATTCAGATCTGATTGGTGTCAGGATACATCAGACTCAGAATGTCTGAGAAGAAAAGGTGCAACACAAATTGACGAGAAGACATCGTAAGATTCTCGGGAAATGAACAATGGAATCAGGTTCTAAAACAAGAGTTCATCAATAAACGAAGGAGAGGATGAGGAGGTGGCTGATAGGCTCAGCAACAAATCATCGAGATTTCCAAAGGATTGATTTCCACAATTATGTGAACAAGGAAATATCATTTGTCGGATCAAATGATATAATGATGTATGCTCGAGGGGAACATACACAACTGAACAATGATAGAAGGGTGCACCCAGGAATCTGGACTAGGTAGCACGATCAATGTTCGAATGATGATTCAATAAGCAATATACTTAGAATGAAATTGTAGACCAATAACTTCAAAGCAATAGGGTTGCTAGAAGTTTAGAATTTGCACATCACAGACCATTTGTCGGTATTCCGGTTAGAAACAACACGGAGACCAAGAATTGAATGCAAAAGGCGAGAGATATTACTATATCAAGAATTCTCAAGAGGTGGTAAAATTACCACGACATTCTTGACATAAAAGGTGGTAACATTCCAAGGTAAAGAAGAACAAATGTTGGATATCAAGGATCTCAAGGTATAACAAAACACGAATAAGTTTATGTTGAACGGAAGGCAATAAAGTGGTCGGTGATAACACAAACCATTGAGGGGTGAGGATGGTATTTCTCATCAAGAATTCGATATATATCTTGGAAGAGCTCAGGATGTTGATGATGACCATGACACATTTGTCGAGAAATTTCATGAAGATGTAATCGGTTGGCGATGACATTAAGTCAAATGATGATGCAGCGAAAGTCAAATAATACTTGAAGAAGAACTCATAAGAAGTTATGCAGTTCTGTGATAATCTCGAGATACTAGAGGAGGTAATACTCGATGACAGGTCAAAGTAGAGGTTGGACTGGGGTATTGCTCTGCAAAAGAAAAGCGCTTAAACTTGCACGCGAAATGGTATTCAAAGGAGAACATGGTCGGAACCACGATTGCAAAAGGTCAGATCCCAGATATAATATGAACTTATACCAAAGGAATAATTTAATTAAAGAGAAGCTTTAACAATAAGATCTACATCGTGTCCATGGGCATGAACACAAAGTTCAAGGTCAACTCCCACTTCTCCAATGCATAACCTTTCATTCACTTCTCACTTTTGAAGAAGTTGTATTGTTGAAATTTCATCTGGCAAAATACCAGAGGTGTATGACTCGTGAAGACTTTCGAGTTCACACGGTTTTAGAGAAGGTTGTATAGGTTCAACCCATCGGGGTTTCATAGAAACATATACCACAAGTTTCAAGAGTAAATATCACAAGCTCGAAAGTAGAGCATGGTTAGCAAAACAGATGATACAATTTACCAAAGGTATCATATACCCATGGAAAGGCTCACAAGATTATTGAATAGGAAGGACACTGCCGGATAATAATTCAACAAGGGATCCTACGGTCTATAATGGAGCTGATGCGAGTATCGATACTCTATCTGAGGAAGATGGAATGAAAGGGCATCAGATTATATAAACAACTGAGTATTTCAAATCTTAAATACAAAGGAATTATCATTTCCAAATCAAGGGATCGAAAGCCAACGCTCTCATTAAGAATGGATCAGTCGAATAGACTTAGGGGTTCAATCGACGACAATTTGATTGGTCGATAACCAGCTCATGTTCAAAATGACGTGTGAGCCGGAAGGATGAATCATTGGATCTGATTGAGGATGGCGAGCATTCACAACATTTTGAATCAACGGACTCAAGATGATAATGATAAGGGATGCCAATAAAATTATAGACTTATGGGATTAACCATAATGCAAGCAAGTAAGAACTTCAAGAGTAATAGGCTACTCAAGATTTTCGGAAGTTCAAATAGCATTTTGAAGACTTTTGTGAAATACATGAACCAACTGGGGATGAGAAAATATCCGGTGAGTGCTAGAAATTTACCCATAGTGGTATTCATGTGGCAAATAAATGCAAGGCAGTAGACACAAAGTATTCTCGGAACAATAGAGAGAATTTTGGGGCATCTTGTAATAACAAGATCAATGAGGAATGATTATATGAATGGCACATGTACGTGGTTATCCATAGAGGTTTATCGATAGAATGGAATTGCAAAAGCAACAGGCACAAGGTCTCGACGGAATATCGAAGAGTATCTTCGAAATCCTCTAGTGCAGCCGGCGATCATCTGGACTGAAGGGGGTTCTCCGGGAGAAAGTATTTTCGAGAACCTAAGTTAGATTTTTAGTAAATTTATTAAACCCGAATAGGAGAGAGTTCAGAGTCCCAAAGCATAGACGAGAAATAAAAGATCCTAATACCCCCCAATGGCAACATGGGCCCATAGGCCACACAGCCATGTTAGTAAAGGTTTTGCAATGACTAGACTCTTCTTCGGCCAAGGAGTTGGAAAGGGGGATTCCTACAGGCAGTCGGCTCTGATACCAACTTGTGACGCCCCCGATTCAATCGTACATTAATCATACACGCAAACGTGTACGATCAAGATCAAGGACTCACGGGAAGATATAACAACACAACTCTACAAATAAAATAAGTCATACAAGCATCATATTACAAGCCAGGGGCCTCGAGGGCTCGAATACAAGAGCTCGATCATAGACGAGTCAGCGGAAGCAACAATATCTGAGTACAGACATAAGTTAAACAAGTTTGCCTTAAGAAGGCTAGCACAAACTGGGATACAGATCGAAAGAGGCGCGGGCCTCCTGCCTGGGATCCTCCTAACTACTCCTGGTCGTCGTCAGCGGGCATCACGTAGTAATAGGCACCTCCGGTGTAGTAGGAGTCATCATCGACGGTGGCGTCTGGCACCTGGGCTCCAACATCTGGTTGCGACAACCAGGTAGAAGGGATAGAGGGAAGAGAAGGAGAAAGAACTGTGAGTACTCATCCAAAGTACTCGCAAGCAAGGAGCTACACTACATATGTATGCATTGGTATCAACTGGAATAAGGCTATTATATGTGGACTGAACTACAGAAAGCCGGAATAAGAGGGGGATAGCTAGTCCTTTCGAAGACTACGCTTCTGGCAGCCTCCGTATTGCAGCATGTAGAAGGGAGTAGACTGAAGTCCTCCAAGTATCATCACATAGCATAATCCTAACCGATGATCCTCCCCTCGTTGCCCTGTGAGAGAGCGATCACCGGTTGTATCTGGCACTTGGAAGGGTGTGTTTTATTAAGTATCCGGTTCTAGTTGTCATAAGGTCAAGGTACAACTCCAAGTCGTCCTGTTACCGAAGATCACGGCTTTTTGAATAGATTAACTTCCCTGCATGGGTGCACCACATTCCCCAACATGCTTGATCCCATTTGGCCGGACACACTTTCCTGGGTCATGCCCGGCCGCGGAAGATCAACACGTCGCAGCCCCACCTAGGCACAACAGAGAGGTCAGCACGCCGGTCTAAACCTAAGCGCACAGGGGTCTGGGCCCATCGCCCATAGCACACCTGCACGTTGCGAACGCGGCCGGAAGCAGATCTAGCCCCCTTAATACAAGCGCGAGCTTACGATCCAATGCGGCGCGCGCCACTCGGTCGCTGACATCACGAAGGCTTCGGCTAATACCACGACGCCAGGATACCCATAACTACTCCTGCGTAGATGGTTAGTGCGTATAGACCAAATGGCCAGACTCAGATCAAATACCCAGATCTCGTTAAACGTGTTAAGTATCCGTGAATGCCGACCAGGGCCAGGCCCACCTCTCTCCTAGGTGGTCTCAACCTGCCCTGTCGCTCCGCCACAAGTAACAGTCGAGGGCCGTCGGGAACCCAGGCCCGCCTCTACCGGGATGGAGCCACCTGCCCCTTCAGCCCCCAACTCCAAACAGTACCACATGTAATGTAACAGTGTAAAGTATATAGTATATGCCCGTGATCACCTCCCGAAGTGATCACGGCCCAGTAGTATAGCATGGCAGACGGACAAGAGTGTAGGGCCACTGATGGAACACTAGCATCCTATACTAAGCAGTAGGATAGCAGGTAAAGGTAACAACAGTAGTAGCAAGGACAGGCTATGCAACAGGATAGGATTAACGGAAAGCAGTAACATGCTACACTACTCTAATGCAAGCAGAAGAGAGAAGAGTAGGCGATATCTGGTGATCAAAGGGGGGGGGGGCTTGCCTGGTTGCTCTGGCAAGAGAGAGGGGTCGTCAACTCCGTAGTCGTACTGGGGGTCGCCGGCAGTCTCGGGGTCTACCGGAAAGAAGTAGTGGAGGGGGAACATAATAAATAACAGAGCAATCAAAGCATCACAAAGCGTAACATGGAAATACGCGGTGCTAGGTGTGCCCTAACGCCGCAGTACATGGTACCGGCGAAAGGGGGAAACATCCGGGGAAATAACCCTGGTGTTTCGCGTTTTCGGACAGATGAATCGGAGGGGAAAAGTTGCGAGTTCGCTATGCTATGGATGCGTGGCGGACGAACAGGTCGCGTATCCGGGTTCGTCTCGTCGTTCTGAGCAACTTTCATGTACAAAGTTTTTTCATCCGAGCTACGGATTATTTTATATTAATTTATAAAGATTTAATCATTATTGGAATTATCTTATTAATTTAATTAGAAAAGCTGTTATGATGTCAGCGTGATGTCATCATGAAGTCAGCAGGGTCAAAGGTGGACTAGGTCAAATTGACGTGTGGGTCCCATTCGTCATAGGCCCACACTAACTAATCAGTGTTAATTAGCTTAATTACTAGATTAGGTTGACCCATTTAATTAGTTTAGTTAAACAAGATTAATTAACTTAATTAATTTAGTTAATTAATTAATTAATTAGTTAGCATTCTTATTTACTTATTATTTATCTATTTATATTTATTTTTAACTTCTTTTTTTATCGTTCTGGGGCAGGCCCCGTTCGTCATAGGCCCCAGGGGGCCATCGCGGTTCGGGCTAACGGGCGAAGCGGCGTGGGGAGACCGGTTGGGCATCTGCCCGGAAGGGGACGAGGCCATGGCCATCGCCGATGGCAGCCTCAGGGCGAGTGGCCGCCGGCAACTGCGGGCAGGGGAACGGGCGGTGCAGGGCAGGGCGGCAGGGAAGCGGAGCGGCAGGTGGGCGCGACGCGGCGAGCAGAAGGCGGGCCGGGGGTGCAGCACAGGGAGTCGGGCAGCGCACGGCGGAGGGAGGCCGCGACGGAGCGGGGGTAGCACGGGGCGGCGCATGAGCGAGCGCGTGCAGGTGGTTGTGGACGCGAGGTGTGGGAGGCGGTGGCGCGGTGACCGCGAGGCGATGGGTACGGCCGGACGGCGCCGCGCATGGGCAGGGCGTGGCCCGACCGTGGTGACTGCAGGGCTGGAGCGCGCGAGGCGTGGTCGCAGCCGGAGCGGAGCAACGATGGGCGGGGCGGGAGCGCGGCAGGCGAGCGCCACCGCGCGGCGATGGTCGCGGGGCGAGGGAGAGAGGAGGACCGGGGTCCTCACCGAGGTTCGTAGGGATGGGGCAGCAGTGCGTGAGGAGGAGGACGGAGACGACGCGTCGTGGAGGAGGCAGACCGTCGAGGAGGAGGAGGCAGGCCGGCGAGGTTGCGGTCCGGCGGGGTGGCTTCCGGCATCGGGAATCAGCGGCGGCGCAGTTCATTCCCCTTCCCGATCTAGATCTGGATCGGGGGAAGGAGGAGAGAGCGACGTGGGGAGGGGAGTGGGAGCGGTCGTGGGTTAGGGTTTCGGGTGTGGGGTAATAAGGGAGTGAGGGGGCGACCGGTTGGGCCTAGCCTGGCTAATAGCTGGGCCGGCTGGCCCAGTGGGGGGGGGTCTGCTTTTCCCTTTTTTTTGTTAGTTTTGTTTTTTGTTTTGTATTTTCTTTTCTTTTATTTATTATCCTTTTCTGTTTTAATTCGTTCCTCATTGTATTTTAGTTTTGTAAAGTACAAAAATGATCCTAAATTGGTAATAGGAATTATACCACTGCCACAATTAACTTGGCAACTAAATATATTAGTTTGTAATAGTTTATCATTTTAAAAGCATTTAAATAATTGTTTTTGCTACTGTTTAAATCATTTTAGAGTATTTGAACATTTTATAAAAGTGTACTTCCACTGCCATAATTACTTATGCATTATTTGGCTCACCCTGAACATTATAGATTTAATTTTTGAAAACTTTTGTTGTTTGCCTGATTTTTAAATCGAATTCAAATCGGTTTCGAACTAATGCGAGATTAGCCACCGTAATCGAGGTGACGCGGCATCATTAGCGGAGGATTACTGCAGCGTAAATATCTGGGCGTTGCAGGCCTCACCAACTAGAAAAGGTGACAGGTCGTCAAGACCACAGACACGGTTAGACGAGTCCGGCGCATCACCACATACACATGAGATTGGTTTGATGGCAAAACCCTCATAAGATGGTACCAGGGGCTTCCCGCGTGTAATCAGGGCTAGCCCAGCTCAAACTTGACTTATCTTGAATTTTCATAACCAATTTTCTTGCACGGCAACTTTCACCTAAGTTCTTCTCTTTTACAGATGATAATCGTGCTACACCCGTCCAGGACACGGCACAACGGAGACACAGGTGCAGACGTGCAGCAGGGACCCGCTCAAAGGTTTCTTTTCAGATTAAGACCCTGTGTAAACCTTTTTTTATTGTATCTTGTTGTTCACATCCTCCGGATACTCAATACAACCGAGAAGGATGCTGACATCATTGGCATGTGGCCACGTCAGGATATTGCACGTACCTGAACACTCGGGGTTTTATTAAGGGCATTGTTCAGCCCGACATATGTTATAAAGACCGAATACCTTAGGGAGTGTTCGGCGTCGCGAGTTTGGCCCTATATGCATCAGCTCTGAATCATGTCTTTCGTCAAATGTTGGGTTTGCGCGGCTCGCATGTTTTGGTACCATATGTTCCGCTATATCGGCTAAGGTAGCACTGGGAGAACTACTGCGATTGTGCCCTGGTTCATCCGGATGAGCACCTCAATAAAGAAAGCCGAAAACTGACTGTCATGATGTAGCGCGAGACTGGTCAACCACTCGATGACTCAGCGGAATCTTCGGGATTCCTCCGCATTAACGAAGGGCCATTTCCCGGTCATGTACGTACGTGCCCTGTGTTCGGACGAGCGCAGAAGTACCATGGGCTATATAGTAGCCCCACCATCAAACTCCTATGGGTAAGTGAAAGTTTTAAAGCAATATAGTCTGATTGCCTCGTTCGCTGCGCTACCACCTCCTCCATGGACCAAGACGTTGGATCAAGTGTGAATACACGTTCTCTGCGAACACCCCCGCATTCTATGCGTGGAGGCGGAAGCCGACGACTGCAAACTTTCAGGTTATATACATATATAGATAAACGGCCGCAAAGGAGGCATCATAATACTTTCAGGCAAAAGTATAAACACAGCCTTTACAATTCAATAAAACATTGTTTTTACAATGGGAATACATGTCACTAGAACATAATATTCTTTGAGCACCGAGCCTCTATCGAACAAGCGCCTTCAAGGACTTCTTCAAAGTAGTGCTCGGCTGCCACTCGGCCCACGGCCGAACCCTGTGTTGCAACAGTGGTGGCCTCCATCTCTGCCCAGTATGTCTTGACATGGGCAAAGGCCATCTGCGCACCCTCTATACATGCCAACCTCTTCATAGCGTCGATGTGCGGCACAACACCAAGGAATTGTTGCACTAAACTAAAGTAGCTATCCGGCTTTGGCCCTCCCGTCCACAGACGATCCACAACAAACCTCATAGCAAGTCCGGACAACCTGTGGAGCTCGGCCCACTCATCCATTCGCTCATTCAGCAGCAGCGGACGCATTGGAGCATGGAATTGTGACCAGAACAACTTTTCCACTTCACAATTTTTTTGATCCTTGAAGTATTCGGCTGCATCAGCAGTACTTGCTGCCAAATCCATGTAGGCGTTAACAAAACTCCATAGTTGATCAAGAGGAGCATACTTCAGATCTCCGAACTTAGTCCGCAACAAGAAGGGCTTCCCAGCGACGATATCTACAACAAGAAGGGCAGCTCCCCCTTCGTCGCTCTGATTTTGGAGCGGGCTTCCTTGGCTGCTACCATGGCCTTCTCTAGGTCCGTCGCCTTCGCTCGGCTTTCCTTTTCAAGAAGCTGGTAATAGTCAGCGGCATCCTTCAAATCAACGGCCATCTTGGCCATTCTTTCCTTGCTATGGCAATGTGCGGCCTGTTCGGCCCTCAGCTCTTCGACCGCCTTTAGGGCGGCTGCATCGCTATTCCTTGCTTGTTCCTTGGCTCGGGCAAGCTCCGCGCGAAGGGACTCCACGGTGGTAGCTCCATCTGCAGTCACAACATATTAAAGATATTGGCATCATGCTCCTCTTACTATGTGTTGATCACCGGAGAAATCACTTACCATGTGCCTCGTCAAGCCGCTTGTTGACAAGCACAATGTCGGCATCTGCCGCATCAAGTTGCCGCTTTAGCTTGGCAAACCCATCAGTCCGGCTGGCCACCGGAGCTTCAGCCACCTGCACATAAAGGCGGTCCGGTTATTACCCGGGACTATGATCCTCTGTTTGCCGCCTTTTTCGACGGCAACCAGAGTCTCAGGGGCTACTATCTGCATAGGGCACACCTAACGTGTGTGGTACTATCAAAAACACACATTATTTCACGTACCTCAAAGCCTCGCAGCAGACTCATAAAAGCTTCATGCAATCCGCTTTCAGCGGATGAAATCCTTTCAATTACCATACCCATTAGCGTACGATGTGCTTCTGAGATGGCCGCTTGCTCCAGAAGATCCTTCAGTGCGTTCGACCGCATACTGTATGGTTCCGGACTCTTTCTGTTGCTCTCTTTAGGAGCCGAATACTGAGGACTCCGGGTGGCCAAGGGATTACCCTCTGGCCTTGAAGGATTAGGAGAAACCCTCTACGATGACACTTCAGGGTTTCCCGCCTCATGAGGCGGGGTGGCAGGGGGAGGTGTTTCGCTCTCCATCATCTCCGAAAGAAGATCCCCCGAAGACGAAATCTGTCAAGAAGGGCTACGATCCGAACTACAAGATATACGCTTCGGTTATTGTCTTCAGAAGTAAGGTAGGATATTTTCACTACTAATTACTTTTTGATTACTTACAGCATGGTAGAGGGCTGATTCCCTTGCGGACACTGTGCGGCAAGAGTACCTCCCAAGGCAGGACCCTCTGGCGAAGATTTCTTCCCCCGTTTGGAAACCTTTGTTTCTGGATCTTCAGAGGTGGTCCTCTTCCTTCCTCGGGAGAGGGAATGTCAGATTCTTCTCCCTGGTTATCCTCCTTCACGGAGGCGCTCATTCCCCTGGTTGGGGCGAGTAGCGAGTGAGGCTCGCTATCGGCCTCTCTATTCCCCCCTTTATCTTCCTTCAAGGGCACCTGATAAGACGCCGGCTCCAGCATTCTGTCTAGTACTGGATTGGCCAAGCCCTCGAGAAGGGGGGCCGAACACCTGATCATCTTCGCCTTTGTTATCCAGTCCTGGTCAAAGAGCGACTTTTCAGAATGATGTTATGATATATAAGAGAAATAGTGTGTTCGTCCATGGGATTACTTACTTGGGTATCCGGGCGATTACAGCTCAGACCCGCATCCTCCGTGGTGTCCGGACACTTTATTTGTGGTCCGAAGAACAACTTGTACATCTCCTTGAGTGCCATGTCAAAGAAGTGATGAATGATTCGCGGTCCCTCCGGGTTGAACTCGCACAAACAGAGAGGTCTACGTTTGCAAGGCGGGACCTGGCGAACTAGCATGGCCTGCATCACCATGGCCAGGTTGACGTCTCTCTCAATGAGATCTCGGATGGGACTCTGCAATATCGGAACATCCTTTACTGGACCCCAGTTTAGCCCCTCGCTGATCCATGTCGTCAGTTGTGGTGGGGGCATGAGTGAAAGGCAGGGGCGGCTACCCACTTGGAACTCCGGGGGGCTGTGATATAAAACCACTCCCGCTGCCACAAACTGGACACCTTAGGGAAGGAACCCTCTGGCCATGGAGCATCAGCGCTTTTGCTTATTACGACACCTCTGCACTCTGCGTGCCGCCCTTCGATCATCTTCGGCTTCATAGTGAAGGTCTTGAGCCACAGGCCGAAGTGAGGGGTAATGCGGAGGAAGGCCTCACATATGACGATGAACGACGAGATGTGAAGGAGGGATCCTGGGCCAGATCATGGAAATCCAGCCCATAATAGAACATGAGCCCCCTAACAAAGGGGTCCAGAGCGAGGCCTAGCCCTCGGAGGAAGTGAGAGACGAACACAACACTCTCGTTGGATTCAGGAGTGGGGATGACCTGCCCTCGGGCGGGCAGCCTGTGCGAGATTTCTGCGGTCAGATACCTGGCCTCTCTCAGCTTCTTGATGCCCTCCTCTATGATAGAGGAAGGCTTCCACCGACCCTGGAGGTTGGATCCGGACATGGTTGAAGGTCCGAAGCGCCTGACCTAAGCCTTGGGTGTTGGAACTTGAGGCGGGGGAAGGATTCGATTAAGCACGAGAGGAAGAAAGGACAGGCCTTGGCCTCTTTATAAAGAGGGTGAATATCAAGCGTCCTCCTCGTGGCCGTTTTAGACTTGCCTAAAATCGAGGAGTCATACCAACGGGTACAATTGGGTTACCCACGTCCGTATTGATGAGAATCCCGTAATAAGGGGGACACGATCTCTGCTTCGACAAGACGTGTCGAGAAAACCACCTCGCAATATGTGTAGTGCTGGTTGGGAAAAACGGCTCGGATAATGACCGGGCCATGACGTGACGTCGTGCTGTCAGAACACGTGAGCAGATTAGATTTGTGGAAATATTATTCTCTCTATGGTGGTATGTGGAAATTATTTTGCAGAGCCAGACACTATCCTTCTGTTCAGAATCTTCTATGGAGTATTCGGAGGAGGAACCCGCCTTGCAATGCCGAAGACAAAACTACGTGCCGGACTCATCGTCATTGAAGCCTGGTTCAGGGGCTACTGAGGGAGTCCTGGACTAGGGGGTCTCCAGACAGCCGGACTATATCCTTTGGCCGGACTGTTGGACTATGAAGATACAAGATTGAAGACTTCGTACCGTGTCCGGATGGGACTGTCCTTGGCGTGGAAGGCAAGCTAGGCAATACGGATGTGTAGATCTCCTCCCTTGTAACCGACTCTGTGTAACCCTAGCCCCCTCCGGTGTCTATATAAGCCGGAGGGTTTAGTACGTAGGACAAGATACAATCATACCATAGGCTAGCTTCTAGGGTTTAGCCTCTACGATCTCGTGCTAGATCAACTCTTGTAATACTCATATCATCAAGAACAAACAAGCAGGATGTAGGGTATTACCTCCTTCAAGAGGGCCCGAACCTGGGTAAACATCGTGTCCCCTGCCTCCTGTTACCATCCACCTTAGACGCACAGTTCAGGACCCCCTACCCGAGATCCGCCGATTTGACACCTACAGTCGTTCATATAATGCTAGTTCATCGCACCCTGCCGTGCCAGCGACGACCTCTCCGCCTATGGGAGTTCAATCCAGAAGGGCCGCGGACTCTTCAGAACTTCTTCGGCACAATGCACAAAGGAATGTGGAGATTAGTTTTCGGAAAACGAAGGCAATGGCCGGACACCGCCAGAGATGTCGGCGTAGACTGCAACCATACGGACACCCCGGTAAGTACATGTTTGCCGAATTCCTTACTGTCAGATATCCAGTAGCAAGAAACCAACGGTATCATCCTTTTTCAGGGCTGGATAAAGAAGGTGTAATTGATTAGGTGTCCGGCTCCCCTTCCCGAAGACCCAGCTACTCCTATGTTGACAAGGATGCTGGCCTCGACGCCATACCAGGCATCAGCAGGGGAGGGCGAGAAGACCCAAGATGACCTTGGTTCTGGAGGCAAGTCAGACACTGAGTCCGGAGAAATTGACCTTTCCTCGTCCAAAGATGGAGGCGGGAAAGGACCCATTATTCCTTCTCCAAACAAGAGTAAAAGGGCTGCCTCCGAAGATGAGGAGGGGCGATCTTTCAAGAAGGGCAATATGCCACCGTCGACCAGCTTGGGCTTGGAAGACGATGTCGTTGAGTGGCTCCAACAAGGGGACAAACCCTTGGCCGAACCGTAAGAGAGTCCGGAGTGCCTTGATAGCGTCCTGCTCCATTGATATCACCGTAACGTATTCATGCATTTTTACAGGTCGACACCGAGTTTTTCTAGGCAATCCTCCTCTTCGGGAAGTCTTCTTCCAGAGATGATTGAGAGCGAGATGCCTCCTCCAACATCCTTGCCCATCAAGGCAGATGACTCTGAAGTGTCATCGCGGAGGGTCCCTGTAGACCAGGGGACAGAAGAGGCAGTGCCCCAAGGTGGACCTCCGACCATCCGGGGTTCCGAAGCTGGTGGTAATGAGAGCCCTGGACTGTCCAGTTCACAGCCGACATCGATTTTGGAGGCAGGCGAGCAGATTCCTTCAAAGGATGATTGTGCTGTTGGAGCAGTTTCCAGAAACCCAAAGACTCCGGATATGTTGCGAGACATGTTGCAGAAAGCATCCGTCTTGGGGGAACAACATACCTTGATGGGTACTGTGATTGAGAAGATTTCGTCCGTGAAGAGCGGATTAAATGAAGCCTTCATGAGCCTTCTGAAGGGCTTCAAGGTTTGTAACATAACGTTTTCAGCTATGTGTTATTTATGAAAATATACGTGCGTATAGGTAGTAGCCCCTGATACTCGGGTTGGCTTCCGTTGGGAAGCAAAACGGAGGATCGAAAAAGGATCGTTTGAGGACTAACCTGATAAACCTTGAAAACAGGATGCTTCCCCTCTGGCCACCTCCCGGACTATGGAGATTGTCGATTTGCAGCGGAAGCTTGATGTGGCAGGGGATGATCTTGCTTTAATGAATATGCTTCTTGACGAGTCGCAAGGTATGTATTCGGTGCGATCCTCATACATTTTTGTAGTGTAAGCATAACGCTGAAATTTGGCTACAGATATTGTTGCCGCCGTTGAAGTAATTCAAGCGGAGCTGGCCCGGGCCAAGGAGCAGGCCCGGCGTAGCGATGCTGCTACCGAAAAGGCATCGGCTCAATTAGAAGCCAAATGAGCAGCACGGCACCAAGATGACGAAAAGATATCCAAGGTGACGCTCGAGCTGGAGGATGCTACCGGCTGCTGTGAATTTCTGGAGAAGAAGAATGAAGCCTTAACGGCTGATTTAGAGAAGGCCTTACAAGTGGCAAGAGGGGCATGGTAGAATTGCAAAGCAGCCCGTGAGGAGGTTCGACAGGCGAGGGAGATTGCGGCTGGAAAGCCCTTTCTGCTACAAACCAAGTTTGTCGACCCGAACTATGCCCAGCTCAACCAAGTATGGAGTTCTTCGGAGGAGTTCTTGGATTTGCCAAGGAGTTCTGCCGATGCGGCGCAATATTACCAAGTGCGGGATGGATATGCAACCGAGAAGCTTTTTTGGTCACAGTTTGGCACATCAAAGCGCCCTTTGTTGCTTAACGAACAGATGTCCCGGTGGGCTGAACTTCATAGGATGTCCGGCGCAGCTATGAAGGGCATCGTAGTCCGGTTGTGGCCAACTGAGCTTGTTCAGAATAGCTATTTCGGTTTAGTGCAAAAGCTTGTTGACGCGGTGCCGCGTATCGATGCTGTAAACCGGTCTGCGTGCATTGGGGTGCACGAATGGCTTTTTCCCGAGTCAAGACATTCTGGGGGAAGATGAAGGCCATCGATGTTGCGACGAAGGGTCCACCCCAAGGCAAGGACCCTTCCGGAACCGAAGCATTATTTTGAACACGTCCTAGGGGCCGCCCGCTTTGTAGAGGGTCAGTTCTCAAAAGACATAATGTTCGAGTGAGTTGTATGAAAATTGTAAAAACAATTTTATAGTTAATCTACTTATGTTTTGCTTGAAAGCTTGAATTCCTTCCGTGCGGCCGTTTTGATATAATCTCAAAGTTTTCCAGTCGTCGGCTTCAGCCCCCTCGTAGGAAGTATGGGGGTGTTCGGAAAAGCATTTAATCACTCTTTATCCAACATCTTGGTCCATGAAGGAGGTGATAATGTGGCAAACCAGGCAATTGGACCATAAGGCGTTAACACTTTCACTTAGCCATAGGAGTTTTATGGCGGATCTACGACATAGCCCCTTGTATGTATGCGGCGTATGGTACCTTACATATTTGACCTGAAAAAGATCCCTCGTGTGACATGGAGAATCGCTAAAGATTCTAATAAGTCGTCCAGTGGTTGACCGGCTCACGCCGCATCATGACAGTCAATTTTTTGATTTCTCTACTGAGGTGCTGATCCGGTTTAGACCAGGGCACAATCAAAGTAGTTCTCCCTTTACTACCCTAGCCGATAGAGCGGAATGTAGGGTAGCAAGCACAAGAGGCATTCAACCCAACTATTGACGCAAGACACTGATTCGGAGCTGATACATATAAGGCCAAACTTGTGACACCGAAGTGTGCTATAGAGTTGTTCAGACTTTTACTGGCCACTCATTTGTTCCCACACCGACCCCTGGCAAGTTAGGCCAAGGTATTTTTGTAAAATAACCGTAGGAGCCATATTTGTCGGGAAGACCATACGGATGACTAACTCGGGTATTTTTTACTGGTAAATGAGCGATATGCCGATAATTACTTATGATATATGTATATAAAAGCCATCCCCCCGGCTATTTGACATGCTCGGGGTTGGAGGCGGAGGAATAGGCATAGTACAGGCTCGAAAAATAGAGAGTGCGGTCTACAAAAAGTTTTTTTGGACCTCCTGTCGCACGTCTGTGTCGCCCGTCCTAGGTTGGGGGAGTCCTTGATGGACATAGCCCCTTAGGTGAGTATGCGGATCTGGACTCCGATAGAGCCGGTTTCTGATTTTTATCCTGTTCGTCACCTATTTTTTTAAGGATATCGAAAGAGAAAATAAAAAAAGAAAGTAAATAGTTATACATAGAAAAAGGTTACTGGAGTGCTTATGTCGATGCCCATGGTATTTTGAGTGTGTAGTGATGTACATGTGGTACAAACTTTGTAAGTGTACGGAGTGGGCGGCGGAAGCCGGGTTGCTATCGCTGTTCTAGGTGTAGTCGATCCTCGGGTGGAGACTACTTCAGACCCCCGGTGCTTCTTTGGTGAACCTTTCCGTCGTCCCTGTCGCTTGGCGGCTTCCTTCCCCTAGGTTCTGCATTGAGCTTGCCGGCCTGTTTAAAGACCCAATAGTTTCTGTTGGTGTGATTGGCTGGTTTGTTAGGGTGGCCATGAATCTGGCAGGGTCGGTCCAAAATCCTGTCCAGGTTGGATGGTTCATCTCGGTTTGCCCTGGATGGCTTGTTCCGCTGACCGGGCTTGGGATTGCGGAATCCGGCATTGACCGCTGTGTTGCCTGATCTTTCATTGTCGGTGTGACTGTTGTTTGTGGCTTGCCGTTGGCGTCTCAAATTTCGAAGGTGCCCTGGTTGCTGGCGCTATTGCTTCTACGAGCGAGCCAGCTATCTTCTCCCGCGAAAAAGTGAGTCATCAGAGCAGTGAGAGCTGCCATGGATTTAGGTCCTTCTTGGCCGAGGTAGCATGCAAGCCATTCATCCCGGACGCTGTGTCTGAAAGCCGCGAGGGCTTCCACGTCCGGACAATCGACGATTTGGTTCTTTTTAACTAAGAACCGGGTCTAAAGCTCCCTGGCTGATTCATCGGGCTGTTGGACGATGTGACTTAGGTCATCGGCATCCGGTGGCCGGACATGTGTTCCTTGGAAGTTGTCGAGGAAGGCCTCTTCCAAGTCCTTCCAGCTGCCTATGGAACTTTCAGGCAAGTTTTTTAACCAGTACTGAGCTGGTCCTTTTCGTTTTAGTGGGAGGTATTTAATGGCATGGAGGTCGTCTCCATGGGCCATATGGATGTGGAGGATGAAATCTTCTATCCATACTGCCGGATCGGTCGTTCCATCGTATGATTCAATATTGACGGGTTTGAATCCTTTGGGGAATTCATGATCCATTACCTCATCGGTGAAGCAAAGTGGGTGTGCGGCGCCTCTACGTTGGGCCACACTGCGGTGGAACTCTGACGGAGTCCCTTTGCGGTTTTCGGCCTGGTCGCGGTGAGGTGTGACACATCTGAATAGGTAGTCATGTGTCGAAGCGTGTTTTTGTGATCCGTAGATCGGTCTTGCGCTTCCTGCTCCATTGACCCAGTCCCTCTGCAGGTTGTCTAGGTAATCGTGGCCTGCGTTGTGCTTGCCTTTATGGTGAGGTGGGGCAGTCTTGTGTTCGGCTTGAGTTGCGTTTTTATCCGGACAGAGTTGCCAGTGATCTGCCGTGTTATGTGATGATGGTACGGGCCCCAACGCCCCGTCATCGGACTGGTAGAGCGATCTGTGCTTTGGGTAGCTTTGGGCTGGGCCACTGAGGCCGTATTCTTCGGCGACCAGGACTTCGGTCCATCTGTCATTGAGTAGGTCTTGGTCAACTTGAAGTTGCTGCTGCTTCTTCTTCAGGCTCCTTGCTGTAGCTACCAGCCTTCACTTAAAGCGCTCTTGTTCGAGGGGCTCTTCGGGTATGATGAAGTCTTCGTCGCCGAGGCTTTCCTCATCTTCGGAGAGCAGAAGGTAGTTGTCGTCTTCTGACCCGTCGCTGTGCAGGGCCTGTTTGTCGGGGATGGCTTGCCCGTTTTTCTGTTCTTCCTGCTCGAATATTACTCCCACAGGGTCTTCATTGCTTTCGGCACTGTCCGGAGTACTATTTTCTCCAGTCCCATTGTTGATGCGGTATGACTTGGGGCGCTGGGACTTAGACTGTGACTCATGAGCTTTAACTGGGTCTCCCTTGTCTCTGCCGCGAGGTTTTTTGAGCGTATCGATTATGTATACGTCATGTGAAGGGGTGGTCGTCTTGCGCCTGATGACTGGTGAATCTTGGCCTTGCTCCTTATCTGCACCGTCGTCTGGACCGTCAATGTCTGCGGAGCCAGGAGTGGGCATGTCAGTTAAGTCCTCGACAGTGGCTATGAAGTGGGTGGCGGGCTGGAAGCAAAATTCTCCGTCGTCAGCCCCTAGTTCGAACCGGACATAGTTCGGCTAGGAGCCTCCCGTGAATGATAGGTTCCATAAAGAGTTTAGCACATCGCCCGAAGGTGAGTGCTGAAAGACGTCTGCAGCACTGAATTCAAAGATCAGTAACCGATCTAGCTCAGTGTCCGCGAGCATATATGGCCCAGGATTTATAGACGGAGACGAATCCAGAGTTCCACTAACGCAGATATCATGGAGTGTCGAGTCCGTGTGCGGCTCCAACATTGTGGACTCTGTGGATTTTGATGGCCCGAACTGCTCTGGTTCTAAGGCCATTACAGCAACAGGGACCATCTCCTAGATGTGATTCGATGACAGATTTAAGTCGTGTTCCTCGGAACAAAGGGGAACGATCGTTGCGGTCTCGAATCCATTGAAGATCAAGCTCCACGGATATCCGCAACGTAGTTCAAGCTCCTGAATCTGACTTGGTGGCCAGGGGCGTAGCTATCGATCTGCTCCAGATGGCCAAGCGAGTTGGCCCGCACTACGAAGCCGTTGAACACGAAAATCTGTCTAGGAGGAAGGTTTCTCCTTGGACAGCGTCGCTATAGACGATTGAAGGGGCCATCGAACCCTTCGTTGACGGCACAGTGGAACTCTCAATGACAGAACCAATGTCGGTGTCAAAACCGGCGGATCTCGCGTAGGGGGTCCAAAAATGTGCGTCTAGGATCGATGGTAACAGGAGGCAAGGGACACAATGTTTACCCAGGTTCGGGCCCTCTTTATGGAGGTAATACCCTACGTCCTGCTTGGTTGATATTGATGAATATGGGTGTTACAAGAGTTGATCTACTGCGAGATCATGATAGCTAAACCCTAGAAGCCTAACCTATATGACTATGGTAATGAATGTGTCCTTTTCGGACTATCCCCTCCGGTTTATATAGACACCGAGGGGATCTAGGGTTTACATTGAGTCGGTTAGATAAGATGGAATCTTCATAGTCGGTCGCCAAGCTTGCCTTCCACGTCAAGGAGAGTCCAATCCGGACTCAGGTGTAGTCTTCGGCCTTCATGTCTTCAGAGCCCATCAGTCTGGCCCAATAGATAACAGGCCGGACGCCCGAGGAACCCTTAGTCCAGGACTTCCCTAGTGATGTCGTCTTGGGCTCCACGGTGACCTCCATCCTGTCGTCCTGCTGGTCTTGGTCTTGTTGCACCAATATGGAAACCTTTTCTTGACGCCTCGGTACTCCATGCCTGCGCTTGCTCCCTTAGCACCCAAGAGGAAACAAGGACACTGTGTGCGCTGGCGCCCGCCTGGCACCCGCCTGATCTCAATTGTCATGGCTCACGTCATGAGAACCTCGCGAGGTTTGCCTTCCCTTGAAATATCCGCCCCTCGCGAGCCAGCCTAATGAGGGGGCTCCCGAGGAGGCCTTGTGTCGTCCGCCTCGCGAGGCTTGGCCCCTCGCGAGGGTCTTGGATGCTTGTTGGTGAAGATGGGCCGTATGGGCCCGCTCGCAGAGCCACTCCGTGGGCCGCAGGCAAGAAAGTCTGGGGACCCACGTTCCCAATACACCGACAATATGTTCGACCTTGGGACGTTGATGACTTAAGCCATATAGTTCAACAGCCCGGAGAGTCGGCCAGGAATTTCTGGACTAGGTTCTTAACTAAAAAGAACCAAATCGTCGATTGTCCAGATGCCGAAGCATCCGTGACGAATGGCTCGCTCGCCACCTCGGCGAAGAAAAGCCAAAATCCATGGCGGCCCTCACGGCACTCATGACCCGCTTTTGTGCGGGCGAGGAAAGTTGGTTCGCCCATAGCAAAAACAATGCAAGCGACGCCGGCACCCCTGAAGTTAAAAATAACAAAGACAAGTATCGACGCAACAGATACAAGCGTCGAAACAACAGTGACAACACCGAGGATACGGTGGTTAATGTAGGATTCAGTGGCTCTATGTCCGGTCAGCGGAAGAAGCCGTTCCAGAAGAACAATTCGGGCCCATCCAGCTTGGACTGCATACTTGATCGTCCGTGCCAGATTCATGGCACCTCGGGCAAACCACCCAATCAAACAAATAGAGATTGCTGGTTTTTTAAATAGGCTGGCAAATTAAACGTCGAGAACAAGGAAAAGGGATCGCAAAGTGAAGACGATGACGAAGAGCCACGGCAACCAAACACAGGGGGACAGAAGAAGTTTCCCCCGCAGGTCAAAACGGTGAACATGATATACGCTACCCACATCCCCAACAGGGAGCGCAAGCGTGCACTCAGGGACGTCTACGCGATAGAGCCAGTCACCCCAAAATTTGATCCATGGTCGTCATGCCTGATCACCTTTGATCGCGGGGATCATCCGACCAGTATCCGTCACGGTGGTTCAGCCGCACTAGTCCTAAACCCAATAATTGATGGGTTCCACCTGACTCGCGTCCTTATGGACGGATGTTGCAGCCTCAATCTGCTCTATCAGGATACAGCGCGAAAAATGGGCATTAACCCATCACGGATCAAGCCCACCAGAACTACCTTCAAAGGAGTCATACCAGGTGTAGAGGCCCGTTGTACGGGCTCAATCACACTAGAGGTTATCTTCAGATCTCCGGACAACTTCCGAAGTGAGGAGTTAATCTTCGATATCGTCCCCTTCCACAGCGGCTATCACGCACTGCTCGAACGAACTGCCTTTGCTTGATTCAGCGCAGTACCACACTTTTCTTATCTCAAGCTCAAGATGCCCGATCCATGCGGCGTGATAACGGTCAATGGAAATAAGGAACACTCCCTCCGTACAGAAGAGCACACAGCTGCCTTAGCAGCAGAAGTATAGAGCGGCCTTCTCAAGCAGATCCTTAATTCGGCTATCGAGCCCACAGACACCATTAAGATGGTCCAAACTACTCTGCAGCAGGCGAGCTCGGCTCGTCAGGAGATCGACTAGCAATCCGGCCTCTGTCTTAGTCCCGATCAAGTGGTGGCATTCGTGCCACGCATACATAACTACACACTCAAAATCCCATGGGCATCGATGGAGGCATAGCTAGCTTGTGGTCCATAGTACGGCTCAACCGACATTGGATACGCACATACTTTCACTTTTACTTGTTTCCTTTTCAGGTCTCAATCCCACAGGCCCCATCTGGTGGTCTGGTCATCGGTCCCCTTGAAGGATAAACACATCAAGACGGCGAGAAACGCAGACATATGGGGGAATTTTTAGGTGATTCCGTTAACGATAACTCTACCTATTTTTCAGGACCCACATGCAGCTCTCCCTTGGTTTTGGCATGTCAAATAGCATGTTGCTTATCGCACTACCCGTATCAATGCGCCTTGACGTACTAATTAAATTACAATGAGAACAGTTTGCGGCTGGAGCTTTAGGACCCCAGCTTTTTACCTTTGCACCTTTTCTATTTTCTTTCTCTTTTTTTCTCTTAGCTCCCATGTGGATAACCCTATCAGGTAGCACCCGTACACTTTGGTACGTTTGATGTTTTCCAGGGGCTTCATAGCACCCCGCATTACGGCAACAAAAGTCCGAACACTTTTTATAAGTATAGTTCGGCACCCCAAATTTAGCATTATATGAATTGGCTCCGAATCATGTCTTTGGTCAATAGTTGGGTTGCCCGGCTCCTGTGCTTTCTACCTTACGTTCCGCTATATCGGCTAAGGTAGTAAAGGGAGAACAACTGCGATTGTGCCTTGGTTTATCCAATGGAGCACCTCAGTAGAGAAAGCCAAAAACTGGCTGTCATGATGCAGAGAGAGCCGGTCAGCTGTTCGGAGGTTACAAATCGTTGGAGATTTCTTCCGCATTACACGAAGGATCGGTACTTCCTGATCAGACGCTTATAGCACTGTAGTTTGGATACTAGGGGCTACGCCCATGTTTTTATTGTAAAACTCGTATGGCTAAGTGAGGGCGTTCAAGCCGCATAGTCTGGTTGCCTGGTTAGTTGCACTAAACAATTCCTTCAAGGACCATATAATTGGATCAAGATTGTTTAGATTCCATCTCGAACACCCCCGTACTACCTACATGGGTGCAGAAGCCGACGACTGGCCAACCCTCCGATTTCATACAACACGGCCACATAGGAGGAAAAAAATAAAACATTAGCGCTCACGAGAACTGCTGCCATTTTTTATTGAAGAGTGCTATTTAGTTAATTATTTTTGCAGATGATTAATAGATAAATTCCTCACGTACAGAAATTTATTTGTGTGTTGTTTACTTATTTTGATGAATCTATGGCTAGTAAAAGAGTTTATGAACCATAGAGAAGCTGAAATACAATAGGTTTAACACCAATATAAATAAAGAATGAGTTCATTACAGTACCTTGAAGTGGTTGTTTGTTTTCTTTTACTAACGGAGCTCACAAAGATTCTCTTTTAAGTTTTGTGTTGTGAAGTTTTCAAGTTTTGGGTAAAGATTGGATGGCTTATGGAACAAGGATCGACAAGAGCCTAAGCTTGGGGATGCCCAAGGCACCCCAAGGTACAACTCAAGGACAACCAAAAGCATAAGCTTGGGGATGCCCCGGAAGGCATCCCCTCTTTCGTCTTCGTCTATCGGTAACTTTACTTGGAGCTATATTTTTATTCAGCACATGATATGTGTTTTGCTTGGAGCGTCTTGTATGATTTGAGTATTTTATTTTTAGTTTACCACAATCATCCTTGCTGTACACACCTTTTGAGAGAGCCACACATGATTCCGAATTTGTTAGAATACTCTATGTGCTTCACTTATATCTTTTGAGCTATATAATTTTTGCTCTAGTGCTTCACTTATACCTTTTTAGAGCATGGTGGTGGTTCTATTTTATAGAAATAATTGATCTCTCATGCTTCACTTATATTATTTTGAGAGTCCTTTAGAACAGCATGGTAATTTGCTATGGGTATGAATTTAGTCCTAATATAATAGGCATCCAAGATCGATATAATAAAAGCTATCATACAAAAAGTGCATTGGATAATATGAGAAGTTTGGTACTTGATAATTGTTTTGAGATATTAAGATGGTGATATTAGAGTCATGATAGTTGAGTAGTTGTAGATTTGGGAAATACTTGTGTTAAAGTTTGTGATCCCCATAGCATGCACGTATGGTGAACCGTTATGTGATGAAGTCGGAGCATGATTTATTTATTGATTGTCTTCCTTATGAGTGGCGGTCAGGGACGAGCGATGGTCTTTTCCTACCAATCTATCCCCCAAGGAGCATGCGCATAGTACTTTTTTTGACAACTAATATTTTTTTGCAATAAGTATGTGAGTTCTTTATGACTAATGGTGAGTCCATGGATTATACGCACTCTCACCCTTCCACCATTGCTAGCCTATCTAGTACCGCGCAACTTTCGCCGATAAATTAAACCTACCATATACCTTCCTCAAAATAGCCACCATACCTACCTATTATGGCATTTCCATAGCCATTCCAAGATATATTGCCATGCAACTTTCCACCGTTCTGTTATTATGACACGCTTCATCATTGTCATATTGCTTTGCATGATCATGTAGTTGACATCCTATTTGTGGCAAAGCCACCGTTTATATTTTTTTCATACATGTCACTCTTGATTCATTGCATATCCCGGTACACCACTGGAGGCATTCACATAGAGTCATATTTTGTTCTAAGTATTGAGTTGTAATTCTTGAGTTGTAAGTAAATAAAAGTGTGATGATCATCATTATTAGAGCATTGTCCCATGTGAGGAAAGGATTATGGAGACTATGATTCCCCCACAAGTAAGGATGAGATTCCGGACTAAATCAAAAAAGAAAAGAAAAAGAAAAGAGGCAAAAAAAGAGAAGACCTAAGAAAAAAATAAAAAGAGAGAGAAAAAGAGAGAAGGGACAATGTTACTATCCTTTTACCACACTTGTGCTCGAAAGTAGCACCAAGATCTTCATAATAGAGAGTCTCTTATGTTGTCAATTTCATATACTAGTGGGAATTTTACATTATAGAACTTGGCTTGTATATTCCAATGATGGGCTTCCTCAAAATGCCCTAGGTCTTCGTGAGCAAGCAAGTTGGATGCACACCCACTTAGTTTCTTTTGTTGAGCTTTCATACACTTATAGCTCTAGTGCATCCATTGCATGGCAATCCCTACTCACTCACATTGATATATATTAATGGGCATCTCCATAGCCCGTTGATATGCCTAGTTGATGAGAGAATATCTTCTCCTTTTTGTCTTCTCCACAACCACCATTCTATTCCACATATAGTGATATGTCCATGGCTCACGCTCATGTATTGCATGAAGATTGAAAAAGTTTGAGAACATCAAAAGTATGAAACAATTGCTTGGCTTCTTATCGGGGTTGTACATGATTTAAATATTTTGTGTGGTGAAGATAGAGCATAGCCAGACTATATGATTTTGTAGGGATAACTTTCTTTGGCCATGTTATTTTGAGAAGACATGATTGCTTAGTTAGTATGCTTGAAGTATTACTATTTTTATGTCAATATTAAACTCTTATCCTGAATCTTTCGGATTTGAATATTCATACCACAATAAAGAGATTTACATTGAAGAATATGCTAGGTAGCATTCCACATCAAAAATTCTGTTTTTATCATTTACCTACTCGAGGACGAGCAGGAATTAAGCTTGGGGATGCTTGATACGTCTCCAACGTATCTATAATTTTTTATTGTTCCATGCTATTATATATTCTGTTTTGGATGTCTAATGGGCTTATTTATACACTTTTATATATTTTTTTGGGACTAACCTATTAACCGGAGGCCCAGCCCAAATTGTTGTTTTTTGCCTATTTCAGTGTTTCGCAGAAAAAGAATACCAAACAGAGTCCAAACGAAATGAAACCTTCAGGAACGTGATTTTCTGAACAAACGTGATCCAGAGGACTTGGAGTGGACATCAAGAAATCAATGAGGCCACGAGGCAGGGGGCGCGCCTACCCCCCATGGGCGCGCCCTCCACCCTCATGGGCCCCTCGTTGCTCCACCGAGCTACTTCTTCCTCCTATATATATTCATATACCCCTAAAACATCCAGGAGCACCACGAAACCCTAGCTATATCCACCACCGCAACCTTCTGTACCCAAGAGAACCCATCTTGAGGCCTTTGTTGGAGCTCCGCCGGAGGGGGCATCGATCATGGAGGGCCTCTACATCAACTCCATGGCCTCTCTGGTAATGTGTGAGTAGTTTACCTCACACCTTCGGGTCCATAGTTATTAGCTTGATGGCTTCTTCTCTCTCTTTGAATCTCAATACAAAGTTCTCCTCGATTCTCGTGCAGATCTATTCAATGTAATCTTCTTTTGCGGTGTGTTTGTCGAGATCTGATGAATTGTGGGTTTATGATTAAGATTATCTATGAACAATATTTGATTCTTCTCTGAATTATTATATGCATAATTTGATATCTTTGCAAGTCTCTTCGAATTATCAGTTTGGTTTGGCCTACTAGATTGATCTTTCTTGCAATGGGAGAAGTGCTTAGCTTTGGGTTCAATCTTGTAGTGCCCTTTCCCAGTGATAGCAGGGGCACCAAGGCACATATTGTATTGTTGCCATCGAGGATGAAAAGATGGGGTTTATACCATATTGCTTGAGTTTATCCCTCTACATCATGTCATCTTGCCTAATGCGTTACTCTGTTCTTATGAAATTAATACTCTAGATGCATGCTGGATAGCGGTCGATGTGTGGAGTAATAGTAGTAGATGCAGGCAGGAGTCGGTCTGCTTGTCACGGATGTGATGCCTATATACATGATCATGCCTAGATATTCTCATAATTATTCGCTTTTCTATCAATTGCTCGACAGTAATTTGTTCACCCACTGTAATACTTATGCTATCTTGAGAGAAGCCACTAGTGAAACCTATTGGCCCCTGGTCTATTTTCCATCATATTAATCTTACATCAACAAGCTATTTCTATTACCTTTTATTTTGCAATCTTTACTTTCTATCTTTATTATAAAAATACCAAAAATATTATCTTATCATATTTATCAGATCTCACTCTCGTAAGTGACCATGAAGGGATTGACAACCCCTTTATCGCGTTGGTTGCGAGGTTCTTATTTGTTTGTGTAGGTGCAAGGGACTTGAGCGTGGCCTCCTACTGGATTGATACCTTGGTTCTCAAAAACTGAGGGAAATACTTACGCTACTTTGCTGCATCACCCTTTCCTCTACAAGGGAAAACGAACGCAGTGCTCAAGAGGTAGGAGGCGGCCCCTCGGTCATCAGCTTCTTAGCATCCATCTTCGCCCAGTGCATCTTGACACGGGCAAAGGCCATCCGTGCACCTTCAATATAGACCAACCGCTTTATGACCTCAAGCTGTGGGCAGGCACTAACAAGCCGCTTCACAAGTCTAAAGTAGCTGCTTTGTATCGGCGCGGCAGGCCATAGTCGGACTATCAGGTCCTTCATGGCTAGCTCGGCCGCCTTGTGCAGCTCGACCACCTGTTTCAGCTGGTCGCTGAAGGGGTCCAGATATTCTGGTTCAAGATTTTGAGACCAGAACAGCTTCTCCATAGAACTCCCTTCTTCGGCTCGATAGAACTCAGCAGCATCTGATACGCTACACGACAAACCCGTAAATGCCCCTAGAGAGCTCCAAATTCGGGTAAGTAAAAGGAACGTTTCCTCCACAGACTTGCTTTGCGTAACAAAAGCCTTACCTGCCACGATCTTCTTGGCCGCCTGGATTTCCTGAAGGGTGCTCTGGGCCTCGGCTCGAGCCTCTTGTGCGCTCTGGCGGGCCTTCGCAAGTGCAGACGCTTGTGTCTTAGAATCACGCTCCAAGGACTCGTACTTCTTGAAGGTGTCCTAGAGCACTTGTTGTACCTCGCTGACCCGGGCCTCATCTTTCTCGCGCGCGGCGCGCTCCTTGGCCGCTTTGTCCTCGGCCTTGGCTAACGCCTTCTTGAGGGTCGCAACCTCGGTCGTGGCCCCTAATAAAATTCATGACATTTTAGTCACCACGAAACATTCATCCTTCCTAAATATACGCGTAGGTCATTGCATACCTCGGCTGTCCTCCAGCTGCTTCTTCATGAGGCCGAGCTCTTCTTCAGCCCGCTCCAGGCTCTGCTTCAGGCTGGATACCTCCGCAGTACGGGCGGCAGCAGCCAGCAGCGACGCCTGGTTATTCACATAGACATCTTATGTTAGACTCCTGTGAAAGTTATTTTGATCCTCAGTTCGGCTTTTTTCCAAACACCGAACAGAGCATTAGGGGCTACTGTCTACACTATGATATCCTTTCTACAATTACATTATTTACCTCAAAGCATGTTAAAAGGCTAGCGCAGGCTTCGGTCAGTCCACTTTTGGTGGACTGAACCTTCTCGATCACCGTACCCATAAGGACACGGTGCTCATCCACAATGGAAGCACCTCGCAACGCTTCCAGTAGATTATCCGGTGCCTCTGGTTGGACATAGGTCACCGGCGGAATAGGCACACCACCTCCTTTCAGGGAAGGGCGTTCGCTGGACTCCGGAGCCGTGTAGGTTTCCGGAAGGGTATCCGGCTGGGGGCCGAATGGAATTTGGCCCCCATCACCAGTCCCCACGGGGGCTTTTTCTCCCGTGTGTCTGGCAGCCGAGGAGTCATCCTCGGGCGCCACCCCGACGATCTCCGGAACCTCCCCCTAGTCTGGGAAGGTCCTTTGGGACACCACCTCGTCATCACCGTTGGCTGAGACAGAGTGAGTGGGCAGCAGTGACATGCTAGCCATCTCCTTTGAATCTAAGCGAACCCTCTATCAAGGATCGCGGGGAGCTGTCGCGGGCCGGACTGCGATGGCATAATTTAAACATATTAATATTACAAAATGGAGAGGCCAGGCATTGGGACGTGCATAAGGTTTTTGGTACTTACGAGGCGCCCGAGGCTTGGTCCGGGACATTCGCTCCGGACTGCTATCGACATCCCACATGAAGTTATCCGCAAGGGAGCCCTTCCCCCTCTTGGGCGCCTTCGCCTCCAAATTTGGGGAGGCCCCCCTTTTCTTCCTCCCCCCCAAGGGGGGGAGTCGCTTTCTTCCTCCTCCTCATCGTCTTAGGTGGCCGAAGGGTGTGTCTCGTCTTCAGACGTCATGTCCGAAGTGCCTTTGCGGCGAAGGCCACTCCAGGCCCCCTTGGCTGTTTTCTTGGCCTTCTTCTCCGGCACATCATAAGGCGCCGGAAACAACATCTTCATCAGAAGTGGGGTTTCTTGCTCTTTGGGCAGTGGAGTCGGACAGTTAATCCGACCCGCTATGTCGATCCAGGCCTAAAAAATTGATAGGAAGGCTAAGACTCCTTCTCAAAATACGCCAGTAAAGGCTATACCTTGAAAACATGAAAGAACTTACCGAATTAGCCTGGCGTTTCAAGATAAGCCCGCGATCCTCGGTCGTAGGCGGTGGTATCTCGCCGACCTTGAAGAGCACTTTCCAGATGTCTTCGTGCGTCATGTCGAAGAGCTCTAGCAGCGTCTGGTGCTTGGCCGGATTGAACTCCCACAAATAGCAAGTCCAGCGTTGGCACGGAAGGATCCGGCGAATGAGCATAACCTGGATCACGTTGACAAGTTTGATTCTCTTGGTTATCATGTTCTGGATGCACGTCTGGAGCCCAGTTAGCTCGTTCGAAGAACCCCAAGTTAGACTCTTCTCTTACCAAGAGGTTAGCCGCATCGGAACTCCTGATCAAAATATGGGGGTCGCCGCCCAGTTGGTGTCATGCGGCTTGGTGATGTAGAACCACCCCGACTGCCACACCTTCACTGTCTCCACAAAGGAGCCTTCGGGCCATGCGACATTGGGCATCTTGCCCACCATGGCACCTCTGCACTCTGCTTGTTGGCCTCTCACCACCTTGGCTTTACATTGAAGGTCTTCAGCCATAGACCGAAGTGAGGTGGGATACGGAGAAAGACCTCGCAAATGACTATAAATTCCGAGATGTTGAGGATAAAGTTGGGGGCTAGATTATGGAAATCCAGCCCGTAGTAAAACATCAGTCTGCGGACGAACGGGTGGAGAGGGAATCCCAGCCCGCGGATGAAATGTGTGAGAAACACAACCTTCTCATGGGGCTCTGGGGTAGAGACGATCTGTCCCTCGGTCGGGAGATAGTGAACGATCTCCTTGGCCAGGTATCCGGCCTCTCGGAGCTCCTTGATGTCTTTCTTCTTAACAGAGGAGGCCATCCACTTGTCTCTAGCTCTAGATCTGGACATGGTTGGAGTGCCTTCCCCGGCGGGGGAAGCTAGAGCTTGGGCGCTGGAGCTCAAGAATGGATGGGCAGAGGAAGGAGAAGGTGTGGGTGAATGAGGACGAATCCTTATCCCCTTATAAAGGCCGCGAATGTCAAACGCCTTCCTACTCGCCTTAAAACTCGCCTACTCCCAATGGTTGTGTAAACGGCATGGTTGGGTTACCCACACCCGTATTGATGAAGATCCCGCAATAAGGGGACACGATCTCTACTTTGAAAAGACATGCCAATGGAAATCGCATCTTGAAACACGGGATGGCTGACAAAATGGTTCAATATAGTGACCGCGCAGACGTGATGTTACGTTGTAAAAAAGTTGTCAGCGGATTGGACTCGTGGAATATTATATTCTCTCTACGGTTGTGTGTGGTGTGTGTTACAGATCCGGACACGTTCAATACATCCGAAGACTACCATGGAGTTCGGAAGGAGGAACCCGGCTTGCAATGCCGAAGACAGATCTACGTGTCGGATACGTTGTCATTGAAGCCAGGTTCAGGGGCTACTGAGGGAGTCCTGGACTAAGGGGTCCTCGGGCGTCCGGCCTGTTAGCCATGGGCCGGACTGATGGGCTGTGAATATACGAAGACCGAAGACTGCACCCGTGTCCGGATGGAACTCTCCTTGGCGTGGAAGGCAAGCTTGGCGACCAAATATGTAGATTCCTTTCTTTGTAACCGACCTTGTGTAGCCCTACATCCTCCCGGTGTCTATATAAACCGGAGGACTTAGTCCGGAGGGAGATATACATTATCATAACCATATAAGATAGACCTCTAGGGTTTAGCCATTACGATCTCGTGGTAGATCAACTCTTGTAATACTCATACTCATCAAGATCAATCAAGCAGGACGTAGGGTATTACCTCCATAGAGAGGGCCGAACCTGGTTAAAACATTGTGTCCCCTGTCTCCCGTTACCATCGACCTTAGACGCACAGTTCGGGACCCCCTACCCAAGATCCGCCGGTTTTGACACCGACATCAGGGGCCATAGGTTTCACTAGAGGCTTCTCTCTTGCAGGCAAATAATACGGTGGATGAACAAATTACTGTCGAGAAATTGACAGAAAAGCGCAAAGTTATGACGATATCCAAGGCAATGATTATGAATATAGGCATCATGCCCATGTCAAGTAGACTGACTCCTATCTGCATCTACTACTATTACTCCACACATCGACTGCTATCCAGCGTGCATCTAGAGTATTAAGTTCATAAAGAACAGAGTAAAGCCTTAAGTAAGATGACATGATGTAGAGGGATAAACTCAAGCAATATGATGAAAACCTCGTCTTTTTACCCGTGATGGCAACAATACAAATATGTGCCTCGCTACCCCTACTTTGTCACTGGGTGAGGACACCGCAAGATTGAACCCAAAACTAAGCACCTCTCCCATTGCAAGAAAAACCAATCTAGTTAGCCAAACCAAACCAATAATTTGAAGAGAAATACAAAGATATTAAATCATGCATATAAGAATTCAGAGAAGATTCAAAAAATATTCATAGATAAGCTGATCATAAATCCACAATTCATCGATCTCGACAAAGACACCGCAAAAGAAGATTACATCAGATAGATCTCCAAGAACATCAAGGAGAACATGGTATTGCGAAACAAAGAGAGAGAAGAAGCCATCTAGCTACTAGCTATGGACCCGTAGGTCTGTGGTAAACTACCCACGCTTCATCGGAGGGGAAATAGGGTTGATTTAGATGCACTCCTGATCGAATCCCCATCTGGCGGTATGTCGGAAAAGGCTCCAAGAAGGGATCTCACGGGAATAGAAGGTTACGGTGGCGGAAAAGTATTTTGGTGGATGCTTCTGTTGATATTGGAATATTTGTAAATTTATAGAGCTGAGAGGGAGGTCAGTGGACTCCTGGGGGGGCCACAAGCCAGGGGCGCGCCCTGGAGGCTTATGGAGTCCTCGAGATTCTTCTGACTTGGCCTCCAAGCTCCGTGGATGTCTTCTCGTCCAAGAAAAAATCATCGTAAAGTTTTATTCCATTTGGACTCCGTTTGATCTTCCTTTTTTGTTGAACTCAGAAACAAGGAAAAAAACATAAACTGGCACTGGGCTCTAGGTTAATAAGTTAGTCCCAAAAATAATATAAAATAGCATATTAATGCATATAAAACATCCAAAACAGATAATATAACAGCATGGAACAATAAAAAATTATAGAGACGTTGGAGACGTATCACCATGCTGTGTACCAGACCTGTTGTGTGCCTTGCTATGAGTCTGGCAAGGGGGGTACAATGGTGATCCAAGCGTGGATCTCTAGACAGCGGTCAAAAATTATCCTGAGGTACCGAAAGAGGACTAAGGAAATGTTTCTCGGTTATGGAGGTGATAAAGAGTTCATCATAAAGGGTCACATCCATGCAAGCTTTGACATTGATCCAGATGACTCTGAGTCTCAATCTATATATGTATTGAACGTGGGAGCAATTAGCTAGAGTAGCTCTATGTGGAGCATTGTAGATATAGATATTTTTTAAGTACACACGGATCTGAATGTTGCACACCCGTTGACTAAAAAGTTCCCTCACAAGCAAAACATGATCTCTAACATCCCAATTTTCAACTTGGATGTTATACATAGGTCATCATATGCATATCATATTTTATTGGCATCTCGTTTGCAATCCTAGAAATCCTAAGCAACTCAAGCACCCACGGAAAGAGTTGGGGATTTCATTATTTTCATATTTGAATTTTTCTCAAATTTGAAAAAAAAGAGGATCATTTTGGATTTAATATTTTTCTCTCCGAATTATTTCCAATATCAAAAATAAAAGAGAGGAGATAAAATGACTTCTCCAAAATAAAAGAAATATTGGAGGACAAATATTAAAATCAAATAATTATTTTGCTTGGATTTTATTCGAGATTTTATTTGAATTAGAAAAATATGCATTTTTTCAAAATTGCATTTTTAGGCCAGAAAAATATTCACAATGTTCTAAATATTTTATTTAGATGGTCAAAATTGTTTTTGGCATTTTTAGAAATTTTTTTATTTATTTAGGATTAAATTTGGTGAAATTATTTAAAAAAAGTTTCACCCGACTGGGCCAACGGCCCAGCCGAGCGGACCGAAGCCCAGCGCCGCCAACCGCCTCCGTCGCCGTGGTCGGCACGGACTCCGAGGAGTCCGGCGCACCGCCGCGGCCGCCCGACTTCGGCCCCAAGTCGAAGCCCCCCAGGCTATTTAAGCTGGCCCTGCGCCACTCACCACCACCATCGCCGCCGCCGCTTGCCACGCTCGCCACCGCTTACCGCGTCGCCGACCACCGCAGCCCCGTCGTCCCGCGCTGCAGCCCGTGCCGCCTCATATCGCCTCGCCTCGCCGGATCCTCGCCGCTCGCCGCCGTCGACCACCGCCGCCGGGTTTTTTCGGTTTAGATCTAGTTCGGTTTTTTTAATAATAGGGTTTTCTCAGTTTTCTGCAATTTTGTTAGTTAGCGGACGTTCGCCCGAATGTCCTCGTTCGTGAACATGTTCGTTCTTTCATCTCTGCTAACGAACGTTTGTTCGTTAGTCTTTTCTTTTTATTTTATTTTTTTCCAGGGAACTATCCGCGATTACTTTTATCGTGGATTAGCCCCTAATCTTCAAACCACTCGCAACTTTTTAACCGTTCGTCCAAATCCAGCGAAACCAACGCCGAAATCTTCGTCTCGAACACCTCTTTCTAGTTAGTCAACTTGAACATGATTTTGACAATTTAAAATTTTGTTTCAAGCAGATTTGATTTCGAACTTCTTTTGACCATAGTTTCAGTTTCATAGCACCGATTTGATTGATTCTTTTTGCAAATCGAAGCTCTTCAGTTGAACTTTCGGATTTGATCTTCCTCATCTGAGTTTTACCCTTGCATCTATGCTTGAGTGCTTATGTATGCTTTGTTTATTTGCGATAGAATTCCCGGAGTGCGAAGCGTGCTACTACGAGTCTCTAGGGTTTGCAGATCATCAACAAGGCAAGTAACACTTTGATCATGCTTCTTTATTACCCAGTTTTTATGCATTAGTTACAACCCTCAAACATTGCATGAGTAGGATCTCTTAACATGTGGGTTTGGGAAGTAGATGATGAGGTAAAACCTATTGCCCTGTTATTATCAAACCCTTGGGAGTTACTTCTAATTTATGCGTGTACTGCTATGCTATGCTAGTAGACGTGGATTGGTTGAGTGTATCCATGACAGATGTGAGATTGTTATTAATGGTTAACTTAAGGTGGCTACTTAAAAACACATCTGGGTGGATTGGTTGCGGGCACCTGGAGAATCCAGTGTTGTCCTAGGATATCTCGGAGTACCCGTGTGATCATCCTATGGTTCGCCACCCTGGCTCAAAGGGGTCATAAGATTATTCATGCTAGAAACTTTCATGTGCAGCCACAAGCCATTATGGGCTCTGGCATACTTGAGTATGTTGCGTGACCTCTTCCAGTGGTAGGCTAGCAGATGTAGGGGAAATTAGGTGTAACTATCTACCTAGAGTAAAGAGTTAATGCTTCTGAAAGGCTGTGTCTCGGTCATCCATTTCCCAAACATCATGTAGTCTGAGAAATCCAACGGAGGAGATCGAGTCTTGTCGGGAAAAGTGCACAAACCTCTGTAGAGTGTACAAACTAATCATGGTTAGCCGTGTCCCCGGTTATGGACATCTTGAGTATCTGGTTCTTGAATTATCAGGTTGATCGCATCACTCTAAACTAATTTGTTGGGTTATTAACCCTGCTTAATTGGGATTGAGTTGGAGGAACCTTCTCAATGTTTCAACTACCATGATAGTTAAACAAAATATATTCCTTTGTTGTAGGGAAAATTTTGCTTTTCGCAAAAACATGATAACCGTAGAGCCTCCACCAGCCATATATGCATGTAGTGTTAGCTTTTATTTTGTTCATTTCTCTACAGTGTTATTTTGCCAGCATATTCCATGTGCTGGCCCATTTTCGGGCTGCAGCGTATTATGTTGCAGACTTTTCAAACGAAGAGTAAGGTGCGCTAGGTCGTTGTCGTGCAGTCAGCTATGCCATTGGAGTTGATGGACTCACTTTATCTTCCAAGCCTTCCGTTGTTATCTTATTTAGATGGCCTTAAGCCGTATTATTGTAATAAGATCTCTTTTGAGACATTCGATGTAATAAGTGTGTGATTGCACTCTGTTATAAATCCTTCAAGTACTGTGTGTGTCAGCATTACCGATCCAGGGATGACACTTATACATAGAGATTTGACCATTTGAGGTCGGATCGCTACATGATCACACCTTAGAACTCTTTGGGTGTTAATCACATGACGATGTGAACTAGATTATTGACTCTAGTGAACTCTTTGGTTGTTAATCACATGGCGATGTGAACTAGATTATTTACTCTAGTGCAAGTGGGAGACTGATGGAAATATGCCCTAGAGGCAATAATAAAATGGTTATTGTTATATTTCCTTAATCATGATAAAGGTTTATTATTCCTGCTAGAATTGTATTGACGAGGAAACTTAAATAAATGTGTGGATACATAAACAAATACCATGTCCATAGTGAGCCTCTACTAGACTAGCTCGTTGATCAAAGATGGTTAATGTTTCCTAACCATAGACATGAGTTTTCATTTGATAACGGGATCACATCATTAGGAGACTGATGTGATGGACAAGACCCAACTATTAGCTTAGCATATAATCGTTCAGTTTATTGCTACTACTTTCTTAATGTCAGATACACATTCCTTCGACCATGAGATCAAGCAACTCCCGGATACCGAAGGAATACCTTGTGTGCAATCAAACGTCACAACATAACTAGGTGATCATAAAGAAGCTCTACAGGTATCTCCGAAGGTATTTGTTGAGTTGGCGTGAATCGAGATTGGGATTTGTCACTCCGTGTGACAGAGAGGTATGTCTGGGCCTTCTCGGTGATACAACATTACAAGAAGCTTGCAAGCAAAGTGACTAAGGAGTTAGTTAATGTATTATAGAACGAGTAAACAGACTTACTGGTAATGGGATTGAACAAGGTATGAAGATACCGACGATCGAATCTCGGGCAAGTAACATACCGATGGATAAAGGGAACTACGTATGTTGTCATAAAGGTTCGACCGATAAAGATCTTATAGAATATGTAGGAACCAATAGAGGCATCCAGGTCCCGCTACTGGTTATTGACCTGAGAAGCGTCTCGGTCATGTCTGCATCATTCTCGAACCCATAGGATCCGCATGCTTAATGCTCATTGACAATATAGTATTATATGAGTTATGTATGTTGGTGACCGAATGTTGTTTGGAGTCCCAGATGAGATCATGGACATGATGAGAAGCTCTGGAATGGTCCGGAAGTAAAGATTGATATATAGGATGATATGGTTTGGCCAAAGGGGTAAGGCCCACGGGGCTTTAGATCGGTGCAAAAGGAAATTTTGCGGAGGTCAGGGACAAGACGCCAAGGACCCTGGCGTCTGGCCCTGGGCCAGACACCGAGGCCCATGGTGTCTTGGCCAGACGCCAAGGACCATGGCCTTTGGTACTGAAAACTGAGAAAGACTCTTCCTTGCGTTCCAAACCGACTTTGAGGAGGCTCTTTCTCCAAGAAACGACCCCATGGCTCAACATATACATAGAGGGGCAGGGCTAGCACTCGGAACAATCAAGATCACCAAGCCATGTGCTGGCAACCCCACCCCTCTAGTTTATCCCCCGTCATAGTTTCCGTTGTGCTTGGCGAAGCCCTGTGGAGATTGTTCTTCACCACCACCGTCACCACGCTATTGTGCTGACTCTCTTGCTGGATCGAGAAGGTGAGAACGTCATCGAGCTGAACGTGTGCTGAACGCGGAGGTGCCGTACGTTCGGTACTTGGTCGTGATGGATTGTGAAGGTGTACGACTAAATCAACCATGTTGATAAACGCTTACGCTTAGCGATCTACAAGGGTATGTAGATGATCTTCCCTCTCATAGCTATGCATCTCCATGGATAGATCTTGTGTGTTGTAGATTTTTTTGTTTTCCATGCAACATTCCCCAACATTCCGGCCCAAGTTCCGCCTCGAGACGGTGGCGCTCCATCCCGAAAGTCTTCCCCTTTTTTTCCTAGGTGAAATGGGCTTATATACCATAAGATGGGCACCAGAGGCTGGCTAGGGGCCCCACTACCCACCAGGGCGCGCCGAGGGGGGGGGGGGGTAGGCGCGCCCTGGTGCCTAGAGGTGGCCACCAGCGCGCCCTGGTGCCTAGTGGGCACCTTGGTGGCCCCCTCTGGTATTTCTTTTCCCTAGTATTTTTTATATATTCCAAAATAAATCTCCGTAAAATTTCAGCTCATTTGGAGATGGGCAAAATAGGTATCTCTTACATAGCTTTTTGAGGTCCAGAATTCCAGCTGTCGGCAATCTCCCTCTTTGTGTAAATGATCTCTACTATGCAACCTTCTTCTTGTAGACTCATGTTGGGCCTCCAAGAACAGAGTTTTGTAGGACAGTACCAAATTTCCCTGAAGTGGATGACCTAAGGTTTATAAATCCGTGGGTGGCGTAGGATGAAGGTGGTCTCTCTCAAACAACCCTGCAACCAAATAACAAAGAGTCTATTGTGTCCCCAACACACCCAATATAATGGTGAATTGTATAGGTGCACTAGTTCGGCGAACAGGTGGTGATAGTGCAATATGGATAGTGCATGTAGGTTTTTGTAATCTGATAATATAAAAACAGCAAGGTAGCGAGTAACAGAAGTGAGCGAAAAATGTATTGCAATGCTTCGAAACAAGGCCTAGGGTTCATACTTTCACTAGTGCAAGTTCCCTCAACAATGATAACATAACTAGATCATATGGCAATCCCTCAATGTGCGACAAAAGTCACTCCAAAGTTTGTATCATGGAGAACATAAGATGAAATTGCTTGTAGGGTACGAAACCACCTCAAAGTTATTATTTCCGGACAATCCATTGGGCTATTCCTATAAGTGTCCCAAACAGCCCTTGAGTTCATAGTAAAATAACACCATATGACACACATCAATCAACCCTAATGTCACCTAGATACTCCAATGTCACCACAAGTATCCATGGGTCAATTTTATGATATGCATCAAACAACTTCAGATTCATCATACTCAATCCAACATAAAGAACCTGAAAGGGTGCCCCAAGATTTCTGCCGGAGATACAAGGACAAAAACGTGCATCAACCCCTATGCATAGATTACCCCAATGTCACCTCGGGAATCCGCAAGTTGAGTGCCAAAACATACATCAAGTGAAACAATAGAATACCCCATTGTCACCACGGGTATCCCATTCAAGACATACATAAAGTGTTCTCAAATCCATAATAGTATTCAATCCGATAATAGTGAAACCTCAAAGGTAAAACTCAATTCATCACAAGAAGGTAGAGGGGGAGAAACACCATATGATCCAACTATAGTAACAAAGCTCGCGATACATCAAGATCGTGCAAAATCAAGAACACACACACACACACACACACAGAGAGAGAGAGAGAGATCAAACAAATAGCTACTGCTACATACCCTCAGCCCTGAGGGTGAACTACTCCCTCATCGTCATGGAGAGTGTCGAGATGATTAAGATTGCCACCGGTGATGGTTTCCCCATCCGACAGGGTGCCAGAACGGGCTCCCTATTGTTTTTTCATGGTTGCAAAGGCTTGCAGCGGCAGAACTCCCAATATAGGTTTCTTTCTAGGGGTTTCTGGATTTATAAAAATTTATGGCATCGGTTTCACGTCAGGGGTGTCCGCAAATCAGCGACAAGGCAGGGGGTCGTGCCCAAGGGGGGCGGGGGCGCCCTCCACCCTTGTCGTTGACGCAGGACACTTCTGGCCCAACTCTTTTGCTTCGGGGGCTTCTTCTGGTCCATAAAAAATCACTGTAAAAAATTTTAGCGACCCGACCTCAGACGGTCAAATCTCTGTGTTCAATGTCATCCCTGGATCAGTAATGCTGACACACACAGTACTTGAAGGATTTATAACAGAGTAGCAATCACACACTTATTACATTGAATGTCTCAAAAGAGAACTTATTACAATAACTATCACTACTAGGAAAAGGCCTATAGATGATATGGCCACCAATGGCGCACCAGAAATGTGGTGCGCCACTACTATATACTAATGGGGCACCATGAGTTGGTGCGCCATTAGTGTGGTAGACACTAATGGCGCACCAGACACACGGTGTGCCACTAGTAACATTTTTTTTCTTCCAAAAATACTAATGGCGCACCGGGCATAGTGCGTCATTACTAGTTTAACTAGTAATGGCGCACCTGCCACACAGTGTGCCACAACTTTTTTTTTGCAAAACTACTAATGGCGCATTTGTGGGTGGTGCGCCATTAGTAACCTGGGACCAGCTAGATATTTTGAAAAAAATATTGAATATTCATGAGGACACTCGATCTCGATCCCCCTCCATCTTGATCGCTATCCCCCTCGCTGACGAGCACCCCCCGCACCCTCCCCCTGCTCCACCGCCGCCGACGACCCCCCGCACCCTCCCCCGCTCCACCGCCGTTGACGGCCCACCGCACCCTCCCCCGCTCCGCTGCCGCCGACGACCCACCGCACCCTCCCCCCCTCCACCGCCGCCGCCGACCCCCAGCACCCCCCCCCCCCGGCCCGCTCCACCGCCGCCGCCGACACCCCGCACCCTCCCCCGCTTTTTGATGATATTTTTAAATAACAAATTTGATGATATTTTCAAATAACAAATTTGATGATATTTTCAATTAAAAATAAAAAACAAATTTGATGATATTAAAAAAAACAAATTTGATGATATCTTCTGTTCTAGTCCTCATGAAAATAACAAATTTGATAAAAAAACAAATTATTAGATGCAACAAGAAATAATGAAAAAAAGAAGTTACTAATGGCGCACCAGAGGAGGGTGCGCCATTGCTATCAGAAAAAAAGTTACTAATGGCGCACTAGAGGATGGTGCGCCATTGCTATGAGTGTTTTTATGGCGCACCCCTAGATGGTGTGCCATTACTAACATTCCCCCTCTACCTGGATACCCCTTCACCCGATCCCCCCTTCCCTCTCCCTCGCCAGATCCCCCTTCCCTCCCCGTGCCCGCTCCACACCCGCTCCGGCTCCCCCACGCCGCCGCCACCGCGCCCCCGCGCCCCCCACCACTACATTCGCTGCACCGCCGACGACCGCACGGGGTGCAGGACGCCGACCGCCACTGACCCGCGAAGCACGTGGCCGCCGGCCTCCCCATGACCAACCGAGGCACCCAGGAGGACCGCCGCCGTCTTCCTCTTCGACTACGAGGACCTGGACGAGCTCGGATGCCCTCGAGCCATCCGTTCGACGCCGCCGCTGCCGACCCCGACCCATCCAGCAACCGGCCGCGCCCGCCCAGGTACCTCTCCTCCTTCCTCCTTCCTCCCTCTCCACCCTTCCTTCCCATTCCTTCCCTTCCCTCGACCGTGGTACATGTCATCCGCGTACTGCGCTGGCGTGTAGCGGCTGCCAGTGTTGTAGAAGTTATTAGTACTATCAATCTCTGGGCAATTGCCAAGTCACCATTTGGATTGGTAATGGGGACTGGATTGCGTTCAAGAGTTGGCAGAAAGGAGCGAGATCGTTCTGCAGTTTATTCAGTTCTAACCGAATAAATGCCTAACCTCTCACGTTCCTGCTCGTTCCAGCCTTCCAGATGACCACTTACTAGCTAGAGTAGATAGATTATCAGCCTAGGTACACTTCTCTAACCCATGCATCGTTCGTTTCGTCTTGAGCTAATAAGCAAGTCCAACAACAAACACACATCTAGGTACACCTAGGTTTTTCTTGACGAACACACCTGGTAAGTCCAACAATGAACACACCTAGGTACAGTGGCGGAGCTAGAAAGAAATCTTAGGAGGGGCAAACATTTTTTCTTCACGAATATGGAATTGTACCACTACGACAAATTAGACATTGAAAACTATTGAGAAACTTCAATAAGTATATTAATCACATTTCTAACGCTGATTATATATATGAAAGCTAGTCCATGAAAAAATACCAAAATATTATTTAACCATGGAGTATTGAGTTGACTTCCTAGAGAATCCTCTTGGCTTTTGGCTATGGATTGTAATCCTATTCAGTGATCAATATAGCTCTCAATCTTCCCGCAAAAAATCAGCTCTTTGTTTCTTTGTCCTTAGTACAAAATCTATGACCTATTCAAAACTTTCCCCAAGAAATTAAGATGCAAGAATCTATACAAGGAATAAATTTCCAGCGGGGAGTGGGTGGGAAAACTGCTCTTGCTTGCTTGCTGCTCACTAGCTCAATGCATGCGGCACCGATCTCAGCTCTGACCTCTTCGCCACCTCTGGCTAGACGCCCTACTAGTTACCCGCCAACCCACACGCAGGCACGCTGATCAATGCCTTACCTCTACCTCTACACATGCGCTCACCCATGCTCAGTCAACACTAGATGGCAAGAGGAAAGAATAGAAGATGATAGAAATCAGAGTTGGTCGCTGGCTGCACTAGGTCGGAGCTAGTTTGTCTCTGTAAGGAGATGTTAAAAGGGCCCTATAGGCTGGTATGTGCAGTGCCGCCTCATTACTATCATGGGGTATTAAAAAAGTTTCATTTTTGCTGGGGCGACCGCCCAGGTTCGCCCCCGAGAAGCTCCGCCGTTGCCTAGGTACACCAAGTTTGCAAGGGCACCATCTTTTCATTTAGAGGAAATATATACTTCCTCTGTTCAGAAACACTTATCGCAAAAATAATAAAAACTACAAAAACATTTATGAATAGTTCATCTGTTTTCTTTGTCCAGTTGTGCAGATAGAATGCTAACTAAGTTGGGCCTGTTTGATAAGTTATATAACTGCAGCACCTATTATTGCTACTGATATCTTTGGCTCATTGCTGCCTTTGTGCAATGCAGAACTGTTAAGAGTGATTTGGAGGATTCAAGATTCTGTGAAGCTCTTTTGACATTTAAAGCTCAGAACTGCAGGTACTTAATAAACTCAAAAGAATTCAGTCCAGACCTAATTAAATAGATGAATGGCAACATCGTTTGACAGGTGAATGTAGTTTGGTCCTACTTTCCTAATTAAATTGCACATGTTTTGTTGAACATCTAGAGATTGTTGGCATGGATAGACATGCTGCTAATTGTCATAAGTACATTAAAAACAAGTATAAGACCAACATCCATGATTTTTTCAGCTAAAACTATTGATGATTTTTTGTTGGGTGACCTATTAGATCTGGAATAGAAGCTCACATAAGTTGAGCTGATTTTTGTCCATATGAAAGCAGAGGACCATATGGTCTGTGGCCTTTTCATCCATATGAAAGTAGAGGCACATTGTGGTGCTAGTTTGCTGGGTTTTGTCTCCGACCATCGTGTCGTGATGATTTTGCAGGTACCCCGAGAGGCCCTTGAGTTTGCCGGAATGTCGATTAACTTCCGTTCCGGCAAAGTTAGGTACTCTATATGTCCTATTTTCAGCAAAGGTCATGCTGAAATTTTCCATGAATTTTAGCATGACTTTGCTAAAAAATAGGACATATGGGGTACTTGCGACTAATGCATGGGTCGGGGTATCTTAGTACTTAATTAAGTAGGATCAACTGCCTCTTGTGTTATACATATTCTATTTGGATGGCCCTGCTAACCCTTGACCATAAATACTTGAGATGGATGTAGCAGGCCTAAAGAAAGAAATGTTTTTAGGCCAACTCCACTGGGCCTGGCTGAAAATGCACAAGTGTGCATGACTAACAATATTCCATTGTAAAGCTAAATAGGAAAGAGGAACCACTCATCCTAACCATTTGCTCTCAAAATTACCACTTCACTTCTTACTATTGAAAATCTTAGACCATCTCCATTCATCAATAGCTCAAACCAGTTCGAAGGGCGTGTTTTCACCACACTGTGGATTATCTTATTGGACCCAACGCAAGAGATGATGTAGTTTTGAATTATGAACGTAGGATATGTCGTCATCGGACGACAAAAGTCTCCCAGGGGAGTGCGGCTGGTGCCACGACGATCGAGGTATGTGTGACATGCCTCACCTGGACGATGATCGGCGCTTCAGCATTAAGCTCGAGGAGACCTTCGAAGTTGAAACGGTACACAACGACAACAAGTGTTATTTTCATAATTAAGCATGACTTCAACTATTTCAACGTATAATTTTCATCTTTTACAATTCGAGTATAGCTTATCCCATGCCATGCAAGACGCTATGTCTTAGAGAGGATGGATTTTGAAGACCATGAAATTTCTGAAACAAAGAAAATTCACCTAAGGACTCATCACGATGTGGATTTTGAAGTAAATATGTATAATTCTGGGAGCGTAACCCATTTTGGTTGCAAAAATTGGGAAGCATTTTCCAAGATGTATGGTTTTGATGAGGGTATGCTTGTCACCATGGATCTTGGTGATCCTAAAATCGAGCAAGACAATATGGACATTTGGGTCCTTGTTGATACGCCTCCAATTCTACCGCTTTGTGAGTTTCTCAAACATAGTTATTAGCTAATTTATATTGTTTATTTCAAAATAGTTGACAGCTTATTTTTATTGTTCAAAGAATGTGCGGGAGATGGTAGACAAAACCCACTACACCGATGGCTCCGAATTAACAACTTAAAAGGAGAAAAATCATCTGGTCAGATTTTGTACTGACAATGAGAATTACAATATCTACAATCAAACTCCTCAACATTATGGTTAATACGTGCCACTAGTGCATGTGTTCAACTACGGTAACTACCATGGAGATACCCTGGTAAGATTTTTTACTATTACGACATCCGTGCATCTTTTGCATACTTCTAAAACTAGTACATCATTGGTAACTATGAAGTTATTACTATGTTTTTCAACAGATAATCTCAGAGAATTGTGTGCCTCATTTGATGTATCAAAAAGGTAGTCTTAATGTTTTGAAGATACAGCCAGGTCATCCTACGAATCTCAACTATCCATACGAGATTTCTAAGAGAAGTGGAGACATGAAAATCAAAGGATGGAAAAAATCTATGGACAGTCGTAAGGTGGTTCTTGGAAGCAAAAGGAAGCGAAGCGCAAGAATTAGAGACAGGATGATCTCCATTATCCATAATGGAGAGTCAGGGTCTATATTGTTTTATGCTATTTTACCTTAAATAGGGTATTTAGGTCCTGCCTAATACTGATGATCATGTGCTAAGAACAATTAAGTAGGGTTGGTTCGATGACTATCAAGATGATGATCGTACGACTTGTTATTAATAACAAGTAGAAGTTGTATGATGATGAATAGTAGGACTTGTTAGGATTAGTATTACTTCTGACAAACTCACTACTCGTGGTCTCGAGACTTGTAATGTTCTATCTTTGTTTGGTCTTTTGAATTCGGAGACTAATATGATGAATTGTATTCGGAGACTAATCTTCTATTGTATTAGATGAATCTACTGTTGCTGTGTGGTGCTAGCTATATTATGTCCAATAATATATTTTGTAACCTATGAAAATATCAGAAAAGAAAAAAAATCCATAATATTCATACTAGTGGCGCACCACCACATAGTGCGCCATTAGTAAGCCAGAGCACACTAATGGTGCATCATCCACAAGTGCGCCATTAGTATGCCAAAGCACATGGGTAAATATGGCCCCCTGGGAGGCATACTAATGGTGCACCGTGGGCTATACTAATGGCGCACTGCATGGTGTGCCATTAGTATACCAGATACTAATGGCGCACCACAGGTGCGCCATTAGTAAAAAATACTAATGGCATGATACTAGTGGCGCACCTGTAGTGCGCCATTAGTAGGCAAAATAGGTGTGCCACTAGTAGGCCTTTTCCTAGTAGTGTATGTCTTAAGGCCATCTAATTAAGATAATAGCGGAAGGCTTGGAAGATAAAGTGAGTCCATCAACTCCAATGGCATAGCTGAGTGCATGACAAATGGGCTAGCGCACCTTACACTTCGTCTGAAAAGTCTACAACATGATATGTTACAGCCCGAAACGGGTCAGCACATGGAATATGCTGGCAATATAACACAGTAGAGCAATGAATGGATAAATGCTATCACTACATGCATATATGGCTGGTGGAGGCTCTATGGTTATATGGTTTTGCGAACATCCATTTTTTCCCTACAACAAAGGAATATGTTTTATTTAACTATCATGGTAGTTGAAACATCATTGAAAAGGTTCCTCCAACTCAATCCCAATTAAAGTAGTCATTAACACCTGTCAAATTAATTTAGAGTGATGAGATCAAATCAATAATTCAAGTACTAGATACTCAAGATGTCCAAAGCCGGGGACACGGCTAACCATGATTAGTTTATACACTCTGCAGAGGTTTGTGCACTTTTCCCCACAAGATTCGATCTCCCCCGTTGGATTTCTCGCACTACAAGGTGTTTGAGAATCGGATGACCGAGACACGGCCTTTCATAAGCATTAACTCTTTACCCTGGGTGGATAGTTACACCTACTTTCCCCTACATCTGCTATCCCACCACTGAAAGAGGTCACACAACATACTCAACTATGCGAGAGCCCATAATGGCTTGTGGCTGCACACGGAAGTTTCTATCATGAATAATCTTATGATCCCTTTGAGCCTGGGTGGCAGACCGTAGGATGATCACACGGGTACTCCGGGATATCGTTGGACAACACTGGATTCTCCAAGTGCCCACAAGAAATCCACCCATATATATGTGTATTAAAGTTGCCACCTTAAGTTGAACCATTAATTAACAATTCACATCTGTCATGGTTACACTCAAACCCAAACCACGTCTACGGCATAGCATGGCAATATAAGGATAACGTAGAAGTAACTCCCAAGGGTTTGATAATAAAACTGGTAATAGGTTCTACCTCATCATCTACTTCCTAGACCCACATGTTAAGAGATCCTACTCATGCAATGTGTGAGGGTTGAAACTAATGCATAAAAACTGGGTAATAAAGGGGTATGATCAAAGTGTTACTTGCCTTGTTGACGATCTGCAAATCCTAGAGACTCATAGTAGCACGCTTCGCACTCCCGGAATTCTAACGCAAACAAACAATAGCATACATAAGCACTCAAGCAAAGATGCACGGGTAAAACTCAAATAACAAGATCTAACCAGAAACTTCAACTAAAGAACTCCGGTTTGCAAATAGAATCAAATCAAACGGAGCAACGAAACTCAAACTATGAAAGAAACAAGATCCGTTTACTAATCTAGACTAAAGTCAAAATTTGCAGTACCAAAATCTTGTTCAAGTTGGTTAAACAGAAAGAGGACTTCGAGACGAAGATCTAGGCGCTTGTTTCACATGATTTGGATAAACGAGCAAAAAGATAAACTAAAATGGAGATTAGGGCAGAAATCGCGATCGAAAATAATCGCAGAAAAACCCTGAAAAAATAAAATGAGATGAACAGACTAACGAATGAACGTTCGCTGTCTGCGGCTAACTGATGAACATCGTTCATTAAAATGAATGTACGGACGAACATCCGCTAAATAACTAAACCGAGAAAAAACAAAACGATCTAATAAAAAAACAAAACTAGGGTTTACTAAAAAAATATGATCGGTTTTCTGAGAAAAACCAAGACGGCAGTCGGCGGCAGTTTCTACCTCCGGCGAGTGGCGGCGGCGGCAGGATCGGTGGTGGCGGCGACTTCGGCGGGCGGCGGCGGCGGTGACGCGACGAGGAGGCGGTGGCGGCGGTGGATGACGGCGTCGAGCGGTGGCGGCGGCGGCGTGGTTTTTAAGGCGGCAGCGCTAGGGTTCCGGGGCGGGGCTGGCGGCGCTGCAGGCTTCGGGCCTCGCCCTTTAAAGGCCGGACGGGCGGTGTTCGGGTCGGGCACGGCCCGTTAGGTCGGTGCATTTTTTTTAAATAATCCTGACGCGGAAAAACAAAGAGATCCTGAAATAAAGGAAATAGCAAACGGAGTCCAAAAATCCTGAAATAAGTTTTGACGGTCCTCTAGTAATATTGCGGACAAAGTGAACATTTATTTGGGCCTCTAGTGAAATTTTGAACAACGCATATTTTTTCCTAATTCAAATAAAATAGCAATAAAAGTCCAAAAAAATATTTGTTTGATTTTAATACTTTTCCTCCAATATTCTCTTTATTTTGGAGAAGTCATATTATCTCCTCTCATATATTTTAATATGAAATATTTTTCGGAGAGAAAAACAATTAAAACCTAAGAGATCCTTGTTTCGATATTTGATAAAATTCAAATATGAAAAACATGAAATCCCCAACTCTCTCCGTGGGTCCTTGAGTTGCTTAGAATTTTGTGGATCACAAAATGAAATGTAATAAAATATGATATGCATGGGTGACCAATGTATAACATTCTAAATTGAAAATTTGGGATGTTACAAACCTACCCCCTTAAGATGAATCTCGTCCTCGAGATTCGGGTTGGCTTCATCCTCTCGTTGGGGATCCCCTCCTGGCCTCGTTGCTAGCGAGCGTTGTTACTTAGGGAGTGTTTGGATCCTTAGAAAGAACAGCTTATAGCATAGTCGGGCGAGGTTAGGCGTTTGTAACTGTTAAAATATGTTAGCTTTTGTGGTCCAGCTAGCTTGGGTAGGATAGAAAAACCTTGCTAGCTCAGGAGAGCTAGATCGTCTCGCTTCCGACAACAAACTTCGCGTAGTAGTAACATAGACTAGTAACATATGCATGGTGTACTAGTCCAAGTTACTCACCACTATGACCAGCCTAAGCAATGTAACAAAACGCTCCTTACTCTGCCTTGTTATCTCCCCCGGAAACCCAATGCATGGAGCGCAACTACGCGTTGATCAGTCAAGAAATCAAAGTCGGTTTGCATGCGAGTTAATATGTGGCCCTGCATGGTAGCTAAAACAGCATCTCTTAGTTGTTTGGATTAATTGTTGCGTTTAGAGACAGAAATCAGGGCTTTGATTGGAGGAATGACCGGTCAAGTTTCTCCTTGTCCTCCAATCTACTTGCACCTTGGTCCCGTTGCACCTTCTAACATGACTTATTACACCAAGATGGAGGGAGTCGTACGAGATACGGTGGCACACTGACTTAGGTCAAATACAAGTGCCCAAAATTGTGTGCATGTTATAATAAGGATTCACTTAAAATAGTACGTGACCGAACAGAGGCATCAATTGGACAGTGTTCCTGAGCAATAGCAAGATGTGTGACGTAAGATACACCGCTGGTGCTTTTAATTTTTCTTATTAATTTGTTTGTTTCACCCTCTAACTCATGGGACCCAACGTGCTACGTGGAGAGAGGTAACGTACTACTGGTCAAAATGGATGGATACGAAGCTATACGATCTCGTAGTGACCGTATAATCACCTCATCACGTATAAGTTGTAGCCTCGGCGCTTGTTTTCTAGGGTTTTCACTCTTCACACTCTCTCTAGTATATATATACACGCTGGAGCCTCAATGCTTGTAGTTGCTCTCTTCACACTCTCTCACCCTCTCCAGATCTAAACAAGACTTCGTTGGCCTCTCTCTCTCCCCTCACTGCTGGTCTACTTGTAGTTTCTCTCTTCACACTCTCTCACCCTCTCTAGATCTAAACAAGACTTCGTTGGCCTCTCTCGCTCTCCCCTCACTGCTGGTCAAAGAGCGGGTAGGATCCGTCCGTCGGGAAGGGAAGGGGCCTTAACGCTGTCACCTTCGGCGAGGGAGGAGGGAATCCACTACCGGCACAGTTGTTCACTTTCACCCAGCGGCGGCGCAGGAGAGCCTCCGACCCCTTCTTCTTCGCCGCCGTACATAGTGTGGGTCGAACGGCCTCCGGTCGCCCACCTAACTACACCCCAAGAACCTTAAGGTATAATTTACTTATTCCACAAGCATTGATCTAGCTGCATGTGGGCTTTTTCCGCTTCTGCACTCGAATCTAGGTGTTGGATCAAACAGGAAAGTAGTGGGGAAAGTTGTATACCATGAATCTAGGACGTGGTTCAAAGAGGAAAGGAATGTGGAAAAGTAGTGGGAAAAGTTGTATAGTATGAATCTAGGACGTGGTTCAAAAAGGGAAGGGAGGGGGAAAGTTGTATCGCATGAATCTAAGACGTGGTTCAAAGAGGACAGGAATGGGGAAAAGTAGTGGGGAAAGTTGTATAGCATAAATCTAGGACGTGGTTAACAGAGGAAAGGAAGTGGGGAAAGTACTAGTACAGACTGGCTATCCAGCACCTACGTTGGTTGAAAAGGGAAAACAATGACAAACGCAGTACGCACATCTGTAACGAACTGATCTTTTGTTTTGGGGGACAAGGCTGTAGAGTTTGAGCAGGACTAGATTTGCTGCGCTCACATAGGGAAAGGTGTCTAAATATAACAAAACTGGGACCAACACAAATATGCTCCTTGGTTGTTTGTTCTTTGTTGCAACAGACTATGGATCACCCCAGTACATCGGTAGATGCACATGGTGCTGGTGCATCCACTATCCCGTGCAACTCTTTAGCTGGTGTTAATCTAAGGCTCTGTTTGGTTAAAAACTCCCTAGTCCCTACCTGCTTGGTTCCAGGGACTAAACATGGACTAGAGGTTATTAAATGACATGCTAAAAGACCATGTTACCCCTAGTAATGAACTAATAGAGACAACGTGTGATGCGTGGCAGGGGAAACTGTTGGAAAAAGTCCCAAAAAGACTCTCCCTCGGGGTCTTCTTTATGTAGTCCCAAATGCCCACTTTTAGTCCCTAAAAGTCCCTCCTGTTTGGTTTAGATGGGACTGACACGGAGTTTTTTTAGTCCCTCCACCAAAATGTCCCTGTAAACAAGCACCCTCTAATAATGCCGCTGGAAAATTGATGCAATGCCACGGTTAAAAGCAAATTACGTGTTTAACGAATTTTATTGTTAATATAATCTCTCTGTTAATATTAATCAATGCCACCGTTTGAGAAATGTTACTGTCTTGCTTTCTTTCCCATTTAGGTAAGGTAGATGATTCTTTTTGTTGGCTTCTATGTCATCCACCGTTATTGACCACTAGTTGTTTCCTTTGCACCTCTATGTAAATAGGGTTATGCACTTCACCTCGTTGCCATTGTGACCTTTTGTTGCACTTCACAAATATTATTGTTTTAAGAGTGTTTTGTGTAGTTCAACCAAAATGTCACACCGACAACGTTGGTTTATTGCTTGATCTTAGTGGAACTGCACAAGAGGAGATCTTACTTCCTATCCGTGTTGGCAAATTTGGTTCAGGTCTTCTTCTTGTGAGTTGTTTGAATTCCGCGTCATCATAGTTCAGTACTAGCCTTCTTTCACATGATTCTGCAGTGTGCTTTCATATGTTGTGCTACTTGTACGGTAATGTTGCTTGATTTTAGTGAACTGCAAAAATGGAGACAAGACTTCCAATCCGTATGTGCGTCGCAATATCCCATTGAGGTAAGATAAGGATATTTCACAACTGTTGTCCTGTATTTTGCAACTTTCATCAGAAAATTAATGTCATTGTTTAGTGCTATACTTGTGCAAACTAATTGACATGCCAAATCTTACATTGAAGGTGAAGCTTGTCTGTTATTGAACCAAGTGATGAAGGGGAAGAACAAGTGGAAGAAAAACAAAAATCAACTCCTGGTGCTGTAATGAAGCACTGGAACTGTGATGACACAAGTAATGATATAGTTTTGCATCTTAATTTGTTGCTATGGCTGGAACGATCAATTGTTTTGCCACTGATTTGATGCCACTCTTAATGTAATACGTGATTATCTCTACTTGTGCAAACAGGGGTCTTCTTTGAAGATACCATATATTTTAGTGGAACTGCACAAGAAGATGTTGGAAACATTAATCTAATCGAGGAGTATATAGTAAGCATGGCCACCATAGTAGATAGAAACAGATGGTCCCGGAGAAGTGCTTCATCTGTATGCTCTACACAATAAGCCTCCTGACAAAGGTTGGTAGACGCCCACTGATTTCGTCCATATGATTGAGCTTTGTCATCTCTATTGGTGTTGTGCTACTGTTTAGATACTATCATCGAAAAGTGGTATTGTCCTTGAGAAGTGCATCATCTGTGTTGTTTTAAATATTTCCTTTCCTTTTTCGAGCAAACAGGGATGCTAGCATTTAGTTATCCTCTTGTCTTTGCACAACAGGATCCTCCTCTGAAGAAGAAGAATATGGAGTATGTGAAGTGACTAGTTCCGATTATGCCAGGATGAAGAAGCCCTGTGTATCTTCTCATCAGAAGGAGCAGTTGAAGGATGGTTACATTACCCCCCACAAGACCAAACTAACTTCAGTTCAGAAGGACTGACAAATCTCCATTTTCTTGCTATGATGCGTGAGTACAATGTTGTTCTAGGATTCTTTCCGGTGAGTTCCATTTTTCGAAAAGTGTGCTCTACATGTACCATGTCGGTGCCTATTTAAATTGTCAATTCATAGTACAGTTTGCTTTATACTAATCACTTTTTTTGTATTTGTGCAAACAGGGTGCTCAGCTTGATTTCAATGGGAACTGCACAAAATATTCATGAATACATCGAATCATTCATTTCCACCACAAGAAAGGAGGTGTCGATATGTTCAAGGTGTTGCAACATATAAGGGCAAAATCATACAAGCTATGCGCGAATTTGGTTGATTTTGGTGGAACTGCACAAAAAGTATTATTTAGCATGAGGTGCCATGTCAATGTCCGAACTGATGGCAAACCCTGCCCATTCCACAATCGTAGGCATTTGATATTTTGGAATGGGAAAACCTTGTCAAATTTTGCTCATTGATTTTGGCAAGAAGACATGTGTTTGATATTTTCGAATGGGACGCCCTTTGTTGTCACCAGCGTCGATCCATTTTTTCTTTATTCTTTAGTTGTGAAGTAAATATTGCCTCTGACATGTGAATCGCTGAGATGCATAATCAGTGATTGTTTTGAATGTTCTCTATGAATTGCCAGACCTGTGTGTTTGATTGCAATGTACAGGAACGCTAAAAAGCTGCTCAAACTCTTTGTACTCCTTCTATTGCTTTTTACTTCGCACATTGTGAAAGTGCATACTTTTTTCTATAAGATTGGTCAAAGTAGAGATACTTTGACAGCAGACAAAACTTGTATGCAGACTAGAAAGGACCGGAGGGAGTACATGTGAAACTGCTGCAAACGAGGTGATCACCCTGGGAATAATGCTAGTACGTATTGTTTTGCATGTTCATCCAATGTCACTGATACAAGAATTCGAACTAATCAAAATAAATTCATTCATACATGGTCAGATTTCATATAAAAATGCTGGATTTCATTACATTTCATACATTCTTCAACTAAAAAGGGGTGCCCTGGAGGTATAATTAATTAACCGAAGCTACCCACCTATGTCCTGCTGAGCAGGACAGAAGCTTCGGTGACTTAACTGCAGGTGCAGTTGCGTAACTGACATGTGGCCCAGATGCCTGTTGGGCCCACGTGTCAGTCAGCGAACTGCACCAGCAGTTAAGTAGAAGCAGCGTCCTTCTCCAACATAGCTCTCCGACTCCATGTCGCCGCCAAGAAGCTAACCGGCCGTCAGTGGTCAACCCGCGTAGCTTGGCTTCAACTAAGGGTAGCAGCGGTGGCCTTACCTAGACGCGAGTGGCGGCGACCTACCGTGTTCTACTCTTCCTCGTTTTCTGTGTGGTGCGGCCTCGCTGGCAGCGGGGCGGGGCCTCGGTGGAGCCGACGTTGTCCTTTGTCTCGTTGCTCGCGGGCGGCGCCTCGGCGGAGCGGGGGAAATCCTGCCCCTCGTTGCCGGTAGGGTGGGGCCTCGGCGGAGCCGACGGTGTCCTCTGCCTCGTTGTTGGCACCATAGGGCCTCGGCGGAGTAGGGCCTCGTCGACGCCAGCAGAGCGGGGACTTGCCGGAGCCGGCATTGTCCTGTGCCTCGTCCTCGGTCTCGCCAAACAGCGCCTCGCTCACTTCATCGCCCTCTTTGTAGGCAGCCGCAGCCACCGCCACCCGCATGCGGTACCGCCAGCGCTAGAGGCGGCCCTCGCGGGCGGAGCGGTACGAGTCGAGCAGCGCCTCCTGCTCCGCCTGCTCCGTGGCGATCTACTCCTCCGCCTGCAGGTGCTCTTGGATGAGATGGTGGTTGTAGGCGGCGTCGGCCTGTGCCTCCCAGAAATTCTGCTCACGCTTCTGCCTCACCGTGTCCATATATAGGGCACGGGCCTCGCCGATGGTCATGGTGCAATGCACCGGCGAGGATGGCGCAGAGGAGGGGGTTGGCGCCAGATCGTCGACTACCATGTTCTCCATTGGTATGTCATCGTCCTCCGGCTGCCTGCCGACCAGCCAGTCGGCAGCAATGGTTGCCATCTCCTTGTGGTCCGTCATCCGCCCATCCCGAAGAGCACTAGAGCGTGAGGAAGCAATGGTGGGCAGTAGTGATGTGGACAAGAGAATAGGAACGGGTGCAGATGACTGCGGCTATGGCCGACGCAGATGTTTATATAGCAATGGTGGGCGTCGAAGGGACAGATGTGTGGCGCCATAGTAGCCGCCTCGGCACCGCGTATCATTAATGTGGGCAGCAGAAGGACGGCCGGATGGCACTTGTGTCATTTGAAGGCGGAGTAATCACATGCACCGGGAAGCGGGGCGGGCGGCGTTGACCGTTTTAGGTGGAAAGGGTGCGCAGGCGAGGGAGACGGTCTGGGTGGGCCACGGCAGTCAGACTTGTGCTTGGCAGCGGGTCGGTCCAGCAACCAGGCATGCTGGCTCACCAGCTACCTCGCCGAGCTGAACGACGACAATCACACGATAGACGTAGCTTCCGACCAGGAGCCGGCACCACTATCCAAGCCGGTTAATGTCGTGTTCACCATAGAGCAGGTGCGGCCGCACTTCGACGCCCTAGTGGTGGAAGAGCTACCAGCGCAGAAGGACCTGTGCTGCAACCTCCGTCTCCTCAACGAGCACCGGTGAACAAGCGAACGACAATGCCGTCGCGGACATGTGGCCCTATGGTCCTGGCTTCCTGAATGAGCAGGGGGCGCTGTATCAGACCATCCGTAGGGCCCGCGAGGCCGTCTCCGTCGTCCTTCGAGTTGTTGCGCTCGCCGTGGCGCCGCCGTCTCGCGTTGTGAACATGGTCAACGGACATGAGGATTAGGAGATGACTTTACTTGAAGAGGATGACAGAGGGGACCCACCAGGGCCATAGCCACATGTACGCAAGTGCCTCCTTATTAGTATATAAAACAATAATTTTTTTGCTTCCTCCTGGTTTCCTGACATCAGGGTCCCACACCATTGTCAACCTATGTAGTCAATAAAACGAGAGAATTGCACAAGAAGCGGCTCACAGCTGGGACCAAGCAGCTCGAGCAGTATTTGTATTTTTGAGGTGTGACCACTGCAGAGTTTTTCTTGAGCGATGTTTAGCCCAAATATTAATTTTTATCCTCTGAACAACAACGAAAACGTCGCTGCAGCTATTAACTGGTCGGGTTGTGGCTTGTCTAGCCTAGGCCAGATATCCAGCCCAGATATTAATTTTTTTCAAGCTGAAAATGGCTAGCACAGCTATACTTTTTTTTGGAATACCCAGACAAGGTCAAGTTGTTATTCTCCGCCCCGCTGGGCTGCAAATCTTTCCTAGGAGGGATGCATTAGGCTTAACAAGAAAATGGGTTTTAAGAAATAATAAATGGGATGTAATTATAAAAATTGGGCAGTAACTATAAAATATGCACCAAGCACGTAATTACTTTATAAAATATTATTTTTGGATATTGAAATTTTTTAATTTCATTAATTGTTGCGAGCGCAATGTTTCATTGGATATTTACTAATATAAATTTATACTAAAATTGTATTTAATCTTACTAGAAATTTCGGGATAAAAATATTTCGGATCCCATCAAAATGTGGGAAATTTTATTAAATTATGTTTTGAACGGTTGGTTGAAATGGGCTGTACTTTTAACAAACTGTAAATGGGTTGCATTAAATTCCATTAGAATTCAAAAATCGGCTGCACATTCTTACAAATCTCAAATGGTCTATAAGTTCTCTGCCACACACTTGTGGCCTTACTAAGTTGACACATCCCCTAAAAAAAGAGAATTGACACGTATGCAAGGCTTTGTCAACTTATAGTCAACACACGCTTCTAGCAGCAGTGGCCGTTGGATGTCCATCCAACGAATGCCGTGCTTCTTCTTCAATCTCGGATATTCTAGCTTCACCAGCCCAAAAAATGATTCCTCCCCTGACATCTAGGGCGCACAGTTTCGGAAGCTGACCTATGGGCCTACTAAGTTGACGCGTACCAAGGGCTTTGTCAACTTAGTCAATATAAACAATTCTAGCTGCAGTGAACGTTCGATGTCGATCCAACGGCCGTCATGCTTCTTCAACCTCTGGTCTTCTTACTCCAGCCGCCCAAAGCAGCGCCGGTCATGTCGCCTGCTCCTGCCTCTCGTGGCTGGTTGTGCTACCGTGCAAGCCTCACCGCCTCCTACTACTCCCACCGCTGGCTAGGGCATCCCTCTACTCACCCACACACCCTATTGTTTTGCGGCGACGGCAGCCTCACACCGCAGCCGAACCAGTGAACCCTTGTACTCCTCTCCACGTGGGCATCCACTACCGCGTCTTCCCCGGCTCCGCGTCATCCCCTTCCTAGGCCTTGTCGTCATCCACCTCCCTAGTGCTCTCGGCGCGGCGTGGTCAACATGGTCAAGGAACGACTTCCATCGAAAGAGTACTGTATGTGGAAAGGCTGATAGCTGGGTCCACGGCGGCCGCAAGGAAGTGCCTCCTTATTACGCGGAAAAAAAATTATTCCTCTACCTGACAGCGGGGACCCACCGGACGGGCCACCATATTTGGTGTCAAAACACGTTCCCCCTGACTATTGGGACCCACCGGACAGGCCAATGTATTTCCCGAAAAAATGCCCCCCCCCCGCTGTCAGCTCGGACCCACCAGAGGTGCCTCCTTATTACGCACAAAAAAATGAATACTCCCCCTACTAGTTGGGACCCACCTTGGTGGGAGGCTGACTTGTGGGCCTACTAAGTTGACGGGGACGGAGTGCTTTGTCAACTTAGTCAATATGAACGATTCTAGCTCCGGTGACCGTACGACGTCCATCCAACGGCCGTAGTGCTTCTTCAACCTTTGGTCTTGTTGCTCCAGCCGCCCAAAGCAGCGCCGGTCGTGCCGCATGCTCCTGCCTCCCGTGGCCGGCTATGCTGCCCCAGAGGCCTCACCGCCCCCTACTATTCCCACCGCTGGCTACTACAGGGAAAACGGTCTATTGCAATGAATTTTTCTATTGCAATAAGTAACAAACTGTTGCAATATGTATCTATCGCAACAAAGTAGAAATTGTTGCCAAGCGTCGCAATAAACTCCATGGCAATAGGATAGTGCAACAGTTTTTGGTATTGTGGCAACATGGAATGGTATCGCAATGATTTTTCTCGTGGCATTTGAATTATATTGCCACGAGCCCCGCCGTTGCGGCACACACATATGGCCACAAAATACTCTTTGTGGCAATAACCTAGCGCAATGAATGAGATTTCGTGGCAAGACCCTCTCGCAACGACATAATTTTGTGGCAATACACTTGTTGCAACGACCAAGGATTTGTAGCAAAAACTTATTGCAACATGCAAATTTTGTGGTGATACATTATCGCAACAGGCAGGTTTCGTGGCAATATATTTTTGCGACGGGTGTAATTCCATGGTGATAACCTATTGCATGTATTATATATTACACTAATAATGCATTATCCAAGCACCATTTACAAGTACAGAACAATTCTCACATGTTGATAATGATAGAAGAAAATCATGAGTACATGTCCAAAGCATTCATTCATTCATTCATTAACAAGTTCAAGAATAAAACATCCAAGTCAGATACATGTTCTACAAAGTCTGAAAGGAAATCTAAATATTCAAACAAACAAGATACATATGACTTCATCTAGTCAACAAGCATTTTTCAAGACATCACTTTTCTTCACTTCATGTAGAAAAACCGTCCTACATGGCGCCTCCTAAACTGTAACGCCCCGAGATCGATGTGCTAGGTGTCCGTCAATTATTCGCTGTCGTTGTCAGGTCTTTTGCTTGCGTGTTGCATCTTATCATGTCATCATGTGCATTGCATCATCATGTTTTCAAAACTTGCATTCGTCCGAGTCTCCCCGTTCTCTCCGTTGTCCGTTCTGAGCCCAGACACACTAGCACGCGCACATGGCACATCCGAAATAGTATTTTATAAGTGGCCGGAAAATGTTCTCGGAATGGGATGAAAGTTGGCATGTGGTGTTGTTATGTTGTTAGTAGGTCGCCTGCCAAGTTTCATCGCATTCGGAGCTCGTTTGATAGCCCAACCGTTAAACTATAGCGGCATTATAGTCGGTCAAAACATCGAACGTTTTCGGTCTCCGGAAACAGTTGTCGGGCTGCACTCCTCTCCTCTCATCTCAGCCCAACCTCTTTTCACAACCCACCTACAGCCCACCTAAACCCCCCCTCCGTTCCAGACCATCAGATCGCGATCGGAGGCTCCGAGACGCTCCTAAAACCCCCCTAAATCCCCTAACCCTAGCTCTTTTGCTATATATGGATACCCCCTTGTCCATTTCAGGCAAACTAGCCTCCCCCTACCCTCAGCCGCCACCTCCCACCTCGTTTTCAGCACCGGCCGCCCCTTCTCCGCCACTTGGCACCGTCCCTGAGGGTAGAAGCCGCCAGCGCCGCCGCTCCTGGCCATCCATGATGCGCCACGTCACCCCTCCGGCGCCCCCATCCACCGCGGCGCGCTCAGGCCCGTGCGGGGCCCGCCTGAGCCCATCCAGGGCCTGAGCGCCTCCCGCTTCCTCGCTCCCGATCTGGTTCGAGGGGAGGAGCCCCTCGATCCAGAGCCCCGCCGCCGTCTCGATTTGCCTCGCTTCGCCGGCCACCTGAGACGCCGCCGACGAGCACCGGCAGGCCGTTCACGCTGCCCTGCTCCTTCCCCATCTCCTTTCTCCCTTGCTCTTCCTCTACTCTAAGCCATGCGCTGCCGCGATTTTTGTAGGAGCCACCACCGAGCTCGTCGCCGGCCTCCTCGGCCTCGCCCGTCACCGTTGACCGTGTCCGGTGCCGAATCCGAGCTTCCCACGCGCCGATCTGCTCGTTCCCGGCCTTCCCCGCTTGCCCCGTCGACGTCCTCGCCGGACCACCACCGCCGCCACACCTATTCCCGCCTCTGCTTCGAGTAGGAGGAGCTCGCCCGTCACCGTTGACCGCGTCCGCATGGGCTGCGTCTCCGCGGCCCAGATCCACCGGCCCACCACCATGCTCCCCCTTCGGCCTGTTGGCCCGATGTGAGCAGCCCCTCCAGCGCCTCCCCTACGCACTTCTGGGCCTGCTAGTTTCGGCCCATGGCATGTTTTTTCCCGTTCTACGATTTGTCCATTTATCCAGAGATAACCAGTTTTTCAGGAAGCCCCCTAGACTTCATGCATATTATAACTCATCATTGGTGCATCGGATTAAAATGTTTTATACATGAAACATGCTTAGAATTGCATCTAGTTTCATAATATGTTATTTTCATCCATGCTTAAAATATTTAAAATGATGTTTGGTTAAATTTACTCCTATGCCATGTTAAAATGATTTAATTCATAACTATTCAAGCGTAGCTCCAAATCTAACAAACTTTATATGTAAATGGGGTAGAAAAATGCCTAGTTTAACATGGTGACCTTTATTTGCATGTTAAACAACTCTAAAATTGTTTTTAGGGCAGAACAATACCAAATCTATAATATGCTCATGAGGAGTTTCCGGAATTGTTGTTCATTGCTTCCGGCCTCATTTAACCTTGACTAGATAGGTAGTTTTCTTTTCCTTCACCTCTTGCCATGCTAACAACATTTAATCTTGTTGGGTACATAAACGAGAGAGAACTAAATAAGTCATGTGGTTTTTCGTCAATATGCAACTCGTTGCATAATGAGCTCCACTTAATTTCTAGGATTGTTTGTGCACTTTGCCATGCCATGCTTCATTAAACCGGACATGCATCATACTTGGTTGTGCATCATGCCATGTCTATGTGGTGGTTGTTTACTATGTTGCGTGCTTCTTTCCGGTGTTGCTTCTTTAGGTTGGTTCCGATAACATCGCGTTTGTGAGGAACCGTTTGACTATGTCCGTTTGTCTTCTTCATGGACTCGTTCTTCTTCCTTGCGGGATCTCAGGCAAGATGATCATACCCTCGAAATCACTACTATCTTTGCTATGCTAGTTTGCTCACTCTTTTGCTATGCCAATGCTACGATGCCTACCACTTGCTTTCAAGCCTCCCAAATTGCCATGTCAAACCTCTAACCCACCTTGTCCTAGCAAACCGTTGATTGGCTATGTTACCACTTTGCTCAGCCCCTCTTATAGCGTTGTTAGTTGCAGGTGAAGATTGAAGTTTGTTCCTTGTTGGAACATGGAGATGGTGTCCCTTGTTGGAACATGTTTACTTGTTGGGATACCACAATATATCTTATTTAATTAATGCATCTATACACTTGGTAAAGGGTGGAAGGCTCGGCCTTATGCCTGGTGTTTTGTTCCACTCTTGCCGCCCTAGTTTCCGTCATATCGGTGTTATGTTCCCGGATTTTGCGTCCCTTACGCGGTTGGGCTATTATGGGAACCCCTTGACAGTTCGCCTTAAGTAAAGCTCTTCCAGGAATGCCCAACATTGGTTTTACCATTCGCCACCTAGCCTCTTTTTCCCTTGGGTTTCGCAGACTCAAGGGTCATATTTATTTTAACCCCCCCCCCCCGGGCCAGTCTCCTCTGTGTGTTGGTCCGAATTGAGCTGCCTGCGGGGCCACCTCAGGGAAACTTGAGGGTTGGTTTTACTCGTAGCTAGTCTCATCTGAGTGTGCCCTGAGAACGAGATATGTGCAGCTCCTATCGGGATTTGTCGGCACATTCGGGCGGTGTTGCTGGTTTAGTTTTACCCTGTCGAAATGTCTTGTAGAACCGGGATACCGAGTCTGATCGGAATGTCTCGGGAGGAGGTCTATTCCTTCGTTGACCGTGAGAGCTTGTGATGGGCTAAGTTGGGATACCCCTGCAGGGATTTGAACTTTCGAAAGTCGTGCCCATGGTTATGGGCAGATGGGAATTTGTTAATGTCCGGTTGTAGATAACTTGAACCTTAACTTAATTAAAATGAATCAACCGCGTGTGTAACCGTGATGGTCTCTTTCCGGCGGAGTCCGGGAAGTGAACACGGTGTTGGAGTTATGCTTGACGTAGGTTGCTATATGATCACTTCTTGATCATACTTTTATCGACCATGCTTTGCCTTCTCTTCTCGCTCTCATTTGCGTATGTTAGCCACCATATATGCTAGTCACTTGCTGCAGCTCCACCTCATACTTTTACCTTACCCATAAGCTTAAATAGTCTTGATCGCGAGGGTGCGAGATTGCTGAGTCCCTGTGGCTCACAGATACTTCCAAAACCAGCTTGCAGGTGCCGATGAGTCCGTGCAGATGACGCAACCAAGCTCAAGGAGGAGCTCTATGAAGATCTTGTCCTTTATGTTGTTTCGTTCTAGTTGATCAGTAGTGGAGCCCAGTTGGGTTCGATCGGGGACCTTTGTCGCATTTGGGGTTCTTCTTTTATTTTGGTTCCGTAGTCGGACCTTGATCGTATTTGGATGATGTAATGCTTTATTCATGTAATTGTGTGAAGTGGCGATTGTAAGCCAACTATGTATCTCTTTCCCTTATGTATTACATGGGTTGTGTGAAGATTACCTCACTTGTGACATTTCTTTCAATGCGGTTATGCCTCTAAGTCGTGCTTCGACACGTGGGAGATATAGCCGCATCAAGGGTGTTACAAGTTGGTATCAGAGCCTTCCCCGACCTTAGGAGCCCCCACTGATTGATCATTCTTAGCAGCCGTTGTTGTGTCTAGAAAAATGTTTTGAGTCATTTAGGAATTATATATCGGAGAGTTTAGGAATTATTTTTACTTCCCAGTCTCCTCATCGCTCTGGTAAGGCATCCTGACGTAGAGTTTTGACTCTTCTCTTCTCAAATTTCACTAAAAAAATTTAGGATCATGCGGGTATCTTGGAATCGTTCCGATGGTTTTGTGACGAGAACATTGTCTTGGTGCGTCCTGTCAGGGGTTTTGTGGAAGTGTCCCGGGGAGTTGAGCTCTGAGGTGTTGTCATCATAATTTTATCGTTGCAGTTCTGGAATACCTGAGTTTAGTACGCCGACATCGAAAATCTCTTTTATGCAGTTCGTTGGTGAGATAACCTCGACGCCACCCAGTACTGGGGCGGGAGTTCGGGAGTATTGCCATAACTTGTATAACGGATGCTTTTCGAAGGTTCAGGTAGACGATTTCCGAAGGTTTCTTGGTTATGTGTTGAAGGATGGATACAGCTGGATGTAGGATTTGCTAGTTTTTGGTGAGATATTATGGTTCCCCTGTATCCCCAACACCTGATTGCATAACTGGGAAAGTTTCGGGAGTTTATAAGTGGGAATTCAAGTAGCTCTTAGGATATCTTTTCGACAGATGTATGATATGAAATTGGGGTTCGACGTCTAGTGGTCCACCTATTCACGGTCGGTTTTACAGTGGTCTCGTTGTGTCTTAAAGAGTCCTTGGCTATGCCGACTCGGGGACGCTTCGTATGTCATGTGCACTGCCTTGTACATGATGGTGTTGTACGATCGAGCCCGTGTAGGCCCCACCATGAAAACTCCAGACGAAATATCTATCATATGTTTGTTCCGGCTTATTCTGCAAGCCAATCCTTTGTTTTTGTTTTTTTTGAGTTGTGGTATTCGAGTTGCTTCGAAGTCAAATGTTGATTCCATACCTTCTCCAAGTGGTGTTCTCATATTCCGATGTGAATACTAATCCTTCTCGATCATTGAGTTTGTCATGTCAATCCTTTTCACCGGTGTGCTTCTCCTCAAGTGGATCCGTTCATTTCAACATCCGCAAGATCCAATCTCAGTTTTCATCAACGTTGTTTGCTTCATCCGTCTTCAAGTTGTCTTTGTTTTCCCACCCACCCACCCCTTTTTCTTCAAGGACTCAGATTTCTCAATCAAGTATCCATCTTATTGGTTATGAAGTCTCTCCATTCTTTTCCTTCAGTGTTCTTATCCGGTGATTCTCATGAAGATACTAACGGAGCCTCAAGTTCGTCATTCGTCATTTTTTTCTTCTCCGGTGGATCCAAATTCAAGCTTTCAGTGTTGATCATATTCTTTTCCGTATTTCAATGTTTTCTCATGCCGGTGCAATTCTTAATCGTTCACCTCTCGCTATTCTATTGTTCCGGAGTGCTCAAGATATCTCGAAGATTCGTGTTTTCCACTCTGCTTTCGTTCAAGCTCTTTCGAGGATTTTATCTCATTCAAGCCATTTAATTCAACCGTGCATTCTCCTTTTTCAAGTAATCGTTCAACGGTGTTTCTTTTGAGTGGGCCCTAACCCACAGGTCTTTTCCCAGGATCTTACCCCCTGTTATTCTGCAGCGACGGAAGCCTCACACCACAGCGAACCAGTGAACCCTCATACTCCTCTATGCGTGGGCATCCACTTCCGCGTCTTCCCCAGCTCCGCGTCGTCCCCTTCCTAGGCCTCGCCATCGTCCACTGCCCTGGTGCTCTCGGCGTGGCATGGTCAACGTGGTCAAGGAACAGCTTCCATCGTACGTGGACTGTACATGGAGAGGCCGACAGCTGGGTCCACGGTCGCAGCAAGGAAGTGACTCCTTATTACCACTACAAGGATCCGGGTCTATTGCAACAAAAACGTTTGTTGCAATACATGTTTCGTGGCGATAAGTACCTATTGCCACAAAATGAAATTTGTTGGCAGCCGTTGCGACTGGACACATGGTAATAGGTTATTACCATGACAAAGGAATTGTGGCAATAAAGCATGCTATCGCAACATCTATGCGGGAAGTTGCCACATGTTTTCCCGTGGCAACACTCACCTAATGCCACAATTTGATTCGTGGAGATAACTTTAATGCAACATGTAACAAATCGTGGCGACTGATATCTCGTAGCTATAGACATTTGTGGAAACATCCTAAGCTAACGACGGCCGTTTCGTGGCGCAATACTCTTTCGTGGCAATAGTCAATTGTGACAATAAACTATGGCCACAATCCTTATTTTTGTGGCATTAGGCATGTTTCCACGACCCAGCACACTTGTGGAAATAAACTATGGCAAAAATCCTTGTTTTCCTCGCATTAGGCATGTTGCCACGACCCACTGCACTTGTGGCATTAACTTATGGCAACAAATATTCCAGTCGTTGTAACAGTAAATTGCAACATACTTGTTTTGGTGGTGATAAATAGGTATCACAACAAGTAAAATCTTTGTAGCAAGAAACTATTGTGACAATTTAAGCCTTCCGTGGCGATACTCTATTTCAACAAAACTTACTTTGGTGATGAAACAGTTATCGCATCGTGAAAAAAAATTGTGGTGACAAGCTATTGCAACAATATAAAGTGCTCTGTTGCAACATCCTAGTGCAACAAAATAGGTAGGCGTAGCGACTGAGATATGATGCAACAATATATTTGTAGTGGTGCTAGCATGTGGCAACCAAAAGTGGGTTGTGGTAATAGCCTATTAAACCGTAAAAAAATATAGGCTTTCAATTACAATATTTAAAACCATACGTATAATATGTAAATTCATAAAATTCATAATTCTCATTACAAATATCCATCAAATGAAACTCAAATGTAATTTCGCCATCCTAATTAACTGCGAAGACTAAAATGTTCGTGATCTAGAGTTCAGTCCAGCTAGTTCTTTGGATCCTGCAGTCAAGAAATAAAAAAAGGTTCTAGTTAATGAGTCGAACATAACATACGCCATACAATTATTCTAGCCCCATTGTTAAAAAGAACTATCGCCAAACTAACTAGACTAATACTGTGCCAGCAAGCATGTAATTGAGGGATCAGAACAATTATACAAGTGTAAATGTATAAAGCATAAGCATTAGTACATCTACTAAAAGCTTCTCTTTTGAGAAAAAACCATTACTTTATAACTTAAGGGTGTTGGGCTGAATCACCCAAAGCACATGCAGCCATAAAGGCTGGTACATCGGCCTCCCATTCCACATAGTGGTTAGGTTTGTACATCCTATCAAGACTAGCAAGCTCGTGAGCAACAGAGTTTGCCGAGCGACGACATACATTAATTTCATAATAAGAAAACCATAATTTGAGCTGGTACTTGGAATCCTCAATAATAAAAGCTTCTGCTATTGATTTATGTTGTGACTCGATGTATAGTTTCAGTAAAGTTCATGTCCCTAGCTAGCACATATTCATTTTTTGTTTAAGTTGTGACTCGATGCAGCGACAACACATGGTAAAAGAGAACAAGCAACTAGCTAATTATGAAGGCCAATGACCTATAAAATGCAGGTGAATATGAAGAGAAAGCAAGGTTCTGACTTACCATTGCTTTAAACATTTGAGAATTCCTTGCGGCAGCTTGTATGAGCGCATTTGAAGAAATAGCAGTTGGCCTTTAACCTGATGTCTTATTAGAACTAGATCTCTGTAACAGAATATTTTGCAAGTTTGGATTACTATTTTCTTTGTTGTCGACCCTCTTCGTAGGCACCTATAAATAGAAGTGCACTTTTAGCAACGCAAGTAAGCAACATAAATCTTAATAGGTCAAAAGCGTATTAGTGTAATCACCTGTTGGGTTCCCATCTGTTGGCTCAATTCTACAAACTTTGCCATCATGTTTTTTCAAATTCCAGTCTTGATGTTCGCTCCTCTTGCAACAATCTTTCCCTTTCAGCACGCTCTTCTTTTAACCTCTCCTCAAGTTGTTCTCTCTCAGCACGGTCCAAGTTAATCCTCTCTTGTATGCTTGCACGTTCAGCTTGTAGTTGATCTTATAATTCTATGACCTGCTGGCTGAGCTGAGAGTTTCGCTCCTGGGTGGCTGCTGTAGCACGAGCCTGCTCTTCAATCTGGATACGAAACCTTTCAAAACCAGTTGAAGTTTTCTCCATGTATCCGTAACCACGAGGCTGCGATGACTTGCATTCCAGAGTGTCTTTGTATGCGGTCTGAAAAATATTGTTTTTCTGCTCACTTGAAAGTGGACCTTCAGTTTCAGTTTCTTTGTTTTTAACCTATTCAAGTGCTTTGTCCTAAAAATGAAAGGAAAAATTATAGGTGCGACATCAATATTGACACTATAGAAGATGAAACAAGAATAACACAGTCCAACGCATGAATAATCCCATCTAATGATGAAACATGCCGAATGCACATCATTGACTAACTATAGAATAACCAAAAGTCAATGTACTCACGTAAACTTTCTGGGAATCTGTGTTAGACCATGTTCCATCGTTCGTGTGGGTGAGTTCTCACAGAGCAATACAATCTGGCTCTTCCCCAGTTTCCAAGTTTCTCCTCAAGTAATATAACAATGAGATGCTTGAAACATGACACCATATTTAGCAACGAGGCATACATATTTATTTGGACTCATACCTTCTCAAAACTAACTTGCGAGTAAGATTTTGATCCGATTATGTGTTGTCTTCTGTTTCTTATAGTTATCGACGTTCTTTTGACTGCGATCCTATCAATTCATTGAAACCAAATATAACATGAGACTAGCCATTTCATCTTTACACATAATAGACAAATAGTGATCATAGAGATAGATAACTTGAAATTTTGAATCAGTGCCAAAGTACTCAATCATCCATTCCCACTCTTCTGGTTGTAAATCTTCCGGCAGATTAGCCAATCTAGCTACATCTGTTTTTGTATGCCTTGTAAGTGGAGCTTGGAGTTGATCGCCAGCCTCTATATCGCTCTTTCGCAATTTTGAGAATCTTTTCTTCTGTTTCTGGTGTATCTTCCAGGTCCCATCTATCCTGTAAAGCATACAACAAATAAATATACATAAGCAGTGCATTATCGATGGTAAAATAATATAACACATGTGGAAAAGGTTGAACGCACTATCATATCTGCAACAATGAGTCGGTGGATGGTAGGGTGAATGTCCGACCACGTCCTCACTCCTGTGAGTGGTAACTTTCTTTTCATTATGACAACCACGTCGTCCTTGAACGAACGATAGTTCATTCCTACTGTACCACCCAATTTTTCAGAGAATGTAATATTTAGCTTTGCAGATCCATTGGCAAAACGCTTCATAGATGCTTTAAAACCTTTTAGAACATCTCGGCCTTTCTTCTTCTGTCCACCAGCTTCTATAGCCCAAATCATACAAAAAATTGTATTACTCGGTATTAGATTGTAAGAAATGATGACACAAATGTAAACGAAAGCAAGTACCATCCTGTAGTAGCGCACGGTTGCGGCGAGCATGGGATGGCCATTCAGCAAGGGAACACATGTCATTAGCAGACACTGGAGTGTCAGATTGTTCTGGAGTTCCTGTAAAAGATTTAGTAGTCTTGAAGGTTTAGCTATTTAACCCACACCAAGATTTTATGCATTATAGCAAATGCTAAACAATTTACCAGATCTGGGTTGTCCATGTTGGTTTTAGTATGCCGTTATACTTTCCATCCTTGTTAAGAGAACAAAGACTTTCTTTACTACACACAAAACAACCATGCTACTTAGCATTAACAAATCATTGATGTTCTGCACCATTCAGATAGGTGATTATGAAGTAAGGATGTCGTGTACCAGGAGCATCCTCCATAAAATTCATCATTGTGCCCTTGTGTAGGTAAACCAGACATAAAATTTTGAGTCAATTTAAGAAGAAACGCAATACATTAAGCAGGCATAAAATCAAATCAGTTTAACTCATATTGAAATTTGAGGCAACTCAAACTAAATGAAGGTCAAGGTCAAGCTATAGAACATTACTCATGCTCAGCTTGTAAGATGTCGAGTCGATCTCGAGCTAAATGAGACGGCAAAAAGTATAAATCTATGTTGATTATTCCAACTAGATAAGGTGCAACACGATATAAGAAAGCAATAAAAACAAAATGTCTATTAAAAACTCATATTATAGTGGTCTGAATAACATGCAGAGGATGCACTAAACCTGAACCCTAGGTTCTCTTGATGTACGTTATTCAGAAGTATTAAGCATATGTGAATGAACATGAAAGGCAATGTATCAGTGATAGGTTCGTGAAAATACTACTCTGAATCTACAGGAAATCATTTCCGATGTGACTTGTGTAAGACCAAATATCTATTAAAAATCATCTTATAGTAATCTGAATCAAATGCAATGCGGAGGATGACTAAACCTGAATCCTTTGCTCTATTGACGCACATATATCATCTAATATATGACATTATGTCTTAAAATGTGTTGAAAGAAACTCATGTCGATCTACGCTAATTGCTAAGAAATGTTTATAAGAAGAAAGTGATTGTAGGATGTATAATAATAAACCACTGTAGGATGTATAATAAGAAACCACATAGTGTAAGAATGTGGATTTATTTTAGACAAGACGGATAATATTACATCAAAAGCTAACCAACCTGATTCAGATATAAGAATTAATGTTGTATGCAGAGTGACAAGCGACAGAGATGGTAGGATTCTGAGTCTAATGTAAAGATTCAGACTGAACCCAGGGGATTACAAGAGATTAAAGACTGAACCCGGGGGGAAACAAATGTAAAGTGGATTTGTACATACAGAGTACGTCCATACTTTTCAGTTAATGGATCTAATGCTCAAAAACCGATGTAGAGAATAATTAAATTGGTAAGGGATGATCCACGGATGGGCTGCACCAAAACGCTTAGACTACCCAAAATGGGAGTAACATAGATAGTAACATTACACATATCTAGGTTAAATAGGTGATGTGGCATTACAATAAATGAAGAAATAGATGAAAGTAGTAACATAGCTAGTTACTACTAGTATGAGTAATATCACACATATCAAGGCAAAATGTGTCTATAGCCTAATAAATGATGGGTTCCATGTTACCACACATATGTTACTCCCCACTATAGAGGTAGTAACATAGACTAATAACACGAGCATGTTACTAGTCTGTGTTACTACCCATTGTGACTAGTCTTAGTAATTAGTAACAAAATATAGTTTTGGAGGGGGAGTGTCACGAGGCCTGCAGGCACCTCGGGCACGCTGGGGTTGGGTGAGCCAGCAACCAGTGCCTGGCCACCACGTCACGACGCCGGCGTGCACAGCCGAGACGGCTACGGCCATGAACCGGGCTGGGAGGCCCCATCGAGCCCCAGTTCTAGGCCGAGGCGAGCTCCATGGCGTCCAGCCTCCAGGCCAAGGTGAGGTGCTGCACCGACCCTTTAGGCCGCGAGCGCCTCCGACGAGGCGGCCAAATCGAGGCAAGATAGAAAAATGCCACTAGCGGCGGCCATGTTCCCTGCCCGGACTTCTTTTCTCGGCCAAGCGACGAGCGGAGGAGAGAAGGGGCAGCCCCTCTGAATGGATCGGGATCGAGAGAGCCGCGCATCAAGGAGGAGCTCGTGGGGGAGGGGGGTTTGATCCCGGACGGAGGCGGGCGCAGAGGAGAAGGAGGAGGGGGAGATCGAGGAGGACTCGATTTTTCAGCGAGGGAGGAGACCGGGACGAGGACTAACCTGACGCCGTGTAGCTGCTGTGGTTCTCTCTGTTGACGCCGTCATGACGCCGGCAGCCCAGATGAACCGAGACGAGAGCTCAGATCCAATCACCCGTGAAGACGCCATGGTTTGGTATAGAATTATATATTCGTGGGTTGTTAGGAAGGTATTTAGCCGGAAGTTAATTTTTGGTGAGAACAAAGACACTAATTTGGGAAGCAGCGTTTTGGCTCCCGAGCCCAGCTGCTCTCGTAATCTGTACCGCTCAAACACGTTTGGGGATGCGTGACAAGGGGTTTTGGGCTGCGAGTACGGTCCTCTAAAAAGTAGCATATTTCAGGCCTCCGTATGCCCATGTTCATGGCCAGGCTGGCTGCACATAGGTGGACCGATGGCCCAAAATCAGGGGGCGTCATAGACCGCTGGTACAGAAAATGTGGCTGAATATCCCTGAAGAAAAAAGAGAGAATTCCTTATTTAACATTATCTTAAATTTCGTTTCCTTATTTAACACTTCAAAACTTTTTCTTCCCTATCTAACAACAAGTTAAAAATTTATGCCCTTTATAACACTTTCGTCTATTTTAAGCCTAAATGACATCTAAAAAAACCCTTTTGCCCCTCATGTGATATGTGTGTTTGTGTGCGTGTGTGTATGTGTGTGTGTGTGGGGGGGAAGGGGGGGGGGGTGTGTTGCAGTAGTAAACACACACAACATCAGTGAGGCAGTAACGCACACACACGCATTGTAAGAGTTAATCCCGTGTACATATAGGTATCCACGTAGGATATATATTCCTAGTCGGTTTGGATTAGATCGAGGTAGTAATATATATACATGTACCCGTGTATTATATACCACAACAAGAGACACCAGGTCGAAGCAATACAAAAGTAAAATAAGGCTCAATACGGGCCTTTGGCCATAAACAAGTCTACCTATCCGCCGAGTTGTTCGGTCGTGATCATATCGACCTGTTGGAGTACTCGACCTGTTGCGCTAGTGCGAGCCGCCTGGAAACCATCGATAGAATCGATCAGCTAGCTCACGTACGTACGCGAGGTACGTACTGGCTTGACCACCGTATGGCTGGAAATCCATCCAGCTGCATGCTTGCTTGCTAGCTTACAAGCCAGTTTTGCACGTACGTGTGTTTTCTCTGGTGAATCAATCTAGTGCTATAAACCCAACACGCATCGGCAGAGCACACACACACAACAGCACATGCAATGGCGGAGGCAGGGGTCTTGGCCCCCCTAAAAGAAAGCTCGGATATTCAAAATAAATTATGTTGAGCTCCCTAAGAAAGTCCAACAAATAATAGTATAATAATTATTAATAAAGATGATAAAAAAATCATCAAACAACACATGCGCACAAACATACCACATGAGGGGCAAAAGAGTCTTTTCAAGTGTCATTTGGGCTAAAAATAGATAAAAGTGTTATAAAAGGCATAAAATTTAGACTCGTTGCTAGATAGAGAAGAAATTATTTGTCAATGTCAAATAGGGCATAAAATTTAGACACAGTGTTAAATAAGGAATTCTCTCAAGAAAAAATGTGGCTGAACAGGCGAAGAGATATAATAACCCTAAAAAAAGATTGACGCGTCATGCTCGGAGAAGGAGAGGCCAGTCCGTTTTGTTCAGAATTCAGGTAGGCAGCCAGGTTCAGGTGGCGGAGGTGAGTCGGCACCGAGGCATCGGCGTGGCGGCGGTCCGGTTTCCGGCATGCTGGACGCTGCTCCTAGTGCACGCATGCAATGTGCTCAACAAAAGGCAAACCGCGCTCTGGTATGGCCTTTTCCCCTGAGTCCGGCAAGAGTTGCAGGCGTGCTGCCGTGATGGCATCGCTGTTGTCCGTGGGCCGCGGCCTTGACGAGCCGGAACGAGGTGCCTGCTCGGGGCGGCAAGGGGTGCTTGTGGTGATGCAGTGGCGAACTTGCGATGGTCAAAATTAAAGATGTCGACTCCAAGCGTCCATGAATAATTGCTGAAGATGGTGATGCCTATGTATGTACAGTATATCATATGTTTGTTGCAGTGAAAACCATGAACGATTGCATGTAAAAAGTCAGCTATTGGTCAGGTCTGATGTCTGACCACCGAGTATGGTCAACCGTGCTTCACATCTTCAAGCAAAGGTACGCCAGAACTGACCGGCGTGACTCGAACTCCAAGGACCTTGCAGCTGCAGCACCATCGTCACTGCGGCTACCACCCACACAAAACTAGCTCATGGCAGCAGAATCGTTGTGCTCTCGCGATTATGAAATTAGTTGGTGGACTCGTTTTATCAATGGTGTTGGAGATCATTTAGCATGTGTGTAAATCACTGCAACTGAGATCAAACCATGGGGAAGCCAAAAACCATATTGAGTTAACTGAATTTTGTGATTTGGAGAGAGAAGCGCAAGCTAGTGAAAGTGTTAAATATTTTCAGGCGAGCTGTTTCAATCCAGTTAAGTTTTAATCATGCTGCATGGTGGCCTGGCGAGGAAGCATTCTACAAACCACAGATATTGAGTAGATCATATACAATACAATGGCCACCCATGAGGGAGAAATTGAGAAGAAGAAAAATGTTTCAGAGCAGATTCAGATGGTGGTTGCCTGGGTGGATCTATGGAAAAAACGCAGAAAACAGGGCATCGCCTGAGAATATATTCAACAAAAGCGAAAGTTAATTAATCACTTGATCCTGCAAACAAGATAAGACGTGAACGAGAGATGTTTTCCTTATTTTCCCGAAAACAGGGCATCACGTGTTTTTAGGCTTGGTGCTTTCTAAGTATTCAGATCAATTATTTTCAATTCAGTTGGATGCTTTTATCTGGCAGCTTCAGTTGATAGTGATTGAAGAAAACCGATATACCAACACTTTTTTCTTTTTTGAACTGATACGTGAATAGGAATCGACCCAGGAAACCCGTCACCAGAATTTTACCCTCCTGTCTAGATCGCTAAGTCCGTTATCAGGATGGCAATTATTATGCGGGATCCACGCGTAGGCCATGATGACCAGATAAAAGAGGAAATATGCTATATACGTTTGAGAATACAATGGGGGACGCAAATCGCAAGATAAATGATCGATGCAGATATCGAGACTATCTGTGCTCGGGCACCATTTTGAGTTTTCGGCTAATTTGGGACTTTTAGTGGGAGGTTAAAAAATATTGGCGCAAACAAATGTACACCTAAATTAGGTGGTGGGAAAGTGATTCTTTTTGTATTAAAAAGGTAATTATTTTTTGAGGGAATTTTCTATATTGTAAATATATTTCGAGCTGGAGGGAATACTAAATTGTTTTTTGTAAAAAAAGTTATATCATGGTAAAAAAACACCAAGTCCGAGAATTGTGAAGGGGCGAGCTGAGGCCCTCCCCCGTACCATTCTCGCTGTCGATATTTGTATCATCATCGCCATTTGAGGAAGCCAATTAACAAACGAACAAGAGCGCCGATCACCGACACACAACCTCAACGACTATCAAATACCTATAAAATGTGCAAAAAAGGATCCGTTTAGACCCTCCCCTGTTCCTTTGCTTCTTCTTTTCCACTATCGTTTTCCTCTTTCCTTTTCGCGTGTCGGACCCTAGTCCTAAAAAAATACCCCATATCAACCCGAGTCCTACCTTGATCCCCTGTTCCACCATCGCGTGACCCGAGCACTGGCCGCATCAAGTAGCCACATCATGGCGGCGCGTCGAAGTAGCCCACGCCGGCGCCTCCCTGCTGCTCCCCTCTCCCTCTAACCTTGCTCAGCCACCCGTCGCTCGGCGCCTTCTGCCCTTCGGCCTCCTCCTCCCTGGATCTCGGCTGGTCGATCCTGCCTCCTTATTACGCGCAAAATAATTATTTCTCCACCTGACAGCGGGGACCCACCGGATGGGCCACCATATTTCATGAAAAAAATGTTTCCCCCTGACTGTTGGGACCCACCAGCTACATCTTCGCACACAAGGAAGTGCGTCCGGGCAAAAACAAAAAAAAACGATTCGTCCCCTGACTGCTGGGACCCACCAGCTACATCTTTGCACGCAAGGAAGTGCCTGATAGTCGGGACCCACCTGGTCGAAGCGTATGTAGCGTTGTCATTCTGGTCGCGAACGTGTACGTACATACTGGTCGATGTTGAGGCATGCACGTGTCGTAGTAGAGGCGCGCACGTAGCATGTACACATACATACAACGACCAGTGTACAAGAAAGAAAATACGGCCATGCATGTACATACGGGCAGGGTCTCGAATGCCTACTCGCGCATACGTACGGTCAGGGCTCGTGTACATGACTGGATCGGAACGGAGAAAGAACGTCGTCATCGTGTTCATGGGGAGCCAACCTACTGGGTCGGAACGGAATGCGTCGTCGTGTTCATCGGGAGGGCTTGGACGGAACAACCAATGGAAACGAGGCCTGACGTACCGCAGAACGGAGGAAAAACCTTGTGTTCGACCGGCCACGTTCAAAACGGGATCATGTTCATCGGGAGGGGTCTGGCGTACTGCAAAATGGAGGAAACGGACCTCCTACGGTCGAAATGGGGTCCTGTTGATCGGGAGGGGTGTGGCATACCGCAAAACGGAGGAAACAGACTTGTGTTGGAGCGCTACGGTCGAAATGGGGGTCCTGTTCATCGGGAGGGGTGTGGCGTACCGTAAAACGGGACTCCACGGGATACTATTCATCTCCACCGTCGACCCCCTCCAGCCTCCACGGGCTATTGTTCATCCACCGTCAACCTTCTCCAGCCTCCACCTGCGACTGTTCATCCACGGGCTCCTGTTCATCTAGCCTCCACTGCGCGCTACTCCACCGGTTACTGTTCAACCAGCCCTCTCCAAGGGCTCCTGTTCAACCACCCCTCCATGGGCTACTGTTCATCCTGCCCTCCACCGTCTACTGTTCATCCTGCCCTCCATGGGGTGGTCCTGTTCATTCTGCCCTCCACGGGGTCCTGTTCATCCAGCCCCAACTGGCTCGATCGATCGGGGTACTGTTCATCCAGAGGCAACACCACGGGGTCCTGTTCATCCACCCCCACCGGGAACTGTTCATCCAACCCACCCCCCTCTCCCGCAACGCTCACTGTTCATCCAGAGGCAGCATCGATTGGCTTCAGTTAGCAGCAGTAGCGAAGGAATCGCTCGATCGGGTTCAGTTAATAGCCATCGATCGATCGCTCGTGTTCAGTAACGCGTAGCTTGCAGTGCAATCGCTCGGGTTCAGTTAGAGCCCAACGCCTCGCACCCACGCGCGTGCGTGTACGAGAGAAACGCGCATCGCTCGACCCTGACCACCCACCATAACCGGGAACACCCCGATATTTTCCTCGCCCTCGCTTCTACCACGGTTTTTTCCGTCATGGACGGCCCAAAGAATGTCATGCAGCTGCGTCTCCAGCCCGCCCAGGACGAAAACCCATTTTCTGTCATGATTTTTTATCGTAGAAGTAGGACCCCACCAGATCTATGATGATACCGGATTTTTTCACAATTATCGTCATAGAAGTGTCATAAGTATGACAGAGAAAATTTCGTTCTGCCCAAAATGTCACAGATGTGTCTTTTTTTGTAGTGTAACTTTCCCTTAACTCCAAAACGTTTAACTCCTCGTAGTGGTGACACACGGAGATATGCTCTGTCTCCGATTTTATAGACTACCTCCTTGCGTTTTGAGTCTGCATAGCTCTTCTGTCTGGACTGAGCTACCTTTAGTCTATCTCGAATTAGCTTAACCTTTTCTTTGGACTCCTTAATCAAATCTAGTCCAAACAACCGGCGGTCTCCAACTTCATCCAACATCAACGGTGTTCGGCATCTTCTTCCATACAGGGCTTCGAACGGTGCCATCTTCAAACTGGCCTGGTAGCTGTTGTTGTATGAGAACTCCAAGTAGGGCAGGTTATCATCCCAACTAGATCCATAATCTAGCGCTCAAGCTCTTAACATGTCCTCCAGGATCTGATTGACTCTCTTGGTCTGTCCATCTATCTACGGATGAAAAGCTGCATTGAACTCTAGCCTGGTACCCAAGGTCTGGTGCAGCTGGTGCCAAAACTTTGAAGTAAGTTGCGTTCCTCTATCTGATATGATGGTCCTCGGAACTCCGTGCAGACATATGATCCTGGTCATATATATCTTGGCCAACTTTGCACTGGTATAGGTGGTTTTCACTGGGATAAAGTGAGCTACTTTGGTCAAGCGATCCATTACTACCCAGATAGAATCATATCCCGCTCAGGTCCTGGGTAATCCGGTGATAAAATCCATGCCAAGTTTGTCCCACTTCCATTCGAGTATCGGCATAGGCTGCAGTAATCCTGCTGGCTTCTGATGTTCTGCCTTCACTCTCCGACATACATCACATACGGCTACATACTCAGCAATATCCTTCTTCATTCCAGTCCACCAGAAATGCTCCTTCAAATCCAAATACATCTTGGTGTTTCCGAGGTGTATAGAGTATGGTGAGTCATGTGCCTCATGTAGTATTAACTTCCTGATCTCTGCATTATTGGGCACATAAACATGGTCCTCGAACCACAAGGTGTCGTGCTCGTCCTCACGAAAACCTGGCTTTTCCTTCACTCGTCTTCTCATTTATCTCCACAATTTACTTGTCATCCTTATGAGCTTCACGAATCTTTCCCAACAATGTAGATTGAACTTCCAATGCTGCAGCAAAACCTCTAGGGACGATCTCCAAACCAAGCTCCCTGAGATCTTCCGCTAACTCATTTGGCAATCCTCTGCTTACGAGGGTATTGACATAACTCTTCCGGCTCAAAGCATCTGCTACGACATTGGTCTTTTCTAGATGATAGTGCAGCTACATATCATAATCCTTTATAAGCTCCAACCATCTCCTCTGCCTGAGGTTCAGCTCCTTCTGAGTAAAAATATACTTCAAACTCTTGTGATCCGTGTACACATCACAACGGTTTCCAATAAGAAAATGTCTCCAGGTCTTGAGCGCATGTACTACAGCTGCTAACTCCAAATCATGGGTGGCATAATTAAACTCATGCGATCGAAGTTGACGTGAGGCATACGAAACAACTCTACCGTCTGGCATAAGTACCCCTCTAAGTCCTAAGCGAGAGGCATCGCAATACACTTGGAAACTAGCGGGTGTACCTGCGCATTTGCACGGCTAGATTAATATTTTTTGTTTATTTGACACTTGTTTTTTAATAATTTTTCATGATTTTTTATTTATTAATATATGTTGTTTTCCCATTTTTATTTAGTTTATTTAAAAATTATTTTACATAACAGGATGACATATGACAGTCTTGTCATTTTTTTAGGAAACTATACTGTCTCATACATTTTAAATAAATTATATCATCTCCGAAAAAGATATGTTTATTATGACATTCATGTTGCTTCTCTAGAATACGACATGTACACTTAATCAGGGCTATTTGAGCTTTATCACGGAAAATAACTAATTTGTCCGATTTGGTTTTATTTCATTGGCATAAGGTCATATGTGATGAGAGTCCTGTAGTTGTTGACACACGTTATTTTAAGTCGATGATACACATGGTAACTATTAATAATTAGATTGATGAAGAAATAGAATATTGTGAATGGTGCTGGCAATGTAATGTAGATTTGATCTATTTTATATTTGTGATAAATGATCTGCATTTAGTTTTTGTCAAACATTTTAAATTTTTCTGGTGACATTCACGCAATGTTTAATTTTTTTACCTTCTCATGTATTTTATTTTGCTTCACATATGTGTTTTTTAAAATTACGTATCTGTTATATGTTAATCTTTAGTGCATTTATTTTTTATTTCTTGTTGACCTATATGGTTATGATTGATTTATTTTTTATGAATTTATGAAGCAAATGGACCCAATCGTATCAAAAATGAAATATAAAGCTACATCTTTTATTTTTTACCTGTCTCAATTTAGTCAAAACGATGTAAAATGTGTTTCATCATTTTAAAGGAAATTGTGTAACGTGATTCCCATCCAACCATGTTTTTTTAGAAGAAATGTGCACATATTTTTTCTTTTCTTTTGAGTGGATGTACGCCGCTCCTTTTAGTTGTGCTAGCGTAAAAACACATTTCCTTTCTTCTTTGCCTTTGAAGGGTAGTTGAAAGTAACTGAGGCGGCCCGTCCATGGGTGATTTTGCCCAAAATCTCAGTGCCCTACCCGTCCATGGGGCGATGCCGTACCAAATAGCAAGGAGAAAAATAAATAGATGTTGCTGCCCCAAATCCGAGTGCCCTGCCCGTCTATGGGGAGATGCTCTACCAAATCGTTAGTGTAGTTGCTCTAGCAGATTGATTTGTTTGCCCATCCATGGCTAAATCTTTGAGGAGGTGATCTTTGTGGCCATTTTTTGCCGAGGCCAGGACATGCGCTCCGGATTAGGCGTGGTTCACCAGCGATGCGGCATCTCACTTTTGGCTATGCAGTCCATTGGCGCTGGGACATTTAGATGTGGCGTTGGGTTCAGGGGCCATCTTCTGTGTGTGGTTCCTATCGTCTTAGGCTGCAGATGTGCTGACAGGTATGAATCTGTGATGACCTTACTAGGTAAGTATCACAATCACTAGATAAATCACTCTGAATTCGAATTTTATTACAGAGATGGAGTTTACGTGAGGTAGAAGAAAGAAATGGGGAATGGGGAATTAGACTGAGCAACTATCCTGTTACAGATTCACTATCTTGCTCGACTGAACCCTGGTCTATAAGTACACACCGCTCGCGCGGCCACGACCCGCTAACCATTACACCCCACACGGCCCAAGGCCCAGGACTAGAATACTAAAGCTAGCCTGCTGTGATTACAGCCCCTATTCCTCCTTTGTTCCCTCCTCACGGTCACAGTTGCTGACAGTGCCTCCCTCTGAAGATCCAGCATGCCCCCATGCTGGTGCTCCGGGGTATCTCCTCTTCAAAACCTCATAGTCCTCCCATGTTGCCGCTTCTTCGGATAGTCCAGACCATTGCATGAGTACTTGCACATGCACTGCATTGCCTTTCTTGACCATTTTTCTGTCCAACACCTTCTCAGGGACTACATTGGCCACTGATACACCCACTGGCGTTGGCAAATCTGAAAACACAGGAGTGTGGTCTGGCCTATGCTCTTTAGTTGAGACACATGAAACACAGGATGAATGAGAGCCTTTTCTGGTAATTGTAGTTTATATGCTGATGGTCCAATTCGTTCCAGAATTTCAAAAGGGCCATAGTATTTGTAAGCAAGTTTGGGACAAGGACGATTGACCACTGTGTGTTGGGCGTATGGCTGCAGTTTCAGATACACCACCTCCCCCACTGAGAATGATCTATCCGATCTGTGCCTGTCAGCAAAATGCTTCATCTTTGCTTGTGCTTTCATCAAATTGGCTTTTAGCAAAGTAGAATGAGCTTGGTGTTCTCTCAACCATTGTTTCACTTCCACATTGTCAGACTGGAGGAGAGAAGAGAAAAACCCACATGTAGGACTGTACCCATATAAGGCCTTGAACGGTGAGCATCCCAAGGCAGTATGGAAGTTGGTGTTATACCAAAACTCAGCCAGAGGCAGCCAATTGTGCCATTTATGAGGAGTGTCATGCACTGCACATCTTAAATACATCTCCAAACACTGGTTGACCCTTTCACGCTGACCATCGGTCTGTGGGTGATACGCTGTTGTCATGTGCAGCTTGGTGTCCCACAGCTTAAACAAGTCTTTCTAGAAATGACTTGTAAAAAAATTATCCCTATCAGAAACTATTGTGTGTGGAGGTCCATGCAGCTTCACAATAGTTTCTAAAAAAACTTTTGCTACCACCAGAGCAGAAAATGGATGTCTGAGAGGAATATGTCGTGGTTCTAACTCTGACAATGATGTAGAGGGGTGTGTATGGAGAGGCTAGATCTCAGCTATGGAGAGGTTGTAAACACACAGGGTGTACGAGTTCAGGCCCTTCACGGAGGAAGTAACAGCCCTACGTCTCGGTGCCCGGAGGTGGTCGATTGGATTATATGCGTGTGAATAACAGAGGTGCGAACCCTTGTCTCGGAGGAGGGGGTGGTGTTGGGAAACGTAGTAATTTCAAAATTTTCCTACGCACACGCAAGATCATGGTGATGCATAGCAACGAGAGGGGAGAGTGTTGTCTACGTACCAACGCAGACCGACTGCGGAAGCGATCACACAACGTAGAGGAAGTAGTCGTACGTCTTCTTCCCGATCCGACCGATCCAAGCACCGTTACTCCGGCACCTCCGAGTTCTTAGCACACGTTCAGCTCGATGACGATCCTCGGGCTCCGATCCAGCAAAGCCTCGAGGAAGAGTTCCGTCAGCACGACGGCGTGGTGACGATCTTGATGCACTACCGACGCAGGGCTTCGCCTAAGCTCTACAACGATATGACCGAGGTGGAATTTGGTGGCAGGGGGCACCGCACACGGCTAAGGAACAATCAACAATGATCAACTTGTGTGTCTATGGGGTGCCCCCTGCCCCCGTATATAAAGGAGCAGGGGGAGGGGTTCGGCCGGCCAGGGAGAGGGGCGCAGGAGGAGTCCTACTCCTACCGGGAGTAGGACTCCCCCCCCCAATCCTATTCCTAATAGGAATCCTCAAGGGGGAAAGAGAGAAGGGGTGGCCGGCCACCTTCTCCTAGTCCTAATAGGACTAGGGAAGGGGGGGAGGCGCGCAGCCCTTTTGGGCAGCCCCTTTCACTTTTCCACTAAGGCCCAATAGGCCCATTTGCCTCCCGGGGGGTTCCGGTAACCCTCCCGGTAATCCGGTAAAATCCCGATTTCACTCGGAACACTTCCGATGTCCAAACATAGGCTTCCAATATATCAATCTTTATGCCTCGACCATTTCGAGACTCCTCATCATGTCCGTGATCACATCCGGGACTCCGAACTACCTTCGGTACATCAAAATGCATAAACTCATAATAACTGTCATCGTAACGTTAAGCGTGCGGACCCTACGGTTCGAGAACAATGTAGACATGACCGAGACACGTCTCCGGTCAATAACCAATAGCGGGACCTGGATGCCCATATTGGCTCCTACATATTCTACGAAGATCTTTATCGGTCAGACCGCATAACAACATACGTTGTTCCCTTTGTCATCGGTATGTTACTTGCCCGAGATTCGATCGTCGGTATCCAATACCTAGTTCAATCTCGTTACCGGCAAGTCTCTTTACTCGTTCCGTAATACATCATCTCGCAACTAACTTCTTAGTTGCAATGCTTGCAAGGCTTATGTGATGTGCATTACCGAGAGGGCCCAGAGATACCTCTCCGACAATCGGAGTGACAAATCCTAATCTCGAAATACGCCAACCCAACATCTACCTTTGGAGACACCTGTAGTACTCCTTTATAATCACCCAGTTACGTTGTGACGTTTGGTAGCACCCAAAGTGTTCCTCCGGTAAACGGGAGTTGCATAATCTCATAGTCATAGGAACATGTATAAGTCATGAAGAAAGCAATAGCAACATACTAAACGATCGGGTGCTAAGCTAATGGAATGGGTCATGTCAATCAGATCATTCAACTAATGATGTGACCTCGTTAATCAAATAACAACTCTTTGTCCATGGTTAGGAAACATAACCATCTTTGATTAACGAGCTAGTCAAGTAGAGGCATACTAGTGACACTCTGTTTGTCTATGTATTCACACATGTATTATGTTTCCGGTTAATACAATTATAGCATGAATAATAAACATTTATCATGATATAAGGAAATAAATAATAACTTTATTATTGCCTCTAGGGCATATTTCCTTCAGTCTCCCACTTGCACTAGAGTCAATAATCTAGATTACATCACCATGTGATTAACATCGATAGTTCACATCATCATGTGATTAACACCCATAGTTCACATCGCCATGTGACCAACACCCAAAGGGTTTACTAGATTCAGTAATCTAGTTCACATCGCTATGTGATTAACACCCAAAGAGTACTAAGGTGTGATCATGTTTTGCTTGTGAGAGAATCTTAGTCAACGGGTCTGCCACATTCAGATCCACATGTATTTTGCAAATTTCTATGTCAACAATGCTCTGCATGGAGCTACTCTAGCTAATTGCTCCCACTTTCAATATGTATCTAGACCGAGACTTAGAGTCATCTAGATTAGTGTCAAAACTTGCATCGGCGTAACCCTTTACGACGAGCCTTTTTATCACGTCCATAATCGAGAAACATATCCTTATTTCACTAAGGATAATTCTGACCGCTGTCCAGTGATCTACTCCTAGATCACTATTGTACTCCCTTGCCAAATCAGTGCAGGGTATACAATAGATCTGGTATACAGCATGACATACTTTATAGAACCTATGGCCAAGGCATAGGGAATGACTTTCATTCTTTTTCTATCTTCTGCCATGGTCGGGCTTTGAGTCTTACTCAACTTCACACCTTATAATACAGGCAAGAACTCTTTCTTTGACTGCTCCATTTTGAACTACTTCAAAATCTTGTCAAGGTATGTACTCATTGAAAAAACTTATCAAGCGTCTTGATCTATCTCTATAGATCTTGAAGCTCAATATGTAAGCAGCTTCACCGAAGTCTTTCTTTGAAAAACTCCTTTCAAACACTCCTTTATGCTTTACAGAATAATTCTACATTATTTCCGATCAACAATATGTCATTCACATATACTTATCAGAAATGTTGTAGTGCTCCCACTCACTTTCTTGTAAATACAGGCTTCACCGCAAGTCTGTATAAAACTATATGCTTTGATCAACTCATCAAAGCGTATATTCCAACTCCGAGATGCTTGCACCAGTCCACAGATGGATCGCTGGAGCTTGCACATTTTGTTAGCACCTCTCGGATTGACAAAACCTTCTGTTGCATCATATACAACTCTTCTTTAAGAAATCCATTAAGGAATGCAGTTTTGTTTATCCATTTGCCAGATTTCATAAAATGCGGTAATTGCTAACATGATTCGGACAGATTTAAGCATAGATACGAGTGAGAAACTCTCATCGTAGTCAACACTTTGAACTTGTCGAAAACCTTTTTGCGACAATTCTAGCTTTGTAGATAGTAACACTACTATCAACGTCCAAACTTTGTTCTCATACATGGATCTTATCTCAGATTTCATGGCCTCAAACCATTTTGCGGAATCTGGGCTCATCATCGCTTCCTCATAGTTCGTAGGTTCGTCATGGTCAAGTAACATGACCTCCAGAACAGGATTACCGTACCACTCTGGTGTGGATCTCACTCTGGTTTACCTATAAGATTCGGTAGTAACTTGATCTGAAGTTACATGATCATCATCATTAGCTTCCTCACTAATTGGTGTAGTGGTCACAAGAACAGGTTTTGTGATGAACTACTTTCCAATAAGGTAGAAGGTACAATTACCTTATCAAGTTTTCTACTTTCCTCGCACTCACTTCTTTCGAGAGAAACTCCTTCTCTAGAAAGGATCCATTATAAGCAATGAATGTCTTGCCTTAGGATCTGTGATAGAAGGTGTACCCAACAGTCTCCTTTGGGTATCCTATGAAGACATATTTCTCCGATTTGGTTTTGAGCTTATTAGGATGAAACTTTTTCACATAAGCATCACAACCCCAAACTTTAAGAAACGACAACTTTGGTTTCTTGCCAAACCATAGTTCATACAGTGTCGTCTCAACGGATTTAGATGGTGCCCTATTTAACGTGAATGCAACTGTCTCTAATGCATAACCCCAAAAACGATAGTGGTAAATCGGTAGGAAACATCATAGATTGCACTATATCCAATAAAGTACGGTTATGACGTTCGGACACACCATTATGCTGTGGTGTTCCAGGTGGCGTGAGTAGTGAAACTATTTCACATTGTTTTAACTGAAGACCAAACTCGTAACTCAAATACTCTTTTCCACGATCAGATCGTAGAGACTTTATTTTCTTGTTACGATGATTTTCCACTTCACTCTTAAATTATATGAACTTTTCAAATGTATCAGACTTCTATTTCATTAAGTAGATATACCCATATCTGCTCAAATCATCTGTGAAGGTCAGAAAATAATGATACCCGCTGCAAGCCTTAAATATTCATCGGACCACATACATCAGTATGTATGATTTCCAACAAATCTGTTGCTTGCTCCATTGTTCCGGAGAACGGCGTTTTAGTCATCTTGCCCAAAAGGCATGGTTCGCAATCATCAAGTGATTCCGAAAGCCCATCAGCATGGAGTTTCTTCATGCGCTTTATACCAATATGACCTAAACGGCAGTGCCACAAATAAGTTGCACTATCATTATTAACTTTGCATGTTTTGGTTTCAATATTATGAATATGTGTATCACTACGATCGAGATCCAACGAACTTGTTTCATTGGGTGTATGACCATCGAAGGTTTTATTCATGTAAACAGAACAACAATTATTCTCTGATTTTAATGAATAACCGTATTGCAATAAACATGATCAAATCATATTCATGCTCAACGCAAAAACCAAATAACACTTATTTAAGTTCAACACTAATCCCGAAAGTATAGGGGAGTGTGCGATGATGATCATATCAATCTTGGAACTATTTCCAACACATATCGTCACTTCACCCTTAACTAGTCTCTGTTTATTCTGCAACTCCTGTTTCGAGTTACTACTCTTAGCAACTGAACCAATATCAAATACGGAGGGGTTGCTATAAACACTAGTAAAGCACACATCAATAACATGTATATCAAATATACTTTTGTTCACTTTGCCATCCTTCTTATCCGCCAAATACTTGGGGTAGTTCCGCTTCCAGTGACCAGTCCCTTTGCAGTAGAAGCACTTAGTCTCAGGCTTAGGATCAGACTTGGGCTTCTTCACTTGAGCAGCAACTTGCTTGCCGTTCTTCTTGAAGTTCCCCTTCTTCCCTTTGCCCTTTTCTTGAAACTAGTGGTCTTGTCAACCATCAACACTTGATGTTTTTCTTGATTTCTACCTTCGTTGATTTCAGCATCACGAAGAGCTTGGGAGTTGTTTCCGTTATCCCTTGCATATTATAGTTCATCACGAAGTTCTACTAACTTGGTGATGGTGACTAGAGAATTCTGTCAATCACTATCTTATCTGGAAGATTAACTCCCACTTGATTCAAGCGATTGTAGTGCCCAGACAATCTGAGCACATGCTCACTAGTTGAGCGATTCTCCTCCATCTTTTAGCTATAGAACTTGTTGGAGACTTCATATCTGTCAACTCGGGTATTTGCTTGAAATATTAACTTCAACTCCTAGAACATCTCATATGGTCCATGACGTTCAAAACGTCTTTGAAGTCCCGATTCTAAGCCGTTAAGCATGGTGCACTAAACTATCAAGTAGTCATCATATTGAGCTAGCCAAACGTTCATAACGTCTGCATCTGCTCCTGCAATAGGTCTGTCACCTAGCGGTGCATCAAGGACATAATTCTTCTGTGCAGCAATGAGGATAAACCTCAGATCACGGATCCAATCCGCATCATTGCTACTAACATCTTTCAACACAATTTTCTCTAGGAACATATCAAAAATAAACACAGGGAAGCAACAACGCGAGCTATTGATCTACAACATAATTTGCAAAATACTACCAGGACTAAGTTCATGATAAATTTAAGTTCAATTTAATCATATTACTTAAGAACTCCCACTTAGATAGACATCCCTCTAATCCTCTAAGTGATCACGTGATCCAAATCAACTAAACCATAACCGATCATCACGTGAGATGGAGTAGTTTTCAATGGTGAACATCGTTATGTTGATCATATCTACTATATGATTCACGCTCGACCTTTCGGTCTCCGTGTTCCGAGGCCATATCTGCATATGCTAGGCTCGTCAAGTTTAACCTGAGTATTCTGCGTGTGCAAAACTGGCTTGCACCCGTTGTAGATGGACGTAGAGCTTATCACACCCGATCATCATGTGGTGTCTGGGCACGACGAACTTTGGCAACGGTGCATACTCAGGGAGAACACTTCTTGATAATTTAGTGAGAGATCATCTTATAATGCTACCGTCAATGAAAGCAAGATAAGATGCATAAAAAGATAAACATCACATGCAATCAATATAAGTGATATGATATGGCCATCATCATCTTGTGCTTGTGATCTCCATCTCCGAAGCACCGTCATGATCACCATCGTCACCGGCGCGACACCTTGATCTCCATCGTAGCATCGTTGTCGTCTCGCCAATCTTATGCTTCCATGACTATCACTACCGCTTAGCAATAAAGTAAAGCATTACATCGCGATTGCATTGCATACAATAAAGCGACAACCATATGGCTCCTGCCAGTTGCCGATAACTTGGTTACAAAACATGATCATCTCATACAATAAAATCAGCATCATGCCTTGACCATATCACATCACAACATGCCCTGCAAAAACAAGTTAGACGTCCTCTACTTTGTTGTTGCAAGTTTTACGTGGCTGCTACGGGCTTAAGTAAGAACTCATCTCACCTACGCATCAAAACCACAACGATAGTTTGTCAAATAGACTCCGTTTTAACCTTCTCAAGGACCGGGCGTAGCCACACTCGGTTCAACTAAAGTTGGAGAGACAGTCGCCCGCAAGCCATCTATGTGCAAAGCACGTCGAGGGAACCGGTCTCGCGTAAGCGTACGCGTAAGGTTGGTCCGGGTCGTCTCGTCCAACAATACCGCCGAACCAAAGTATGACATGCTGGTAGGCATTATGACTTGTATCGCCCACAACTCACTTGTGTTCTACTCTTGCAAATAACATCAAACCATAAAACCTAGGCTCGGATGCCACTGTTGGGAAACGTAGTAATTTCAAAATTTTCCTACGCACACGCAAGATCATGGTGATGCATAGCAACGAGAGGGGAGAGTGTTGTCTACGTACCAACGCAGACCGACTGCGGAAGCGATCACACAACGTAGAGGAAGTAGTCGTACGTCTTCTTCCCGATCCGACCGATCCAAGCACCGTTACTCCGGCACCTCCGAGTTCTTAGCACACGTTCAGCTCGATGACGATCCTCCGGCTCCGATCCAGCAAAGCGTCGAGGAAGAGTTCCGTCAGCACGATGGCGTGGTGACGATCTTGATGCACTACCGACGCAGGGCTTCGCCTAAGCTCTACAACGATATGACCGAGGTGGAATTTGGTGGCAGGGGGCACCGCACACGACTAAGGAACGATCAACAATGATCAAATTGTGTGTCTATGGGGTGCCCCCTGCCCCCGTATATAAAGGAGCAGGGGGAGGGGTTCGGCCGGCCAGGGAGAGGGGCGCAGGAGGAGTCCTACTCCTACCGGGAGTAGGACTCCCCCCCAATCCTATTCCTAATAGGAATCCTCAAGGGGGAAAGAGAGAAGGGGTGGCCGGCCACCTTCTCCTAGTCCTAATAGGACTAGGGAAGGGGGGGAGGCGCGCAGCCCTTTTGGGCAGCCCCTTTCACTTTTCCACTAAGGCCCAATAGGCCCATTTGCCTCCCGGGGGGTTCCGGTAACCCTCCCGGTAATCCGGTAAAATCCCGATTTCACCCGGAACACTTCCGATGTCCAAACATAGGCTTCCAATATATCAATCTTTATGTCTCGACCATTTCGAGACTCCTCGTCATGTCCGTGATCACATCCGGGACTCCGAACTACCTTCGGTACATCAAAATGCATAAACTCATAATAACTGTCATCGTAACGTTAAGCGTGCGGACCCTACGGTTCGAGAACAATGTAGACATGACCGAGACACGTCTCCGGTCAATAACCAATAGCGGGACCTGGATGCCCATATTGGCTCCTACATATTCTACGAAGATCTTTATCGGTCAGACCGCATAACAACATACGTTGTTCCCTTTGTCATCGGTATGTTACTTGCCTGAGATTCGATCGTCGGTATCCAATACCTAGTTCAATCTCGTTACCGGCAAGTCTCTTTACTCATTCCGTAATACATCATCTCGCAACTAACTTCTTAGTTGCAATGCTTGCAAGGCTTATGTGATGTGCATTACCGAGAGGGCCCAGAGATACCTCTCCGACAATCGGAGTGACAAATCCTAATCTCGAAATACGCCAACCCAACATCTACCTTTGGAGACACCTGTAGTACTCCTTTATAATCACCCAGTTACGTTGTGACGTTTGGTAGCACCCAAAGTGTTCCTCCGGTAAACGGGAGTTGCATAATCTCATAGTCATAGGAACATGTATAAGTCATGAAGAAAGCAATAGCAACATACTAAACGATCGGGTGCTAAGCTAATGGAATGGGTCATGTCAATCAGATCATTCAACTAATGATGTGACCTCGTTAATCAAATAACAACTCTTTGTCCATGGTTAGGAAACATAACCATCTTTGATTAACGAGCTAGTCAAGTAGAGGCATACTAGTGACACTCTGTTTGTCTATGTATTCACACATGTATTATGTTTCTGGTTAATACAATTCTAGCATGAATAATAAACATTTATCATGATATAAGGAAATAAATAATAACTTTATTATTGCCTCTAGGGCATATTTCCTTCAGGTGGCTTATATAGAGTGCGCCAGGACCCCGGCCAGCCCACGTTACCAAGGGTTCAATGTGCATTAAGGCGGGGCGTTACTGGTAACGCTGGTAATAAAGTGCTATAATGACCATAAAGACTACTTAATAGCCGACCGTTTGCCTGCGGAGTGACTTTAGATCTCCTGGCAGTCGAGTGGTTGGCTTTGTGGTCGAGTGGTAGCTTCTTGGTCGAATGTCTTAAACCCGTCGAGTGGGATACCTGCAAGTCGATTGAAAGGTGACTTCTTCCAGGGATGTCCTTGGGTAGGGCTCTTAGGACAGGTCCATGCCCCTACCCTAGGTACATAGCTTCGTCATTAGCCCCCAAATGGATCGAGGTTCGAGTGGGGAAGGAGTTGGGGGTCCTTCCGACTGGTTCCTAGCATCATATGAATGTCTTGCACTGGATCAATCGCCACGGATGACGTTGTCAACTTCTTTCGGTCACCTTGATCCATTCTTAGTCTCTCGCCGAGTGAATTTCCTTACTTGTGAAATACCGAGTGCCGGCGTGAGAGGGACCTTCTGTTTGATGAGTTGTTTCGCAGCCCGCGGATTTCGCGGGATTTGAACATCGGGAAGCGAGCGGGACGGGCGCGGCCGAAGTAATCGGATGTGATAAGGCGGAAGCTCCTCGATTTCCGCGCCACCTTTTTCGCCACGTACCACACGCGCGTCTGCTGCGGGATTTGACGGGATAGCCTAGGCCTACCAGTCAGCCACTCGGGAGCGGCCTCTTATAAGCCGCCGGCTTGGGTTTCCAAACAGTGCTCTCTCCTTTCTCTTCTTTCTCCCTTCGCAAAGTCCTCCGCCACCTCCGCTCTCACCCTAGCGCCGCAGACCCGTTCGAGATTCGCCAGCGACGATGGTGAAGGGCAAGATGTCTGCTCTGGAGCGCGCGAAGAAGGCGGCGGTGCAGGGGAAAGGGAAGAAGTCCGCTCGGGGTGGATCTTCCTCAAGGACTGCTCTGCCCAGAGGCTGGATCCAGGGCGACTGGATGCCGTCGGTGATTCGGCAGGAAGATCTCGACGATATGGTTGAGGGGGGAGTCATTCCTTATGAAGCTGCGCGCCTCCCGGGGGGAGAAGTCGAGCCCCAACCCCGTGATGGTGAGTGTGTCCTTCTCGCCACCCATATCGATCGAGGGTTTTCTCTGCCTCCTCATCCTTTTTTCCGGAGTTTTCTGAACTTCTTCAAAGCGCAGCTCCACCACTTCACTCCCAACTCTATCGTGTACCTTGCTGCTTTCATTTCCTTGTGTGAGGGTTTCCTGGGTTGCCACCCTCATTGGGGACTCTTTAAGCACATCTTTATTTGCCGCTCCCAATCGGTCAAGAAGGCCAAGTCGAGTGACGAAAGGACGCAGGTGATCCAGCTGTGCGGGGGCCTGGCGATCCAGACGAGGGGAAAGAGTTGTTTTCCATCTATCATTTTCCCAGAGTCGGTCCATGGTTGGCAGGCGACCTGGTTTACTGCAAAGACCAGGCGACCCCAGGACAGTCGACTAGGCTTCCCCCTTTCTCTCTCGACCGAGCTTAAAAATCTGCTTCTCTGAAAGTGACGCCAGAAGAAAAGGCCCAAGTCAAAGTGCTGGTTGGTCGAGTGGTTCAGCTTGTCCGTGATGGCGTGACTGGCATGGACTTGCTGGAGGTCTTCGTTCGGAGGCACATCCAACCGCTCCAGGCTCGCGACCACCCGATGTGGCTGTACTCGGGCCTCGAAGACACCACTCGGATCCACCCGGAGGAGGTCACTGATGAGATGTTGGAGGGGTGGCTGACGAGCATCACAGGAAACAAAGACAACCCCCAAGGCGCCAGGAGGGTTTCCCCACTCGACAACACATACGAAGTGGACCAGGTCTGACTTTATGCTCCCGACTGAGATCTTGTTTTCTTCATTGGTCTTCTTTGAATTGGTCGATTGACTTTTGTCTTGTCTGTTGTTTTCCAGGCAACTACTGAGATGTACTCGACACCCAATGGGGCACAGGAGCCAACTGAGGAAGGGGAGGCGAGCGGAGGTGAGAGTGGAGACGATCAAGGCGAGTGGGAGTCCGATGGAGAAGGAGAGGGAGACGACAACGTCGACTCCAGCGAAGAGGAGGAGGAGGAGGTTGAACCCCCTCGCCCGGAGAGGCGATCCAAGCTCACACATGATCCAGCGCGGGAACGTGGTAAGGCGACTGCTCCTGTTGGGCAGTCGTCGAAACGCCCTCGGACCTCTTCTCCTACGCCGACTGGAAAGGCTCCCAAGCACCCACGCGCGACACCGTCCAAGCCGCCCAAGGCTCTGCCCAAGATGAAGATGGCTGTCCCCACCATTTCTGGGTAATAATAAAACTTGTTTTCCTTTGTCGACCATGGACAGATCCTTGGTCGATTCATTGAGCCAACTGACTGACTTTCGAGATTTGTAGTGCTGCTACTTCTGAGGTCTCCGCCAAGGACGACGACCAAGAGATGGAGGATGCTGTTACCTCCAACCCTGGTACGATTACTGATGTTCTGCCTTGAGTCGACTGGACACTTATTGCAATTCTGGTCGATTGAATTTTTTCTTGTAGCTCCTTCTCATGTTATCAACCTCCCGGATGACGATGACGACGCGCCGCTGAGAGTGAGAAGGACCAGGGGAGCGTCGGCTGGCGAGACCCCACAATCCACTCTGGTGCCTGAGGCCGTAGCTCGAGACGGTGGTGAAACCACTCGGGCTTTTGTGACTTTCGCCATTCCTCTGACGAGTGTGCGGCCCTCGACGTCGACTGCGGATCCGCCTTCGCTTTTTGCCGCGTACCCCGTCCCTGAGTACCAAGCAGCTGCCGCAAAAGAGGCTATATGCCAGGCGGGGATCATGATGGAACAAGTGAAAGTGGCTCGGGAGGCCAGCCAAGCGGCTTATGACGCGAGTTCGGCTCTTCAGAGTAACGTCCAGGTCAGTCGACTCAACACTTGGTCTGTTACGATATGCTGTTTGAAGAATCTCTTTTCCGAAGATCTTTATATCTATACACCCAGTGGGTGTGTCTGCCAATTCTTGGACGAGTGGGGGCACGCTAAGTGCACCCACTGGGTGTAGTCCCCGAGACTATGGTGGACTGCTGGCAGTCGACTGTAGTCTTTATATTGTGTTGCTGTAGCTGTATTTCTTCACTCGGTCTGGTCAGGCCATGTCGAATGGAACTGTATCCGGTCGACTGCGGGCAGTCGACTTTTTTTTACAATGGGGGCACGCTGAGTGCACCCACTGGGTGTAGTCCCCGAGACTACTGTCGAATGTTTTTGATTCGGCTGTAGTCTTAGAAACGCCATCATTGTCTCTTAGTTACTCGGAAGCAACTTATCTTGGACGTCTGTCGACTGATTGTTTCTTTTTGCAGAAATCCTGTGAACTTGTAGCTCGCTATACTGAGTCGGAGAATCAGCAGATCCAGCTCAACCTTAACTTGAAGCTTGCTCAAGAGAATTTGAAGAAGGCGCAAGAAGAAGCAAAAGGTATGGCTGGTGAGGTTCTCCATTCTTGACGAGTGACTTTTCTTTATTGTCCATTCTTGATGTTGATTTCACTCGACGTGCCACAGATAAACTGGAAGAAGCTCTGAAGAAGAAGGACCAAGATCTTGCAGAAGCACAGAAGGAGGTCTTGAACAAAACGAGGCTTGCTGAAGAGAAACTGGCTTCGGTCGTAACTCTTGAGCAGGAGAACTCCAGACTGAAAGCTGCTCTCGAGGTAGCCAATCAAGAGGTCAGTCGACTGAAGAACGACAACGTGGCTCTGCGCGACAAGGCGGGTGAGCTGGCGGGGAAGAGGAACGATCTGGAGGCTTATATCGGTGGACTCGCCAAGAAGCTGTTCGTCATGCTCGAAGGTAATTACTCTGCCCCGACTGTCTTGCAGTTACCAAGCCTGTGTAGGGCCACTGTCTTACTCTTGAATCGTGTTTGTAGAATTCTGCCAAAACTTCGAAGAGGAAACCAGTCGAGTGGAGCCAGGCTTGGACCCCGCCAATTCTCTCGTGAAGGATGAGGCTGCTATGAACGTGCTCCGACTGGAGTCTCGTGTTACCAGTGTTGTTGACTATCTTGCTCGACTGAAGGTTGCGATGTCGCAGATCGACACATCACTCTAGCCTGGGACGACGCTTCAGAACGACCTCGAGTCTCTGACGGCTCGACTGAATGAGGTCCCGGGTCGAGTGGCGGAATGGAAGAAGTCTTCTGCTAGATGTGGTGCTGATGTCGCTCTTTCTCTGGTCCGCGTCCATTGCAAGGAGGCGCGAGAAGAAAAAGCTGGCCGCCATCCAAGTTGCCAATACCAGGAAGCACAGCTTTCAAGACTTCATGGAATCTTTCATCGCTGCTGCCACTCGTATTGCAGACGGGATCGACTTGGACGAGTTCGTCGCCCCTTCCAGTCCTCCACCTGAGGAATGAAAAACTTTTATGCTTCACTTTAAATTTGCCTCGGAATGCCAAGTGGATTTGTAACCGTTAAACTCCGCCGAGCCGAGGGCTCGAGTACTTTGATCTGAGGTCTGGGACCTTTAGGTTTTATCTGAACTTGATTTCTCGTTGAATATCTTCATGGTTTGATCCGTCGAGTGGAACTTGATCTTCACTCGGAATAACCTTGTATTTGTGGCGCAACTCCGAAGGAGAAGGTAGCAGTCGACTTGCGCCTCGTCGTCCTTGCGGATTGGGTTGTGTCCTGTACTTAGGCGAGCACTGGGCTGCAGCTAAGCCCCCGAGTGGGAGGCTTGTTCTCCACTCGGTAGGATTTTTAAACACTTAGGCGAGCACTGGGCTGCAGCTAAGCCCCCGAGTGGGAGTCTGGCTCGCCACTCGGTAGGATTTTTAAACACTTAGGTGAGCACTGGGCTGCAGCTAAGCCTCCGAGTGGGAGGTTTTCTCTCCACTCGGTAGGATTTTTAAACACTTAGGCGAGCGCGGTGCTGCAGCTAAGCCCCCGAGTGGGAGGTTTGCTCTCCACTCGATAGGATTTTTAAATACTTAGGCGAGCACTGGGCTGCAGCTAAGCCTCCGAGTGGGAGTCTGGCTCACCACTCGGTAGGATTTTTAAACACTTAGGCGAGCACTGGGCTGCAGCTAAGCCCCCGAGTGGGAGTCTGGCTCGCCACTCGGTAGGATTTTTAAACACTTAGGCGAGCACTGGGCTGCAGCTAAGCCTCCAAGTGGGAGGTTTGCTCTCCACTCGGTAGGATTTTTAAACACTTAGGAGAGCGCGGTGCTGCAGCTAAGCCCTCGAGTGGGAGGTTTTCTCTCCACTCGGTAGGATTTTTAAATTCTTAGGCGAGCACTCGGCTGCAGCTAAGCCTCCGAGTGGGAGTCTGGCTCGCCACTCGGTAGGATTTTTAAACACTTAGGCGAGCACTGGGCTGCAGCTAAGCCCCCGAGTGGGAGGTCTGGCTCGCCACTCGGTAGGATTTTTAAACACTTAGGCGAGCACTAGGCTGCAGCTAAGCCTCCGAGCGAGAGGTTTGCTCTCCACTCGGTAGGATTTTTAAACACTTAGGCGAGCGCGGTGCTGCAGCTAAGCCCCCGAGTGGGAGGTTTTCTCTCCACTCGGTAGGATTTTTAAATACTTAGGCGAGCACTGGGCTGCAGCTAAGCCTCCGAGTGGGAGTGTGGCTCGCCACTCGGTAGGATTTTTAAACACTTAGGCGAGCACTGGGCTGCGGCTAAGCCCCCGAGTGGGAGGTTTGCTCTCCACTCGGTAGGATTTTTAAACACTTAGGCGAGCGCGGTGCTGCAGCTAAGCCCCCGAGTGGGAGGTTTGCTCTCCACTCGGTAGGATTTTTAAACACTTAGGCGAGCACTGGGCTGCAGCTAAGCCTCCGAGTGGGAGGTTTGCTCTCCACTCGGTAGGATTTTTAAACACTTAGGCGAGCGCGGTGCTGCAGCTAAGCACCGAAGTGGGAGGTTTGCTCTCCACTCGGTAGGATTTTTAAATACTTAGGCGAGCACTGGGCTGCAGCTAAGCCTCCGAGTGGGAGTCTGGCTCGCCACTCGGTAGGATTTTTAAACACTTAGGCGAGCACTGGGCTGCAGCTAAGCCCCCGAGTGGGAGTCTGGCTCGCCACTCGGTAGGATTTTTCAGACTTAGGTGAAACGGATTCGCAGCTAAGTCACCCACTGGGGGATTTCTTATGCAAAAAAATGTGACAGCAATTATTGGAACACTCTTGTCTTTGATAAAAATGAACTGCAGAAGTTTTTCTTATTACATCTCGTCCAAGGGAGAACTCAAGTGTAAAAGGGGCGAAGCAGTTCCGCATTCCAAGCTCGCGGCTCGTCGATCTGGCGATCAACATTGTAGAGGTGATACGCTCCATTGTGGAGGACTCTGGTGATGATGAAGGGGCCTTCCCAAGTAGGAGCAAGCTTGTGTGGTTTCTGTTGATCCACTCGGAGGACCAAATCTCCTTCTTGGAAGGCTCAACTCTTCACATTTCTGGCATGGAATCGACGCAAGTCTTGCTGATAAATGGTCGATCTGATCATGGCCATTTCTCTCTCTTCTTCTAGGAGGTCGACTGCGTCTTGCCGGGCTTGTTCTGCTTCATCTTCGGTATAAAGTTCGACTCGGTGTGCATTGTGAAGAAGATCACTCGGCAGAACTGCTTCGGCTCCATAAACTAGAAAGAACGGAGTTCTTCCAGTCGACCGATTCGGGGTGGTCCTCAATCCCCATAAAACTGAAGGAAGCTCGTCGACCCATGCGCCCGCTGCGTGCTTGAGATCACACATCAGCTGGGGCTTTAGTCCTCTAAGAATCAGACTATTCGCCCTCTCAGCTTGTCCGGTCGACTGGGGATGAGCGACCGATGCGTAGTCGACTCGTGTGCCTTGAGAGGCGCAAAAAGCTCTGAACTTGTCCGAATCAAAGTTTGACCCATTGTCAGTGATGATGCTGTGCGGGACTCCGTATCTGAATGTTAACCCCCTGACGAAACTGATAGCAGTGCAAGCATCGAGATTCTTGATGGGCTTAGCTTCAATCCATTTGGTAAACATGTCGACTGCCACAAGCACATGTGTGAAACCGCTCCTGCCTGTTCTCAGTGGACCAACCATGTCTAGTCCCCACACAGCAAAGGGCCAGACGAGTGGAATGGTCTTCAGGGCTGACGCAGGATTGTGTGACATGTTGGAGTAGAACTGGCACCCTCGACACTTGTCGACTATCTCCTTTGCCATTTCGTTTGCCTTTGGCCAGTAAAATCCCGCTCGGTATGCTTTAGCCACAATAGTCCGAGAGGACGCATGGTGACCACAGGTCCCCGAGTGGATATCATCAAGGATTATCTGACCTTCTTCTGGCGTTATGCACTTCTGACTGATTCCAGTCGCGCTTTCTCTATACAACTGTCCCTTTATGACTGTGAAGGCCTTGGATCGGCGGACGATCTGTCGAGCCTCTTCCTCGTCTTCCGGGAGTTCTTTCCTTAAGATATACGCAATGTACGGTATCGTCCAGTCGGGAGTGATTGCCAAGACTTCCATGATTAGGTCAACCACAACAGGGACTTCAACTTCAGTCGGATCTGTGGCACTTTTCGGCTGCGGGGCTTCTTCTATAAAATGATCTTCTTGGACTGACGGCGAGTGGATGTGCTCCAGGAGCACGTTGCTGGGAATGGCTTCTCTCTTGGAGCCTATCTTTGCCAAATCGTCAGCCGCCTGATTTTTCAGTCGGGGGATGTGATGAAGCTCTAACCCCTCGAATTTCTTTTCTAACTTTCTCACTACATTGCAATAACCAGTCATTGCCGGACTTCTGACGTCCCACTCCTTCATCACTTGATTAACCACCAAATCTGAGTCGCCATAGACCATGAGGCGACGGACGCCGAGTGAAATGGCCATGCGCAACCCATACAAAAGTGCTTCATATTCTGCTCCATTATTGGAGGAATCGAAGTGAATCTGGAGAACGTATCTGAGCTTATCTCCTCGGGGGGAGACTAATACTACCCCAGCACCGGAACCATTCAGCATCTTAGATCCATCGAAGAACATGGTCTAGTGCTCCGAGTGAACTTGAGTCGGAAGTTGCTGTTCAATCCACTCGGCGACGAAATCTGCGATTGCTTGGGACTTGATAGCCTTCTTAGCTTCAAACTTGATATCTAAGGGAAGGAGTTCAATCGCCCACTTAGCCACTCGACCAGTTGCATCTCTGTTGTCCAGAATCTCTGACAGTGGGGCGTCGCTGTCGACTGTAATGGAGTGGTCAGAGAAGTAATGTGCAACCTTCTTCGTGGTCATATAAATCCCATATACAAGCTTCTGGTAATGAGGATATCTTTGTTTTGAAGGGGTCAAAACTTCAGACACATAATAGACTGGGCGCTGAACTCTGAAGGCCTTTCCTTCTTCTTCCCGCTCGACCGTAAGTACTGTACTGACAACTTGTCCTGTGGCTGCAATGTATAGCAGCAGAGGCTCTTTGCTGATTGGGGCAGCAAGCACCGGCTAGGTGGAGAGCAGAGCTTTGAGCTCTGCAAATGCTGCATCAGCTTCTGGAGTCCACTCGAACTTGTCAGACTTCTTCATCAGTCGGTAAAGAGGCAACGCCTTTTCACCGAGACGAGAAATGAATCGACTTAGAGCGGCCAAGCAGCCTGTAAGCTTTTGGACATCGTGCACGCGCACAGGACGCTTCATTCGGAGTATGGTGCCAACTTTTTAAGGATTGGCATCGATCCCCCGTTCGGAAATGAGAAAACCGAGTAACTTTCCACCTGGAACTCCGAATGTGCACTTTGATGGATTGAGCTTGATATCATACCTCCTGAGGTTCGCAAAGGTTTCAGCAAGGTCAGTCCGCAGGTCGGAACCTTTCCGTGACTTGACCACAATATCATCCATGTATGCCTCCACATTCCAACTGATTTGAGTGAGTAAACACTTCTAAATCATCCTCATGAACCTGGCTCCGGCATTCTTGAGGCCGAACGGCATGGTGACGTAACAGAAGCATCCGAATGGAGTGATGAAAGCCGTTTTGATCTCGTCGGGTCCATACAGACGGATCTGATGGTACCCGGAATAGGCGTCTAGAAAAGACAATCTCTCGCACCCCGCGGTCGAGTCGACTATTTGGTCGATGCGAGGGAGAGGAAAATGATCTTTCAGGCAGGCCCGATTGATATGTTTGAAATCAATGCACATGTGAAGTGACTTGTCCTTCTTGGGGACCATGACGACATTGGCGAGCCACTCGGAGTGGTAAATCTCTCGGATGAACTCCGCTGCTAAGAGCCGAGCCACCTCCTCGCCAATGGCTTGCTTCTTCTGGACGGCGGACTATCGAAGATGTTCCTTTACATGCTTGAATTTTGGGTCGACTCGTAGACGGTGCTCTGCCAGCTCTCTGGGAACTCCAGGCATGTCAGAGGGTTTCCATGCGAAGATGTCCTAGTTCTCATGGAGGAGCTGGACGAGCGCTTCTTCCTATTTGGAGTCGAGCGTCGTTGAGATGTGAGTCGGGGCAGCATTGGGGTCGGTCGGGTGAATGTGGGCCGTCTTTGTTTCGCCGGACGACTGAAAAGCTGATTCTGAAGCAGGCTTCTTAGCTCGTAGCAACTCACTCGGATCTGCAGTCTTCTGATACTCTTGCAGCTCAACAACTGCCATCTGAGCGTCTGCAATCTTTGAGCCTTTCTGAAAACACTCTTCTGCCTTCTTTCGATTGCCTGTAATAGTGATCACACCTTTGGGACCAGGCATCTTCAATTTGAGATACACATAACATGGTCGAGCCATGAAGCGTGCGTAAGCTGGCCTGCCCAAAATGGCATGATAAGCACTTTGGAAGTCCACAACCTCGAATGTCAACTTTTCCTTGCGGTAATTCTTTGAATCACCGAAACCCACATCAAGAGCAATCTGGCCGAGTGATTCGGCTTTCTTCCCTGGGATGACTCCGTGGAAGCTCATGTTACTGGTACTAGGCCTGGACATCGGAATGCCCATTCCTTTCAATGTTTCAGCATACAGTATGTTCAGGCCACTGCCACCATCCATCAGGACTTTGGTCAGTCGAGTGCCTTCGACAACTGGGTCGACCACCAAAGCTTGCCTCCCAGGGGTGGCAATGTGCGTAGGGTGATCAGACTGGTCGAATGTGATGGCAGTCTGAGACCACTTCAGATAACTGGGTGTTGACGGAGCAACCATATTCACCTCACGGTTAATGACTTTCAGTCGACTTTTGCTTTTGATATCAGCAAAAATCATCAGGGTGGAATTGACTTGGGGGTATCCATCGTCACTATCTTCCTTGTCCTCAACCCTGTCCGACTCTTTTTCCTTATCTTTGGACTGCTTGCCCTGAAACTGCTGGATCAAGAGCTGGCACTGTCGAGTGGTATGCTTTGGGTAAATAAAGTTACCCTCTTCATCTTTCTTGGTGTGGATGTGACATGGCAGGTCCAAAACATCATTTCCATCTTGATCCTTGACTTTCTTGGGCTTCCAGGGGCCCTTGGGTTTTCCCTTGAATTTTCCCTGGGTTACGACCAGGGCCTCCCCAGGGGCGGCCGGCTCGGCCTTCCGCTTCTCTTTCCGACTGGAGTTTCCTCCGGTTTCTTGGGCGACTGCCTTGTGCTTGCCACTCCGGAGTCGATCTTCGTCTTCACCATTAGCGTATTTGGTGGCAATCTCCATCATACGATTCAGATACATCTCTCCAGTCCGACCGAACTTCAAATTTAATTCCCTGTACTTAACGCCTTCTTTAAAGGCACAAACTACTTGGTGATCTGGCACATTCTCAACTGTGTGATGCAATGTGATCCACCTCTGGATGTAATCCCTCAGAGTTTCATTCGGTTTCTGCACGCAAGACCGCAATTCTGTAAGGCCTGCAGGTCGCTTGCATGTTCCTTCAAAGGTTGTGACAAACACTCGGGAGAGGTCCTCCCAAGTGTAGATGCTGCTGGGTGCTAACTGATTCAGCCACGCTCTGGCTGAGCCCTCCAACATGAGAGGTAAATGTTTCATAACTACTTCATCATTGCCACCACCAATCTGGACAGCCACTCGATAATCTTCGAGCCAAGTGTCAAGCTTAGATTCACCGGTGAACTTGCTGACTCCAGTCGCCAGCCTGAAGTTGGCAGGAATCACTGCTGCTTTGATGGCTCGACTGAAACACTCTGGCCCCGAAGCATGTACTCTGCTGCTGGCAGGCGCCTCTCTATCATGGCCTTCTCGATGAGCTCTGTTCCTGTCAACCAAACCTTGAACGAGGATGGACCTCGCATCAAACCCTGGGTCCCTGGGGTCGACTGGAATCCTCCGCCCAACACTATGAGGGCGTCTATCATCTTGCTGTCGAGGCGCATATGACCCACTCCTCGGGGGAGGGATTGGCACTCGACATCGGCCATCACGATCGAATCGGTGATCATACTGCTCATTTCTTCTGTACTGATCGTGCCGGTCTCCACGTCCCTCACGCCTCGGGGGCGATCTCGGGCTGTGAGCCGACTGGACTGTATCCGTTGCAACGGATCGACTGTGGATCCTATTCCGCGACTGAGAAACAGCGGAATTCTGGTTTCCCGCCGCCCGGAGCAACGCTCTGATCTGCAACAAGCCCCTGCCAGCCTCCGACTGAGAGGGCTGAATTGATTCTGCTATACGGGCCGCGGCGGCCAAATTCTGAACTGGGGTTCGATATACTTGTGTCGGCGGGAAGAGCTGACGTCGACTGGACTCGGGAGCTCGCTGACGCGCTTGCTCGTCGAGTATTCGCTGGAGATTCTCCAGTCGAGTGCGCTCGGCCAAGTTTGCCAAGCGCGCGTCCTCCAAGGCCCGGGCCTCGGGGGTTTCTCCGACGATAGGAGTGTGGAGTGCGTCCATGTTCCGGCGGCGAAGCTCCTCTCGCTGCAATGACGTGAGAGGTTCGGGGAGAGACTCATCATGGGGATGCGACGGGTTGCCCCCACCCGCGCCTCCATCAGTGCGAGGGAAACCGGGAGGACTGTGTGTTCCATCGACCGCCAGAACCTCAGCCGCTGGGTCGCTGCTGTCGCACTCGGATGCGGTCTCCGTGGAGCCAATCGAACAGGCCGCAGAGGGATTCGTCGGGCTCGATTGCCGCGACTTGTGGGGCTTCCGACTGGCGAGCCACGGCGTGCCTCACCCACCTCTGAAGTCTCGACCGACCGGAGCGCTTGCGCCGGTGGGAGACAGGGCAGGGAGGCGACACGGGGGCCGACTGATACTGGGTCGACGGCTACCGCAGGAGGACGCCACGAATGCATGCGCGGAAGTGCGTCGCACCGTGGATGGGGAGCGCGTCGATGTCGAGTGGTGCCTCCTGAAGCCAAGCGGAGTCGTCGGTGATGAACGTGAGCGCGCCGAGACGGATCTCGCGGCCCTCCACCAAAACTCCGCACGAAACCATGATCAAAGGGATCGGAAAAAATCGCAACTTCTCCAACTAGGCGCTAAGATTCCTGCCCCATGGTGGGCGCCAACTGTCGTGGTTCTAACTCTGACAGTGATGTAGGGGGGTGTGTATGGAGAGGCTAGATCTCAGCTATGGAGAGGTTGTAAACACACAGGGTGTACGAGTTCAAGCCCTTCACGGAGGAAGTAACAGCCCTACGTCTCGGTGCCCGGAGGCGGTCGATTGGATTATATGCGTGTGAATAACAGAGGTGCGAACCCTTGTCTCGGAGGAGGGGGTGGCTTATATAGAGTGAGCCAGGACCCCGGCCAGCCCACGTTACCAAGGGTTCAATGTACATTAAGGCGGGGCATTACTAGTAACGCTGGTAATAAAGTGCTATAATGACCATAAAGACTACTTAATAGCCGACCGTTTGCCTGTGGAGTGACTTTAGATCTCCTGGCAGTCGAGTGGTTGGCTTTGTGGTCGAGTGGTAGCTTCTTGGTCTAATGTCTTAAACCCGTCGAGTGGGATACCTTCAAGTCGATTGAAAGGTGACTTCTTCCAGGGATGTCCTTGGTTAGGGCTCTTAGGACAGGTCCATGCCCCTATGCTAGGTACATAGCTTCGTCAGAATAAAGTGGGCATACTTGGTATATCTGTCCACCACCACTAGTATCACACTGTAGCCAGCGGACTTGGGAAGCCCTTCAACGAAATCCATAGCTACCTGTTGCCAGGGTCCTTCAGGAACTGGTAGAGGGTTCAGCAACCCGGGATATTTGTAGTGTTCATGCTTAGCTTTTTGACAAACATCACATTGTTGCACAAACTCAGTGACATCAACTTTTAACCCAGACCAAGAAAACAACTTGTGCAATCTCTGGAAGGTGGCGTGTATACCCGAGTGGCCCCCAAGAGCACTTGCATGGAAGGCCAAAATGAGCTTTGTTTTAAGAGCAGAATTTGCCCCTATCCAAATTCGGTTTTGCATCTTAATAATCCCTTGTTGCAAGGAAAATCCTTCCACATTGTCATTAGCTATTGCCAGCTGCTACAGCAGTTGTTGGGCTTGAGGGTCCACTTCATATGAGTTCAATACCTCTTGCAACCATACTGGCTGACTCCGTGAAGTTGTGGTGATAGCTAACAAGTGACCCACTCTAGACAAGGCATCAGCTACCGTATTTTCACTATCCTTTTTGTATTGGAATTGGAATTGTAGCCCCACCAGTTTGGTCATTGCTTTCCTCTGCAAGTCAGAAGTCAACACTTGATCTCCCAGTTGACACAAACTCTCATGATCTGTCTTAATAATGAAGGGTCCTCTCTGGAGATATGCTCTCCATTTTTCCACTGCCATCATGATCGCCAAAAACTCGTTCTCATAAATTGATAGCTGCTGATTTTCTATGCCCAGAGCTTTGCTGTAGAAGGCCACAGGGTGAGCATCTTGTATGAGAACTGCTCCTATCCCAGTGGAGCAAGCATCAGTTTCAATTGTAAATTGTTTGTTGAAATCGGGCAAACCAAGCATTGGAGTGGTGGACATGGCCAATTTCAACTTGTCGAATGCCAGATGGGCCTCATCGGACCAAGCAAAGTTGTTTTTCTGCAGTAACTGAGCTAGTGGTTTTGCAATAATGCCATAGTGCCTGACAAACTTCCTATAGTATCCGGTTAGACCTAGAAACCCTCTCAGTTCAGTTACATTTTGGGGTACAGGCCAATCCATCATCACTTTAGTTTTCTCAGGGTCTGTAGCTACCCCCTCATCAGAGATAATATGCCCCAGATATTCCAGTTTCTGCTGGGCAAAGGTGCACTTACTGAGTTTGGCATAGAACTGATTTTCTCTCAACACTTGGAACACCTCTCTCAAGTGGTTGACATGTTCCTCCAAGGACTCACTGAACACCAGTATGTCATCCATGAAAATGACCACATACTTCCTGTTTCCTTTGGAAAAACACCAGTTCATTACTCCTTGAAAAGTTCCAGGTGCAGTGGCTAAACCAAATGCCATAACTCTGAATTGATAGTGACCATTGTGGGTTCTGAAAGCTGGTTTATGTTCGTCTTCAGGTAGCATTCTGATCTGGTGGTAGCCAGCTTTTAAATCCAACTTGGTAAACCATTTAGCGCCTGCAAGTGCATCCAGTAGTTCATCCACATTTGGCATTGGAAACCTACTTTTGGCAGTAATGGAATTTAACTTTCTGTAGTCCACAAAAAACCTCCAAGTGCCATCCTTCTTCTTGACTAGCAACACAGGAGAGGCAAAAGGACTGACACTAGGTGTAATCAAGCCAGCTTCTAACATTTCTGCCACTTGTTTCTCAATTTCATCCTTTTGCAAGGGAGAGTACCTATATGGCCTGACATTCACTGGTGCTGCTCCAGGTATGAGATGGATAGCATGATCCAGGGGTGTAGTGGGAGGCAAAGACTTTGGATCATTAAACACATTAGGAAACTCATCAATGACAACTTGAACTTCAGGATGGATTGTGTTGCTTTTAGTGTTATGAACAGGGACCAGCAAGGCAGTGGCCCAAATGTCATTCCCTCTATGCCATCTCATGGCCTGTTCCACTGACAATTCTTGTAAACCGGGTTTGTCACTTTTAGTAATTCCTTGCAGAGTAATGAGTTGATCCCGATAGTTAAATCTGACCCATTTTTCCTTCCACTGATAAGTCTTTTCTCCCCATTGCTCCAACCAGTCCATACCAAGGATCATATCATACCCTCCCAGGTCCAATACCTTCAGAGGATAACTGAAGGTATGCCCCTGTACCCACCAATGCATTTTCGGCACGAACGCAGAACACTGCAGCCTCTCTCCATTTGCTACTTTTACTGGCCATGGTGATTGCAACTTCTGAGGAGTGACTTGAACTCTAGATAATATTTGAGAATCAATGAAACTATGAGTGCTCCTAGAATCAGGTAAAATTAACACCACCTGATTGCCAATCAAGGCTCTCAACCTAACAGTCTGGGGATGATCAGCTCCTGACAGTGCATTGACCGAAATCTGCATGTCTGCCAGAGCAGTTTCTTGTTCCACAATAGCATCTAGTAACTCATCAGATAGGATGTCAGGATTTGCCCCTTGCATTGCTTGAACATCCCCTTGAGGTGCAGTTTTAGTGCACAAATGGCCCGACATGTATGTGTCCCCACAACTGAAACACAACCCATTGGCCCTTCTGAATTCTTTGAGCTGTCTAGCTTTCCATAGATCTCCTACCACCACTGGTTGAGCCTTGTAATCAGTTTTTAGACCCATTGCTTTGTGGTTTGTCCATTTAAGATGTTTGCTTCTGGCCAAGACCTCTTCCTGAATACCAGCATACATCACAGCTTCGCTGACTGTAGCTGGTATTTGCATCTCCATCGCAGCTCTCAACTCCTCTCTACCAGGAATGTGTCACTAACTGTGTTTTCATACAGCAGCAACTGGTAAGTTAATTGCGTAAACTCTCTTTTGTACTCAGCCACTGACCCAGACTGTTTAAGCATCATGAACTCTTTCATTTTGTGTCTATGCATGTTGACATCGAACTCTGACATCACAACAGAGCGAAACTAATGCCAATTAGGCCACTGATGAGTAAGTTTATACGCATTAAACCAATTGGCCGCATCACCATACAAATGCAGGGAAGCTGATGTGACTCTGAAGAACTCCGGAATTTCATACAGTGAGAAATAAGCTTCACATCCATCGAGCCAAAAATTCGCACGTTAGTGCGATCAAAATGAGGGAAGTCCATTTTGGGCATCCACGGTCTACGCGGATGCTGATCCTAACAATCAGACACAAATGCCTCCTTCTGCTTATCCAAATTGGGCTGGGACTTGTTCTGAACTGGCGGCGCATTGGGTATCCGTGCTTGGTTCCTCGGTTGCGATGTTATTTGTGGGGGTGACCCCAATATGCCTTCATTCCCCGCTGGTGAAACTGTGGGTGACGCCTGTTTGTGTAACTGATCACGGGCTGCTGCCATCTGGTCCTGCCTTACCTCTCCAATGGATTTCATAGTCAAATTGACATTGCTCTGAATCACATAGATGTGTTCCACCTGCGTGTTGAACTTCTGATCCAATTCTTCTATCCTGGTGAACAATTCATCGATGCGGCTGATTTTGTCTCCCAAACCTGATAGCACCTCCAGCGTCTGCATCACCCATGTCTCGAGTGCCTCCATGGAGCCTAGGACCAACTCTGTTTGCACACTGGCCTTGGGAGGAGCCGTGGCGCCCCCTGGATCTACCGCCGCCCAGGTCAGCGAGTACCAGGGCGCCGCTCACCGTATCCGCATGCGCCCTATCCTCTGCAACCGATCTCCCACGCCTCCACTGCAGCGCCAATTTGGTCGCCGCCTCGGAATTTTACGCCCAGCTGAAAATCACCAGGAAACCGAGCGCGTACCTGGATCCGCTGCCGAATGATCTCCGCCGCCTTGATTGCTCTCCACCGCCAGTGCTAGAATGAAGCACCCGACCCACCGCCTCCGCGAACTCCATCGACGAGCCGGGATTTTACGAGAGAGCCCAACCAAAGCGCCGACGAGCCCAATTCGCCCCCCCCGCCAATCGCCCGAATCTGATACCAACTGTGATGACCTTACCAGGTAAGGATCACAATCACTAGATAAACCACTCTGAATTCGAATTTTATTATAGAGATGGAGTTTACGTGAGGTAGAAGAAAGAAATGGGGAATGGGGAATTAGACTGAGCGACTATCCTATTACAGATTCGTTGTCTTGCTCGACTGAACCCTGGTCTATAAGTACACACCGCTCGCGCGGCCACGACCCGCTGACCATTACACCCCACACGGCCCAAGGCCCAGAACTAGAATACTAAAGTTAGCCTGCTGTGATTACAGCCCCTATTCCTTCGTAGTTCCCTCCTGACGGTCACGGTTGCTGACATAATCCCTTTGTGCTCTCCCATTCGCCTCTTGCTTTGAATAATGTTCATCATAATTTCATTAATCAATTTTTTTCCTGAATGGAAGTATGCCTCTCCTTCTTAGTTTTTAGTACAAGGGGAAAACACAGTTCCTCCTTTCCTTCGTCCTTAAGGGAAAAAAGAAATGGAGGTCGTTGCCCCAAATTTGAGTGTCTTGCCCGTCCATTGGGAGATGATGTACCCAATCTATAGTGAATATGGCGTATCAGATTAATTTGCTTGCCCATCCATGGCCAAAGCTTGGAGGATATCTTGTTGGTGGCCAGCTTGCCCATCCACGGCAAAATCTTGGAGGATATCATGCTGGTGGCCATATTTTGCCGAGACCTGGACATGCGGTGCATATCAGGTATCGCCCTCCTGCTGTCCGTGCATCTACCAAATATAAGTTATATTGCAACCATATAAGTTTTTGTGAAGTTGAATGATCTAGAAAACAGATAAGATTTTGTCTTTCCATTGCGAAACAACTTTTTGTGTGAAATCAGAAATCATACCATAACTTTCTATGTGGAGAAGTGCACTTATACTTGTTCTCTGAATTCTGCAGTAGAGAACACAGTAAAGCAAACATATGGATCTGCTTGAATAGAGGCTAACTAAACTTGGCAAGAGACCCTTGCATCTAATTATTGTTTGACAGTAAAAAAAGGGAGGTTTGCATGCACTTTTACTGAGCTATGTAGCAAAACATGAGCTTAATGTGAGACATGTATTCGTGTAGCTGCATGTTAAGTTTTCAAGTTCAGTGATTTACGTTGCGTCTTAATTACCATGTAGAGGCAGTGCTATATGCTGAACACACACAGTGTTATATGGTGCACACACAAATGCAATCTAATAAAATCTTGTCATCTAATAAGATTTCTGAGAATCATGTTTATCAGAGTGGTTATTATTCTTAATTTGCTATAAGATTTTAAAACTTTTGGCCATGTAGAAAGTAGGCTACATGTACACACTCTCTATGCATGAAATAAGTGTATGGAAATAGTACTATGAATTGTCATGTTCTTATTTGTTGCTTACGAAATAATAAGAAATCCAATCTATAACATCTTTTTGTATACAGTGTTTCCGGCCATATATCAAACATATGGATGTCACGCTTTTGAAACATACATTGTATTGTTTATAATCATTATTATTTGGCCCTCGTATGCATTTGTTTGAATAACAAATAATTAGAAGATCTCTTTGTATACTATATTCTTTGCGCTATCTTCGCTTGGGCACTCTTTGTCATCGATCGGCACCTTTAATCCTTCTATGTTTTTGACTCTTGATAATGCCACATATAGTTGCCCATGGCAGAAGACTTGCTTAGGCAAATATAGGCCCACCTTGTTTAGGGATTGACCTTGACTTTTATTTATCGTCATTGCAAAACAAACTGATAGAGGATATTGCCTTCTTTTCAGCATGAAGGGCCACTTCGAGTCGCTTGGTGACATAATGATTTTAGGTATGTATACCTTGTCACCAACGTGTCTTCCTATGATTATTTGTGCTTCAATGTACCTGTTTCCCAGCTGTGTGATAGTCATTCTTGTGCCATTGCATAAACCTGCCGCTTGATTGATGTTTCGTAGGAGCATCACCGGCAAACCTACCTTCAGTTTAAGCTCGTGGTTTGGAATTCCTGGGAAGGTCATCTTGTTAAGGAACTTCGTTGGACACATATTCTCCATTGTGTTGTACTTCATTGTTGCCTTGCATATAGTGTCCAAGCTTAGGTATGTCACCTCTTCACCTTGTATTTGGCTCATTATGTAGTCATTTATCTTCTCAACTGTTTCATTCCTTGGGCATAGTATTGCTCTTTCTTCGAGAAATTCACGGTCACGATAATTTTGTTGCAAGTTTGGGTACGTGCTTTTGACTATCTCTTCTTTGGGGTCTTCTCCTTTATGTAGAATTATGTCTTTAGGTATTCTTACCCAATCATCTCCATCATCGTTTGTTTATTTTCCATCGCTAATTTGTAATATCCATTATGCAAATTCAGCCACATTTTGCCTTTGTATCGGATCTTTGACAGGCACTTCAGCCGCATGTTTTCAGTTAGTCTAAATATTTTGAAGTGCTTCCATAGGTAAGACCTTTTGATTGAGGCATTTACTATGTGCTCTCTCTTTCCCTTTGTTATCACTGGAAGTATTTGTCTAAAGTCACCTCCTAGCACAACTGTCATACCACCAAATGGCCTTTCGTCACTATTTTGGTTTGTGAACCTTAGAATATCCCTAAGGCTTTTCACTATGGTGAAGATCAAACAGGAATATCCGCCAGTATGCTTCCGTTGTTGATATGTGTCCCATCTCTAAGTATTTCCTGATATCATCATAATCGATTGCCGCATCCCTTTCCTTTAGTAAGGCTGTTACTTGGTCGTCGTCTTTATGGATGTACTTAAATAGGTACTTGATTGACCTGGACCTGTTGCACCACTCGACATTTATGTGAGCTTGGAATTTGACCAAAAGGTTTCTATTGTATGGCACGACAAATCTGTTGTCGAGCATTGCGCCACCCTTTTTTATCTTCCTTCCAACATCTCGCCTTCTATATACTGGAAAGCCATCCTCATCGATTGTGGTATCGACATTGTATCCTTTTGGGAAGTGTTTAGTACATCTGTTCTCCATCATGCATGGCGATTTTGTATTTGCCTCTCCGCAAGGCCCGTGCATCATGAAATTCTCAATAGCTGCATATCCGTCCGGATCAACATCTTTGTCTGGGATCCCTGCACTGGTTATTTGGTCGATTTCTGATGGTCCTTTGCACTTGTAATTCTCTTTGAGGAATACCAGTATGTGCGCATGCGGGAGTCCCCTCTTCTGGAACTCTATCGCGTAGATAACTGCATTGATTGAATACATAGTTTGGTTTTGTTACATTTCAGAAGCATTTTATTAAATAGACAAAGGCTATGGTGTGCTAAAAATATTAAAAATTTAGATTCTTTTAGTTGCGATGAGTAGTCGACCGATCTTACTTGCTATCGTTTCTCCAAAGTGTTTCTTCACAACGATGTCCCTCATCAACTCCTTCAGTTTTATCATGAATACTCGATCAACAATATCTTGCCGGTCGGCTGGATTTAGGCCTCCTCCTGCTTCATCTAGCATGTATTGGATCTCAGGCCACTTTGCATTGCATGTGAATGTTATAAACATGTCTGGATATCCAGCCCAACGGCATATTGCAAAAGCGTCTTGCAAGTTCTGTGCCTTGTATCTTCTGCCTCCTGTAAAAGATGAAGGTACAATTTTCCACTTTCCAACCTGCTCTGTTTTGGTGTCCCCTCGCTCAATCACGTCTTGCAGTCCACTATAAAGTTCAGTTTGTAACTTCCCTTGATTATTCCTGATCCAGTTTAGTCTGTTTTGCTCAATGCATGTGTAAACATCTACCCAAAATTGCAGCGATAGATGTCTAGACGTTAGCAGTGACATTCCTTGGTCAGGTCTTTGCTATAGGTAGTATGCATAGTAGTCCAACATAGTTACATATTTGCTGCTTTTTTCACCTTCTTTTCTTCGCTTGTAAGGTATTTCAAGCTTGAAGCCGTCTTCTCCGTATGGAAACAACATTGGGTATTGCATCGACATGAATTTTGGATGGATTTCTGATATTCTGTGAGGTTCCATATTTTTGTACTCGACAACGATGTCTCGTCCTTTGCTCTCTCCAGTTGTATCTCTTACAACCAATGCTGCAACTTTCGATGCAAATGGAAGGTTGTGTGTTCCATTCCTTTTCCCAAGTATCCGAAGTGTGTAATCGTGGTAGTCTTCTTCTTTGAATCTATCTCTTGCCATTCTGAAAGATTTTGCGAGGATGTTGTTCTCATCAAGCATATTTTGTAGTTTTTCGACAATGGCCGTGTTCACCGTTGATTTTCTATCATTGCATCTTGAAGCATCTATCCTGTTTTGAACCTCATTTTTTGTCTGATAGATGTATAGCTGGGCGAATCAAGGTTTGTTACCTTCTTCAGGTAGTAGACTTCTGATATGGTGGTAGTTCCATGTAGTCTAAAAACATATGGTCCTTTGCCTTTGTTTATTTCTTTGTCAACAACTCCTCCCATTGATGTGAATGAGAACATTGAGTTGTATGACCTGATGTTTTCTCTGAAGTTTGTTGCATCACTTCCTTCACCTGTTAATAGTCTTGCGAGATTAGGTGGAGAATATGCTATCTTTGGTAGGTCAATCTTACCTTGTTTACAGCAAATTTCAAAAGAAGGTTTTTTGGTTCCTTTATGAGAATTTAATCTTTCCTCACACCATAGTATTGCATTGCAATGTTCACATCTATATGTCGGCTTTCCAAAGTTCCATATCGTGCTATCATAACTTCTGGACATATTGCTGCTGCTTGTTTCTATGATGTTGCTTTGAAGGTCATTGTCCCTCCCATTTCTCCTTGAACACTTGACATCTCTTATTTCATTGATTTGTTCCTTTCTCTTCTGTGAAGCATCTTCTTCTATTTTATTGGTTGTTTCTTGTGTATTCCTGCATCTCTTACTCCTTTTTTTCTTGTAGTTGTTGTTTCCTCCGGATAATAGTTTCTCTAGCTTCTTTTGTAAGTGGGCATGCTGATTTTGACGTATACTGTCCCTTCATTTCTGCACTTGATATTCTTTTAGCAATATAGTATGAAATATTTGAAAGGTACTTTATGCACAATGTGGTAAACAAAACAATATATGCACTAAATAAGAGATGCTGGCTGCATTTAGAAACAACCTATAATTGTTATCAACCATGCTTTTCAGGATTGTTGTGTTGTGTGGTTCGAGCTGCAGCGTATGGCATTATTGGTGTGACAGTATGGTTGTTTCTCAGTGCACGACAATTCCTCCATGGGAATTACTACGGCGAAGTACTCTCAAGTCATTTTTAGCACTATACGTAATATTTACAAAGGGTAATCTTTCAAATGTATATTTTAGAGAAGTACAAAAAATTAGTCATTACATGAAGATATAAAAAGGTGAATGATATACCTGATAGTGTCTTCTTGCCTTGGTTTTTAAAATTTGTAAAGCTTCACATGCTTCTGCTAATAAATTATTGTCACAATTGTATCTTTGCCGCAAAGCAAATCCCGTACTGACCCTGTAAAGTATTTCGTATGATGTACAAAATTATTAGAGCATATCTTTCTGTTGCTGCCATGATTTTATCAGTTTGTATGTCACTTTTAGTTCATCACAGAAGCTGGTACTGTTTTCTAAAATAAAATAAAGCTTATGTGAAGAGCCAAGGCATGACGTGTGAGAATATCTTATTTGAGTCAGTATTATATGCCTAAGTGTAAAACAATGTAATAATGAATAAAAAATTCATGAGGTTGCTTTGAATTGCTGATAGTAGTAGTTTTGCACGTACCGTCTAATCTGAAGTCTGGCAAGTCTGATTCGCGTGCAAGTTCTTCCAGCAATTCAATCTAAGTCGATTCTAACTAATCTTGTTTACTTTTAGACGGATTGATGATCCAAAGGTCTAGATGATAGGATCCCTTGGTTAATCGAAGTATATGTTCAGCTATATAAGGGTAGCACACCAACGTGTGCTCGGATCAGCCTATTCGTATTCGATATGGAGTAGAAACCGAGTTCATAACGATTACTGTATACTCTAGTTTTTTTTGGGAAAAGTATACTGTAGATAGATAAATTCCAAGCCCAACTTTACATGCCCCACGTATGAAGCCTATTCAGGCCCAGCAGTTTTGACAATGCCACGTATAAACAACCCGTACAGGTTATCATCATCTACTTAAAACTCCCCTCCTTCATATATATACAAATAAAAAAACTCTCAGCTCAGTCGTTCCCCTCCAGCATCTTTATCCGTCCGCACACACCACTTCTTCCATTATCCGGCTGATTAAGATCTCGCTGCTTGCCATCACCAAATTGATTCCCAAACCATCACGGCTGATTCATTCCTTCCCATTTCTCTTCGTGTAGGTACTGGCGCAGTTTGCCGTTGAGCAGAGTGCGCGGACGCGTCCATCGCATTCTTAAGGATGTGGATTCTCGACGACCTCGTGGAGTCCGGCGGAGCGTTCTCAAGGGTTTCGGCCAAGATGATGACCTCTTCTTGGCGTACGGCTAGAGGTCCATGGCAGAGGTGTTGTAGTTTGGTCCAGTGGAGGAGGCTGCGAGGGAAATCACCGAGTCACGTACTGAGTGAGTTATTAGATCTGACATCTAAAGAATACAAATAGCAGCCGACGACCATAAGATGCTGGCCTTCTCATTGTTCTTGCTGTCAGGCTACCACTAACTGTAAGTGCCAACCGAGGATTATTTCTTATACTTTATCCATAGTAGTATTGTACTCCATAGTATTTTTAATTTGTTATTTGCAAGAAATGATGCCTTTTCCCATAAAAAGGCCTTATGAAGAGGAAGTTTGTTCACCTTGGATATTAATTTGTTATAGGTTTGTTGAGCAGCTCACTTGTGCTAGCAAGACGCCATTGATTTGCTTATATCAAATCCTGCTATTAAGTTACAGATGAAGCACGGTATGTTCCTCTCTGTTGTGCTGGCGAAGTATAGTTTCTTCAAATTGTGAAGTAAATCCTAATGTGTGAAACTCTGGCCTTGCAGTATGTTCTTCTCTATTATGCTGGCCTCGTAAAGATTTGCCTAAAATAGCATGTGCATAAAGGAAACTACATGAAGAAAGTTATGGATCTGTTATAGACTAAGAACATTGGTAACGTTCACACCCTTAATCTAATAAGTATCCTTATCATAGTCAATGTCAATCAAATACTCTACTTATCTTGGTCGATACAAATAGACAGTCGCACTATTTATTTCATAAGCTACTGATCCACAAATTATCTTGATAACATCCTTTTTCTCCTGGCCTTCGATTTCGGTACTTCATCTTCATTTTCAACCATTGTATTTTTGGCTTCTGCTTTAACATGTTTCTTGCTCCCGCAAACACCTTTTCCCTTTTGTTGAGGCATATTCGTCTCAATGCATTCATCCTCTGACTCGTCTGATATTACAACAGATCTCAGTCTCCTTTTAGTGCCACTGCGGAGCTCACGTGATGACGATGATATTTTGTCTTGATGCTTATCTTTGTTAAATGTAGTCCCGGTGCTGTCATGTGGCTCCTCTTTCACAGGCACCTGTTCACATGAAATTTCGCCAGATGAAACTTTATTATTCTGTGACTACAAACATATACATTTTGAAAATTAGACACACCTCTCAAATCTGAAGAGTGTGAATATAGTTAAAAAAAATCAATCACCTTTGTATCTGGCATGTTCTGCTTCTTCATTAACACGATGTCCACCTCATCATCCATCAATTCCTGCGAAACATATATAAGATGGATTAGTTAAGGAAGTTTGAAGATGGTAAAAAGTTAATGTAGCTTTACCTCCTCGGCTTTATTGTCCAAATAGAGCATCTCAAGCCTATCATCGGGCACAAATGTTCTTTTTACTGCATAGTTTTGTGTGCCAAATGTGAGATTATTATCATTGAGCTTGAATCTAAATATAAGTCTCCTTCCACATAATTGTTGAATAATCTTTGGCACTTCTTCTGATTTCCCATCTTGTGTGTCCAGCAACTTAGATGCAGATGTATTAAGCAATCTTGCAGCCTCCTCATCAAATAAAGTGCAACTTGTAGTAGATGTATGGTCACTAATTTGGAGTCGAACACGATACCAAACATACAATTCATGTTAGTAGGGAGTAAATATAATATAACAGTTCTTGTTCATATTTTAGTAATATAATATGCTTACCGAGGCGTGACCTTTTCTGGATATATACCACAACTCTTGCAATAATAATTTTCGGTTTCCTTGGTAGCCAATTTGTGGCACTTGTCACATGACATGTACCACCATTGAATATTTTCTTGCAAACGATTTACTGTAGCTATTGCTGTGAATACAAAATCCTGAAAAAATAGTGTTAGCATTTGAGTGGTGTGTGGGATTAAGAGACATAAATAAGCAAGGTGTGGTTCCATTGTAACTAATATTTAATGAATTGTCCATGTAGGTCTTATCTCGTATCACAAAGATTGATAGTATCATTTATTGGAATTCTGATGCATTACCTGGTCTGACTGGTTTCCGTGCCTCATTGTAGTAAGTTCTTGTAATGTTATCCTCTTATAAAACATCTGTTCTTCTAGTGTTCCTTGATTACTTCTATCTATACTGATCATCTTTGGTAAGGTTTTTTCTGTTGAGTCCCTGCACATGTATGAAGTAAATAAGAATATAAAATCTTGAATCAACCTGACTCACTAATTATGAGTGAAAAAAATAAACTGGAGGTGTTTCATACCTATCAAGAAGTTCTTGTGTTTCTGGTATATCTAGATCAATATATATTCTTGTGGCACTCGTTGACTTTAGGCACAAACCTATTTAATCAATCAATTAGAATTTTAAATGATAAGAATAGCATGTAAGATCTATGCATTTACCATTGAATCTCTGCACCATCGTTGATGTGATAATAAGGACAGTTTGGCTGCCGATTACATCCTCGGTCAGAAAATAAGCAAACTTTCCCCACAGCGTGATTCTGATTTTATCACCCCTAAAGAATTTAATCCGAGAAGTTAGTGCTAACCACATGGGGGCAGTTTAGTTAAATTTGAGACATGCATATGCATATGCACTTACTTTGACATTAGGATTTCAATCTCACGGATATATGAAGGTTGCGGGTTCCTTTTTGTTATTCTTGTCTCCACTGGCTTCATTTGAGTTAGTAGCCCAATGACATCTGCATATTTGGATATTAGTGATATAAAAATTAGAAATATCAATTATTGGGAGGTCATAATTACAACTATAAGCATACCTGAGCATTGTGTATCTTTTTCGGCCCTTTCTTCTAGTGTGTCCATGGTAGCAAACTCGAAGCAATAATCTGGGAGAACTTTCGAAGATCCTTTTATTTCCTTTACCTTTGTATTATATGCAAAAAATATTTTAATTTCATTGCTCACTGGCCTATATTTTGTGGATTCCACGACCTTAAAATTGTTAAATGCATAAATAGAGTTTTCATTGATCTTTGATCTAAAAGTGTCTATAAGATTCTTCCAGATAGTAGCATGGATTGTTTCACCCTGTTAAAAGAATCAAATATGGTTAGTAATTTGCTTCATATGACAGAAAAATTCTAATTTAATATATTAGAAAACAAACCTGCTCATCCATCAGTATCATATCTATGCTAATAAGCTCATCGGTGGTAGGATTCACTGAATCCCACATTCTCATTACTTTCACTTGAATATTCCAATTCTGTCCTCTTGTAGTTAAGTTGCTCAACTTCTTGTATGCCATATTGTTATGTCTTCAAAATTAACAAGGAACAATTTATCAATTGATATAGTATTTATGAAGATTCTACACATAAAAAGTAAGCTTGTGAAATAACAATTACCAAATCTGATGAATCAGGTCAGAAGTGCTTTGGCGTCAATTCTTCCGATGTCGCTTCGTCGGGCGTTGAGCGTGTTTACGCGTGACTTTGTGGGGCGTCGAGTGAAGCGGCTAGACGTGGCTTTTTGTCTAGCCGTTGAGTTGCGTGTGGCATGTTTAAGTCGCCGTGGTCGTTGGCTTGTAATTGTTTGGTGGTTGGCGTGTGTACTTATTTATATATGGGTTTAGGTGTCTTGGTTTGTGGTGGCTGGGCCGGTTGGAAATCAGATGCCCACATCGTGTGCTAATCAAACTTGTTTTGTTTGTTTGTATTCATTCCTAGAACTTTCCTCACGTGAGGTAGTTGTCCTTATACGGTTAATATTAGGTTCCTTAATTTTTTAGGATTGACTAATATTTTTTTCCTTACCATTGACCCATAGATGGAAAGTTTTTTACAGGCTAATTATAGACGCGTGCTTTGGAACTTATGTGGACTACTTCTACGTGACATGTTCTACTATTTTGTACATGTATTATATTCTTACGTAACACTTGCATCTTTCAATCTCAGCCATTAATACATAAAATTAAGGATCAAGATAATTTAATCTATGTGGACGCACGTGGTGGCTTGTTTGCCTATCGTTTTAATTAAATAATAGATAATGGATAGATAGATCCTTGCGTATATCTGACAGAATCACCACTGGCCATAGTCAAACGTTTCTTCAACTCCTAGAAACTTGCTTCACATTCTTCAGTCCAATGGAATTTGGTGTTGTTCTTCAACAACGCCGTCATGGGCTTCGCATTCTTAGAAAAATTCTCAATGAATTTTCAGTAATATCCCGCGAGTCCAAGAAAACCGCGGATCTCTCAAACTGAGGTGGGTGCCAACCACTCAGTGACTGACTAAATCTTGGTAGGGTCTACTGCTATACCCTCTCTTGATATAACTTGTCCAAGGAATCCAACTTCCTTCAACCAAAACCCACATTTGCTGAACTTGGTGTATAACTGGTGTTCCCTGAGCTTCTCGAGAACTAAGCGCAAATGCTCCTTATGCTCCTCTTCATTCTTTGAGTACACCAAAATGTCATCAATGAACACCATGAAAAATTTATCCAAGAACTCCATGAACACCTTGTTCATCATACTCATGAAATAGGCAGGGGCGTTAGTCAATCCGAATGACATAACCGTATACTCATACAGCCCGTACTTGGTGGTGAAAGCTGTCTTAGGTATATCTTGTTCTTGAATCTTCAGCTGGTGGTATCCTGATCGAAGATCGATCTTGGAAAAGACTTTTGCTCCTTGCAGCTGGCCAAACAGATCATTGATCATCAGCAGTGGGTACTTGTTCTTGATCATTACTTCATTCAATGCCCGATAATCAATAACCATTTTCAGGGACTTATCCTTCTTCTCAACCATGGTGACGAACTTCGTTGAATGTAACCTTTCTCCAATAACTCCTTAATTTGTTTCTTAATCTCCTCCAGATCATTTGCGGGCATTCGGTATGGTCTCTTCGATATTGGTTCGGTGCCTGGCAATAGCTCTATCAAAAACTCAATATCTCGATCCGGGGGCATGCTTGGTAGTTCCTCTAGAAATACATCTGGAAAATCCTTCACTACAGGCACTTCCTCCTGTACGACTCCCGAGAGGGAATTTACTTGGGCCCTGCTTGGTGCATGCCTCGAAACATACTTGATTCTTTTTCCCTCCGGGGTGGTGAGTAAAATTGACCTACTAGCACAGTCAATGTTACCTCCATACTTCGATAACCAATCCATTCCTAGTATCATATCCAATCCTCATGACTATAGAATTATTAAGTCTGAGGGAAAAACATGCCTACCTATGGTCAATGGCATCTGAAAACATCCTTGACTTGCCATATACTCCGCTCTTGATGAGCTTACTAACATAGGTGTCCTAAGTACTTTAGTAGGCAACTTATATTTATCCACGAATCCCCTTGAAATGTATGAATGCGATGCACCAGTATCAAAAAGAACTACTGCAGTAAATGACTTAGCCAAAAACTTACCGATAACTGCATCTGGCTGCTCCTGAACCTCCTCCACGTTCACATGGTTCACTTGTCCCTTGTTGAAAGGGTTGGGCTTCTTCCTAGAGCTTCCGTTGCCATTTCCATTCTTTGCTTCAGAACACTCAGTGGCTTAGTGTACATTCTTCCCGCACTTGAAACAAGTGATGTGACTTAAATCCTTCTTGGTGGGCGTGCTTGGGTTAGAGCGATTCTGATTGCTGCCTGCTCCACTCCCATTTCCATTCCTAGGGCCATGGTGGTTATGCGGAATTCCTCCATTGTGGTTATGGCCTCCATGGTTATGGGTAAATCCTCCCTGGTTCGGGGTGAAACGAGGTTTCTACTGTGCTCCTGAATTGTACTTTCCTTGCCCATACTTCCTCTCGCGGCTCTCAATCTGTTGCTACTTCCCTTCAATCATAAGAGCATTACCTACCAACTCCTGGTAGTTGTTGAATGTTTCCACCATCAAATGCATACTCATCTCATCATTCAGCCCTTCCATAAACTTCTCCTTTTTCGCGACATCGGTGGCCACGTCATCTGGTGCCACTACAAAAAAATACACTTCCATGATGATACATGTTTGTCACAGTAGGTCGCGTTTTGTGTCATGCATGTACATCCATGACAAATTTATGATAGAATCAAGATAGTCATACCTGTGCTGTCGTAGAAGTGTTCCATGACATTGCCAAAATTATCATCACGGAAGTGTCCACTTCCAGACGATAAATCGCGCGTCACAGAAGTGCTTTCGTCAAGGGTGACCGACACGTGGCATCCACCATAACGGAACACCGTTAAGCTATTGGGTCTGATTTTGGATCCGATAACCCGGTAATAGCCATGACCAATGCCGATTTTCCACGTGTAAAATCCTCATTAGCTGACGAATCCATGCGTCAGCTCCGCATTGGCACAGGTGTCACTCATCCAACGGTCGAGATGGGCCTATGATATGTTGACACATGGACCGGCCCGAAAGTGGCCCACAAAGTTTAAAGGGGACGGCCCAACCGAAGGCTCATAAGATTTAGCAGACCATAATGGGCAGGCCTAGCTAAAGGCCCACAAAATTCAGCGGACCATAATGGGCTGGCCCAGCTAAAGGCCCACACGATTTTGCAGACCATAATGGGCCGGCCCAGCTAAAGGCCCACAAGATTTTACGGACCACAATGGGTCGGCCAAGCTAAAGGCCCATAAGATTATGCAGACCATAATGTGTTGGAAATATGCCCTAGAGGCAATAATAGAAGCATTATTATTATATTTCCTTGTTCATGATAATTGTCTTTATTCATGCTATAACTGTGTTATCCGGAAATCGTAATACATGTGTGAATAACAGACACCAACATGTCCCTAGTAAGCCTCTAGTTGACTAGCTCGTTGATCAACAGATAGTCATGGTTTCCTGACTATGGACATTGGATGTCATTGATAACGAGATCACATCATTAGGAGAATGATGTGATGGACAAGACCCAATCCTAAACATAGCATAAAGATCGTGTAGTTCGTTTGCTAGAGTTTTCCAATGTCAAGTATCTTTTCCTTAGACCATGAGATCGTGTAACTCCCGGATACCATAGGAGTGCTTTGGGCGTACCAAACGTCACAATGTAACTGGGTGACTATAAACATATACTACGGGTATCTCCGAAAGTGTCTGTTGGGTTGACACGGATCAAGACTGGGATTTGTCACTCCGTATGACAGAGAGGTATCACCGGGCCCACTCGGTAATGCATCATCATAATGAGCTCAAAGTGACCAAGTGTCTGGTCACGGGATCATGCATCACGGTACGAGTAAAGTGACTTGCCGGTAACGAGATTGAACGAGGTATTGGGATACCGACGATAGAATCTCGGGCAAGTAACATACCGATTGACAAAGGGAATTGCATACGGGGTTGCTTGAATCCTCGACATCGTGGTTCATCCGATGAGATCATCGTGGAGCATGTGGGAGCCAACATGGGTATCTATATCCCACTGTTGGTTATTGACCAGAGAGTCGTCTCGGTCATGTCTGCTTGTCTCCCGAACCCGTAGGATCTACACACTTAAGGTTCGGTGATGCTAGGGTTGTGAAGATATGTATATGCAGTAACCCGAATGTTGTTCGGAGTCCCGGATGAGATCCCGGACGTCACGAGGAGTTCCGGAATGGTCCGGAGGTAAAGAATTATATATAGGAAGTGCTATTTCGGCCATCGGGACAAGTTTCGGGGTCACCGGTATTGTACCGGGACCACCGGAAGGGTCCCGGGGGTCCACCGGGTGGGGCCACCTATCCCGGAGGGCCCCATGGGCTGAAGTGGGAAGGGACCAAGCCCAAAGTGGGCTGAGGCGCCACTCCCCTAGGGCCCATGCGGCTAGGGTTGGGGGGAAACCCTAAGGGGGGCGCCCCCTTGCTTGGGGGGCAAGCCCCCCACCCCTTGGCCGCCGCTCCCCTAGGAGATCCCATCTCCTAGGACCGGCGCCCCCCTAGGCACCCCTATATATAGTGGGGGAGAGGAGGGACTTCATACTACAGCCTTTGGCGCCTCCCTCTCCCCGTTACGTCTCTCTCTCTCGTAGTATAGGCGGAGCCCTGCTACTGTGACGCCCTGCATCCACCACCACGCCGTCGTGCTGCTGGATCTTCTGCAACCTATCCTTCTCCCTTGCTGGATCAAGAAGGAGGAGACGTCATCCACTCCATACATGTGTTTAACGCGGAGGTGCCGTCCGTTCGGCGCTTGGTCATCGGTGATTTGGATCACGTCGTGTTCGACTACATCATCCCCGTTCTTTGAACGCTTCCGCTCGCGATCTACAAAGGTATGTAGATGCATCCGATGACTCGTTGCTAGATGAACTCATAGATGGATCTTGCTGAAACGAGTAGGAAAATTTTTGTTTTCTGCAATGTTCCCCAACAGTGGCATCATGAGCCAGGTTTATGCGTAGTTCTTCTTGCGCGAGTAGAACACAATTGGTTGTGGGCGTAGATGTTGTCAACTTTCTTGCCGCTACTAGTCTTATCTTGCTTCAGCGGTATTGTGGGATGAAGCGGCTCGGACCAACCTTACACGTACGCTTACATGAGACCGGTTCCATCGACTAACATGCACTAGTTGCAGAAGGTGGCTGGCGGGTGTCTGTCTCTCCCACTTTAGTTGGAGCGGATTCGATGAACAGGGTCCTTATGAAGGGTAAATAGAAGTTGACAAATCACGTTGTGGCTTTCACGTAGGTAAGAAGACGTTCTTGCTAGAACCCTAATTAAGCCACGTAAAACTTGCAACAATAATTAGAGGACGTCTAACTCGTTTTTGCAGCAAGTGGTTTGTGATATGATATGGCCAAAGTTGTGATAAATGATGAATGATCTATATGTGATGTATGAGATGTTCATGCTATTGTAATAGGAATCACGACTTGCATGTCGATGAGTATGACATCCGGCAGGAGCCATAGGAGTTGTCTTTATTTTTTGGATGACCTGCGTGTCATTTAGAAACGCCATGTAAATTACTTTACTTTATTGCTAAACGCGTTAGCCATAGTAGTAGAAGTAATAGTTGGCGAGCAACTTCATGGAGACACGATGATGGAGATCATGATGATGGAGATCATGGTGTCAAGCCGGTGACAAGATGGTCATGGAGCCCCAAGATGGAGATCAAAGGAGCTATGTGATATTGGCCATATCATGTCACGTTTATTATTTGATTGCATGTGATGTTTATCATGTTTTGCATCTTGTTTACTTAGAACGACGGTAGTAAATAAGATGATCCCTCATATTAATTTCAAGAAGTGTTCCCCCTAACTGTGCACCGTTGCGACAGTTCGCTGTTTCAAAACACCACGTGATGATCGGGTGTTTGATTCAGATGTTCACATACAACGGGTGTAAGACAGATTTAGACATGCAAACACTTAGGTTGACTTGACGAGCCTAGCATGTACAGACATGGCCTCGGAACACAGAAGACCAAAAGGTCGAGCATGAGTCGTATAGAAGATACGATCAACATGAAGATGTTCACCGACGTTGACTAGTCCGTCTCACGTGATGATCGGACACATCACTAGTTAACTCGGATCATGTTATACTTAGATGACTGGAGGGATGTCTATCTAAGTGGGAGTTCATTGTATAATTTGATTAGATGAACTTAATTATCATGAACTTAGTCTAAAATATTTACAATATGTCTTGTAGATCAAATGGCCAACGTAGCCCTCAACTTCAACGCGTTCCTAGAGAAAACCAAGCTGAAAGACGATGGCAGCAACTACACGGACTGGGTCCGGAACCTGAGGATCATCCTCATAGCTGCCAAGAAAGATTATGTCCTACAAGCACCGCTAGGTGACCCTCCCGTCCCACAGAACCAAGACGTTATGAACGCTTGGCAGACACGTGTTGATGACTACTCCCTCGTTCAGTGCGGCATGCTTTACAGCCTAGAGCCGGGGCTCCAAAAGCGTTTTGAGAGACATGGAGCATATGAGATGTTCGAAGAGCTGAAAATGGTTTTTCAAGCTCATGCCTGGGTCGAGAGATATGAGGTCTCCGACAAGTTCTTCAGCTGTAAGATGGAGGAAAATAGTTCTGTCAGTGAGCACATACTCACTATGTCTGGGTTGCATAACCGCTTGACTCAGCTGGGAGTTAATCTCCCGGATGATGCGGTCATTGACAGAATCCTCGAGTCACTTCCACCAAGCTACAAGAGCTTTGTGATGAACTTCAACATGCAGGGGATGCAAAAGACCATTCCTGAGTTGTTTTCAATGCTGAAATCAGCGGAGGTAGAAGTCAAAAAGGAACATCAAGTGTTGATGGTCAATAAAACCACTAAGTTCAAGAAAGGCAAGGGTAAAAAGAACTTCAAGAAGGATGGCAAGGAAGTTGCTGCGCCTGGCAAGCAAGCTGCCGGGAAGAAGCCAAAGAATGGACCCAAGCCCGAGACTGAGTGCTTTTATTGCAAGGGAAACGGTCACTGGAAGCGGAACTGCCCCAAATACTTAGCAGACAAGAAGGCCGGCAAAACAAAAGGTATATGTGATATACATGTAATTGATGTGTACCTTACTAGTGTCCGTAGTAGCTCCTGGGTATTTGATACCGGTGCGGTTGCTCACATATGTAACTCAAAGCAGGGGCTGCGGAATAAGCGGAGACTGGCAAAGGACGAGGTGACGATGCGCGTCGGGAATGGTTCCAAGGTCAATGTGATCGCCGTCAGCATGCTACCTCTATATTTGCCTTCAGGATTAGTTTTAAATCTTAATAATTGTTATTTAGTGCCAGCTTTGAGCATGAACATTGTATCGGGATCTCGTTTAATTCGAGATGGCTACTCATTTAAATCCGAGAATAATGGTTGTTCTATTTATATGAGAGATATGTTTTATGGTCATGCTCCTATGGTGAATGGTTTATTCTTAATGAATCTCGAGCGTAATACTACACATATTCATAGTGTGAGTACCAAAAGATGTAAAGTTGATAATGATAGTCCCACATACTTGTGGCACTGCCGCCTTGGTCACACAGGTGTCAAACGCATGAAGAAGCTCCATGCAGATGGACTTTTAGAGTCTCTTGATTACGAATCATTTGACACGTGCGAACCATGCCTCATGGGTAAGATGACCAAGACTCCGTTCTCAGGAACAATGGAGCGAGCAACCAACTTATTGGAAACCATACATACTGATGTGTGCGGTCCAATGAGTGTTGAGGCTCGCGGTGGCTATCGTTATGTTCTCACCCTCACTGATGACTTGAGTAGATATGGGTATGTCTACTTGATGAAACACAAGTCTGAAACCTTTTAAAAATTCAAGGAATTTCAGAGTGAGGTTGAGAATCAACGTGACAGGAAAATCAAGTTTCTACGATCAGATCGTGGAGGAGAATACTTGAGTCACGAATTTGGCACACACTTAAGAAAATGTGGAATAGTTTCACAACTCACGCCGCCTGGAACACCTCAGCGTAATGGTGTGTCCGAACGTCGTAATCGCACTCTATTAGATATGGTGCGATCTATGATGTCTCTTACCGATTTACCGCTACCTTTTTGGGGCTATGCTTTAGAGACTGCTGCATTCACTTTAAATAGGGCTCCGTCAAAATCCGTTGAGACGACACCATATGAATTATGGTTTGGGAAGAAACCTAAGCTGTCATTTCTAAAAGTTTGGGGATGTGATGCTTATGTCAAGAAACTTCAACCTGAAAAGCTCGAACCCAAGTCGGAAAAATGCGTCTTCATAGGATACCCTAAAGAAACCATAGGGTATACCTTCTACCTCAGATCCGAAGGCAAGGTCTTTGTTGCCAAGAATGGATCCTTTCTAGAGAAAGAGTTTCTCTCGAAATAAGTAAGTGGGAGGAAAGTAGAACTTGATGAAGTATTACCTCTTGAACCGGAAAATGGCACAACTCAAGAAAATGTTCCTGAGGTGCCAGCACCGACTAGAGAGGAAGTTAATGATCATGATCAAGATACTTCTGATCAAGCTCCTACTGAAATTCGAAGGTCCACAAGGACACGTTCCGCACCAGAGTGGTACGGCAACCCTGTCTTGGAAATCATGTTGTTAGACAACGGTGAAACTTCGAACTATGAAGAAGCGATGGCGGGCCCGGATTCCGACAAATGGCCAGAAGCCATGAAATCCAAGATAGGATCCATGTATGAAAACAAAGTATGGGCTTTGACTGACTTGCCCGTTGAACGGCGAGCCATAGAAAATAAATGGATCTTTAAGAAGAAGACAGACGCGGATGGTAATGTGACCATCTATAAAGCTCGGCTTGTCGCTAAGGGTTATCGACAAGTTCAAGGGGTTGACTACGATGAGACTTTCTCACCGGTAGCGAAGCTAAAGTCCGTCCGAATCATGTAAGCAATTGCCGCATTCTACGATTATGAAATATGGCAAATGGACGTCAAAACGGCATTCCTTAATGGTTTCCTTAAGGAAGAATTGTATATGATGCAGCCAGAAGGTTTTGTCGATCCTAAGAATGCTGACAAGGTGTGCAAGCTCCAACGCTCGATTTATGGGCTGGTGCAAGCATCTCGGAGTTGGAACATTCGCTTTGATGAGATGATCAAAGCGTTTGGGTTTACGCAGACTTATGGAGAAGCCTGCGTTTACAAGAAAGTGAGTGGGAGCTCTGTAGCATTTCTCATACTATATGTAGACGACATACTTTTGATGGGAAATGATATAGAACTCTTGGACAGCATCAAGGCCTACTTGAATAAGAGTTTTTCACTGAAGGACCTTGGAGAAGCTGCTTATATATTAGGCATCAAAATCTATAGAGACAGATCGAGACGCCTCATAGGTGTTTCACAAAGCACATACCTTGATAAGATATTGAAGAAGTTCAATATGGATCAATCTAAGAAGGGGTTCTTGCCTGTATTACAAGGTATGAAATTGAGCTCAGCTCAATGTCCGACCACGGCAGAAGATATAGAAGAGATGAGTGTCATCCCCTATGACTCAGCCATAGGTTCTATTATGTATGCCATGCTGTGTACCAGACCTGATGTAAACCTTGCCATAAGTTTGGTAGGAAGGTACCAAAGTAATCCCGGCAAGGAACACTGGACAGCGGTCAAGAATATCCTAAAGTACCTAAAAAGGACTAAGGAAATGTTCCTCGTTTATGGAGGTGACGAAGAGCTCGTCGTAAAGGGTTACGTCGACGCTAGCTTCGACACAGATCTGGATGACTCTAAGTCACAAACCGGATACGTGTATATTTTGAATGGTGGGGCAGTAAGCTGGTGCAGTTGCAAGCAGAGCGTCGTGGCGGGATCTACATGTGAAGCGGAGTACATGGCAGCCTCGGAGGCAGCACATGAAGCAATATGGGTGAAGGAGTTCATCACCGACCTAGCAGTCATACCCAATGCGTCGGGGCCAATCAAACTCTTCTGTGACAACACTGGAGCTATTGCACTTGCCAAGGAGCCCAGGTTTCACAAGAAGACAAGGCACATCAAGCGTCGCTTCAACTCCATACGTGAAAATGTTCAAGATGGAGACATAGATATTTGTAAAGTACATACGGACCTGAATGTAGCAGATCCGTTGACTAAACCTCTCCCTAGAGCAAAACATGATCAACACCAGAATTCCATGGGTGTTCGATTCATCACAATGTAACTAGATTATTGACTCTAGTGCAAGCGGGAGACTGTTGGAAATATGCCCTAGAGGCAATAATAAAAGCATTATTATTATATTTCCTTGTTCATGATAATTGTCTTTATTCATGCTATAATTGTGTTATCCGGAAATCGTAATACATGTGTGAATAACAGACACCAACATGTCCCTAGTAAGTCTCTAGTTGACTAGCTCGTTGATCAACAGATAGTCATGGTTTCCTGACTATGGACATTGGATGTCATTGATAACGAGATCACATCATTAGGAGAATGATGTGATGGACAAGACCCAATACTAAACATAGCATAAAGATCGTGTAGTTCGTTTGCTAGAGTTTTCCAATGTCAAGTATCTTTTCCTTAGACCATGAGATCGTGTAACTCCCGGATACCGTAGGAGTGCTTTGGGTGTACCAAACGTCACAACGTAACTGGGTGACTATAAAGGTATACTACGGGTATCTCCGAAAGTGTCTGTTGGGTTGACACGGATCAAGACTGGGATTTGTCACTCCGTATGACGGAGAGGTATCACCGGGCCCACTCGGTAATGCATCATCATAATGAGCTCAAAGTGACCAAGTGTCTGGTCACGGGATCATGCATCACGGTACGAGTAAAGTGACTTGCCGGTAACGAGATTGAACGAGGTATTGGGATACCGACAATCGAATCTCGGGCAAATAACATACCGATTGACAAAGGGAATTGCATACGGGGTTGCTTGAATCCTCGACATCGTGGTTCATCCGATGAGATCATCGTGGAGCATGTGGGAGCCAACATGGGTATCCAGATCCCGCTGTTGGTTATTGACCAGAGAGTCGTCTCGGTCATGTCTGCTTGTCTCCTGAACCCGTAGGGTCTACACACTTAAGGTTCGGTGACGCTAGGGTTGTGAAGATATGTATACGCAGTAACCCGAATGTTGTTCGGAGTCCCGGATGAGATCCCGGATGTCACGAGGAGTTCCGGAATGGTCCGGAGGTAAAGAATTATATATATGAAGTGCTATTTAGGCCATCGGGACAAGTTTCGGGGTCACCGGTATTGTACCGGGACCACCGGAAGGGTCCCGGGGGTCCACCGGGTGGGGCCACCTATCCCGGAGGGCCCCATGGGCTGAAGTGGGAAGGGACCCAGCCCAAAGTGGGCTGAGGCGCCACTCCCCTAGGGCCCATGCGGCTAGGGTTGGGGGGAAACCCTAAGGGGGGCGCCCCCTTGCTTGGGGGGCAAGCCCCCCACCCCTTGGCCGCCGCCCCCTAGGAGATCCCATCTCCTAGGGCTGGCGCCCCCCTAGGCACCCCTATATATAGTGGGGGAGAGGAGGGACTTCATACTACAGCCTTTGGCGCCTCCCTCTCCCCGTTACGTCGCTCTCTCTCGTAGTATAGGCGGAGCCCTGCTACTGTGACGCCCTGCATCCACCACCACGCCGTCGTGCTGCTGGATCTTCTTCAACCTCTCCTTCTCACTTGCTGGATCAAGAAGGAGGAGACGTCATCCGCTCCGTACGTGTGTTGAACACGGAGGTGCCGTCCGTTCGGCGCTTGGTCATCGGTGATTTGGATCACGTCGTGTTCGACTACATCATCCCCGTTCTTTGAACGCTTCCGCTCGCGATCTACAAAGGTATGTAGATGCATCTGATGACTCGTTGCTAGATGAACTCATAGATGGATCTTGGTGAAATGAGTAGGAAATTTTTTGTTTTCTGCAACGTTCCCCAACATAATGGGCCGGCCCAGCTAAAGGCCCAACATTCTCTGTCAAATTGGCCCGTCAACGACCTGTCCTAAACTTGTCATCAACGCGGCCCATGGTCACTTCTGGCCCATTAACAGTCCGCTAAATAATTGGGCCGAATTACGACCCGGTGTATTTCCGGCCTGTTAAAGGTCCGGCTTCATTTGGGCCCATTTACAGGCCATCAAAACTTTCGGCCCATAAACGACCGTGAAGGATTTGGGTCATATTCGGCCATGTCTAACATTTGGACTGTTAGAGGCCCACTATAGCTTTGGGCCACTTTCGGCCTGTTGTCATTTTCGGCCTATTAACGCCAGACGTAAACCATGGGCCATATGTGGCCCAACGTCATATCGGGCCCATTAACGGACCATATAAAAATGACGATAATCTAGCCCGACCGAAGTTTCGGCCTGTTAAAGGCCCGTGTATTAGGTCGGTGCATTTACGGCTCGTCCGAATTTCGGCGTGTCAAAGATCCGTATCGTAAATGGGCCACCATTTTGGCCTGCTAAGTCCAATGGGTTATTTGGCGCAATCAGGGCCCAATATCACTTTCGGTCTATTAAAGGCACATGTTTTTTATGGGCTCAAGATATTTACACCTGTAAATGGCCTATTTTTATTGAGGGCCCAAATTATGTTTAGGCCTGTTAAAGGCCCACTATGGGCACATGCCTACCAGAAAAATATGAAAGCTTATGCTGATTTAGGCCCAGTTATTTTTAGTGGGCTACATGTCAATTTCGGCCCATAATCATTTTTAGCCCAATTGGAATGGGCCCGATGAATGTTGGCATGTTGGGATCCTACGAAGCTTACGGCCGAATACATTACTAAGATAAACCTACACTATACAAAAATAGCATCGTGCAGCCTGAGGCAGCATCATAAATGTTGTATCACAACAAAATAAATTCCAACCATACAACAAAAGGCCTGTTGGCATAAAGTTTACAGTCCTTGCACATAAAAGCACCATCAGATATATAGAAGCATAGATCATTTGACCTGAGTGCTAATGTTTCAGGCTGTAGAATCTGATGGAGCAGCATGATCTCCACCTTTATTCCGCCATTGCTCTTGAACAATGAAGCGAATGTCCGATAGTCTGGTTTCAAAACCATTCATATCTTGACGACATTTCTCAACCACTATTCTTGTTTCCGAAACAACGTCCATTAGGGACTAGACTTGTGTCTGGAGCGCAGATATATCACTCTGTCTAGCAGGAAGATTTTGTTAAGTAGGCGATTTGGACGAGGTTACCTTGACAACCAACCCAGAATTACGCAGGAAGGTGCTTTTTGCACTGTTAGTGGAGAGATACTGACGCACTGCAGCAAGATGTGACATTGTGCCTATAGTAGCCTCGTCACCTTCAGGTGGTTGTGGTTGTTCAATCATTTGTTCCATAGCTTCCTGAAAGTTTGAACTTGTAGATTAGTGTACCAGATAAGTTACTAATGAGACAAAAACAAACAAAGTAGGTTAAACGTTTATACATAACTTATTTTGGTGAACTACTGTAATACATTAGCATGTATTGTAGTGCCAACTACATAATAAAATCACTTTCGGAACATATGTCCATGTAGCATGCCTACTGTATTGTCTATTTCCTCACATTCGTTGACATCTAAGGATAAAGAGACATTGTTTAAAGTAGGATGAACATAGTATGACATCATTGATATCATGGGCAAACAAATATAAAACAAACATGCTATTTTATCATTGTGTGCGCACGTGAACATAACAACTAGATTACAGATCAAGACCAAAAGAATATCCTTCATCTCTTTTAAACCATGTAAGGTGAAATGATACATTAAGACAACTATGAATAGTGAACAGAGTAACTGACATTGGCTGCAAACCAAGTAGTTAAATGAACACATCACAATACCAATCAGTTCAAGGCAGGAGGAGTAAGGACTTACAACAACGGCTTGAACTGGTGTGCTCATGCCCTTCATCTTGCTGGTGTGGCAATCCTTGAAGATTTGCACTGCATTCGGTTCAGGTTCTTTTTGGTCCGCACGGGCTTTCCTCTGTATTTGGAACAAGTCAATATAGATACGATAATATGGCACAAAAAAGAAGGAAGTAGCAGCTATTTACAAGAGCCTCGCACTGTGCAATATAGCTACGAGATCCTGTTGTCTGTTGGAATTTCACTTTAGAACTATTGGTTTTGTTCTTCAAACAGTTAGCCTAGAAGAATATACACTTGTAAGGCACATACATAAATACAAGTTCAATATGTGGTCTGATCAAATACATATAGCCTACCTGATACTTTGGATCAAACCAGTGTTTAACGAGGGCTGTCTAGTGTTCATCTGTAATATATTTCACTGGAGATGTTTGGGCGATTTCATTGTTAGCCTTGCCTTCAAAGTGAGATTTTCTAAGGTGGTACCGATACTGTCGCAGAGCAGACTGAAAAACATGAGTGCATGCTTGTTTAGTTGCATCATCTTTCGGATCCAACTTGAACCTCATCTATTGAAAAAAGAATGTGAGTCTTATTAGGAGGAAGCTGGAAAGTATGGGACAGAGCAAGACAATATTACTAATTGCGAAGAATAACATTACTTATGGATAAATGGTCAAGGAAGGTGTTAAACTGGGTATTGTCTTTCTCATTCCTGTACTGGATCCATGTTGGGAGGATACGTGCATGACACCTAACGGCAACTGCTGCCTCTGATACTAACTTGGCTGACTCTGTAGCATCACGTGGCCTTTTTAAACCTGCCTCAAAATGGATCTCCATTCTTCCTCCTTTAGATTTTGTTAATCTGTCAAGCATTATCCCTGATGTCTATTTCCGCTTGCGTCGTGGTGCTAGTTCAACAACGAATATGGAAAGTGTTAGTGTACATCAAACTATGAGAGTACATATAAAGGAGCATGCAACTGCAACTTGACTCGGTCAGGTACCATCTTGGTGTTGATGCTCATGAGGTTCATCTGATCTTGCCAAGTCCTGTTGTGTCAGCAGTGCTTTGAAAGTAGTGTTAGGTGTGAAGGCAACTTGGGAACTAGCCAGTTCTAGAGCAAACGAACGAGTAACTGGTTGAGATGCTGGTACAGTTGAAGCGGATGCTGCAGCTGGTGGAGCAGCTGATACTGTGTTTGTAGATTTAGCCGGTGGACTTGGACCTTCTACTGCACTATAAGTACCAGCAGAATCTCGACGACAGAACCTTTTCCGTTTCACCCAACGAGTAACAGCACTCCCTACTATATTATTTTCCTTGCTCTTTTTTTGACTTTGCCATGTCAAGCTGTACCCACAACACAAAAGAATAAAATCACAATTCAGAACTCATTGATGCATGATACAGACAAGCAATACTTTGATGTAAGACAACCGTATGAGGATGGAATATGTAAGAAAAACAAGACGGCATGACATATTCACAGCTACGATGTGCAAACTAAGCAGAAGGATTTTCAAGAAAATAGAAGTAATGCAAGCTAGACACCATATGAAAGATGCAACCAATATTACTCTGCCAAGTTAAAAGTGTCTTGTCATAAGCGGCAATTCGAAAAATTAGAAGCAGTACAACGTAGAAATCAATGCAAGATGCAACCACTATCAAACTGCCATGTTGAAAGCGTCCAATCATGAGTGACTGATGCGGGATACACAACAGCAGTACTTTGATGTAAGAACATGGTTTGATAGATAGATGCAGTGTATTCTAGACACAGAAAGCCATGTCATATGCACATGTATAACATATTGTAGGACCTTGAAGTAGATGTGTCTAGAGGGGGGTGATTAGACACTTCATGCTAAAGTTGCAATTTTTAAGCTTTTTCGGTTTAAGTGGAGTTTTAGGCATAATTTCAGCATTCACAATACATATCAAGCAAGTATGCAAAGAGTGTATAGGCAGCGGAAAGTAAAGCATGCAACTTGCAAGAATGTAAAGGGAAGGGTTTGGAGAATTCAAACGCAATTGGAGACACGGATGTTTTTCCCGTGGTTCGGATAGGTGGTGCTATCCTACATCCACGTTGATGGAGACTTCAACCCACGAAGGGTAACGGTTGCGCGAGTCCACGAAGGGCTCCACCCACGAAGGGTCCACGAAGAAGCAACCTTGTCTATCCCACCATGGCCATCACCCACGAAGGACTTGCCTCACTAGCGGTAGATCTTCACGAAGTAGGCGATCTCCTTGCCCTTACAAATTCCTTGGTTCAACTCCACAATCTTGTCGGAGGCTCCCAAGTGACACCTAGCCAATCTAGGAGACACCACTCTCCAAGAAGTAACAAATGGTGTGTTGATGATGAACTCGTTGCTCTTGTGCTTCAAATGATAGTCCCCCCAACACTCAACTCTCTCTCATAGGATTTGGATCTGGTGGAAAGAGGATTTGAGTGGAAAGCAACTTGGGGAAGGCTAGAGATCAAGATTCATATGGTAGGAATGGAATATCTTGGCCTCAACACATGAGTAGGTAGTTCTCTCTCAGAAAAAGGATGCTGGAAGTGTAGGCTTAGTCTGATGGCTCTCTCCATGAATGAAGAGGAGGTGAAGGGGTATATATAGCCTCCACACAAAATCCAACCGTTACACACAATCTACCAATCTCGGTGAGTCCGAATCAACAAACTCGGTCGGACCGAGAAGGTAAACCTAGTGACCGTTAGAGATTTTCGGTGGGACTGACATGCAACTCGGTAGGACCGATGTGCTAGGGTTAGGGTAAATCCAAAACTTGGTTTGACCGATTACTCAAACTTGGTGGGACCGATTTGGGTAATAAGTGAAACAGAGAGTTGGCCAAGCAAACTCGGTGGGACCGATTGCATATTTCGGTGGGACCGAGAATAATGCAATAGGTAACAGAGAGTTTGCAAGCCCATCTCGGTGAGACCGAGATCCCATCAGTGAGACCGAACTGATTAGGGTTTCTGGCAGTGGCTATGGCATGTGAAACTCGGTGGCGCCGGATGGAAATAATTGGTAGGTCCGAGTTTGGCTTTTGGGTTTAGGTCATATGTGGAAGTGGGAAAGTAGCTGAGGGTTTTGGAGCATATCATTAAGCACATGGAGCAAGAGGCTCATTAAGCAACACCTCATCCCTCCTTGATAGTATTGGATTTTCCTATGGACTCAATGTGATCTTGGATCACTAAAATGTAAAATGAAGAGTCTTGAGCTTCAAGCTTTAGCCAATCCTTTGTCATTAGCATCTTGGAGAACTTCCCACAACCTTTAGTCCATGCCACTCCATTGTTGAACTTATCTGAAACATACTAGATGAAAACATTAGGCCAACAAGAGATATGTTGTCATCAATTATCAAAACCACCTAGGGAGCACTTGTGCTTTCACATATAAACTCAGCAGGTGAAATTTAATCAAAATAGAAGAAATACAGGTTAGACAACACATGCAACATGAAGCCAATTATCACACTGTCAACTTAGTGCAAGCACCTGCGATGGTGGAGTACGGGAGATGAACTCATCATGTAGACTTGGGACTTCAACTTCATTAGCAGTAGCAGTGGCAAATCTAGAGAGTATCTGTTTGCGTCGGTGCGGAGGACCACCAACATCCCCTAACTTACTCTTTTCCTTCCTATTTTTTGATATTGCCTTATGAAGTCAAAACCACAAGAAGATGAATAAAATTAGCTCTGCATAACTGGTTGATGCATGATACAGACGAACACTACTTTGATGTAAGGCAAGCGCAGGATAGGAGGATGGAATATATACAAAAAAAGACAGCGTTTCATATTCACACGTAGGATAGGAGGATGGAATATGTATGAAAAAACAGTAAGCAGAAGGCATTTCAAGAAAATTAGAAGAAATGAAAGCTAGGCACCATATGAACGTGCAACCAATATCACTCTATCAGGTAAAAAGTGTCTCGTCGTAAGTGCCATTTCAAGAAATTAGAAGCAGTACAAGCTAGAAGACAATGCAAGATGCAACCTACATCATAGTCCCAAGTTAAATGTGTCTTATGGGTAAGTGATCACTGTAGGTATAAGTTGTAAGCTACACAGATGCAATTCAACATAATCAGAAGTAATACAAACTAGACATCATATGGAAAACGCAACCACGTATAACAGTTCCAAGTAAGAGCAAGCACCTGTGATGTTGGAGTAGGGGAGATGTGCTCATCATGTACACGTATGTTCTAGAAACAGGAACACGTGTCATATTCACAGGCATTATGTGTAAAGTAAGCAGATGCAATTCAAGTTAGAAGCAATACAAGGTAGACATCATACGCAACATGCAACCACATATAATAGTGTCAAGTTAGAGCAAGCACCTGTGATGGTGGAGTAGGGGAGATGTGCTCATCATCTACACAGCTACGTTGATTGTCCAGCCTTGTGTTGTCTTGCGAATCTTGTTGGGAGGATGGCGAAGTAGAATCTGTAGAGACCCCCTGTTTGAGTTGCTTCAAAGGACCACCATCATCCACTGCTTGACTAATTTCCTTCAGCTGTAATGATTTTGCATTGTGAAGTCAAACCGATAAGAAAAAGGAATAAAATTCGCTCTTCAGAACTCATTCATGCATGATACTGACGAACACTACTCGGATGAAAGGCAAACACATGTTGCGAGGATGGAATATGTATGAAAAACAGGATGGTGTGACATATTCATACCTATGATGTGGTAACTAAGTAGAAGGCATGTCAACAAATTAGAAGCACTGCAAGCTAGACACCATATGAAAGATGCAACGAATATCACTGCCAAGTTCAAACTGTATGGCGTTTCAACAAATTAGAAGCAGTACATGCTAGAAATCATATGCAAGACACAACCAATATCACAGTGGCGACTTAAAGGTGCCTTATCATAAGTGACTGATGCGGGATATGCAAGAATAGTAGTCTGGTGTAGAAACAGGAACACATGTCATATTCACAGGCATTATGTGTAAAGTAAGCAGATGCAATTCAACAAAGTTAGAAGCAATACAAGCTAGACATCATATGCAACATGCAACCACATATAATAGTGCCAGGTTAGAGCAAGCACCTGGGATGGTGGAGTAGGGGAGATGTGCTCATCATCTACATAGCTACGTTGACTGTCTAGCCTTGCGTTGTCTTGCGAATCTTGTTGGGAGGATGGCAGGGTAGAATCTGTAGAGAACCTCCTTTTCAGTTGCTCGGAAGGACCACCATCATCCAATGCCTTGCCAATTTCCGTCAGCTTTATTGATTTTGTATTGTGAGCTCATACCGACAAGAAAAAGGAATATCATTCTCTCTTCAGAACTCATTCATGCATGATACTGACGAACACTACTCTGATGAAAGGCAACGTCATGATACGAGGATGGAATATGTACGAAAAAATGGACAACTTGATATATTCACACCTATGATGTGGTAACTAAGTAGAAGGCACTTCAACAAATTAGAAACACTGCAAGACACCATAGGGAAGGTGCAATCAATATCACTCTGCCAAGTTAAAATTGTCTCGTCATAGGTGGCGTTCATCAAACTAGAAGCAATACATGCTAAAAATCATATTCAAGACGCAAACCAATATCACACTGCCAACTTAAAGGTGTCCCATCATAAGTGACTGATGCAGGATACACAAGAAGAGTAGTTTCATGTAAGAACATGGTGTGATAGACAGATATAGTATGTACCAAAAACAGGAAAGCGTGGCATATTCACATGTATCATGTGTAAGCTAAGCAGATGCAGTTTACACTAATTAGGAGCAATACAAGCTAGACACCATATGCAACATGCAACCAGATATCACACTGCCAAGTTAGAGCAAGCACCTTGGATGGTGGAGTAGGGGAGTGGAGACTTGGACCTTGTAATGCACTATCAGTACAAGGAGAATCGGTCAAGATGCTGTGATAGCCTGGCTTATTAGGGATGATAGACTACTCATATCAATAAGGAATTCCTTCTTTTCCGGGAGCCCATTCGGACAGAACTCCAAAGTTAAGCGTGCTCACCTTGGAGTAGTGTCAGGATGGGTGACCGACCGGGAAGTTGCTCCCGGGTGCGCACGAGTGAGGACAAAGTGTGCAGAAAAGACTAGTATTGATTTGTGGGGCCAGTCTAGATCCCGCCAGGAGTAACGACCACCGGCGGGTGTGTCCGGGGCGTTACAAGTTGGTATCAGAGCCGACCCTCGCGGTTACACGGATGGTTGCGGACAGGTGCGTGGTCATGTTGTTCATGACGTTTGTGACCCGTCGTGGCACACGGCATGGCACATGTACTGGACTAGAAGCACAAACGTATGTGCCAAGAGGGAACGTTCCTGTGGCCCGACGAGGACGTCGGTTCCTCTGAGTGGGGGTGTATGTGATAGCCTGGCTTATTAGGGATGATAGACTACTCATATCAATAAGGAATTCCTTCTTTTTCGGGAGCCCATTCGGACAAAACTCCAAAGTTAAGCGTGCTCACCTTGGAGTAGTGTCAGGATGGGTGACCGACCGGGAAGTTGCTCCCGGGTGCGCACGAGTGAGGACAAAGTGCGCAGAAAAGATTAGTATTGATCTGTGGGGCCAGTCTAGATCCCGCCAGGAGTAACGACCACCGGCGGGTGTGTCCGGGGCGTTACAGATGCTCCGTTTATGTTGCTGCAGAGGACCACCATCATCGCCTTCCTTACTCTTTTCCTTCCTCTTTCTTGATTTTGCCTTGTCAAGTCAAACCCACAAGAAAAAGGAATAAAATTTGCTCTTCAGAACTCATTGATGCATGCTACTGACGAACACTACTTTCATGTAAGGCAGTCGCATGATAAGAGGATGGAATATGTATGAAAACAGGACGGCGTGACATATTGACATGTATGATGTATAAAGTGTAAACTAAGCACAAGGTGCTTGAACTTGTTAGAATCGATGCAAGCTAGAAACCATATGAAAGGTGAAACCAATATCACTCTACCAAATTAAAAGGGTGCCCTAACAAATGTATTTGACCAAATTAGAAGCAATACATGGCAACAGGCTAGAATAATATGCAATATGCAATGAATAAAGGTGACTCGTCGTAAGTGATTGATGCAGGCTACAGAAGAGAGGTAGTTTCATGTAAGAACAAGGTTAACACATAGATGTAGTGTGTACCAAAAATAGGAAGGCATGTCATATTCACAGGCATAGTGTGTAAACTAAGCAGATGCAATTTACCCTAATTAGAAGCATTACAAGCAAGACACCATATGCAACATGCAACCACATATCACACTGCGAAGTTAGAGCAAGCACCTGTGATGGTGGTGTAGGGGAAGTGCGGTCTTCAGGTACATAACTACGTTCAATATCTTCATTTAGGCTTGCTATTTCTTGAGAATCATGTGGAGAGGATGAAATTGCATCCTTTATAAGAGTATCGCGTCTCATATTAACCCACGCGTGTGACTGTCTCATCATAAGCGATAGACGCAGGATACCCAAGAACAATATTTGATGTGAGAACATGGTGTGATAGGCAGATGTAGTATGTACCAAAAACAGGAAGGCGTGTCATATTCACATGTATAATGTGTAAGCTAAGGAGATGCAATTTAAAAAATTAGGAGCATTGATGAGGGATACATAAGAAAAGTAGTTTGATGTAAGAACATGGTTAATAGAAAGATGTAGTATGTACCAAAAACAGGAAGGCATGTCATATTCACAGGTATAATGTGTTAACTAAGCAGATGCAATTTACCCTAATTAGAAGCATTACAAGGTAGAGACCATATGCAACATGCAACCACATATCACACTGCCAAGTAAGAGCAAGCACCTGCGATGGTGGTGTGGGGGAATTGCGGTGATCAACTAGAGAGCTACGTTGACTATCTTCATTTAGCCTTGTTGTTTCTTGAGAATCATGTGGGGAGGATGACACTGCACTCTTTAAACGAGTAGGGCGTCTCACAGTAACCCACTCGGGTGACTGTCTCATCATAAGTGATTGACGAGGGATACAAAAGAGCATTAGTGATGTACGAACATGGTTAATAGACATATGTAGTATGTATCAAAAACAGGAAGGCATGTCATTATCAAGGGTATAATGTGTAAAGTAAGCATATGCAATTAAACCAAATTGGAAGCAATACAAGCTAGACACCATATGCAACATGCAACCACATTTGACAGCGCGAAGTTAAAGAAAGCACGTGGGATGGTTGTGTATGGCAATTGAGATCATCAACTGCAGAGCTGCGTTTACTGCCTCCAACTGCTGACACTGCACCCATTAGAGCGCTGAAACGCTTAGTGCTTATCTTCAAATTACACTGGCGTGACTTCTCTCTTTTCTTTTCTGCATTCATCAACATTCCGTCAGAGTCTGAAATACCCATGCATAAAAAACAATAGTGTGAGTATGGGTGAAGTGTGTGCACAATTAGTATAGTGTAAAGGTAGCAGATGGTAGGTCAGTGAGAAATAAATGATGGGAGACATATGATAGCTCTACAACATGCATGGCACACTAAATTACTACAGGATTCTATGAAAATAATAGTCAACTGAAAGCAAATAGGCCAGTCCATTTTTTTTGCACCGTCCGATGTACAAAGAACGGGCAGATCACCTTCATCTACCTCCAGCCAGTCAGTGTTGACGATCTTCCTCGAAACGCCAGCGACCACCGGCACAGTATTCCTCCCCTTCCTGTGCCCTCCCCTCGACCTCACCGCACTGCCATGCTTGGCACCGCCCCCGGCCATCCATTCAAGCCCCGCCGACCTCTCGATCGGGCGCAAGCAGCTCCTGTGCCCCACACCCCTATGATAGACACCGATGTGCCGCTTCCCCGGGGAACAGGCGGACTAGGTGCTCCGCGCACCTAAGCGGGTGCTGCTTCTTTGAATTGCGGTTCGACTGACCCTGAATTGAAATCCAGGCGGGCTACTAACCTCTAGCAAAGGTGAAATAGTAAAAGGGAGGAAACCTTGCGCATTTAGTATCACGAAGAAGATGCAGTAAAGAGCGCTCAACTAGTTTATTTCATGGGATGAATACGGTGTGAGCGGAGACGTAAGATTTGCACGAATAAGGGAAGAGGAGTACCTCTTTCTGCTGGCAGTGCTGTGTCCTCCTTTTGTTTTTCCAACGATCTTCTTGTTGTTCGCCGGAAACCATAAGTTGTGGAGGACGGTGCAGCCTTGGACGAACCCATGGCCAAGTTGTTGAGTGTGGTGCGGTGGCCGTCTGTCGGCGGAGGGGAAGCAGATCCAAGGCGGCGAACGACGTCGTAGTGGGGACAACTCCGGTGCGGTGGACGGTTGCGAGAGTGGAGCCGCAATAGTGAGGCGTAGGACGGCGTGGTCGGAGTGGTTCTGGTATGGCGCACGTCGGCGTCGGCGTCGTGGAGGCACCTCTACCTCGGCTTCAGCTGATAAGTCCTTGAGGGCGTTGCGGTTGCGGTTGCGTTGGATGATGACGTCGGGGTACCGGCTCCGGCATGATGGAGGAGGGTGGCGGTGGATTGGCCTCTATGGGGTGGAGGACGGAGGAGGCTGGGGTTTCGTGGCTGGTGGAGAGGGCGTTTTCGCGCCCACGGAGTATGAATGGGGAAACGGAGGGAGGCGGGGAACTAAGGGGGAACAATGTTTCGGTTTGAGACGCGCTTGTTTGAAATTTGGGGAAAGTTACAAACTTTGCCCCCATCTAAAATTTCGGACATATTGCAGGTTGGGGGTAGGACAGTCATGTCAGGTGTCCCAAATGTGGGCGGGATAGATTTCGGCCGAGCACATGGGTAGGCGCCCATGGCGTATGAATGCTTCTCGGAGGCGGTTGAGACTGGCGTCTTGGTGAAGTTACAAACCTACCCCGGTTTAGACCTTTGGACATCGGGCCGATAGGCTACACGTGCCAGAGTCAGGACAGTGATTTCCTACCACCAAAACATTAGTCTCACGCGGTTTCGGGTGACCAGAGGCCTATTTGGTGCTTCGTTCAATATTTGGGAGCAGAAGCATTAACATTTTCGGTTCTCTTGAATTGAACTTTCAGGATTTGTCAAACTTCACAAATCTTTACTCTTGAAAATCCTAAAGCTATGATTATTTTGGAATGGAGGGGGTACATTTGAATATACATTGTACATGAGTATATATTAAAAAATATGCAACTTACCTCAGTTCATGCATGGTTCCAGATATAATCTCCTTGGTTAAAAAAAGTTAGATATGCGTATGAATATATATATATATATATATAGCATGTTCAAACTCACAACAAAGATTGATGCCCCCTTTTACATCTGATTTACAAATGCCATTATCTCGGGTTCAAATATATGAATGCACTTCCTATGAATTCGAATATTCGAAACCCCCTTTATGTTGAATTCGACATGTATTCTATTTCATAGCTAGCAATTTGAAATGTATCCATGCAAGTGACAAATGTATAAAGTGCTTCACACTAACAACATGGAGTGCACTAATTAATGTTTATATATGAATTGCAAAAGCATCCATTGCCTGTATTTCAAACCGCTCTCACTCTATGGATCGATAATATGAAATAAACACATGCACATGCTAGAATTCAATAGAGTATGGGTGTCTGATAGACCGATTTTCATTCATACGCAATTTGCAAAATTCATGATCTCATCCAAAAATAATAATGCCATTTATATTTTAATTTAATGCGTAGAACTGCCTTTTACACGTAGATGCACTATGCCTCGCCCCGTTCTCACAAACGCGTTATATCTCTCTATATCTAACGCATAAGTGCACACACTTTATATGCATCGGCATTTCTCTTTCACACATGCTCACAATCTCTCTTAGGGTGTCGGGGTGTCTCACGCACATGCTCTTTCTGTTTCTCTCTCTCTTTCTGACTACTATGTACCACTCTTTTCACTAATCTCACTTGGAAAACACTATTTCTCTCACATGCATATATACACATGCACGGTCTCTACTAGCCCTCTATACGCACATATATGTGCCTACGTGTCTCCCGCACGCACATTATCTTTAGGCCTCTCTCGCACACATTGCCCCCCCGACACACCTCTCTCTTAGTAGTTGGCAGATATGATTTCATCATATCATTAGGTAGGATATCCATGGCTGTTAGGCTGGATGGTAATACAAGGCAAAGTTTTACCCTAGTTCGGATCAGACCCTTCCAATTGAAGAAAGAGCCTACTCCTGGTACTATATATTAGTGATAGGGGTGTGTACAAAGTACATGTGAATACCAGGCATTGTGCGTGTGTGTATACTATTGACGAACTAACCCCCAAGTTTGTATAACACACTAAGGGCCTAGGGTTACAAATCATATATAGTCGGCTTATCACCAGTGGGGATAGAGTCCTCCACGACTCTGGTAGCTTCATGTTGTACGCCGAGTCCTCCACATGGGTCTTCGTATAACACGTCTCGGTCCAACCTATATGTGGCGCAGGATGGAACCGACCCATGAGTCTTCATGTTGACCCACCACAACTAGAAATGATGTGCCCACCACACCACACACGCAATCAGCCACTAAGAAAATAAGCATATACAATAGTACAACAGTATCTAGCTCACGATACGTCTCCATATTTTGTTGATGACACTGACGGACTTTGCATTTGATGTGTGCTCCGTATTTTGTTGACGACACTTATGGTCATTGTATTTGAAGCGAAAGCACGATATGGTCACTGGACTTCAGAATAAGCTCATCACGGTCACCACATACATTTTGTCGTGCTAACCAACATGTGGTTGGATGGTTAGAGGATAGTGGTTTCTCGAACCCACCAAGGTTAAAGTCCCGGTGCTTGCATTTATCTTGTGTTAATTTCAGTATTTTCTGGCGATGTACATTCAGTGGGAGGAGACGTTCCACTCGACTACGAGGCACCTATGGTGACTTCGTAAAATCCCAAGATCATATATGCTGGCCCACTCTCTAGAAGGTGCTCATAGGGGTATGGTTCGCGTGTGTGCGCTTATAGCGGTGAGTGCTTGCGCGTATATATGAGCCCTTGCGTCTGTACCATGTTAAACAAATACATATCATGATTATATGGTCACTGGCTCACCCGTACAACTCCGTATTTTGTTGATGACACAATCAATTGACTAGTCAAACGTTCCATGCGGCGCAACTAGTGTTGCACCATCAGGGCGCGTAACTGTGGGGCCCACTTGTCAGCCCGTATATGAAAGAAAGAAATGGTAGTTTGAGTCTGTACTGTGTTAATAAAATAGGAGTACATTTTATGGTGATCATACGGTCACTGGCTCACCATACACCTCCGTAATTTGTTGATAACACGATCAATTGACCAGTCAAACGGTCCACATTCAGCGGCGCACATTACCATAGGGCCCACCCGTTAGTGCGTATATGAAGGACATAAATGGTAATAAATTAGTGGTCAGTGGGTATTCGAAGTCGTGAGACCTCTGGTTGGCAGTCACCGGTGGTTGGGGGCGTTCATTGGGTGGTGGGGTGGGGATCCCCGAAGAAAAAGCTCGGCGGGGGGGGGGGGGGGGGGGGGGCAGAGGGATGGCCGGTGCGGCGGCGGACCGGCGGTGGGGAGTGGTTTCGGGGAGGGCAGGCCGGCCGCGGGCGGCGAGGGCTGGCGGTTCGGACGGTGGTGGCTGGCGGCTTAGGGGGGTGGAGTTTGATGATAAACTGGAGGCCCTTGATTTCGCATCCAACGGCTGGAAAATCTAATGACCAGAGATGAAAAAGTCAGTCGACTGACGTGTAGCCTCACCCCGCACGTACACATCCACGCACGTAAGACACGCACGCATGTAGGCGTGCAACACTGACACGTACACACACATATGCTGGCGTGCAACACTGACACGTACACATGCACTCACGAACAGACACACGTACGCACCCATGCATGCAACACTGAAACATACCCTTGCATGCACGCAACACTCGCACACCTGCATGCACACAGCACACAACGCAAGACACACACTCAACCTATACGTGCATGCACCCTTTGTTAAGGACATGGATTGTTATGGGTATTAATCAATCTTATCTGTGATAAGCAGAACATTGATGTTTGCAGCAGTCTTTATGAATCACAACGTATCAAACGGGCAATCAACATAGTAGGCTTATCTACATGAAAAAGATGACATCACACTCAATGAAATGCCCGCTTCTGACCGCCCTGGCCCACCAAAGGTTCATCTGCTGTGCACTGCCTGCGTTGGGTCACTGACATGCAGGCCATGCACCCAAAGAGCCCACACGTCAGTGGAAGAATGACGCGGTGTCCTAGGTCAGAGTCGAGGGTGCCACTCGCGGCACACCCGGATGAACATGCCTCCGTGCCGCATTCAAACACCTCCATGAAACTTGCCCGTGTGGAAGCCGAGAAACCCACTCTGGACACACGTCCGTTCATGACCTGGGCGGCGTTAAACACAACACCGGTCGAGCTCCACCCGTCCGCCATCTATTTAATCTCCTATTTAAATGAGGCCAAACGCTGGCCAAGAATCGCACACCTCCGCCGCTCCCCTATCTCCTCCACCATTTTGTCCACTCTTACAATGGCTTACGAAGAGTAGTTATTCTGCATCCAAGCCGGCTGGGTAGCCCGCCGGATACGAGCTATGCAGCTCGCTGATCCACCTCCCTCCCCTCGCCCGACGGAGCCAGTTGCCGCCCCAAGTCGGTGCGCGGTTCAGCAACTCGCCGCTCCAGGCCAGCTCGATGAGGAGCGGCGCACGGGCATCATTGCTACTGTCCACGCAGCCGCCTCGTACTGCGTCTGCCATTTCTATGGCCGAGACTCCCATGCCGGTGGCCGTGCCATGCAAGCAGCGACAGAAGTCGGGTGCACGGAGAGTGACGAGTCAGTGGCCAGCGCCTCCGCGTCCGCCGCCATCATCGAGGAGAAGTAGAACACGGGAGGCCGCCGCCGCTTGGGTCCCATGAAGGCCACCGCGGAGGCGACGCCAGCGTACACAGCAAGTGTCTTGCCGGATCCTTTTGTTGCGAGGACCTTCATCGACCCCGCATGGGCTCCACGGAAGAGGGGAATGTTAGGATGAACTCGAGCCGGTGCCGTCCATGGCGAAGTAGTGGCCGGTGATGAACTCGAACCGGTGCCGACCACCATCATCTTCGGCACCAGCCAATGATATCAGTTGGCCAATGGGGAAGCGAGCCGACCTTTGCCCTGGAGCATATACCTCCGGGGCTCCCGGCAGTCCGGTGATCGTGCTGCCGGACATGAGGAACACAAATCGATCGGCGAGCGACCATTTAGGCCAGGTATTATATACCTGTGCTGTCCAGAACTAGCACCGCGTAGTTCATTTGAATGTAATGAAATCCGTCATGTTTGTATGAAAATCCGGTATTTTATATGATTTTCGTCATTGTTTATATGAAATATCAGTTTGTCTATGTGTTTGCGTGAATTTCGTCCGGTTGGTTGAGTTGCTATCATAATGTGTGCGGCTACGGTTGGATGGCGTAATTTGCGGGTCGCCGGTCGGTCTGCGGGCGGCTCGGGCGGCGTTGTGGGACAAAAAAACACAGCTCGTGCGAGCTCGTCTCCAACATGCGCGCTGGAGGATGCATGGCAACATGAGCACCCGAGCCATTCCTCTTTCATCGGTGGCAAAGGCACCGATGGACAAAAGGGTCGCCAATATTTTGGCTACCCCGGGCAAGATCCAAACAGCCCCTCCCAACAGATTCAAATCCCTCGTTCGCCGTGGAATTTTTCCATGTGTTGTTTTCATGGACTAGCAAGATGCCCGTGCATTGCACGGAACATCAAGATGCATTTTTTTAAAAACTCCCGCATGCATGCAAGGGATAATTAATGCCCTCCTTTGCTAGTACCATGATGCAAATACCATTAATATTGCATCGATTAGTGTTAGTGGCCTTGTATATCTGCAAATTGTAATTTTGATAGTGGCCCCTTGTATATAAAAATGGAGGGAGAAAGATGAGAGATAAGGTGAGGAGGAGTGACGCGTGGTGCTGACTGGTGGTCGGACTGGGCGGAGGCATGGGGATGGACGGCGCATTATGTCCAGGTTTGTATCTCTCTCACACACACCCACGTAGGTGGGGGACGTGCACGAAGAGAAGAGGTGCACGCACGACGCACGTACTCCCGTCTCTTTCCCAACCACACCCGCGCGGGTACACGGTGGAGCTCATTTCTGTACGAAAAAGGCAGCCCATGTGGTAATTTGGCACGTGTACTGGTTGTCCACTTGGTGGAGGGAGGATCGTCTACCACGGGTGAACAAACAAATTGCGACTTGACGCGTTATGTTAAATTAAAAAAAGAGGCAAACCATGTGGGGCCTACCTTAGAGGCAAGGCTCTATACACTGGAGTACTTTTGATGTGTCCAGTCAACTCGCAGAACGAGGAGAAGCTTGCTTAGTACGCCGTCTCCCCCGCCCACGGGCGCGGTGGCTCGCAGGATGAGGTGAAGCTTGCTTACGAGTAGTAGTAGTACTACTACTATTGTACGCCTTTACGCCCGCTCCCTTGCCCACGCGCGCGGTGGCTCGCAGCACGAGGAGAAAATTTTACTACTCCCTCCGTTTACTCCTCATCCCTACTACGTACTTTGGTTAGTACTCCCTCCATTTACTTATACAAGGCCACTGTAAAAAATACATTTTGCATCTATACAAGGCCACAAATAGTAATCGAGACAAAGGTTACTACTCCCTGCTTTCCAGTTTATGGCTCAATTTCAAAATCTCTCCAACCAAGGTAGACGGTGAGTGGTCGAATTAATTTCGTAGTTTGCACAAGTAATTAGTACGCTCATTTTTCTCAAGAAGTTATGTTTACTGAGGCATTAATTAGAACAAATGCATGAATGACCACTAAATTTCCATGAACTTGTACATGCATTGGTTAGTTTCCTCTTGACACTGCTTGCGTCGGGTGATCTAACGCACCTCAAAATCCAACATGTAATGGTACTACTACTAGTATAGTAGAATTGAGACTTATCAAATGGAAAAACGAATGTTTTTTAGATGAGCCCTATAAACCCTAGTGGGTACGTACTCCGTAAAAACAGATTTTCCAAAACTAAGTCGCTCCCTTTCATGAATTCTGTAGTGTACTCCTCCGTCGACGCTCCCTTTCATGAATTATGTACTTCCTGTCGCCGACATGTGGGACATATAGCAACTGGGTCGACGTGTCAAGCACCAAATAACAGTGCAGAACAGTAGGGGGACGCACCCCACTCGTACCGGCCCAGTTGTAGTAATGAGCAATGAGACATCAAATCACAATGCCGCACCTTCCCAGACGGACGAACCAACCATTGTTTCACACTTCGGTTCGCCATCATCTCAAACCACATAGTATTGCTTCTGCCTCAAGAGGGACATGCGCATCTCCTTGGTACATCATGACATGTGGGACCGCATGACAGGCCATGCTCCCCCGCCGATCGCTCGGTAAAATCACCTCATTTTTACTATACTTCCTCCATATTGGTTTACTACATGGCATGCACGTCATTCTAGGTTGAGAATTTAACTGGCTATATATGTGATGAACAATACTCTAGCCTTTTAAAAAAATGTATACTTTTGTACAGTAGTACTATCGATGGATTGCGCCATGGAGCAAAAATTGAAATTAAAAAAAGGTGGTACATATAGAGAGCGCTCGTCGCCAAATTATGCATATAGTACTATTATAAAAGCTAGTACGTGCTTAATTGTGGTGCTAAATTCTATTAAAGAAATACTAGTAGTATGTACATATTGAAGAGTTAAAGTAACGAGAAGAAACATAACATAGTTTTGCTGGGGGCTCAGCACAACACACCCCTCAAATTAAACTAAGCACACCTAAAATTAAACTATGCAACTAATCCGGTAGACACTGCATTAGAAGTTTAGAACCACCCTGAGCAATGACACGGCCACCTTACTCGGAGTCCTCATCCACGTCCTCGACTTCGTCCTTGTCCCTCTCCCTCTTGGCCGATACTTCTTTGCTTGAACCGCACACTTGGCTGTTGCTATTCATCCAACCCTTGTAGATATTGAAGCAAAGGTAGCCATCCATTGCAGCGTAGTGGATGTGGTCTATATCTAGTACATTCCGCTACCATGCATGACGATGAAACGTGTATGGAGGTTTCTCCAGTTTACCGTACGAAGGATGAACCATGGCTCATGCCAGGGTCAGCATTGAAGGCTAACGAGAGGACACCAGCTGATTCTTCTGGAGGTCGAAGGGGTTGCCTACAACGGGACCTATCCGACGCAGGACATCCCTGTCGTTCTTAAAGTCTACAGTAACGAATTTCACTGTTTTGTCCTTGAGGAAGTTCTTAAAATCCTAGCACTCAACGTCGGCATGGCATATGTGGTAGACCAAGCAAACGTTATGTACGCAAACCTGGATCACGGCGGGCTTCTTCCTCTCTTCATCCTTTAGATCCTTCTCTGGTCCCAGGACTGTGGTGTACTCAACATCTAGCCCAACGACCCACTCATCATCCGAGTTTTCGAACATGCGTCTGAAGCGACAAAGGCATCCTTTCACCGTCACGGAAGAACGGGTGTAGATGACGTCGAACTCATCGCCGGTGATGGTTCTAACCTTGTACTCACCATGGATCATGGATATTTGGGATGCCATGGATTTGGGAGGAGCGTTAGGATTAGTGGAACTACCATAATGTGAATGGACGGGACGACTAGGAGCGAACCGATGTAGTATTGAAGGACGTGCGGGGACGAGTAGGAATGAACTGCCAGCGTGCGAACGGCAGGGTAGTGGCTTTCCATTCTCCCATGATATGGGCTTCCGAGAGCGCTTGGATCTGAGATCGAATGGTTGCATGGCATGATTCTAGACCTATGGGTGAATATCCTATCCTGGAGGGTTATTCTGCAAATTTTCAGCAACTTAGCATGCGATCGTTTGATCTCAGATCCAAGGGCTGCCAGCAACCCGTATCATGGTTGCGCCTACCATGACCGTTGCGTCGCTCACGCGGTCACGCCCTTGGAGAGTTAACACGGTGATTTAGGCTATTTGATGTTGCCATGTCATACATAGTCATCACTTAGTCACTCATACTACAACAAGGTTGGCCATAAGGTTAGCTATAAGTGTATTTTTTTACTCCTCTCTATCTCTTTCTTCGTAATGGAGGTGGTCAGGAATCGGAAGACTAACGCCGGTCGCAGCGCCGCAGTTAAAATGATAATGGCAAGTCAAATCACGGGGCCCCACCTGTCCAGCAGTAACTCGCTGTCAAATCACACAGCCCTACGTTTGTAGCAGCCTACTCCCTCGTCTTCTCGCGTCTCTGTCGAACCGACTAGGCGGAACTGCCCCGCCTACCATGCAGGAAAAGCCCCGCCCTCGACTTTTAAATACAACTACATCCACTTAGGAATCCAATTATATGCTTTTTGTAACATAGTAACTCATATTTAGTTAGTCAAATGGATGACCTAGAACTACGTGCAAGCCCTATAAACCGAGACGCCTAAAAATAAAAAACCAAGACGGAGAGGGTAGTTCAGCACGTATCTTTTTAGAACAATATAGTCGGGATTCACCAAGGAGAGAAACCAAGTGGTAGGATGCTCCTGTCGTGTTGGCGTAGCAACTCAAGCAGGGTCAGTCCGCACACGAAATGGCGACACACTTAACAGGACCCCTTTGGTCGACATGTGGCTCATCCACTGTCTTGTTCCACGTGCGATGCACCAAATTACAGTTTGGAGCAGCGGTTGGAATTGGAGGCACCCCGGTCGTAGCGCCGCAGTAGTAGAAAATGAGCAATGAGGGGTCAAATCACAAAGGCCCACCTTTCCCGCATTAAGATGGATGGACGAAGCAACCATCATTTCAATCTAGGGCGCAAGAGCATAAAGAAAAGAGAAAACAATGATTCGTGCGGCAGCTACCTAGGGCACCCTAGGGTAGGGGTCTCCACTACAGATCCTTTTTTTGAAAGCGCCTCCGCTACAAATAGGCTTCTCCCTCGTCCTCTTGAAGAAAACCGATGATGAGTGCGGTGGCAGGGTTTGTAGGAGTACTATGGCGTGCGGGGCCACATCGTAGTAAACGTGTTCGAGTCGACGCCTTAAATATGTGTGGGCCGCTTGGTTTTACGGGAACGAGGCAGCATTTTGGGTTCGGGACCAATGGAGATATAGTACGTACAAAAAATTGTGGACGTAGGTTCGACCGAAAGGCAATGATGCATGGGCCCTACATTTTGATATACCCGGGGCCGCGTGAAATTTTCTACTCTACTCAAAACTAGTAAGGTACACATGTACTGAACACATGAGATTTCGAAACCAAATTATGAATAAATACACACTATAGCATGTAAAGCTTTGAGTCATATATGCATGATGTAGATGTTCGTTTAGTTCTTATAGTTCATCTCAGTCAAAATCAATTAGTTTTATAAAAATGTTAAGATTCATGGGGTTGTGCATTGTAAATCATAAAGTAAAAAAACAAATAATGGCAATTCATTTAGAAAAAATAATCAACTATGATACAGAAGAGTCTAGAATAAAGGAGAAGTGTTTGTGTTTTGAGGTTTGTGCATTATGCTTAAGTTCAACCATGGAGTCTTCTAAATTGTACATGTGGCAGATCAGGTGGAATGTTGATGATATCCAACGGCCAGTAGTGCTCGGATTTTCCTAGCTCTGCACTGTCGGGTTAGCTTCATCTAGCGACCATCTTTCAAAGTTATTGGCACACTATATAGTTCTTGTGGCATAGTTGCATGTTTTGGAAAAAAGCTACTAGTGGGTTGTACTATCTATTTAGGAATAGAAGATGTATACATGGAAGTTGTAGGGAAAGAGATGACATGGAGCATCTCAATTCCTATGAGTAGGGATTGGAAAAGAGATGTCATTTGGTTCACATCATAGGAACTTTTCTATTGAATCTAGAGATGACATGTATCTCAATTCCTATGAGGAGGGATTATAAAAGAGATGTAATTTGGTTCATATCATAGCAACTTTTCTATTGAATATACGCTAATGTTTATTTTCCTTTGAAATTAAGGGAGTATAGGAATCCATTCATATGAACCAAGTGGCTCTAAAGCTATAGAAATGATATCATGTTTATTTCCTTTGAAATCTGGAGTATATGAATCTATTCCTATGAACCAATTGGCTCTAAAGGAAAAAATCCTATAAAAATCATATCATATAGAGTTCCTATGATATTCCTCAACACTAAAGGATACTTGAAATTGCTGCAGGTGATACGATGGTCTTTCTTTGTAGACTCCTCACCCATCTTTATAGTTACCTCTCGAAGATGAATGAAATGATATATACATGGTATTCTACATGTGCAATTTGGTACACGAAAACTCGGTAAAAGTTTGCGAGGTTCGAATTTTCAATAAAGCTATATGCACTGCATTTCGGAATGGAGGGAGCATACGGCAGTTGCTAACACTCACATGGAAGATTTGTGTGTAGGAGGAGTGGCTGTTCTGTTAAATGACATGGCAAAACTGACACTGTCGGATGCCGATCTAACGGTTCTTACGACATTCGTCAGGAAAAGGCTTGTGCGAACGTTTGTCGGATAATGATTTACGGACACATGCATTGCATTGATACGTGCCCCCTCTCTCTCATGCACACGCACCCTCACGAGTCATGACTCTCCCGAGTCCTCTCACAGACTCGCGTGTCGCACCCACCGTCTATCTGCAGGTAGACGTCACGCACATATGTGCTCTTCACACCCTACCCTCAGAACTTCTAAAAAAAGACGACATGCACGTTTTATTTTAGCTCACACGTCACACACTTATACTATTACTCTTGCGGCAAACGTTCTTTGGGCATAGTATATTGTACTGTCACGAAGAGAAGTGGTGCACGCACGCACTAGTTTTCTCACACCCACTCGCGGGTACACATAGGAGCGCATTTTTTGAAGATGGCACAACAAAATCACTCCACTATATATAAAAGCAGGAGCCTTAGCGCTTGCTTTACTAGGGTTCCTCTCATTCACTCTCTCATGCTCTCCAGATCTAAGCAACACATAGGTGGCCACACTCTCTCTCTCAGCTCACGGCTGGTCACAAATCCGGCCGGACAACCTCGACCGGGGCAGGGGTGTAGGTGCATCGTTCACGCTGTCATCGGCGGCGAGGGAGGAGACCAACGGCTGCCCGCGCATCCCGATCAGCGGCCGTGTTGTTCTCTCCGAGAGAGCGCTATCTCGGGAGGGCCTTCGACCCTTCTTCCTCCCTGTGGTATTGTGGCCAAGATGCGGCCTCCCGACACCGTCTTTGCCACATGCCGACGACCCTCAGGTATATATTCCTTCGAAACCTGCCTTGCTCTACTACCCCAGCTCCCTTCGTGTGGATCCTTTTCTACTTCCGTCCGCTGTTCCAAAGCCACCTAGACTTCTACTATTATTAGAAGTAAAGCTAGTTCATATAGTCGACTCAAAGCGTTGGTTCAAATAGGGAAGAAAGTGGGAAAGCTGTAGCAGGAATCTAGGACTTGGTTCTAAGAGGAAACGGTGGAAAGTAGTAATATCTGTCACTGTTTAAATAATTGTATTTCGTATTTGCGCAAACAGGGATGTCTGTCTCCATATCGTTTCGGGATGTCTGTCTCTGTATCGTTTCTATCCACGCAATAAAAAGCGCACACCTCTGTTTTAGTACAACTGCGCAAAATGAGATGGCTATCCCTCGTTGCCGTCGTCTAACCTCCCGTCCTCAAGGTATCCCTACATTGTTAGTTAGTAAGGTAGAATGACCAACACAATCTAAAAGAAGCTGATTCATACGTTTTACTTCCTGATTGTAGTGCAGGGACGAGAGAAAACAACTGCATCCTAGTCCGGAATGCACTTTCTACCAGTTCATCCATGGACCGAGGACTAGCTGGCACGGCTGCACGACGGATTTTTGGACAGGTGCGCGGACAAGAGGCATTGTGGTCTGCTTATTTCTGCAAATAGCGGTGCCTAAATTTAGTGGAATGCACAAGCATTTCAGCTGGTCAGTACACTGGATGGTTCAGTTCAGCATTCCAGCTGAGACCACCATTATAATTGGTTATTCTGGAATGAGAGAACCTAACCCTGAATGGTGGCAACAAGAAAAAACGAGAGTGAACTCCAGGAAATTTAAGCCTGCCGGGAGGCCCTTTGCTCAGAGAAGCCTTGCTTGTTTTTTCCTGATTTGTAAACCTTCTCACAACTTTGTCTTTTGCTGTGAACTAGTTTATGTTTGTTATGTTCTATGAATCATTGAGATGTATAAAATTGCTTAACTTATGCTTTTCAAGTTTTTTATGAAGACGAGTTTAATGTGGATGTTCCACATGAGCGCTGGACTAGCATGTGAACGTTTGGAATTTATTACATTGTGGCCTCAATTAACTGCATGAACCACTGTAACAAGATACATAGTTGCTTATATGGCAGACAGCAGATTGTTGATTGTTAGCTGGTCGATAGCCTAGTGTTGAAGCGAGCTGAGCCAATGTGCCGTGTTTTGCACAACTTCTTACAAGTGGGGTAGCACCAACAGTATTTACAAGTACTTATGTATACGTCGGCGCATGGTTCTCAAACGAGTGCTCTATTTCATCAAAACACACACTGCTCATATGATAAACTGTGACAACTTATGTCTTACCATTCCATATTCATGAAAAAACTAGTGAGGCCGCATATGTTTCGGCAACAATTACGATGGTTCTCACATGATTCACGGGCACACAAAAGTAGCAGCAGTTCCCATAGACGGATTCAAACGGAGTACTAGCCCCAGAGGGGTCGATAACAGGCAAGGTTCGGATAATTAGACACAATCCAAACTACTATTAAACACTAGCTGGGGCAACTATTGCATGCCTCGATCTAATTTGGGCTGGACACAAGACGGACCTTTCCATGAACATCATCGAGGACGCCCCGCAGTAGCTCAATCCAGTGAACCTTCATGAAGACAACCTTGTGGCCTTGCCAGTGATAAACTTGTTTGTGGAGGCATGCCACGTCATCTTCCTGCGTAAGCTTGACAAGAACAGTATGCCTCACAAACGAAGGAGTAGCTTTGAACTTCTTGTGCTTCAGTACACCCTGGACAACACGCCTGACAACAGTGAGGCTGGAATACAACTCTTCATCGGTATAACCACAAATAGCTTTCAAGATCCAACAGCCTAAGAACTCTGTTTTCCCAGTGCGTATATTCAGGTCGTCCGCCTCATAGCGAGTGACATGTACAACCACACAATCCTTGTCTGCATCAGGGCTCTAATTGAAACAGAAACAAATTCTGAATTACTTTTTAGTATAAGAAACACAAGTTATTTAAACCACTATGTATAGCATGGCATCGAAGGTAATGAAATTTTGCATTATTAATCACCACATACTTCCTTTTCTAAAAAAATCACCACATACTTAGATGAAAAACCACAATTGAGATCGACAAAGAAGGAAATCACCTTGGGCAGCTCAGCGGGGGGGGGGGGGGGGGCGCACATCCTCGAAGGGGCAAAACTGCTCCTACAGTGCCACGGGGGCTGTAACCTCAAACGGGGCGTTGACCATCTCAGTAGTGGCCGTGAGCGTATCTGGGGTCGGCTCGGTGGTTGCCTCCATCTTCTTGGAGCTCTCTGTCTCGTGGGGATCAGCCTCTCGCCTCGGCTCCAATATCGGCAGATCTTTGCCTGGTTCTCCTTGGTCCATCATGAAATTGCCGAATACTAGGAGACCACTGAAAGGAAAACACAATCGCAATGACAATGAAACAAAAAAGAGAGTGATGATCGGTTACTGCTTTGCAAAAGTTCTTTTTTTTCTCTAAACGAAAATATACCAACATCACGTATCCGCTTACCTTCCCTTCGTTCGGAGAGAAGAACAGTGGCAGGTGCGAGTGTTTCCTTTCTTGAAGATGGTGAGGGAGAAGGGGATTCAGCAAAGAGTGAAATGATGGTTTCTTCGTCCGTCAAACTTAGACTGTGGGGAGATGGGTGTCGGATTTTGAGTTTCAGCAGACCCTTGAGGTTCGAACACTGGGGTGCGCGTGGAGATTTCGCCTCCTACCTACCTGCAGCCCTCCGCCTTGCAAAGATCTAAACTAAGGAAAGAACAACACAAGGGACACAGGGTTTATACTGGTTTGGGCCACCGTTGTGGTGTAATACCCTACTCCAGTGTGTGGTGTGGTGGATTGCCTCTTGGGCTGATGATGATGAACAATACAAGGAAGAACAGCCTCGCGAGGGTCTATTCTTGGCTGGGGCGATGAACTTCTGGGAGGAGCTCAGTCACCCTTCTCTCTCTCTCTCTTTCTGATCTTCTCTATCCTTTGATCCCTCTCTTTCCTTCAACCTCAACTCTTTTTTTTCTCTGCCCCCTTTGCTCTGTGGGTGGCTGGTCCTATTTATAGAGGCCCTGGTCCTCTTCCCAAATATCGAGCGGGAAGGGAGCCAATAATGGCGGGCTAATTTGAAGGCGGATAGCTAGTATCAGCTATCGTGACAAATTAGTCTTCGCTTGCGCAAAGCTCTGGTGATGACGCCGTCTTGGGCTCCACGGTGACCTCCGTCTCATAGTCCTCCTGGTCGTGGTCTCGTTGCACCGAAATGGCAACCTTTGCCTGATGCCTCGGTACTCCGCGGCTGTGCTTGCCCCCTTTGCACCAAAGAGGAAGGGAGGACACTGCGCGGGCTGGCACCCGCCTGGCGCCCCCGGTCGTCATGGCTTACGTCACGGGCACCTCGTGAGGTACCCCGCCTTGATTTCTCCGCCTCGTCGTCAGCCAGCCTGACGAGGCCGCGCCTGAGGAAGCTCCGCGTCATCCGCCCCATGAGGCTTGGCCCCTCGCAAGGGTCTTGGGTTTGTGTTGGTGAAGATGGGCCGCGCTGCCCCCCTTTGAGCCACGCCGCAGGCCGGAGGCAGGCAAGTCTAGGGACCCCCGTTCCCAGAACGCCGACAGTAGCCCCCGGGCCCAAGGCGCGCCCGGACTTGGCCGTGCAGGGAGGCGGAAAGGCAAGAGCGAAGCGCCGCGGGCCCTAACAGCCTGCGGCCTTGGGCGCCGCATGGCGGTTGGTTGGACGTGGGCGTCTCCACTTCCCCATGGTGCCTCGGCAACCACCCGGATTGGACAAGTCCCTGCATGCAAAGTGGGTCATGATTACCTGCAATCATGGAGGTAGGCGGTTGGCCTTCGCCGGCCATAAGTACGGAACAGCGCGAGCCCTTCCAGTCCATCCCTCCTTGCTTCTCCTTCTTCCCGATCCTTGCTCTGTCTTGTTGTGATGGCTCCGATCTGCTGGTTCTCGGTGGCAGAGAAGGGAAAAGCTCCCCGAGAGGGACCAGATCCACTCCCGCTGAAGAAACGGCTCGTCTCCCATGGCCCGGACGAAGGGGCCCTTCAGGTGGTGTCGAGGCCTTGGTGCGAGCGGGTGCCGCCGGGGTTCCCGCTGCCATTGTACGCCCATGTTGAGGGCCCCGAAGGAGCTGATGCTGACCGCCATGGGCGGCGCCACCGTCGGCACCGACGGGTCACGAAGGTGTGGGTCGTCCCCCTGGGTCCACACCGAGGGCTCCTCCCGAGAGTTCGTGCTCCACGTCGCCATTCCTCTTCAGTCTTGGATCCGCCTTCCTCCCTTCTTCGCCTCCATCGTTCCATAGGGGGAGCCCCTGGAGCTCTGGCTGCAGCACGCCGGCTGCAGCACCCTCGCGACCGAGGCAAAGGTCGCGGTCGTTGCCCCGGGCGAGGTCTTCATGACTCGGGGCTGGAGAGAGATCGCCCGGGTTTGCAGGGTAAGGGGCGTCTTTGCGGTCCACTTGGATTACGACGGTGCTTCGGTGATGCTCTTCATGGTCTTCGATGCGAGCGGGCGCCGGCTGGAGTGCTGCCCCGGGAAAGGTGGCCCGGACCCTGCCGCGACGAGGACTGGGCCCGCCAACCACTCCCTTGGTGGCTCCTTAGGCGATGGAGGCGTCGGAGGCTCCAGCGACTCCGGCGAGCTCTTCGCGACTCCGGAGACAAGCAACGACAGCTACGAGCCCCCGAGCCGGCGCCGCTCCTGGAGCAGGGCGGGCTCGTCAGGCCGCCGCCGACTCTGATCTGGATGGGGTTGGCGTCGATGCTTGACGGCCCACTGTTGATGATGGCGTATTTTGCAGGGTCGCGCGTTGTTTGTGTCCCTTTAGGATCTGTTCCCTGCGAGGAACCAAAAACGCGCCCCGTGGGGGCTTGTAAGGTGCCTGTGATCCTGTTTTGTTAATATAACCCTTGTCGTAGAATTGCGCGAGTTGCTCATTCCGTCTTAGGTCAGTCCTCCCTTTCGAGCCTCACGAGGGCTTGGTGCTCTGCGCCGACAGGTCCCAGTCCCAAGGCGGCTTCAGCCGTCGCTGGTATGTCAGGTCGCGATGCCGTGGTCAAGGCCAGGAGGTGAGCGACCCGGAGTCCAGTAAGAGCCCCTGAGTCTCGATGCTCAGGAGGTCCCCTTTGGCGCCCAAGCAGCCGTTGTTTGCTGAGAAAGGGGAGCGGCGTCGCTAACACGGGGTAGCATGAGGTGCGGGGATGGTGCCACTGCAGCTGGCGCTTCTGGGTGATGACTTATCTCGAGGATCAGGGGCCGCTCTCTGGTGTGTCGCCAGGTCCGTGCATCGGCAGGCGCGAGGTTGCTCGGTGAGGTCCTCGTGTGTCTCTCCCCTCTCGCCTTTGCTCCCCTTTCTGCTCTATGTCCTCGGGTCCCAGCCCTCGAGCGAGTCTCAGCCGTCGCTGGTATGCCAGGTCGCGATGCCATGGTCAAGGCCAGAGGGTGAGGGCTGGAGAGCCAGTAGAAGCCCTGAGTCGCGATGCTCAGGCACCCCCCTTTAACGTGCAAGCAGTTCGCATGGACGAGAGCGAAGGAGACACCGCAAGGGCCTCGCCTGACGCAGCTCCTTCAGGAGGTCCTGCAGGTCCATCATAGAAAAAACAAGGGATTGCCATGACAATTGATAGTCAGCCGTTGGTTGCTTCCGAGGGGTAGTGAGGCACTGAAGGCTTGACGAGGTGACGCTATGCGGGGCTGGCGCGGCCAGAGCTCAGCCATCCAGGTTTTGTCGGCGTTGCAGGGACGGACCCATGCGCAAGCGTCGTGCCGCTCGGGAGCAGCTCCGTTAGTTGGCGTCAGCTGAGCAGGCAACTAGGTAAAACACATTAGCCGCGAAGGAGTGGATTCGTTCAAATAGATGCTGGGAATGCGGACATCACTGGGTCAGGCCCGAGCGACTTGGGGGGTCATGCAGCCCGAGGGGCGCCCCCAACAAGGTAAGCTAACAACATGGAATAAAAAGGGATACACGCCGCAGGGACGGACCCACGCGGCCTGGAAATAATGCAGCCCTGGGGGGGCGCTCCCAGCTGGAAATAAAACTCGAAAGACATCACCTGATGATGTTGAGGACGAAAGAGCGTTGATGTAGTAGGCTCGGTGGGCTGCGGGAGCCGATCCTCATGAGCCCCCAGGCCCAGGGGCCTCGGGAGGCTCCGGAGGCGCTGGCGGCTCGTCACGGGCCATCTCCATCCCTGCCAGGGCTGCGGAATGCCTGGCCTCTCGTGCCTCCGTGATGCCCCTCATGAGGCGCGGGTACGTGTTAGCCGCGTTCGGCAAGCCGTAAGGCATGCGAACGTAGCTGTGGGGTGGGCCTCTGCAGCGCCCCACTCGAGAGGGCCAGAGGCGCTCCAGAGAGGCGACTCGGTTGAGCCCTGGTATGTCGATGCAGACACGAAGCCCACCATCCTCGCCTGGATGGGGAGCCACTACGGGTAGGCGGCGGCCGCCTTTCATGACTCTTGACTCCTGTAGCTCCTGAATGGCCTTGCTGACGAACTCCTGAGGGTCTGGATCTCCTTGACTTGCTCCTTCTTGAGGGAAACGTGCTTCGAAACACACCTCCATGTGGTTCCCAAGCGCCTCCCTCGTGACCCTAGCTAGGTCGGTGGCCCTCCAGGGGAGAGCCCCCGAGCCCTGCCTAAGGAGGGCGCGGGGTGCGCTTTCCTATGCGATGGAAGGAGGTTCCCCCTGAGCAGGCGCGGGCGCAGAGGGGCCTGCCTCCTGAGTGGTCGGGCCGGACGATGTCTTCTTCTTCTTAGGGGCAGTCTCGGGAGGCCTCCTGCTTCCACGATCCGGGTCTTCCAGTGACGCGGCCTGAAAGGCTCGTTCCAGGGAGCACACCGTGTCCTTCTCTTCACATGGCACCGTGATGACTTCGCCGCTTCCTGGCATCTTGAGGACATTGTAGCTGTGGTGAGTTACGGCCATGAAATTGGCCAGCGCTGGGTACCCAAGGATGGCGTTGTACCGCAGGCGAATGTGAGCGACGTCGAAGTCGATGAGCTCAGTGCGGTAGTTGTCGCATGCCCTGAAGGTGACAGGGAGGCGGACCTGCCCAATCGGGACCGTGGAGCCGTCGGTGATACCGAAGAAAGGCTTGGTTGGCTGAAGCTGGTTGTAGGGCACTTGGAGGTTGTTGAATGTTTCCACGGACAGGACGTTGAGCTCTGCCCCGCCATCTATGAGGGTCTTGGTGACCACCACGTTGCTGATGTTTGGGGAACAAAGCATCGGGAGGACTCCGGCTGTAGCCGCACACTTGAGCTGATCTGCTGAGCTGAACGTGATGGCGCACGCCGACCACCTGAGAGGGTGCGTTGCTTCAAGCTTGGGGATTACTACATTCACCTCGCGGGCAAACTGCTTGAAGATGCGTTGGGAGGCTGGGGCTTGAGCTCCGCCCAGGATGTTGTGGGTGTGGAGGTCGTGGTACACACAGTACCGGTTGCCCTTGGAAGGTTCGGGCTGATCTCTGCCCCGCTTGGTGTCTGGTTCTGCCGCGAGCACGGCAGCCCCCTTGCGCTTCACATCCTTGACCTTGGGCTTCTTCTCTTCTGGGTCTGCGGCAGGCAGCTCGAGGAGGGAGAGACGCCCTTCCTCGGCCCTGGCGCACTTGGTTGCTAGGTTGAACAGTTCCAAGAAAGTGCACAGGTCTTCATGCATCGCCAGCTCCTCCTTCATCTTGACGTCGCGCACGCCGTCGGAGAAGGCCGAGATAATGGCCTCCTCAGTCACCATGGGAATCTTGAGGCGCGCGTTGTTGAAGCGCTGGATGTACTTCTGCAGGGTCTCCCCGGGCTATTGCTTGATGCGGCGCATGTCGCTCACGGCGGGTGGCCGGTCGCGAGTGCCTTGGAAGTTGGCGATGAAGCAGGTGCGCATCTCGTCCCAGGAGGAGATTGTGCCTAGAGCCAGGTTCAGGAGCCAGGTGCGGGCCCCGTCCTTGAGTGCCATGGGGAACCAGTTCGCCATGACCTTCTCGTCTCCGTTGGCAGCTTCGATGCCCAGCTGGTAGAGCTGGAGGAACTCCGCAGGGTCAGCCGTGCCGTCGTAGCGAGGAGGCAAGTCTGGCTTGAACTTGCCGGGCCACGCGACGTTGCGTAGCTCGGCGGTGAAGGCGCGGCAGCCTGCTGTGGCCACGGGAGGCCTTGGATGACGGGGAACTTGGTCTTGCATGTCCCCACGTGCTGCAGCTGGGAGCAGCGCGGGGTCTTGACGCGCGGGAGCAGGAGCATGGTCACGACGTGCTGGAGCAGGGTGCGCCCGGGCAGCTTCTTGCGGGCGAGGGACTTCTTGACAGCTCTGCTCTTGTTGCGCTCGCGCCTGACGGAGCGGGTTCCGCCTAGGGGCCACGCGCCTTGGAGCCATGGCGCCTTCCTGAGGAGGAGGCGACCGAGCTGCCACCGGAGCTTCATTGCCCGCACGGGACGGGGTGCGGTGCAGCGGAACGAACGGCGTAGGAGAGCCCCCTGCGGCGCGGACGAGCTCGGCGACGCGGTCGAGCCATTCTTCGTAGATGTCATCGACGGGACGGTAGCGCAGGAGCTCGTTCGCCGCGATGAGTGCAGCCCGAGCCTGCATGGGCGCGCGGAGCGCGCGGGAGGAAGAACCAGCTGGGGTGAGCGAGGGAGTCGCGGTGCGGCCGTCTTGCCGCACGGACGGATGCTGGGACGATGCTTGCTGCTTGTCCCCCATCGGGCCGGTGGCGGTGTTGACAGCAGGTGACGGGGAACGGCGAGGACACCCGCCGACAAGGGCCGTCTGGGTGACGCGGGAAGCGAGCGCGGCCTGGTGCTCAGCGCGGGCCCGACGAGCGTCAGACATGGGCGTGATGGTCGGAGGAGAACGGGGTGGTCGAAGACGAATCCCGACGCACCCGTACCTGGCGCGCCAAATGTCGGATTTCGGGTTCCAGCAGACCCTTGAGGTTCGAACACTGGGGTGCGCGCGGAGATTTCGCCTCCTACCTACTTGCACCCCTCCGCCTTGCAAAGATCTAAACTAAGGAAAGAACAACACAAGGGACACAGGGTTTATACTGGTTCCTGTTCATTCCGTCCGAGGCCTCGCTGTCGTCCTCCGCCTCGCGATGTCAGCGTCGTCAACAACCGAGAGGAACAAGGAGATGACTGTACGTGGAGAGGATGACGGTAGGGACCCACCAGCGTCATGGCAGTACACAAGCAAGTGCCTCTATAGTACAAACCCAAAAATATGGTTCCTCCTAATGGTTGGACATCTGGGGCTCACGCCATTGTCAACGTGTTCAATAAACGAGAGAATTACACTACGAGCGGCTGACACCAAGGACCCAGCAAGTCGCGCAGTTTTTTTTTGAGGAACAAGCAGTTGTTATTTATACTAGTTTTAGCGATGGATCAGGGTAACAACGGGGCTGTGCGGGGGATGTGGCCCATCTAGCCAGGGTTTTATTTATGTTTACCACATCATGAGCCCAGTTGTGTTTTTTTCTTGCTAAAAATGGCTAGCCCAGTTCTATTTTTTTTAAAGAAATACCCAAACAAGGCCTACTTGCTTTATCGGCCCTGCTGGGCTGCAAATCTTTCAAGACGAGGAGAGTTTCATTTGGTTTGCCCAGAAATGGGATGTACATTTTTAAAACACATCAAACCAGGAATTAGTTTAATTTTTTTTTCATTACAAGATCTTAAATTCCATTGATTTTTATGCATGGACAATTATTTGGATTTTATATTTATATAATTTATTTTTCAAAATAGTTTGAATGTGAATCGATATTTTTGGATTAAAAATAGTTGACCACACCGAAATGTGCAAAATTTCATATACTTTTTAACCATGGCCACAATATGGGGTGTAATGCTAATAAAAAGAAGATGGGCTCCAAAAAATTTATTAAGAATTAGCAAATGGGCTGTACATTATTAGAAATAATGGCAGATGTGCTGTATGCTATTTTCCACAGATTTGAGGCTGACTTGTGCGCCTACTACAGGTTGACGCGTATGCTTTCATAAAAAAGGTTGACGCACACGCAACGCCCTGTCAACTTAGTCAACACACGAGAGCAGTGACTGTTGGATGTCCATCCAACGGCCGTCGTGCTTCTTCAATCTCTGCTCTTCATGCTCCAGCTGCTCAACCAAGCGCCGGTGGGACTGCATACTCCCTCCTCCCACGGCCGGCTATGCTGCCGCGCAGGCCTCACGGCCTCACCGTACTCCCTTCGCTGGCCTAGCCATCCCTCTACTCACCCACACATGCTGTTATTCTCCGGCGACGACAGACGAACCAGTAAACCCTCGTACTCCTCCGCGTGGGAAACAACTGTCGAGTATTCCCTGGCTCCGTGTCGTTCCCTTCCTAGGCCTCGCCGTCGTACACCGCCCTGGTGCTCTCGGCGTGGCCTGGTCAACATGGTCAATGAACGACATCCATCGGAAGTGGACTGTATGTGGAGAGGCTGACAGCTGGGTCCATGGCCGCACACAAGGAAATGCCTCCTTATTACGCGCAAAATAATGATTCCTCCACCTGACAGCTAGGACCCATAGGAAGGGCCTCTGTATTTCATGAAAAAAACGTTCCCCCCGCTGACAGGTCGGACCTAGCAGCTATATCTTCGCACGCAAGGAAGTGCCTCCTTATTACGCCCAAAAAAATGAATACCCCCTGCTTCTGGGACCCTCCATATTGTTGGGCTAACTTGTAGGCCTACTAAGTTGACGGGGACGGAGGGCTTTGTCAACTTAGTCAATACTCCAGTGACCGTATCATGTCCATCCAACGGCCATAGTGCTTCTTCAACCTCTGGTCTTCTTGCTCCACCTGCCCAAAGCAGCGCCGGTCGTGCCGCCTGCTCCTGCCTCCCGTGGCCAGCTGTGCTACCGCGGAGGCCTCACCGCCCCCATACTACTCCCACCACTGGCCAGGCCATCCCTCCACTCACCTACACCCCCTGTTATTCTGCGGCGATGGCAGCCTCACACCGCAGCCGAACTAGTGAACACTCGTACTCCTCTCTGCATGGGCATCCACTGCCGTGTCTTCCCCGGCTGCGCGTCGTCCCCTTCCTAGGCCTCGCTGTCATCCACCGCCGTGGTGCTCTTGGCGTGGCATGGTCAATGTGGTCAATGACCGACTTCCATCAGAAGAGTACTGTACGTGGAGAGGCTGACAGCTGGGTCCATGACAGCCGCAAGGAAGTGTCTCCTTATTACGCGGAAAATAATTATTCCTCCACCTGACAGCGGGGACCCACCAGATGGGCCACCGGTATTTCGCGAAAAAAGGCCCCCCCCCTGTCAGCTCGGACCCACCGGAAGTGCCTCCTTATTACGCACAAAAAAATGAATACTCCCCCGGCTAGCTGGGACCCACCTTGGTGGGAGGCTGACTTGTGGGCCTACTAAGTTGACGGGGACGAAGGGCTTTGTCAACTTAGTCAATATGAAGGATTCTAGCTCCAGTGACTTTACGATGTCCATCCAACGGCCGTAGTGCTTCTTCAACCTCTGGTCTTCTTGCTCCAACCGCCCAAAGTAGCGCCGGTCATGCCGCATGCTCCTGCCTCCCGTCGCCGTCTGTGCTGCCGCAGAGGCCTCACTGCCCCCTACTATTCCCACCGTTGGCTAGGCCCTACGGCGACGACAGCCTCACACCGCAGTCGAACCAGTGAACCCTCGTACTCCTCTCTACGCGGGCTTCCACTGTCGCGTCTTCCCCGGCTCCGCATCGTTCGCTTCCTAGGCCTCGCCCTCGTCCACCGCTGTGGTGCTCTCCGCACGGCGTGGTCAACGTGGTCAAGGAACGACTTCCATCGGAAGAGCACTCTATGTGAAGAGGCTGACAGCCGGGTCCACAGACACAACCCAGTTTTTTTGTGATTTGCCAAGTAAGTCACTTTGTCAGGCCTGCTGGGCTGCAAATCTTTCAAGACAAGGAGAGCTTTCATTTGGCTGGCCGAGAAAATGGCCCATCAGTAATGAGAAATGGGCTGTACATTTTTAAAACAAATCAAACCGGTAATTAGTTTCAAATATCTTTTTTTTCATTTCAAGATTTTAAATTACATTAATTTTTATGCGTGGATAATCTGTTGGATTTTATATTGATATACATTTATTTTTAAAATCGGTTTGAATGTGTGTCAGGACCCCGATTCTAAGTCACACTGATCTAGCCTGTAACACCTCATATCACTTTGCGGCCTCACGCACGGTATTCCCACGGGTATCGCCTTACCATGGTCCGGGACCGTTTGTGCCTTTTGGCTCACGTATATGATAGTATCGCTAGCATCCATATGACAGAGAACCCAAGCCGACATCACTAGTTGTGAACCCAGAGAGGCACTAACTTACGGGGACAGGCATACATGAATCACATCGAGCATGTCGGTCAGCAGCGTGTGAATCCGGGCTATAGCACTGGGCTAACAGGACTCCGGTGAACCTGAGCTGTAGCAGGCTAGGCAAGACTCCGGATGTCACCGCGTGACATTTCCCCGAAGGGACAGACACAGTAACGAAGTGAAACACATGGCGGCAACTCAGGTGTCCTGAGCAGTAGTGTTGGGCTAACAGGACTCCGGTGAACCAGGCTGTAGTGGACTACTATGGATCATGGAAGCACTAGACTACATTTCCCCATAAGAGAGGCTGCCAAGGATAAACAACTAGATTGTCGGATCCCACACATACCAAGCATTTCAATCATACACACAATATGCTCGATATGTGTAAATACAACATGGCATCACAACATAACTCTACGACTCAAGTATTTATTCATTAGGCTCCGAGGAGCGAGATACTACAAACATGGGTCTCATGACCCAACAATCATGGCATACAAATCAAAGCACATGCGAAAGTTTAACATGTCTGAGTACAGACATCTACAAATGAAAAAGGCTAAGAAGCCTGACTATCTACTAGATCCTGCCGAGGGCACAAGATCGTAGCTGAGGTATCAAGCTAAACGTCGAAGTCCACGCGGAACTACTAGCGAGACTGACGTCTCTCTGCAAAACATAAAATAGGCAAACGTGAGTACAAATGTACCCAGCAGGACTTACATCATAACTAACTACATATGCATCGGTATCAACAAAGGGGGGTGGTGGAGTTTACCTGCAGCAAGCCAGCTTTGACTCAGTGGCTAACCTGAACTACGACTGCAAGCAACTCTTTTGAGGTGGCGCCCACGAGTCCACATATTCACCATATCAATACACTACTATAGATCCCCTCCCGTCTCCCTACGAGAATGCCATCCATAGCACTCACGCTTATCTTGCGAATTTTAGAGTATCCACTTCAAGTTATCTATGAACTGTTATAGGAAACCCAGAAGTCCTTTACCGTGGAAACGGCTATTCAAATAGATCATTTATAACCCTGCAGGGGTGTACTTCGTCACACATGTTTCCACCACTTAGCGTCTGCACACGACATGTGCTCGGCAGACTTCAAGCGAAAGCCGACGTGGGTGTAGACCACGACCTGACTAACCGCACAAGTCTCTAGTCCAGGTTTATTGCCTATTCGGGTTCCATCCACGAGGAAATCCGGCCGGAGTTTCGCTCAGAGCCCCAAACGATGTGTGCAGGGTTCCCGAGACACCAAACGGGCGCCCGGTACACCGTGCCATGGTGTATCTACCGCATAATAGCCCACCCCTAGGGTCAGCGCTATGCACAGCCACCAACACATATCCTATAAACACCAGAAACTAGTTGCAACTCCTGGACAGAGGACGAGAGGGGTCAGTAAGTCGAGCGGGGTCATATTTCAGAGCCCAATGTGTGGTAGTAGCTGTTTCATGGATCACAAACACAGAACTCAGTTCCTAAGGACGGCTTCAATGAAACAACCCACCATGTACTCCTACATGGCCTCTCATCGATACCTTTACCAAATCATGTTCACACACTTAGCTCTCAATAGTAGGACATGTTCACACACCTCCGATTCATCCCCGATGAATCAGACCTGACACAATTCTATGCAATAGTAGGCATGACAAACAAGCATGAATGAGTAGGCACATCAGGGCTCAAATAATTCCTACTCATGCTAGTGGGTTTCATCTATTTACTATGGCAATGATAGGTCATGCAGAGGATAAGGGGTTCAACTACCGCATCAAGTAACAGATGAATCATTGTTGTCCTAATGAAGTAAAAGAGAGCAGGAGTGAGAGAGTGGGATTGTATCGGAATGATCAAGGTGGTTTTGCTAGCCTGGCACTTTTGAAGATATCATTGGGTCTTCATCAGTGTCAACGATCACAGCGTCGGTACAACGTCTATCGAGAGGGGATAACCACCTGCAACAGAGAAGGAACACAATCAATGCAATGCACAACATGATGCATGATAACGACATGGCAATATGTTGTTGATTGAGCTAATGCAACTAGCAACATAATTAAATGAAGTTGGTTTGAACCCAAAGTTCAAATTCAAACTCCACATTTGGTTATTTAAATACCATTCATTTGATTTGTCCTAAATAGTGGCCTTAAGTTGTTCTCACATGCATGAAAATGGTACAGATGGATAGTTGGATTTTTCTGATAATTTTTCATCTATAATTTATTTCATTTGGAGTTAGGGTTTAATTTTTATGATTTTTAGAAGTTTTGGGCATTTTCTGGAATTTCCTGAATAAACTTAAATCCAGAAAATGCTTTACTGTGTCAGCATGACATAGGTGTGATGTCAGTTGGTCAACTGGGTCGGCCAGGTCAAACCTGACCTGTGGGACCCATACGTCAGTGGCTCAGGCTGGTTTGGGTGGATGACAGGTGGGACCAGTCAATGTTGACTTGACCAAAGTCAAAGCTGACATGTGGGGTCCACACGTATTAGTACTAATCTTAACAAAAAATTAGACTAACCTAATTATGCTCGGGGACCCACAGGTCATTGACACATGCAATAACTAAACGCGATTAGCACCTAAACTAATGGTGCCACATCAGCCACCGGCGTTTAACCGCCGGCGACCTCAGATCGCGGCGGCATCCGCGTCGGGATTGTGCTACTGGCCATGGTTTGGGACGTTGTTGGGTTCTATATGGAGCTGGGGCTGAGCTGCGTCTGTGGGTGGTGGAGCTGGACCCGATGGTCACCGGAATCAACGCCGGCGACGAGGTTTGCAGCGACCATGGTTTGGTTGCGCTCGGAACCGGCGTTATGGTGCATGGCAGGTCGAGCGGTATGTGCTAGGTGCTCCTGCAGACGTGCTGAGGACGGCGACGCTCTCAGACGCGGCGGAGGTGGGCTCTAGCCATGGCGGCGACGAAGCACAACGGCGGCGAGCTTTGGTCGGGGTGGCCAAAGGGGCTAGAGGAGGAAATCGATAGAGGGGAGAGAGGAGTTGGGAGCAGGGGCTCACGGCGATGCCGAACAGGGAGTCAGCGAGCTCGGGGAGGTCCTGGCGGCGCCGAATCGACCGGAGACGGCTCGGGTGCCCGAGGTTGAAGATGAAGGCGAAGACGGTGTTCGACGACATTTGATGTCGCGTGAGTCGACAGAAAGGCATAAGTGTCGGTGGCGGAGCTCCTATGTCAGAGAGGCGAGGGGGAGGCGGTGGCCGCGGTGGTGCACGTCGGTGGCGGCTTGCGCGTTCGGGGAGAGAGTAGAGAAGGGGGAGGAAGCCGTGGGAGAGTGAGAGGGTCCAGGGCAAGGTCGGGGCGAAACACGTGGCGCTCGGGGTAGACTCCAGCAGTGGCAAGCAAGCAGGAGGTGGCTGGACGTGTGCTCGCGCGCGCCGGCCACGCGCTCGTCCTCCTGGCAAGGGGGAAGACGACAGAGAGGAGCCCCTGGTGGGCTGGGCCGGCCAGCTACAGTGCTGGCCCGGGTGGTGGGCGCCCGGTAAACTCTTCTCTCTCTCTTTTCTAATTCTTTTTGTTTTCTATTTATTCTGTTTGGTTTTGACTTTATTAAAAATGCCAGAGCATTTTCAAAAATCATGATACTTCTTGTGGCCACTGTTTGGATTATTTCCAATAGCAAACATTTCAGTTCATGAATATTTGGACATTTAAAATAATATATAAAATTTAAATGCCCAAATGCAAATAAGGTATGATTTAATTCAGAGCCCAAATATGTCATGGAAAAATGTGCATCACCTCTGGTACTATTTACAGCATTTTCCATAAATGATGAACATTTTTGAAAGCCATTTGGATTTACTGAAAATATTTTAGGTGAACCTAGCGAATTCCTTTGATGCTAGGGGTTTAGGCAATCCCCATTTCAAATTTCCATGAAAGTTAAGCATGATGCAGGCAGGATGGATACACTAGGCAGCACCAGAAGCTCGGGATGTGACAACTCACCCCTACCAAACAAGAATCTCGTCCCGAGATTCAAGTCGTGAGGTAAGAAGACAAAGGGACACAAGCTAATGCAATCTTCATGATCCAGATGTCTTTCTCGCGGATGTTGATTCATTGCATCACCTTGATCTCGACGTCTTGCTTTGAAAACTACATCCAACATGACAATGAGAAGAAAGGGAGGATTTTAGAAGAATCATTCTTCTTGAGGTTCGAGCAACTTAGGATCATCTTGACGATCACAAGATCAACTCACGGGATGAGACATAGAAACATCTCTGGAGCTGAGAGGAAAAACTTGCATCAGGAGCGACAGAAGAAACAATTTGACGAGGGTTTCAAAGTAGTGAGGGAAATTGCCATGATTCCAAAATGGGGCACCTTGGGGAAGGTGACTCGAAGAACTATTCCCTTAAGTGGCAAAAAGAATTACTTTTGATCCATAGATCATCGAAACTCTCTATACCAGCCCAAGGCGATTCTCAATCGATCGTCTGGAAGAGTTCGAAGGAGTGGCATACTCAGACTAGGATGGATGATGTGGACTACCTTGTTGAAGACAACGCAATGGATGATTTTTGCTTATCATCGGAAATGGATGGGACCCGTGGTAGGACCACTTTTGAAGATGATCCTTAACAGCAACTGCTGAGAAGGACAACCCATAAGAAATTGGCACAATGGGGTGCAAACTGGGAAAAAAATGCAAATGTTGGGAATGTTCCAACCATCATATCTGCCCGAGATTCAGATCTGGTTGGAAACAGGATATTTCAGACAGCATGTCTGGAAATAAAGTTTGCATCACAAACCGATGATATGGAGTTGCGAGATTCTCGGGAAATAAACTACGATAGCAAGCTCCAAAACATGAGTTGGTTCTGCTACATACGTGTGAACACACTATCCAAGACAAGCATGATCACTCAATAGTCTTATAGTAAAACACTGCCGAAGTTCGGGTGAGGAACCATCATCGAGGATATCGAAGTCCTTACATAAGTCCGGATTAGCTCTTAGAGGGGAACTCCATCTCCTTGAATAAATCAATCAGTGGCTTGGTGTGCTACGGAATTCATATGGAACGAAGATGATCAGTCTAACAGACCACAAAATACTTTGCACATGCATGGCTGACTTGGGATGATTCCAAAGGAAACAAAACAAACCTTTCTCAAATTCACGGCGGCAACTTACATCAAATGCACATGAATCGAGGAAGTCACTTCTTTCATCCAACATATACTTCATGAACGGGGCATGAAGAAAATGCTTACACTAGTTTCCAACACTAGCTGGATGTTCAACACAAGCACGGAGGAGACAAAATGCTGCTGATGGGCTCAACAGCGACTCGTCGGAATTTCCATATCACTAGACTTCCACCATCATGTGAACACGGCGATAGCATTGGTCAGACCAAAATATGTAATGGTGTATGCTCGAGGGATCAACCACGAGTAAGACAACATTACAAACATCATTGGTTCTGATTTGACTTGATGATAGCCCATACTCAAGTCAAAGTTTTCACAAGGCAATAGATCCAACAACTGATCACGAGGACCAGCCAATGGAGGTATCATCTTTCTTCAACACACACACAGAGCAAAGCTTCTACCATCCAACTCTCCAAGTTGTTGTCTAGCTCAACCAACTAGCTCGGGATATCCAACACAGATTCTTGGGGAAGGGGTGATTTATAAGAAACCAACTTGATCACGAACTCAACATAGCGGTCAGGTGACAACCAGGTAATACTTCCGAGAAGATCTTTGGAAAATCACGAACCACCGATATGTTACTAAGCTCGAGAACAACCTTGCTTTTCAGGGCAAGACGATGGGACCAGGAGAGTGATGGATTGCCACAATCCTATCTCATTGATCGAAGAGTGCACCAAAAATAAGGACTAGGTAGCACGATCCATCTTAGGATGATGATTAAATAACCAACACGCTAAGAATGAAATTATTGTCCATTAGCTACCAAGCAACGGGGTTGCTAGTAGTATTGATTTCACACATCATGGTTCACTTGCCGACATTCAGGTTGCGACAACACGGGACCGAGGAATGAAAAATGATGGCAAGAAGTATCACTGCGTCAAGAATTCATAAGAGGTGGTGCAATTCTCATGACAATCCTGACATAAGGAGGCAACACTCCAAGGTAGAACAGAACAAAAGCTAGATTGGCATTTTGATGTGCGGAATACAACTGCTTTGACCCAATCCTGGATATGGATGAGGTACTGGAGTTTGTTTCTCCTAGTCCTTCCGGAATAGAATGGCTTGACAGACCACAAGAGTAAAAGGCACTGATAAACACGAATGCACACATACTCTTGACTATCAACTGATAGCCGGAGGTCAGAAAACAACTAATGAGGGATAACTCAAAGAACATATGATTTTTTGAGTTATGGATGCATGTATTAGCATGTCGAAGGAGTTCAACATGTTTCTTCCGGATAACCCAAGCAGAAAGGTTGAACTGGCAGAGTCACAATATAGAATGGTGAACTCATCGAGAGCACTCCCGTTGTGATCCTTTGATCCAACAAACTTCTGCCATAAATGGTTCATAGTATTTGGAAGAAGGAAATACCACGGACCTGAAGGACTATCACAAAGGTTACTAATATCTTAAGGGAACTAGCAAATACTAACAACATGAAGTAGGGTGAATCTCGGGTTGAAGAACCCAAGAATAGAATACCTACTAACTAAT